>OZ014530.1:168252164-169647592 GCA_963966105.1 Volucella zonaria
TTAAGTTCTTGGTAAATCCTATCAGGCGGTCTAGAGCAGCGTTGATTCATTTCTTTTTCTATTTTTTTTTTTGCGCAAAAAACAACAAACCTCAAATGGTAGACGTACGCGCTCCATATGAAAATAATTGGGACAATTAAATCGGTTCATTGAGCGTACGTTACCTTTCAATCTGGCACCAGTCAATGCAGTGCACAATAGAAAAACAACTGAATAATGCTTTGGGCAATTTCGCTACCACCCTCTAGATACTTACAGAGTCGCTGAAGCCGGTACCAGAGCCGGCCGGTGTCCTTAAATTCACACACACAACAACCAGCTTGACGTCGTCGTCGGCAAGCGTTGGAATTATGGGGTGGATTTTCGCTGACAAAGAGACGACTGACAACCCCTGAGTTGCAAGACAATAAGAGGAGGTCCTTCGTTCCTCTTCTCCACATCCTCTTGTCATTCAGTCCCCCTCCTTCTACATCCATGAGATTCTTTTTGTTATTATAATTATTATTATTTTCCTTTATTATTTTAATAGCACTCGTGATATGTACGGGTGGGAAAAAAAACAGATTTTCGTCTCAGATTTTCATCTCACCGGGACAATACCCACCCTCTGCCTTGTTTAAACTGGCTCGCATTTGTTTTTTGTATTATTATTATTATTTTTATTTTTGAATGAGTGGAAAATATTGTCGGCTTGGCACTTTACGTCACGTTGTTGTTTCGAGCATTGTTTCAGCCAGGATGCAGGCAATATGTTTTGTTCGCTAATTCATTCAGTTTTCTGAATTTCCCTTTTGTTCAAGGATTAATTGGGAATAATATTTATGCATTTATGTATGTTACGCTATTATGTCGGTGTTTTTCTTTTACTTTTATTTGTTTTAATTTTCATATTTTTATTTTTGTTCTAGGTCTTGGAGAAGCTTGGGGATCTGCGCAACCGATGCAGAGGGGAGCCTCCATCAAAGAGCTTGGCTCTAATCTACTTCAGTCTTTGGATGGCTTTATTTTTGTAGTGGCACCTGATGGTAAAATTATGTACATATCAGAGACGGCGTCGGTGCACTTGGGCTTAAGTCAGGTAAGAGAATAATAAAGTATCATTTGGTGGGCTAGAAATTTTCTATTGGTGTATTATATGTAAGAGGGTTGGTTGATCTTTTTCTATTGAATTCATTAAAAGAAGTTGTTCTTTTTGAAGTGAATGTAAAATTTGAATTTATAATTAGAAGATGAAATGGACGGTCATGTTTGGCGCTGTATAAATTGTTATTATAGAATTGTTATATTTTTGTATATGAATTTATAATGATAAAGTTTGTTGTATGGTATATTGGAGGTAATACTTGCATTTTTCTAATTCTTCCATTTTGTTGTTTTACAGTTAACAACAATGTCTATTTGAGAAATTAAACTCTTAGCTGCAAGGAGATCCTAGGTCTTGTGTATCATCCCTGTCACAGCATTTTTTTTTATTTATTCAATCTCGACCTGTGTAAAAGACGCTGATTTTTTTTTTCGAATTATGATCTACAAGTGTAGAGCCGAGCATCCAATTAGCAAAAAATAAAACAACTGTATTTTCATGCACAGCGATGTAAGAACGGCGTCTGCTTTCCTGATGCGACCATTTCGATGCCCGCTTATTTAAAGCAGAACTACACAAGTTTTCTACTTGTGATGTTGGGGAGTTCCTCAGGCTGAGGTGTTTCGTCCAAATAAGATGTCTCGCCACATTGAAGATCATTTGGTGAAGGTCCATATTGTAATGCGAGAGGAAGCACATATAATTCTCTTAATTCTTAGAGTACATAGTTCCTTAAGGTGGCCCTACAGTCCGGGGTAAACTGGGCTCAACCAGCAAGGGTCTCCAGCCAGCTCGATTTTTAGCTAGCTGCCTCCGGTTTCGCAAACTAAATTGGCTGAGGTCCGTTTACACTTGCGTGCGCTCCCTGAGTCGCGGTCTTCCTCTACTGCGCTGTCGCTCGGGTGCGGATTCGAAGACTTTTCGGCCGTGTCAATCCGCTTTACATTACCCAGCCATCTCAGCTGCTAAACCTTCACTATTCCGGAAAAGTCGATGTTGCTGTAAAGCCCATACAGTTCGTCGTTTTATATCATCCTCCACTCACCGTCTATATAGAAGGGACCGAAATCACCCGAAGAATTTTCTTCTCAAAGGAGGTAAAAGCACCGTCATCCATTTTAGATAAAATCCATGCCCCTGCGCCATACAGCAGGACTGGAATTATTAAGGTTTTATGTAGGGTCACTTTTGTTTTTCGAGAGAGAGCTTTGCTAGTCAATTGCCTTCTTAGCCCAAAGAAGCAGCGATTGGTATGAATTATTCTTCATTTGATCTCAGCGCTGATGTCATTGTTTGAATTGATAGTGGAGGCTAGGTAGACTAAGTCCTTAACTGCGGTCCTTCTGTCCGAGACGTCGATGTTGGATGTCCTTTCTGGCTGACAGCACATACTAGGTTTTGTTCTTGTTGACCGTTAAACTCATCTTCGCCACTTTTCTTGCGATTATATCAGTATCGTCGGAGTATGCGAGTAATTGGACAAACTTTTGAAAGATTGTGCTTCTTGTGTTGGCTTGTGAGTTCTGCACTATTCTTTCAAGAATGATGTTAAAGAAATCGCATGACAGTGCCTTGTCTAAATCCATTTTTGACATTAAAAGTAGTGGTGAGTTCTTTGCAGACCTTAATGGAGCAAGGTGTCTTCTCCATTGTCATCCTGCACAAACGGATGAGTTTGGCAGGGATGCCAAAACTAGACATTGTATAGTTCTTTATGCTGTTATACGCGGCCTTAAAATTTATGGTGTATATCGATTTGCACCTCATGGGTTTTTCCCAAGATCTGCCGTTATGTGAATATTTCATCGATGGTGGCCTTTCCTGGTCTAAAGCCACATTGATATTGCCCTATCAAATTGTTGACGTACAGCTTCACATAAAACGGCAGATCTTGTAGGCGATGTTAAGAAGATTGATGCTACTGTAGTTGGCGCAGAGAGTCTCCTTTCTTGGAGATCGGACAAACAATGCTAAGATCCCATTCATCGGGCATAGTTTCGTCCAACCGTATTTTACAGATGAGTAGCCATAAGCTCTTTACCAAGTCATTGCCTTCCCTTTTGGAGAGCTCGCCAGTCAGACCGTCCGCTCCTGTAACTTTGTTGGACTTAAGTTTGGATATGTCTATCTTCTCTTCATCCAGGTCGGTTAGACGCATCGACTGCGATTCTAATACTATGTTCCCTTCTTCGGCTCTACAGGCTTCGGTTTGCGGTTTGTGTGCGTGGCTGCTCGTGAGCAGCTCTGGTTCTTTTATGCAGCATTGCTTTGCATGTATTTTGCTTAGCTGCATGTGGTTACCAGTACTCGTAGTCAAACCAGGGGTTTCGTTGATGGAGGGGTACGTCAATTGCAATGTGGTCAAACTAGTTGACGATTGATTGATCAGCAGTTCTCCAAGTCCCCCTACAACTATTTTTATTTTTTTTTTAACCCTCAAGTGGGTATGCTTACACTTAAAGTGCCTGAGCACGTATTGAGTTTTTCAGAAAATTTGATAGAGAGAGAAAGAAAGATTTTTGAGTTCCGTGGTTATTTCGCTAAATTATTTGAGTAATTGGATTTGTTGCTGTATTCCAGGCAACCACTCATATTAGGTGATTTTGGTTCCCTGAAAAAATAATGTTTTTCGGGCGTGGCCGTCCGTCTGTCCGATTTGGAAACCAATACACTGCCATTTGAGCCACGTTATTGCTTCGTAAATGTAGATTTTTTTTCATGGCCAGGCAGTTACCCCGACGGTACAAGCCCCAGGAGGGCCAATTCCATTATAGATACCCTTAGGACGACGGTCAGTTAGATTAAACACACTAACCCGTCCGGGTATGTGAGCGCTGCCGTTGGTCCATTAAGGACTCATCCGCCATCATCACTTTTCCAAGACCCTTAATGTTACCGGCCTGACCTCAAAATATGTAGGAGTAGTCCAGATAAGATCCTATTTAGTTTGTTTACGGATTTTACTTGTTGATTCCATCTGGGTGGCGTTTATGGTGCTGGTATTTTTGTCTGCTGGCGAGCACTCGTGTTGGGCAAGTCGAGTCCGGATGGACAACGACCATTACCCTATGGTAACCACTTTGAGGGTAAATGAGCACAATTCAGTTGTAGAAACAACTGTTTCACCTGTATAACACTGGGTATCGCCAGATTGATACCTCTCAGTGCCTACCCTATTTCTACAGCATCCAACCAATGGTTAACCTTTGATTTCTGCCGCTTGCTTCTGATAACGCACTGTGTCATCAACGACCAATGGAAACAGTTGAGTCTAACACGGCTTAAAACTTCAAATTCACTACATAACCCACCCCTACTCAGTACGTGATATTAAGCCCCTTCATAGATGAATTTGATAGTCGCTACCAATTTGTTGCATTACACTATCGAAATCAATTTCGTAGTCGGAATAGGTGCAGCGGAGACCTACATATATTTAACTCTTTGTTCAATTATGATCCGTATGGTCAATACAGGATGACGCGGATTGTAAGCCCGCTTGTTAATGGTCAGGAGTACTATTCAAAAGTTGTTGATGCGTTTGAAAGGGAGGATACAAACAATTATGCAGTTCCAGCAACTCTTGTCGATCACCAGAGAGGTAAGAGGGTGCAAAAGTCTACCGATTCTGTCGAATTAGCTACCTTTTAATGCTTTTACCGCAGCTATAACTTAATTGTTCCTAGGGGGTACAACAAAACTCGCTAGTTTTGGGTACCACAGACCGTCGCATCTGTCCGAAGGCGTTGATAAAATATCTTCTGTCGCGCAGCAAGTTAGGCTGAACTTCTCGCAACTGGGCATAGGATTTAGACGCGAGTTAGCTTCTTAGCTCGGCATGAGCGGCTTTAATGTAAACTTGCTTTCACTTTTCGATCAGTTGCTAGATATTTGAGTAAAATCATGTGTTGGCATAACGTACCGGATTATTTTTGCTGACTGCACAATGTGGTTGGGTTGTTTGCGTTATACCTACCTCCTCTACGACTTCCGCTAGTACATATGAGTGCAGCTCGGACGTGAACATAAACAATCATAAAGTGATTCTACATAGATTCCGATGTCAGGTTTGCGTTTGAACATTCAATAAACAATTTCTGAGACGACGGTTGATCGCTACGTAAATTTATGAGAACCTTTGAGCTTAAGCATGGTACCGCCGATGTTCACCATTGTCGTTACCATCGCCAACATAACATGACCAAGATCTCTAGTAGGTCTTTCGTTGCAGATAGCGTTTGACATGCTTCTGTTTTTTTTTTTTTAAATTAGCGTGCGCTCAAGGGGTCAGGGTACCCTTAAATTGTTTGAACACAGCGCGGGCGAAGGAAAGAAAGAGAGGTATCGATGTACATGTGTTCGTTTTGAATGTTTGAAGGTTATAACGGTTAGGAAATAAATAGCTTGCCAGACCATTCCATAAGCGAGACGTACGACATAGGAAAGAACCACAATGTTTCAAGGTGATGCTGTTTGTATCGGAATTTAATGAGACTGGCATACGCTGCCGTTGCCGTTTGACAGCCGAAGAACAGGGACGTGAAGCCGGGAACGAATATGAAAAGCAGGAAATACTATGATCACCAAATCCATACATTGGATTAGAAGTAGCAGACAAGAGATCATTGATGAAAATTAAATATAGTGTTGGAGACAAAACGGAACTCTGCGGCACACCAGGATATCAGACTTGAAACCATCTAAGACAACTTGAATTGAACGTTCCGAAAGGTAATTTCTAATCCATTGAAGAAGAGATTCATCGATCCAAAATGCACGCATTTTCGACCTGGTGCCAAACTCCATCAAATGCCTTAGAAAGTGCAACTATCTTGCTTTCGCCAGATTGATGTACGTTTTGGACATTGAGAAGTTTTCATGTCTCGAGATATTTCATGAGCTCACGGTTTCTCAGCGTTTCCATAACCTTGGAAAGAAGGGACGTAATCGCAATGGGTCTGTAGGAGAAGAGAGAAGAAGAAACGCCTTTTTTAGAGACTGACTGGGAAAATGCTGTTTTCCATCTTCTCAGAAAGAGACCTAAAGAGTAGGATTGATGAAAAAGCTTACGCAGTGGATTTGCCTGCCAGGAAGAACACCTCTTCAGAAAAAGGGGAGATGCACCATCTGGACCAGCGGATTTATATATATGAAGATCTTTAAGTACTCTTGCTACTACACGAGTGCGAAAGTGGATTTGTCAAGGCACAATCTGGAAGTGTTGACTTTGCCGCAAAGCGCGCAGCAAGCCGATTGGCCTTGTCCAAAGAACTGACAGCTAGAATGCCATTTTAATGGGCGTTCGGACGGAGGATGAGGCAGAATTTCTAATGACTTTTGACGAACGACCAACAATTTTTACTACCTTTTGGACATAGTAGTAGTATGTAGTATTTTTTGGCGCAGTTTTTGGTCATATTTAAATTTCGCTCGCTGAAGGAATACATTGCAGTCTTTCCTGTCTCGTTTGAACTTTATTTTTGATTTTTGTCTGCCGGGTTGGTCTTGAAGGACCGTAAAAACATTCCTCTAACCCTGGTAGCCTCTTTACAGCACGAGTCGTACCACGCCTTTTCTTTTGGTCTGACACTCTTAATCGGGTGAGAGATTTCAAAGAGAATAGTGTCATATCAGCAGCGACATCCACGTTATCGAAGAATCATAGCGACCAGTTACAATTCCTAAAGAAGCTGTTAAGTCCGCTTCAATTGATATTATTGTATTGCCATAAGTTCTTTTAGGAATCTTTTCTCTAGCTGTTTGATCGGTGTACGAGAAATTAGTAGATATGATACAATGATCCGACGAGCCGATTAGTTAAAAACAAGTCCAGGGTGTTGACGGTATGAATCCCAACGTCTGGTATTCGCGTGGGCTCATTTACAAGCTGGGTCAAGTTGTTTTTCGCAGCGAACACTTCCGTCCCCTTCGGGTGTTATCTGTCCAGAATTGTCTATGTTGAAACCGCCCGTAATAACGATTTCAGTATGAGGATAAAGGGATACAACTCTTTGAATGAAGTCAGACAGCACATCAAACTCGTCAGAGTTCGAATTGCTGTCCAGTTTGGGGCTTCTGTAAATAAAGCAGTAGTGGATAATTTGTTTACGGAGATGGAATTTTAACCACATGAAATTGAATTCCCGATTGGAACAGGGGTTATATTGTGGTAGAGTTTGCTAAGCTATATTACTATGCACGTAAATATCGAGGCCACGGTGAGAGAAAAATTGTGCCACTAGTTCGTAGCCAGGCAGCTTCAGATCAGAGTGATCAGGGGATCTACCAGTGTTTCACTAAGTGTCAAAACAGCTGGCCTGTATTTACAGATGTGGACGTAAGCAGAGAAGTGATTACTTCTTAGCCAGCGGATATTTGCTATGTCCACTCTAAATTCTATAGAAATTATTTTTTATGGATGATGGCAATCACTCCTGCTCTAGATTAATGTTACACAACGAAGATTAAACATAGCTAGAGACGAACCTGGCACTTTCCAGTTTATATAGCACTCATTCTGAAGATGAGGAAATAAGGCATTTTGAGGACCCTCTTTCTTTGAGTTTTTACACTCGTGAAATCACTCTTTGTCCAGGTATGATTATTATAGGTTGTAAACGTGATATCTGAGACATGAAGCTGTTTCATCCGAAATTAGTGTCTTGCACGCTAACACAAAATTAATCTACCTTAACAAGTCTAGGATGGAGGCACTAGACTGATCGCACTTGTAATTTGAGGAGAAAAGCAAGCACTAGACTTCGAACTTGGTTATTGCGCTACTGATGCAATCCAATTACCAACCTCACAAGTGTTGCTTTTCTATTTTGCACTACTATATAATTTGGCTATATAGTAAGGTGGTGATGTTCTCCACGCCGAAAGAAAAGGAGCTGAAGTCTGTTTGCTGCGAATTTTCAATTTTCAACAGAACGTAAAGATATTTCGTCCTCTTTGCAATCATTACATAAAATTTTCTATTTCGACTGGCAAGACGTCTCTTACAACATTCCAATGGTCTTGGATAGTAAAAAGTGCTAAGCTTTGGATTTTATCTGCCGGTATATGGCATATGTATGTTATTTATGACACTTTAAATCCCTGTTCTTAAGACTCTAATTATTGCTGGATATCAGTATAAAACATGAAACATGACTTAACGTAGAACCACAAGATATAATCGAAAGGCATTATATTGTCCGATTTCGGAGGCGAACCTATTATCAAATTGTGATTTCATTGGTTTTGGCTGTCATATGACATCCACCATCATATAGTTACATCCTGTTGAATCCAGATCTTATCCGAGTCAATTTTATCCAAATTTTCAGAAAATACGCGATCTATGTTATCATCTCATTTAAAAATAAAAGGTGCAATGCCGGCAGGTCTTTGGATTGCTCCCACTCCATATGTGACAGCTTGCCTCGATTTTCTTTATGGAATTTCCGAATATTGCGTCTAGCTGGTGTTTTTTCGGCTTTCTTCGAGCAGCTTTCGTTTTCTTTTCCAGTTTTAAAGCAAGGTCGGGCTTCATAATGATGTTGACTTAAACTCAGAACGTTAATTGTGGCATTTCAACTGCGGTGGCATTAGTTAAAGGATAATTTCGATGTTATAGTTACACCTTTCTCCGTAACAAGATAATTGTACGAAACTATGTGATCCCCTAAGAACGTTTGGATGCCAAGAAAAACTGATATGATCACTTGTTGATTCACTTGAATTCAGAGAATATTCAGATGGTGAAATGAAATGTCATACCTATACCATAAGTCTGACGGCGCGTCATGTAGGCTTCACTATAACATAACATGCAGATGGCTGTGCAAAAGATGTTTTTCTATTTTCTATATCTGTGATAGTTTGATTGCCAGCGGCCTGTTAAGCATTCTAACAGCCCACATGCTGTTATAAAAATCATTGCTCTTGTTTCGCTATCCCAATGCTTGTTGTTGCTTTTATTTTTTTTATTTTGGTTCTATGAAAGAAGAACTCCTTTGAAGCAAGTCCCAAAACCAAGGAGCTCAGGCACTTTGATGAACCATTTCAGCACAAATTGCTGTGTATATCAGGTTTAGAGACACACCTCTGCTCAGAATAACATACGTATGTACATCTAAAACCAAGTAGTTCGTTTTAATCGAAAAGTAGAAGTACCTAACATAAATACATAAATTTGAACATATTGAAATTTAGTTAATTACAAAATATATCCTTCAAAAACCTTAAAAATATTTTTTCTTGATTAATTCCAGGTTGAATTAACAGGAAACTCAATATATGAATATATTCATACCTTCGATCAGGATGAAATGAATGCAATACTATCCCTTCGGCCGGATATGTATCAAAATCCGGTAAGAAATAATTTATTTTTATTTAAAATTTTGTGTTAGTCGTTTCTTTTGAAAACACTTACAATGTCCTATATTTGTATCGGTTTCAGGATGTTTTTATAAATTCTTTAAATTTACCGCCCAATCCAACGAATCCGTATGCCGCTGGTCAAAGCGATAGAGGGTTTTTTGCAATCGAAATCGAGAAAACGTTCTTCCTGCGCATGAAATGTGTCCTGGCGAAAAGAAACGCTGGGTTAACCTCCTCCGGATATAAGGTAAATTAGAAAATAAGAGAATAAAACAAAGAAATTAACAAATGGAACAAATAACAATTATAGGTAATACATTGCTCTGGTTATCTCAAAGCTAGAATATTTCAAGACTACGGAGAAGGTCAACGATGCATTCAAAACTTGGGACTTGTTGCCGTTGGTCATTCATTGCCATCATCGGCGATAACTGAAATCAAATTACATCAAAATATGTTCATGTTTCGGGCTAGCATGGATTTAAAATTAATTTTCCTCGATGCAAGGTGAGTTTAAAAATAGTGTTTTTCAATGATTTTTAGCTGTCGTTGAATTCCTGATGTGTGTTCTATACACCCCAATTTCTAGCTTAAATATTCTATTGCGCTTATCTGAACATGTCTAAGCCTTGCTTTATTTAGATGGATCTAGGAGTGAATATAGTAACCATTTCCAATCAGCGCGATCTTACATTAACTGTCCTTAATTGCTCAAAATTAGTTCGGCGGTCCTTATTGATGACCGGAACATCAATGTTTATTCGCGAAATAAACGTCCACGTAGTTATGAAGTTATATCTTCTCCTCCAGCGGTGAATAAACCAAATGATCTCTTTACAGCTTATCTTTATAGATGCGCTTATATAATGAACTGGGGACGGCTACATAAGTACATTTTAAGTTGCTGGAATTTGGTTTTGGGCTAGTTGATCTGCTATCCCATTCTTTATATTTCGTCAAACTGGAAACACTTCTTCCGAAATGCGCTACATACTTTTCCTAATGCAAACGGATTTCCTTTCGAATCAACGAGAATGTCTGCCGAGTCGACGAATATGAATATTGACTCTTTATGTAGCCTGAGCTTGGACTACTCCACGGTTAGTGGCATCAATTACCAAGTGATACCTCTGTGTTTCAAATTTGATGTTGGGTAATGTCAAAATGCAAGAACAAGAAAACTCATCTCTATAATTTTAAGAACCACAACTTTCCCGGTATAAGAGTACCATTTTTAAATTCATTCATTCGTCAAATGATGCTATTGTATCTCAAGGTAGCCTGTTTTGTTCCGTCAATTTAATTGATTGTTTTCACGATGCTCTCTTGAGGCATCAATTGCAATTCACCGGTTTCATTTTCAGCTTTCTGGAACTTTGTGTCCTTATATATTAAACAACCACTGGTTGAGACACCCCCTGATTCCGGCGCTTCTCGATAATTTGGCCCCATATGTGCTACAAACATTACTGTTAGGTGAATTTTTATGAAAATTCTAATCAACATATATCTTTTTTTTCCCTTAATCTTCTTGGAATTTGCAATTTGTCCCTAACAATTTGTAGCGGGTAACAAGTGGTTGAGACAAGGTATAAATACTTTGGAAGTTCAGTTGCGGATTCTATTCGCAGTATGACTTATTAGTCAGTTTTAGTGATTTGATTTAAAAGAAGGTATTTAAACAGGTATTAGAAGTAAAAAAGTTAAAAATGGGATCTGGAAAGATATTAAATCAAACGGTGATGCAAACATTAAAATAATACGCCCGGAGGGATGGTAGGTAGGTACTAGGTAGGTAGGTAAGAGTGGCTGTTGGAAACACCAACCCACTTAAGCCTATTGGCCTATTGTGATGCCACTTGGATCTATGATCCTCTTACAAATGGAACCAGTTTGAGCTTACGATGACGCGTAGGAGACTGTTTATGCCTATATTTTTTAGATCGCTTAAGTCATTATAGAAGAAAGCTCCTAAGTGAAGTTTTCTTCTCTGGGAGAGAGCTAGACATGTACAGAGAAGGTGGAGGATTGTCTCCTCTTCCTCCTCGTCCATTCAGCTTGCGCGCTTGCCTATGAGGCAGTGTCCAGTGATGACACCCATGATGGCGCTGAGATGCTTCCTATTTAGAAGGATCAGACTCTTAGAGCGATTCGGATCTCGCTTTGGCCAGTCCTGTTTGGTCGCTAGACATGTTGGTCCAACAGTCCACCTAAGGTCCGTTTTTTTATTGGCATCCAGCTTTGATATTAATTTGCACGTAGCGATTGGTATACCTATGCTACTCTTTTCCAGTAGAATGGGTAGAGTCTCGGCCCTAGAGTCCCCTGGAATGTCTCTGTGGCGCAGCACCCAGCAAAGGCTAAAGTTGAACTGCGCTGCCATCTTCATAAAAGATGATTGGCATTCAAGGGCGGTTTTCCAATTTAGTGAGACTGACTCCAGGGACTTGAAAGCTGCCTCTGTATCCGAAAAGATGCGGAGATCCTTTGCAGGTATCACATTTTTCTTCAGCGAAGACATAACTTCTTTAATAGCTCATCTGAGAAAACACCGCCACGGTTTTAGGTCCATGTGTGTAGAAATGGATTGACTCCGCCATGAAAGGATCTTCCTCCCATACACTTCAGGTATGGTGTAATCGATGTTCTCTGTGAGGATTCCTAATACATATATTAAGAATGTTAGCTTGGCCAAATGAATTATTTGTCCACTTAAAGCGATTAAGGCGAATAGCTGCAGTCACAGCTACTTGCCTGTTGGAAATATCGGGGGGTATCAAATGAAACAGAATGTCTAATGCCTCAGAGGGAGTAGTCCGTAAGGTTCCGTTTATGCATAGACATGCTGTTCTTTGAACTCTGCTTAGTTTACTTCAGTTGAGTGCATTGTCTAGGGCCAGCAGACGGCAACCCCGTATGTGAGTATCGATCGGTCTTCTGACCCAGATGTATAGCCAGTGGGTTATGCGGGGTTGAAGGGGTTTATTCCCAATGGCTTTTATGCAAGAAAATAAAGCTATTGTAGCTTTATGGAATGTTAGGTTTCCAGTTTAGTTTCCTGTCAAAAATGAGACCCAAATATTTTGCTGTATCGGAAAAGCCTAACTGGTACCGTTTATTGATGGAAGGTCTATAATTGGAATTTTATATTTCCTGGAAAAGAGGACAAGATCAGTTTTATGGGGGCTTACTCCCAATCCACAGCGATCTGCCCAACGGGTTAATCTGTTGAGATTTAATTGAAGGATTTCTTTAATGGTATTGAGATGCTTACCTGAGACGAATATAGCAATGTCATCCGCATAGGCAATCACTCTGCTACCAATCGCTTCCAGGCATATCAGCAGTTCATTAACCACTAGGTTCCAGAGAAGGGGAGAGAAGACACCGCCTTACGGCGTACCTTTATGTTTTAGCAGAAGCCCCACCCAGTTTGGAATAGATTATCCTCCCCAAGTAAGTCGTCTACCTGCAGAGTTAACAGGGAACCGTGATTGCGGATGTGTTGACGTTGTTAAAGGCACCCTCTATGTCCAGGAGAACAGCCATTGTGTACTCTCTATATTGTAGGGATCGTTCGATGCGGCTAGTCAGTGAATGCAGAACCGTTTCCATCGACTTTCCTTTACAGTAGGCGTGTTGAGCAGTTGACAAATGTCTTGGATAAATTTTAGCTCGTATATAGATATCAATCAATCGTTCTAGAGTTTTTAGAAGGAAAGATGGTAGACTTATAGGTCTGAGCTCCTTTGGGACAACATCAGAACATTTTCCGTCTTTGGGAATGAAAACTACATTGACCTCTCTCCATGACAGTGAAATGTGAATCAGTTCTACACAGCTACTCATAATATTTTCTAGCGAAGGCAGAATGATATTTGAGGACCTCTGTAGCTCGGCAGGTATTATACAGCAGACTTGTATGGTTTGAAACTATGCAGCGCCCAGAGCAGTTTGTCTCTTGTAATCAGACCATAAATTTTGGTACCGGTTGCAGTAAACCTGTTCGTGTTGGTACTGGCCACGACACCTGGAAAGTAGGTGTCCAGTTGCAGATTGAGTGATTCAACGCCTGAGGTTGTCCAAGAGCCATCGGTTTTTTTCAAACAGCTAGGCATCATATGATTTGTAGAGAGGATTTTTCTTAGCCGCGATGCCTCAGAGGTTTCCGTGATTTTGTCACAGAATGACCTCCAGGATTGTCGCTTTGCCTTCCTCAGTTCTTTTTTGTATAATTTGAGTGATTCTTTGTATTTGTCCCAGTCAATCACTTTTCTTGTGCTTTTTGCAAGTGTTTCTAAGCAATCCCAGTGCTGATGTCCACCAGTGCGTCTTTTTCTTCCCTGTAGGTTAAATAAGAGGGCAGGATGCGGCCATAGCCTGATTAAGAACTTGGGTGACTTTCTTGACTTTCATGTTAAGCTCGTTGGTGTCACGCGGGGGACCTGAGGGTTCAGAGGATAGCGTTTCTGACAGTATTCCCCTATATTTTGGCCAGTCAGTTTTCCGATAATTCCGGAATGCTAATTGGCTGGGAGGAGCATCACTCAGGCTGAATTGGATGTATCTGTGGTCTGAAAAAGAGAGTTCAGACGATACCATCCAGTTCGTTAGCATTCTAGTGATGCTGTCGTAGACAAGAGTGATATCTAGCACTTCCTGACAGTTTCTTGTTATAAAAGTGGGCTCATTGCCAATGTTGCAAACAATGAGGTTAGTATTATTATACATATAATCAAAAAGTGACTCACCTCTATCGTTGATGTTGGTACTGCCCCATACCGTGTGATGAGCGTTAGCGTCGTATCCGATGATGAGGCCAGCTTTTTGCCATCCAGCTTCCAGTACCACCCTTTCTAGGTTATTACAAGGGAGAGGGCCCACATAATCCTGGCAATGGTATGCCGATGCCAGCGTTTCACTAATATGTATACAAGTTTTAATATTACCTTTGCCTCTTGTATAGAGCGGGGAGTATACAGGTGTCCTAAGTCCACGAACCATGCCTTCTACAATCCATGGTTCCTGGATTAGGATAATGTCTTCTGCGTTTTTGGAGAGACGCAAAATGAGTGCGGCCGGAGCCTTTTTTGAGTGATGGATATTAATCTGAAAAAACCGTATCAATACTACTGTTACCCAGAGTGGCCTCCACCACGGTGTTGTTGAAGTTCTCCGATTCTGAAGATGTGCTCAAGAGCTCTGATCGTATAGAACCTCTTTTTGCTTCGATATCGGTTTCCATTTCCGACAGTCAGAAGAAGAGATCGACCCTTCCATTTCTGGAAGGGATATCGACGCTCCAAGATCTAAGGTTGTATTTGGTGGTGTCAAGCCAAACTGAATCATGGCTTTTGTCTGCGCTAGAGGGTTAGAGGATTCCTTATTGATCACGATCAACGCGCATCTATAAGAACCCTTTAGTTTCTCTAGCTTCGCGACTTTCCAGTCATGAATCGAAAGCAACCTGAGCTGAGCCTGATGATTTCCAGAATGCTTTCTGGGGAGGAGGGTTCGGCTGGGATCCGGACGGCCAAGAAGTTGCTCGAAAGCTTTAACTTGACCAACTGCCGCCGTTTAGGTGTTGCCAAGAGGGATATTCTGTCAACAGTTGTTTCAAACTATTGAAAGAATCCAGAAAACTACGGGAAAAGATTCACACCTGGACGAAAATACCATATAGCTGGACACCAGCAGATCGACGATCCCTACTAAGAGAAGCGTTAAATTCAACAGCAACAGCGAGAGAAATCGCAGTATCAGCAGGGATCTCGAATGTGGACAGAAAACTATAGACTTACCAGCGTGTGTTAGCTGAAGCGGAACATCTTCAAAGAAAGCGTTTGAAAAGAAAACCAGCAACGTTACCGAAACGCCCGTTTGACCTCGCCAGAAATCATTTGAAATGCAAGAATTGTTGGAGAACTGTCATCTTCACCGATGAGAAACGCTTTTGCCTTGATGGACCTGACGGATTTCGTCATTATTTTCATGATTTGAGAAAGGACGAGCTGGTTTTAAGACGACGACAACAAGGCGGAAGTGGAGTCATGATTTGGACAGGAATATCATACCAAAATAAGACTAAAATCCGCTTCGTAAACGGTAGGATGAAAAGTGGCGACATCGTTAAGATCTTAGACGAAGTGATCGTGCATCATAACCAAGAAAAAGTCGGCGAAAATTTCATCTTGCAACAAGATAATGCAGCAACCCACGCAGCCCGGAAGGTGGTAGAGTACTTCGAGCGTAACAGCGTTTGTGTTCTTGGCTGACCAGCATTATCTCTAGACCACAACATAATTGAGAATATATGGGGATAACTCTCCAGAGCTGTCTACCAACGTAGCAGACATTAAAGACGCCATTGAAACTGAATGGGACAAAATCCCACGAAAATTAATGAAAAAACTGTTTAAACCTCTTCCATCTAGAATTTTAGAGGTTGTAAGTAATGAGGGAAGAAGTACTCATTACTAAAAAAATAAAACCATTCCGATAAAACTTACTGTCTCAACCACTTGTGGCGGGTAATTAGCGACAAATTACAAATTTCAAGAAAATTATGTGAAAAAAAGGATTTATGGTGACTAGAAATTTCTAAAAATTGGCAGTGATTACCTAACAATAATATTTTCAGCACATACATTACAATATTAAACCGGTTATCGTATTTTTCTATTTATGAAGATAAAAAAATATTCCTAAACTAAGGGAATCAGCTTGACTGTGAGACAAGTTTTCCGACAATAGCTGTATACGCTGTGGAAAGTTAAGGTAGCTGATGTGGAATAAGCCTAAAGTTATCCCTCTCAGCGTCGTTAGTTTTAGACTTACTTACTTACTTGTTAGGTGGGCTGAGTTTTTCCTCTACTGCGTTGTCCCACCGGGTAAGATTGAAAGACTGCAGGCGGGAGCATTGGTTCTATATGTGATTGATTTTATTGACATACTCGTATATAATATAATTTTACAATATTTGTGTGTATCTTCAAAATCTGAAAGGCTTGTCTGCAGAAGATTAGTTACAAAAAAATATCAAATATTGTTGAGTCTCTTATATCAAAATAAGAAACAGTATAAGATATTTTATTAAACAAGTTTAAAATAAAACACAAAAGAAAGTTCAGCATATATTGAAATAGAAATTCAAGTGCGAGTTTTCTGTTTTAACTTAAGTTCGAATAAAATTGTTTTGCTTTTTTTAGGACTTCGACTTTTGATAGTTTTCGAAGTTCATTTGGTAGTTCATTAAGTGTACATAGTTGGTACAGTGATCTTATGTCTTCTGCTTCCATAGTTGTTCCAGATCTCGGAATCGTATAATGTTGTTGTTGTCTCCTCCAGGAGTTGAATGTCTGTTGAGTTGGGATCAGGTGAGGATTATCGTTATAGAAATGTCTTACTCGTAATATTTCCTGTTTATGCAGATGTGAGATGTTAAGCGTTCACATGTCTGTAGTTATCTTGTGTCTTTCATAGTTGTGTCCTAATGCCGCCGCTTTGTGAATCATATTTTCCATTCGTGTCTGTAACTTTTGAAGAGTTTGCATTCCTGTCGCTCTTCCCCATGCCAGTATTCCGTATTTAAGATGACTTTTACCAAGCCAAAATAGCACTGCCGAAGTACAGATGGTGGGCAGAGGTTCGACAAATGGGCAATAGCGTATGTGCCTTGCCGCAACGTCTTATTAATTTCCTGTGTATGGTAGCTCCACTTTAGGTTGCAGTCCATTGTTACCGCAAGGTAACTTCTGTGTAAGTAGGACACATCGTGAAATTTGATTCTAGGTTCTATTTTGCATATATGCGTAGGTCGGCTGTGCATCGTCTTGATTTTTTGTACATTGATGACTAAACCATGGCTATGCCACCAGGCTCACACCGAGAGTAAATCGTTGACACATGTTATAAAAATAAGGGGTCCCAATTCAACAGATCCCTGTTGAACACCATAACCAATGCGCTCTACGCTGCTAACCTGTTCTGATATTTTTACCTTAAAGTTCCTGTTTCTAAGGTAGCTTTTTTACCATTTTCTCTAGTTGTCTCAAAATATGCTGATGATTTAAGCCTTAAATCAAATTAAGGAATAGAAAGTCTTCCAGAAATCAATGTATTTGTAGAGTCCGTTTCCGAAGTCTCCGAGTAATTTATGTCTTGTGTTTTTGAAGTCCAATTTAGATAATTGGATAGTGTTTTTGTTATCACTTCTTCAAGGACCTTGCCAACTGCTGACAGAATGGATATTGACCTGTAATTTTTTACGTCATTTTTCTTTCCGTTTTTATGTATTGGCGTACAATGAAATTGTAGATCTCTGGGTCTTATTCCATCCATTTCCGCTGACTTGTCTCTTTTCATTGAGTTAAGAATATTCCTCACTTCTGCTACGAATGCTTCCTCCATATATGGTAGACTAAGCATTCAATGCTGTTAGGTGATTGGATATACGAGTATGTGTGCTCTTCGCACTCGTGTATTGTTTTCAAAATGTCGGATGAAGGTGCTTTTGCGAATTTGTTAGTCAAGTCAGTCGGGTTGGTCGACTCATGTGACTCAGTCGCTGTTTTCTGACTAGATCGATTTCGCCGTACAATTCGCATAGTTTGTCATTGAATCTTCTCCCCCAAAGCCCGCCAGCGCAAATGTGACCGAATATTTTACGACAAATTGTTCTCTCGGAATGACCGAGGATATCTTCATTCACTTTAGATAGTGTTCATGCTTTAGCGTCTTAAAATATGACTGGTATGAACAAGGTCTTATCTAGAGTTTCCTTAGTTATTCGGGGTAGCGCCTTACTACTCAACTGCCTTCTTAGCCCAAAGAAACAAGGATTGGTAAGAGTGATTCTTCATTTTATTTCTACTGAGGTGTTGTTGCAATTGTTAGCAAAACCAAAGTAAACAAGGTCCTTTACTACCTCAAAGTTATAGCTGTCGACTGTGATGTTCTGTCTAACTGGTTGATGTTGTGTGTCCCTTCTTGTTGACAGCGCGTACTTGGTTTTGCCCTAATTTACTGCTAAACCCGTTTTGGCAGCTTTCATTTCAATTCTAGCGAACGCACCGGTGACAGCCAATTGTGTTCTGCCAATTATGTCAATACCATCTGCGTGCGCTAATAATTGCACAGACTTTTGAAAGATTGTGTCTCCGGTGTTCGCTTGTGAATTCCGTACACTCCTTTCAAGTATGATGTTAAAGAAGTCATATTACAGCGCGTCACCTTGTCTACAACTTTTTTTAACATCCTTGACGGAGCATCGAGCGTTCTCTATCGTCATTCTGCGTAGATGGACGAGTTTGGCGGAGATGCCAAAAATGTATAGCTCATCTAGGGATCAGGCAAACAATTCTGATATTCCATTTATCTCTCATACACCCTTCTGACTAAATCTGAGAAACGAGTCAGTGACACAAAGTCATTTTCAGGAGCTTTCAATAACTCGTCCGATAAGCCATCAGGTCCGGCAGCTTTCTTGGATTTAATTGGAAATTGGAAAAATTGTCCTCTAAACATGTGAAGTGGTCTTATTTTCATGGTGCAATGTAGATCACTAAAGGAATACTACGATTTCCGGCATTCTATTCATTCTATTAATATTTTTTCATTAGATAATGCTTAATGGACCCGAATAAATTCCCCTACTCTTGCCCTAAAAAAAAAATAAAAAAAATTCCAATTTGCTTACACAAGCTTCCACATTTTATTTTACTTCCTATGTTATATCTGTATGTCTGTGTATACATTTCCTTCCTTAAATGTACCAGTTCTCATCCCTATTCAAATTGTCGAAAATCCAATACGTTAGCCCAAATATTTATTCACTTTTAAGCACCAGTAGCAGCGGTGGCAAGGAGTCACCCTTCTTGGTCTTGGTCCTTACGCAGTTCAGAAGTATCAGACCAGTATGCTAGGTATTATCACACTCAATTACCCTCATCATGATGGGATTTCATTTCTTTTAGTGGCCTTTTGTTTTCTTTTCTTCCTTCGTTGGCTCTAACCAATAAAGAGGGAGTAGCTGCATAATTGAATTTTTATAACAAATTTTATCTCACTGTTGTTCTTTCCGTTTCTATTTACAGAGTATCACAGTTAACAGGGTACGAACCCCAGGATTTGATTGAGAAAACCCTCTACCAATATATTCATGTTGCAGATGCCCTGCCCATGAGATGCTCCCATCAAATATGTATGTAAATAGATTTAGAAAAAAAAACAAGAGCTTCATCCCGTTGCAAATTGTACTAAATCCTTTTTGAATTGTTGTGATATTTGTAGTGATTCTGAAAGGACAAGTTACCACCAAATATTATCGTTTCCTCACTAAGGGCGGAGGATGGGTTTGGGTACAATCGTATGCCACTGTCGTGCATAATACGCGTTCATCCCGACCGCACTGCATTGTAAGTGTGAATTATGTACTTAGGTGAGTAAACAAATGTGACGACACGCACACAACAAAAACATTTAAAATCTTATCTTTTGAATGGATTTTTAGCCAACAGGAGGAAAAGGATTTTCTGCTGAACGAAATACAAGGCGCTGTTAAAAGTGAACCTCTCACACCAGTGCTTTCATCCCACACCGTGCACTCGCCGGTGACGGTGGGGGCGCCTAGCACAATTGTGCCAAATGTTACCTCAAAAATGGAGCAATGCTTTCAGACACGCCAAACTCCGGCAAATTTTGACTACGCACAAGTGTATCCTACTCCTGTGAATGACGTCACGTCCAGCATAAACCAAAGCATTCAGTACGCTGACACTACTAGTGGTAACTACTATAATCATTACTACTATGATCCTGCGGAAGCAAACATCATTAGGCCGTTTTCGGCAAATTCTAACAGCTGTAGTAGCAGCTCGGAGAGTGATAGACAAATGTCAACCGGAAATGCATCGATCATAAACGATACCTCCCCACATACAACTTATAGTGATCTAAGCCACAGTTTCGAACTAAACTACTTCTCAGACAACAGTTCGAATACGCATCATCATCATCACCACCATCATCACCACAATAATCAACAGCAGCATTCGCAGCAGAGCAATCATAATCATAACCACGGTCATCACAATGGAGACTTACAGCCGGGTCATCATAGTCATCCACATCTTGCGCAGCAGCCTGTCGCGCAGCCGCATCTTCCCGAGAGCACATTCGGTGACAGTTTCAAAGCCGCCAATGCCCCGCATTACACTAGCGTAATTGTAGAGCCTCAGCATTTCATAGCGGACGAATTTGTTCACTAGGGACAACTTGTTAGTCGACTACGCTACTTGAAGCTGGCCAAGCCAAAGTTTGTACTTAAACCCCTAAGACGCTAAAAAAATCACCACTCATCACTCACAACTAGTTAAGGTCACGTTGAGTTCATTTAATGTTTGTCTAATTTTTAAAGAGTTTTTACAAAAAAAGTTTTCTTATTTCATTTGGTTTCTTGTTGCATCGATTTATACATTAAACATTATACGAGTACATACATACATATATACAAAATTGTAAACTAACACACGTATTTTTAAGTATTTATATTTTATTTAGATATAACCTCAAACGCATTTCGCCGTAAGGAATAATTGTTAAAAAATAAATAACAAACAACCAAAACCAGCATGCATGTAAATACAGATACATACGAATACATTCATATATTTATTGAATATGTGTTTTCTTTCCATTTGTTGAAACAGTGGTTATAAGTAAGATGACCTTTTAATATGGTGGTACGGTCTCAGGTATACCCGGGATTCAACCGAAAAGTCATTCCAAGTGATTGGAGTACCAGCAAGTTGTCGCTATTTGTAAAGTTAAGTGCGGCTCGACTCCATGCACCACGACGAGCAATAAATATTTTTAGTGCTTTTAGCGCTTTCATTAAGACATCGGAAAAAACTTCCATATACTCTGCCTTCGTTTCAAAACATATAAAGACGGCTCTATAACTTTTTATAATGCTCATGCCTCATTGCTTGTCCATATGTCGTTAACGCTGGTCCATAAACGTCAACGCCTGTTGTTCGTTCGTTCGTTCCCCGAATCACATCCCTACTATTCGGCTGTAAAACGGGAACGGCAGCGTATGTTAAGCTCATTAAATTCTGATATTAACAGCATAACTAATTAGGGAACCACTAACAGAGTAGAATTTAATGCCTCCAAAACATTGTGTTTGCTGTCGTTAAAGCGAAATTTAAACACCCAGCCGTTAGTCATGAATGGCACTTGCATCGTCGAAACCGGTAAACTTTCCATTCTCGGTATGTGTGTCAATGAAAACTTACGTTGGAATAATCACATATTCGGTGTCGTCCAAAACGCTGCGAAATGTCTAGGTTTCCTCAAGCGATGTAAGAAATATTTCACCCCCTGTGATCGGGCTTGAATGTATAAGGCGTTTGTTTATCCGCCTGAAATCGGAGTACAATTCCCACATCTGGTCGGGTGCGCCCAAAACATCTCATCACCTACTAGATAGGATTCAAAACCGTGCGATAAAACTCATAGACGTAATGTCTCGTGTCTTACTCTGTTTTATCGCTATTTCCGCCAACAGTGCTCCGTAGAAGTCGCCAGTAGCATTCCGCCCATTCAAACTTTTAACCATAACATCCGTCTCGCTATGAGTTTACCCTCAAGCCCACTTTCGGACGTTCTCTAAAATATCTTGATTCGTTCCTAAGCCGTACAACTTGCTTATGGAATGCCCTGCCTAGCTCTTTATTTCCTAATCTTTGAAACCTTCAAACATTTAAAACCAACGTTCACCGCTACCTCTCTTTCTATTCCTTTGCCAGCGCTGTGTGCAGGCATTTTAAGGGTACTTAAATCCCTTGAGCGCGCGCAAAAAGATTCCCCATAATCTGTTGCTCCAGGCGTACACGGTATCAAAAGCAACGCAAATATTTTGCATTGTAGTTACAGATCTTACAATTTTCCTCAGATGTACTCGTATGACGCAAAATCGCTGGCGAAGAATAACCATTAATGCTTGCTTGACAACGCGCATATTCGTTTCATGTACAAAGCGCACATAGCTTCAGACAAAAATGCTTTCGGCCAGTAGCAAAATTGGATGCTTTAAGTCGACCTCCCACTGCGCCAAAAAAATGCTGGCACTTCGTAGAAAATCGGTGCAGTGAGTGTCAGTAATTTGCCACATGAACCTTTAATTCGTCTCGAGAATCAGTGCTACCCATTTCTTCAGCTTTTCCAGTCATTCAACGAAGTTATTCCATTTACCTGCCGCAATCAATGCTGTAGCTCCCTTACACCTCTCTTCATCAACCTCAGCTGACTTCTTACGCACTTTGTTAGCTGACCACTCATTTATCTACTTCTTCAAGAACGGTGGATCTGAGAACCAGTAGGAATTTAGTAAGTCTTCCGCATACATACATTTTAATACAATCTCTACAGAATTTATTCGAGATGGAACATGACAGACTTCGTGGATCAAGACCACTCTGTTGGTATTGATGGTCAGCGTAAGCACTATCTCAGAGTAGTTTCACAAATATACACTATCAGTACGAATCGGAAAATTCTAGTGTGCCTGTACCACTAACGCTAACAGCAAATATGCTGCCATTAATTTCAATCTAGGCTAGAAATGATTTGTGAATCCGAATCCAGGTATTCCATAACGAGATATATCATATAATAACAACGTTAGAAATATTTTTTTAACTACCAAGCGAAAGCAGTTATTCAAACGTGCATTTGTGGTGTTACTTAATAACCTTACGCAAATGCTCAGCAGAGCCTCTGGTAGCCTGTGGCATTTCAAACAGTGCAACGATGTGCTCCTCAAACATAAATGCCTTTTTATGGAAACAACTCTTTAAACGTCCCAATGCTATGGGATAGTTTTAATCCGTCTCATCGAATTCTGCAATTGCTGACAGAGGTCTTGGACCAAGACTCTCCTTCAGTATAAAGAAACGCTTACATTTATCCAATGTCTCATCCTGATGTTTTCCCCTATTTGAATAAAGCGCTAAATTTGGAAAATCCCGCATATTTCCCGTAATCTCCATGCTGAAGCTGCAAGTGTAGCTGTGTTGGGCATGCTGATATCATCTGCAGACTTACGCCGTTTTTACATAGACATCATTGTGCTCGACTTAGCACTTACTGTTTCACAGCAGGCTCGGTGACCCCTTTCGAGAAATAAATTCGGCTTACTATCTCAAAATCGAATTTTATTTTTTGCAAATTAAAATCTTATTCTATTTTTATTTAATCTGAACGTTGACAACTTACAATCCAAAAAAGGAGAGAAGAGATAAAGGAGAGATTCAGCGGTGCTGAATTTATAAAGCTGAATGCTGAAGCTCTAGGGTGAAGACTTCAAGTCCAAAACAGCGAGCCTACCTACCGCTCTTTTTAATTTCATTGATCCGCTGGACATCTTAACGTCTGCAGTTCTAACAACGCCGTCTGGACCAGCAAAGGTTTTGGCGACCCGGCCTAAATGCCACGCTGAGCGAACTTCCGAAGGGTCGATTACGAGTACAATATCAGCCACTGCAACTGGTTTCGAATCCTTTTACCACTTAGTACGCCTAGTGATTACTGGAAGGTATTACGAGTACAGCGCTCCACAAGTTGACTCTTTGAATGTTGACAACGACGGCTGTAATGTTTGCTGTGTAAGTCGCTTTCGGCAAAAATCCCTGGGGCTCTGATATCCCTGTCGTCATCGCCAAACAACATCGAATTGGGAGTTAGTGGTTTGGGGTCATCTGGATTCAATGGCATATGCGTCAGAGGCCTCCGATTAATTTGTCCTTGGGCTTCCAGAAGGGCGTTCTGTAAAACACCTTCTCGAGGTACGGTATCTGCTAGCACGAATTCAATACTCCTCTTCACTGATTGTATGAGTCGCTCCCATCCAACTTGAGTATGCTGGAATAAATCTCCATACTATTCCTTCATACTATATTTGGCCGCATACTCGGTGAGCTTGGTTTTCATTTCTGCTACATCTTTCCCCATTTGGTTTCTAGCACCCACAAAATGTAAGCCATTGTCACTATAAAAGTAGCGAGTGACAACCCGATTGATAACAAACCGCCGAATGGCCATCATGCACTGGTCAAAGCTCAGGTCGTTTAGCACCTCGATTTGCACTACGCGAAAAGTGAGGCAGGTGAATATTATTCCCTATTTAGTTCGCAACGGACCAAAGCAGTCCACACCCACATGAGTAAACGGTTCTAAATGGAATGCTAAACGGGCTGCTGGTAGTTCATCCATTTTCGGAAACACTGGCTTGGCCTTATGTCTTTTACACATGTAGCATCTCGAACTCGCTCTTGCAAGCGCTACTCGAATATTGATGATCCATGCACGCCGTCTTATCGATGATATAACTGACTCCGATCCAATGTGGTAATTCTTCTCGTGATGATGGTAGATAAGTATATCCACTAGGGGGTGACTCTTAGGTAATGAGCAGCGTACTAAGCAAATGTCTTTTGTGCCCTGGAGCTTATCTGCATTGTACCCTCCTTGTCTAAAAAAGGAGAAAATCCCAAAAGATTACTTGAAACTGAGATTCTTTTCTTGATTTAAAGTGCAAACATATCTGCCGGAAAAGCCTCCACTTGAATTTTTCGAAAAACCAATTTTCTGCACGAAGGTATTCATCTGGTGTGATGAATGGACTTTTGTCCGCAGGTCTATGCAGCAAAATATCCTTGACTCGAAGTAGAAATGCCATAACTCTGACAGAAGACCCCATCTGGCACACACTCTAGCTTTCAGTTCATCATAAATGGCAAATGAAACCGGATTTTGCCTATTGTGCTGCAACAAAAATGCGTTTGGAGCTACAACAATTGTACTCACCGGATCATCTGCCTAGGCCAGGGTCATAGGCCAACAATCTTTCGGATCGCGCAGGAACTCAGGACCACTAAACCATCTCGTATTTACATCTCCCACAGACATGTCGTCCCACTTTATAGCGTCATCCGTAACGATGTCGCTAGACCTCACATGAAACCACTGGCAAGGTGAGGAAGCATCCAAAATTTCTCCAACACGTAAGGCAACAAAGGGTGGGAACTTAAACTTTGTAGAGTTTACACTGGAGAGAACGCTGCTCGAATCTGAGAAGAACACAGTTTCGTCAAACCGAATTGTATGAGACTTTGTTATCGTGGTAGCTAAACGAACACCAAGTACGGCCGCTTGAAGATCCAGTCTCGGAATGGAGAGCTTCTTTACCGGTGCAACTTTGGCTTTGGCCATAACTTGGGAGAACTCAACCGCCCCATTCACCTCAAAATGAAGATACGCCACAGCAGCAAACGCTTTATCAGATGCATTCACAAATATTAACAATATAGTATTAGAATTGTCAGGATTCCACGACAGGTATCTACGCGGGATTTTCAGATTCTCAATAGCCTTTAAATTCTTCAGAAACTCCTTTGAAGCTATTCTCAAATCCCGAGATACTGGTTCATCCCAATCGAAACCCTCTCGCCACACTTGCAGAATGACGGGCCCCCGAATGATGTAGAAGGACACAAGCCCGAGTGGGTCAAAACATAAGCGTCCTCAGCATCTCTCGCTTGGTGGTGAAAGTATCAGATACCAGTACGTTTTCCGGAACATCAAGAGCTGAAATCTTGTAGATGAAGAAATTCGATATAGGCTGCCAATGCATTCCCAATACCTTGTATACAACAGACTTGCAACTCTTCGGATCAATGCCTATCAGCTTGGGACTGGCATGGCCCTCTGTGGTCAGACGAAGTAGATCCTGACTATTGGATTGAACTCCTACCAAATTAAAGTTTATCGTCTTCCAAATATGAATTGCTTTCTGGGTAACGGCCAACGCTTCTTGAACACTATCATGACTATTAAAATAATCGTCCACGTATGTGCGTTTGGTCAGACCATCGGCCGCTTCCGGGAACTCCTCACGAAACAATTCTGCATGGTGATTTTTCACAAATTGGGAGCAAGCAGGAGAACATCTAAGGCCAAACATCATCACCTGCATGATATAGACTGCTGGTTCTCTGGCACTGTCTCCGTCTCACCACAAAATTCTTTGGCTCTGTTGATCTTCCTCAGAGATACCAATCCTATGGAACATTTCTTTGACATCGGCATTCACAGTTACTGCGCGTTCTCGGAACAGTCCAGCGTGAAGAGGAACCAAATTGTCTGGACCCTTTAACAGATAGGTGTTGAGCGCGACTTCTTTAACTTTTGCTGCCACGTCCGCCACAACTCGAGGTTTCGGTGGGGATTTGTTTGAGTTGTCCACAATGAACGTAGGCGCATACCAAACCCTAGGCCACTCCTTCTGCAACTCCTACTCGGATGCCTTCCTCTCATATCCTTTAGCAACTAACTCTCGCATGTACTGGTGCTTCCATTCTAACAGATGAGGCTTTTTTCTCAAGGATTTTTCCAGTCCGCACAACTGTTCGTTCGTTCGTTTCAATGTTTGTTCTACATATAATATTAATGGCTCGACTTACTTCTCTGTCAACCAGATCGCTCTTGGGTGCCATAACGCCAAAGTCCTCCGTAGTGAAATGGTGTCTGACTAGCTCGCGAAGTTCATCTTCTAATTGTGTCGTGGAACAAAAATGCATCGACAGTTTTGCTGCTTCGCTGATGGCTGCGACATTCAATGTAGGAGATGACTTTCCATAAACCAACCATCCTAAAAGAATCTTGATGGCACACGGATCTTCATCTTTGCCATGACGTTGTCCTCGTCCGCACAGGAATTTGGCTTGATCAAGCCCAACAAACAATTTTGATTTAGCACTTACCAGATCCGTTAATGGAAGTACTAGCAGATGACTGTATCTTCGCTTCAACTCGGCTACATCAGTAGACTGCCCAGGAAGCTTCAATCCCTTAACGGTGTAGACGTGTTTAAGCAGATGATGTTTTCGCCCATTGACACTTGAAATTGTTAAGGTTGTTCGCTTCGCGAAACCCCCTTCGTCCACTGAAGTACTAGCTCCTCAGGATTACCACCAGGACCTAGATTGTCAAACAGGTCCTTCTCTACCATGGATATGGATGAGCTGTCATCTAGGAAGGCATATGTGTCGGCAAACTTCCCGTTGTTACCATGGATATCACCTGGCACGATCTAGAACAACACAGTTTGCCCCAATATGCGAGGAATGAAACTGTCCCCGTGGCACAAATACAGTATTTGTACCCATGGCAGTCAACATTAGATAAAGTAACGGGTGGTGCCGGCTAATGCAACCCTCAGAACCGCAAATACTCCTCTGATGACATTTCCTTGAACTCTGCACACTCACTGAGCGGAAGATTTCGATCACACCTCACACATTTAATGCTAACACTTAACTTCACCGGCTTGTGGGTCAAAACTCGGCCAGACACCTTCGAAGACCTAGTCGACCTTTTTCAATCCATATCCACATGTTTCGAAACCTCTGGAGATAAATCGATGATTTTCTTCGTCAAAAACTCCGCTAGATCAGTAAAGTTAGCTCGAGGTTTAATAGCTTTCTACTTTGCCCAATCCTGGTACAGACCAGATTCCAGCCTACAAACCAAGCATGTTAAAACGTAGCCATTGTTTAAATCTTCTTCTCGACCCAGCGATTTAAGGTCTGCCACAAATCCATTTAGCTATCTGGCCATAGTCGAATCTTCGGATCACATTTGGAAGAAAGTGGCGAGAGGTTTAAGAAATCTGCTATTAAGTCGTGCACCAAAACATCTAGCCGGCCAAACACAGCTCGTAGACAATCCATTATCCCGTCAGCATCAGCGGAGTATTTTAATCGGTCAATTACTAGCTGGTAAGCTTCACCCTTCAAAGCCTTCCGGCGCCTAGACATGTTTTCTTTTCCGTTGTATCTTCTTTTGACCGTCGGTGACCGAAACACCTCCTCAAAATAGGGTCACTCGCGTTTGTCAGCACCTGAGAACTGAGGTAGGTACTGTACCTTATTCCTGTTTAAGACGGTGAGTATCCATGTCTGCATTCTGGGAGGTAGGATCGAGAATTCTGGAAGTCTCATCTGACCTCTTAGGCGTCGACTGATTGGGTTGAGCAAGCTTATCCAGGAAAGACTGGTAATTTGCCTGAATCCTTTGGATCATGTCCAACCTGTCGTCCGAGATGGTGGTGGATGAATAGTGCTGGTCTTTAGCATTAGCCGAACGTCGAATATTTTTCGTAGGGTCTTCCTGGATTACTTTCAAACTTTTCAATTTCCTTCTTCAGTGCTAAAAGCTCCTCATCCTTCTGTAAAACTGCTGTTTGAGTTAGGGCCGCAGCTTCAATGACAAGGTCTATTGAGGGCAATACTTCGCCTTTTCCCGCGAAGGTTGGAATACTGCGGCCATCTGTGGTTTGATTGTTGACCTCGGCTTGATCTTCAACCGCCGATAAGTTAGCGGATTCGACTTCTTTGCAACTGGAGTCTTCACAATACCATGGTGTGATAGTGTCGAATTGGACTGGATCAAACTTGGCACAAAGATAATGCCACCAGCGCCTACACCGATCACACAATACCATTTGATCGTCATCTGCCTTGCGACATCTAGGAGCACTGCATCTGAACTTTTTACCTTCCATAAAGGATGTTGGCTTTACTCTTTACCACCACACAAAACTACTGCTACAAAACCAAGTTGTGTGATAGGTCGAAAGGTTACCCCTTTGTTGCTTTTAAAATTCAAAATAAGTACAAAGTACGATAAAGTATAAAGTTATTAATCTGGGTTCCATACGCAACATTTTCACTGAACTTAGTTGAAAGGCTAAATTCACTAAAGTCCCAGGTTCCAATGGTATCACGGGAAACGAAATTGACGATGAGCTTGCTAGGCAAGGCTCAGAGGAGAGTTTTCCATGACCCGAACCTACGTTAATTCTGCCTGCGTCCTTGGTTAGGGCTTTTATTAACTGTTGGCTCTAATATGAGCATAGCTGCAGAAGACATGATTTTCCAGGTTCCCGTTTTTCTGCGACACTTGCAGGACGCAGACGACACCGCGTAGCTCTATTTTTGTGAATGTCCGGCCTTCGCTCGCATCAAGCTGCAGGTACTCGGCGCTCAAATATCTCCGAAAAACTCCGAAAGGATCGGGTAAGCGATGTTAAAGGTCAGTTCCAAAGGCATAAGGAATAACTTGAGTCGATAGTAGTATGATCAATTTGGGTCACGGTTTTATGATCAGGCGACCGACATGTCCCTTTGTAAATACAGACGGGATGTAATGGTGTATTGACTATTGTAATATTCCACCCGTAGCAAAGCAAATCCTTGTCGTATAAACCATTCTTTCCGACTGTACTCCTAAGGGGGCGCTTCCACAATTATTAAGGCTTCTTCCACCAACGACGTTGCCAATAAAGAGCGAGGCGGAATAACTTACTGATCTTTTCGTAACGGTTTTCTGAACATAACATTTGATTCGATTTGACCAGTTACAAGCTGCCAGCCACAGGACTTGAAGAGGTAGGCCCACTTGTAGTGGCTGTGGTTTAAACCTAAAGGCGGGAAGGGTCTCTTACAGTTGGTTTCGACCCGATATAGAGTTGCAAAAAGTACTGGGTGCTGTGATCCTAAGATCAGCAAGAGGATCTCCTCTTTTCCCATTTTGGCTTTAAAATTACGTAACACAATTTTAAAGTTATACTTCGGGCATTGCTTGTAGGTTTTTACCGAAGAGCTTGTAGAAACACTTTTGGCAGCATTTTCTATTACTTTTGTGACTATGACAGAAGTACAGTGTTGAACACTGCGTCAGTGTGATATTTTTGAATTATTTCCTAATCTTGAATTGTTAACTTTAAATCGAAATGTTGAATTGTGTTTACTAAATTTCGTTCATTTTTTGAATTTAGCGCCTACGAATTTTGAGCCGCCATATTTTTGAAAGTTAATTTTTTTAAACATTTATACCGATTGTAATATTATAAATACCAATAAAAGCTAAGTTTTTCGCTCTCTTGTACGATCAACTCGCTGACATACTCGTTTTTTTTTTCATTGCTCGTTGCCCGCTGCCGCAGCATTAGTTATATCGTTGCGGGTAAAAATTTTGATTCGAGGTATTTCGTCCTAATACAGCTAAAAAAAGGCCCACAGAACCCACAATTCTCGTTTGTTTTGGTGCGAATTTCCCTACGAAAAAAAAGTAAATTTTTTCACCAAGCGGTCAGACTTGCTGATTGTAGGTACATACAGGGTGGTTCAAATACAAGTTTCTTTCTGAATCATATGTTATTTTGAGACAGTTCTCTCCCTCTTGAATTCTTAACGTTTTTTTTTATGAGACTCCCTTAAAAATCGATGCTATGCGGACCATTCGTAAGATAGAGCCAGAAACAACGAATGAAATCGCATTCCATAACTAATGGGAATATTCGCTCTTTCCAATAAAGCTATAACATACGAAAATAATTGATTTTAGTTCATTATGCAATATTTTATTGTATTTTTAAAAATAAACTTGTATTTTGACCACTGTTGTCGGCACCGCCGCACCAATCTACTGCTATTTATTCTCTTCAAACATACAAAATTAGGAAAATCTTACAAATTCAGTTTTACTTACTTATTGGTGTATTACTAAATTCAGTTTTGCTTGCTTACACTTACACTTCGGCGGCTGGTGAAGATGAAGACAAAATGGCAAAAATCCGGGGAATACAGCGTGATTTAGCACGCTGTCAAAATGCCAGTGTCAACGTTCGAATCTCAAAGTCGGATGCATTCAACGTCAAGTGATTTGCCAGGGGTTGCGTCAATGTTATATTTATCTTTAATTTAGTTTACGACAACCACACTGTATATGTTGCCTAAGGTATTAGCCTTTTCTGTATACTTAAGCATTATTGTACTTAAGTAATGGAGGTTTTGTTTAGAGTCAAGTAATTTGTTTGAGCAAGTAATTCGAAAAATTATGGATCGTTTTCGCGGCACTGCTGTGGAGCGCAGTATTGAAGACGACGCGAATGAGCCAATTCGCCATGGTGCGGAAAGATCTTGGTGCACGTGCTAACAAGATCCTGCTCGTAGAAGAGTTGAAGCCCCTTGGCCATCAAGTGCGGCACATTCTGTGAATGAGCCGAAAACGGGGTATCTCTTGATCCTTTTTTTCACTTCAAATTGTTGCCGAAGTGAAATTGATTTTCGGTTGAACGGGTACGAGGACGCCAATAAGCAAACTTGCCACATCCAGAGTGAAGAAAATTCATAAGCCATTTTTGAGGTGGTGGTGGAATCATTGATCCATATTTCTTCAAAAATTATGCGGCCAAAACATTGCAGTCAGACAGCGTCATAGATTTGTGAATTTTTCGTTCTCCAAGTTCAAAAAGACTGAGCAACATGGCACAGCGCGCGACACAATTTCGCGCTATGGACCTGACTTAATAATTTTGGGTTGTTTTCTATGCGATAGGTGAGGTCGCTAGTCTACGCCGATAAAGCAGAGACGATGGACGCCTTGGAAGCCAACCACAAACGGCCCTAAAATTTGGGTTCCAGATCGCTTTTTATTCGAACCAGCTACGGTGCTCCCATGCCCTATATCATCACTTATGTCATACAATTCTCTTTTCAATAAAGCTAATATTAGCTACTACGATTTTTATGTGTTTCATTTCATTTTAGAGTTATATTCCTCTAAAACAAACACTCTCCATAATCTTCTATCTAGGTTCTTTCCTGACCTGGACGTAATACTTTCCAATTACTTTTCAACATAACAGCCCAGTCTTCTTTTATTCAAAGTTCGCAGCTAAATTAAATTTACACATCATGGCGCTGATAAATTTCTATCGGAGAGTTTCCGACTACAAGTCATTAACGAACATGGTGAAAAACAATGGAGTTAGTGTCGATCCCTAAGGCACACCTGAGGGATGTTTTACAAAGTTGAATTCGTTACTTCTCATGACAACTGCTTGCGTTCTATTAGTAAAGTAAAAGTCAGATTAGCGGCTGAATTTGAGAATAGAAAACTCTTACCGGGCTTTCTAATAGGAGGGGGGATTAACTCAAATACGACATAACAAATGTCATCAATTGATTTTTAATAGCAGCAACCGTACGTGTTTCCGAATGTATTATTGTTTTGATTTAGCCATGGTTAATAGTAAGAACGACATTTTTAATTTAAAGAAAACACAAAAATCAATAAAACAGATAATAAAAAGCGACACAAGTGTTTAAAAATACAGTTTTCAATTATAGAAACCTAATTTAAGCGCACAACAATTCCGTTTCGTGTTTAAAATGTCAAAGTTTTGACAGAAACATAGGCTATAAGAGCTGTCACTAATGAGTCAACCCGCTACAATATGACTTATGTATATTTCAGATCATATATGTAGGTAATCAAAGAACTCTTTTGATATGTATTGCTCCCATGCTCAACACTCTTGCTAATACGTTTGGCAAGACAAATTCGATTGGACGGGGCTGCAAGGTGAAATAAGCACAATCGATGTGTAATCATATTTACAACACTAGGTATCACCAGGTTGACCCCGCTCAATGCATACTTCTATCTTACAATACATGGCCAGAAGTTGAAGGTTTTTATACTGCTATCGTTTACATACATGTCATATTCTGAAAAAATATTCTACAAAGCGCCAATTTAAATTCAAAGCGATATTAGATAGTGAAATGTTTTTAAAGTATATAATATGGAAATAATCCGCAAATAATTTGCAGACTAGATGCAGCCATCTACTGTTTAGATTTCTAATTGAATGTATCCATTCGAAGTCGGTGTGTAATAAATCGAGTCTCGAATCATTGTGAACACAAAAATGAAGTTCAGCCATCTTTCTTTTTCGTAAATCCCTATAGAAGTGACAAGGTGAGGAATTTCTTCTTAAAGTATTTCACAATTTAATCAAATTTACAAAATATTGTTCTTTAAATAAATAACGACAATCGAAAATCTATTCTTTTGGTATATAAATCGTGTCCCAAAATCGTTTGCAAAAGTGTTTAAATTGATTGTGAAAAATTGCACGTGTCCCTAATTGTGAATTTTCGTTTCCATTTCCAGAATTTGCCACAGAAGTAGCCAACATGCAACTTTTCGTACGCGGTTTTGATAATGTCGAGACCCTAGAGGTTTCTCAAAACGATACAATTTCCTCCGTTAAGGTAAGTTTTTACCGTATTCAAATTTACAATAAGTAAGAACCTGTGCGGTCTCTGCCAAGCGTTCCCAACCACAAAATTACGTACATATAACTGTCATGTTTCTAATTCGTCTTTTTTTTTTTTTTTTTTTTTTTTTTTTACAGGCTCAACTCTGTGCCTTGAAGGGTATTAGTGAAGAGTTCATTCTTAACTGCGAGGGTAACGCTTTGGAGAATGACGCGTGTGTCAGCAGCTTGTCCTCCTTCGAATTGGATATCACAGTGCCACTTGTTGGTGGTAAAGTGCACGGTTCATTGGCTCGTGCCGGCAAAGTCAAGGGTCAGACCCCAAAAGTAGAGAAGCAAGAAAAGAAGAAGAAGAAGACTGGACGTGCAAAGAGGAGGATCCAGTACAACAGACGTTTCGTTAACTACGTGCACGGATTCGGTCGTCGTCGTGGTCCTAACGCCAACTCTTCTTAAATGTTGTTTTTAAAAATCCCAACAAATAAAAACATTTTCTAAATACACCTAAGCATGGTGGAGTTTTCATTTGGTTGTGCAATCCAAGCGGCCTGGTATGGAGCGGTAACCAGTTCAACAATCATTCCCAAGCAATGCGCAAACAATTGAATCACTTGTCGATAAGCGTTCTTCAAATTGCAAATACTTGAGCACGGCACTTGAATGTGGCAATAGAGTAGCTTGGAATGTGGGTAGTCATTGCGCAGTACTCTAGTAAATTCTTAGAACGCTGTAGCTTCAAAGTTTTTATTTAAAAAATAAACATCAAATTCACATGCGTAGTGGGTATTTGTTTGCTGGCCTTACTCATTTGTTAGTGCCAAACTCCAACGACTACATTAAGCAAAAAGACGAACAAAGGTAAACAGAACAGTCCCTCAGATATGCATCATAGTCATAGGGCGGTCCATCTGTGGTTGTGTTATCTCAATTAATCTCTATGGAAGACTGGCTTGAACTTCTGCGTAACTCTTAATACGGGATAGTAGTTTCCAAATTCTCCTCAGATATCTGGTTTACATGTCTAGTAAGAGCTGGAAATCTGCAGACGCTACTCTCATTCGCAGTTTGGTTAATAACTAGCCTCCTAAACTAATAATGGAACTACAAGGGGTTGAAGGAGATTTACGTTTGCCAGTTCAATAATTTTTCGGTTTTGGGTATATTCTACACAGACGGGCTGATAGTTGGAGTGAAAATGAACAATTATTTCCTCCCACTCAATCAGAGAGCTTTTGCCGAAATTATTTATGATTGGGCCCAGTCTTTTGACAACCCAGAATGTTTCCCATCTGCGCTTGATGGTGATTACTGTTTTTTTTTTTTTAAGAATCGGATCGGCTAATGGCGGGGGTACTGCGACCTAGAATATCTTTTGTGCCACAAGATCGGTATTAGGAAGCTAATATGAAATTGAGAAGCGAAGTGCCATATTTTTCATAAAGATATATTTGTGTGCCGGATTTTTCTTTTGTTTTGTTCCACCATATTACTGATGAGTAAGTGGTGATGGGTCGTGTCATTGTATACATATACTTAATGTGTGACCTTTGGGGCTATTCCCCAGGTGTTTTTTTTCAAACATACGACGGCAGGTCCACATGGCTTTATGGTAGATGCTTTGGTAATTTTATTATTAATATGCGAGTTCCAACTTCGTTAGAGTACACAATTTATGTATCGTTAAATGAGGTTTGGTCAAGGCCCCAACTATAACTGGGCTGAAAAGTCGTTTCTAAGAGAGGGCACCACTTGAATTAAATCCATACCATTTTCAGTTAGTACCAACCTTCAGAAGATACGTGTATAAATTTGACAGCAGTCGGACGATTCGTTCTCGAGATATAGCGTTGTGAGTGAAGCAACTTTTGTTATTGTGAAAAAAAAATGGATTCAAAGCAATTTCGTGTGTTGATTTATCATTACTTTTTGATGGGAAAAAATGCAGCCGATGCAAAGAAATGGCTTGATAAGTGTTACCCGGACTCTGTATTAGCCAAACGAACCATTCGCAAGTGGATTGAAAAATTTAAAAGTGGTCATACAAGCACCGAAGATGATGCACGCAGTGGACGTCCAAAAGGGCCTATTTCAGATGAAAACATCAAAAAAGTCCACCAAATGATTACGAATGACCGTAAAGTGAAGTTGATCGAGATAGCTGAGGCTCTGAAGATATTAAAAGAGCGTGTTGGATATATTATACACGAATATTTGGACATGCGAAAGCTCTGTTCAAAGTGGGTGCCGCGTTTGCTCACAGTCGACCAAAAACAACAACGTGTTGATGATTCAGAGGAGTGTTTAAAGCTGTTCAACCGCAATAAAGCCGAATTTTTGCGTCGGTATGTGACAATGAATGAAACTTGGCTCCATCACTTCACACCAGAGTCAAGTCGGCAGTCAGCTGAGTGGCGAGCAAGCGACGAACCTCATCCTCGGCTGGCAAGGTTATGGCATTCGTATTTTGGGATGCACATGGAATAATTTTCATCGACTATCTCCAAAAGGGGCAGACTATCAACAGCGACTATTACATTGCGTTGTTGGAGCGTTTGAAGGACGAAATCGCAGAAAAACAGTCGCATTTGAAGAAAAGAAAGTGCTGTTTCATCAAGACAATGCACCGTGTCACAAGTCGATGAAAACGATGGCAAAATTGAATGAATTCCGTTACGAATTGCTTCCCCACCCACCGTATTCTCCAGATTTGGCCCCCAGCGAATAGTTCCTGTTCGCAAACATCAAAAGAATGCTCGCCGGAAAGGGACTTAAGACCGATGAAGAAGTAATCGCCGATGAAGATTGAAAAATCGCCCTCGAAGGAAAATATATTGAATTTTGCAAAAATTTTGTGTTTTACTATAAAACGGACTTTTCAGAGTAATAAAGAAGGCTTCTGTCCTCTAATGGAAGTTGTACCTTACTTTATATAACAATGACACCACTATGTCGTACTAGCAGATTTCTCTTGCACTGACCACAAAATTAGAGAAAAAAAGATCCTTAAAAAATACGTATGGCAATACAAGAACGTCAATTGGAGCGAACTAACAGCTTTTTTATAACTGGTTATTATGTTTCCTCAATAACGATATGGTCATAAAAGCTATTCTGATTCCAACGAGAACCTTCTTCCCTCGTCGGATGAAGCGTATGAAACCAAGAGAAAACACGTAGTTCGATTTGAGCTGTAAAGAGGTTGTCAGGCTGTTTTCGGTCTCACAACGCCAACCCGCCAGAGGAAAATCTTTATAGTAAACAGGAACGACTGCGACGCCTTTATGAGACGAAATGCGTGTATTTGGGATCGATGAATCTCTTCTTCAATGGCTTAGAAATTACCTTTCGTAACGTTCAATTCCAGTTGTCTTGAATGATGTCAAGTCTGACATCCATAAACTCACTTTATTTTCACTCATGTTATTTTCATCAATGAGTTTTTGTCTGGTACTTTTAATTCAATATGTTGCTTTGGTGATAACATATTCATATTTATTCCTGAACTCACGTCCCTGCCCTTCGGCTATAGAACGGGAACGGCAGCATATTTTAAGCTCATTAAATTCTGATATTAATAGCATAACTAATTGGGAAACCACTAAAGATTCAATTTAATCCTTCCAAATGACAGTGCTGTCTGCTGTTGTTAAAGCGAAATTTAAACGTCCAGCCATTATCGTCGTTTCGAATTCGAAAACTTTCCATTCTCGGTATATGTCAATTACACCTACATATGTACGTTGAAACGCCTACATATTCGATGTCGTCGAAAATGCTGCGAAATTGGCCAATGGTCACATGCGTAGAGAGAGAGTAACAGAATAAAAATGTATATGCTAGGCGTGCAAGTTAAGATCAGTGTTGGCAACGCCAGCGACGAGAAGAATAAAAATGAACTGAATCAACTGACAGGCATCTGACAGCTAACTGAAACATGTTTTTTGAATGGATTCCACCATTGCGACGCCAACTAGGAGCTGAAGTGAGCAATCCACTAATTTTGTAATCAAGCAAATATCTATAAAATATAAATAAAGTGAAGAAAAGTTTCGTTAACAAAATTTTGATTTTTTTGAATTTGTTTAATAACAACCAGCAATCTTCATCCTTAGTATTTGCGAATAAACAAAAATACAATTTACGATAACGATTATTATATCAAGAGATGGAGTAAACGGAACCAGATTGACTAAAGCAAACCATAACTAGTCTTATCTACACCTTACTACACTTGATTGATTATTGAATATTGCTCATGCTAACATGATAATGATACAAAGAATTTACTGTATAATCCTTGTCATACTAAAGTTTCATTACATATACGAGTACAATAAGTTAAGTTACAAATCAGGATCGGAAGTTTTTTACCCTCAATAATGTTAGCACCTTCATGAATAAAAGTTTTATACTGTCTCAAAAAACAACCAAATGAAATTGTTGTTTCTTATAACAAATGTTAACAGTTGTTTTAAATTCCCACTTTCATTGAAATGCTGATTTATTTAAGAATTTGCCGACTGTATAGATTTAGCATCCGTATTAATGAAATAATAGTGTGATGCATAATCAATGATTTTCCATGAAACAAGTAAAAAATATTGAGAATTATAATGTTGAAGAAATATAAGACATAAATTATTATTACAGCTGTGTACTTATTTACAATAAATAATTTATAACAATGAAATAAATAAATGAATGTTATTATTGCAGCAATTTACCTAAATAATAAATAATTCTTAATAATAAAATAAATTAATGTATTATCATTGCAGCAATTTAATTATTTATAATAAAAAAATGATAATACGTTATACCATATAAATAATATATAAAATTTAAAGCATTCCATGTTAGATTTTAATTCGGCGGTGATTTAGTAAAGACAATTCTTCGACGACCTCACTAAGATGAATTTCGTCAACTTTATCTGTCGAAGAATAAAGCAGCATCAATGCATTCAAGTGCTCATCGCCCATTGTCGTACGCAATTTAATTTACTAAATAAATGTTCACAACAAGCTGACGTCACAGGAGCAGTCAAAATAAAGCAAACAAGTTTGTGGGCTAAGGGAATTACACTTTTCAACTTGAACACCACTTTGGTTATGTCTTAGAAATTTGTACACTTTGTACATGAATCAAGTACAATTTGCAACTCAGAAAGCAAACATTCTGGGTCTTCTTTAAAAAAATAGGGACTCCAAATTCACAATGGATTCCACTGATTCTATTGTGGCATTGCCTCTACCAACTCGAGTTTCAAAAATCTTTTGAAAAAGTATTTTTAAATTATCGTTTATACACCTGGTAAAAAGTTGCAAAACCGTTCTAAATTCTTTTCTATAAAACGTTTGGAAATCGAAAGCGGTTTCTGGATTTTCATCGATTCTTCTTGGTACACGGCGCGTTCTGTGGTGTCTCAGAAAATCTTTCTCTTGACTGATCTTTCTTAGCGAATGAAGATAAACTTTTTATTTATGCATCGGTGAGTTCTGTTCTTGCTTCAACTTAAAAGTTGAATTTCTTGTATCTGTGAGACATAGCAGCAGCAGCACCTACCTATTTCATGATAAGAACAGATAAGAAATATACGAGAAGAGTGTCCATGTCCATACTCATTATTATATATATCAGAATATGAGGGTTGGTGCAGAATTTTTAACTGTAACAAGCAAATATATTAATTAAATTTCATATTTTAAATTGTTAACACGTTTATTTTGTTTAGCAAGGCACGAATAACTACACAAAGCAGCCAATTTATATTTGTTTATCTTTATAGGTACATTCTCCGAGTTTCGATTTTAAAAACGACGGTCGGCATCGGCCACTTTCTTTATTTTTTTAATCAAGTAACTGTGAAGTGTGAACTAATTGGCATTTCTGAAAGATGAAACTTTTGATAATGCCGACTTGTATACATTTACAAGTTTAAAAACTTATTCTTAATGAAAATCCAAACTCCCTTCCTATTTTTTAAAAAGCTAATTTTTGAAAAATGCTCGTTCTGTTCATAATCGGTTTTTTTTAATTGCTTATTTATTAATTTATAAATATAGCTTCCTTGATTTGCCGACTCTTGAAAAGCGTGGGGAGGTACCTCCTCGCCACTCCAGCTCCGCCCTTAGCCATAACTTAATGCAAGATATTTATTGGAGTTAAGCTAGGAACACAACGTGTATCTGCGGCTGCGTCTGCAGCTACTGCGGAGATGCAAATTTGACGTTTACTGATTATTCACGTGTTTGTAGAGCTTTATAATTTAACATTACAAACACTTCAAAGCTTTTTTTTTCGTTGTTGTCTTTTACAGAGATAATAAATTTAATGTTTGTTTGCACAAACGGATGTGTTTACTATTTTATGCTGGTATATGTCTAGATGAGGGGTCCGTCGGTTTTACGAAGGGGTTGAGGGGGTGAGGATGAGTTTGTCCAATACTAGAGAAGCCTTTGGTAATGTGGGCAAAGAGGTGGCGGCACAGGGGTTGGAAAAATATTTTTCCAATTGAAAATTGGGATGAAAAATAAATTTCCGCCTGTATAAAGTATTTTGGAAGATAGTAGGGATGACTTTCAATGTTACAGAGTTATGTAGTACTTAGAAAATCGTCCTTTACCACCTCACAAAATATTTGATTGAAATTTAATTTTCATTCAACACCAAAATTTAGAAATATTCTATTTGACACCTCCACGGCTGCGCCACCATCTCTCTGTCTAATCTCCTTTAGCATCAGAATGGAGTCATCTGAACCGCCTTCTACCTAATCCAATCCCACCGCCTTTCACCGTACGACGGTTCCCTCATCAAGCCATTTACATTGGGTGTGTTTTTTTTTTTCACATCGGTATCAGCGTTTATTTCCAATCTACATGCAACTAACACTAACAAGCTAACTTAAAGTTGTGTTTTTTTTTTTTCATATCCGCTAACTGCTAAAAAACTAATTTGCGTGTAAATTACAACAATAACATAGTGATGTGCGATTAGTCAATTTATCAATTTACACAGTGAATATTCAGAAATGTCAGACATTTGTCAACAATTTTTTCAAAACAAATTATATTTTTCTATCAACCGACAGATGAGCTGCCATTTAACGTCAAATATATAACTATGCTACTAAGTTTTTATGATGTATTTTATGAATCGTTTTTTTTTTTACTATCGCTAACATGCGTGCAAAAAAACACAGCTAATACAGACGTAAACCTAAAGTGTACCAATAATGTTTTAATAGTTAGTTGTTCTTAAACTGCTCCCTTTCAAAGAAACTACTACATTTTAATTGAATCTACTACATAATATTGGTTTGACGTTTTTTATTAGCATTTGAATTTGAATTTATTTTGAAGTCGTGCGGAAATATTTGTAATTAATTAAAAATTATTTCGAGCTCCGGTGAGGACATGTACATATTATGGATATTCAATTAATTGCGGAATCAGTTCATAAAAAGAGAATAAACCCTACACAATTGGCACTCGAAAGTCAAAAGAAACAAAATCAGCTGAAACTATGTTAGCTTTTTCCTTCCTAAAACGTAGCACTTGAAGTGAAGCGAAATTCATTGCCAAACAATTGTTGTGGAGACTTGTAGAAAGTTTAATCAGCTGTCTAAAAAAAAGGAAAAAAGAAAGCAATGAATAAAAAAAACAAAAATCAAAAGAATTACTTACATTTATCAGAATGTATTAGAATGTCAAAATTTCGCTGCCTTTTAATGTCCGGAACAATTAATTGTGTGCGAAAAGTGAGTGGAGACTTCTACATGTTAATATGGTACGATCATTGTCCCGGAATAACTATTCACATTATTTCGCTGTGAAGCAGCGTAGTCCAAAATCGCAAGTACGTACAACGAACATTTTTGTTTACGATTTCGTTTTGTCATTTTTGTATGCTATTTTTCCTTTCGTACCAGCCGCGCTCTAGGCTTAAATGAAAACAGGATTCCGTAAGACCTTTTTTAAAACTCTAATAGTCTTTTCACACCGAATCTTAAACGCGGTTTTTGACTAAAAGTTTTCGAAAACTCCAAATGCCTTCGCACCAACCACTTACAGGTTTTTTGGTTGACATTTCAATTATTTCAACATCAGCTGTTAAATTTTTACGTTTTTGATAAAAAAAACTAATTTGCGTGCATATAACTATAAATAATATGACTAAAATAATGAATTCTAACATTTTAAATGTAATTTCCATTCATGGAAATAAAGTTGTGTAAGATAATAAGATTTTGCTAGACTTCTTCTGATCTCAGTCTTCCATTTTAATAAGTAAACGGAACCATCTCAATTTTGAAATCCAAACAATTTTAAAGAAATTTGATTCAATTTCAAATTCTGATTCACAATTTTAATTAAATTTTAACTGACAGCATCTTGCCAGCTGATTTTTTAAGGTTTGTGAATTCGCTAAATCTTATTGAACTCGCTCCAAAAGGTTTGTTTGGTTAGTTGAACATTCAATTTCAAGTAGTTTTTGATAGGTTCTATCAAAAACCTGTGTTTTTGATGTGGTTTTTACTTTTTTTTTTTTGCGAAAACCCGGTTTTTGGTTCGGTGTGAAAAGGCTTTAATACAATGTTATTGTATTTTCATCAATCAATAACTTTGTACAACGAAATATATAGTAATTAAGGGGACATACTCATAGTTGTGTAAAACCTAAAATTTTAAATCACTTTTTTATTACCTTAACCTTTATCTTGTACTTAAAAAAAAAAACTCATGGTATTTTTGGTCAAATTTACCCAATATATTTTATTTAGTTTTACAATTTTTGCATGTAATTTTGTTTTCACAAAAATTTTTTAAACATTTTGAACATTTTGTTGAATATTTCGTGCTGTTGGAGCGACTTGAACACAAATAACAGCGAGATCTCTTTAATGTTGACACTATAGCTTGTTCTGGATTTTTTCTGTTTGGGCAATTTTGACCCATGTGTACGGGATAAGGGTTAAAATGTTATAAATGTTATGTAGAATTCATATTTAAAATATTTTTCCGAGGTATAGCGTGCAGACATATCCAAGAGGTGATAGAGAAGGGCAGCAATGTCTAAGTAGGCCACTAAAAAAATGTTTTTACGTTAACCAGCACACTGAAGAAGATTTAAAATCAGTTGCAAATACTACTGCGATTACAAAAAAACTGTTTAACCTGATAGTGGTGAAGTGATATGTAACCCACACCAGGCATATTGTTTTTTAGAGTGATATATATAAAAACTTTAACTGCATTTTTGTCGAAACAACATTTTTTGAAACTGAGCCCACGATAATTCGAAAACGACTCTATAAATCGCGTTAAAATTGTCATAATTTGTCGGTGAACCCACATGATTTTAGATATCTTGATAAGAAAAACTCTTTTTTAGTGATTAAATAATGAAATTTTTACGAAAACGTCGTACTTTCGTTTTTAAACGTTCAATTGACTGATCAGTTTTAATTTGCTGCACATTTTCGAGGCGTAACTACGGATTATACCTACTTGTTATTAACATTTATTTTTTCATTGTTCTATTATACCAAAGGTGCTCTACGGCGGCCATTCTGTCGATAAAAAATATATACGAGTATGTATGTATATTTCTACTTAAATAGATTTAATAATTTAAATATAATAGATATGTGGGGGAGAGTACGATAACTTAGGCGCCAAAAATTGATAACGGTTTTTTGTAGAGCAGTTCAATACAAGCATTTTTGTTACTATGGGAGGCGGGGTCTATCTCGCCCCGTTTAGGAGGTAGGGGCAATTTAAAAAAAACATGATTCAAAATGAAAAAAAAAATTATTAAAAAACAACGGCAACACTTAAAATGAAGTACTATACCGGTTTTTAAAGCCAGAAATCGGTTCTTTAAACCTAAATTTAAATTAAATTATTTATGTCAATAGTTTTTGGAAAATTCGAATGCAAATTGGAAATTTTGATAAAAAAAAGCGAAAAAAAGGTAATAAGTCTCTAATTTAAAATTCTAGGTTTGAAAGAAACAAAAATTCCTCCAGAGAGGTTGCAAATCTTTTTAACGCTGTCATATCGTCAGCGGACAAGATCTTTACAAATATTTTGAAATTTATGTTTACAATATCTAAAAAAACATAAAATATCCGATGACGCTAGAGGGAAAGCTGTACTATATGTAGGGGAAGGGAATTTTTGTTGACGTCCTATAAGCCTTTTGGAAATCTGAAAACGAACAAGAAAAAAATAAACAAAAAGTTAAGAGTCAAAATTCTTTCGGCTTGTTGAAAAATAGATCCCGGCAGCTGAATCGCTTGGACTTATTAACTGTAGAACGAATGTCCAAGTACATACTTGCATTTTGTGTTTTGCATATGCGCATAGAAAAGGGAGATATCTGGTTGGATGACCACACTTCATCTCCAGTTGTAAGAGTTATTGGTGAAAGCGTCGAAAGCGAAAGCTAGAGAGATTCGGTGTTAAGGAGAGCAGGAGAAATAAAAAACAAATGGATTAGCAGATATTGTAGGTTTTTACATTGTATTTATTTCATTTCTTAATTCATTTCAGTATTTATTCTTTATAATAGCTTATATATTAATGAAAAAATAAAAAATGAATGAAGTACATAAAAAAGGCATTTCAGTCAAAACGTTAATCCAATTCAGTCTTACGCTGTGTCCAACGTAAGCACGGGGAATACTGTGCGTGCGTTACGGTACGGGCAGTCCGGCAACCGTACATAATAAATCATTTGTTAGCAAATGTAGGTGTCCAACGTAAACACGATATACGGCAAACAGGTGCACTGCGTCGTCTCCGCAACGCACGCATTGCTTTAATTTTCAATTAATTTGATTTTGCCCGCATTGTCGTACCGAAAACAAATCGAAATGGAAGTGCTAATATCGGAAATTCAAAAAACAAGTGTGTTGTGTAATGGGACTCAATTGCCCAAAATGTGGGAATATTAAGTAAGTAAACAATGTAATAAGTTTTATATTTTATTTATTGAAAAGTATTCACAAAAAACATTTCTTAAAATTTTTGTTTCTCGTGATGGACGATTATTTGATTTGGAAAGTTGTATATTATTATTATTTCTGGAACTGACATTTTGTTCAAAAATGTTGGGAAAGGTGTCTTGCTTTATATCAATAATAACGTTGTGTAAAATGCAAATAGCTTTTACAATATGAACTGCATTTTCAACTTTATTTATATTGCTTTCAATAAAATTCGAAATTTGGCGGAACTATGTAATACCGAATGCACACTCAACTGCCATTCTGGCTCGTGACAAACGCTCGTGAATTCGTTTGCAGGGTATGGCCTCATCAAATACGTTCTTAAAGGAAATGATTCGTCACCTAGAAATACAAACGAAGCCTTCTGCTCCGAGTTAGGTAGGGGCTTATCTCTTGGTAAATTTAAATTATCATTTTCGATATTTTTAAGAATGGCTGAATTTGCAAAAACTCCTGCGTCACTATCTTTTCCATATGCGCCCACATCGTTTATTGAAAAGCGATATTTTGCATCAACCACTGCCAAGAGTACTATTGAAAAAAAACCTTTGTAATTGTAATACATACTTCCCGAATTTTTTGGACGCTTTAGTATAAATTCCATTTTTCAAAATATTCCTTTGAAACCTTTTCAAATCGATCTGTAGTTGGTATAGGCATATGTACAGTATTGTGCAAAACCTAAGCAACCATCTGGAATCGACATTTCCCAGCAATCTTTTTAAACTTTCTACCACACCAAATAAAAACAAATGAATATCGAATGATGTATATAATAGTATATTTTGAAATTCATAACATTATAAGAAAAAAGTAACACTTGAACATTTAAAAAAAAAACAGAAAATCAAAACCATATGCACAGTGGGAAATGCCACTTGCCATATGTCATATGCACAGTGGGAAATGCCACTTCGTTGGGTGTTTCAACAGGATAACGATCCGAAACACACTTCGAAGTTGGTAAAGGAGTGGATAAAGGATAGTGGGATTCAAGCCCTTGATTGCCCGGCCCAATCATCCGACTTAAATCCCATCGAAAATCTGTTTCGTATTCTTAAAACCCGGGTCGCTGGACAACGTTTTTCCAACAATGTAGAGCTGTACAATGCTTTGAAGAGTGAGTGGGAAAATATATCCCAGGCTACAATTTCAGAGCTAATTGCTTCTATGACTCGTCGTTGCGCCGAAGTTATTCAAAATAAGGCATATTACACCAAATACTAAAAAAGTTGCTTAGGTTTTGCACAGCAGAATTTGGCTGTTTTTTTATTTTCGTGTTTTTTTTTCATTCTGAAGTACTATTATTTTCTCAAAAAGTTATAAATTTCAAAACATACTCTTATATACATACATCATTCCATATTTATTTCTTTTTATTTGGTGTCACAGAAAGTTTAAAAATGATGAAATAAAAATGTGAAATGTTGATTCCAGATGGTTGCTTAGGTTTTGCACAATACTGTATCTGGAGTGATTCCCAAATGGCCTTGCAAACTTCTATGATTATACAGGCAAGAGACGATTTCGATATTCGAAAAGTAAAAGCAATTTGTCTAAATGATATTCCCGTTGATAGGCACCTGAAACAAAAAATGTTTATCTAGTTTATCTTTCATTTCCTGAAGATGATGCTAAAAAAATAGCGGAATTTAGGAAATCAATTTTGTAAAGAACTTAAAAAAATTCCAAAGAGTAATACAGGTGATTCGCAAGACTGTGCTGCAACATTTTCTAGAAAGTGTCAGTTTTTTTTAAAGTATGCTTTTCTTCCGTGTCTCCGAGAGATGCGGATGGAAATTTGTCGCTGGTAACAGTTGCAGCAAAAGTCAACAATGAAGAGGCCATTACAGAAGTGAATAAACCAGAAATAAATATCATTGAAGCACAACCTTCATTAAATAATTCACGTCGAAAAAGAAAAAGGATGTATGACGAAGGAAACGATGTTGAGCTAGTTATAGAAGCCAAAAAGCTTGCTTTATTTGAAGGCTCATTGGGTGAAAATTCACCTTTTCTGCGGTCGTTGCTTCCATTTATGAGAAAAATGGATCCATTACGGCAACTTCGAGTAAGATCGAAATTTCAAGATGTTTTACTGCAGGAAATGCAACAAATGAAGGAAATGCGAAATCAACAAACTTCAGAGGCATGGAGATCTACCTTCTTAGTACCAATTTTAAAAATAAAGGCGACGTTCAACAGTGCTCTAATAACCGAGGTATAAGACTGACAGCGCACACATTAAAACCGTGGGAGAGGGTCATATGTAATCTTTTATCCAACATTTTCGCTATAACGCCAAATCAATGTGGTTTTGTATCAGGTAGCACTACTACCGACGCTATGCAAAATGTACGAACCATAGCGGAAAAGTTCCGAGTAAGGAAACATGTCTTTTATTGACTAAGAAAAGGTATTCGACCGGGTACCAAGAGAATTAATGTGGTAATCGATAAGATGACAAGGTATACCAGAAGAATACGTTAAAGTTATCAACGACATGTACACCAATTGTCATACAAAAATCAAGAGTACATCAGGAATGTCGACAGCATTCCCGGCAATATAGGCGTACACACCCTCATTCTGCGTTAAGCTACTGGATATTTTATTGGATTATGAATTTCATAGCAGAAAACATTTAGCAACCAATACCGTGGGATATACTGTATGTAGACGACATTGTACTCATTATCGAAGACATGTACAAAATGGAAAAGCTAGTCAATCTGTGGAACGATGCCCTGAGCAAATAGGCTTGCGAATAAATGTCCCAAAAACTGAATATTTATACTTCTCCTTTAGTGATCCAAATATTATGGGACCCAGAAATGTCGTAAAAATTAGAGATGAGCCAATAGCAACCGCATCATCCTTTAAGTACAATATCTTGGTTCGATCATTCGTGATGATGGCAAACCAGATGATCACGAGGCACGAGGATTAATGTCGGATGGCTTAAATGGAGGTCGATGTCTGGTGTGTTATGCGATAGAGGAATGCCCACAAAATTGAAGGGAAAAATCTACAAGACGGTTGTATTGCCAGCTATAATGTACGGGTCAGTGTGTTACGCGTAATAGAAAGCACTCGAAAATAAGATCCCAACCGTAGAAATGAGAATGCTTCGATGGTCACTCGGCGTAACCTTTAAGGATAAAGTACGCAACGATTACGTCAGAGGTGGCCGTGGCTCAAGTGGTAGTGGACTGGCTTCCAAATCGGAAGGTGCGGTGTTCGAATCCCAGCCTCTCCCGAAAGACAAATCATTTATTTTTTCAGTTAACAAAAATCAAGTAAGACGAGTAGTTGACTAGAAATCAACATCAAGCCAACTTCCACTAAGAATTTAGTCTCCCCATTAAATGTTGGATGCCACGCATGGAGCGAATTAACCCCTGAGCCAAAAATCTTTCTTTCTCTCTCTATCCCATTTTCCAAAAAACTTAACACATGCTAAGGCATTATAAGTGTATTCATACCCACTTGAGTGTTCTTTTTGTAAAGCGGCATCGATAAACGAAAAACTAAGGGCATGTGATGCGCAGAAATAGCAATCATATCGTGCGAACAGCAATGAATTTAGAAGATGCACCGAAAAGATCGGGAAGTCCGAAGGCGTTGTGTATCGATGTATCTAATATGATAACTCAGTACAGAAGATCTTGGGGGCTAAGGATAAGGAGAGCCTACCCCAATTAATTGGAACTTAAAGCCAGGAAGAAGCAAAAGAAGAAGAATGAGCAGGCGAAGATTCATCTTTTCGCAATATACCTACAATATTACCGGGGCCAGATGGATAAAACCATAAATGAAAGCTTTGTTGCAATAAGCGACAGCTTAAAGCATAATACTACTGCAGTTCATTTATTTCAGGCAATGTGTGCGCAATATAAGAACAAAAAGAATTTTTTTAATTTAACAATGCATGAATATTAATTTGGAGCGAATGCTGAGTGGAAAAATGCATACGATGGACTTGGTGGCACAGTAAAAAAAAGTGACTGATAGAGCTAGTCTACGACGACCGTATAGGGACAACTCTTTTATAGTTATATAATTGTGCAACTGAAAATATAAGAAATATTTATTTCTGCTATCACAGGAGTATAACGAAGAAAAATTATTTATAGAACCGAGATTTTCTAATTTAAGAATTGTTCCAGACACGAGAAATTATATTGCAGCTGTTTCTCAAGAAGTAATCAAAGGAATGTATTTTGCCTTATCATCAAAAGAATATGTGAATACATATGTATGTATGTACGAGTATGTGCTTTCCATAAGAAAATAAATAATGAGTATTTTAAGATTTTAATGCCTTGGGATTCTAAGCCCCGGAATACAATACAATATCAATAATAATAATTATATTAATATACATACAATATTAAAAAATATACCTACACTGCAATATAAAAAAAAAAAACAATAAAATTGCATCCTCCGTTCTTGAAAATAAAATTATGTTGAAACTTTCAAAGTTAATGTTTTCAATTAAGTATATTTTACTAAATACTGATAGAAAAGTTATGATTTTTTGAAATATACCATAGATACTAAATGGAGTGAAAAGTGACCTCCTTGACCGCCAGAATGCGCTGCTACTGCAAAAAAGGTTATGGTGCCTTGAAGTCCGTTCATATTTACGCAGACATGCCAAATTTCAGTGCGATACTGTTTTTAGTTTTGTTTTGACAGCTGATTGTTGTTGACGTGTTTGGCATCATGTTAAGTATGGACAAAAACGATTTTCGTTCTCTCATAAAACATTATTTTTTGAGAGGCAAAACGGCGAAGGAAACAAAAGAAAAGTTGAATAAATATTATGGGGCTAATGCTCCGTCAGATTACACCGTCAAATATGGGTTTCGTGGTGGCCGCAACACCACTACCGATCAAGTCCGCAGCGGCAGGCCCTCCGATGTGGTTACAGAGGACAATGTCAAAAAAATACATGAAATGGTGTTTGCTGACGGAAAAGTGAAGGTGCGCGAGCTAGCAGATACCACAAAGATTGGTACTGAGCGCACACGCCATATTTTGGGCAGCGAATGCTCACTTCGAAAGAGTGTTTGGACTCGCTGATGCGGAATCGGGCGGACTTTTGGCGTCGATTGGTAACTGGATTTGGATCCCTCGGACTATTATCTCTTCCCAAACCTCAAAAGATGGCTCATCAATAAAAAATTCAGCTCACGCGAGGAAATCATCGACGCCACGGAGGAGTATTTTGCAGACCTTCCGGAAAATGACTTTTCGGACGGGGTCAAGAAGTTGGAAAATCGCTGAAATAAGTGTATCAAACTAAAAGAGGATTATATTGAATAATATAAAAAAACATTTACAAAAAATTTTTTTTTTAATCCTCAAGGAGGTCACTTTTCACTCCATCTACTAAATCGTTGAATTTTGAATGTTTTCTCAATTTTTGAAATTCCGTTACACGCAAACCATATCGAATGTGCAACACTTTTTTGCCCTATGATTCGTACCATTCGTATGATTCTACCAATTTAGCGCCAGATGGGAGGAGAATCGTTCAAAGCTCTTCATATAGTCACTTTGATTTATCGTCGAATTTCAATTTTCAATTCAATGGATTTTATTTGCACAAAAGAAGTTTTTCATTTACATGTATTACCTGCAAAGCAGAGTGCTTATCTGCAGGTGGTTGGACATAAATTGACTAAATTAACTTTTGAAATGATTTAAATTGAAAAAAGTTTGTTTACAATTATATCCCTATACGATTCGATTTTTTATGTTTTCATGAATGTATTTAAACAGATACTCTCTGAAATAGCCAAAAATTGAGTCAAATAGAAGTTCCATTTAAACCATACACCGATCACAGGTATAAGACGATGTGTCCATTTTCCCTCAAGAATATGTATTTTCCATTTCGTGGGTGGCTGTGGCTCAAGTGGTAGTGTATTGGCTTCCAAATCGGACGGTTTGGCGCTCAATCCCAACGGCGCCCGAAATACATTATTTTTTTCAGGGAACTAAAATCACGTAACGTAAGATGAGTAGTGGCCTAGAATACAACAAGTCTAATTACACTAATAATTTAGTCTACCTCGATTTAGTCTAACCACTGAGCCCAAATATCATTCTTACTCTCTCTGTCCCATTTTCCTAAAAACTTAACACTTTCTTTGGCATTTCAAATGTAATCCCATCTACTTGGCATATTATTCGACAGTGAGCTTAATTTCCGTTCGCATATCGATAAGATGATCCTCAAAGCCAACTCATCACTTGGCTTTATTAAACGGTGGTCCGAGGAATTTTCCAACCCGTATGTAACTAGATCTCTCTATATTACCTTTGTTCGCCCCCTGCTTGAGTATGCCAGTCAAGCTTGGTCCCCCTTTCACCGGGTTCATGTTTCCCGAATCGAGGGTATTCAACGTCGATTCCTCCGATTTGCCCTCCGTGGCCTGCCACGGAACGACCCTTTAATCTTACCTCCCTATCAAGACCGCCTCAAACTTCTAAATATGAATTCGTTAGAAGAACGTAGGAATATTGCTGACGTTCTTTTCATTCATCGTTTTCTCTCAGGTTCCATCGACTGTGTATCCATTTTGAACTCCATTTCCTTCAATACCAACCCCCGCAATCTACGTTGTTCTCGGCTCTTCTATCTACCGGTCCACCGCACCTCTTATGGCTCCAACGAACCTATCTCCCGAATGCTCCGAAAGGTCAACTCGAACCTTTCCCTTTTTCATTTCCACCTGAGCACTTGTCGTCTCAAACAAGATCTCCTCCATCACTTCCTTGGTCACTAGCTCTTAAGTCTTTCTGTTAGTTTTTAAGTTAGATTAAGCTTGTATTAAGCCAATAAATGGGGGCCTCGGCCCCCACCAAAATTAGGTTCTTAACAAAAAAAAAAAAAAAATTACTTTTTTTGTAGCTTACTCATCAGCTACGTATGTTGAGTATGTTGTTATAGCATTCAAGATACGGCAAGTACAGCACCATGCTATATGGTGGTCAGATTTGACTATCGGCTGGTTGAACCTAATTTTTGCGGCGCTTGCTTGCGACAGTTACATATTTGCTGTAGGTGATCTTTAAACTTAGACGAATGTCAATCTCAACTCCGAGATACTTGCGAGCATGAGAAACAGTTTCATGCTCTCCAACTCTAATCGTAACGTTTTGCAGGTTTTCCACTCGTAATAAGTACTGTTTCAGTTTCGTGATCAGCGAAACCGGTGCTAAATAACCAGCGACGTACTTATTCGTACACTTGCAATTGTTTCGTTACCTCTTCTTGCATTTTTGCTACAAGTAACACGGCAACATCATCAGCAAATTCAGTAATCTACAGATCGCACCGAATCTATAGGTGTGAAATTTTACCGTACATTATGTTCCATAGTATGGGTCCAAAGACTGAGCCTTGTGGCACAGCTCCAGCTATTTCGTGCGCTTTAAGTCCATCGTCAGAATCACCGAAAAGGATTCTATTTGAGAAATAGCTCGTTATATTTTTAAAGAAATAGTTCCGCATTTCTATCCGATAATGACAGTTCGCTGAACTAAAAGCGTTCTTCACGTCGAGGGTTAGATCGACGGCCTTCGACCCCTACCGGCCTCCGACGACGAATCCGCATACAATCAGTTAAGATACATAGATGCAATGCGAATATAAAGTGTTTTCCAATAGGGACTTGACAACTTTGAATTTAATTTGTGAACGCACTCTTTCACTAATCATCAAACTGTTACTGTCAATTTATTCAGTAAACTCAACATTTTCATCATGGTAAAGTACACTAACGAGCAACGTCTGCAAATTATAAAAATTTTCTACAGATATTCGGAGTCGGTGACTGCAACTTTAAGAGCGTTAACTCTAATTTTCGGTCGCAATTCTCGCCCTAGTGGACAGGCAATAACAAGTTTAGTGCAAAAATTTGAGTCTACATATTCCTTGTGTGATGTTGCCGTATCAGTGAAACAACGGGTTGGTCGAAGTGTCGAAAATATCGCTTCCGTTCAGACGTCCGTAGCAAACGATCCAAATCAGTCAATTCCACGGCGTTCTCAAGAATTGGGCATCGCTCAGACCACATTATAGCGTATTTTGCGTAAGGAACTTGGTTTACACCCATACAAGATCAAGCTGACTCAAGAATTGAAGCCGATGGACCATTTGAAGCGACGTACGTTCTCCGATTGGGTTCTGAAGAAGATGCGCCAAGATGATGAATTTCATCGCAAAATCGTCTTCAGTGACGAAGCTCATTTTTGGCTCAATGGGTTCGTCAATAAGCAAAATATGCGTTATTGGTCGGGTGAAAACCCACATGTGCTTCATAAATCACCACTTCATCCACAAAAAATAACTGTTTGGTGCGGTTTGCATGCCGCCGGCGTTATTGGGTCATATTTTTTCGTCGACGATAACGATCGTCATGTTACTGTGAATGGTCAGCGTTATCGCGCCATGATCACCGATTATTTTTGGCCCGAATTGGAAGATATGGACTTGGACGACATGTGGTTTCAACAGGATGGTGCCACAAGCCACACAGCACACGCTACAATCGATTTATTGAAGAGTAAGTATGGTGAGCGTGTTATCTCAAGACATGGGCCAGTCGATTGGCCGCTTCGTTCGTGCGATTTAACGCCGCTTGGCTATTTTCTGTGGGGCTACGTTAAGTCATTGCTTTATGCCAACACGCCGATGACGTTGGAAGAGCTCAGAGCCAACATTGAACGCGAAATAGCGGCCGTTTCGGCCGAAATGTGTGGCCGAGTCGTTGAAAACGACTTTTGAAAAAATTGGGTCCAACGAATCGACCGCTGCAAACGTGCCCGCGGTGGCCATATGAACGAAGTCGAGTTCCATTCATAAATGTTTTGATTGTACTTCAAGCCAATAATAAAGTTTTTGAAATATCTCAAATGATTTGCCGTTTATTTAAAAAAAAGTTGTCAAGTCGTTGTTGGAAAACCCGATATATTGCATTCCTTTCTTTTCACTGTTCCTGACCTTATTCAGCGTACTTTCTGGATTGTATTAATATCCACTTTATATTGCTCGAGGCTGTTTGTAAATTATTGAGTAGCAGCTGTAGTCCATAATGTTCTAACATTCCAGGAACATGGTTCATGGTCCCTTTATTTTCAACGCTAATAACAATTGTTGTATAATTTGGATTGGTTGTTTGTTAGATCCATGCGCAACCGCCATTCCACTCAGGGCAGTAGACGTATTCCCTAGCCTTAGACTTGGCTACATTTATTAATTCAGCGGTTGGCCAGATGGCTATCCTTGGTCTCATGTGAAGGCTACATGCAACTTTAATTGTATACAGATAATCACACTTCTAGTTGTGAGATATAAGGACTTTAGACTATGTCTACAGTTCCACGCTACTGGAAGAAGTAGATCCATCAATCCACCTTAAAATTACCGCTATTCTTGTTTAACATTTTAAAGTAAGTCAAGATTTAGTAACTAGGAAAACTTAAGGAAATAACGTTAAATTCATATTTGTAATCCATACTTTGATCATATATTAGGTTTAATTGTTTTAAGTACAATGAGATACATACATACATATGTGATCTTACAGATATTTTAAGCATATTCTCTTTTTATTGTTAGGAAGAAAACTGTTTTATATTTTTCCTTTTGAATAGACTGAATCTTTGACACCAAAACTCCAACGCTATTATAAATAAAGCCAATGAGAACCCTGCAGAATATAAAATCAACATTTTGAAATATCAATACTATATAGAACTGAAATACTTACCTATCAAAAGTATAAGAAAACATCCTTGCATATCTGTTAGATTGACTTTGTGGTTAGTTATTTGCCTAAATATTCCTCTTCCGCTACACTTGTCCATTAAGGGCAGGTTAATCTTATGCCAACGATCTAGAAAGCCCATTTGTTGAAGACGCTTTATCTCATCGTTTACTAGTGATATGTAGGGGCTGTTCATAGGCATCAGTATACCGATTTGCTCATCGACAAAGTCCTCCTTTCCTGTTCAATAAAATACATGCTTGAAGAATGTGTAACAATTGTCGTAACGCTTACCTAAAATAAATTTGCACTCTTTGTCTTTCTCAAAATGCTTCTGAATGGTAAGTTGCAGATTAATGCGCCAATCGACATTAATACGTTCTCCTTTTTCTACAGCAGCTGTATTTTCTGTGCTTAAATTGTTATATATTATAGCTCGATCCATAAATTTCTTGAAATCATTTCGCGTAGATATCTAAATAAAATAAAATTTCATTTTATACATATGTGTTTCAAAAGCTTAAAGTAAAAACATCATTTCAGCTATTTCAGTTTTGTTTATGAGACCTAAAGGCAGGGTGAAAGTCTCAGATCGCGTTCGATTTAAAAACAATTCTAAGCATTTAATTAGTATTATTGTTTCTGTAGTAAGGCTTAGTAACTGCTTGACTTAAGGAAAATCAAGGGCCAGCATGGAGCCAATTATGGTAATTGGGAAAATCGAAATCGTGCTCACATTGCAATACTTCGGTCTTTAACTCGTATCTAAGCAATTCTAGCAAGGCTTACTATCTGTACGGCCAAGCTGGTCTGGTCCTAGAATAACATTACTGGTTCGATTAATAACTTTCCAGCTATGCTTTAGAAGTTGACTGGAGTCAATTACTCTAGCGTGAATTAAATAAAAATTAACTTACTCGTATTTCGCAGACATTGTAATCTAAGCAGGACTTGCGTCTGAAGGATTTTACGTTCAGAAGGCGTGTATACCAGTACAGGAGCCACAACCCTGAGACTCAGAAAAGCGTTTGGAATTCTGCAATTACTTTCTGGAAATATACTTTGCGGGAAACAACATAATTGGCCGCATTTTTTGGATGAACGGGTTCCAATTCACCAGGGATGGAATCATTAATTCTCAGAATTTACGTACCTGGCAGAATGCAACCCCAACTCCAGGAAGCACAGAGATTTTCAGCATAAATTCATTGTCAATTTGTGGGTAGGGATGGGGGTATTTCCTTACACAGATTTTAAATTCAAATTTCAAAATGATAATAAAGGCTGAGCCAACAGATGATGTTTATGTTGGCTGTCAATTACTGTCATTTACTGAATTCAATGTGGTTGATCGTTTTGACAGATGTAGGTATGTCACCTACAATCTTTGGCAACTTTAGTCATGGAGTCATTTACAACGCAAAAAAGCATTTTTGTTATTCAATCTTATTACGAAAATGGGCGATCTATAAAGGTAACATTTTATAAAATTCGTGAATTTTTCGGTCAATATAATCGCCCTAGTTAGTCCGGAACTCGTGCAAAGTCGTTTTGAAGAAACTGGTTCGGTATTGGGTCAACCTCCATATCAGTGTACTCGGCCAGCACGTACACGACAAAACATCTCAACTGTGTGCGAAAGTGTTGAACCACCCATACGAGATTCACGAAAAACAATGCATCCTAAAAAAGTGACTGTATGGTGCGGATTATAAGATGGCGGCATCATTGGCCCGTACATTTTCGAAGATAACGCTGGAGAGACAGTTAAAGTGAATGGAGAACGTTACCACAACATGTTGACCGGCAAACTTTTTTTCCAAGATTGAATGAATTGCGTCTGGACGATTTCTGGTTTCAACAGGATGATGCTACCGCCTACACAAGCCATCAATGAATCAATTGATTGAAGATCGCATTATTTCGGTTAGAGGAGAAGTCGATTGGCCTTCAAAGTCATGCTATTTGACACCTTTAGACTTCTTCCTTTGAGGTTATTTGGTCTATGCCAATAACCCAGTGATAGTTTATAATCTTCATAATCTTAAGCACGTAATCAATTTGCATTTTAAGGGTAAGAGAGGTGACAATCCAGTTTCCAGCATTATCATATAATTTGGCATATTTGGTGGTAGTCGGAAAATTTGCTTTATGTCCGCTACTACATAAAGCGAGGTTTCCTACGATTTCATATTATTTCACCCCCCATATTTGTGCTGCGTAAAATAAAATTGATACCGATACCGCCAAAAAGACCCGGAATTTGCTACAGTGTGCAATACTTTTATTACAAAATCATCTACTCCACGATGCACTTATTGCGCTTTTACACCTTGTCAGCTTCTCTTTCAGATGCTTCTCCATACCTATACTTTTGTGAAATAAACTCCCAGATATTTAAATTCTAAATACGACCTCATCATTAAAATATCATTTTTCATTTACAGAGCTTCTGCGTAAGCGATGAACTCTATGGTGCTATATTTATAAAATTCTGCTGGAATCCCATCAGAACCATCTTCATTAGCAGAACCAGGGAGTGCGTAGTTAAAATTGATTCTTTCTTGTGCTGAATTTAATAAAACCATAAAATGCGTTGCTAGAAGATTAGATGAATGTTTAAGTTCTTGCCATTCAGCTTCCTAACCAAGTTCCAAAATTCTCTCGCATTCTGGCAATGGGCTAGTCGCTTCGATTCTGCTTCAAAAAATGTTGAATTTTTCCATGTACACAATACCGTGTACTCTCTGTTTGCTCGCAAATAAAGGTTTTTGAAATAACCCTCGTTTGAACTACGATATGCACTTAGCTAAGCAAACGATAACTGTCTGGTTTTTTAATATTCGAGGTCAAATCAAACCTAGCGTTCCTTGAGAAAGAGATCGAATAAGATGCTTTGATGGTTTCATCTAACTGGATTCAGTTGCATACGTGTTGGCCCCGAAGAGCTATGTCCAGCTTCTCTTAAGACCCTGTCGCCTAAACCGGTTTCCATTTAAGTTTAGGCAATAGCATAATACATAGGTCGCCTTCTTCCTGTTCCAACGCCATCTGTCCAAAAATCACAACTATATGAAGGTGGTCAGAAAACGTGACATGTCCAACTTTGAAATCGACAACGCGATCTTTTCATTTTCCACCAACGAGACTATAGTCTATTACCGAGCTTCCTTGCTTCCCAACAAAAGTCAATTCACCGCCCATATCTAACAAGGTATTTCCATTTTGGATTCTCAACCCATAAGAGTTACAAAAACTATTAGCCTTACCCCTCTTGCATTAAGGATCGTGTCTTTCGATTTTCGTTGAGTTCCGACTTCTAAATTTTCGTTTCCAGCTTCATTCCAAATTCTTCCATTCAGGTCACCAACCACCATTAAATTACTGCTCCTTTCTCGTGCTATAAATTCGTGCTATTCTTCAAATATTTCGAAATCACTGGCCCAATGATTTAAGTTAATGTACCTTGGGAATAACCGAAAAGTCGCATTACTGAGATTTAGATCCTTCTTATACCCAAAAAAAAACATCTTCCACTGGCTCCTCCTCTTGACTGAATTCTAATAGCTGGATCTACTTAAAATCAAAGCTAATAAATCTATTTTCAAAATTTATATATAGCTATTTCCTTGTAAAAAGTTTCATATAAAAGAACAAATTCAAATTGATTGATAAATTTATAAAAATCCATAAAAATACATTGTAAAAAAGGATTTTGTACTTTGAAAACTTAAAATTATTTATTTTAACATTATCATTATTTAAAGAGATTGAATTATGGCAGACGGCATTACAACTAAAAGCGACTCGTATAAACAGTTTGAGAGCTACTGCTGCTTCCATCACATGTCGTTCCACCAATAGTACCACTGTCTGTTCATTGTGTGAATCAATAACAAACCATCCTCATGATCCGACGTCAGTTTACCACCCCTATTAAGAGAAATATTTTTTTCGTTTAATTGAAGAGTTTCGCCTAGTATTTGAATTTGTGTGCCCTTGTTTCGTTAAATTATGTAGGTTTTTAGCTTATTTAATTGCCTTCTGCATTCTCTTGCTGCCGCTGGATAATCCTTGTGGATTTAAGTACCAGTGTTATGCAACTTGGATTTAGCACGAAGCACACCAACAACATCATCATGGACAGCCATTTCTACAATAACATTTGCAAGTATACTCCCAGAGCTGCAGTTATTTTAGAGCTGTCATTCGTTTGCAGGAGATCCAAGCAAATCGCTTTGGCTTTCTCAACCGTATTTTGAGGATTATTTGCAAGTTGCAAATGAATAACCAGATTCTTCTCATTGAATTTTTTTCAAGAAACTCCACTTGTCTCTCGAGCAAAACACATTGAGACTCCATCTGTTTAAGCTGGGTTTTTAATACTTTCCTGCTTTGCTTCAAAGTATGTTGGAAATTTCCGCGCTTACTCCTTCCATGTCGGCCTTAGTTTTTCTGTCTTTCAGTCTTACGTGAAATAATTATCCCCATAGAATGTTGGAACCTTTTCTTTAATTTCGTAACAGGCGACAAACAGGTGTATTATTTTCATTCCTTTGAGATGAAGGGGATTTTTGTGACATTTGTGAATGCGGTCTTTTAGGAGGGTTAAATTGATCGTTGATACGCAATGGCGAGCCACTAACGAACATCGTTGAGATTTTATCAGAAGGCTCCCCTATTTTTTTTTTGTAATACCGATGAGACACTTCTTTATTAAAGGTTTACCATATATCCTTTTAAATTTGTTACGGTTTAAGTAATTATTTTTGTCTAAATCTTAGTGGAGCTATAAATTTCACTGACTTTTCCTTTTGGAACAGAGTTGCTTAAAATTATTTAATATGGTTTAGCTCACCACAAAACACACTACTCAAATGATGGGAGCGACTCTCTAAATATCTACTATAAAATAACCAGTCGAAGTTCGTTGCTCAGCACTTTTTCTTAGCAAAAGATCGCCACTCAACTCCTTTTTGGGCACTAGTTCGCAGCTCAACTTCAGTTCGTCCAAAGTTTGCAGCTCAACTCTTTAATTTCCACCCGTTCAGTTTTTTTTTTTTTTCAGTTTATATGCATTTTTATTGTATTACTTAATTTACTCTTACTTGCTAGACAAAAAATGCTTAAAAATTAGCTTAATTAACTTAAAATTATCTTATTCTAGCTTACTGACCCCATGCGGGCACTCTAAGTTAAACCTAACACTTAAATTATGTCTTTCGACGTACCTTACTACTATACTATACTATTTCTATTCCTTATAATTAAAACTAAGAAAACATTTTTTCAAAAAAAAAAAAAACTTAGTAACATGACTTTTTTTTATATTTTATTATAAAACTTACAACTAAAATCCTAAAAACTACCTAAAAATAAGTCTTAATCTACTTAAACTACTTACATCTAGTACATACATATATATATATATACATAATATATATATACTTAATATATAAATATATGTATATATATATAGATGTATGTTTTTTTTTTAATTTTTTATTTTTATTAATTTTTTTTTGGTTTTTATATATTTTTTTTTCTTAAATCTAACTTACTCCTACTTAAAACTATGTAAGCCGGCCATGGCTAAAAGAAAAATTAGGCGACCCACTTTGCTTCACATGAAGCTACTAAGAATTGGAGGAATTCGACGACGAAGCATCCCCTCCTTCTAAAAGCCACCAAAATTGTCGGTGCTGCCGAGCAACATCCCTCATGTCGCGACTCCCTACCGCTCTACTGAACCGGAGACGCTCCGCACTGCCGTGTGCGACGTCTCCGTCGTAGTTGAGTCGCCTGTCCGCAGCTGTTCGAGCAACGTGGAAGATTAGCGGCACAGCCAATCTGTCCTGGATCAGACCTTTGCTATCAAGGTAGAGAAACGCTTCTGGAGGAACATAGCCGTCTAAGCGAACTCTCTCGTGATACATATAATTAGGGTAGTAAGCCCCGGAGATCAGGTTGTTCGATGAGGTCATTGCTCTTGCAATGTGCCTTCGAGTCAACTTAATAACAAAATTGTCCACTCTTATTAGGTTCGCCCTATTGTACAAGACCTCATTGCGATAGAATTTTATGTACTCAGACTCTGGTGTTCTGTATAACCGAAGACAAGCCCTAAGGCAAGCCCTCTCAAACACCCGAATCTTTTCCACTAAACTTGCTCTCACGTTGAACCACACGGGACATCCAAACACAAGCATAGGCCGGATAAGGGCCATGTAGCAGATCACCTTCACCCTCGTATCGAGTTGGCTGTTGTAAAACAGTCTCCTTGTAAGGGCAAAAGCACCTTTGGCTCTGGCCAGAGCAACATCCATATGTTTGTTAAAATATAGATATTGATCTAGCCAGATCCCAAGGTATCTGACTACATTTCGACAAGCAAGTGGCTGTCCATGTTGTCCGACGATAGAGAACTTTCGCCAATTCTTTCTGGTATCCCTAGAGGCCCCAGACAAAGGCGTCCTAAACAGAATGGTTTCCGACTTCTGAAAGTTGATTTTCAACTTCCAGTCATCGCAATATTGCTTAATTTTGTCGAAGTCACGTTGCAAAAGCATATTAATGACCTCGATTTTTGGACCTGATCTGTACGCAATTAAGTCGTCTGCGTACGCTATGGCATGGGGAAGTGAACCTATCAGATCACTTGTGTAAATGTTGAATAGGATCGGCGAATTTACCGCACCCTGTTGCAGACCGTTTTTAATGTTAAATATTCCAGCAGAAGTCACATCGCCATTCTTCACGATGAACTGTCTACTGGAGAGCATATCAAAAAGAATATACAGCAGTGGTTTACTAATGCCCAACCTGTCCAGCTTGAAAAAGAGTCCCTCTAACCATACGGTATCGAAGGCTTTTTCCAAGTCAATCAGGCAGGCACCAGTGCACTGTTTCTTGCCTTTGTTCCATTGGATATCGGAAACCAGTTTAGACGCAGCATGAATGATATCATGCCCCGCCTTGAAACCGAATTGATTATCCGGAACTATATGTTTGTCCTCAACCCACTTGGTCAGGACTCTATTGATTACCTTCTCGAAAACCTTACTGATGTTTGGAAGAAGACTGATCGAGCGGAGATTCGCCGGATTGGAAGTATCTTTATTCCTTTTGGGAATGGGACGTACCACCGCAGTTTTCCAATGCGCTGGATAATGTGCATTATTCATCGCATTATTAAACAGGGTGGTATAAATGTCCACCGCTACTAGTGGGAGATGTCGAAGCACAATGTTCGGTATTTCATCGGTTCCCACTGATTTCTTACTTCTAAGTGATTCGAAGATCGTTTGGAGCTCTTCCTTCGCAATGAAAGGTGGTAATACCCTTTCGTTGGTGATGACATTATTTGCCATATTCTCGTCACTGAACTGGGTGAAACCCGAGCTCTCGAATCGCCAATTCACAATTTCATTTCGAAGGCAGGCATTGTGCATAAGGACTCGACTTTCCAGGTCGTGGTTCGGGCCAATGATGTCATTCGCCTTGTACACTTCCTGGAAAGTCGCTCCTATAGCCTCTACCTTCTCCTGCGGATCCTCGACCACAAAGAAGTTGTCATCATCAACGGCCTCATTTGGATCAATGCCTGCTGCTACAAGTATTTGTTCGTTGTTCGTCGTTCGAGCGATTTTAAGACATGGAAGGTCGTTTTGATTATTTCTCCGAAATATTTTATTTATTTGCGGGAACATATTCGGGTTGCTGTTGTTTACAGCCCGAATTTTGTTGTTCCAATACAAACTTACAGAATTTCTGTAATTTTTTTTTATTAATGTTTGGAGGTTTTTAATCGACGACTTCAATGTCATGATCTCCGGGTTATGTCTGTCAGTAAACTGTCTGTACAAGGTTTTTAGTCTTGACAGCAGCCTGCTTTTTTGTCGGTGCAGTGCGTCAATAGTTGCGTTGCGGAATAAGTCTTCTTCGTCAGTGTGTTGATACCGAGGTATCGTTTTGTCCATAGTTCGTTTAATTGTCTCGTCCATTAGTTTTAGATACCTGTCAATCTCCTCGTTTGACAGATTTCTGTTGGACGGTGGGTAGAGCGAATTCGAGGAGAGTGCTCTAGTCAGTGTTCTGGTGAAGTGTGTCCAACGCACCCTACTATAATTGTAGGAATGCCTTTGCACAAACTCATCCAATTCCGCAATTTCGTTGGGAACAGTTATTTCGGTGCTGAGACCGCAATGGTCACTGTCATACACGAAAGTGCGTAGACAGTTTGTAGTTTGTTGGTTAGTGCATGTCAGTTGTATTCGTGAATCGAACAGCAGAAGATCCAGATAGGACCCGTGTCTCGGAAACGACGGACTATCCGTGGCTTTGAGGTCGAGTCGATACATCACGCTGTGCTGACCCCACCAATTGAATAGTAGGTTCCCTCTAGTATTTGGTGTATTATTTCCCCAATCACTATGTTTGGCGTTGAAATCTCCGCCGATAATAAAGTAATTCTCCTCCAATTCCAGCCTCAGGAATCGAAACAGTGTATCGAGCTCTGAGATGAATAAAGTGGATTGAGTAGCCTTAGATGCATAAACAGACACCATGTATAACCGCTTTCCACTACGGAGAGGGATGTACATGATGCATGCTTCCAGCACCTGAAACCTACGTACTACACGACTGTATACTCTTTTGAAACGCAGTCCCTTTCTTACAAAGATCGCAACACCACCTCCTTGAATAGAATTGGGTCGGTTTCTTCGTAATATTTCATATCTTCTGTGCCTCATTTTGTGTCTTTTGGTAAGCTTAGTTTCGCTAACCAAAAGCACATCAGGGGCTTGGTCTTTAAGCAACTTAAACAGTGCGGCTCTTCGTTCGAACCTAATCAGTGAATTAACATTCACTGCAAGGACCTTCAGGGTTTGCTCCGCCATGTACGTACCCATTACGACTGGAGGTGCGTTAGGCCCGGCAGCAGCGCGTATATTTGATCTACCCGCTTAGCCTGTTCCTGTATTTGACGCTGAAGCTGAGCCATCTGCCCCTGAATAGAGAGCAAGATAGCCAGCATGTCAGGTACAGGTTCAGGTGCTCTAGGCGCTGGGGCCTGAGAAGCTACCTTTGCTTGTTGTACCGTAGTTCCCCTACCTGCCGCCATTTGGGCGTAGGTAACTTGGGGAGTAACGGCTGGTGTTTGTGCCTGCACGAGTGGACGTTTAACTTCCACTTTCTGCTGCCGAGCCAGATTTACTCTTTTGATGTATTGGAATTTGGGACAACCCCGATAATTTGCGGTGTGTCCCGTGTTCCTACATAAAGCACAAGAGAGTTGGCTTTTTTCCGACGCTCCGTCCTTGCCTAGAGCGCATTCCTCTGACTTGTGGTTCTTTCCACACTTCACGCATCGAGGCTGCATTTCGCAGTTCGACGCGGCGTGCCCGAACCTTTGGCAGCGAACACATTGTAAAATGTTTTCGCTCCTCTTTAATTTTTCCCAGTGTACAACCTGGTAGTCCAGGACTTTTATACTCCTTAGACCATCCAGTTTGCTGTTGGGACTTAGCTGGACCAGGAAGAACGGCAGTTTCCGCTTCTCCCTTTTGGCTCTAGCCGGGACAAATGGCTTGACCCCCACGAATTTGAGCCCTTCGCACTCCTTCTCTTTCAGCAGTGCAAGGAGCTCCTCCGGATCAGTCGACGGTTCTAACCCCCTCAGCAGCATTGTCTGCAGCTTCTCCCCCTTCGGGGTGTAGGAGAAGAACTCCGTCGTCGAATCCTTCAATAAACTTTTAATTTTATGATAGCGCTCCACTGTGTTACAGTGGATCGCATGCCTATCTAATGATAATCTTTTTATAAAAAAATTGTTGCCTATGGCCGACTTACACAGTTCTATTGTTTCTTTGAGTTCCATTTTGTATGTATTTATAGGTGGAACCCTTTGTTTTGCAATTTGCTGTTTCTGCTGTTGTTGTTGCTGTTGCTGTTGTTTTTGCTGCTGCTGTTGTTGTTTCTGCTGCTGCTGCTGCTGTTTTTGCTGCTGCCGTTGTTGTGGTTGCACTTGTTGTTTTTGCTGGTGGTTTTTAAGTTTTTGTTGGTGTTTGGGTAGCACCTGCGCTATTGTGTTTGTTTGTTGTTGTTGGCTCTGATTTTGAGTTAGCTGCGTTTGTTGCTGGGATTGCTGTTGCTCTTCCCTCTTCCTTCTTAGCATTTGCTTTCCTTTAATGGCTAGTACTCGTTGTTGTAGCATTTTGATGCTACTACTAATTGACTCCATTTCTTCCTCTTCGTCTTCCGATTCGGTTGACGCCAAGGAAGCGAAGCTGTTCCCTTTCTGATGTTGGTGAACATCTGAAGCGAATGGGTTGCTGTCGGTAAATTGTCCGGGCGTTGATTGCGCCCCTTCCCTCACTCCACCAAGCAGAGTGGAAGTTGGTAGGGAGGGGCGTTGTGCTAAGGTGGCAGTTGGCCTTAGCGCCCTCCTTCTCTTTGTCTTCGGTTCTGTTTGGCTTGAACCACTTGACGCCTCGCCTGATTTATCTGCGGATCCCGTTACTGGCATAACAGACCGCTCTTCACCATCCATCGCGTGATGATTTTATCACTCACTATCGAATTTCCACCCGTTCCACTATATTTATTCACGATTTATCGTGAACAAGTTCGCAATCCAAATCTTTTAAGGGTTTTTCGATTTTCGCGATTCAATCCTGGCTTTTTTTCTTTTTGAACTAAACTCATTACTTCTCAGTGCATGTATTCGAAGTTCGACTCAGTGCATGCAACTCAAACTTTTTCTATCTGTCACTTTGGATTTGGATTTGCTAATTTGGAAATTAAAAAACACCACTTTATTCTGTTAACACAAAACTGTTAAGTATAATTTTAGTAAGGAAGCATAGATCTAAGTTTTTTCTGCTTATCACTAGGCATTTGGAGTTTCATCTGTTTTAGCATAGTCCATTTCTGTTTGACCAAAGGGAAAACATTTTTAAGTCCTTGTTGATTTTATTAGCATAGTGTTCGATATTTGCTATTTTTAACATAGTGGAACGAGAACACACCTTTAAACAGCACCTCGCGTTCTAGACAGCTGACATCCGTCGGTAGCAGGTACATGCGCGAGTTCAAATAGCTGACAATGCATATAGCATCAGTGCGAACGTGGGAATGTACGCATGTAAAAAGGTTAGATCTAAGTTATTATTTATTTTTGTTTTTAGTCTAATTTTTGTACTCGAATAAAGTTAAAAGTGTCTAAATAAATTTAATTGGCGCCCAACGTGGGGCCACGGCCGTGAATAATTCCGCCGCGTTAGTAGAGCCCTTAACCAGTGCTATTTGCGCGTAGTAAACCCGCTAATCTTCCGCCTCAAAAAAAAGGTCCTTAAGTAACTCAAGTGAGACCGTAGTTTTGCGGAATTATACACTTCAGCAGCACGAAACAGTTTTCAATAGTGGCGCGAACAAGCTGTGGTCCCCGCAAACCACAAGTGTGACTGAAGTGGTAGGAAATACCACAAGGGCACCCAGTAAGCTGCTGCAGCTAAACATTCGCCGACAGAAAAAAAGGAGGTGTGTGAAACACCAACCGCGTCACACAAGGAAAAGGGGAAGAGGATGATTAGCACCATCAGATTAGTGTAAGAAATATAATAATTTTAAGAAATAAAATTTTCAAGTAATAAACCATTGTTTTTAATGCAATAACCATGCGCATATATATGGTATATTGAGTAGAGTTTTGAATAGGAACTCATATTAAATTAATTTTTTTGTTGACTTAAATTGGAGTTACGAGTACATTTGAAAAATTGAAAAAAAAAAAATAATAATAATAATAAAAATTCTGCTGCTATTGAGTAGAGTTTTGAGTAGAAACTTATAATAAATACATTTTTTATTAGCTTAAATTGAAATTTAATTTAAAAAAAATGGTTTTAGCAAGAGGCTTTTAGATAGATGTAAATTCTCAATTCGATCCAAATTCTTCCTTTCTTTCCAGTGCGTCCCAAAACCCCAAACGAGTCGACCCCTGGCTACTCCTGCTTTAGAAGCACTGCTAACTGCCATAATTACTCGCTTCGTAGAAAGCTAGACTAGCAAGGTCATACAAAACCTTTCGAATACCTGCACAAATTCAGCATAGCAACCGACCAGGCTATATCCTCAGATAATCGGTATAGGCTGTCAGATTTAGATGGCGTTCCGGATATAGTCCGTAGCATCTAAAGCTTTTCAGGCGATCCAGGTGATCTCAGCTTATGGAAGAAGAGCGTGGACAGAATAAGTAAGTAAGTATAAGTAAGAGATGCCAATTGTATAGACGTGTTTATTATTCGCCCTTGACATTAAATCGTTTTTAACCGGTTATTCAAGCAAAAATATTTAATTTGTCCCTAAATATTTAAGCCATTAATTTCCTTTTCAAATAAGTAGGTTGTGGTGATTGTAAAGTCCAATCAGTTAAAAGTAAAGCAAAAGAAAAAACAAACAACAAATTGTCATGTCAACCACTCGCCAACAAGCCCTTAAAGAGAAATGTATAATGTCATCCCCATCTAATTCACCCACCATCAAAAGTCAAACAAATCTACTTCACCCATCTGACAAAAAAGCTGGAAAAAAGCCATCTCTATCTGAGCAGCTACAAGATATGGAAGTTAATATGATGGCAAAAATTTCATCGCTTATCAGTGAAACTAAAACTGAAATTAACAACAAGATAAGTCAAGTCATATCTGCTCTTAATAATAAGGTGCAAGAGTGCGAGAGCGTTATTGCAGTACTCCAGGAAGACAACAGACCAGTAAGAGAGGAGTTAGCTGACATACAACGTAAAACGCGTCGATGTGATGTAATTGTACATGGCATTCCACAAACAACAAAAGAAAATGCTGTTGATCTTGCGAAAAATATTGCCGCTAAATTAGATCACCAATATTTCCCTCACATAGATGCGTTCAGGAAATCAAACCACAGGCAGAAATCGCCCGTTACTCATTCGGCTTTCATCCCACGCTGAACAAAGAACATTACTTTCTGTTTTCCGTACCAGCAGAGGCCTGACACTCTCGCAACTGGAGAAGGAGATTGACAACGTCTCTACCAACTGCAGCAGTTCCAATTCCACCAAGAACAATTCTAACACCAACACGTCTCGTATATACATGAACGAAAGTCTTACACCAGTGAATAGCTCTCTATTAAAACATGCTCTTCGTCTGCGCGAAGAGGGCCTTTTGTTCTCTGTTAGAACTCGTAATGGTTTCGTTTATGTAAAAAAGAGTGCAGATGATAGCGAAATAAAAATCACATCAACATCGACATTGACTTGAAAATGTTCTTTACCCGAATCTTCAACATTCTAGTCATCTAGATCGAACTTTAAATATGTATGTTTTATAACAAAAAGTAGTAAATTAGTTTCTTCTTTATTTTAAATTATTTTAAATCTAAAAATCTTTATAGTTAAGCTCTCTTATACGAGGGCGGGTCAATAAGTCCGTGACTTTTGGATTAAAACAGATTTTTTGATAAAAAAATTATTTTATTTTTCAACGTAGTCTTCTTTGAGCTCTATACACTTTGTCCAACGCTTCTCCAATTTTTTTATCCCTTCCAAAAAAAATGATTTGTCGAGGTCCTCAAAATGACGAGATGACTTCATCATTGGAGTCAAATCTTTTTCCACCAAGCCATTTCTTCAGGTTTGGGAACAAGAAGTAGTCGCTCGGAGCCAAACCTGGAGAATAGGGTGGATGAGGGAGCAATTCATAGCCCAATTCATGGATTTTTGCCATGGTAACTGCACATGTGTGCACCCTTGCATTGTCTTGGTGGAAAAGAACTTTTTTCTTGGCCAAATGAGGTCGTTTTTTTTTCAAATCGTCATTGAATCGGTCCAATAAGTTGGCATAATATTCCCCATTGATTGTTCTTCCCTTTTGAAGGTAGTCAATGTGGATTATCCCGCGTGCATCCCAAAAAACAGTCGCCATAACTTTATTGGCTGACAAACCCACCTTGGCCTTCTTTGGCGCCGATTCACCCTTAGAAACCCACTGTTTTGACTCTGGTGTGTTGTGATGGATCCATGTTTCGTCCACGGTTACAAAACGGCGCAAAAACTCCTCCATATTGCGATTAAACAACGCCAAACCTTCCTGTGAAGTTGTTACACGATTGCGTTTGTGGTCGACTGTGAGCAAACGCGGCACCCATCTTGCGGAAAGCTTTCTCATGCCCAAGTGATCATTCAAAATTGAAACCACTGAGCCATGCGAGATCCCTACGGCTTCCACAATCTCTCGCACTTTCAATCTTCGGTCGGCCAACACCATATCGTGAATTTTTTCGATTGTTTCGGGTGTAGAGACCTCAACTGGGCGTCCAGGACGTTCGGCATCTTCAGTACTTGTACGGCCACAACGAAATTCAGTAAACCACTTTTTTACCATTGAAATCGATGGTGCAGTATTTATCAAGCTTAGCCTTGGTCTCGGTAATGGTTTTTTTTCGCAAGAAACAATGCTTAATAAGCACACGAAATTCACTTTTTTCCATTTTCTCCTCAAATTAGTGAGTAGTCTGATAAAAATAGCTGTCAAACACAAACTAACTGACGCAGCAAGTTTAAATTTTGACAGGAGTCAACTGACAAATGCCTGTTGACAGGAGCAGTGTTGCTGTTTCAGTAAAGAGGTCAGAAATTCAAAAATGCACAGAATTATTGACCCGCCCTCGTATATACTTTTATTCCTGCCTTCTCTTTTTCTCCTTTCCTATTCCATTTATTTTAACTCCTTATGTTTTTCTATCTTCGTCTTCCTGTTGCGTTTTTATATGTAGATTTATTAACAAAATTGTGCTAATTTTATTTGTTTTTGTTATCAATGATGGCTCATAACACGTATACGTCTGATAGCAATGTTGAAGTCATCGTGCGCTCAATGATAAATATTTTATCGAATGCGTGTGAGGGGTTCAAAATATGTTATATCAACGCACGTAGTTTAAATATCTCTAAGGCCGATTACTTACGTCATATTTTTAATGGTTCGGGTGTTGATGTTATCTGTGTTACTGAAACAAGGTTAAGGCCTGATTTAAGAGAAGCAGATAGGTCTGATTTGGAAGATCCCCTATATCATATTCCGGGGTACAGAATAGTTCGAAACGATAGAATCACGAGTACAATAGGTGTGGAGTAGTTCTTTATTGTAATATTTCCTTGAATTGCCGTGTAATTGTGAAATCCGTGGCTAGTGCTACTGAGTATCTTCTTGCAGAAGTTACTGACGGCAATACCAAGTGCCTTATAGGCACTGTTTATAGTCCCAACCGGAGCTATTCTCCTGAACCTATGTTCTCCGCACTACAAGAAGTCTCCCCATATTATGAACACATAATTATATGCGGTGATTTTAACGCTGACCTTTTCAAATATGACAGTACATCTCACCAACTCTTAGATTTAGCTGCAAGTTCCGCTTTAGCTATTGTTAACGCATATACTACCCGCTTCGCACCTAACTGTTCTCCAAGTCGTCTGGACCTTTTGTTGGTATCTGATCAAAATCCTAAGAAGCTCTGGAGCAACTTACGCTCGGTTGGTGTTTCTAAAAACCATGCTGTAGACATCTTACCTGATCTTGATGATCTTAATGATGCTTTCTTATCCGCCTCATTAAAAAGTACAATTTCTCTACCCAACCTTCAACATTTTTCTGAAACTCCCACAGTTTTTGAATTCGAAACTGTATCGGAAGTTGATGTCATTAATATCATTCGTTCACTGAAATTAGATGCCGTTGGTGGGGATGGAGTTCCTATTGGGTTTATCAAAATGGTATTAACCCACATTCTTCGTGTAATTACTCACGTAATAAATTTTTGCATTACGTCATCATCATTTCCGTCTAGTTGGAAGCTGTCTAAAGTATGTTAATTCCTGTCCTGAAAAAACCACAACCGGCTGCTGACTTTCGACCCATCAGTATATTACCTTGCCTTTCAAAAGTCTTGGAAAAAGTCCTTGCCAAGCAAATCTCAAGTCATCTAAATCATCATAAACTTCTTGCTTCGGTACAGTCTGGTTTTCGAGCCAACCATAGTTGTTCTACAGCCATGGTTAAAATTCTCGATGACATAAGGATCAGCTATGACTCGGACTTCCTCACTATACTTTGCAAAAGCTTTTGACACAGTCAACCACTCAACCCTTTCTGATAAACTAAGAACGTATTTTCGTTTTAGTGAAAGTTCGGCGCGTCTGATAACTAATTACTTAAGTAATCGCTGTCAAAGGGTTGTTGTTGGTGACAAAACCTCTCGTATTAGGAATATACAAGCAGGAGTACCACAGGGCTCAATACTTGGTCCAATATTGTTTAAGCTTGCTCAAACGCTACTCTTCACTTCTATGCTGATGATGCGCAAATATACCTATCTAGACTTATTGGTCTGGTTGATGATCTTGTTTGCAGGTTAAATGAGGATTTATCCGCAATCTACCAATGGTCGCTACGTAATTGTTTGACCCTCAACCCAGCAAAGTCTCAGTTGATTTTAATATCTAAGAAACTTCATAATGCTGAACTACTGCCGCCCATTTACCTCAGCGATACGCAATTGCAGTTCGTCGAGACTGTAACCAACCTGGGTTTTAAGATAAACCGATCCATCTCCTGTGTAAACCACATCAATTACACTGTGGGACGAATTTACGGAGGTCTACGCAAATTTTGGCTGTTCTCTAGTTTTACTCCTGTTAATACGAGGCTGAGACTTGTTAAAACCTTACCTGTTCCATATATTGATTATTCATCAGCAGTTCACTGCAAACTCGACTCCCTATCTCAGCATAAACTTACTGTGGCATTCAATGATATGGTAAGGTATGTGTATGGGCTACGTCGGCACGACCACATTTCCAATTATCATATAAATATCCTCGGTTGTACGCTCCAACAGTTCTTGCATATTAGGTGCTATATCTTCATGCACAAAATTATTCAGACCAAGTCGCCACCATACCTTTTTGAGAAACTTCAGTTCGCTCGTTCGCCTAGAACATACAGCCTCATAACTCCATCCTCGAACTATTTGAACTCCTTGCGCCTTTTCTTCGTCTTTGCCATAAGACTATGGAATTCTCTGCTCACAACAGCGAAACAAATAATTGGAGCAATACAATTTAAGAATGCTATTTTGGAGCATATTCTATAAAAATGCAACAGGAGACTATTTCTTGTCCTTTACTATTCCCCTCCTCCACACTATCCATCCTTTTGCTTTCATTTCCTCAGTAAAGTATCACTTAATGTTAAATATAAATATTAAACTAATCTTGTATATTATCCATAATTTTAAGTACTATAAAAGACTAAGTCTTATTTGTACATCCTTAATTGAATAAAATTGAATTGAATTGAATTGAATTGTGGGGATCTACGAGCATTAAAAGCGAACTCCAAAATACTTTGGGATACTGAACATCATTGGACACAAAATCATTGCGATGCCGACTTCGCATTAGGAATAAAGCCCTCGACAACATTATTAAGGGATTAAGGGGTGATCTGCCAAGATTACTTGGTACCTCGCCAACAGATCTACCGCATGCGATAAGCTTATGCTTGAAGATAGAGACCCAGGGCTATCGAACAAGTCAAGGAAGCCTAATAAGCCAGCGCATCTGTCTCAGTCAATAGGTCAAATTCCATGCAAGGCCCAAATAATGCGATTACCCAACCACGATACTACCAACCCTCACATTTTTAACAATCCTGCCCAAAGAAATGCAAGGCCTCTACACCTGGCTAATAATTCTACCCCTGTCCCTAATAGGTCAGAAATAAAAGCAGAACCGACAACTGAAGGCCCTTCTGCCCAAGCGAAGCAACAGTCAACAAAACCGGCAACAGTTTAACAATAATCCTTCTCGACAACATAATTCTAATAAACAGCATCGTCCAAACCGTAGTAATAGCCATCCACAGCAGAATTTCCACATTGAAGAAACCCAAGCTGATCCTGCAGATGTTCAGGAATTCAGTCCAGAACATGAGCAAGCCCTAGCTGATGCAGATAATCTATATCATCAATCTCTCGAGCAATACGCTCAGAATTTCCTCGATCCTGCTATCAATTCAGAACCACACGACCGTGTTTTGGGCTAAGGGATTCTTCGTTGCCGTATATTGAATGCCAAACAGAGAGCGGAGACATGCTAAAATTTCTTATTGATAGTAAAACCTACATCCTATCCTATCCCTAACCACCAAATCTTTTACGCTAAATCAATAGCCGGCGACGTCAAAGTTTGCCAACATACGCTTGTGAATCTTTTCGGGTCAAATAATATGCAAATTAAGTTTTTCTTTTTACCTTCCCTAGCAATATTCCATGGAATTCTGGGTAACGAAAGTCTAAACTAAAGTAACTATCTGCAGTCATCTACACTAAAGAGGGTTACATGCCAATTCTTGAAAAAGTTCATATTAAAATTAAACAACTGAAGCCGCAATCGGTAAACTCACTAGATATAAATTCGTTTACTGCAAAAATTGATAATCTCACAACATCACAAAGAAATTTGCTGAACCCAGTTCTACACAAAAATTTAAGCCTCTTTTCTTAATCAGAGGAGAAGCTGACGTATACATATACATGTATATACAAGTTATTGCGGAGATCAGAACCTCCACAGAAGACCCCATCCACAGCAGACATTACCCTTTTCTTATGTCCTTGAAAGAGGAAGTAGAAAAATATATCCGAAAATTGGTCGATGACGGTATTATAAGACCTTCATGATCCCCATATTATAACTCGCCCGTATGGATCATGCCCAAAAAGCCCGATTCCTCCGGTGCCAAACAATACTACCGTACGATTATAGGAAATTAAATTCCGTCACCATCGCCGATAGATATCCAATACCGGATATTAACGAGGTAATCGTGCAATTAGGAAAGAATAGGTTCTTCACGGTACTCACTTCAAAGAGCGGATTCCACCAGATTTCTTTAAGGGAATCCGACATCGGAAAAACCTAATTTTCCATCAACAACGGGAAGTATGAGTTTGCGAGATTGCCGCTTGGGTTAAAAAACGCTCAAGCAATCTTTCAGCGAGCCCTTGATGATATACTGCACCAATATATTGAGAAATTTTGTCAGGTGTATATCGATGATATCATCGTTTACAGTGAAGACGAACTCCTGCACGCTAAACACATTGAGCAGATTCTTAGCACTCTACAGGAAGCAAATATGAAAGTCCAATTGGAGAACTGTACATTTTCTGAAGCCGTAGAATTTCTAGGATTCCTTATTTCAGCCGATGGCATTAAACCAAACCCTGCGAAAGTGGAATCCATTCTTAACTTCCCAATTCTTGGTCTTTCAAGATATTATAGGCGCTTTTTTAGAGATAACGCACAACTCGCCAAACCCCTGAAAGACCTTCTAAGAGAGGAGGGGGGACGTGTGTCCGAGACCAAATCCTCTAAATTGTCTGTGCAGCTTAACCAAAAAGTCATTGAATCTTTCCAGAAATAGAGAAATTCTCGAATTTCTCTTGACCTAGTTTTGGCATATCCCGATTACTTAAAACGCTTTGATTTAACAACGGATGCTTCCTCCTCGAGCAAGGTGGAAAACCTATAACCTTCATTTCAAGAACTCTCAAGAGGAGGAGAACTTTGCTATTAATGAAAATGAATTTTTAGCCATTATTTGAGCATTAAGTTCAGTTAGAAGTTACCTGTTCCGCAAAAGTTCGACCAGCCTCTCACGTTTGTCCTTAGTAATAAAAACAGCAATACTTAGATGAAGAGCTGGAAGGCTAGACTCGAGGAATATGATTATGAGATGAACTATAAGCCTGAAAGAACCAATGTAGTGGAAGATGAGTTGGCTAGAGCACCTATTTCAGCCGATTGTTCCAGCGTTGATGTTTTAACTGTCACTCAACATAGTGACGAAAGCTTCGATCACAATCTTATCCAGTTTGCTTTAAAAAATCTAATTATCCTTGATGTAGGCGAAAAATCTTCATATCAATTTCAAATAATCTTCCCAACTTATCATCGCCATAAGTTAGTTGATCCGAAATGTGCCCCAGAAAGCCTTCGACATATTTTAAAGCGTTACTTAAACCCTTCTGTAACTAATGGTTTATAAACCGATGAAGCAGCCTTAATATAGACTCCGCTTTGCCAGGATATTACATAGTAAAATATTTATGTACTGAATCCGACCAAGAGGCTGAGATTATCAAAGAACACAACAGAGCTCATCGTAACATTAGGGTATGAAAAGCGCCGCCCTGTACGAAGTCAGTAAACACTAAACGGTCAGGTTTCACAGTACTTTGTCTGTCCAATAGCAATTTTCCGAGTTACTAGATAGGTCAATTTACGAGTGTAACAACTCAATTCACTCTGTTACTGAAAAGAAACCAATAGATTAATTTTTTACCAGGAACCCAAATAACGAGTTAGCTCGATTTGAGCTATGAAAGACAGGAAAACATTCGTAAGTTCAAAAATAAACAAGACGTTGATTTAGAATATCACCATAAGAAGAAGGATCCACCCAATGATTATGAGATAGGTCAGGTAGCACGAGTATATTGTCATATATTGAAATATAATAACTTAATCCCCTAAGTGCGTGACCTCCACTCAATAATCAAAATGTTGCTTATTAACCACTCTTATCGCTTGCAAACACATTCAGCCAAGCTTAAATCTCTATCGGAGAGATAGATCGTAAGTCTAGTTGTAAGTTAGTAAGTTAGTCTTTAAGTTTTTGATAGTCAGTCGAGATAAAAGTCTTCGGTGTTAATAACAAAGATTCGTTTAAAATTTAATAAAAAATTTGGTTTTATTTAACATCTCGTTCAACCGCATAACTCGCTATAGATAAGAAGTTTTAGCGGAAAATAAAAACCTGAAAAAGTAGTTTCTAAAAGCCTTATAAGGAATTGATTTCTTTTTCCTATTTCTTCAAAGAACATGGCTGCTGTTGATCCAATTCTGTATGCCAGGAACTCAGATTTTGGACAATTGGTAAAAATCAGCACCGGCACGGCTAAAATCCAAACAGTTGATATCGATGCATACGAAACGATACTTGCGAAAGTGGACAGCACTCTTAAATCAAAATTACAACCCAATAGTCCCCTAAATCCAATCCTATCCTATGAGACTAAAGATCTATGTATAAAAAGAATAAGAGATCTATAGATTTCATTGGCAACGCATGGAAGTGGATTGCCGGTAACACGGATCACCACGACTATGAAATCTTGTTAAATAAAATGAATAGTGTCTTAATGAATAATAATAACCAAATTGTAATTAATAGAATAAGTATGGATTCTTTCCGTAATGTCAAACATAACAAATAGAATAATAAAAATTGTAAAAGGGGAAGAAAATATAAAACGAAAATTTATCATAAAATATAAACCTGAAATTGTAAAAGAAATATTGTTAAATATTGCATATGCAATACATTGGCGAAGCTAACATTATAAATTCATGTTCAATATACTGTCAGATACCGAAATTAATATTATGAAAATTTTCCTGAGTAAAGATAATATTCCTCTTGTAACTATAGACGAGGCCTTAGAGTTAGCAGATATAAAAATTACCTCAAATGAAAAAAATTTAATTTTTATTGTTAGTCTACCATGTACACACTCATTATCATGTAATTCAATGTTAATCAAAGCTGCCTAAACAAACCTTGAATTAAGAAAATTTTATATGACAATACAATAAATTGCCAATTTGTTCAGATGCTAATGTACTCGTAGTAAATATAGGGTCCGCCATTTAACGTTTTTTTTTTCAACTAGTGCTTATTTCGTGAATGGTAACACTTAGCTCATGTCTGATTTGACAGATAATTAGTTTTATCCTTCCGCTAAACGAATATGGTTGTGTATACGCTTCGCTAAGTGGGCCTGCGATCGACTTAGAGAAGATGCCGATTTTGCCAAAAAAATCATCTTTTCAGATGAAGCTCATTTTGATCTTGGCGGGTATGTAAACAAGCAAAATTGTCGCATTTGGGGCACAGAAAACCCGCACGCATACATTGAAAAGTCGATACACCCAAAACGAGTCACTGTTTGGTGCGGATTTTGGTCCAGAGGCATAATTGGGCCATTTTTCTTCGAAAATGAGCAAGGAATGGCCGTTACAAGTCAATGGCGATCGTTATCGGGCCATGTTGAACGAATTTTTGTTCACAAAAATTGAAGAGGAGGATATTGGCAACATTTGGTTTCAACAGGACGGCGCTACGTGCCACAAAGCCGAAGCTACACTCGATGTTTTGCGCCCTGTTTTTGAAGATCGCATTATCAGCCGCAGAGCTGATGTCGTTTCGCCACCCCGGAGCTGCGATTTGACACCGTTGGACTATTATTTGTGGGGTGCCGTAAAAGATAAGTGTTACGCCGACAAGCCAGAGACAATTGACGCTTTAAAGGACAATATTTGTGAAGCCATTGGTGAAATACAGCTGCACACAATCGATAATGTGCTTAAAAATTGGACCGATCGTGTAGGCTACTGCATAGCCAGCCGAGGCAGCCATTTGAATGAAATTATTTTCCATTATTAACCGGAAGGATTGTACTTTCAAATAAAAAAATAAATTTGAGAAGATATTCAGTAGTTTTTTTTTATAGAAACATTTTTGGCGGACCATATATAAGTAATTTTTCAGGCATACCAAGCCTACTGTACAGCAGACTTCCCCAGTATACTACCATAAACAACCAACACCTTCCTACCGTTGAAGAGTTATCCCCTGATATATGTGATTTTCCTAAATCAATATAAAGGATTTATCTACATATAATACATCGCTAACGATACCCTCGCATTAAATGGGCCATACATTATTCGCCATCGCAATGTCACAATCAAGATTGGAGATAACAACGCACGAAGCGACCGGTGATCAGTCCTTACTTGCCGTATTAAAACTTGTAGCTAGTCTTGGAAAAATTGAAGAGGTTCTGTTTCTAGAAATGATGAAACAATTAAGTAGAAGGTCAGCCTCGCAGCAAACAGGACTGGTAATTCCTGTAATTATCCTAGTAATATTCATTGCTTTAAAAGGCTGACTCCAACGCCAGACGAGTCGGTTTCGGTGTTGGTTGGATTGAGGCCTATCAAAGGAAAGTATTGTATCACATAACGATGACCAATTTTTTTTCATATTTAAAAATTCATGGCGTTCACTATTGATAGCTGCCGAACAAATATTAACCCTTTCGACCCCACTGTTGCCTCAGAGCAACTTCGCTTGTTTGTCGCTCAATATCAAAAGCTATGATTGATTCTGTGATAAGCCCAAGTGGGTACTTCCGAGCATATATTTTTAGAAGAGAAATAAAAACAAATCACGTAAATTTTACCGTAACTTATTAAGTTACAGCGAATAGCTATGCGACAGCATCGACAATTGTCAAAACATCTAAAATAGTAAGTCCCGAAAAAAAATTGTAAAAAAAAAAACGTGTGAATAAAATTTTTAAGGGACAATCAAATAGTTTTCTATAAACCTTTACCAATAAAATATAAAAAGTAATTGTGTTTTTTACTACGCACGTAGAGTGAGCATTTTAAGAAATCGGCAAATTGCTTGTGAGCAATTTTGGGGAATCGTGAAAGTTATGAATATTTTCTTTGTTAGTGAGACCACGAACAAAAGGACTAAATGAGGAAGGGATCTCACGCATTGTGGAGTTTGATTGGGATATTTCAACAGACGAAGAGAGTGGAGATGAAGATGAAGACGTTTCTGCAATTTTAGAAAGCAATCTGCAGGGGATCGTTGAAATAGGTGAAAGCATTGAAATTGGTCTACTTGAGGATGTTATTCCGGAGGAATACGAGCAAGAGTCTTGCAGTGTCGTTGAAAACGTGCATGAAAGAGTTAACTTTCAATCTCTCAAATGAAGATCAAAGCAATTCGAAGTTCCAGACAGTGCTTGGAAAGGGAATCCTGGTTTAAGTGTTGATTACGTGGAAACTCTAATTGAATACGTCGCAGACTTCTTTGACACAGAAACTATCGTTCTAATTCAGGAACAATCTAATTTGTTTAATTTGCAAGAGTTTGGTATTGAACTAAAATGTACTTAGGAGTTCTTTTGTACTTAGGAGTTGTTAAATTGCCCCAATTCAAAATGGCTTGGTCTCAAGAATTAAAGTTTACTGCAGTAACAGATTCATTGTCACGAAACAGATTTGAAAAAATTAAGATATTTTTCCATTTGAACAATAACAGCACACAGCCTAAAAAAGAAGATTCCAACTACGACAAGCTATACAAAATACGTCTTTTGCTAAATATTTTAAGAGAAAAGTTAAATATGCTACCTCAGGAAGGACACCAAAGTATTGACGAACAAATAATTGTGTTTAAAGGTATAATTGAATTTGATTTCATTTACAAAATTTTTTTCTGTTATATTTATTCATTGCAGGTCGATCAACTTTGAAACAGTACAACCCAGCTAAGCCAAATAAATGGGGTATGAAAATGTTTACGCGCTCTGGGACATCGGGGATTGTATATGATTTCACTCTCTATGTTGGTGATGGTACCTGTCTCTCGTATGGACTAGGACGTAGTTCTTTATTTAGCATCGTCTCTTCCTAAATTAGAATTTCAAGTTATATTTTGACAACTGGTTTACATCAGTAAGCCTTCTTATAGCCATAAAAGAAATGGGGAATTTCGCAACAGGTACTGTTCGAAAAAAATCGAGTTGGAAATTGTGATCTACTTTCAGATGGCGAGCTGAAAAAAAGAGGTAGAGGCACATATGATATCAAATGTGAAATCAACCATAACTTTTCTTGTGTACGATGGTTTGACAACAAATCAGTTCAACTTCTATCTTCATGTGTAGCAGATCAACCAGTTGGGCTTTGCAAGCGTAGGTCTACGAGATAAATGCTTTCTGAATATTCCAAGACCTGCAGTTCTCGCTTCCTGCAATAAAAACATGGGAGGTGTCGATTTATCTGATATGCTTATGGAGCTCTACAAAGTGAACCACCGCTCAAGGAAGTGGTATATAAGAGTATTTTACTGGTGCCTAGGAACATCGGTCACAAACGCTTGGCTTCTTTATCGAAAGCATTTTCATCTATTTGAGCCTCAAACAAAGCATATGTCGCTCAATAAATTTCAATTGGAAATAGCTCATGCACTTTTGCAATCTTCTGCCTTTACGGCGATTGTAAAAAAACAAGGAAGACCTTCCACTGTAACGAAGAGTGAAAATCCGTTCCACTCTACTGGTTCTCCGTCGAGTAGTATGACTATTGGGACCTTGAAAATTCACAAACTTCCACATACTTCTCTAAAGACAAGTTCTCGCTCAAGTAATGGGTCCTCTGGGGGCTCAAAAAAGTATAAATTTACACCGACACCTTCTAATACAAAGCGTTATGATCAAAACGGACACTGGGTTGTTTTTGGTGTAAAGGGTCGTTGTAGGTTTGGTAAGATTAGAACTCCTTTATCCAAATGTCTTAATTGCGGAGTTTGTCTTTGCTGTAACACAAAACAAAATTGCTTTTTGACATTTCACACATAAAACTGTAAAAATACTTAAATAAAAATGTAATTTTTTCTTTAAAAAAATCATGACTCAAAAATTATATTGTACCACAATTGCCCAATGTTGCTCACAAGCAACTTTCTCTAGCCTCTGAGTTGGGGGGCTTGGCGACTTCTTTTTTTGGCACAAATACTCTCTTTGTAAGTAAATTTAGCTGAATGAAGAAAAAAAATTTTTGGATGACTGAAAAAAAATTCTGGGTCTGGCTAAGCAACGATCGTCGTCAAACTTTGAATTGAAGCTTCATAAGGTTGATACTTTCTACAAAAGTCATTCTTTTTAAACAGCAATCGCCATCTATACGTCAGGTCGGATACTTCTGGTAGCAACAGTGCGAACGTGGGAACGCATGCGTGGAAGAAGATTAGATTTAAGTTATTATTCATTTTTGATTTTAGTCTAATTTTTGTACTCGAATAAAGCGGACGGGTGTTCTCCCAATCTTGTTTAAAAAGTTAAAATAATTTTAATTTATACAAGGAAAAGTGAAACCCAGACATTTTGTTTGCTACTTCGATCGTTTGTTTCCTTTATCGAATATAGGAATACTCGTAAATTAATCTCATTGCATTAGCACAGAATCTGTACAACGGCAAAAGTTTATTACACAAATTGATATGGTCTACCATATCAAAAGCTTTGGAGAAATCTAAGAGTACTAAAAAGAGTACTCCAAAGTCTGACAAATATCTTCCGCCACATTGAAAATAACTAACATGCAACTGTTTTCAGCACGGAAACCAAATTGTTTGGCGGACAATAAGTTTCATTCGTTTAGATAAGCATTCATTTGTTTATGTATGATTCTTTCGAATGCCGTAAACATGAATAAGAGCACACACATGGGTCTAAAGTTATTAGTCGGCTAATTTCCATTGATAAGGAAATATAACCCTCGTCAAGATTGTATTAAAAGAGTTTGTGACGTATGCCATGATTATGGGCAAAATTGCCTTTATGAAAACGGGATGAATTCCATCCACTTCGGTCGCATTAGACCTAATGGAAAGAAAAATTTCAACAACGTCACGGCCATCGATACATACGAGTAACAACTGGAACATCATCAGTTCAGAAGAGTTAGATGATTCACTGACATACGAGTATTCATCAATATTAACAATATTATTAGACCGGTTTGGAAGAGTCGGAAATGAGGTGAGGTGAAGTTGAGGTTTTCTTAAATGGTTGGACGTTGTTTACCAGTCCCCAGTTTCCTCAAATTCTTCCAGAGTTGTTGTCCTCTCATTGTAATATTCAGTTTTCTACTAAAAATTGGTTTTTTGTGCTCCTTATTTTATTTACAACTTGATTACGCAAAAATCGATACATTTGATGGTGAAAATCTGGTCTGAAGCGTTTCCATTATCTGTCGCGTTGCGTTACATGTTGACCATGTCTGCAGGTCTTTCTTTTAAAGGGGAACGAATTTATTGAAAATATGGTATGTGCAATATTAACATGTAGGAGCTCGGTTTGATCCATGGGAGAGGTTAAGTAGTAAACCTACTCGTATTCCCAATTAATACGACGTATACTTTTTTTCTAGGCTGAAGTAGTCAATATTTTTAAAATCACGGTATACGAAGGAAGCTACTGGAATATGAATATGAAAGTTATAAGACCATGGTAAGAAAAACAGAAGCTTGGAGTTGCCCCTAAAAAATACTTTGTTGGTGTTGCTAATAAAGAATACCCTGACAGTGTGCTTGAATCCACTTTAAACCATATTTCGAATCTGACGCATGTAGTTATGAAGATTAAAAAGGTACATATACTGATGCACAACCAGATATACACAACTTCTGGTGACAATGTAAAATAACTATACAGAGTTTATAAGACTTTACTAACAGATTTTGAGTAACGATCCGGGAAAGTAGTTAAAAGGGTGAAGAAGTAAGAAAATGTACAGGAGGAAAGTTAAGGTAGATTCTATACTCAAAGTTGCAAAGCAGGGCACATAACAGTAAAAGATTTCAATCCTATCACCATGTCGTCTTTTATGCTTAAAACTTTCGAACAACTAGCAGAGACTTATATCGGGAACAAATGTGGCGAGGACAAAGAAACAAGGAAGGCATAAACAAAGGAAACAGCTCGTAATGCGGCAGAAAAGAGTAATTAGTGTCCTTTCTAGATATACATAGAAGAAGCCTTTAACAATGTACTCGTAGAGTGTAGAGGTATTAATATTAACGCCAACATTGGACGTGACTTTCCGAAGCTTTATAAAAAGCTGGAGCTGAAACTAGTTCCCTGAAAAAAATTTCTTTTATTAGTTAATACAAGATACCACAATTTAAACTCACCAAGCTGCAAAAATAGCACCAGTTAAAATTTGGAGTTTGAAATCCACAATAATAGATTCTGTGTAATGGTGGTAAACAATATTTACATAATGATGGGGCGCACTCGCGTGGTGAAATGCCACAAAAATGAGATACTTTTGAAAATAGAGATGGTGCAAAGAATGGCAATCATGGCCATTATCAGTGTGGTCTGTTTACCCCTACGGCAGCAATAAACATCTTTCTGCACTTTTGCAATGCACAATTTCACATTCACAATTTACACGGTTGGGTCTAAAACAAAGAATGTTTTTCAATTCATGAACACAAGTACTGTCTTCCAATTAAAAGTTCAAGCTGTTCTTATAGCGTTAGAGCTAACTTGGATTGGATCAGCATATGGTAAGCGTATTTTAATCTACTAACATCAATTTCAAAATAGTTAGTAGTTGTCGCAATATTTTCAAGACATTATGTACTCGTAGGCAAAAAGAAGTGACATAGTGTTCAGTATCAGGACACTGCAGTTGAGAAAAAAATGTAAGTAAATGATGTGGATACGAAGTTAGGTTATTAATTTAAAATTCCTGAGGCTTTTTTTTCATGATCTACGACATATGTAGCGAATATTAGATCTATAGTGGACGTTTCGACCTAAAACTACACTGACTAATAGCGTTGTTGATGGAAAGCTTAAGACGTTTACTCATTATGGTAGATAATATCTTATGAGCGAAAGACTAATACTTCTATAATTTTTTATATGACGTAAACATGTTCGAATCGATTTTTTATACTCTTCGGCACATTAGTTCATAATTTACTATTTATATTTTTTCATGAAGCATTACGGCTTACCGGATGAAGCATTCAAAACTGCTGGAAGTGATCTTGTAGAGAGCATACACCAAGGCATTTCTCAGATCTGGTGAAAAGAGTGTATGCCTGATGAATAGAACCTCAGTATCGTTTGCCCAATCCCACAAAGAAGGTAGTCCTGGCAGGAAGTGTCGGCAATGATTATTTATTATTTATACATAATTATTTTTTAATATTGCAATTAAACTTGATCATATGTTAATACTCCTTAGAAATGACTAACTATCATTAAATAACACTGAATTATTAAAATAGCAATTCTACCGTCTGTCAAAAAAACAATAAATGCCATTATGACCAGAAGCTTCTGAAAATTGACTAAAAGGTCTATGTATAGAGTTGTCCCCAAAACCTAATTGCGAAACTAAATTCTAGAAGGGTCTTGGATCGAATAGCATTACTTCAATGAGACGGAAACCCTAAATATGTTAAAAGTGACAATTTTTGAAATACACGATGTTCATACTTGTTTACTATTATCGTTGCAGTTATTTAGCGAAATTTTTCATTAGATGAGAAAAGTGAGGGTTTGGGTAGGTTGCTTCAATGATTCAATTTAAGAAGAAGACATTCAATTTCCAATTTAAAGAGGCCACTGTTAAATTGCATAGGAGCTGCTCCACGTGTAGAGGAAAAGCCGATGAGTGTTAGCTACACAACCCGGTATATATGGTATAAGATATATGTAGATAAAAAAAGACAACCGCCATGTTATATTTTTTACACTTAATGTATCCTATGTTACTCTCGTGATTTATAGGAACCGAATGACACCTCATTTATTAAAATCCATCCAGCTGTTTGGATGATATAAGCGAATAAAGAATCCTACATACATATGTACATGTATACGAATGGCAGATATACTTAAGAACTGATGCCGGTCTGGGCAAATCAAGTAAAAGTAATTGTTGAATAAAGATAATTTTAAAGCAAAAAATACGAGTATGTATGGAAGATACTTACCCCAGTGTACTTTTCGAAAAAGGTTCCATTCCGCAGTCCGAACTGTTCGACATCCTTGTGTGTAAAGGTCTGTGACAAATAATCGATGCCAGACTGAAACTTTGGAAATGTCAGAAAAGACACCAATTTCCCACAATATGTTGTCACCAGAACAATAACTGCTATCCACCAGACGCCCACAATCAATCTTCCACTATCGGCTTTCGGCAAGTACATCCCACCTGGTAACAAAAAAATCGATTACGCCATAGGTCAGATTCGATTTTTTAAATGCTGGTTACCTTGTTGGAGCAGTGCTCCATAAACATACCAAAAACAGCTATTTATCCTGCATAGTCCACTGGTGCGTAGCTCTTCAATCGGCACTAGGATATTTATAAAATACAGTAAAGGTGCTGTTATTAGAAGGACACCGACAAGCGAAGCCCATGTCTTGCATGTGAAGAGACAATATGGAATTTAATTAGAACGGAAAGAACTCCTTATTGCTAATTTCTCAATTATACGATACCTCAATTGTAAATGGGGCTGTAAATAGGTAGATCCGACTGACTTCGTCAGGTCGTCTTGACACGAATGTGTATTTTTGTATGCTGATGGGCATAGTATAATTAAAGGTCTTCGATTCAGGTTGATCGATTGTACATGCAACGGCAGCTATAAAAAACTAAGGGATTGCAATCGGAATTACTAAATGATTTTGTTTTTGTATTGGGTGGATTACTTTGTTTTTACGCAGTAGGTCAACAACTGAAGAGGGAATGATGTGTGTTAAACTTCCATTAAGATCTGAAATAGACTGAATGGAAGGTAAATAAATTTTTAATTTTATTTGTAGCTACGAACATATTTTGCTTATGCACCCGAGTATAATATATACACAGCTGTGAGAAAGAATAAGACCACTAGGACAGATTATATTTAAAAAAAACTAAATCAAACTTTGAAATAACTTACTATTTTTTTCAATTGTTAGTTATATTACAAAAATCAAAACATACGAGTAAATATAAAATAAAGTAATACAGTTTAGGAAAAAACAATTATTTATGTGGACTTCAATGTTTAAGGCTGTGCAAAAAAATGAGAACATGCAACAAAAAAAAAAAGGTTACCATTTTAATATTTGGTAGATAGTATTTTCCATGTTTTTTAAGACCGCTTGACATCGTCGTGGCATTGAATCAACCTGCTTCTGGCAGGGATTTCATACCAAATTTTTGTCAAGTTTTGCCAAAGTTCACTTTTATTTTTTGGTTTAGAAAATTTGTTTGGAGATTGTGTCGGCCACTCTAGAAGTCTAACTTTCATATCCGTATACAACTTTTTTCTCATCTTTTCAATATGTTTAGGATCATTGTCCTGTTGAAACTATCAAACTAACGGTTAATTGTCTTCAGCAAATGAATACATTTTGTAAGATATCCTTGATGAGAGCCTCTTTTATCCGATATACTGAACCTACACAATAGTAGGAAAAACATCCCCAGCCCATTGAATACCCCACACCATGTTTTATTGTTCTAATGGTATATTGTGGATCAAATTTTTCCTCCGATTGCCTTATTACATATTTTTTCCGCAACATGGCCCAAACAGGTTGATCTTGATCTCATCTGGCAATAATAAAATTTTCTTTTCAAGCATTTGTTACCATTCCCAAAGAACACGAAAGTTGTTTACAAATTTCTCTCAAAGGTTTTCTATTTTTTCTCAGTGTTCTAATATCACCCCGTAGCTCTTGGTACGGTGCTTACTACGCCCCATTTCACTTTAAAGATTAGGGAAACAATTAAACTATCATATCTACCTGTCATAAACACTTACTAATGCAATGAAATATAACTTTTAAAAGAATTAAACAACTCAGAACGCTCAAAAACTGCTTTGTTCTTATTACTTTACTGATATTTTACGCAATGAGCCTCGTACTGCATTATTCATAGTTGACTATATTTTACCGTTACTTTTGTTTTGTCAGAAAAATGCAACTGAAAAAGATTTTATTGTTATTAATGGCACAAAGATATTAGAAATATGATGATGATCTAGGACTGAAACGAATAAAATTTGGAAACTTCAAATTAAAAAAAAAATATTTTCATAATTCATGTAAATTTTTTTTATTTGCTTTAAAACTCTGTTTTTATTAAATTCATTTGCAATTAAAAAAAATAAAAAAATTAATTGGTTCCCATTCTTTCCTCAACTTTTTCGAATGTCCTTAATAAAGTTGGTGACAGTTACATCCGTGGTCTTTTTGGACGCTCTTTTCCATTTAGCACTAAAATCTTTTATGTCCTTTGCACACTGGTCACTTTTCCTCAATTTAGTTTTGACCAAAGCCCAATACCTTTCAATGTCACGGCACTGTGGAACATTGGGTGGATTCATGTCTTTTGGGACAAAGTCGACATTTTTAGCAACAAGAAAGTTCAACGTCGCATGAGAATAGTGAGCTGAAGCTTAATCTGGCCAAAATAATGTTGAGCCCTCATGTTTGTTTAAGAAAGGAATCAAGCGTTTTTTTAGGCACGCGTTAATGCACACTTCTCCGTTAATTGTTCCCGTTGTTATAAACGATGAGCTTCTGTGTCCACATTGGCAAATGGCCTGCCAAACGAGATATTTTGACCCGAATTTTTGCATCCCAATCGATGTTGTTGATTACGGAAGAATCTCAGATTCAAACGAGTTGTAAAACTGCGCACCTGGAAGAGTAGTAAAGTCGGCTTTGACATAAGTTTCGTCATCCAAAACCAAGCACGCTTTCTTGTTGCGGATCAACTCATATAGCTTTCGGGATCGTGTTTTTATGACTTTTTTTTGCTTTTCAGTAACTTTTGGTATTTTCTGTTTTTTTCGTGTTTTTAAACCGTTACGTTTTTTAGATCTTTGTACCATTGTTCGGTTGGTATTACATTTCGGAGCAACATCACTGGATGACATAGTCCGGCTTTTTACGATGGTACCCACTATTTTCCTGTCCAACTTTGTATCATGTGCTCCACTTTTAGGTCCACTTTTCTGTTTTCGTTTAACTGTCAACGTCTCCAAATATCGTTTAATAACAGAATCCACTGTACTGCATGCTATGCGATGAAATGGTTTGGGCGCGAAGTATTTTCGAGCCATTCGTCGATGATCTTTTTACGGCGTTCCTCTTGACTCATATTTTAAACCGCACCGAACTAAAATCAATAACAAACTGAAACTAGAGAATATACAGAATAATTTGGGTACAAAATGGGATTGCAATTTTTACGCATTGGAAGTAAAGCCCGTATTAAAATTTACAGATTTTATTCGTTTCAGTCCTTAGCTGTTCTTATGTGCTTGATGTGTTGCTTTGACAGGGTAACCTTACTTACTTACTTGCTTGCTTACTTACTTAGGTGGCGCTACAGTCCATCCGCTCTACATTGCTTAGTCATTTCACGCGACTAGTGTGCACTTTTCTGAATATCTTTATCCGCTTCGTTAGAATCAATACTTCAGGGTCGTAATGTAGGATTGGGAGGACTGATCAAGGCCTTTTATAGAGTCTCTTTAGTTTTTCGGAATAAGGTCTTACTGCTCAATTGCCTTCTTAGCCCAAAGAAACAGCGATTGATAAGAGCGATTCTTCGTTTTATTTCTGCTGAGGTGTTGTTGGCATAATTTATAACGGAGCCAGGGTAAAAAAGTCCTTTTTTTTTTAAAGAACTTAACACTCAAGTGGGTATGAATACACTTATAATGCCGCAGCATGTGTTAAGTTTTTTGGAAAATGGGATAGAGAGGCTCAGTGGTTATTTCGCTCCATGGGTGGCATCCAACATTTAATGGGGAGACTAAATTCTTAGTGGAAGTTGGCTTGATGCTGATTTCTAGTCAACTACTCGTCTTACTTGATTTTCGTTAACTGAAAAAAATGGATGATATGTCTTTCGGGCGAGGCTGGGATTCGAACACCGAACTTTCCGATTTGGAAGCCAGTCCACTACCACTTGAGCCACGGCCACCCATCGAATTTATAGCTGTTGATTGTGATGTTCCGTCCAATTCGCCGATATTATGTATTTCTTCTTGTTGACAGCATATACTTCGTTTTGTCCTCATTTACAGCTAAACTCAATTTGGCAGTTTCCATTTCAATACTAGCGAACGCACCTTTGACAGCCCGCTGGTTTTCCCAATCATGTCAATATTATCGGCGTACGCAAGTAGTTGTACAAACTTTTGAAAGATGGTGACTCCAGGTTGGCTTGTGAGTTCCGCATAATTCTTTCAAGTATGATGTAAAAGAAGTCACATGACAACACTTTACCTTGTCTTAAACCTTTTTTGACATCAAAGATCTCGGTTAAAGTCATTATCGAGGGAGCATTTTCAGTCGCCATTTTACACAGACGAGCTTGACAGGGATGCCAAAACTAGATACGGCTCTATATAGCTCGTCTCTATAAATGCTATCATATGCGGCCTTGAAATTGATGGACAGATGGTGGATATCGAATTGCCGTAATGTGAAGATTTGGTCGATGGTGGGCTTTGCTTGTCTGAAACCGCACTGACAGATACCAATCACCCTGTTGACGAAGGGTTTCAGATTTTCACACAATATGGCAGATAAAATCTTGTATGCGATGTTGAAGAGAGTTATACCTCTCTAGTTGGCGCAGCTGAAGGGTGGTTCCATTCACCAGGAATACACTCTTCTGACCCGCGAAATAAGTTAGTGCACTCGTATGCTCTCCCCAAAGTCATTTCCAGCACGAGACAATCATGCTAAAATTCATGATTCACGTAACAGAAGTCCACTTGCGTCATTGGTCTACACACTAAGCCAGTGGTGAACCCAAAATTAGCATAGATAGAATGCAAATAGAACTATGAATGAATATGTAATTATTTCTAAACATTTGGAGTTGGCGATTGAAGTATAAATACGCCAGTTGTTAAAAATAAAATGTAATCTTAGGCTAACTCTGGTCTTGGATTCAACTAATTGCGGCAACCTGGCCACACTTTTTTTTTATCGTGCTGCACTTTGTATAGCAACAGTAGGGATATAGGAATAGACATTACCATATCTGACTAGATAAGCCGTCAAGTACAGCTACTTTGTAGGATGTCAGATTAGATTTTGGTATCCTTGCTTCATTTTGGTCAGGTGGACGAAAGTTTTGGCTATCATCGCCTAAGTTGAATGGTCTATTCTGCCTGATGGCGAGATGTCGGGTTTCTTTGCCGTTATACAATCTGCAGGAAAAGTGTTTCCATATTTTTAGCACCGATAGTGACTCCACTCCACTCCTTTTTCATCTCTTCGATGAATCCTCTTCTTCGCTTTCGGCAAAGATTCTGGTGGTTTATTCCGATTGAAGCTCTTCTACGCGCAATGGCTTAAGTGGTAATGAACTGGCTTCCAAATCGGAAAGTTCAGTATTCGAATCTTAACCGCGCTCGAAAGACATACATTCTTCAGTCGACTACTTAGGAAACAACAACAACCCAACTTTCGTACCAACAATTTAGTCTCCCCATGTTGGATGCCAACAATGGAGCGAAATAACAACTGAGCCCAAATGTCTGAAATACCTTTCTTCTCTCTCTTCATAAGTTCTTACAAAAAAAAAATAAAAAAAAAGTAGTTCCTCCTTGTTGTACCGCTTGGGAAATCCGCGTCAATGTTGCCTACCCGGAAGGTTCGGACGTCCAGAATACTGGAAGCATACCTAATAAGCCTAGGGCCGTTGCCAGACATGGTGTCATGTAGGTTATGCTTACCAACTGTCCTTTCCTATCATACTTCGAACGTTACTCATAAGTATGTCTTGTAGATGATATGTCTTCCGTATGGGGATGGGCACATATTGGGCTTATATAAGCCAACTTAGCCTTGAAGCTCAAGATTTCTTGCCTAAATCTGCAGCATATTGCAAATCCGCATCCGAATAAGCGCTGTTACTTTTCCCTATAGCTATCACTATAGTACTCGTATATATCACAGTTTTTCATACTCTTTAAATCCGGCCCTGAATGGCGGTAATTTCTTGCAGTCACATGCCTGTGCTAATTGCTCGGCTGTACGTGTCCTGTTAAGGGTCCGAACATTCCAAGTGCACATCCGAAGGTCGTTGTCCTTTAAACGTTTGCAAGGGTCGTCAATCTATTTTTATCCGAGGCCACATCCTTCAAATCTCTTCCGTATAGGGTTGTGAGCCCTATGACGGCCTGGATAGAATTATTCTACTGGCCGAGCATGCCCTTGACATTGTACACGTGGACTGCTTAAGTAAGGGTTTACTCTGCGTCTGATAAGGTAATCTACTATTCATAATTTCGTTGGAGCATTGGCAGCGTACATACTGATAAACACTGGTAGTTGACTGAATAATATAACCATCGCCTCACCGTTTTGAGAATGGATTCAAGGTAGTTCAGGGAGCCCTCTACCAAATGTGTCCCTTATACTTAAACTTCGGGAAAATAAATTTCTTGTATATGCATAGGCAGCATATTTGGTGACATAAAGTGGTGCTCGAGTGTTGTGTTATTAGGGTAGATACTGGCTGACGTAAGTCTGTCGATGACCAGCGCTGTAAATTGGAGTATACATTGGTTGCTGATATTGTCAAATCGAATTTGAATTCCTGGAGGTATTGCGGGATTATTGAGCTAGAGAAAAAATAGCAACACAATAATGTTTTGTTGGTGATGCCTATCGTAAAAAGGATAGCAAAAGGAAATATACGGTGGATGTCAGCAAGGCGATCTCTCATGAGCTACTTTAACATATTCGAAGTTGAGGTCATGGAACATTTTGTCAGGGTGCTTAAATACGAGTAGATGTGGTGGCAAGTGAACCTTTGGTGGGCCAACGGCGGCTCTCATATGTCCTAAGAGAGTTAATTACTCCAGAATATCTGCAGCATATAATAGATATAGCGTCAGACATAGAGAAGAACCATTGAGCTGCGATACGTGCACGAAGGCATTATAACCATCAAAGAATTCTTCGACGAAAACTACGAACAAGTAAGTATGTATGTGTGTCGTTAAGTACGATATCAAAATAAAGCAAATAATTCGCCTACGAAAAGACGCTGCATACAACGATGAGAACATAAGCTCATGACCTCTACAAGTGGAGAAAATAACACAAGAAACTCGCGCCTGTGCAAATAGGGAATTATGTTTGCAATTTTTATCAAAAAGGAAAGGCGAAATTTTCAATGCATCAAAATCGAACAGAAAGCTGAGAGCAAAGAAACTAAGTTTTAAAGTCTGAGTCGGTGATGAGGGTAGAAAACATCACTTTTGCAGGCAGATACTCGTAAATTAGAGTACTAGTCAAATTTCATTATAAAGCAGAACGAATCCCTCAACATAAGGGATGAAGGGTAAAGCTTTCATCCATCCAATCAAAAATAAAGTAAGAATGAAAATATCTAAGAACGCAGGGGATGACTTGGCAGGGAATATACACCAACTCATTTCCAAAATTTTGTCGAATCAAAGTATACCTAATGAACTTAATCTTAGCATCCTTTCTTCAATCTACAACAAAAGAAATCTTCTGAAATGCGGCATCAGTGTTTTTAACATCGCGCATAACATTTTTTTGGATATATTATATGAACGCCTGAAACAATTTGCCAACTATCAGCATAGTTTTCCACATTCGATCAAATAAACACATTATGGCAGATGCTGAACAAAATTCAAGAAGTCTTAATCGATACTGATTACGATCCTAAAGGATCTCTAGTCTCTACTAAGCTATGTTTAGTTTTCGGACTGACTTGTGGGATTATGCTCCGTATAGGTGGAAACAACCTCATCGATAAAAAAAAGTGTTTCTACAAAGTGATGCCCTGCCATGTGAATTCTTTATCATCATTCCTCAGAAAATAGTGCAAAACTTACAAGCCAACAATATTCCAAAAGTTTATGACACTACTTGCAAATGCCGATGTGATTTACATTGCAGCGAACTGTCACTGGTGTGTTTCTAAATATTGGAACAGAAGCGGCAAAAATGCGCAGTTTTGCGCTATATTGTCAACAAGCAGAGCGGCACAATATCGGCGAATCGACAGAACGTCACAATACACAGCTATAACTTAGAGTAAGTTCGGGGCTTTGGTTTCCCTGGTTCTTTTCTATAACAATAACATCCCTACGGAAACTATTGTAAACGAAGAGTACACTTGTCAATTGTTCTTTTCTTGACCTAACAAGGCAAGGGAGTGAGAAGGCCTTATTAACATTTAGGAGATAGAAGACTATCAACATCCCAATTGTGATCGGTAAGGCAGAAGCGTGGACGCTAGCGAAGGGGGATTACGATATCCTTGTTGGTGTTGAACGCAACGTTCTTCGAGTGAAAGAGGAGCAGATTTTATTGTCAGGAATGTCCAAAGTCACCGAAGATATATCCAAATGTTTTGAATTACCGTGTCTACCTAGAAAAACCTTCGGCAGACTGCCTGTTTCATGCTGAATACGGAGCTTTAGGTGGCTTCCTTGCTCGAAGCTAACTTCCCAAATAACGACATTATAACCGGTTCATAAGCAGTTTCTATCATTGGAACGGCAATTCCGCTGAATAATATAACCAATCGTAGTTGGTGGCGGTCACGAGTTGCCCCCAGGTATGCGCACTGTCTGGACTGTTATGCTATGATGCCTGTTGGTTGATACTCTTCTTCACGCTTCTATCACCATTCGTAATCGACGATTATTGCCTTAGAAATGGGCTTTCAGCCAAACCAAATGTTGTTATTTTAGAGAGAAGACAGAAGCTGACTTGTGCTAAAGTCGTCACTATCCGTTTTTCTAATCAAGGTAAGTATTTAACAGTCACCCTGGACAGAAAATATATTTCAACTAAGCATGTCGCGTTGAAAACTTCAAAGCCAGATTCTATCAGTGGGTTATTTGGTGTAAGAAGTTTTCCAGTGTCCAGTGTCGCTGTTGCCGTACTCCAAATAACGGTTTTTATGTCGTTTCTAGACACACTGATGCATCTATCACTCCTTGATATTCATATCATGTATGGGGTGAAATATGATACGTATCTGCGTCTTCATCTGCAGCAAAGCTGCGGTTAAGTATTATTGAATCTTTCTTTTAAGTATAACTGTAAACGGCATGGCTGCTCAAGCTGAGGGCAGGCCAAACGAATGTTTCCTTATGCCTAAGAATAATGGCGTTCTTGCTGTCACCTAGATGAGATCACTGCCGACTGCTTACTGGCGTCTTAAAAACGTAGGACGCTTTTGCTGGTCACAGGATATGCATTGTTAGCTATGTATGTGTCCAGTTTACGTGCCGATAAGGCTGCATGTTCCGGGAGATGATGTGGTGGGGGTAATCTAGGCATTTTACTACTGAAAAAAAGACTGAGGAACTTATAAGGAGAACAAAATACTATCATAGTTTCTGTCTAAATTTTCTAAATAAATGTTATAATAAAAATTGCGCATAGTTATGTCATTTTTTAAGGGAAAATTAAGACCATAAAAATTGACAAATTGTTTAATTTTTTTTAAAGAAAGAGATCTCCTAATTTCAAAAAACCCTCGTTAAAGTAGATCTTTTGAGAAATTAGCCGAGATACAAATAATTTTACCAAAATCGGAGTCTGGTACGCTACTCATTAAAAGATCACACACATTCATTTACATATAAATAAAATGAGAAGACCACACAAATTAGTCAGGTCAACTGCTGACAACAACATTGTTGAAGAGGCCAAAGACTTCTTATTGATTTGAGAGCAAATACCCAATCAGCCATAGTGTCGAGTCGATGACTTGCCGTAATAAACTACTGCAAATTTATTTCTGCAAAAAACAGCATTCAAACTCTTTATCTAGGACACAAAATGCTAGACAAATGACTTATTTTTACAATTTTGCTATACGGCGGTTAGTGCTTGACGATAAGGATTTTTATTGGACCGATGAAGTTCTTGGTTGCACATTTGATATATTGTTTTTTTTTTTTTAAAGAACTTAACACTCAAGTGGGTATTATTACACTTAAGTTTTAGGGAAATGGGACATAGTCTCTAGGTTTTTAATGTAAACACCTGTCGTGTAGACTTAAGTTCTTAAGAACTTGTGTCTTCAACACACCCTTGGTATGGGTCGAGGCCGATCTGAAACCTCTTGCTGTTCTTAGGGTCACAGCACCCAATACTTATTGCTACTCTACATTGGGTCAAACCAAGAGGAAGACCCTTCCCGCGACTTTGCGTTTAAACCCTAACCACCATGACCTCAACAAGTCAGACCCGGACCGAAATCCGGGGGGCTCCTGACTCCCATAGTACCGTGGTAGGGACTACCGGTAGTCCTGCCACTAAAAAGACCTATGACCGACAACTTGAAACTGATCAAATCGTAGCAACCTTCGGTGGCGTCATCTGAAGATGTTTACGATAAGACTAGTAATGTGCTCTGCCCCCGCTTTTTAGTAGACAACGTCATTGGGCGGGGGCCCAGGAAAATGGGACAGAGAGAGAAAGAAAGATTTTTGTATTTCGAGCGCGGCTGGTTTTCAACGCCGAACCGGCCGATTTGGAAGCCAATACACTACCACGTGTGCCACACCCACACATATTATTCAATATGGAATCGAAGATAGATTATATGTCATGAGTTCCATGAGATGAAATTAAAATTAAGGTGTTGCTCAAGAATTTGCTCGCATATGGTATATGAAGCAAATTGACAACCAAGTATTAGCTAAGTACAACCAAGTTTTATAAGCCAGGTTATGAGAATAGCCAGATGGTATGATTTAAATAATTAGCGCTAGTCCGATCGGGATTGTTACAAATCGGAAGCCTCTACTTCTCAGGACTTAGGTTCATTCAACTTGGATAGAATGGCAATTTGGTGTTTGACCTAAAAACACTTATCTGTTTCATGTTAGACAGCGAAGCTGATACAAGAAAATTTTGTCTGCAAGGATTTGGGTACAATTTCTAATGTAAAAGCATTTATTTACTGTACAGTCGGAAAATCGCAGCTTATTCGGCCAAGAGAAAGAAGTGTAGTAGGTAAAAAAAATTACGGTTAGTTATGAAGGCTCTTGCGTCAACAAATTAAAACCCTAGATACTGCGACCAGTTTAGCATACGTACTGTGTGTCAAAAAATAATAAAATTACTTACTGTGTCGTTCTCATTAATGATTTCCTCTTCTTCAAGAATTTTGGCATCGTAAAGACGATAGCTATAATTATTTGGATATTACATTTTTGTCATTTCTTGCAAAATATTATCTCACGTAAAATTAAGCTTATGGGACAATTCCTTTATCAATTCTATAACAATACCAGATGATTTCACAATAACTCCTTTTTCATTTCTTTCTATAATTTGCCATGGTGGATTCTGCAAACAAACGAATATATGTATGTCCATAGTGATATTAAAAACATATTTTTCTTTTTTTACATGATAGGTGACAATATCCATTGTAACGTTTCGAAATCGTTCTTCAATGTGAGGAAACAAAACATCGTTTGTAACAAAACCAAGAATAGGACTCCAATAGCCTACGTCTATAAATTCATACTTGTTCTTCAGATTGTCATCTGTAAATATATAAATGTGTATATATATAATGTGTTGTAAATTTTAAAGAAATTGGTAATCATCTTACCCGTTAACTGGGGCTTCTTGAAGTTATTTTGCCTCTTTCCCCATGATATTGCTGTTTTGAAACCCCACTTGGAACAGCTCGAACATTTGCTATTGGCTTTAAGGTATTCCTTAAATTTATTAATCATTTGGTTAGAGGTTTATTAAATTTGATTTCAGTTATAATAGCTAACCCTCATATAATTTAGGAGTTCATCTTGCTTTTCCTTTTTAGTTAAACGTATGGCTTCCCATTCTTCGTCTGAAATTTCTCCATATATTGATTCTTCTTCGCGGATAACTTTCGATAGCGATGACACAAGTCCCATAGATACTTCTGTCATTATACAGGAAATTGACTCCTAAAATGAAGAAGACAAGGAAATCAAATAATACCACAATTTTGAAAATAATTTTTCAGAACAAACAATTATGTTAGTCTCCATAAAAGTAGGTACTAAGTGCACCACGTAATAACCTGCTTGGAAAAATAGTACAAGGATTTCTTAAATTTAGGGAAACCTGGTAAGGTCTCAGAAGTGTTCGTACTTTGTTGTCAACGCTCGCCATCAACGATGGCACCCTTCGACTTGAGAGAGTGGGGATCAATATGAAGTTTGGTATATGCAATGCCAGACTTAAAATTTCCATTTGCAGGTCGATATCTGTTCTAGATAGAATCTTCGAGACCGACAACCCGTTGAGGAACATGGCAATTACAAATAACATCATCCTAATATCAACTATCATCAATCAAAAGCAACAATTAATAACTGTTAAATTCATTCAGTAAAAGTAGGCACTCGGAGTGTGTCTCTGCTAACCTACTTATTAGGAAAATATTGCCATTGCTTTTTTCCAATTCTTAACGTGTGTTTAATTTCACTAAATAGCTACGAAATTCCGCAAAATGAATTTGTTACCGAGACGGACATTGAATTTTTGCTAATTAATTTATATATTAAAAAATCTCGAGGAATCGACAAAATCAAGAATATTCACCTAAAAAAATACCAAGGGTGAAATAAAACACCTTGGCTTTATTATTAATGCATGCCTTAGAATGAAGTATTTTTCGGATGAGTGGAAATGAGCAAAGGTAATTCCGATCCCTGAAGCAAGCAAGCTTTCTGAAAGAACAGAAAGCTACCAACCAATAAACTTACTAAGAGCAGTAAGTAAACTTTATCAGCAAATTTTAAAAGAGAAAATTGTTAAAATTCTTGATGATCACAAAATACACACATACACAAATATTCGGGTAATCACGGGATCTGCCGTCAAGTTCGCAGGATGTGTAATGAAATGCTATCAAAAGGCAATAGGTAGATCAACAGGTATGAACCTACTAAAAATTTAAAAGACTTAGTTTAGCACGAAGAGCCATTTCATTGAAAATTGTCCAAAGTTTTGTTTTAAATTGATGGTTTTAAGTGCCTGTCAATAGTTGTGTGTCCGACTTAGTTAGTTCCACAAGGTTCAGTTTTGTACCAGTATTATATAATATGTACACTTCAGATATTCCAGTCTTTCCAGAATGTGAAATGGCAATATACCTAGTCCTGCCATAAGTTCTGTTACAAATATAAAACGCTATAACAAAAAAAACAGTAAACATATTGTATTCAAAATTGTTATGTTTATTAGACCACAACATGACTGCCTTTTGCTTTAACACAAGCTTGCAAACGGTGTGGCCATTGGGCTATAGCGGCACGTACAGTTTCCATGGAGTTAGTGGTTAATGCTGTTTTAAGGCTTTTAAAATTTCTGTGGGGAGTCTTGTAGGCCATGTTCTCCAATTCTGAAAACAAACCGTAATCCAGTGGATTCAGATCTGGACTCCCCGACGGACAATCTTCTGCTGCTATAAAGCCAGGAATATTGGCTCTAAGCCACTCCTGCGTGGGTTTGGCTTGGTGGGGTGGAGCAGAGTCCTGTTGGAAGATCCATCTGTATCCGTTGAAAATGATAGTGGTCAAACTCTTCACAACACCCTCCAGCACATCTTCTTGGTAAACCTTTGCTCCAGTTTTTACGCCTTTTTCACGGAATTGAAGGGATGTGCCACAATGGAGAGAGACCCCCCACCAAACCATTACGGAAGCGGGATGATGTCTACTTTGAACCCTTGGAACAACTTTTTCCGCTTCCTTAGATGAAGTGGCATAAATTTTGTCATTTTGTTTGTTGAAAACTTCTTCCACGGTAAAAATTTTCTCATCCGTAAACAGAATGTTTTCACGGCCATTGTCTGCGTGCCACTGCAAAAGTCGCTTGAATTTTTCCAGCCCAATTTTTTTTTAGTTGAGGAGTTAGAAGATGACCCATAAACCGACGATAGGCTTTCATATGCAGATCATCCCGAATCAGACTAAATAAGGATCTGGTTGATATATCCAATTCCTTGGACATGATCTTTTGTTTTCTAAGGAGATTTACTACTGTATTCGCACGGACGACCACTTCTTGGCCTGTTCTCTACTCCAGACAATTCGCCGAAGTGTGCAATAGCCAGATAAGTGAATATTCTCGATAATCCGAGTGGTTTTAGCAACTCGAAAATTTGGCCAGCACTTTTTTCGCACTAATGCAACGCTATTAACGCGACTCGATTCTCTTTAACGCGCCACTCTATGTTAATACAATAGTTAGCAAACTGAAATCAGTGCATGTGTTCTAAAAAAAAGTTAACTGTTCTATTCCCCCAAGAAGTGTTTAACGATAATGACATACTTACGAGTATTTATCTTATATTTATTTATTTATTTGTATATCTACATTTATGTTTATTTATTAATGTTTATTGTCATCGAGCCACAAGGCTTAAATATTGTTTTTTGTTTGTTTTTTTTTTCTTTTTCTAAATGTATGAATTTAATTAAAAATATTTTAAGTCTAATTTAATTGAATTAAAAGCCCCATAGGTTTGGGAGAGTGTGCCCACTGGTAATATAAATGTTTCTTCCACCTGCTGGCATCACTTTAAACCAAGTTTCAAACAGTTCTAAACTTTGAATAGCTTTGTCTCCCTCTTCAGAGAATTTGTAAATGCAGTTTAGACTCTGTTTTTATTTAACTGTCATACCAATGCGCTAACACAGGTTTCCCGGTGCATTGGAAATTTACCGGGTACCGGTGTTAGAGTGTGTGAATTTTTACTTTGGTAAAGACGGAAGATTTGGTACTGTCATACAACAGTTGCATTTGAAAATTGGTTTAAAAGTGATAAGTAGTTGCTGGTGCCACTGGAGAAATTTCAAGGGTACACTTTCCCGATACCTATGTAAGTATATGAAGTAAATTTGAATCGTAAAATTTGTTAACATTTGTAACCTTTTACCAGCAGAAAATAAAATCGAATTGTTAAAGATAGCCGATCTTTATTTTGGAGCAGGGACGAGTGGAAATTTCTACGGCGTGCAGCAACATTTATATTTACTATACAGGGTGTCCCAGTTTAGGTTATCGTCCTAATAGCTGAAGATTCCTGAAATTATGACAAACAAAAATTGTATTGCAGGGGGGGGGGGTCTATTTTCACCCACCTTCAAGTTATAGCTCGTTAAAGTGAGGAGCTTCTGATTTCGACGTAAAACTTCTTAAAAGGCCGTATCTTTCTAACGAATCCAGCTTTAGCCTAAGGGCTATTTTTAATGTTTCGGATTTATACATATTGAATTATATCTTTAAGACATGACTGAAACCAATTGTGTATGAATTCCCTAAAGCCCGCCATATATGTAAAATTTTTCTAGGAGAATTCAATGGTCAACCATATCGAAAGCCTTAGTTATATCGACCAAAAGGCCACCGTAATATTTTTTGTCGTCTAGACCCTTATATCAAACAGCACAAAAATCTGGTAGAGCGTCTTTAGTAGAAAGACCCGCCCTAAAATCAAACTGCATCGGACTGAAAAAGTGTTTATGAATAAGAAAGGCTACAATTTTTGTCTTAGCTATTTGTTTCAAAAACAAAAAAACAATTTGACCTATAGTTTGATAGACACATACCACCTTGACCAAAAATTTTATTCAGAAAATTAATAAATAAATAATACTCTTTGTTTACTGTCTGGCCTTCTGGCAAAAATTCATGATGCACTACACCGTTGTAATCCATGAAAACAGTGAGCATTGCCTTCTTTTTTGATTGAAAACGACGTGGTTTTTTGGTCTCGGCTCATTTGGTGAGCGCCATTCACTTGCCTGATGTCTGGATTGCATGTCGTACTCATAAACCCACGTCTCGTCTCCAGTAATGATCCTTTTGATGATTGTGGGATCGGATTTAGCCTCGCAAATCATCTCTTTTGCGACGAAACACGGTCTCTTTTTTGCATGAAATTGAGGTCTTTTGGCACCACCTTTTCTGCTACACGACGGAAACCCAAATTATTAACCAACATGTCTTGGACGGATCACTAGGCGATATTCAAGTCCTCCGCAATCTCTCTGATGCTTAATTTGCGCTTATTGACCAACATTTCTTCATCAATGTTTTCGTCGGTTTTCGATGTCGATGGTCACTTGCCACTGCGTTCATCATCTTCGATTGACTCACGACCACTTTTGAACTTCTCGTGCCACTGGTAAACGACCGTTTTCTTTAGAGAATCGTTACCGAAAGACTTTTCCGTTTTTTGCGCAATTTTTAATAAAAGTTCGTTGTTGCAAATTTAAATCCATTTCTAACATTGTAAAAAAATCGCCAACACACACGGAGATAGATGTACTCTTGGCTACGTAACTTTTGTAAATGTCAAGCTATGATGCTAAGATTTAGAGGGAATGTCAGCAACAGATTTACCAACTTAACAAGAAAAAACAGAACTCAAATCGGAACAATGGGAGCGCTGCACCGTGGTTTGGTGCGGGAACTTTTTGATCAAGGTGGTATATTTATAAATATTTATTTATTTATTTATTTACATATTTATTTATTTATATGTTTATTTATTTATACATGATAGGGAGGAGAAGAAAATTTCGCAGAGTGTCTCACCCCAAGGAACAGTTGTGAGATTGGAACAACATCCGACAGTTGTCTAGGAAATCCAGCTTGCAGGTGATTTAAGCCGAAACGTTAGTTTTCGGAACAGTAAATGAGATCTCATGTGCACTGGTGGCACGGAATTATTGATGTATTAACAATATTTCAGCAATAGGTGCATGAATATTTATTGAAGGTAATGTGTGAACGTCCCAAGCCCTTCTGCAACACACTAATCGGCAAGTACCTGTGTAATTCCCCGATAGATCGATTTTAGACTGAATTTTTACATTTTCACAAATCTTGGATGAGTCAAGGACTCTTAGGTCTCATATGAAAGATTTACTTAATCAAGGTATGTCCTGTAATGCTGAAAAAACAGGAGCACGTGCCGTTCGAACTATTTCACTGGATTCCGGCAAAGCTATGCCCTCTTATATGATTTCTTCAATTTGGTGTCGAAACCAATAGTGAACAATGCATGTGTGCACTCCATTTATCAAATCAGTGAAATAGTTCGGCACCATATTTATCAAATCAGTCCAGCTGCTATGATATGCAGATAACATCAACAATATCATGCTGTCAAAGAGGTTCTTAGAATAAATGAGAACGAAACCAACTGTGTACATTGTTTTTAACAAACAAAGAATACATGTCCACCGTCTAGTACAAAGCGTCACTTTTGACCACAGCAATTTCGAGGTAGTAATGGAATTTACTTACCTTGTAGTAACAGAAACTCTAAGAATAACACCTTAGTGGAAATTTATCGGAGACGGAAGCCGCGATACTTTGGGTTTACTAACCTAATGGGTTCAAAGCTACTAACTTGGAAAACGAAATGTGCGCTTTACACAATACTGATTCCACAAAAATGTAATTGAATAATGAATTCTATATATGTAATCAAGTTATGCTATCTCGAAAGGTTTAATAGTTAGGATTAGCTAAGAGCTTTGTAAGTATGAATAAATTTAAAATAGTGAAAATTAAAAACTGAATCTGCGAGGTCTACTATACGGTGACCAATGTCAGTGAGCTAGAAAATAGATCGCGTATTGAAAACTTTTGGGAGAAGAATTCTTCATTGTATATTTAGTTCCAAAAACGACTACAGTGATGAATGAGAAAATAGGTATAACGCGAACTGGGAAGCGTCCGTTAAAAATAGTACTTAAATGCTAAAATTAGTAAGGATGACGTTGCAGTCCGACCAGCATGTCTGTGATAGCTTAAGCTTACAATAAATACTTACTCGTACATACCTACTTAAACGGCGCTACAGTTCGAGGTGAACCTGGGCGTCAATTATTAAGTTTGTCCAGTTAGTCCAATTTTTAGCTCATTCGCTCCCGCTGCGCACTCAACTTCTACTTGCGCGCGCCGTCACAGGTTAGGTTTTCCTCGTTGCATTGACCCTCTAAATTAGATCTGAAGACCCTGACTTGTTGAGGTAGGCCCCCTTGTGGGAGCGTCATGGTGGCTGTGGTTTAAATCCAAATCGCGGGAAAGGGTCTAACCCATTGTAGAGTTGCAAATAAGTACTGGGTGCTGTGACCCTAAGAAGAGTAAGAGGTTTTAGGTCGGCCTCGACTCGTACCAAGGGTGGAACTTGTGCCTCCAACACAGTTCCGAATTGGTATCAAAGGATTGACGGAGAGCGATGGCAAGGAGTATCCTTGCTCCCATGGATGTATGGGCATCCTGTAAACATAGGCCTACATGACAGGTGGCTTATGTTAAAAATCAAGAGACGTTCTATACCTCGTTAAGGTAAACAGGACTGAATATGTCATCAGCTTTCGATAGAGTCCATGCTTCAGCGCCATTAAGTAGGACTGGAATGATTAAGGTCTTATACAGGGTGGGCCATAATGTATGACGTTATTCGAAAGTGATATAGACTTTACAAATGGCGTCGAATGTCAATTCGGTTTTGATATTTGTGAGGAAAACAGAATTAGAATTTGAAGAACGCGGAATAACCGCCACGTTGTTTTTGATGAACAATTCGTCAGTGGCGCATGAACGAGACCCATTTCCATTTAAGTGGACACGTGAACAAACAAAATTTGCGGTTCAGCGGCACTGAAAATCCGCGAGTAATGCACGAAAAGCCATTAAATCCACTCAAAGTTACTGCATGGTGTGCTGTTTACGCTGGAGGAGTTGTTTGTTTTTAGAACGGCGTGAGGCCAAACGGTCATTGTGGATGGTGGGCGCTACAGAGCCATGATCAATGAATTTTTCATTCCTCAATTGGATGGATTGGGAATGGAGAACATGTGGTTCCAGCAGGACGAAACAACGGCGCATACGGCCGAAATTCTAAAGCAAAGAGTCTAAAGGGTTATACATTATCGCCCACCTTGTATTTGTACCAAGTCTCCTTAACTGTTTGGGCTTGGGCCTTACTACTCAATTGCCTTATCAACCCAAAAAAAAAAACAGCGTCCGCCAGTAGTGATTCTTCGTTTTATATCTGCTGATGTGTCGTTAGCAGAATTGATAGGAGAGCCAAGTTAAACAAAGTCTCTAACTACCTCCAAGTTATAGCTGTCGACTGTGACCTTCTGATGGCCTTCGTCGATGTTGTGAGTCAGCTCTTCTTGAGAGCATATATTGTATTTGGTTCTGCCCGCTTTTGCCGTTAAGTCCATTTTGGCAGCTTCCGTTTCAATGGCAGGGAACGCAGCATTGGCAGCCAGCAGAGTTCTGCCAATTATGTCGATATCATCGGCGTAAGTATTCTAGTGGTTGTTCTCTTTTAAAAGATTGTGCCTCCAGGTTGTGAGTTCCACACAATTTTTTCAAGTATGATGTTAAAAAAAGCCACATGACAGTGCATCACCTTGTCTAAAATGTTTTTCGACATCAAAAGTCTCGGTTAAGATGTTACCGACCCTGACGGAGTAGCGAGCATTCTCCATTGTATTCTGCCAAAACTAGGCATGGCTTTGTGGAGCTCGTCTCCATGCGGCCTTTAAATCCATGAAAAGATGGGTGGTGGACATCGATTTGAACTTCTTGAGTGTTTTCCAGGTTCTGCTGGAGTGTGAACATTTTGTCGCTTGTCGACTTTTTTGGTCTAAATCTACACTGATAGAGGCAATCAGGCTGTTGACGAAGAGTCTCAGACGTTCGCACAATCAGCAGGATAAAATATTGTATGTAATATTGAGGGGACTGAAACACCTATAGTTAGCGTAGCTGAGAAGATGTCCTTCTTTGTGGATCGGGAAGACGATGCTGACAATCCATTCACCAGGTTATGCTTAGAAACTGTCCTACCAATGGTGTGCTCCGTCTGTAATCTGGCATTAAAATCGTACTGGGCGACATCGCTCAAGTGTATTGCTGAGAAGTTGACAGAAACAATTTTTGGTGGAGTCGTCCTATTCTTCCGTGGGGGCATAAGCGCATATGTTAGCGAGTTTAGCCTTGATTGCGACTGCCACCAAACGCTCGCTCACCTGTGGAAAGTTCAAGTCTATTTGCCTAAGTTTGCCGCATATGACAAATCCGAGGTCGAATAAGCCTTGCTTCTGTTCTGCTATAGTGAACCACCATAGTAGATATCACAGTTTTTCATCATCCTGTTCCACAGCACTTCCTGGATGGTGGTGATACCTGCGAGAAAGCAGTCAGAGCTTCTGCAAATTGTCCGAACAACGACCACGTACAGATCCAAAGGTCGTTGTCCTATAAATGATTGCTGGGATCCTCAACAGTGCGTCCATTTTTTTCCGAAGCCATTAGTTGGTTCGTCATACCTTTTTAATCTCTAGGGTTGTGAGCCCTGTGATGTCGTAGGCCGGTATAATGCAGGTGGACGGGCACACCATTGCTATTTAAGCCTAAAGGCTTACTCATGCAGTTACCTGGAACCACGACTGGGAGGTAAGTCAAGCTCTTCGCTACGAATTTGGTTGTTGCACTGCTCAACCCAAGTTATAGGACTCTCAGTAGTTTTCCGGTCGTATACCCTTAACATCCACATAATCAAGTCGGAATAAGCTTAAACTATCCATCATTCCAAAAGAAACTATATTAGGATAAAAGTGCCCGAAAGGAACGTTCACAATAGGCAATATAGTAGGTGTACGGAACCTGATGAAATGGAGAGGAAAGCACGCTTGGAAACAGAAATACTCTATGTAATCGGTTAAATAAATCAAGACGAGGATCAACGATCTAATTGGTTATGTTGGGTTGAAGACAAAAATATAGTTCCTGATAATTAGATCTGTTTAAAGGCAGTGCATGATTATCCACATGCCACGTTAGTTATATCCTATACCAAATAGACCAAAAGCAAGTAACGATGCACGAGATTCTGCTTGATTGACTTGGAGAAGGCCTTCGGCACTGTATGATTGCAGAGGCTCCTCTTTAAGCGGAACAAGGTGGGCAAAATTGATCCACCAGTAGAGAGTTCATTATGAAAAATACATGATATTAAAAACGAACCGAAACAAGGCACGGTTAGTTCGTGGATTCTATTCAACAACTGTGTACATGAGTCATCTTGTGAGTATCCTTTACTACGCGTATGTAGATGACTTGATTGCCAAAGGGCCAAAAGTCGAGGTCGTTAACATGCAGATATACTATTACAACGTGATACTCTTTAAGGATGTCAGAAGGAATTGACACACGTTTTCGATAATGGGATAACACATGCAACCACTTCCTTGTCAAAATATAGTCAGATACCTTGCGATCTAGGTAGATCCAATATCTATTTCTTAAAACACATAGATATTGTTTTGATCAGAGCAAATGGTGCTTTCGCTCTTAAAAATAGACAGTTTTATAGCAGCTCCTGGATGCGAGTGTGCGGTTTATCTGCTACGTGGGACTTATTCCGCCTATTTTTGTATTTGGATGTACAGTGTGGTTCAATATGAGAGGAAAAGATTTGGGTGTTTAAGAGGGCTTGTTTTCGCTTGTACAAGACATCAGACTCGAAGTACATAAAATTCCTTCTATCACAGAAAGAGAGAAAGAGACTCAGATAATGCTGTACTGAACTATCATCGTACCGAGAGTTCAACGTTAAACGGCACGATATTTCTTCATACCACCTTGATCAAAAAGTTTCCGGGAGACACCAACGTGTGGCGCTCCCATTGTTCCGATTTGAGTTCTGTTTCTCCGTTAAGTTGGTAAATTTATTGCTGACATTCCCTCTCAATCTTAGTGTCATAGCTTGACATTTGCAAAAGTTACGTAGCCGTGTTTTTTTGGCGATTTTTTACAATTTTAGAAATGGATTTAAATTTGCAACAAAAGACCTCAATTTCATGCAAAAAAGAGACCGTGTTTCGTCGCAAAAGAGATGATTTGCGAGGCTGAATCCGATCCCACAATCATCAAAAGGATCATTACTGGAGACGAGACGTGGGTTTATGAGTACGACACGCAATCCAGACATCAGGCAAGTGAATGGCGCTCACCAAATGAGCCGAGACCAAAAAATCACGTCGTTTTCAATCAAAAAAGAAGGCAATGCTCACGGTTTTTATGGATTACAACTTTGTAGTGTATCATGAATTTTTTCCAGAAGGCCAGACAGTAAATAAAGGGTATTATTTGGGCGTTATAAGACGTTTGCATGAAGCAATTCGCAGAAAGAGACCAGAATTGTGGGCAGAAAACTCGTGGATTTTGCACCATGATAACGCACCTTGGCACAGTGCCATCATTATTCACAATTTTTTGACGAAAAATGCAACAAATACCATCCAACAGCCACCGAATTCACCTGATTTGGCTCCCTGTGACTTCTTTCTGTTCAATCGAGTTAAAAAACCACTACGGGGAGCGCGTTTCAGCAGCGCATTTCGCAGGAAGCACTGATGGATACACCGAAAACCGAATATAAAAAATGTTTCGAGGATTGGATCAAGCGCTGGGATAAGTATGTTGCAGTCGATGGGTATTACTCTGAAGGGGAAAATATAGATTTAGATGAATAAACTTGTAATTCAAATTTTCTGAATGCATTCCGGGAACTGGTAGTATACCCTGTGTGCGCGAAAAGAGTAGAAGACACAAGCGTAAACTCTACGAACTGCACTTGATTGTGAACGAGTCGAATAAAAAGTAAAATTCATAGAATACATTGACTTGGTAACATGTAGCTCCTGGTTTAAGCTTGATGTAGAAACATGGAAGCTGGGCACGAGGATTTGATGATAATAAATAGAAAACATTTTTTTATTGTAACTGGATGGTTTGTAATACCAATGGTTAACCCTGGCCTATTTGCATTGGCATCCTGTCGATTTCCTTCATAAGATACTTTGATTTTTTGGAGAAAATACTTAAAAGATTATGAAAATTCGCTGAAACTTCATACCTGACAATTTTCACTAGTCTTATTAAAGGCAAATGCTATGTTTGCCCCTTCATTCAAGTTTTGTACGTAAGTTTCAAAATTTATATCTTCTCCTTCTTTTTGCAAAATGAAAAACAGCCATTGGTTGTAGATGTGAAACATATTCAGACCCTCAGCTACATCCATAACATCTTCAATTGATTTGGAAAATACGATAAATCTGTTACTGCGATGCCTGGAGAATGGTATTAGCGCCTCCTTGATCATGCCCCTTTTTCGATGGCTTCGAATTGTGTCGCCTATCGTATAGAGGTACAAAGATATCGGGCTAAACTTGTTGTTTGAGTTGTCATGCACCAACGTTTCAATAATTTGTGAGTTTTCGTTAACTTGTATAAAATATAAAAATATAAATTGTTTTAGAATTAAAAACCGGTCGACAATAAATTTACTTACCTATGGATTGATCAAGTAATAGGATACAAGATTTCCACTTGAGAGTATTTTGTATTTTAATGTCGAGCAGGAGTTGAGGAAGCTCGTCCCCCCTTTCAATTATCGGAATCTAATGAAGAGTAGTGAAAACTATAAATAAGGTATACAATCTTTGTATTCGCAGTTAATATTAACCATAAGAGCCTTATCCGAAGGTAACCGAGCACAATCTGTATCTGTGATCGCAAAAAGAAGGATTGAATTAACTTGGGATGCTCTAAAGAAATTCCAAGTTCTTTGGCAGTCCATAATAGTTATTGCTGCTATAAAATCTTAAGTAAACCAAAAAAAAATTTTTTTTTAAAAACCCTTTTTAAAGACTTTATATTATACCTTTTTTAAGACGCACGGAACTCCATGTGTAGAACTTCAAGTTAATACCACCATTTTTTAGGTTCTCACGTATTGTATCGGTTAGAATTTTTTGAAAATTACTTATTATCTCTGGACCTTTGTGTTGCATATAGTCATGGTCAACAACAACAGCTGTTATTTCCAAAAAAAAATTATTGTACACTTTTTGAGATGACAGCTTTTATAATACTTACCTAACGATGCGTTAATGCTTAGAAATGATGAAAAATCATTTGATTCACATTTTTCTAAGATAACCAAATAAACAATAATTCCAGAAATACAAACTAGTGTCTTCATGATGACAGTGCAACGTTGTAGATAGTTTGAAATACAGTAAGAAACTAAATGCTGACGAAGTGAACATCCTTGGTAAAACTCCAATTTTCCCAACTGGAATTGCATGTGTAGGAAATTCCTAATTCAATTAGTGGCTATGTTCTTGGCATTTAGAAAACTCATGCCTGTTTCTTGCAGTAAATGTCAGCTCACAGGTGTACGAATATAATTGCAGAATGATTGTTTCGGACAAGCATTGAATATTTGATTTTATTTTATATGTAGAAATACGAGGGTTTTTACGCTTTTATTATGTTCTCGTATACATACTCGTATAAATTTATAGATACTCCCATCTGATGAGCATGGTGTTGTATCGATTTACAATATTTAATGAACAAGAGTATTCATATGTTTATGACTTTGTATGATAAACATGATTTACCGTTTGTAAAAATGCATTATATGTTTTTTTTTAGGTTGCGCCAAAGGGTGTGTAATCTTCAAAGATATTAGTAGCCCGGGCTACCAGCATTCACGATTTGCTAGCCGGATTGCTCGATTCCAGGAGTACTTTCCCGGCGGTAATACTTTGCTGGCCTGGTAAGTAATCTATGCTATGTCTCCTATATTTGCTACATCTGCACGTCTTATTCTTTCGATTCTTAGCAGCTCCATTCAATTGTCTTTCGACCGCAACATATGGTGATTGACTGTGGGTTTGGTATCCCAGTTCTCCATTCCACAATACAATGGAATACTTCATGCTCTGTGTCTTCGTCTTGATTTGGGCAGTCTGGGCAAAAGGGAGAGCTATCTTGCGATGTAGATATTTTCGATACCCACCGCGACCAAATAAGAACTGGGTAAAATGGTAGTTACGGTTTCCATGCCTTCCAATGTCCAAACGTCTATGGATGGGGTCAATCTGTCCTTCGTAGTGGTATTCCTCCGCTCTTCTTCCTTGATCCTTTTGACGACTACCGCCTCTTGGCTACTAGAAGTTCCCCTATTACAGACTCTCTGCATCTCGTCGGCACGGATATCGATGGGAATCATCCCGACTATAAAAAAAAAGCTGCTTCATCCGGAATCGTTCTAAAGCCACTGCACTAAGTCGATGTGTTGATGAGAAGTTTCTCCTTGCTTCCTTTGGCGCTATTACGAGTACAGTATTACAGAAAGAGCTGCCTGGAGCTTTGATGCGGTTTTGCCCGAATAGTCGATATGAGGAATATTTATTTGCAATATGTAGGCATTACACGTAGGTATTTTATATAGCCTTTTGATCCAATGGTTTGATTTCTTGGCTTTATGCCCATGCATTCCACATTTTTCTGGCTGGTTACTAGGACAGTTTCCGTTTTGTGATCTGCTAATTCTAGGCCGGTGGATATTAGCCAATCTTTGATGAGGTTGATTGCATCGTTCGTAGCTGACTCTATCTTGCAAATATTCAACACTTACAACGGCGATGTTGTCAGCGAATGCGATTAATTTTAGTCCCGGTGGCAGCATGAATTGCAGAATATCATCATGCATGATATTCAAAATTAGGGGGATGAGTATTGATACTTGTGGGACTCCCATGGAGATTTTATAGTACTTTTTCCCTTCGTCGCGTCGGTTTCATATCACAAACTTCTATTATTGAAGTAGCTGGATACAATCTTTCGTAAGTATCATACGAGTAGTATGGTGTATTCATTCTGGCTAGAGATTCTCTTATTAATGACCAATTTGTTGAGCTAAAGATATTTTTGATGTTAACCGTCACTACTGCACAATATTCCTTTGTTCCCCATTGCCATCTTTCTCTCTATCTATCATATATGATCCGTTCTAGTATTTTGCCAAGTGTGTCCAGTAGACTAATTGGGGGATATGATGCTGATTCTCATGGCGGTTTGTTTCCCTTTGATAAGAGTATCAAATGGTGAAGCTTCCACTATTCTGGAAAACCCCCTCTTTCAAATACTTTTGCATTGTTGTTATGAACACTTCTGGTCTCTTTTGAACGGGGGTTTTCGCTGCCTTATTTGGAATGCCATCAGGTCCAGGCGCTTTGCTGATGCCTATCTTCTTGCATGTACGAGTATTTAAAAGTTTTTCTGGTGTTGTTATTACAACGGGCTCTGTGCTGGGTTTCCTAACTATATTGCGCTTTGTGGGAATACTCGAATAATAGACCTTAGCATTGTTGGGCATGATAATTGTGGTTACACTCGAGTAGCTTTGTCATTACCATTCTGTACGCCGTGCCCCAAGGGTTTATGTTGGGTTCGTTGCACAGGCGTTTGAAGCATCTTACTTTGCTTTCTTTGATCGCCGTTTTTAGGTCGCTTCTTGCCAGTAGGAATGTGTCTAGCCGTTCTTGAAATTCGGCTCTCCGTTTAGAACGCTACGCTCTGAGCAGTTTGTAAACAGTTTGGCTTATAAGCAGTTTGTTTTGAGTGCTTTTATTTCTTGGCTCTATCAGTAGCACGGAGTACCTCGTTCACTTGGTATTCGTTTGGGTATTACTGCGTTACGTGCTGTATTTATAGTCCGAGTTAGGTGATGCGACAAATTCTCCACTATTCTGCTATCGGCTAGCTCGTTAATATTCATAATTTCGTCGAACAGGTCCTTGTTGAAGATTCCATCCATTTTGGGCACCCTAGCTTAGGGCGCGGAATGACCGTTTGTCCCTTAATATCATTTTGTATCGCCTGATGGTCACTATGGCGAAGTTACTCATGAAGGCAATGTTGGTGATTGATCTCATTGCCGTAGGATACGTCCTCTGGCATTGGTGAGCCTACTACCCACTCTGTTTTCAAGGAGTTAAATTCTCCGCCTATAACCACTAGAAATCTTTCATGTGCATCTGTACTTATGCTTTCTATCATTGCCTGGAACTCACTTATCGTTCAACTTGGCCGCTTGTAGCAGCTGTAAAAGTTGATCCCGCTTATTTTTGCACGAACCTACCTATCAGTCAGATGACTGGCATTTTGAAAGACATGTTTTCCACATGCCCAAACTGCGGCATGCCTTGATTTATCGCAAAGCTTGATTTTGCTGTCAGCAATTTTAAATGGCTCTCTGATCAAAATGATGTCCGTTACCTTGTTTCTAGCCGCTTGAGCTGGGATGTCCTGGACTGTTCTACAATGGTTAAGGCTAATTTGTATTATCTTCATGCTTGCTCGCTGGTAATGGTTCTCCTGAAGACCGGACATTTGCTACTACCGGCTTATGCCTAACGTTCTCCGGGTTGTAGAAACAAAGTGGATCTTTGGCTATATGGCCTTCTTACTTACATTTTCTACATTGTTTACAGATTCGCAACTCATTTTTGCATTGGCGTACAATGTAACCGAATCGAAGACATCTAAAACATGCAGTTTGTGTTTTTCGCCCTCTTACCCTGCAGTTAACCCATTTAATTTTGATCCTGCGTAACTTTAACATTAAGTGTGCACTGCTTGCATCCGAGCTAATAATCGCAATTTGGGTGTGTCCATAAGGGTTTTTCACGCAAATTGTTTCTGCATTATCTATGCCGTTGAGATTGTATTGCTGATTCCTAGATCTCTTCCTTTGTCGTGGTCTCGTCATTGTCCCTTATTTACAGAGTAATGCAGTGTGCCACAGTTCAAATCTCCACATTGTTGCCAACGGTTTCACCAATATTTTTTTTAAATTGGCTTGTTTTTTCTCCTGAGTCCTTCAGTTGCATCAGCAGGTCCCCTTTCTGGGTTCGTCTGATATTCGTTGCCGATTCACCGAGGACGCTGAGTTTTGGGTTCGTCTTAACTTTCCGGAGTATTTCTGCATAAGAAGCTTCCCCTTTCGCTGTCATCACAATTACGTCGGGTCGAATTTTCACGTTCGGGTTTGTTGATTTAATATTATTCATGTTAGTTGGTACCCTACTCAAAGTCGTTATCGATGTCCGGATGAGTAGTAACCTCAGGATCCCATATCTATGCAAGCGGTAAGGCCATGCTAGGGTTCATCTAGGCCCTTATTGTGGATTAGGCTAAAAGTCATTCCAGCAGGGTTTCAGTCTTGGGTGGGTTCCTACTTAGAAGCTTTAATTTGTATAAGAATTAGAAGCAGGGGTTTGTTTTTTAGGTTTAGGATTAGCACTAAACTTATATTTAGTTTTCCCTGTTTTGTGGGATTATTATTCTTCATTAACCGAGTCGATCGATTTGAAAACACAGAGGTAGGGTTGAGCAACAGCCATTCCTATTTTAATTTAATTCTTATTTCGAAGCACTTAGGCTTAGAGGCATTGATAGGTGAAATCTTTTGCAGGGTAAATATTAACTTTAAATTTCTACTTAAAATATGTAGTTTTTCAGCCAAGAAAAAATAGCTCCGTTGTAATTATTTAGCTATTTTAGTTTGATGTTCTATTTTGATACATTTCAAGAATTGCCCAAGCGGGAGAGTGTCGGCTCTGTTTCCTGGCGATTGAGTCAGCTGAGGCGGGGGAGAATGTGGTCAAGCTGTAATTACTACAGTTTCAAGCATCCTGGTAAGTATTGATGTACTATATTCTGCGGTCGTTTTCGTTTTCGTTTTCTCCAAAAGTTATCCTGATGTCAACAGTAATTTCGGGAGGTACCAAACAAGGTATAGTGACATTGTTACTCGTTTCACCAATTTTCCATATACTCGTAATGTTTATAAAAGATTTACAATTGGAGAGGGGCACTTCTTTTAAATGAACCTCGGTAATAAATATCAAAATCCGATCAGAGAAAACTTATATTTTTTAAGTTTTATATGAGATCTAATGGTGGATTCGACACTATTGCCAAGACTGGCAGATTGCTCAAAAATATTAGGAAGATCTTTAATATTTTTTAAAATGTCACCGAATTTCCAGAATAAGTTTTGCACTTTTTTGAGAATTCATTTATGCATATTATTAATTGAGACAATTTTACATTTAATTGTGAGATATATGTAATATCTTTGCATTCTTCCCAATAAAAATAATATACATTTCGGGACTTAGGGAAATAAATTGGTCGGATGCGATAATTATCTTTTGCTAAGGAGACATTGAGCAGACCAATTAAGGAGGCATCCAGGACCTTTGGAATGTGCGTTGCTTCATTTGAGATGATTAATACAATCATTTTAGCTAAATTGAACTTTGCTTTTATTTTTATTTTTCTTATGAATAACTACAAATATGCAATTTATACCTAGTATTAACACTAAACAATCGGTTTCATTATATCTAACGGTTACATTCGAAATCTGGTAAAAATATATTTGCGAAATTATAAAATACGACTATTTTCAACCTACGAATTTATTGTTTTTTTTTTATTTGTTCTCCATCTATTTATGTATAGGTATATACGAAATGGTATAAATATACGTTTCTTAAGGTAAGGACTAGGGAATACATAAATACAGAGAGTTATGCCAAAATTGCCTGAAACATAGCAAAGTAAGTATTGAGTATATGTTAAGTCCCCTGTCTATTTTGATTTTTAATTCAAAAAGTGTTTTAGAGTTTCGTAGCCATGTTTTCCTGCAAGTCTTGTGGCAGAATGAACGCAAAGAAGGAAAGAGAGGAGATGTTGCTCGATGTATGTGTGTTTCATTTTTAATTCTGTTAAGCTGTTGTCCTTGGAATGTATGGATCATACAATTCCAAGTTAATTTGTTTCTATTCGTGCAGTATTGCACTGAGTCGTTCTTCCACAGCAACTTTTCGGGATTTCCAGACAAATTCGCAAACAGCAATTACACATGCAACTCCCATACCACCCATAAGCACAACGAAAACACCGCCCACATTGGCTAGACCAAGCTCGTTGGCGGCGGAAGTTGATTTGGAAGTTTCAACCCTGCAACTTCCGCCGCCACGTTTCTCTTTCCACCATCTGGTTTTAAGAATATGCAGCTTGCCTTCCTCCTGCAGCTTGAGGATGACACCATTGATTGCAGTCCTGTAAGGTGAATCTGAAAGAAATTTGATGAAAGTACTATTTTTGGAAATATACAACTTAAATAACTAGGTGGCGTTGCAATGCCGTAGCCTTTGGTATCCAACATTCCACCCACTTGGGTTAAGTCACAATTTCGTTCAGTGACGTATTCTATGGATGTTGATTCCATCAGAAATGCGTAGCTTCCTGAAATATAAAACAATGTAGCAGATATTTTAATTGTTTCCGTTAAATGATTGAGATACAGATTCATAAGTGGGTTTCAGTTTAAACGAGCAAGTCCTCGCCTTTTTGTAAAATTCACAACTGTCAAATTTACAATATGTATGCGTAACACGGTGACGAGCTGATTCAATCTTTTTCAAGAAGTGTGGTATTCCTTATACCACCTGCGTTGCAATTTTATTGTAGGTCGCGGAATATACTTCATATTGACAATATGTGGTAGACACAATAGACACTAGCTATCAGAAATAGACACCGTTATATGTGATATGGATGGTCTCATATCTCGACTTTTACATATGCAATAAAATAAATCTCCGATTGAAGTGATAAAGTCAGCTGGTTGAAATCTATTGAAAAAATTCCATTGGTATGTGTCTGCTGCTATGATCAGTACTTAAGTCACGATGGCTTCCGGGTGTTGCACGATGAGAATATGCACTGAGCGGCGTTAATCTAGCTATGCCCAATGCTGTCCCTAAGAATACGCATTAGTATTGCTTCTTGTTATAGCTACCGGGTACTGGTCTTCTCCAACCGGGTTCGGTTCGTCAAACTTACAAGTGCGAGTTGTTAGCAGGAGAAAATAATAACCATGTACTCGTAATGTTCTGTCCATCGTGAGCTTAAGTAGCCACTATGGTAGATTCTAAATATATGTATATACATGAATTGCAGAGATTCAACGTTAAACGACTTCAATCGCAACAAACCGCCAGAACTTTTCCCGATCGCGTATAGCTCATCATCTCATCAACGCCTTAACCTGCGTTAAGTGCTATCGATGACAAGAAACTGCGCTGAGGAATTCTGCTGAGTTCAGTTCACCCGACCAAAAAATGTAACCTTAGTATAAAAAACCCTGCCGGACAGGATGGTCTACCCCCAAGCTATAAAAAGTAGAAGGAGATGACTTGATGTGAATACACCAACGTATTTTTAAGATTTGGTCGAAGGAAAATATGCCTATAGGAAATGAAATGCTTTTAACTTCAGCCTATATAAAACCTTTCAGCCGTTTCAAAATTTTGTGTCATACAAGATCTTGTCTGCCGTATTTTTTTCAACGGTCTGAGTAAGGTTTCAGGTCAAGTAGGTCACAAGAAGACACAGATACTAACCACTTCTTTAAAGATTTCAAGGCCACATCTGTGCTAAGCTCCTCAGGGAGTGCTAAATGACTATAGAGAATGCTCGTCTTTCAATAAAGGTCGGAAACAATTTTACCGAGACCTTTGATGTTAATTATAAAGTCAAACTAAGAACATATGTCGGATGGGGCGAACAACATCAACAAATCAGACAGAACGTCACAATACGTAGCTATAATTCGGAGGAAGAAAGGCACCGCGATCGACTCCGATAATGACACCTAATCAGAAGTCAAATGGAGAGTAATACAAGACCTTTCCAAAAAACTCTAAGACGACTCTAATCCTTCCATTGCTGCTCTATTGTGCGGAAGCATGGAGCCTGATGAAGATATCCTTGGTAACATAGTTTTGAACGCAAAATTTTTCGTGTGCTTTTCAGTTCAATCCGCGTTGACGTTTACAGAAGGAACTAGTACATCGAGCTTTACACGCTGTACAGCAATATAGACCTGCTCAGATAAACATGCATAAGTCATCTGAGGTGGCTAGCACAATGAATATTAACGCTCTGCTTTCGGTCATGTGTATAAAAGAAAGGGGATCTTAATCATTCTGGAGTGCGTAACTGGAAGCAGTTGGTCAAAGCCGCATCAACTGGAGAGGTTGAAACTTAGTTCTATTGCGGGCTGTAGCGATAGCGATAGTAGCAAGTAAGCAACTAAGCCACGACGTATGTACATAAATTAAATCACATGAAAGATATGTGTATAATACCACCTTGATCAAAAAGTTCCTGGGGGACACCACCGTGTGGCGCTCCCATAGTTCCGATTTGAGTTCTGTTTTTTTGTTAAGTTGGTAAATCTGTTGTCGACATTCCCTCTAAATCTTAGCATCATAGCTTGACATTTGCAAACGTTATGTAGCCAAGAGTACATCTACCTCCGTGTGTGTTGGCGATTTTTTACAATTTTAGAAATGGATTTAAATTTATAACAACGAACTTGTATTAAAGTTTGCGTAAAAAACGGATTTAATGGTGCACGAACGTTGGAAATGTTGGAAAAGTGTTTCGGCAACGATTCTCTAAAGAAAACGGTCATTTACCAGTGGCACGAGCGGTTCAAAAGTGGTCGTGAGTCAATCGAAGATGATGAACTCAGTGGCAGACCATCGACATCGAAAGCCGACCGCGACGAAAACATTGATGAAGTAAAAGAAATGTTGGTCAATAACCACAAACTAACCATCAGAGAGATAGCGGAGGACTTGAACATTGCCTAGTGATCCGTCCAAGACATTTTGGTTAATGATTTGGGTTTCCGTCGTGTAGCAGTAAAGCAGTTTCATGCAAAAAAGAGACCGTGTTGACATCGCAAAAGAGATGATTTGCGAGGCTGAATCCGATCCCACATTCATCAAAAGGATCATTACTGGAGACGAGACGTGGGTTTATGAGTACGACACGCAATCCAGACATCAGGCAAGTGAATGGCGTTCACCAAATGAGCCGAGACCCAAAAAACCACGTCGTTTTCAGTCAAAAAAGAAGGCAATGCTCACGGTTTTCATGGATTACAACGGTGTAGTGCATCATGAATTTTTGCCAGAAGGCCAGACAGTAAGCACTGTCGCACAGTGCCATCATTATTCGTAGTTTTTTGACGAAAAATGCAACAAATACCATCCAACAGCCACCGAATTCATCTGATTTGGCTCCCTGTTACTTCTTTCTGTTCAATCGAGTTAAAAAAACTACTACGGGGAGCGCGTTCCAGCAGCCTAGAGGATGTAATGGAAAAATCGCAGGAAGCACTAATGGACATACCGAAAACCGAATATAAAAAATGTTTCGAGGATTGGATCAAGCGCTGGCAGAAGTATGTTGCTGTCGATGGGGATTACTTATGTCAGAGTGATTAGACGTGCATATTGACCCTTCCGGTAAAACATTTCCAAGTCGATTTGAAATTTGAAAATTCGCAGTTTCTAATCTTTTGTTTTTTCTAATGCGGTTTGTTTAACGACAAAAAATAAAAATAATAATAAGTGCGGTTACAGAAAGTGTCAAGTGCGTTATCTTAAATCAATCATGAATTCCAACTCGAACTCGTCCACAGTGACTCGGTTACGAAAAAAACCAGAGAGTGCAACGGATCCAACGCTCTCCACAACTCCGAAACAAAGTGGTACCCATTCATCGAGTGCATTTGCTGGTGTATCAAAGTCGCTCACTGCCTCTGCGAAGTCTATTACACTCGAAGCCATAGAGCAACAGCTGCAATCTCATTGTGATAACATCAAGAGCCGTTTCTCCACTAAAATAAATAACCTTTGCAATGATCTTCTTGAAAGAATATCTAGCATTGAAAAGAAATGGCCACGATACGTAAAAAAATAGATCAATTTCTATGCGATCTGCAATTGCTTGTATGTAAAGAAATTAGAAACTAATTCTTGTGAATTGACTAATCTTCACGACAACATTGTGGCACTAAATAGAAGATGTTATACGCTGAAAAGGAAAGAGCTGTCACCGGATGCTATACTCTTAGGAGTTCCACAGCTACCCGAAGAAAATCTGAAAACAATTTTCCACCATCTCTGCCACTGCGGGCCTCCAGTCATGGAAGCTCTTTTTCGCTCTCGTCGACGGGATAGCACAAACAATCATTTCAAAATTCCACCACACCCGAGAGAGAAATATGGTTTTAAAGTCTATAGCCGAATATCGAAAGCGAGGGAGACGTCAGTTATGCCTGGGTGACATTGGTTTGGAATCCACTGAAAATGTAAACATTTACATAAACGAAAGTCTTACCGAAAGAAATCGTTTTCTCTTACGCCAGGTCACTAGGCTAAAGCATCGAAAACAGCTGTTCTCTATCTTATCAAAACATGGTTCTGTTTTCGTTAGAGAATGCAAAAATGGTAGAAACATAAAAATAGATGACGAAGGAACCCTGAGTGCGATTGCCGCAAGATGTCAAGCAGATCTTATCAATCACCAACATTGATAGACATAACACAGCAAGAAATTTATGTATTCAATTATAAATTCTCTATTCTCTGTTTTTTCTCTCTTACTGTTTTTGTTTTCCGCATTTCCTTTTAACTTCAACTCATCTCAGACTTTATCTCTTTCCCTTTCTAAGCTCGAATTTTTCATTATAGTGTTTTTATTGCGTTTTTACTCTTTTGATTTGTACTCATTTTGTTGTGCTCCTGTCACTCGTGCTTATCGTTGGGTTTGTTTTTGGCTTTAAATGGGTGAAAACTTACATGTAGGTTACGTATCCGGTAGCGCGCATGTTCGTTACTCGAGCCTCTCTACAACAAATTCTTAAAACTTAGAGTCAAATAAGTAAAGCAACATGCGCGCGTCACATGAAGCCCATTACCTGAAGAATCTGATTCCATGAATAAATTCTTGCGGATCATATTTGATGCATTTCTTGCAGGTACAATATGCTCATGGGTATCATGCAAATGCGACAGTTAAATTTGTAAGAGAATAAGTAATTTTAAGAGTGAAGAAAAATTGTGAGTTTAGTTGATAAGTATCCGCCGAATGGGCAAGTAATAAAATTACTTTTTAAAAAGTCTCCCGGTGTCTTTAAACTTATAAGTTATACAGGGTGATTCCATTGCTGAATCAAATAATTTAAAAAACATACTTTCGAAACAAAAGAGAGGACTAAATGTTTGCCACTTAAATGTTCAAAGTTTAAGAATCAAAATTGATAATCTTAGATATGTGTTTAAGGATGGCATGGTTGATATTATCTGTGTCCCGGAAATCTGGTTAGCGCCGGGAATGTGTGATAATTTGTTCAACTTTCGAAAACCATGATTTGTGGTGATCTTAGTCCGAACATTTTAGCGAACAACAACAAAGTTTTCAAACAAATGGCTGTATCCTTGCACTTAAACTTCACAAACCTTAGCCAGCCGACACATTATGTCCCAAATCGCACACCCAAACTACTTGATATTGCTTTAGTATCTGATCTTGACTTGATATTATGACCACTATGACCAGCTATTCGCAGTCGGTTTTTCTTACCATGATATGATCTTCCTGACAACAGATGTATTTCCTTCGGTCGTAACCGACGTGAGTTTTAAATTATATCAATACACTCAGATCAATTTACACGAACTTTTTCATGACTGCCGGTGCTTGAATTGGTGGCTGATTTACATCACAAATGGCACTAGTTTTTAAGCTGAATGGACAAAATTACCACGCCTTTTGACAAACATGTCCTGTAAACACATGTACATCCAAAACAACTAAAGTGAAGTTGCCATGGTTTACCCAGGAGGTATGTGACCTAATTAAAGCTGGGAACTTACTTTATTCCAGATGGAGGCGCTATAAATGTTTGGCAATTCACCGAGAGTTCAAAGCTGCTCGAAAGGCTGTACCTCTTCTTATACGAAGAAATAAAACTGCATTTTATAAAAACAAGTTTGAATCTTGCAATTCAAGTTCTAATTTCTAGAAAAACATTCGTCAATTGGGTCTCAAATCAGAAAATGCATCGCATCCAAGTAACGTGAATCTTTCAGAACTCAATGCGAATTTTGTTTTTGCTTTTGAAGCATCTTATCCATCAAGATCTTTTGGTTCAATTAACAGTCCCTTAAGTTCCGAATCAACTTTTTCTCTTTCGTGTGTTGACGAAATTCTTGTTGGTAACACAATACCAAGTGTCAAATCAAATGCCACGGGCTCAGATAATATCGATCCTAACTTTATTAGAATTTTGCTTCCAGTTATTCTACATCAAATTATTCACTTTTTTAATACAACTTTAACTTTTCCAGCACAGTGGAAAATTGCGAAAGTGTTACCTCTTCCAAAAACATCAAACCAAGTTACTACAGAATACCGCCATCTTGCCGTTTTTGAGTAAAGTTTTTGAAACAATAGTCAGCCAACAAATTAAAAACCATCTTGATGCTAGTAAAATGATAACTAAATACCAGTCCGGTTTTCGTGCAAAGTTCAGTTGTACTACAGTACTCTTGAACGTTCCGGTTTGGATAGTGACATATTGGGACTAATTGTAATTCAGGATTTTTCAAAAGCTTTCGATTGCGTCAATCATGAAATTCTATTGATAAAACTTAAATACCAATTCCAGTTCGATAATTCGCTGTGTAAACTTATGTCCTCTTATTTAGGTAACAGATCGCAGTATGTTTTCAACAAAAATGAAAAATCGTCTTGCCTTCTACTTTCTGCAAGCGTTCCTCACGGTTCTGTCTTAGGGCCTCTTTTATTTACGTGTTTTATTAATGATATTTCTCAACGCTTTACGAATTGCAATCACCATATATACGCTGACGATGTCCAGATATTTATGAGTGGTCCTTAGAAAACGGTCTTAGACTTTATCCCACAAAAACAAAAGCAATGATCTTAAATGCTGGCAGAAATAAAGAATTGTTTCCTCCATTGAGTCTAAATTATTCTCCTATAGAACATGTTGAAAATACAATATAAAAAATCTTGGAGTTTAACTCAGTGGTAACCTAAATAGGAACGTTCATATACAAAAAAACAGTATCCAAAATTTATGGAGCCCTCAACGGATTAAGTTCCACCGCAAAATATCTTCCAACTAATACAAAACTAAAGCTTGTCAAGTCATTTATTCTTCCTATTATTCTATACGGCTGTGAAATTTTTGCAAATATGGACCATGAGTCAAGTAGAAAGATAACAGTTGCCTGTAATTCCTGCGCGAGATATATTTTCAATATAAGAAGACATGAACACATTTCCGCCTATGCTAAGAAAATAACCGGCTGTTCCTTAACCAGTCTTATGAATTATCGTACCATTTTATTATTGCACAAGTACTAACAAGCAAAGAAGCAGAATATCTCTACGAAAATATCTATATATAATATACCTACGTTGTTTGAAATATTCGAAAATAGTAAATTCATATTATAAGCTTGTTCTATTTTTAAAAGATTATATATGTATATCTTACGTGAACGATGAATATGTACGAATAAATAAATAAATAAATAAATAAAAAAACATTCTCTAAACAATATGCATGCAAGAAAAAGAAAAGATTTCTTACATTTTGCTATACTCGGATTATCGACAAAGCCAAGAACCAAGGTATTATATACGAGGAGGTACCTTAAAGAAACCGAGCTGATGTTTTGGTGGGCAGAATTTTTGTAGTACTATATTCTGCCGCTAGGAGCGTATAGGGTACCATTCCAGAGTCAGTTAACCAAGCGTAGTCGGTAAAGAAGGTTCCGTTCGGCTTGTGTAATTTGGTTTTGCAATGGCGATCACAAATATTGCTTCTTGCCCGGAAAAACTTGCACAGAAATGTTAAAAATGGCTTACAAAAATGATGCTTTTGGAAAAACTCAAATGTTTGAGTGATTTTCCCGTTTCAAAAGAGGTGAAATGCAAATTGACGACTGGCCTCGCTCCGGTCGTCTTTCTATGGTCCGGCCTGAAAAAATTCCCGAAACCTCGAAAGATCGATGACGGAGCATTGAAGCAATTGTGGAGCTGTTTGGAGTGACTTGGAGCTCAGTTTAGAGAATTTTAACAGAAGATTTGTGGATGAAAAGGGTGGGTGCCAAATTCGAAACTCTGCAGCCCTATCTGTGCGCCTATATTTAACACAAACATGGCATGACTCTTCTGCCCAATGTAGATGAAAAAAGACATGAAAGGAAAACATTTTGCCAACGTTGCTGACATGAAAAAAAAAAGACGGAAAAAAAAAACAGAACCACAAAATATTTTGAGCAATGGAATAGGAGATGAAATAAGTGAATTAGTGCCACTGGAGAGTACTTTGAAGGTGATTGAAGGTTCTTTTATTGAAAAATTAAATAAATAAAGTAAAAAAAAAGTTTGGTTTATTTTGGGTACCCCCTCGTATGTGTATTATGTTAACTTGAATAAGCCTCCAATTTTTTGAATAAAAGCCTAGACAATATAAAGACATTACATGACGAAAAGGGGGATGATATGGGATGATATGTCTATGCTAAGGGATCCTTGATATACCATGGAGTCAGTTCCAAGATGATCACTTTCAAACAACATAAAAAATAGCCGAATAGTGGTAGATAAGTACAAAATTAGTGTCCTCGTTCTACAGGTTTGTTTGTACGATGATTGCTAATATGAGCAGCTTCCGACATCGGTTATTGCTGTATATGTATACATATGTATATCTAAAAAAGAACATAAGAAAAACTGCATGTTAAAGACAACAGGTGCCTATAATTTTGTATTTCTTAACTGACCACTTTGGTGAATCTGATCATACTTCATCTTTACGCATATAAGAACCGAAAGGTTTATCCGGTCTCTACTCGCCGAAAATATTTAATTTCCAGTGCCGAGCTCTACGCATTTAGGCGAATATGGACAAAAAATTGACTAAAATTAAAATAAAAAATCGTGTAGAAACAAATTCCCGAAGACCAATTTCAAATTGCAGTTTTATTGTAGTAATGAAACCGGAAATCTGTTAAGCCACCAAAGACAAATCCCATAGGGGATTTCAGAGATCGACGCAAAAATCAGGATTTGGAAGAAACTAGAAACAGAATTCGAAAAAAATTATGCTTAAATGATTATTGAATTCTTCAGGTTCGGGCTCTGAGAATGCTTTTCAGTGACTGCGATTGTGTTTGACGTTTCTGGCATATGCGCTCATGCATACGCATACATATAGTACATTGCTTTGCTCGATGAAGATATGGTTGGAAAGGGATTGATGATAGATTGCGACTAATTTACAATAAATAAAATGGGAGCGTTTGCAAGTTTTTTTCCTAATTAGCCCACTCTTGAGGGCTTATTATACTTTAAAAATATTTGCAGACAGCGCGGCCGAAGGTAATTTAGGGAGGAAGAAAGAGGAGGTACCGATGTATCAAGTTATAACGACCAGGAAATAAATCATGATATTTTAGAGTACGTTCGATGGTGGGCTTGATGGTGTACTGATAGGACGGGTATTAGGGTTGAAAGTTTAAATTTGAGTTTCGATTTCTGAGTGACCTTGGTGGTGGAATTAGCGATAAAACAGAGAGAGACACGAGACATTACGTCGGTGTTCGAGGGTGATATTAGTACCACCTACGAGTTTCATCGCATGGTTTTGAATCCCATATATCTGGTGCAGAGCCTTTTTAGGAGCACCTGACCAGATATGGGCATTGTACTCCAATTTTGGGCGGATAAATGCCTGATATATTGAGGCCAAATCAGAGGGGATGAATTATTTCTAATCTAGACATCTCGCAGCATTTTCGACAACATCGAATATGTGGTCATTCCAACGTAAGTTGTCATTGACACACATACCGAGAATGGAAAATTTTGCAGTTTCGGCTATGCAAGTGCCATTAATGGATAATGGCTGGGTATACAAATTTCGCTTTAAAAACAGCAGGCGGCATTGTGTTTTGGAAGCATTAAGTTCCGCTTGGTTGATAGTTCCCCAATTTGTTACGCTGTTAATATCGAAATTTAATGAACTTATCATACGCTTCTACGATACAACAACGAGTGGTACAGATTAAACAATGACGTTAAACGTTTTCATTTATTATTTAATTAGCCCGCTAACTAATTTAGTTGTCAATTTAATGATTTTTCCTTCAATTTTTTAAAGTTAATCTTCTATTTCAAGAACAATTTAATTAATTGCGAATTGGCAGTTTGAAGTAGTAATTAAAGCTCTCTTAATTAGGTTGCAGTTGCTAGTTCTTAGATGAAACAGTAATTTTCGAATATACAATATATGTATGTACGAGTGTATAATACAATTTTGTACACAATGAACTTTATATACCTTTTCCCTTAGTAACTCTGTCAACGCCTTCACCGTTACTCGATGTAAAAACTGATGGCCTTGCTGATTCCATAAAGGACCACATGCGTTGATATGTTGAAATTTTTGAATCCTTAAAAACGAATACATTTTAATCTGTATCGCCATTTAACTTAACATATTGCACTCCTCACTCTAAAGAAAGCAGCGGTACTACCGCCTTTCAGGGCTCCATACTTGATTCTGGTTTGCTTCGCAAGATCTTCAGCACTCTCAATGGGTGAGTCCATTCGTTCGACAGTTAAAAACGCAGCCAGGTTGGCGGTGTACGATGAGATCATGATAAGTGTAAAAAACCACCACATTCCAGCCACCATTCGTGTAGAAAGTGCTCTTAAATTCATACAAACAAATATAAATCCCATTCATTTGAGTCGAGTATATCTAAAAACAATGTAGGGGCATAAGCACCCAGGTATACTTAGGTAAAAAGTCGCATCCTTGCTGCATTAGAGATCCAATAGCAAACCACATGCAGTTCATTAGTGTAAATTGGCTTTCTTCTTTTTCACCGTGTGCTCCCGAGTAAACAGGCCATTCATAGGGAGTAAATCTGAAAATAAATTATTTCAAGTATTTTTAAAATCTCGCAATAGTTTCTCACGTATGTATTACCTGGCTAAGATGAAGAGTAAAACAGAAACACCCAAGTACGCAGTTGCCATGTATATCCAAACATCTAGCGACAAAGGTGATAGGAATGAAAAGAGGTTCGGCGGCTGCTTTACAGGTTTCCGGTAAAGGACAGATACTCCGAGGTTCATGAAAGGCATCGTGAAGTCGACAGCCTGCTCTCTTTCAAAAGTGATTGTTAGGTCAGCGATTGCCAGATCTGCACGTTGCTCCAGGAGCTCTCGGATCATACCGTCCCATTCACTATTTATGTGATAAAAGTCTGATATTACGATATTTATGAATTATTGTATCAAACAAATCTACTTGCCCGGTTTTTTTATTATAGCTGCCATATGCGTGGTCTGGTACTAGTTGTATTTTATAACTAAAGCCTAATGACTTGGATATTTCATGAATTAGATCCACCGCATATCCTTCAAATTGATCGTTCCCTGTAAGTGTAGCCGCCGACTCTTTTCTCATGCAGTAGGGGTCACTCTACAAAAAAAAAAAAAAAAAACGAATTAATTACTTTTATACTCTTGGTTTTTGACTCACCAAAATAGTTGTGACCACCAAGGTTTTGTTTTTGAGATTTGCTTCAATTTCTTTTTGCTGTTCGCTAAAGGTTCTTGTAAAATTAATTCCATTGGGGAGTGTTGAATTCCATGTACCAATTTTTCGAATGCCTGTGGACCCCAAGTCTACAATGTCTAAGACAAAGTCGGTACGAAAGCCTTGGTGATCGAATTTAATAACATTGGTAAGGCCTTTCATTTCAACAATCTTCATATAGTTAATCAAGCTAAATCCATGCTGCCATGTGTTTTGCCCATCACACGATATAGGATGAATATCTATTTGCTGGCTTGTATCTAAGTCATGAAGCGCTTTCGAAAATAGATGAACAGCGTCATACATGAGTGCTGTTTCAGCCTATGAACGAAATAAAAAGAGCAAAAGCAAAGACCAGAATCATTTCAGATATAATCATATATAAAGCGTGGGGCGATGATCTTTCAAATCCTGAATTTCTAAGTAAATATCATCTCCAATGCTAAAAATAAAAATAAGCAAATCTATTCAGAATATGTGGAGAATATTGTGGCGCGACCAACATTTTTCATTCTTGCAAGATCATACTCTTATACGTAACGTGCTCGACCCTAAAAACTAGGCTCTTATTCAGTGCATGCTTATGAGCAATACTATGCAATTTTAAGAAGAACTAAAATAGTTGGCGTCAAACATTTCAATTTAGAAACCGTATTGAAAATTCAAGTGCAAATCATAAGCCGATGAGATACCATAGCGTATTTACTGACGAGCAAAATTCATTTTGAACTTTTCAACTATAGAAAATATAAACTATCTTGGTTGAATGCATAAGGACACTTCTAAATGGCTACAATTTATCAGAAAATATCACAGGTTAGTCCTCTGCAATAGTACATACGATTATATGGTATATTGGAACGAATACGCTTCAATCAGTTTCGAAAATCCAGCAGTCTTCTGAATCCAGATGAGCACGTGCTACTCGTACTTCGACTAAGCAGTTCGTTTTTTCGTTGCTGCATACATACTAGATGGAGTGAAAAGTGACCTCCTTGGGAATTAAAAAAATTTTTTGTTTAAATGTTTTTTTATATTGTTCAATATAGTCCTCTTTTAGTTTGATACACTTATTCCAGCGATTTTCCAACTTCTTGATCCCGTCCGAAAAGTAATTTTCCGGAAGGTCTGCAAAATACTCCTCCGTGGCGTCGATGATTTCCTCGGGTAAGCTGAATTTTTTATTTTTTATCCAGCGGCAGGATAACTTTTTCATATGCAGAATATTGCCCAAAATATTTCGTGTGCGCTCTGTACTAATCTTTGTGGTATCTGCTAGCTCGTGCACCTTCACTTTCCGGTCAGCCAACACCATTACATGTATTTTTTTGACATTGTCCTCTGTAACCGCATCGGAGGGCCTGCCGCTGCGGACTTGATCGGTAGTGGAGTTGCGGCCACCACGAAACTCTCGAAACCAATATTTGACGGTGTAATCTGACGGAGCATTAGCCCCATAATATTTATCCAAATTTTTTTTGTTTCCTTCGCCGTTTTGCCTCTCAAAAAATAATGTTTTATGCCAAACACGTCAACAACAATCAGTTGTCAAAATAAAACTAAAGACAGTATCGCACTGAAATTTAGCATGTCTGCCTAAATATGAACGGACTTCAAGGCACCATAACGCAACAGGTAGTTCAGATTATAGCCAACTCTCTGAATATAACTACAAGGGTTCCATTCTTCGATGAGCTCAGATGACTGGCATTTATGTAAGTTATGAAATAAATTTCTAAAATACAAGGCCGCAAGAACAAAAATATAAATATAAATATTAATAAAATACATAATGTCAAGACTGTAACTGAAAACTAGACTTTATCGGAAATACAGGACTGTAAGACCTAAGCTAATGAAAATCATTGGACCGTTGCCACACTTAGGCAACTTTTAATTGTATCTGTAAAATTTTTCCTAATTAACAAACAAATCTATGAAATTTCATTGATTATTAAATTTTTAGGAGAAAATTACAAATTCTTGTATTTCCACCTCTTTCCCACTTGACACAGATTGCAAAAGAAAAGAACAAAAAATTTGTTTCAGGTTCCGGTTGTATCTGCTGTCAGTCTTTCCGATGGGCGACGATAATCACAGTCCTAGAGTGTGGTGTGGAGAGATCAGGAAAAGTCAGGGCTAGTACAGCAAACCTGGTATATTGTATCTTACGAACAGGTGACTGAGAAATTAAATTCAAAAGGTTTACGGGATGGTCTGTTCAGAATTAACACATGCCATTTAAAGAGAAAATATGTGTTAAATGTCTCGCAGTTAATAGACGAGCCGAAAATCTCTTCTGGCTTAAGTATTAAATTTTCCGTTTGTTCGTAAATAGTAAATTTCTTTGAGTACAGTAACAAAAGTCTTTCAAAATGTATTTGTTCGCCGCATATCCTACCAGCAAAACTATTATTCCACTCCTGGCTGACAGTAACTACATTCACGAAACGAACGAAAAAGCGTTTTCATATCTTTTAGTGCAAGCGAACAAAAAACGGAAAAAAACGCAGAAAATGTTAAAAACGAAAAGTAGTTTAACTGCTTCCCCGATCGTTTTCTCCGTTTTTTGTTCGTTTGCACTAAAAGATATGAAAACGCTTTTTCGTTCGTTTCGTGAATGTAGGTACTGTCAACCAGGGGCACTATGTATCAGGGTGGAATCATGTTATTCGTTTTCTCCTTCATGCGTTTTTCATATTTGCGGAACAGAATGATCCGTTCGCATAACTGAGTTGAATTTTGTGTATGCAAATAGATAAATGTAGTTACTATATAAACTGTTTTTTCGTTACGTCGTTACGAGATGAAAAACTGTTTTTTTAACTAGTTCGTTTTATTTATACCCACTCCTAATAGGTATCCGAAGCTTTGTGTTCGCCCATTCGAAGATTTTCCACTCGTTTCACGTATATCCATCTCTCTCATGCAACCAAGGGTGCAATGGCTGGAAAAACACGATCCACATTTCTCGGCAAAGAGTCAATGCCAACACCGACACAGAAATCTCCCGCCACCTCTTCCTCGGTAGTGAAAGGAAACCCGCAAACCGTAACATCCACTGAATTAGAGAGCCGTTTGGGGAAACTCACTGATGAATTTATTCGGAGTATAAAATCCGAAGTGAGTAATCTGCGAAGTGAACTCATCCAGATAATCGAACAAAACTTCGCAACATATACGAAGCAAGTCGACAGATCGCTACACGAATTGCAGTCGAGAGTTTCAGTTATTGAAACGAACTGTGCTCATATTCAGAATAGATTTGATGCTGATGAGAGGAGAATCCCATATGCTCAAAGGAGAAGTTGCTGAGCTGCAGAGAAGATGTGATGCATATAAGAGGAAAACACTTGCAGCTGATGCTATTCTTTTTGGTATCTTAACTGTCAAAAATCGCTCTCTCTTCATAAAGCAATTCAAATTAAACGAAACAAACAGCGGTTTTATGTTTATACACGATCTGGTTCTGTTTTCGTGAAAGAAACTGCAAAAGGGAACAGCATAATGATAGAGAACAAAGAAAATTTTAACACCATCGCCGAGAGACATCAACAAGTATCATCACCAAAAGCTTAAATGTTCTTTCATTTAAATTAAAATAAAATGCTATGAAAAATTAAATTGTTGTAAAGATTATGTCTCACTCAAATGCATTCTAATGGGTATAATATGAATTCCATAAAAACTATGTTAAATGTTTTCTGTTCTCGTAGAGAAGGATTTAAGGTAGCCCACATAAAGTTTGCTTCCTAAAATCGAAGAGTTCAGATATGTTTTCGAAAAATCAAGGGTAGATGCAATATGTATTTCAGAAGGTTGGTTTAAGCCAAACATTAATAATGGAATCTATAAAGGGCTCGGCCCATAGAATCCGTTGCGTCCGTTATGATGCCACATAGGTTGACGTTGACGTATTTGACGGAATTGACAGTCCCATAGAATCCGTGGCATACGTTGGCACAATGACAAACGAAACGAAACAAAATAATTGAAATGTCAATTAATCTCAATGTTTTCTTTTCAAGCTACGACAATTTCTCTTCATTCTCTCAATGTATCCATCAATGAAAATGCTTACTCTCAATTTGTTAATACGTGAACCTCAATATGTGAATGGATGGTCCTCAATGTGTAAATATACGAATTGTCAACGGATTGAAAAGTAGAAAGTAAATATACTTTATCCGTCCGTTCTGTCATATCCTTTGTTTATGGGCCTGCTTCCATAAAAAAGTGTATATTCTATTCAGCTGCCAGTCGATAACGTCGATGCAACGGACGCAACGGATTCTATGGGCCTTGGCCTTAAGTTGAATGGATACAGACTCTTTTGAGGGTGATAGAAATGATCGTGGTGGCGGTGTAGCAGCATATGTAAGAGATGACTTAAGACGTAGAAAGACCCTTTTCTCTTCTTCTGACTCTGTTATTGACTATGTATTCGTTAATATAGTAAGTGATAAAAATTCTTTACTGCTGGGCACTGTTTACATACTCGTACCTAATAATGATGTACATAGACTTAACACTCTTCTACGCTTTAATGGAGTCCATATCAGTAGGTTCTAGAAATATAATTATGTGTGGTGACTTAAACAGTAATCTTTTGGTTGAGAGGCATCTTGCTGAAGGGATGAAATCTTTTGACCTACATCCAGTAAATATTACCACTCCCACTCATCACGCTAGTACTACAAGCACTTTACTTAATGTTTTTTTCGTTAGTCGTACTAATAGCGCTTTTTTTTATGATCAACTTTCTGCTCCAGCTTTCTCTAAGCATGATTTAATTTTCCTTACTTATGATTTTCGGGTACATAAAAAACCATCAAAAACTCATCATAGCCTTGGTTTTCAATTGAAATTCGTCAAATAATTAAGCAACGTGATCAAGCGTATAATCGGTGGAAGCGATACCGTATAGCCGAATTTCTCCATATATACAAATGCCTCCGTAATATGGTTGTTCGAGAAATAAGGGCGGCAAAGGCACAGTTTTTCTCTGGCAGATTAAAATCTAGCCTGGGTAGTCGAAAACTGTGGAGTAACCTACGATATCTGGGTATAGGAACAGAAAAACTTTCTTGTCCAAATAACACTGATGGCAATGCGCTTAACCACAAGTTTGTATCTGTAGGACCAACTAGGATAGCAAACCTCAACCTAAATTTAGATAATCGGCACGCCCATGTTGAGCAATCACCATTTAGCTTTGCATGTGTAGTCAGTACAGAGGTAGTCAAAAGCTTTTTATCTATAAGGTTCAGTGAAATTGGAGTCGAAGCCATTCTGCCGTTGATCCTACCGTAGTTGACTCATGTGATAAACACTATCCTTACGACAGGAACGTTTCCACATCAGTGGAAAATGGCTAAAGTAATACCTTTGCCAAAAAACTCTATTGGGGAAGAATTTCGAGCAATTACCATTCTACCATTCCCCTCCAAAGTATGCGAGCGAATAATGCAAAGGCAACTTGACGAGTATCTTTCCCGCAATAAAATGATAACCCATAGGCAATCAGGCTTAAGAGCAAAACACAGTTGTACTACTGCTATGGTAAAAGTTGTTGAAGATATTCGATCTAGTTTAGATAAAGATGAAGTAATTTTTTGGATACTTCTAGATTTCACTAAAGCATTCAACACTGTTACGCACTATTCTGTAAAAAACTACAATACTACTTTGGGTTTTCTCCTTCTGCTGTTAAACTGATTTCATCCTATTTAAGCAACAGAAAACAAGCCGTTTTTGTTAATAATGTCTTATCTGATTTTCTTTGTTTAACCCGAGGGGTACCTCAAGGATCAATTCTGGGTCCTCTCTTATTCTCTCTTTAAAACACATTTATGGCGATGATATCCAAATTTATCGAAGTTGCACGCTAGGTCTCATTGAAAATTGTTGCCTTGAAACTAATCAGGATTTAAATAGTATTTTTGACTGGTCTTTGCAAAATGGCCTGACACTTTAATAAGTTCAAATGCCTGGTTGTATCTAGAACAAAATTGGATCTGTCATGTTTCCCGCAAAACACTTTAAATAACCCCCCCGTCGATTTTGTGGATACATCAAAGAATTTGGGTGTTAAATATAACAAATTTTTAACATGGAACGACCATATTAACACCATCGTAGGGAAGGCTTATGGCGTTTTGCGAACCTTGTGGACAGCTCAGCCAATTACACCAATGGATACACGAATCATATTGGTAAATCACTTTTAATTCCAATCCTTGTACAAGGGTGTGAATTATATGGAAATTGTGATTCAGTATGCACACGAAAATTACAAGTTGCCTTCAACAGTGCTATTCGATACATATATGGGCTAAGAAGATATGATCATATGTCACATCTCTCAGTAAAAGTTTTAGGTATGCCTTTCGAAAACTATCTTAAATTTCGCACTTTGGTCTTTCTCTTCAATATTCTTAGAACACGACAGCTTTCCTACCTCTACAATAATTTACAATTCCCAGTGTCAAACAGATCCACCTATCTTATTATACCGAGATATAATTACTTTATATCTGAAAGACAGTTCTTTATCAATGACATCAGTCTTTGGAATTCACTACCTAACCCTATAGTAGCACTAAGCGATATACACAAGTTTAAAATAGAATTACAGCATCTTCTGTCATGCCAAAACAACTGATTTTTGTCTAAAGTATTTATTTTTATTTTGTTTTGTTCTTTTTCATAGCCTTCGTAATCATATCCTACTTTTCTTTAATTGTTTTTAAATTATTGTTTGTATAATTCATTTATAGTTTACTCATTCTGTAATAACTAAATTGTAACTAATTGTAATTATATATTGTAACTAGCTATTACAAAGTTATACGATTCATTCTTACTAATCTAGCTTTCCTAAACTAAATAAATAAATAAAATAAGTAAATAAATAAATATTTACGTAAATTTAAATACAATTTTTATAATTAGATCGATGGATAGATTGATACTCGTGCAATATTTATTTATTTATTTCCTATGACTTCATGCTGCAAAAATACATAAATAGTCTAGTATATTTTATTTATTATAAAAACAACATTTATAATAGCCTTTTCCAATTCTTAAGCTGTAAATATGATAGTACAATAGAGAGATTTAATATTTTACAATATGTTGAATATGTATGTACGGTGTTATAAAAAAGAATTAGATTGAAAATTGGACTTACTTACGCCATGATCAAGTATAATTACATATTCCAAATTGATCATCATCTCAATATGATGATAAAATATAATTCTCGTAAGAAGTAGAAAATTTTATTATTGTAAGTTAGGCATTTCTAATTGTGTGCATTTTAATAGGTGTCGAAAAAAAATGCTACTAAAAATACTCGTATCATAGAGCTGTCAATTCCAGAGATGAATAGCATGAACGAAAAATTGCTATTCCGTAACTAAACTAAATGGAAGATTAGATTGCGAGAAGCTTAACTGGTCTTGAGGCTGTTTGGTGGTTATTATTATTAATAAATGTTTAATTGTGCAGTAGCCCAAATAATTGTTAAGCATACAATCAAGGATATTTCTGGTGTACGCTGACACATGAGTATAACGTTTTAGACCCTATATTTATGTACGTAGCATGCAATATTATTAAAAACAGCATTAAGCCTGCGTAGAAATAAATCCAGCACCAAAAAATCTTGCAGCCGTACGTTATCAGGGGAATTATTAAGGTCTTCACCAACAGTAGCTTCGTATGAACTGGTATGAAGTTTTGAGATTGGTACAAATTTCTAAGGCAGCCTTATATTTTTCCGATGATGGCTGAATGGTCGTCCCAAATGCCGAGATTTTTAGCTTTGCTTACAAATTTAATTAGCACACCTCCAAGCCGGATTAGAGGGAGACTGGTTGGAATAATACCATTTCTGTCTACGAATAAACATTTCGCTTTTGTCGGGTTGAGTTGCAAATACTTAGCCTTGAATTCCCGTAAGGTCATGACTAAATTATAAAGTTGCGGGATCATTTTTAGGGCTTAAAAAAGTTGAACATCGTTCGTAAAAATGTGAAAATTGCAGCTCTTGGTTATAAAAATTGCAAAAAGCAAGGACCCCAGTATTGATCCCTGTGGAACACCTGTAGAAATTTCAACAAAATCTGACCTAAGATTGTTAGCGAAAACTGTTTGTTTGCTTCAAACTATCCAATCGTGGAGCCGGAGTCGCGATCTTCATTAAACAAGGTATAAAATTTCACAGAGTGTACAAGGGAGTGTTGCGTAGGTTCCGGGTGTTGGAGGCAGTCGTCATTTACATCCCGCTCCGCAGTGGAAAGCGGCTGTATTTGGCCTCTGTTTATGCACCTGAGACTTCACAATCCACTTTATTTATTACAGAGCTTGACACGCTTTTTCGACTTCTGAGACTGGAATCGGGGGAGAATTATTTTGTAATCGGCGGGGATTTCAACGCTAAACACAGAGATTGGGGAAATAATTTGCCAAATACTAGAGGGAACCTACTACTCGATTGGTGGGGTCAGCACGATGTCATGTACAGACTCGGTCTCAAAGCGACGGATAACCCGTCGTTTCCCAGAGGGGGGTCTTATTTGGATCTACTGCTTTACGACGAACGTATACGACTGACAGGTACGAATTTACAAACGCTAAACTGTCTGCGCACATTCGTGTATGACAGTGACCATTGCGGTTTTAGCACCGAAATTACAGTTCCCAACGAAATTGCGGAATTGGAGGAGTTTGTCCAAAGATATTCTTACAACTACAGTAAGACTCGATGGACACGCTTCTCCGCAACCATGACAAGAGCACTCTCCTTGAATGCGCTCCACCCACCGTCCAATAGGAATTTGTCAAACGAGGAGATCGACAAGTATCTAAAACAAATGGACGAGACAATTAAACAAACTATGGATGCTACAATACCGCGCTATCGACATACGACTAACGAAGACCTGTTCCGCAATCCTACTATTGACGCACTGCACCGACAGAAAAGTAGACTTCTGACAAGACTCAAAAACTTGTACAGACAGTTTACTGACAGACAAGACCCGGAGATTAGGACACTGAAGGCGTCGATTAAAAATATTCAAACGTTAATAATAGAGAATTACAGAATTTCTGTAAGTTCATATTGGAACAACAGGGTGCGGGCTGTAAACACCAGCAACCCGAATATGTTCCCGCAAATAAACAAACTATTTCGGAGAAAACATCAAAACGACCTTCAGTGTCTTAAAATAGCGCGGACAACAGACAACGAACGGTTACTGACAATAGCAGGTATTGATCCAAATGAGGCCGCTGATGATGACGACTTCTTTGTGATCGAGGATCCACAGGAGAAGGTTGAGACCATAGGGGCGACTTTCCAGGAAATATACAAGGCCACTGATACCATTGGCCCTAATTATGACCTGGACAATCGCGTCTTGGTGCACGACTTCTTCATTCGAAATGAAGTAGAGAACTGGCGATCCGAGGGCTCTGGTTTCACTCGGTTCAGCGAAGAAAATATGGCAAATAATGTCATCACCAGAGAGAGTGACCTACCCCCGTTCATTTCGAAGGAAGAGCTCCATGAGATCTTCGACACAATCAGGGCTAAGAAATCAGTGGGGACCGATGGTATTCCGAACATCGTGCTTCGACATCTTCCTCTAGAAGCGGTGGACATTTACACCACCCTGTTTAATAATGCAATGAATAATGCACATTATCCAGCGCATTGGAAAACGGCGGTGGTGCAACCTATCCCCAAAAAGGGAAAGGATATATCCAATCCGGCGAATCTCCGTTCGATAAGTCTCCTTCCGAATATCAGTAAGGTGTTTGAAAGAGTAATCAATACAGCTCTGTCTAGGTGGGTTGAGGACAAACATATAGTTCCGGATAATCAATTCGGTTTTAAGGCGGGACATGATATCTCACATGCCGCGTCTAAACTGGTGTCCGATATCCAATGGAATAAAGGCAAAAACCAATGCACTGGTGCCTGCCTTGTTGACTTGGAGAAGGCCTTCGACACCGTATGGTTAGAGGGTCTTTTCTATAAGCTGACTAGGCTGGGGATCAGTAAACCACTCTTGTACATTCTTTATAATATGCTAACCAACAGACAGTTCATCGTGAAAAATGGCGATGTGACTTCTGTTGGAATATTTCAAATTAAAAATGGTCTTCAGCAAGGCGCGGTCAATTCGCCGATCCTGTTCAACATTTATACAAGCGACTTGATAGGTTCACTTCCCCATACTATTGCGTACGCAGACGATTTGATAGCGTACAGAACAGGTTCAAAAATCGAGGTCATTAATACTCTCTTGCAGCGTGATTTCGATAAGATAAGACGATTTTGCGATGACTGGAAGTTGAAAATCAACTTTCAGAAGTCGGAAACCATTCTCTTTAGGACGCCGTTGTCTAGAGCCTCTAGGGATACCAGAAAAAATTGGCGAAAGTTCTCGATCATTGGACAACACGGACAGCCTCTTGCCTGTCGAAATGTAGTCAGATACCTTGGGATCTGGCTAGATCAGTTTCTGTATTTTGACAAAAATGTAGACGCTGCTCTGGCCAGAGCCAAAGGCGCTTTTGCCCTTACAAAGAGACTGTTTTATAGCAGCCAACTCGATGCGAGGGTAAAGGTAATCTGCTACATGGCCCTTATCAGGCCCATGCTGATATTCGGGTGCCCCGTGTGGTTCAATGTACGAGCAAGCTTAATGGAAAAGATTCGGGTGTTTGAGAGGGCTTGCCTTAGGGCTTGCCTTCGCTTGTACAGAACACCAGAGTCGGAGTACAAAAAATTTTATCGTAATGAGGTCCTTTACAACAGGGCGAACCTAATACGAGTGGACAACTTCGTAATTAAGCTGACTCGAAGGCACATTGCAAGAGCAATGAACTCGACGAATAACCTGATATCTGGGGCTTACTACCCCAATTACCTTTACCATGAGAGTGTGCGCTCTGATGGCTTCGTTCCACCGGAAGCATTCCTCTACCTAGATCAGATAGGGTTGATCCAGGATAGATCAGCGGTCCCGTTAATCTTCCATGTCGCTCGGAAAGCTGGGGACAGGCGACTCAACTACGGCAGAGACGTCGCACACGGCAGTGTGGATCGCCTCAGGTTCAGTAGGGCGGTGGGGAATCGCGATAAGAGGGATGTCGTTCGGCAGCACCAGCATTTCTGGTGGTTGAATGATGGAGAAGATGTTTCGTCGTCGTTTCCGTCAATTACGGACCAGCCTCACTAATGAGGCAGAGCTGACCAATCTATTTGCTCGGTGAATAGCGATGGCCAGCTTACATAGGTTTAGATTAGTATTTAAGAAATATATACATATATTAGTATATACTTTTGTATATACTAATATATGTATATAATTGTGTATAATATCTATGTGTATGTGGTGTGTATGTAGGTTAGGTTTAAGTTTTTTTTTAAGTTAGATATTAAGTTTTTATAAAAAAATAACTCCATATGCTAAGTTTTTGTTAGCAATTTTTTTCCTAGCTTTAAGTATACAAATATTTCAATAAAATGTAAATAAAGTCGAAAGACATAGATATAAGAATTTAGAGTAGCTTAGAGTGCCTGTGTGGGGCCAGTAAGTTAGTATAAGATTGTTAAGTAATTTTAAGCTAGCATTTAAGCATTTTTTGTTAGTATGTAAGAATTAATGATTTAAAAAATAAAATGCATTTAAAACTAAAACTAAAACTAACATTAGTTTTTTTCAACTTCATCATCTTATTATAAAAAAATTATGAGAAAATTAGTGACATTAATTGTAAATTCAATTTGCGAAACGTGTAGAAGACTACGTGATGTTTTTTTTTTTGTCCCATAAATAACTATCTGAGCTTCATGTTTGTCGCGCTGTGGACACATTTTGTACCACATACACTCTACCTGACGCAAAGCTAACAATTTGTCAACATAATGTGCATACAGAAGTATGCAAAATATCCACTTTGGGCTAAATTTTGTGAAAATTTCTAGGCCAGATCCAGCTGGTGTAGACAGTAAGTTACGAGATCTTATCTTGATATAAGCGTTCGAAAAATCGTGTTTAGAGACGTGGCTCATTTTTGATTCAATGGGTTTGAGAATTACCAAAATTTCCATTTCTGGAGTGAGGCAAATCTATAAGAGACTAAATTACATCCACATACTCGTAAGTGCTTTGGTGTGGTCTGCACATTGGTGACATCATCGTTCTTATTTTTTGAAGAATGGAGGAAGGCGATAAATGCCATTGACTTACTGAGGATTCCATCCAACGTCAATATTTTATAAAGAAATGGACAAGAATTGGCCACTGAGATCGTGGGATTTGATGCCACTCGATTACTTATTTTGGGGCTATAGGTCCCATAGCTCTTAAAAACCAATTGCCGCTATAATGTAGTAATACAGGAGGCAAATAATCTTGTTGGTAGATTGAACAATGTGCATAGAAATAAAAAAAAAGTTATGAGTGACAGAACCAAAAAAAGTGCTAAAGTTTGCAATATATCAATAAGGAACCAATATGTCGAGAATAAGGCTTACTAAGTATTTACTAAAAGAATGTATGATATTTAAAACTAACATATGAATATATAAAATGTGTAAGGATTAAATTAACGTCATCGGGAATCGGACGATTATTTGGAAATCAATACACTATTATTTGACCTACGATTGCCGACAAAAGCAAAAACGAATAGATACTTAAACAAATACTTATTGGACAGATTTTTATAAAGACCGAAATAGGGAATGCAAATAAAAGCGATTTTAATTAATTAAGGGCGTGTAGTATTGGGTATATAACTTAATTCGTGCGTTTTTTTTTTCAAAATTTGAACTTTTATTTAAGAAAAACATGTACAATAGTATTATTCAAAGTATTGCCCATCTGAAGCTGACTTTTCCCATCTTTCTGGCAATTTGTAGATCCCATCCCAAAAGAACTGCGCCGGCTTGGCAGCCAAGAATGAATCAAGCCAATTTTTGATGTTCTGCTCTGATGTGAACCGTATTTCAGTGAGGGCGTTCTGCATCGACCGGAACAAGTGGTAGTCAGAAGGGGCAAGGTCTGGGCTATAAGGCGGGTGGGGTAAGACTTCCCATCCACTGTTTTCCAAATAATTCTTAACCGGAATAGCAACGTGGGGCCGAGCGTTGTCATGATGGAAAATTATTGCCTCGTATCTGGTCGCATATTCCGGGCGTTTTTCGGCCACTACTCTCTTCAAATGGATTAATTGTGTTCGGTAGCGTTGTCTATTTATGATTTCACCCGGTTTTAGCAGCTCATAATACAGCACACCCATCTGATCCCACCAAATACAGAGCATTACCTTCGCGCCATGGATATTCGGCTTTGCCGTTGATTTGGCTGGTTGGCCGGGTTTCACATATGATTTTGACTTTTGCGCTTGGGGTTGTCGTAATGGATCCATTTTTCATCACCAGTAACAATCCGATGTAATGATGACTTCCTTTTGTGGTGTTCCAGCAGCATTTTGGACATGCAAAACCGCCTTTCGACGTCTCTCGGCTTGAGTTCATGTGGAACCCAATTTCCTTGCTTTTGAATATATCCAGCTGCTTCTAAACATTTTTAAATGGCTGCTTGAGTGACACCCAAAGATTCTGCGAGCTCTTCTTATGTTTGGCTACAATCTTCATAGAGTAATGCTTCCAGTTCTTCATCTTCAAACTTTTTTGGCTGCCAGGACGTTCATCGTCTTCCAAGCCAAAATCACCACTTTTAAATCACTTTTGGCACGTTCGCTCAGCTAGCGCATGTTCACCATAAACTTCCACCAAAATACGATGACTTTCGGCAGCAGTTTTCTTCATATTAAAGTAATGAAGAAGAACTCCCCGCAAAAACACTTTTTCAGGCACAAAGTTCGACATATTTGAGTGAAAAAAAATTATTGTTGTTTACGCTTCAAATGAATGACATATATTGAAATGACGTACAATGACAGTAGCTTTCCAACGCATGCTCCAATGGAATAATATCAATGGAATAATACAAGTTACGCCATCTTTTAGCAATCCGCAAGTTATAGACTCAATAACTTAAGTAATCAGTCCTGTATTTACTTGTATAGTGTCAGTTTCATAAACCATATTCTGCTAGATATAAGAGGGTGATTGCTAAATTGCAGAATCACGAAACACACACAATTCCACAAAATTTTGTGTAAGTCGTAATATAAAAAAGTGCCCGTACATACACTTGCGGTCATAAAAACCGCTCCACCTAATGAGTTCTGAAAAAATGTCTAATTACATCAGATCGTAAGGGTTTTTCCCATACTAATAAAGGGTATTCCCCATAGCGGAGTTCTTCCTCGTATTCAGTGCAAAAAAAATTAGTTTGAATTAAGTTGTGACGGTAACAAGTAAAAAAAGTGAAATGTCTGGTAAATATCATCAACTGACTCGGGACTAAAAAGTTCAAATATTGACTTTAGTCGAAGAAGGGCTTGGCTATCGTGAGATTGCAGTTAAAATAGGATGCTGTCATTCAACTATCGTACAACTGATGAAGAAAAAAGAAAATTTCGATCCACTGGAAAGGAAAAAAGGCTCGGGACGAAAACGTAAAACAACCCAGAAGACGGACAATGTATTACAAAGAATTAGCATGAAAGATCGCTTTAAAAGTGCTGTCCATATAAGAGCAGAGCTGAGTGAATTTCATCAAGTTGATCTAAGTGCCGAAACCATACGCCAACGGCTACGGGAGATAGGTTTATATGGAAGACGACCAGCTAAAAAACCTCTCCTAACCACAAAAATGAAAAAAGCTCGCTTGACGTGGGTAAAAAAGTACGAAGATTGGACGCAGGATGATTGGCGATGTGTGATATGGTCCGATGAAAGTAAATTTAATTTGTTGTGTGACGACAATTTGCCATATGTACGACGGTCAGCAGGTGAAAAGTTTAAGGACGAGTGCATAGTCAAAACAGTGAAGTTTCCTCAAAGCCAGATGGTTTGGGGATGTTTTTCTTTTTACGTTTTGGGCCCTTTGCACTTTGTTAATGGAACTATGAACGCTCAAAAGTATGGAGAAGTAGTAAGGGAGTTTTTGGTACCAACAATTGAACAGCATCATTCGTATACTCACAAGTGCATTTTTCAAGATGATTCTGCACCTTGCCACCGCGCCAAATCCGTAAGTAAAGTGTTATAAATCAACTGCTAGTTGTCTACTGTATAAATAATAAACAGACAAGTAACTAGAGTCTTTCAATCATTTTCAGCTCAAGACAACGTTTGATGACGTCGGAATTGCCAGACTAGACTGGCCAGCTAATTCGCCCGATTTAAACCCAATCGAACACTTGCTAAATGAAGTTCTGGAACATGTATGGAATATTACTGAACTTCTAATAAACTCGATGCCTTCTACAATAAAAGCGATTATAACCGCCAAAGGAGGAGCAACTCGGTATTGATAATTTTTTGGTAAAAGTGGCATATCTAAACATCTTATATACACATACATAAAAAATGTATCGTTTGATTTTGTTAACCAATGACTGTATTAAAATATTTTAAAAAAATAAGAAAATTAACTGGTTTTTCTTTCTTTGTTAATATCTTTTTTCAAACATTCAATAAACAGATGAAAATTAGATAGAAATACTTATAAACTACTGCGGAGTACTCAACAAAAATTTCATTTCATTATAAAAATTATTATCGTAGTTATTAACAATTTTTCAATAATTTTGATATGGTGCGGTTTTTATGACCGCAAGTGTACACTTAATATTGTTTTTATTATATTGTATGTTTTTTTGAATACGTATGTGTACAAGTCCACAGTAAATAAGACTTGTTATCAGCAATTAAATGAAGAAAAATTTGTACAAATTTATTTTATTGAACAATTTTGCACCTGATGACTTTTAAAAATATTTTCAATATCTGGTCTTCACTTTGAAATAGTTGTTCTAATAACATTATCTCTAATGTACATATTTACCAGCTTTCTACATTTGGTTTTCTGAATATTCATTAATGTTGACTGCCTTTTAGAAACCGTTTAAAAATTGTTTTGTACAGAAACCCAAAGTTCTTCAACTGCTTTTTGGGTAATTTTTTTGTGCGACAATGTTACAAGAAAATCCAAAATAGTGAAATTTGAAAACCTTGAAAACAAACACGAAAACGACACAGAACAATGAAGCCGTGCACCAAAGGCTTAAAATTCTCACAGCGTGTTTGCAAGTTGATGTTAATTCATAGGCTGCTCTTTTGGGAGACGAGAAAATACTTGCGGAAACATCGATTGGAAAAATGATTTTCAATGAAATCTAATGTTTAAAAGCAGGTTACTTTGTTGGAGAAAATAAAAATATTGTGAAATATAATAAACGTCATTGAATAGGGTTTTTGAAAATGCGTCCTAGCCCCCAGCTTCTTCCTAGTTGAGGCATACTCGTATATTCTTCTTGAGTTCTGTTTTTTTTGTTAAGTTGGTAAATCTGTTGTTGACATTCCCTCTAAATCTTAGCATCATAGCTTGATATTTGCAAAAGTTACGTAGCCAAGAGTACATCTATCTCTGTGTGTGTTGCGATTTTTTACAATTTTAGAAATGGATTTAAATTTGCAACAACGAACTTGTATTAAATTTTGTGTAAAAAACGGATTTAATGGTGCGCGAACGTTGGAAATGTTGGAAAAGTGTTTCGGCAACGATTCTCTAAAGAAAATGGTCGTTTACCAGTGGCACGAGCTGTTCAAAAGTGGTCGTGAGTCAATCGAAGATGATGAACTCAGTGGCAGACCATCGACATCGAAAGCCGACCACGACGAAAACATTGATGAAGTAAAAGAAATGTTGGTCAATAACCACAAATTAACCATCAGAGAGATAGCGGAGGACTTGAACATTGCGTATGGGTCCGTCCCAGACGTTTTGGTTAATGATTTGGGTTTCCGTCTAGTAGCAAAGTTGGTGCCAAAAGACCTCAATTTCGTGCAAAAAAGAGACCGTGTTGACGTCGCAAAAGAGATGATTTGCGAGGCTGAATCCAATCCCACATTCATCAAGGAGACGAGACGAGTACGACACGCAATTCAGATATCAGGCAAGTGAATGGCGTTCACCAAATGAGCCGAGACCAAAAAAACCACGTCGTTTTCAGTCAAAAAAGAAGGCAATACTCACGGTTTTCATGGATTACAACGGTGTAGTACATCATGAATTTTTGCAAGAAGGCCAGGCAGTAAACAAAGAGTATTATTTGGGCGTTATGAGACGTTGGCGTGAAGCAATTCGTCGAAAGAGACCAGAATTGTTGGCAGAAAACTCGTGGATTTTGCATCATGATAACGAACCGTGGCACAGTGCCATCATTATTCGTAATTTTTTGAAGAAAAATGCAACAAATACCGTCCAACAGCCACCGAATTCACCTGATTTTACTTCCTGTGACTTCTTTCTGTTCAATCGAGTTAAAAAAGCACTACGGGTTTCAGCAGCCGAGAGGAAGTAGTGGAAAAATCGCAGGAAGCACTGAAGGACATACCGAAAACCGAATATAAAAAATGTTTCGAGGATTGGATCAAGCGCTGGCATAAGTGTGTTGCAGTCGTTGGGGATTACTTTGAAGGGGACAATATAGATTTAGAGAAATAAACTTGTGTTTTTAATTTTCTGAATAAATTCCGAAAAACTTTTTGATCAAGGTGGTATTTACTACGCCAACTCTGAATTCCCGAGTCATAATGGACAAACATAAAAGATACAAACACCGACAGTGCTAAGCGAAGTTGTGGAGGAGTGGAAGTTCTAACGTTGGTTAATCGAATCAAATGTAGCTGTTGTACTCTTACAACAACAAAAAACAGAGCACAAATAAAAATCACACTCATAACTCGGGATCGATCGGCGGTTACGTACTCGTATCCTCAGTCATTGCTTCGGGAATTTCGAAAACTTTCTTCATTCACAGTGAGGTAAGTAATAGTCAAGCTCTAGTCAATAAACCACTCGCCAACAAAAAACCCCAGAAGAAGAAATAAAGCGGGAAAAAGCATAGACCACGTACGCTGGTTTTTGAGCACCGTTAGTATTGAAGAACTGTGCTTCAAAAGTAACGATTGAAATTGGATAAAACAAAATTATTGTGTTAGCTAAAATATTCGAGGAAAAATTCTCGTAAATAATTTTTGAATTCGCTCCTACTTAAGTCTCTGGAGTGACATTACCCCTTGGGAAGTGTGTACTTTATTTAGTAACAAGTAATTGGGGGCTTATTAACAAAATGTAAAGGTAATTTCAAGAACACAGGAGGCGGCAAGAGCTTGTAGAGCTACTCGTATTTACGCAGCTAGGGCTCTCTAGTTTGATATAATTGTCAATGTTGCCGCTTTGATACAGGTTCCTGGATCCACATTAGTATGATATTATTCATTTATAGCTCTAAAAATTCTACTGACCTTAATGGTAGTTAAATTCGCGGATTTGGAAATTCCTTTCTCGTCTATAGTCCATGAGCGTACAACATCTTCTACAACTTTGTCGTTTATTAATCGAAAGCCAGTTATGTTTGTTCCACCGTATTTGAATTCGTCCAAATTAACGGTATGCAAGTCTAATGATGTTACTAAGTAACTATGGTAATCACTCATCATACCAATTTGCTGTGCTTGTTTTAAAACCTCGTAGATTCTCTCAGTTGTGCAGTCTAAAACAATGTGAGCTTCTGCAGAGTTCTTAATTTGTTTCAATAAAGGCCTTACGGAAAGACGAAGAGCGGGTTATACTTTTTTTTGTAAAATATGTATGCTCGTTTCTTACCTGTAATCACCAGTATCACTCAATTGTCTTACTGTAATAGGAAACGAAGATGGTCCATGCGCCTTGAGTAATTCCTGTAGTCTAACAAGTCCGTCATTGTTTTCGTAGATAATTGTGAAGGTTTTCCAACCCCATGACTTCACTATATCAACATAGGCCTACGATTATATAAGTTCCATATGCTTAAAGATAAAGTTTGGTTCTAAGAAGAGATAGGGATTTACCTTCGAAAGCGTATTTGGATGGGGGTAAAGGTTAACTAGGCAGCTCTCTCTTCTTAAGCGGTAGTCCCATCGATTTTCTAAATGGGGTACCTTCAAGAAAAGAAAATTAAAATACTGAAAACAACAGCAGATGGATTCTTAAATTACCTCCATTGTGTCGCAAATGCTTTGCACATGGCCAGCGGTATGTGAAGACTGAGGTCCAAAAATGGCAGCAACTCCAATATTTAACAGGCTGCATACTTAGAAGGAAACATGTGTTTGATTAATAATATTATATTTAAAAGTCCGAACACTGTAACATGAAGTACTCTGTAGGAAAGTAGTATTTAGTTTAAATGGTAACTTGGAAATATACAAGAAACTATGTGAAAAATATATATCAAATGAGTTTGACAGTAAACCAAAGGATAGAGAAGAAATATAATCTAAAGTAATGAAGTATCGTAATCTTTTTCCTTGTGCTCTTTTAACTTAGTTAATTTCCCTGTACTACACCATAAACATAAATATACTGTTCAAGCACAATATCTTAGGTTTCAACTGATCCGCATCGGACGTCTAACCAGATGAAACGTTTTGACATACGAAGATCAAACCAGAAGATGGAGGAGATACAGCGCATATGTGTTCAGCACTAAGTCAAACTGAGTGAAGCAGAGGAACTATTATCAAGCCTCTGAAAAAAGGTTACTTACATAACCTTATGTATTTGTATTTTCTCATCAACGACTGCAATTATAATTTTAATAAGACTCAGCGAACAATTATAATAGATTCTGCAATTCCTTAGCAACAAGCAAGTTCTCAACCTGCATCCACCAAAAGGATAATTGAAATCCTTTTTTCAGTTAACTGTCTCATCAAATTAAATTCATGCACAGGACCTGAACTGCATTTGGAGTGCTATAAGCAGTTTAGTTTTGTCTTACAATGTATGTTATATAACACTTGGAAACTGACGGGGAGTGTAAGAAAATATTATAAAATGAAAATTTCCGGAGTTCATAATGATGGTGCAGCAATATACAGGGTGTTTCCTAATCCGTCAAGGATAATTTGGGAAATGATACTTGGGTATATTCTAAGAAAAAAATCGTTTTACAGTAAGGTTCTGCCTCCAGGTGGGTGTCGACCTTGTGGTCGGAAGCACCATACACTCTTTTTCCGTAGAACTAGAGATCAGTCTTCAGCGTCTACAACGTCAGCTTCGCAATCGAGAGACCCTTCAACAGCTGATGCCAAGTTGGCACAGCCATCTTTATGACTAGCCGACCCTGTGATAACTTGCCTGACTCGAGGATATCGTACGGTATTGCTTGCTACTGCGCGCGGATATGCACATGGGGAACAGAATGAACTCCACGTCCGTTTACTTTGTGATCCTGGATCGCAGGAAAGTTTCACATAAGATAGAGTAGCTCACTATTTGAATTTTCGCTGAACTAATTGAAGTTGAAGAAATTATTGCATTGGCTCAAACTTGTACAAAGGGAAGCCTTTTCTTTCAACTTAAGGGAGCATCCATGAATTGGTAATCTCATCAATTACGTCGATAATCCCCGCGGTGGACGACGATGTGACTCGATGGACGTATTTATATGGTCTTCAACTGGCCGACCCGAGTTTTGGTACACCTGGTGGAGTAGATGTACTTCTAAGGGCTGATGTGTGGTCTGATCGTCACAGGTGACATTACTAATGGTAACCAAGATGAACCGCATGCTCAATAAACCCAATTTGGATGAGTAGTTTTTGGTCCGGCTTCGACTGCAACCACATCAGCACGCCATATTTGCAGTCTCTGTGCTCAAGTGTCCGAGGTTGTACCAACTTTGGAAGAGCTCGCACGAAATTTTGGAAGTTCGAAGAGATCCCTGGAGATGAAGTTAAATATGATGAGGACGAGTGTGAACGAATATTTTCAGCGACACACTCTCGTACCAGAGATGGCAGATATGTCGTACATATACTATTTCTTACTGATGTCAACAAGTTTGGAGATTCCTATCGAAGGGCACTGCGGCAATTTAACTGCCTCGAACGCCGACTGGCCGGAAATGATGATTTGCGAGAAAGGTACGTTACTTTCATGCGTAATTATTCCGCCCTCCATCATATGGAATATGTTGGTTAACCTGGCGACCATCTTAGAGGGTATTTCATTCCATATCACGTAGTGACCACAAAGTTTCGCGTTGTATTCAGTGCGTCAGCTCGATAAAGCATTGGGATCTCGCTAAGTGACGTTTAATTGATTGGTCCTACAATACAATACAAGATTGCTTGGTAAATATAATTCATCGCTTTCTTCGTTTCCTCGTCGCTCTCACAGCGGACTTTGAAAAAATTTTCGACCAGATATTGGTGGCACCTGAGCATCGGCAGTACCAGCGCATTCTGTCCTGTGAGTCAACTGAAAATGACATTGGGGTCTACGATCTGGCCACAGTTACGTATGGGATGGCTTGTTTCCGGTTCAATGCATTACGTGCCTTACAATAATGTACCCTTGACAATAATGACTGCAATCTGACTGACTGCAATCAGGCTTTAGCAGCGCGGGACCCGATGTTGAGGTCTTTTTATGTAGGCTACTTTTTGACTAGTTGCAATTCCATTCATGAAGCAGTGCTGTTGGCTACGAACGTCGATAAAATTCTCTTAGCTGGTCATTTTAAACTTCGGAAGTGGACTTCCAATAGTCTTCAGGCCATCCGAGACATCAAGGGTAAGATCCAACCAGCGGCTGAACATATCATCGATCCTGTGACAGTTTCGGTGCTTGGGTTAAGGTGGGATCGAGGGAGCGACGAATTGCTGTTCAGAGTGAATCTCGTTCAACCTGCCAAATCTCCTACGAAGAGGCGAGTTCTTAGTGAAGTTGCACAGTCTTCGGGTATCACTTGGGATGCTCCCCTACCTACGGAATTGTTAGAAGAATAGAATACATTTCGGACTGGTCTCTAGGCACTACACCATTTTCGAGTGCCCAAGTGGCTGGGCATGACATATGGAGAAATAACAACAATCCACGATATTTGCGATGCCAAGTCAAGGGCATATGCTGCTGTTCTTTATACCAGAACAACTCGTCCGAAGGAACCATGGCATGTTTGGCTTCTGACTGCTTGCACCAAGGTAGCTCTACTCCACGATTCTTCGATTTTAGTTATGTGCAGCGCACTTGATAGGTGTGACTCTACAGAACGTTCACATTGCATTTGGGCTGCAGAACACATTTGTGGTCGGATTCAAACATTGTGCTCTGCATCCTGCAACGCTTAAACAATGCAACCAACCGAGTTGGACAGATACAAGAACTTACATATCCCAACCGATGGCACCATATTCGGTCGGCTCCGAATCTCGCGGATTACACCAGTCGAGGCATTGGGGCAGATGCACTTTTAAAACATCGCTTATGCCTGCATGGACCGGAGTGGTTGATGGACGAACTACTCATTTCACACCACAATACCATGCTTAGCGAAGAAGAAATTTTTACAGTCCGAAACGAAGAAAGGAGGTCCTTGAGTGCAGTGACGGCTACAGTTACTCCCGAACTTACCACGCGAAGGCGAGATGGGCAAATCATCCACTGATTGAATGTTTCAGTTCTCCTACTCGGCTTCTACGAACCGTAGCGCGCATCAGACGCTGGAAGTCGATACGACGACAACTACTGCATGGATTGGTAATTGGCCCTGAAGCGCTGGATGGAAATTCTAATTCGCTTGGAACAAGGTAAATGCTTACTAATGATATACTTCAATTTCGGAATGCTTCCAGATTATCGAACTCGAATCGACTACTCTCACTTAAGGATATTCTCCGATTAGGTGGTCGAATTAAAAGTGCACATGTGCCCCATGACTACCGTTTTCCAATTATCCTGCCTAAGTCTTGGGTTACTGATTCTGCAGACGCACGAAACAAAGATAATGCTACAGACCTTCCACCATCGATACTTGATTTTGCACGATAGACAGGTTGTACGGACATTTCTGCATAACTGTACCATTTGTCGATGCCATCGTGGTGCTATTCTTACGCAACAAATGGCCATGCTACCAAGGCAAGGGGTAACTGCTGCTCGCCGCTTCAGCCTGTCAGGCGTTGACTATTGTGGCCAATTTTTTATGAGTGCTGGAGCAAAACGGTCCGGGTTAACCATCAAGACCTATTTGGTTATCTTTATTTGTATGGTTACAAAGGCTGTACATATAGAGGTCGTGGACGATCTTACTTCTCAGGCGTTTCTAGCGGTCTTTACGAGATTTGTCAGTCGGCCCAGCGCCTGTCGTGATCTATATAGCGATAACTGCAAAGTCTTTGTTGGGGCAAACCGCATGTTTAAAGAAGACTTGGGTACCTACTTGAACCAGTGATGCAAATCAACAAGCGTTGGCCAACATGGGAACGAATTGGCATTTTATCACACCCAGATGGGCTCTGGGAAGGTACGGTGAAAGCGGCGAAACGTCATCTGGTGCACCTAATCGGAGCATAAACTCTATTGTATAGTTAGTTGTAGACATTGACGGTGCGTATCGAGGCGTTTGTAAATTCGGGTCTACTCATACCCGTGCACGATGACCCAGACGATGTCCTAGGTCTGACGCCAGACCATTTTCTTATAGGGTCTTCCATCATCTCACCGAGGTTCCTCATAATCGATTCAAGCTCTGACTTCTCGTCCATTAGAAGTTTTGCCAAAGATGGAGCGATGAGTAATTACACACATTACAAATTCGAAGCAAATGGCAATGATGCGAAGAGTTGTACAAGTTGGTGACATTGTTTTAGTACGACATGAAAATTTATCTCGGACTCATTGGCGATTGGGCCGAATCACGAAAGTTCATCCTGGTAGGGATGGGTTAATCCGCAACGCAATCGACTAAGATCGCACATGGCAAATGTACCCGGGCAATCCACAAATTGTGCCGGCTGGTGGAGTTTTTCGAGTTAGGTGGTTTGACCAGGCAGGATGTTTTGAGATTTGGCTGGCAATACCCCATCGGTCAATTTTATTACTGACATATGCTGTCACAACGGAGCTGTCAAATTGTTTTTTCTTCAATTGAATTTTGCTCTTACCAGCGCACAAATGTGCTTTTCTTTTTCTTTGATTAAATTGTTAAAATCAGAATCATTGTAATGCGAAGTTAAAAGAAATAAGAATAACAGTTTATATCAATTATGGAGGATTTAAGAAAAGGCTTACTTTCGTGTACCCTACCCCTGTCAACGGAAATTGCTCTGTTAATACTAATGGTAGAAACTTCGTCTAAGACTTTATTTTTAGAAGAAATACTAACCTTTATAACTGTGTTTAAATAAAATTGATGTCTTATTTAAGTCTTCAGATATCCAATATCTTAGCCTGCTTCATTTTTCTTGCCAATGCTAATTTTTGACTTTGAGCTCACTTTCTCCAGAAAATGCGTAATAAACTAACCGTTTTATTACTTTTTTTTTTTACAAACGTAACGATAATAAAAGAAATCATCAACAAGTTTGTAGAAAATGCAGGAAATGCAGGAAATGCAGGAAAGCCTGCAGCAGATAAAAAAAGGAATTTATGATTTTTTACCTACGTTTCCAACAACAGTTGACAATAAGAGTGATTTTCCAAGAATTAATAATTTTTTTAAAATTGCATAGCTATGGGTGCTCGTTTATTTGGCTACTCGCAAAACCCTCATTTCCTTACACTGTTCCTTAAAAGTTCGCAAAAAAAGTTAGGTTTCGGTATGAAAGCCAATTTGGAAAATTTGCCAAACAAAAATGATATAAAGGATTAAAAAAAAAAAATTAATTCATCAGTTTAATTTTTTACGCCAAGGTCATAAATATAAAATGTCTGCATTTACAAACCAAGAATACGAAGACATTATTTACGTTTATGGCTTGTTGAATGGAAGTTCAACTAGAGTGTGACAAAAATATCATGAATTTTATCCTAACTGACGATTTCCTAGTGAAGGAGCACTTAGAAATAAGTATCGAAGGCTACGATAAACGGGATCAGTTTCAAATACACAACCTAAGGCTAGAGCTCCACAAGTAGAAGAATTTCGGCGGATGAAGGAATACTGGAAGCTGTTACAACTGATTCATCAATCAGGATTAGACGCCTAGCTTTGCAATCTAATGTCTCGAAACATAAAATTAATAATGTACTGCATGTAGAAAATTTTTATCCATACCACGAAACACCTGTGTAAGAACTGCTTCCCTATGATTTGGAAAAGAAACTCGAGTTTTCTAACTGGTTGCTGGAGCTTGGATGACAACGCGTTTATTAGCACAATTCCTTGGACGGACGAATCTGAATTAAAAAGAGATCGGATCACAAATTTCTATAATCTTCATACATGAACTGCGGACGATCTACCTACAAGCAGATATATATTTTTTCAATACAAATTCAGCTTCAATATTCAGACAGGAGTAATTGGAAGTAAGTTTATTGTCCCCTCAAAACCACCACGTAGGCTGAATTCTACAAACTATCTGGAGTTTATGCGAAATGATTTAGCAGAACTATCCGCATTGAAATACAAAACCGGGTTCTCACATGCATACAAAACGCAGGAGGACACTTTGAGCAACTGTTGTAACTGTTTTATACACACATAAAATAAAAATTATTTAAAACCACACAAAAGCAACAAAAGCGTTCATAAGAAAAAAATTGTAAAACTTTATGTTTATTACGCATTTTCTGGGGAAAAGTGACCTCAACCTCAAAATGGGCAAGAAAAATGGAACAGGCTTTGATTTCGGATATCTGAAGACTCAAATAAGGTGTCAACTGTATTTAAACGCAGTTACAAAGGCTTATATTATTTTCTACATTTAATATTAAAAGAGCTATTTTTGTTGACATGGTTCTAGGTACACCAAAGTAAGTCTTTTCTTAAATCCTCGATAAATGATGTCAGCATTACTTTAGAACGATTTCTTTCTTAGAATATACCAAAAAATCATTTCCTAAATTATCCTTGCCGAATTAGAGGACACTCTGTATATAAAGTGCTAAAAATGTTATTTTTGCGGTACGGCTATAGTATAAATCTAAGAAGATCTAAAATTTCTAATCTAAGAGTTAATATTCAGACATTAGATAATGTCCCGGCTTCAAAAAAAACTATCTTCCCCAATTTCTACACTCTTTCAGCACCTAAGTTTTTCAACCTGTTGCCGTATGAGATACGAACCTTAAAAACCAAACATGTACGAGTATTTCTGAATGAAATGATTGATTGATGATAGATTGCTCTGAGCTCAAAAATGCTTTCGTTAATATTGCTTAATAAAAATGATACAATAAAATACGAGTATGTATTGGGTCTACAAGTAAGTTTCCAGCGTTTGTCAGAGATGGCGCCACTAGTGGATCCCGGGCAGAAATGTCAGACCCCATGTGTTTTATTTGTAGGTTTTGTATCTGTCAACAACTTTGCAGCGTTATATTTGAGCAGTTCTATCGGTGTCGTACATTTTATCGAGCAAAATCATGACAAGTTTCCAGCCAAATAAACGTCATTTGCGGGAAGCGCTGCTTTTATTCTTTAATATGAAGAAAAGTGCGGCTGAGGCCTATCGTTTGCTTTCGGAAACTTATGGGGCGGAATGTATTGGTGAATCGAAGTGCCGCGAGTGGTTCAAACGGTTCAAAACTGGTGATTTTGGAGTTGAAGACAAAGATCGCCCCGGAAAGCCGAAAAGTTTTGAAGACGACGAATTGGACGCTTTACTGGATGAGGATCCGTGTCAGATTCAAGAAGAACTTGCTGCATCATTGGGCGTCACGCAACAAGCCGTTTCCCTGCGCCTAAAAGCACTGGGGTTCATTCAAAAGGTTATAAACTGGGTGCCGTACGAATTGAAGCCAAGAGACGTCGAACGGCGATTTTGCATGTCCGAAATGTTACTGCAGCGGTATAAAAATAAATCATTTTTGCATCGTATTGTCACTGGTGATGAGAAATGGATTTATTATGATAATCCTAAACGCAGAAAATCGTATACAAAGCCCGGCGAGCCCGCCCAATAGACGCCGAAACGAAATATTCACGTGAATAAGGTCATGCTCTGCATATGGTGGGATCAAAAGGGTGTCGTATACTACGAATTGCTTTCGAGTGGTGAAACCATCAAAGGACCATTATATCGAAACCAACTAATTCGTTTGAAGCGGGCATTAAAAGAAAAACGGCCAGAATATGAGTCCGTCATTTTTCATCACGACAACGCTCGGCCACATGTTGCGGTTTCGGTGAAAAACTATTTGGAAAGTAGTGGATGGGAAATTCTGCCTCACCCGCCTTACAGTCCAGACTTGGCACCATCTGACTACCACTTGTTTCGTTCGATGCAGAACGCTCTTACGGGAATATGCTTCAGCTCAGTAGAGGAAATCAAAAATTGGCTCGATACGTTCTTGGGCTCGAAAGACGAGAAATTTTTTTGGTCCGGAATTCATAAATTGCCAGAAAGATGGGGTAAAGTTGTAGCTTCCGATGGACGATACTTTGAATAAAGCATTGTAACTATTTTTTCATAATAAAACTTCAAATTTTGGAAAAAAAACGCTGGAAACTTACTTGTAGACCCAATATAATATCTATATATGTGTAATAATACATATACAGCTTGTAAATATTCTCGCTATTACTCCGCTTTAAACATATAATTATTATTTTAATAGGGGGGTTATTCGCCTCTAACACTTCATGTTATACATAGAATTGTCCCCATATTGTTATTTTTCTTTTTGTTTTAAAAATAAATTGAATTGAAATTGGAAAAAAGGAGACAAAAATAGAATTCCATTCGTGGGCTGAAATTCATCGGTAGTAGATGTTTTAGTGTGATCTTTTGGTTAAATCATAAATAAAATAATATACATAATATTATAATAAAATAAATAAATCATAAATAAAATATAATAGAGAACTTCCAAGATAACAGATAAATAACGTGTGGATTTCTCCAATGGGGATAGATTGGTCGCACTATATGGTGCAATGTATGTAAGTTCATTGCCAAATAGGCGTTACAAGTGTAGTTACTTAGAAAAGCACGTTGGTTTTAAAAGTTCTGGTAGTTGATATCAGTTTGTTCTCCTAAGTGATATGAAGTGTACTTTTAGCCTAGCTCCGGCCACTGCTCTCATGAATATCTCATTATTGATAAAATTGTGATTGGAATCAGCTAGACATCTCCAAAATTCATTTGAATCGTAAAAAATCTGGATCTAATCGAACTTTTTCATCGAAGATATCGTTTCCCTAAATTGATCGTGCGCCATTTTAAACGTGGTTAAAGTGCTAAACGATGACTTTACATTAAGTTCTCCTTTTCGACGTAGATAGACTTCCAATAAATTTACTGTTTTTCAGACACCTGTAAAGCCAAGACTACATTTATTCTTAAATTTAACTACAATACATATACTCTGCACAAAAAAATCTGCAGTACAGGCCTTATGAGACAGATTTTTTCCAAACACGGTTTCCTGCCGCTCAGTTTCAGGCTCTAAATTATCTAAGTACCCACTGAAGAACCACTGATCTACTTTGAAATTGTTTTTGTAATTGCTCTTGAAATCTACAAAATCACATCCTTATGCCTCCATCCCTACTGTCGGCGCCAGAATGGAGAATAATTTGTGCATGCGCCATTTTTATCCGTTAAATTTTCATATGTACGAGTATAAACGACCAGCGCTACCAGTGTGTGATTTGATCAAAGGATATTGTTTCCTCGCTTTGTTATGTACTCGTAGTGGTGCTTTTGGTTTTTCCGCTTTTAGAAATACTATGTTAAGGTCATTCTTTGGTGATTTTTTCGCCAAGCTGTTATGAAAAAGGGGAGCATCTTCGGTCATACAGTTGGAAAATATAGCTGGATTAATAAATGGAGTCAGGTTAGTCAATTTTCGGTCGGGCGAACTGTAACCACACGTAGTACTTGTAGCTGGTTGTCCAGCACGCAATTTTATCCCTATGGTATTGCCTACGTACGGTATATTCCCAAATTGATCTCAGACAATTGTCTTGGAACAGAATTGCCTTGTTGACGTTCGTTTTTATAATGAGTGACAAAGTGCATTGTGGTCAAAAAGGTGCAAAAGAGGCACGTACATACAGCAAGAGACCGAAAATATCTGGAAGAAGACCGCTGAATCGACAGAGTTAGAGGCTCCAAGCGAAATGAATGCTAGTACATCCGCCAACAAATTGAAGCAATCGGAAGATACTCGTATGTACGATATTGAAGTGAATCCAGGTTTTGGTTATCGTATGATAAACTTTATTGCAATTTTAACGACTATTTCAAAATTGTCGTTTGTAAAGTGTGCACATCGTAAATGAAATTTACGGAAAGTCATAAGCGCCGCGCGGTTTGGGATTCAAAATAGTAGTGTTTTGTGGAAAATGTGTAGTCCATTTGTTGAAAAAAGCTATGAAATAAACCGTAGAATTGTAATTTCCATGCGATTACTTGGAATTGGTTTGCACGGAATAAAAAAGTTTTGTGGATTTATGGAATTACTTTGGCCTATGTTTCACTCTTTCTATGATAAAGTTGCCAAAAGAATTTCAACTGCAACTAAACTAGTTTGCAAAAACAGTATGATGAAAGCAGCGAATGAGACAACTATTAAAAAAGCAGAAACTGAAATTATGATATCAGGCGATGGTTCGTGTAGAAAACGTTGGTTTAAGCTCTTGTTTGGCTTAGTGACTCTTATTGGCAATTACAGCGCAAAAATTATAGGCTACGCAGTGAAATCAAAATACTCGGAGAATAAAGAAGATACCAGGGAGTATACGAAATGGGCACAAATTCATAAAGATAAGTGTGATGTGAATCATGATAGATCAGTAGGAAAAATGGGGGTTGATGCAGTTGTTGAGGTGTTTGAGCGATCCCCTAAACTAATTGACGAATTCTCTATTTATTATGGTTAGCCATTCGTAGAAACTGTGGTTCAGTTAAAAACATGAGTAACAGTATATGGGCTACACTCAATCATAAATTATCTACTAACGCAAAACCGCAACACGATAAATGTCCGACCGGAGAGGATTCATGGTACTCATGGCAAAAGGTAAAAGCTACAAATAGTTTGGGTGAGCTAACTCTTCTAATTGAAGTGTATGAAGCTATCAAGCCAGTATACGAAGAATTGACCAGAGACGATCTTCTTACTCGATGCATCGGCGGTGTGGGCATTGGCCCCAATATCCATTTCTAGTGGTAAAACTGTGTTAGATATGGTTATAGATGTTGCAGTTTCCGTATACAATGATGGCTTTGCTTCAATTTAGCACATAATGAAAGCGATGGATTTAGAAATCCTCGCGAACAGCTACGAAATGTGCTTGCAGATTGACAAAGAGCGCATAAAGCTTGTAGAAAGATCGCTGCCTGAAGCTAAAAAAGGGTGGAGGATAGCATTAAAATCCAATAGAAAAGAAATGGAAGAGCAAGACACTAATTTAGAAGGCCAATTATATGGTGTAGACATCGCGTTTTAAGGGTATTACAATATTTTTCATGACTTTCTATAACTTAACATTTTAAACGCCTTTTTCTCAAAACTGCGTTTTTCAAGTTGGCCGCACCCAAAACTTGAACATTTTTCAACCAAATTTCAACTGGATCTTTAAAATTATACCATATTATCTAAATCAGTACGTAGGAATTTTTTATATGGCAGAGTTAAATTGTTATTAACAACTTTCTGGCGATTTTTCTGCGAATTTGGACGTGCGCCATTCGGCCAAGAATCCAAACCCTACGTACTTCTGTAGCTGTTTTTATGAATCATCCTAATTCAAAATTTATAGGAGCTGTTAGTATGGCCCTTCCAAAAGAGAGAGGTCATTTGAGAAACGCTGCATAGCCGCCATTTTTAAATAAACTATTCTATAAAAATTATGTTTTACAGTCAATCATATGTACAATAAACGTCTAAATTTGTAAACTCGATTTACGAGTATTTTATATGTTTCTTGAAAAAAAAAGAATCTCAAAAAAGCCAATTTTTACGGTCTCCAAAAATTTTAAAGAATCATATTAAGATTGTGTACCAATAAAATTTTTAATGAGACAAATAAAATATATTCAAATAAGGACATGTACGAGTACGTTACTGTCAATACTCGTATAGATCCCCTTATGAAATACACTGTAAACTTTATGGGAAGCAACATCGAGAACTATTCAATAAATAATATAACCGAAGAAATGTTCGAATATTAAAAAATATCCCATGGTTTGGCCTTCCCTACCCGCCTCCCATTGAAATAATATTGAAAAACCTGCAACTAAGTCCGGAAGGAGAAATCACCTTTTTCAATCACACCTTAACCGGTCAAAACCGCAGCTAAAACGAAAAGCCCCATAATTTAAACAAGACAAGAGCAAGCTCAACCAAAAATATGTACGAGTATGTATTGTATACATGTACATTGTACATATGATAATAGTACATAATACAAAAATAAAAAATAAATAAATAAACAAACAAATAACAGATAAATATAATTGTGTAAATATAATATGGACACAAAGATGGGCATAACTTACTTTTAGAATTAATGTTTTATTATTGTAACTACCTATATTTTTATCATGTTATTCGTTCTATATTTATAAAAATATTCGCATAAAAGTAACATATCGCTGCTATATATTTCCTTCCCACGTGCGTAGTAGATATTAGTTTCTAAGTAAGATTAAGTAATTTTATTTAAGGAAAGACAGAAGCGTCGAAAGTAATCGTTTTATAAGGCTCCGTGAGCAAGAGCTATTTTTATAATTTTATAAGAGAAAAAGTCACGCCATACGCGTATACCCCTAAACACCATTATACATATTTATTTATTTATTTTCAGGGGATACAATACAAATAAATTTGTAAAGTCCGGGTTATCACGCCGGGGTACTATGCCCATGTGGTATATATAACGGTACATCATTATATTGTTAAATTATTTCAAGTTACAAAAAAACAGAATGACAATACATTTCCGCCTCCGGTAGTATAACGCATTTTAAGGTTACGTTAGCTTACAAGGGTAGGAACCAAAAAGTGCAATCCCGACTCATGGGGAGCCAATTGAAGTAAAAATTCCAAAAGGACATTACACTTTACACTTTCTCTTGAAAAATACCAGAATTTGCTGCAAAATCTCAGTAGCTTCCTTAGAAAAATAGTTTCTAGTCGAATTTGGTCAAGAACCTGGGGACAATAAAGTCCTATTCATAAACAAGCCATTTCCTTTGTACTCGTAAACTTTTGGTGTCAGCACAGGAGCCGGTGATGGATGGTGTTAACTTTGTAAAACTTTGATCTTGCCGTTTTCAGGTTTTAACGACGTTTATATGAAATTATTCCATCTTGATTCCATAGAATTTTACACTTAACTTCCACATGCTCAGTTCGTTAAGTCCACAGGCCTCATATAATGCTGTTTTTTAATATTTGTAGATATTACGAGTATTAAGAAGCTTATAAGTACTCGTACAGTTGCAGATTTAAAAAGATAATTTATATCTACAATGAATGCTACTTACATATGTAACATATGTAAGTATTCCCCTTGCACATGCATTTTAAGTAAAGTAAATGTACTTCATGTATACATAGTAATGCAAATACTTATCCAGGAATTTGGAAAGTAGATAGTTTGGTTTTCCATTCATATCCAGACCAACATACAATCCTCTTAAGTAAATGCAACTGCAAAACGTTTTATATTTTATGCAAATTCAAATCAAGAAGAATATTTAAAACAAAAGTCGAAAAGCTTATCCGGCACCAAGAGAAAAGAACTAGCGTAAGTAATTCCTTTATGCTCTGCGTAAATGGTGCATGTGTACATATGTAATTTGCACGAAAAAGAATTAAACGAAAACCATTTTCATAAAAAAAAACCCAAAATGAATAAAAAATAGACAAGAAATTAAGGTAAGATGAACTGTTGCAGTAGAATCCTTTCATTGTGAGTTTAATGAAGTTAGGACATCAGAAACCAGATGTAGGCTTTATGCGCCTATAAACTTCATAGACTGAGAAGCCATGTACTCTTATAAGTCCATAAAGCGGATTCCACACAAGAAGCTGCTATCAGGATTAACATATATGAGGAATAAATGATTATAAATATATTTTATAAAAGCAAGGAAAGAGTATTTAAGGATCAGGCTGAGACAAACTGAACATTAACTACAATGGATTTACATGTGCCTTGGGGAACGTTTTACTCGTATTTATACAGGCGGCTGAATAATTCTATAGGAGAAGGATTGCCCAAATGGAAGAATGCGCTCCATAGGACTCAAAAGAACCAGTGAAACAAGATAGTCGGAGTGCAACATTATGTTGTTTGGAAATATGTACTCGTAGTATAGCTAGAAAACTAACTACAGGATGAGGTAGAGTGTGGTGGAAGACAAGGTTTTAAGCTTGAGGGGCACAAGACTGTTTAAGATACTTAACCTCGTGACAACGTGATAAAAAAATTGCTGCTGGGTTAATGCATAATAGCAACATATACACATTGTCATTCAAAATAAAGGGCGATTATTTTGCTGTTTGGTTACTCAGTGTTCTATTTTTGATAGTCCATGGATGATTCGTGACATATGTCAAAGTCAAACATACTCAGTTTGCATTGTCATTTTATCATGGAAAGACTTATACCCGAACAAGGTTAACAAATTATTGAATTTTTTTATCAAAATTCGTGCACTTTGACCATTCTACGCTCATCATAATCGATCTTCTAAGCAAGCAATTCAAACTATAGTGACCAAATTTCCCACCAATTTCACGCTGTTGTACATCATGCGAACAGTGAGTACAGAGTAAAATACTGCTGCTGTATGTTAATGAAGACCATGATTTGTCCATTCGCTGCAATTGGAATTGTTTTACTCGACTACGTGGAAGATTTTACCGAAGGATCCTGGTCTAAAACTTTGCTCGTGCAAGAACTGAAGCCGAACGATCTGCCATAGCGTCGAATTTTTGGTGAGTGGGCCTTAGAAAAGCTGGAGGAAGATCCGCTTTTTTATCGAAAAATTGTCTTCAGCGACGAAGCCCATTTCTGGTTGAATGGGTATGCTAATAAACAAAACTATTGTATTTGGTCCGATGATGATGGGTAACCTGAGGCAATACAAGAGCTGCCTATGCACCCGGGAAAATGCCCTGTTCTGTGCGCTTCATGGTCCGACGAAATCATTGGCCCGTGTGTTTTCAAAGATGGCCGTGAGAACACGTTACTGTCAATGGCGCCCCCTACCGTTTAATGATTTCGAACTTTTTTTTGCCCAAAATGTACGAGCTAAATCTGGTCGACATGTGGCTCCAGCATGACGGCGCTACATGCCACACAGTACGCGAATCGATGGATCAATTGAGAAATATATTCGGTGAGCAATTTATCTCTCGTTTTGGACCGGTGAACTGTCCGGCTAGATAGTGCGATTTGAGACCTTTAGACTATTTTTTGTGGGGATACGTCAAATCACTCATCTATGCCGTTAAACCAGCAGCAATTCGAGGCTTGGGAGACAACATTATATGTGCTATTAGCGAGATATCAGCCAATGGACTCTCCGCATGGACCACTTAAAAAGTTGTCGTGGTCAATATTTACATGAAATACTAAATGGCAGGCACTGATGTATTAACTCAAATAAATTTGTTTTACATTTTTGAAATTTTCCTGTGCGTTTTTTGACAATTAAAACCAAACGCTTAAAAAATCACCCATCATATGGATAAATACAATAAAGGAACTATAGGAAAAATAGTGCCTGAAGGCGAAGAGTGTTATACACGTAAATCACTAGAAACCAAAAAGCGTAATAGATTGGGTTTGGCGATACGAGTATGTATGTTGTGTAGCGGCATAGAGGTGCTTGTATGATTTCAATCCTTTTATTGTACCTGTTGAGACATTGAAATAGTATTTGAATATTTTATTAAGAATATGCCCAGTTTCGTGAAAGAAGCAGATTGTGGACATATTTTATAACATCAAAAATACGGGATTGCAGCAACTTCAACTTACTACCATAAGCAACTCAAAATATTCTGATGCAGAAGTATAATTTTTTTTGATCCGAAAATCAAAACGAAGGGAAGAATGTTTAATGCAAGTCACTAATTTTGGGAATGTGTGCCATACATTGAAAATACATATATCTGACAGTCTGAACCGGCCCCTATCAGTGTGGTTTTAGGCTAGGAAAATCCGCAATAGATTAAATTTTCACATAACGGCAGATCTTCATCGATTTCAAACCCGCATACCATATGACAGCATCTATAGACACAACCTATACAGAGCTATATCTACACCCTGAATGACTCGAACTGCAACCAACTTCAGACTGCTATAATTTCCAACCGTTCATGACAGTGAGCTCAAATTTTGACACATGACAGATAATTTTATTATTTACAAGCCTTTTAAACGATTTATGTCTCAGTTGTGTCGAAATATTTTTATCCGCGGTGGAATTCAAATGTGATAGTGTACTTACTTTATACCGTTAGAGCTCTCCAGAACCTCAACGTGAATAAATCATTTGTGTCTCGAACCATATCTCGTTACCGTGATACTTGCAGCCATGGAGGTGGTCATAAAAAAACAGCAACATCGGCAGAAATGGTTCTTAAAGTGAAGGCTGGAATTGAGCGAAATCCGCGTCGAAGTGGAAGAAAAATGGCTCGTGAGCTCAACATATCGTTGGAACGGATGCAACACATACTGAAAAATGAGCTTGGGCTCAAGTCATTGCAGTTCCAAAAAGCACACGATCTTACACCGCAACAGAAAAAAGTTTGAGTCGAAAGAGCGAAGGAGTTGCTACGCTTGCACGAAAGTAGTGAGTTGCCGAATTTGGTTTTTTCCGATGAGTCGCCATTTGTTATCGAGCAACATTTCAACAAACAAAATGACAGAGGTTCTTCGAAAATTTACACCTTCGGACGGCCACCAGAAAGCAGGCAGCACCGATGGTGATGGTCGCTCTCCGCTCGGATTTTTGGACCGTGGCATCAAAATTAATGCGATCGTATACCGTGAAATTGTTTTAGAGGCAGTATGCAAGCCTCATTTCGGTCGGAGACCATGGACATTTCAACAAGACTCGGCACCGTCTCACAAAGCGCGCGTCAACCAATATTGGTTAAAAAACAATGTTCCACACTTCATTTCTTCGACACAATGGACTGCAAATTCTCCGGATGCAAATCCGTTGGATTTCTCTGTCTGGGGTATTTTGAAGGCGAAGGTGGGCACTAAAAAATACCAATTTTTGACCACCTCAAACAAACACTTCGCCGGGAATGGATCAAAATACCACAGAGCCACTCGCGTGCGATGCTTTCTTCGGCCGTCTAAAGGCTATTATTCGCTCCAAAGGTGGACATATCGAAAACTACTGATACAATTTGAAAATTAATGTATTTTCCAACATTTTTTCCTTTGGCACAATAAAATTTATCAAAAAATAAAAAAAATTATAGCATTTTAAAAAGTTGGAGTTCGAGTCATTCACCCTGTAGTTTTGGCATCCCTGTCAATCTCATTCGTCTATGCAGGATGACGATGGAGAATGCACGGTGCTCCTTTAAGGTCGGTAATGGCAAGACCGAGACCTTCATTGTCAGAAAAGTACCTAAACAATGCGATTCGTGGCTGTGTGATTTTATCAATATTGTTCTTGAGAGAATTGCGCGAAACTCACAAGTCATATGCAGACGCATCATCGTTGAAAAGCTTGTTTAGTTACTCGCATAATGGGAAGAACACAGCGAGTTGTGAATGGAGTGTTTGCGACTATTGAAACAGATGCGGAAAAGGTGGGTTTAACGGTCAGTAAAGGGAAAAAAAGTGTATGCTATCAACAAAGAGCGACATATAACATCGACGACTGGGACAATATGTCAAGTTTGAGGGAGTAAGGGACTTTATCTACCTCAGTTCCGCTATCATATCCGACAAGGACATCTGCGGGGAAATCGAACAAGGAGTCACTCTTGTTAATGGCTGCTTTTTAGGGCTAATAGGGCAATTGAGTAGTGATGCACTCACTGGAGCAACAAAAAGGCATTGTACAAGACACTGATCACCCCAGTCTTGCTTTACGACGCAGAAGCTTGGACACTGACGACAGCGGACGAAAAAGTTCTGGCGCGCTTCGAGAGAAAAGTTCTTCGGGTAATTATCGATCCCGCTGCCATCAATGGAGGATGTAGGAGAGGCTGCAACAGCGAACTTTACGTCTGTACAGCAAGGCCGATCTCGTTCGGAAAGTTTTAAGCGGCCACAGTCAATTTCGTATACGCAACTGGACTCAGCTGACAAAAAACCGCGATAGCTTCAGAGGCATGGTAGCTGACGCCCTGGTCCACGCCGAACTCTATTAATATCTGAGTAAGTAAGTAAGGCATTGAGCCAATTGTTGCCTATGTTCGAGTAAATTGAAGCTAAAATGATTGTAATGCAAGAGGTATTGTATTTGAAGAAAGTTGTTCAAGACTTCGGTGGTCTTGTTACATCATTTTTGATGTAACATAAAGAAAAAATAATTTCTTAAGAAAAATGTTCGTAAAAGTTGGATTTAGAATATTCAACACAGCAGTAAAGTCGGCTTTCTAATGATTACTTCGTACTCAGACTCAGGACATGTAGAACAATGTTATCTTTTCTAATGAATCCAAGCTTAAGCTTCATGTCGGAGATGGAAGCATTATTGCGCGAAGATAACTAAAGGAAAGACTGAATGCCTCTATCGGATACTCCCAAAACTAAAAGTGTAATGGTCTGGAGATTCTTTTCTACGGATGAAAAAGAAGAGAATGACGTTTTTGGAACTCAAAGATACTGGTAGAATTTATCTACGAATCCTAGAAAATTAATGCGTCATAGAGCTTTTCGGTAATATTTGGAGGCTCATTTTTCAACAGGACAATGGTGTTTGGCATCTTAAACTATAAACTTATTTTCTTTTCGAGGAAAGATTAATTTTTACCTTTAAAATATGCTTCAACTAAAGATACCAAAATGGAAAGTCCAATCCAATAAGTTGTGGCGTTCCAAGCGGCTAAAGAACATGGAAAAAGGGTGGTAAAGGCAATGTGTATCAATGTCAATCCCAAAATGTGTCGACCAAGGATTGACTATTTTAAACCATTTGCTGCATTCCAGTTACTTTACAGCAACATTTTCTATGCTCTGATTTTCATTGCATACATGGGGGCCTCGTGGCGATAGATCGGGAAATTGCTGAAACTGCTATTCCTTGGACATTGCCAACAGCGCAACAATCAATTCCGTAACAATGTGCTTGCCTTATATCCCAGTGGTGGTCCCTAGTAACTGCATAAGTAAAACCTGTCTCATGCAGGCTAAGATGCCCGTCCCGTAGAATTATATTGGCCTATGCCCTCATAGAGCTCACAACCCTACACGAATGTGATTAAAAATATGTGACGGCCAAACTAATGGCATCGGAAAAAAATCGACTTACTGTTGACAACCTTAGCAAACGTTTAAAAGACAGTGACATTGGGATCTACACGTCGAATATTCGGACCCTCAATAGGCCACAATTAGCAGAGGCCCTTTTATACGTAGATATTACCGCCATCCAGGAAGTGCGATGGGATAGACCGGAAGGATGATGAAAAACTGTGATAAATATTATGGTGATTGGTTTAGGGAAAGTACAACGCTTATTCGGATGAAGATTTTCCATATGCGGCAGACGTAAGTAAGAAGTCTTGAGCTTCAGACACGTAAGCCAACGTCTTCTGACAATCCAGATCAAGTCTAAATACGCTAAAATAAGCCTATTATGTGTCCATGCTCATATGGACAAAGATGATGTCACCAAAGAATGTTTCTACTTGTGCGAGCTCCTCGACAAGACATATGAGCAATGTCCAAAGTGTAATGTTAAAATCACACTAGTCGATCAGTGCGGTTTCAAACCAGGAAAGTCCACGATCGACCAAATCTTCACACACCGGCAGATCCTGGAAAAAAATCGAGAAGTCCAAATCGATACCCACAATATTGTCATCGATTTTTAGGCCGCATTTGTAGAGACGAGTTATGTAGAGCCATGTCTAGTCTCGGCATTGAAAACGCTTTCTGCTCAGTCAATGTCGGCAACGACTTAACAGAGACCTTTGATGTCAAAAAAGTTTTAGACAAGGTGACGCGCTGTCATGGGATTCACTTATCATCATACCGATGCCGATGATGCAGGTATAATTGAGAGAACTTAGCGGGCTGTCACCGGTGCATTCGGTACTCTTGAAACGGAAGCTGTCAAAATGAGTTTAGTGGTAAATAAGGGCAATAAGAAGGGACACACAATATCAATGAATTGGGCAGAGCCTCACAATCGACAGCTATAATTTCGAGGTCGTTAAGGACTTCATCTACCTTGGCTCTGTCTTGAATTCGGGCAAAAACTCCTCAGCAGAAACAAAATGAAAAATTACTTTTGCTAATCGCTGTTTGTTTGATCTAAGAAGTTAATTGAGTAGTAAGGCTCTATCCCGATTAACTAAGGAAACTTATCGAATTTAAAAGTCTTCGAATCTAACCCGGGGGGACAGAGCAGTAGAGGAAGACCGCATTTTAGGTGGCGTGCACAAGTATAAGCGGACCTTAAACGACTTGGAGCGCGCATCTAAAGGCAGTTAGCTATAGACCGTACTAACTGGAGAAGTGTGTTAATTAGGGCCCAGGTTCACCCCGAACTGTAGCGCCACCTAAGTAAGTAAGTAAGTATGTACGTAAGAACATAAATACAATTACCAGTACTCATAAATCAATTCACCATGAAGCCGAATATCTTTTGAAAATACTCTCCCTCTGCTCCAGGTAAACATAAAAAAAAAAAACAATTATAATTTTCGAAGACTTTTCAAAACGTCTCGTGATCTGTTAGTATGCTAGTTCCAAAAAAAATTACCTCAATGAATACCGCTTTCATTGCGTTAACCAAGAGATGCCGCTTGATTTCCTAAATATCTTATTTCTCCTGACACTACATGTTTACAAATATTCATTTATAAATAGCCCAATAAAAGATAAATTCGAAAAGCGACCTTGCATAGTCGCACAAAATAAATATTTACCTCTTTTCGATGCATGAAAACTGTCGAACGGCGATATTCTTTCGATTTGTGCCACAAGTTTGGAACGCGGCAATATTAGCCGATCGGCATTTATATGTTCCACTGCCTGCTTAAAAGCTAATTCCTGATTATCGTCTGACGGATGAAAAAGTCCACCTAAAATTAGCCGCAAAATCATCATGTGAAAAATCAATGGAACAGTTCTTGAACATGAGATATGAGTACACGGATAAACTCACCGATTTTTATTATATCTGGCAGAGAATTAATGCCGAATAAATTTAAACAAACAATTAGAGCAATAAACTTCAAACAACGCACGGAAGACAACATTTCTTTTTCTTTTCGAAAATTTGTCTCACAAATTTGGCTACTGCATAGTTCTCGACAAATGCATCAGACTGAGTATTGCGTTCTTCCTGTATCGGCCGTAAGTGTTTTAGTACTAAATGCCAGGAGATGCACAGCATCTGAGTAACAGTTGTCAAATCTACGTTCGCATCTGACGTTTTCGGATGCGCATGAGCCCTTGGTAAGGCACGACGAGTCCTTTGAGAATTTGGAGACTTTGGAGACGCCATGTTTGGAAAAATCTCCATTAGAGATTATGGTGTGTGCGGAATCCTGTGGCAGATGCTGCTAATCGCTTGTGCCAATCTCTAGTGACGTTTCTTGCTAAGTCTAAAATCTCTGTCTAAAAAGGATGGGTTTTGTTTCGGTTTTTGTTGTTGTTGTTACATTTCTTTTGACATTGTAGCGTGTTCGCAATTGTTGCACGGACACCATTCCAGTGGTTGGATTTTGTGGACTGGAATGGGGTGGGAATACGGGGAGAAATAAAACAAAAATGGATTACGAGTAAGTATGAATATGGCACTGTTGGCGTATTATCTTACGAAGCGTACTTGCCCGGTAAGGAGATACGAGTACGTACAACTTTAAGTGCGGGTAAAAGTACGAGAATTGAGATGAATAAGGATGCTCACTTGGAATATAACGAATTAACCCCTTGTAATCTCCATATTTCTATTGTTCCTTTCAGGGCTGAGTAGGGGTTTGTGTGCATGTACTTACTCTTACTCTTATTTCATTATAAATCTCTTTTATGATTCCTAAAATTGTGCACATGACTATGACTAAGACTACGGTGAGGAGTACGAGGGCGGCAGGAAAATGTCAGCGAATCTTTTGGTTCCACACTTTAAACAAAGAATCGTATACCTACGAGTATATTGTAGTATGGTTGGCTTTGTGACGATGACATTGGGTGTTTTGTTTCGCTTTCATTCTACACCTTTCATCAGTTTGTCGTTCTTGTCATAGTCATACTGCAAATACATATCGAGGTTGATTCAGGTCAAAGACAAAGGCAAAACGTGAAGGATAGAAAGAAAGGAAGAAGAAGAAAATAATAACGAATACAATGAAATGGAAAGCGAAAGTGTCTTTGCATGAAGTCAAAGGCTACTGAAGGATGAAATTAAAGCCGAGGAGGATGTGTATCGTTTGGGGTACGTGATACATCTCTCATACATTCAGGAAACGATAAATTGTTTTCGCCCGGGAAAAGGGACACGTTCAATGGGCATCTTTACTACCTCTCCCAATCCCATTTTGCAGCCCATCCCTATTTCTATTTTCTACACAACTGCTGGCGGGTGATGATTGAACTTCGTTCTGACTTTGGGTAGCGTGGTGATGTCTTACGTAGTGCCCAAGTTTTTAGGGTCAGCCACATACCAACATCTGTGCCTTGTTGGGCCGTATAGCATTGAATTGTGCATGCAACACGTTTCAATCTTCATGATGGGGTATCTTACGAATTGGGGGTTGTTTGAGTTTTTTTTTTTCTGTGTACAAACATATTCCTTTTGAAGGATTTTGGCAGAAAAATACAGTTCTCGTGAGGAAAGAGGAAATAAAATCAATACCTGGGAAAATCTGTGAATGAATAAATTAAAAGCTTAAAAAGATTGATTGTGAAAACCCGGAGCTGTTTCGTTTTCGTTTTCTTTTCCTTCGCTTGATTTATCTTTTTTTTGCTCTGGATTTTGTAGTTTAAATTTTGCCTTTTTTTTTTTGCTAATTTTCCTGTTGGAGATGAAAATAGTGCCATGCTACTGTCTTACCCCTCATCCTTGCTATGTGTTTTTTTTTTGTGAATCCCCAGAGAGAGAGATAGAGCAATGGGTGTAAGCACATTGTGAGTGGAGAAGAAGCAGATAGTTGGATTGAAGTGATGATATGCAAATATATTCAATTTCCAGAGTATGCAAGGATATTCTTAAATGGAATTATTGAGCGTTTTGCTCTGGATGTACGGCATGCCATGCTCGAAGAAGTGATCTGGTGGGTGGAAAATGTTGCATGCAAATTTAAAAATAGTTTAAGATAAGTTGATTGGCATAGCGTTTGCTTTCTTTGTTTCGTTTTGTTGGAACTTTTATTTCAAGTCCACTTTACGAAACGAGATCTTGTGCATGATTAAACTATGTGGAAGGAGTAAAAGATAATAAAACAATTTGACTTGCTTACATTACTACCGAACACACATTTCGCTAAAGGATGGACGTTTAAATGGAAGATCCTAAATAAAATCGGGATCAATCTGTGAGAGGATAAGTTCAATTTTGTCTGGCACAAACTAATGCAAAAGAAACGAAATCCGAATGGGGCTATAAAGGGGAAATAAAGCGTCTTAAACAATTTCTAGAAAAAAACGAGAAATCGTGCAGTTGAGAGAAACGTAGAGGAGGATAGTGCTAATTTTAAAGCCTCCTTCTCAATGTTCAAAAAATGTAGTACATTCGCGTGCTTAGAAGTTTTTTTTATATAATTTTTTTTGTATACATAGTAACTATCACTTAGAATGCTACTATTTCGGATTGAACTTTGATTTCGAAATTATATGCCCATCTCATGGATGGCAATTGGCTGTTATTCTTTTTTATTATTCATAGGTACTATTAGGGTTTCTTTTGTATCTCGCAGGTACATACATGTGTCTTTCCCCACAAGGTAGTACGGCAGGATTTTGGGACGGGACTTGACATATGTAACCATTATAACGTCCAGAAAACTTTCAGGGGTAGTAGGATGAATTTTATTAAAAAAAAAATTATCGCAGTAATATAAAACACCGACACTTTGCAATATCAAAATAACTTTATTGTTTCAATGTTGAACTTAGGCTAAATATTTCTGTTTTCCCTATTACTTCTTGAACTTCGTCTTCTTTTCTTTGGGTCCTCTTCTTAAATATAATTTACTATGCAACGCTTTCCCCAAAATATATGTATATATAACTACTACAGAAAATCAAAACCTTTTAACTAAGACACTTAAAACTCATTTGAAGGAGGATTGCTTACCGAAAACCACAGGGTCTGTCGAAATGGATAGCAAATGCAAAAAATCCTTCATGGTACTTACTCTGTTTATTTTACGAAGTACTGTGCTTTCGATAATATTTACGATCTTTATTTCTGAACTCTCGTGCTTTCTCCGTTAATTTTCCAATCGGAATTGAGTTTCGCACAATGCCCCTTAATTAATATTTCGTGCACTGTCACAGATATGTAATACTGTGAGTAGAGTTTTAAAAACAACTCTGCAGTTTTTGTACAAAAGCTCCTAAACCTCTCAACATTAATTTTAAAACCACAAACCGATATACAAAAGTTCAATATTAAACCTCGTGATAGATGCTGACTCTAAAGTATTTAAAAAAAAAAAAACCGCGAAATGAATTATCATCATCAGCGGTACCGCATTTGGTAAATTTTGAAATTGTACCCATTTTTATTTTTAAGTGCAGGTTCTAAATAACCGATTGTATGCAATCTTGAAGTTCTTTTGAAAGTTGTGCTGTTCCCTTTTTAACGTAAGCTTGATTGGCGTATAGTATTGTGTTGATGCTGGACCTGGTGTATTCCACACAGTTAAAACATATACCACCTTGATCAAAAAGTTTATTCAGAAAATTAAAAATATAAGTTTATTCCTCTAAATCTATTTTGTCCCTTTTAAAGTAATCCCCAACGACTGCAACACACTTATGCCAGCGCTTGATCCAATCCTCGAAACATTTTTTATATCCGGTTTTCGGTATGTCCATCAGTGCTTCCCGCGATTTTTCCGTTACTTCCTCTCGGCTGCTGAAACGTGTTCCCCGTAGTGGTTTTTGACTCGATTAAACAGAAAGAAGTCACAGGGAGCCAAATCAGGTGAATTCGGTGGCTGTTGGATGGTATTTGTTGCATTTTTCGTCAAAAAATTACGAATAATGATTGCACTGTGCGACGGTGCGTTATCATGGAGCAAAATCCACGAGTTTTCTGCCCACAATTCTGGTCTCTTTCGGCGAATTGCTTCACGCAGACGTATCATAACGCCCAAATAATACTCTTTGTTTACTGCCTGGCCTTCTGGCAAAAATTCATGATGCACTACACCGTTGTAATCCATGAAAACCGTGGTTTTTTTGGTCTCGGCTCATTTGGTGAACGCCATTTACTTGCCTAATGTCTGGATTGCGTATCATACAGTAATGATCCTTTTGATGAACGTGGGATCGAATTCAGTCTCGCAAATCATCTCTTTTGCGACGTCAATACGGTCTCTTTTTTGGCACCAACTTTGCTGCTACGGAACGCGACGGAAACCCAAATCATTAACAAAAATGCCTTGGACGGATCCATAGGCAATGTTCAAGTCCTCCGCTATCTCTCTGATGGTTAATTTGCGGTTATTGACCAATATTTCTTTTACTTCATCAATGTTTTCGTTGGTTTTCGATGTCGATGGTCTGCCACTGCGTTCATCATCTTCGATTGACTCACGTCCACTTTTGAACCGCTCGTGCCACTGGTAAAAGACCGTTTTCTTTAGAGAATCGTTGCCGAAACACTTTTCCAACATTAGCGCATCATTAAATTGTTACAAATTTAAATCCATTTCTAAAATTGTAAAAAATCGGCGCTACACACAGAGATAGATGTACTCTTGGCTACGTAACTTTTGCAAATATCAAGCTATAACGCTAAGATTTAGAGGGAATGTCAATAACAGATTTACTAACTTAACAAAAAAAAAAATAAAACAATGATCAAGGTGGTATAACCGGTAACAGTGCATAATTTTAAAGAGACTAATGACACAACAAGTAAATTTGAGTCAGCGGTATTTTCAAATGCAAACTTCTGTTTGGACAGTCCTTGACCAGAGCTTCCATACAAGCCCCACTTGAAAATCACTTCTAAATTAGAACCTGATGTACGTATGATCCAACAAAGATTGCAGATTCACTTCCCCTCTCCTGAATTTTCACTTCCATTAATTGACGAAGGAGAGCATTTCTTTCTTGTCGCGAAGTCACGATAGTAAGGAGGCTAAATTGGAGCGTTACGATCCTTAGCTTGTTTTCGCATCAACTGATAAGAATGTTTTGCATTTCACATAAACGCCGGCATTTCCAGAGGATGGTAAGGCTTTTGTTTAATTTCAGATACACTTATTTTTAGTAAGTTCTTCGTTTTTGTAGCCCTTCCAAGAGAAACTGCAACTGTTATATTTATCAGCTTCACTGCATCTTATTTTCCCTTCCAATTCAGAAGATCTAGCTAAATCAACCAAATGTTTCACTTTGCGCTTCTTTGTTTTCGTATCCGTATCCTAAAACACGCTTTGAGGCCTGCCTCCAGATTTTTTATCCCTTACAAGATAAAGCAGTATAAGCAACTCAATAAATTCATTTAGCCACGATTTGTATTTTTTTTTCAAAACCAACAGAATTTCTGCCACATTTCTTACATTTTTTGCCTACAAATCCATCAACAGCAAAGATTCTAGCTGTCTTTTGCAATTGCAGTTTTTCAATGTCGAATTTGATTCCGTTGTGTATGTGATAAGCTCATTCGTATTCGGGCTGCAACAAGGTAATGATCTGAGTTGATTTTGGATACTCGGAAAACACATCCAGAATTTTAGAGTAGTAATCAATCTGGTTGACGCTCAAAGAGGGCTTCCTTATCTAGCCTTGCATTAAGATCTCCAGGCAGAATTTTGATGTCATAGCTGTTGCAGTGAACATATTTTCGACCTAAGAGGCCATCGATTCCGCCTTTCATGTTATGATTCTTATCTTCTGTAGGGGCGTGGACGCAAATCAAGCTTAAATTTCCGATCTTTTGTTCAGTGGTTTTATTAAAAACATTTTTTATTACCAACCGCGTAGAATTAAAAACAGTGCAGGGACAATTTCACAAATATTGCTGCAATCCAAAAAGTACGACTGTATGGGCCGGGCAAAAAGCGGATGAAAAAGTACGACATCTATATTACTACGGCGGCTATTACCAAGAAGTAAACACATACACCACTCAATGGCAATGGAATATATTGTTGAGACTCTTTGATAGCTTTCAAAAACTTTCAAGAATGCCCGAATTCTATGCATATAGTCACAAAGTTAGTTAAATAAGTTCTTCCATAGAGGATAATAGAAAATAGGATCGCATATAAAATAATTAAGTAATGCTTACTTGTATTTGGACTACATTCTTCTTCCTTAGAACTTCTGTTTTGAGTCTGGAGCATTCGACTCTCCAGGGTATAGATAAACCAAACTAGTGCTCGAGGATTTCTCTAAAAAATAATCAGTCTTCTTGCAGGATGGTAAAAAACAGAATAAGACTACTTACCACCGTTTTCAGTGGTTTTTCTAAGCACATTTACGTGTAAGCGACAGCACCCCTCGTGACGAAGGTTGCAACTATGGCCTAAGTATGCATTAAACTGCAAGTACTAGATGCTTATATGATAAGTCCTGATAAATCACCAAATTTACTACACAAAACCAACGAATTAAAAGCAACACCATACTATGAACTATGTATTGTAGTACTATATCTAAGCACTCTGTTCTGAAAAAGAGGAAATAGTCTATATACATATATTGGGTCTATAACTTAATTCATGCGGTTTGCTAAGAGATGGCGTAACTTGTATTATTCCATTGGAACATGCGTTGGAAAGCTACTGTCATTGTACGTCATTTCAGTATAAGTCATTCATTTGAAGCGTAAACAACAATAATTTTTTTTCACTCAAATATGTCGAACTTTGTGCCTGAAAAAGTGTTTTTGCGTGGAGTTCTTCTTCATTACTTTAATATGAAGAAAACTGCTGCCGAAAGTCATCGTATTTTGGTGGAAGTTTATGGTGAACATGCGCTAGCTGAGCAAACGTGCCAAAAGTGGTTTGCATGATTTAAAAGGGGGGCTTGGAAGACGATGAGCGTCCTGGGCAGCCAAAAAAGTTTGGAGATGAAGAACTGGAAGCATTACTCTATGAAGATTGCCAAACACAAGAAGAGCTCGCAGAATCTTTGGGTGTCACTCAAGCAGCCATTTCAAAACGCTTAAAAGCAGCTGGATATATTCAAAAGTAAGGAAATTGGGTTCCACATGAACTCAAGTCGAGAGACGTCGAAAGGCGGTTTTGCATGTCCGAAATGCTGCTGGAACTCCACAAAAGGAAGTCATTTTTGCATCGGATTGTTGCTGGTGATGAAAAATGGATCCATTACGACAACCCCAAGCGCAAAAAATCATATGTGAAACCCGGCAAACCAGCCAAATCAACGGCAAAGCCGAATATTCATGGCGCGAAGGTAATGCTCTGTACTTGGTAGGATCAAATGGGTGTGCTGTATTATGAGCTGCTAAAACCGGGTGAAATCATCAATGGACAACGCTACCGAACACAATTAATCCGTTTGAAGAGAGCAGTGGCCGCAAAACGCCCGGAATATGCGACCAGACACGAGGCAATAATTTTCCATCATGACAACGCTTGGCCCTACGTTGCTATTCCGGTTAAGAACTATTTGGAAAACAGTGGATGGGAAGTCTTACCCCACCCGCCTTGTAGCCCAGACCTTGGCCCTTCTGACTGCCATTTGTTGCGGTCGATGCAGAACGCCCTCACTGAAATACGGTTTACATCATAGCAGAACATCAAAAATTGGCTTGATTCATTCTTGGCTGCCAAGCCGGCGCAGTTCTTTTGGGATGGGATCCACAAATTGCCAGAAAGATGGGAAAAAGTCATAGCTTCAGATGGGCAATACTTTGAATAATACTATTGTACAATATATAAAAATAAACTTTCAAATTTTGAAAAAAAAAACCGCACGAATATATTTATATACCCAATATAAAGAAAATTGAAGTGTCAGTCTGTAATATCGATTGTCTGTCAGTCTATTTGCCTGTCTGTACTGGGAAGTTTTCGAAACGGCTGGATCGATTTGGATGAGATCATGCTGACATACTTAGAAGGTTGTTAGGAGTGATCTATTTTAATTGTTTATTGTTTATAACAATTGTGTTTCTTATAAACAGAGATATAAGCACTGTAAGGAGATGATAATTTAATCATACCAAAAAAAAAAAAACCAAAAGTAGGTATACCTACGAAAGGCAAATAATTTGTTGTAAACATTTGGAATTTAAAGGAATTGTTAAAAAAAGTTTGATATTTCATCTATTATTAGTTTTTAGGAATCCTTGACCGGTCAGATGTAGGACTTCCTGTATTAATGAAATCGTAGTTAGTACTGCATTGACGGTTCTAAAATGCCATTTCTTGAATAACGCACATAATTCTGACCCGATTTTTTTTTCCAATTTTCGTCAAATATGTGCTCTGTTAATGGTTTTCAATTATTACTGCAAACATTTCGAGGGAGTCCTCTATTTATAGGAAAAGATTAATTATATTTTGTGTATGTTTTTTTAAAATAACTTTCCATTAAGGAACTTAAAATGATCTCCGTGAACATATGTAGATACAAGGTAGGTACCCATTCTGAATTACAAAATTATCGAAGCTACTAATAAGCCATACCTAGAAGGTGGTCTCCTTTAAAAAGCACATGTTGTTCTGCAGGAAAAGTGCAACTGGATCCAAGCCACCTGAACCACTTAAATCATTGTTATATGAGGAACATGCTTAATCGCAATAATTGCTTGATAATATTCGACGCTATAATTCAGCTTTTCAGGTGACTTCATTTGGAGCGAAAAAAGGGAATTCCATACCAACGCTCAACGTTCACGCACAAGTGTATTACTTAGAAAACGAGCGGGCGTCAATTCTACGAATATATTTTATAAGCTATTTATTATTTTCCAAGCTGGAACGCTTTATTACTAAAAGGCTTGCAATCAATGCTTGACGAAACAAACCTCTACATTCGTAATTTCAAAACGGTTCTTCAATTAATCCCAACGGGTTCAAATGAAAATAATTATAAAATAGTTATTAATGCTGATCAGCGTCCTTCAACAGATCACAGATGTCGACCTAATGAGTTAACATCAAATGAAGTATCTGTGTTGCTGGCAGATCAACAATGTGATAAACGAGACATAATACTTCACCAAAAAGACGATAGTTTAGAGCGAATCGCAGAGGTGCACGGTTCATAATGATGCTTTACAGTATCCCCTTATATTTGTTCATTCATTGTGAAAACGGTTGTCATTCCGCAGTCTATCAAGCCGATTCGAATACAGGCCAACCGAATTTTAAGAAAAAAGTTTAGGCATTACAATACTATTACCCGATTACTGATTAGAAATAATGAATACAATCATTTGCATTACTACAAATAATTGTACGATCAATACTTAGTTGATGTAACACATACTACCCGGCCACACCCAACGTGTGGCGCTCCCATTGTTCCGATTTGAGTTCTGTTTTTTTTGTTAAGTTGCTAAATCCGTTGTTGATGTTGGAAATGGAAATGTTGGAAAAGTGTTTACCAGTGGCACGAGCGGTTCAAAAGTGATCGTGAGTCAATCGAAGATGATGAATGCAGTGGCAGATCATCGAAATCGAAAACCGACGAAAACATTGATGAAGTAAAAGAAATGTTAGTCAATAACCGCAAATTAACCATCAAAGAGATAGCGGAGGACTTGAACATTGCCTATGGATCCGTCCAAGGCATTTTGGTTAATGATTTGGGTTTCCGTCGTGTAGCAGCAAAGTTGGTGCCAAAAGACTTCAATTTCATGCAAAAAAGAGACCGTGTTGACGTCGCAAGAGAGATGATTTGCGAGGCTGAACCCGATCCCACATTCATCAACAGGATCATTACTGTATGACACGCAATCCAGACATCAGGCAAGTGAATGGCGTTCACCAAATGAGCCGAGATCAAAAAAAAATCGTCTTTTTCAGTCAAAAAAGAAGGCAATGCTCACAGTTTTCATGGATTACAACGGTGTAGTACATCATGAATTTTTGCAAGAAGGTCAGGCAGTAAACAAAGAGTATTATTTGGGCGTTATGAGACGTTTGCGTGAAGCAATTCGCAGAAAGAGACCAGAATTGTGGGCAGAAAACTCGTGGATTTTGCACCATGATAACGCCACGTAGCACAGTGCCATCATTATTCGTAATTTTTTGACGAAAAATGCAACAAATACCATCCAACAGCCACCGAATTTACCTGATTTGGCTCTCTGTAAGCTCTTTCTGTTCAATCGAGTTAAAAAACCACTACGGGGAACGCGGTTCAGCATCCGACAGGAATTAATAGAAAAATCGCGGGAAGCACTGATGGACATACCGAAAACCGAATATAAAAAATGTTTCGAGGATTGGATCAAGCGCTGCGTAAGCTTTTTCATCAATCCTACTCTTTAGGACTCTTTCCGAGCAGATGGAAAACAGCATTTGTCCAGCCCGTCCCAAAAAAAGGCGAATCTTCTTCTCCAAGGTCATGGAAACGCTAATAAACCGCCAGCTCGTGAAATATCTCGAAACACGAAAACTTCTCAATGACCGGCAATATGGTTTTCGTAGCAACAGGTCCATTGGTGATTTGATGGCATGTCTCACCGAAAAGCGGAACCAAAGCGTACATCAATCTGGCAAAAGCAAGATAGTTGCACTTAATATGTCTAAGGCATTTGACAGAGTTTGGCATCAGGCTCTTTTGTCGAAAATGCGTGCTTTTGACTCTCTTCTTCAATGGATTAGAAATTACCTTTCGGAACGTTCAATTCAAGTTGTCTTGGACGGTTTCAAGTCTGATATTCACAAAATAAATGCTGGTGTACCCCAGGGCTCCGTTCTGTCTCTGACACACTTTTTAATTTTCATTAATGATCTCTTGTCTGCCACTTCTAATCCAATATATTCCTTTGCTGATGACAGCACTCTCCGCTTTTCGTATTCGTTCCCGGACTCACGTCCCTGCTTTTCGGCTGTAGAACGGGAACGGCAGCGTATGTTAGGCTCATTAAATTCCGATATTAACAGCATAACCAATTGGGGAACTATCAACAGAGTGGAATTTAATGCTTCCAAAACTCAATGCTGTCTGCTGTCATTAAAGCAAAATTCAAATACCCAGCCATTATCCATGAATTGCATTGTCGAAACCGATAAACTTTCCATTCTCGGTATGTGTGTCAGTGACAACTTACGTTGGAATGACCATATATTCGATGTCGCCAAAAATGCTGCGAAATGTCTAGGTCTCCTCAAGCGATGTAAGAAATATTTTACCCCCTCTGATTTGGCCACAATATATAGGGCATTCATCCGCCCTAAATTGGAGTGCAATGCCCACATTTGGTCAGGTGCTCCTAAAACATCTCTGCACCTGCTAGATTGGTGATACTAATATCAGTCAGTCAATTGACACCCTCGAACACCGACAAAATGTCTCCTGTCTCACTTTGTTTTATCGCTATTTCCACCACCAGTGCTCCATAGAAATCGTCAGTAGTATTTCGCCTATTCAAACTTTCAACCGTAATACCAGTCTCGCTATGAATGCTCATCAGTATATCCTCAAGCTCATTTTCGGACGTACTCTAAAATATCGTGATTCTTTCCTAGGCCGTACAACTCGCTTATGGAATGCCCTGCCAATCTCTGTGTTTCCTGGTCGTTATAACTTACAAACATTTAAAAACAATGTACAGCGGTACCTGTCTTTTCTTCCTCCCTAAATTTCCTTCGCCCGCGCTATGTACGTACATTTTAAGGGTACATAACCCCTTGAGCGCGCGACGATTATAAAAAAAAAAAAAAAAATCAAGCGCCGGCATAAGTGTGTTGCAGTCGATGGGGATTACTTTGAAGGGGACAATATATAGATTTAGATGCATAAACTTGTATTTTTAATTTTCTGAATAAATTCTTAATCTTTTTGATTAAGGTCGTATGCAAAAATCGAAACAAGAAATCAGAAAAAGCTTAGAGTAGAAAATTATAGCCACCTTCAAGAAGCTATCAATCAAAATGAACATGCTGAGAACTTAAGACGATTGGTAACCTCATCTCCTACGGGAGGATCTCGATACATGCACGAACGCACACACAATACGTTGTGTTATGTCAGGAACACATTTAATGCACGTACCTTAAAGGAAGAAGGACATCGAATTGAAGTTGAAAAAGCACTTGATAAAATAAAATGGGATATAGTTGGATTTGCAGAAATTCAATTACACGGAGAAATCCTAATGGAAAAAAGAAATAGGAACCTGTTACATCCGTAAAGGGGAAACAAAATGACTTTAAGAAGTCGGATTTTTGATAAGTAAGAAGTGGAAGAATAAAAAAGAAAAAATTATGCTCTATGTATAATGAATGAGTAGCAGGACTCCAGTTGAAAACAAACAAATCAAAATTTTCGATAATTCAAGTGTGCACCGACAGAATCAGCATCAGAAGAATTATGAGAAGCATTTTTCAAAGATATGGAAATAGCTTACAACACGGAATTTATGTGCGAAATGGGTGACTTTAACCCCAAATTAGGTATAAAAAGATAAAATGAGGAACTTGTCATAGGAAACTATGGCTAGCAGCTCCTACATACATATTAACGAATGTGCTAGAGAACTGAGTAACACAATACACGGTAGTTGGTACGAGGGCGGGTCAATAAGTCCGATTAAAACACAGATTTTTTGATAAAAAAATAATTTTATTTTTCAACGTAGTCTCCCTTGAGCTCTATACACTTTGTCCAACGCTTCTCCAATTTTTTTACCCCTTCCAAAAAAAATGATTTGTCGAGTCCTCAAGGTCCTCAAAATAGGCCTTTGTTTGCGAGATGACTTCATCATTGGAGTCAAATCTTTTTCCACCAAGCCATTTCTTCAGGTTTGGGAACAAGAAGTAGTCGCTCGGAGCCAAATCTGGAGAATAGGGTGGATGAGGGAGCAATTCATAGCCCAATTCATGGATTTTTGCCATGGCAACTGCACATGTGTGCACCCTTGCATTGTCTTGGTGGAAAAGAACTTTTTTCTTGGCCAAATGAGGTCGTTTTTTTTTCAAATCGTTATTGAATCGGTCCAATAAGTTGGCATAATATTCCCCATTGATTGTTCTTCCCTTTTGAAGGTAGTCAATGTGGATTATCCCGCGTGCATCCCAAAAAACAGTCGCCATAACTTTATTGGCTGACAAACCCACCTTGGCCTTCTTTGGCGCCGATTCACCCTTAGAAACCCACTGTTTTGACTGTTGTTTGTTCTCTGGTGTGTTGTGATGGATCCATGTTTCGTCCACGGTTACAAAACGGCGCAAAAACTCCTCCATATTGCGATTAAACAACGCCAAACCTTCCTGTGAAGTTGTTACACGATTGCGTTTGTGGTCGATTGTGAGCAAACGCGGCACCCATCTTGCGGAAAGCTTTCTCATGCCCAAGTGATCATTCAAAATTGAAACCACTGAGCCATGCGAGATCCCTACGGCTTCCACAATCTCTCGCACTTTCAATCTTCGGTCGGCCAACACCATATCGTGAATTTTTTCGATTGTTTCGGGTGTAGAGACCTCAACTGGGCGTCCAGGACGTTCGGCATCTTCAGTGCTTGTACGGCCACAACGAAATTCAGTAAACCACTTTTTTACCATTGAAATCGATGGTGCAGAGTCCCCATAGTATTTATCAAGCTTAGCCTTGGTCTCGGTAATGGTTTTTTTTCGCAAGAAATAATGCTTAATAAGCACACGAAATTCACTTTTTTCCATTTTCTCCTCAAATTAGTGAGTAGTCTGATAAAAATAGCTGTCAAACACAAACTAACTGACGCAGCAAGTTTAAATTTTGACAGGAGTCAACTGACAGATGCCTGTTGACAGGAGCAGTGTTGCTGTTTCAGTAAAGAGGTCAGAAATTCAAAAAGTCACGTACTTATTGACCCGCCCTCGTATATCTCATCGGTTGTGGTGGCGAATGAGGCCATTCATGCTGTTGCTTCCTTTGATGGCTTTAATTCGTCTGGCACCGAAGACCTAGGTACATCTGAAGAGAAACTTCACTGCACACATATCGCCATGTGTTTGACTTCCTTCATGTTGATGAGAATGGAGAAAATAGTCCAGATCCAAGTGCGCAAAACTGACTTACGTGTACATTCTTTGTCTGCGGTGCAACAAACCTGACAACGCGAAAGATCTTGCGAGAGCGCACTTCAAAATTTGGTATGCATTATTGATGACTTTGCACGCCGACTATCTTAAGAATCTGACACCAGAACTCCTGGAAAAATACGAAATCGACTTTCACTCTGTCCAAGACTGCTTTCGGCCGTAGACTGAACCAGAAAAGGAATGTAGTCGGGTTTTGACGGATGGCTCCAAAATCGATTTAAAATGCGGTGCTGAACGCTTTTCGGAGGACGACAGCATTAGATTTCACTTTTTAAAATAAACTCTCGTCTTTCTTCCAAGTGGAGATACACGCAATCTTGATGGCAGCGAACTATATTGTGAAGAATCGGTAAAAGAGGCGAAGCATTTGCATCTGTAACGACAGCAAAGTTGCGCTTAGAACTTTGCTCGACCCTCTCATGACTTCCAAGTTAGGTTTAGAATGCAAGGTATCACTGAACGCAATCGTAAGTCTGAATTCACTGAGTCTTGTCAGGATCCCAGGTCATAATGAGATCACGAGAAATCAAATCGCCGATGAACTTGCCAGGCCAGGATCAGAGGAAAGATTTTTAGGACCGGAACCTACGTTAGATCTGCCTGCGTCCGTCCTGCGGTTAAGGCTTCCATTTACAGTTGAATTTCAGATGAGCACAACTGCAGACTTCTCTAAGAAGTCAACAGCTTTCGTGCTGTCCCTCAGCAGGAAACACTGCTTACTGGCGTCGTGATGGGGCACTATATTTTCGCTAAGAACTTAAATGTGCTGGGCATAAGTAATAAAATATCCTGCGATGCTTGCAGTGAAAATGATGACGATACCGCGGAGCACAAGCACTGTAAATGTCCGGCTTACGCTCGTCTTGGGCCGCAGGTCTTCGGTGGGTGGGTGGTGGTACTGCATGCACTTTCCCACTGCACCGCTTACTCATCTTTCTTCGTAAGACTGAAAGATTCCATACAAGGAGTACAATGGGCAAGTTCTTTATCTGAGTGCTCTGTTCCAACAAAAAAAAAGGAATGGCCAAGGTGAAAGAAACAAAAGAGGTGAAAAGTTAATTACCTATCTATGGCAACATCGACTCTGTGAGGGAAATAGTTTATTTTCAAAATTATGAAAAGAAAATAAATCTTTAAATCTCCCAGTGGATTAACAAAGAGCGAGATCGATTTTATCATCGTCAATAAAAAGTCTATTTTTAATAATGTCTCCGTCATAAATAAGCTTGCCTTCGAAAGTGACCACAGACTAGTAAGGAGCTCATTTAGAATTAACCACAAAACCAGCATCCAAAAAAGATATTTCCGAAAGTTCTAGGTGAAGAGAGTATCCGTTTATACCTAGGTAATCTAGAGCACAAAGGCAAGAATATCCCATATATTCTTAGCAAAACCAGGTTATAAAAAACATACGATCAAACAGAGTCTGGCATTCTTAGCGCAACTGAAGCAAATATCCTTCAAAATATATTAATCAAAATAGATATGAGTAAGTTTACGGAACCAACGAAGGATCTTATTAAGAAAAGGGAATTGCTACATTCACTCACAAGTATGGAGAAAACAGAGCTAAACAAATTGAGAAAATATTGTAAACAAGCGTCAAGAAAAGATATTCAAGACTGCAATAATAGAATGGTGAAGGAAAGAAGGAAAGAAGAACCCAAATCAATAAAAAATGCGCACAAGGAACTGACTGATTATAAAGAATGGATCGTGAAGTCATCTAAGAACTAAACAAGTGTACAGACCCGACAAGCAATAAATAACACAGCTACTGTTTTTTTTGAAACCTTCTATACCTCTAACCTGAGCCTGGCTGAATTTAAAAATTAAGCTGTGACCTTAGAGGAAAACGCCGAAGAAATACAACAGTTTCTACCAACCGAAGTCGAGGCATTTATAAAATGCTCAAAACTAATACCTAGCCTTACCAACATATCCAACTGAATCTGAAATACCGAGCAAATCCCTACACAATGGAAAGTTTCGATTGTTGTTCTACTCCATAAAAAAGGTGACACATCAAATATTAAATGATTTCAGTTTTATAATGGGTGATTTTTTAAGCGTTTGGTTTTTAACTGTAGAAAAAAAAAACTCAGGAAAATTGCAGGAAAAGCCTGTTTAGAATTTTTATTTTAGCTGATAAACTAATGCTTGCCATTTACTTTTTAAAGCGTATTTTACGTAAATGTTGACCAGGACTACTTTTTAAGTGGTCCACACGGACAACCCAATTTTGAATCACTTTTTCGAGCATATTGGCTGGTATCTCTCTAATAACACGTGTGATGTTGTCTTCCAAGGCTGTAGTTCCGAGTAAAAATTAGTCTAAAGGCCTCAAATCGCACTATCTAGCCGGTCAGTTCACCGGCCCAAAACGAGAGATAAATTGCTCACATTTCTCAATTGGTTCATCGATTTGCGTGCTGTGTGGCATGTAGCGCCGTCTTGTTGGAACCACATGTCGACCGGGTTCAGTTTGTGCATTGAAATCATTGAACGATAGGGGGCGTCATTGACGGTAACGTTGCCCTCACGGTAATCTTTGAAAAATTCCGGCCCAAGGATTTCTTTATTAACATACCCATTCAACCAGAAATGAGCACTGCGATAGGTCGTTCGGCTTCAGTTCTTGCACGAGCTGTATTTTTGTTCGGATGCTAGCCTTTCCACAATGAAATGACAATGCTAATTGAGCATGTTTGACTTCGACACATGCCAGGAATCACGCGTGAGCTGTCAAAAGTAGAACACTGACAAACCAAATAGCAACAAAATCATTCATTATAACGTATTTGCAAAATTCGTCTTCCGAAGAATTTAAGAAACCTTGGACGAGCAACAACCAAGAGAACAAAGCGGTTTTCGTCAAGGCTTTAGCACCACAGTCCGCTTGCAAGCACTCAACTAGATAATAGAAAAATGTAATGAAGATCAACAGGACTTAAGATTAGCTTTCATCGATTTCACGAAGGCGTTCGATACAGTAAAACACACAACAATCTGGTATGCGCTGAAAAACCAATGCGGCAAATAGTCTACAAGAGTATCACTAGTAACTAAAGGAAGAAAAATATATATGAACCGACAAGGAGACCCACTTTCACCAGCATTCTTTTCGGCAGTGCTTGAAGGTACATATATTCCATACAATGAATTGGGATACAATAATATTTATGACAATTTAATATTTGCGGATGATATCGTAATAATTTTAACAGAAGATATTCAAAAAATGGTAAAAGACTTTGAAACAGGATGCTTAACTTCGGGGTTAACAAGGAACGCAGAAACAAACAAAACTAATGAGCAAAGGAGAACAAGAGGAAATTACTGAGTATAACAAAACGATTAATATCACCAGAAAATAGAGAAGAAACAAGAATATGTACATATATAGAAGGATAGAAAGCAGTTAGAACTATAAACATATTTTCGATGCAAATCTGAACACAAACTCAAGAAAATATCTACGTATACGTGCTACCAGTAATGACCTACGGCTCACAAGCCTAGAACTTGTCAGCCAAATCAGCTTAAAAACTATCAACGTATCCTAAATATATACAGAAAGCAAGGATTGTGCAATGAAACGGTCAGAAATATGTCTAATTTTTCACATGTGATAATCACGACGAGGTAACAAAAATGAAGCTGGGCCGGCATGTAGCAAGATTGAACGACAATCGATGGACTCTAAAACACAGTGGATCTCTAGAAATAGTACAAGGAGAACAAGCAGACAACTGAAGCTGTGCGGGGACGACATTTAAATACTTAATCCGTGGGAGAGAAGAGCTAAAAGCTAAGAAAGTTGGAAACCATTCATAAGACTATGAATTTATTTATTCTTCTTATTTATACGAGTATGTGTTTATTACTATAGTAATTAAGATACATTCTTACTATTAAATTTAACAATACAATTCTTGTAACATAACATAAAATTTCACAAGGAATAATTAAGCTAATAATAATAATAATAATAGAAATAATAATGGTGCACTGCTGCATCAATGAGTTATGACGAAGTTACCACGGAGGAGATTAAGCAAGCTGTACGCCAAACAGAGTACTGGGCACCATGACCAGATAAAATACACAACTTGTGGATAAAAAAATCTTTCAGTTCTACATGCTCTCATTGCGAGGTGTTTCTCAGATATATTTCTTCAACCAGAGACTATACCCAGCTACCTAGCAGTAAGAAATACATATCTTTTGCCTAAAGTTGTCGCCCAATTACATTCTTGATTACAATTAACAAGCTGTTAACAAAAGCAATAGCAAACAGAGTGTATAGCCATTGCAGCAGGAACAACATCATAACTCAAGAGCAGAAAGGCTGCAGTCGCATGCCATAGTGCAACAAGCTGTAAAAAGAAGAAAAACTTGGGCATGTGTTTTATAGACTAAAAAATAGCGTTTGACTCTCTGCCTCATACGTACCTGATACAAATATTACACCTTTATGGAATAAGTAATAACATCATAGCCACATTGAAACACCGCATGTCCATATGGAATGTTAAAGTACGTTTAGGGGGACAAAGTAGTGACCCAATTGACATTAGAAATGGCAGACTCCAAGGTGATGCATTCAGTCTATTATTGTTCTGCCTGCCATTTAACCCACTAAACAAACTAATTAGTAGATCTAAAATCGGATACCAATTGCAAGGAATTAGCCAAAACACAAGCGTTAACCACTTGCTTTTTGTTGATGACCTGAAACTCTATGCCTCAAACAAGGAAAAGGTGCATCGATTAATCAGCATAGTGAAGGCATTTACGAGTAGCGACGACATCAGTACGGAGTTTGGCTTAGAAAAATGCAAAATCGTCAACCTATTTCGAGGAAAGGTCCAAGCCACAATGGATAGATATCCAATAAATGAAAAGCAGATTATTTGCGAACTGGCCGATGGCGGCAGCTATAAGTACCTAGGCATGCTTCAGCTGAAAGGGTTATGCTTAACAGAAATAAAAAAACACCTCAAAAAGGAATTCTACAACAGACTTCAATTAATTTTGGAGACTGATCTGAACGCCGGAAACAAAATGACAGCGATAGACACGTGGGCGGTACCTATTCTAACGTACTCTTTTCGAGTGCTCAAATGGTCTGACACTGATCTTGATTAGATTGCCATGTCGGTCAGAACGTACCTGTCAAGAGCGCAGTCACACCACCCAAAAAAGTGCTATAGAACGAATGAAGGCGGGAGAGGGATAGTAGACATCATTGCATTACACCACCAGCAAAAGAGCAGTCTAAGGAATTATTTCATGCCGCTATCATCCGAGGAACTAATTATAGTTGTCATCGAGGTAGACAACAGTTTTACACCGCTGAACCTAAGCGCAAACAATCTTCTATTGCCTGGTAATGTAAAAACAACCACTGAAATAATCGAATCGTGGAAATCAAAAGCCTTACATCGAATCCACCCGAAAGATCTAGCTGAGAGCCATATAGATTCCGAAAGCTCAAACAGCTGGCTAAAAAAGGGCAAGCTTTATGCAGTAACTGAGGGATTTGTCATTGCTATTCAGGATAAAGTTATACTAACCAGGAACTACAGGAAATATATGGTATTCTGAGAGAAAACATATCTAGTAACAGCTGTAGGAGATGCGGCTCGGTCATAACAGGTAGGACTATTTTCGCAGATAGACCCGATATAGTTTTATTGGACAAAATGGAAAAATGCATCGAAATATATGACGTTGCCATCCCACTGAACCATAACATCCAAACAACCATCAGCATAAAGATAAACAAGTATACCGACTTAGCAAATGAGCTTCAAAAAATGTGTACAACCAAGAGCATTAAAATCAATCCAATCGTCATCTCTGACACAGGATTGATTCTAAAAAGCCTCACGCAAAGTCTTAAAAAAATAAATATGGAGAGCAATTTGAAACAAATGCAAAAGGCTGTTTTACTAGCAACATGCAACATAGTAAGGAGATTTTTGCAATAACACAGTAATTAAATAAAAAACAGTACAGCATCAGGGCCTAATCTCATGGCACAGCCCAGGATAGGTATTTTCCCAACGTCATAGATGCTGAAAAATTCAGAAGCTCAATAATAATAATAATAATAATCTTTTGCAACAGAATATATAGTCACAATCTGCTTAACAACATTTTGACACTGGATCAAAAGGGATGTCAGAGAAACTCTTTAGGCTGCAAAGAACAGCTCGCCATCGACGCAATCGCAGTCCATCAAGCCAATAGAAGAAAGCGCAACCTGAGCATGGGTTTCATCGACTACAAGAAAGCTTTTGATGGCCTGCTGCATCAATTTTTTGCTGAAAGTACTGGAACTGTACAAAATTGACTCGAGGATAGTTGGGTTCATGAGACATGCGATGACAAAATGGAACGTCCGCCTCCATCTGGATATTAGCGTCAGTAAACCTCTTCGCATTAAATGTGGAATCTTCCAAGGTGATACATTGAGCCCATTATGGTTCTGTCTTGCATTGAACCCCCTGAGTAAAACACTCCGAAGGCTTAATTTTTCGCTTCATATTAACACAGAATCAGCATCTGTAATCATGAATCATCTGCTATATATGGATGACATAAAACTGTACACAATCCGAAAAGACAAGATGCACAGAATAAATAAGAGAGTTCAGGCTTTTAGCGGTGACATTGGCATAGAGTTCAGTATTGAGAAAATGAAGCAGATGTTTGCACGATAGGAGATGGAAATATAATTCCTAATTTGGTCTTAGGTGAGTGCTATAAATACCTTGGATTTCTACAGCTGAGAGGAATATCTGAAACCGAAATCAAGGACAAGCTTTGCACGGAGTTCAAGCGTAGGGCAGTTAAGGTCCTCAAATCATAACTTAATGCGGGAAACAAAATTAAAGCCATCAACACATGGGCAATAGCTGTTTTTACATATTCCTTTGGCATTATTAAATCGTCTAGCACTGATATTGATACAATGTCTACAACGCTCAGGCGGAAAATGTCGAAATTCAACTGCCACCATCCGAAAAGTGCCACCGAAAGATACGCACTTCCACGAGAAGAGAGTGGAAGAGGACTTGTTGATATCATAAACCTGTATCATGGCCAAATCGTCAAAATAAGGGAGTATTTTAGGAGCCGCATGCACACGTCCGATTTGATCAAAGCAATATGCATGGCGGACCAGAACTACACGCCGCTTAACTTAAGATCAGCTGAAGCCACGAGACCTCCAAACCTGTTTTCAATAGAAGAACGAAAGGAAAGTTGGAAAGCCAAGGCACTCCATGGTGTTCACTCTGCGCAGCTGCAGCAAAGCTATATTGACAAAGCTGCATGAAACTTGTGGCTTAAACGTGGAAAGCTGTTCTCTGAAACCGAGGGCTTTATGATCGCTATCCAGGACAGGATAATAGCTACAAGAAACTACAGGAAGCATATCCCGCATAAAGCTATTGAAAACGACTTGTGTCGCAAGTGTAAAAGTGCCCTGGAAACCATCGATCACATAATTGGAGGATGCCCAAGCTTAGCGGGAACCCACTACAACAGGAGGCACAACCAAGTACCGAAGCTTGCACATCAACGCCTTGCAATAAAATTCAATCTGATAAGAGAGGAAGTCCCTTACTATAAGTACACGCCTGAATCTGTTATCAAAAATAATAGATTTAAACTCTATTAAGGCACTTGGCATCCAGTGGCACACTGCAACGGATATCTTTACATTCAAAGTCTCACTTCCGGAAAACAAGACGATTACAAAGCGGACTATCTTATCAGATCTTGCTCGCCTTTATGATCCAATGGGGTGGATAGCATCTTACGTCATCGTTGGAAAAATAATAATGCAAGACATTTGGCAGCAAAATCAAACCTGGGATTCTGAACTCCCAGCAACAAGTATTTCTGCGTGGGAAAATTTTAAATCTGAGCTAACCTGCTTAAGAGCCATCAAAATTCCTCGCTGGATTAATCTCACCAATAAATCAAGGGTTGATGCATCTGAAAAGGCATACGCTGCAGCGATATACCTTCGAGTCACCACCGGAAATAAAACATTCATTAACCTCATCACGTCAAAAACCAGGGTGGCACCTCTTAAAAGTAAGTCCTTAGCCCATCTGGAACTGTGTGGAGCCCTGTTGTTGGCAAAGCTGTTTGTGTCCACTGTGGATACGATGAAACTCCACTCGGCAAAAAAGTTCATGTGGTGTGATTCGCAAACTACACTTGCATGGATTCAAAGCGCACCATACATTAGAACGTTCGTTGCCAACAGAGTTGTTGGAACTACGTTCCATCTAAAGACAACCCCGCAGACATTGCATCAAGAGGAGTCCTCCCGAGTGATCTAACTCAAAATCGCCAATGGTGGCATGGGCCTGAATTTTTACAATCACTTGATGCAAATCTTCATACGTCTTTTGAAACCAATCCTACGGATCTCGAAACCAAAGGGTCGAAGAGTTCAAAAATCAAAAGTAAGTTGATCGCATCTGGGTACCCCATAATTAATATTTTTCAGCTCTGCGTTCACTTCACTACATTCAATTTAAATCAACATCTTGTATCGAGCTACGAGTACAGCGTATTGGCGTCGATACTTAACTAATTTGAGATACAAAGCAACGAAATTACAAACCCGTATGTCTGGACCACTCTCAGTCGATGAGATATCTTCAGCTCGTTTGCGCTTGATTGTTCTTGTACAGCAGGAGTACTTGACTGAAGAAATCTTGAAGCTAAACAACGGTGAAACGGTCTCTCGAAGAAGCAAGCTAGCGAGACTTTCTCCACTTATGGATGACAAGGGTATTTTACGAGTTGGAGGTCGGTTGGAAAACGCTGAGCTACCCTATTCACAAAAGCATCCAATAATACTGCCTTCCAGCAATTTTCTTACATCGCTCATTGTCCACGATACTCATCTGAAAACTCTTCATGGCGGTCAGCAGTTAATGATGGCTACGCTTCGGTCGGAGTATTGGATTCTGCAGTTGAAATCTTCTGTCAAACAGTGTATCCACAAATGTCTAAGATGCTACAGGTTCAATGCAACAGAGATGCAGCAGAAGATGGGAAATTTTCCGGCTTTACGAGTGAAAAAAGCACGCCCTTTTCAAACATCCGGAGTGGACTATGCTGGCCCTGTGCAACTCAAAGCTTGGAAAGGTCGATGCAGCAGGGTTACCAAAGCATACGAGGGCGGGTCAATAAGTCCGTTCAATTCAATTTTTGAATTTCTGACCTCTTTACTGAAACAGCAACACTGCTCCTGTCAACAGGCATCTGTCAGTTGACTCCTGTCAAAATTTAAACTTGCTGCGTCAGTTAGTTTGTGTTTGACAGCTATTTTTATCAGACTACTCACTAATTTGAGGAGAAAATGGAAAAAAGTGAATTTCGTGTGCATATTAAGCATTATTTCTTGCGAAAAAAAACCATTACCGAGACCAAGGCTAAGCTTGATAAATACTATGGGGACTCTGCACCATCGATTTCAATGGTAAAAAAGTGGTTTACTGAATTTCGTTGTGGCCGTACAAGCACTGAAGACGCCGAACGTCCTGGACGCCCAGTTGAGGTCTCTACACCCGAAACAATCGAAAAAATTCACGATATGGTGTTGGCCGACCGAAGATTGAAAGTGCGAGAGATTGTGGAAGCCGTAGGGATCTCGCATGGCTCACTGGTTTCAATTTTGAATGATCACTTGGGCATGAGAAAGCTTTCCGCAAGATGGGTGCCGCGTTTGCTCACAGTCGACCACAAACGCAATCGTGTAACAACTTCACAGGAAGGTTTGGCGTTGTTTAATCGCAATATGGAGGAGTTTTTGCGCCGTTTTGTAACCGTGGACGAAACATGGATCCATCACAACACACCAGAGAACAAACAACAGTCAAAACAGTGGGTTTCTAAGCGTGAATCGGCGCCAAAGAAGGCCAAGGTGGGTTTGTCAGCCAATAAAGTTATGGCGACTGTTTTTTGGGATGCACGCGGGATAATCCACATTGACTACCTTCAAAAGGGAAGAACAATCAATGGGGAATATTATGCCAACTTATTGGACCGATTCGATGACGATTTGAAAAAAAAACGACCTCATTTGGCCAAGAAAAAAGTTCTTTTCCACCAAGACAATGCAAGGGTGCACATATGTGCAGTTGCCATGGCAAAAATCCATGAATTGGGCTATGAATTGCTCCCTCATCCACCCTATTCTCCAGATTTGGCTCCGAGCGACTACTTCTTGTTCCCAAACCTGAAGAAATGGCTTGGTGGAAAAAGATTTGACTCCAATGATGAAGTCATCTCGCAAACAAAGGCCTATTTTGAGGACCTCGACAAATCATTTTTTTTGGAAGGGATAAAAAAATTGGAGAAGCGTAGGAAAAAGTGTATAGAGCTCAAGGGAGACTACGTTGAAAAATAAAATTATTTTTTTATCAAAAAATCTGTGTTTTAAACCAAAAGTCACGGACTTATTGACCCGCCCTCGTACATCGCGATTTTTGTTTGTTTCTGTACGAAAGCAATTCATCTCGAACTTGTTAGTAACTACACCACATCCGCATTTCTCGCAGCGTTTAAACGTTTCACTGCTCGCTGTATTATTTGTACAAATCTCTACAGTGACTGCGGAACGAACTTGAAAGGAGCCGCAAATATTTTGGAAGCTGAAAGGTCATACATGCCAAAGCAGTGACAGACGATATCGTAAGAGTTTTGCAAAACAATGGTACCAAATGGCATTTCAACCCTCCTGCAGCTCCGCGTTTTGGTGGGCTTTGGGAGGCAGGTGTAAAATCTATGAAGCACCACTTGAAGCGTATCACCGGACATTATACCCTGATCTTCGATGAATATGCAACTATACTTGCGCAAGTAGAAGCATCCCTAAATTCCCGTCCACTTTGCCCTGTAACTGAGGATCCTGATGATCTCTCTATCTTGATGCCAGGACACTTTTTAATTGGAACAGCACTAAATACTGCACCGGAAAAGGAATTAACGGCATTTAAAGAGTCCCATTTAGACAGATGGCAGCTTATGCAGAAAATTCATCAAGAAACATATTTGGAAAAGGTGGAAATCTGAATACTTGGTTCGACTTCAAAAGCGTCTAACATGGCTTAAGCCAAATAACGAACTCAAAGTTGGGCATTTAGTGCTCTTGCCTGATGAACAAACGCCTCCCACTCTTTGGCGGCTTGGTAGTATCACGGAAACACACCCGGGAACAGACGGAAAAATTCGTGTTGTAACAGCTAAGACTGCAACAGCCTCATTTAAACGCTCGATAGCTAAACTTAGCTTCCTACCAATGTTAAACTAATCAAGTGCACAAACCCACACATACACTTAAAAAAAAAATATCATTCATACTTTATCATACCATATAATCTAACAATATTTATCTAATTTGTACTCAATCTAATAAATATCACAACTAATATATAACTTACTAGCGGACCCGACAGACGTTGTCCTGCATGATATTTCAAGCGATTAGGGTAGATTAAACAAAGTATGAAATGAAAGACAAATAATATAATAATTTCATTATTCTTTATTTTGAAATAACATCAATTTTTCTAAAAACAATTCGTTATGATCAATAATGTTTGTTTAATTTCATTTTAATGCGAGTTGATGAACAATATTTTTAGTCAATTCCTGAGGAGTATAAATGAATAAACTTGACGGTTTTCCAACGCGAGAACACGCCACAAATCGACATTGTTTTACCTTGTGACTTATTAATAGTCATGGTAAATGCCAAGCGAATTGGAAATTGCAGACGTCTTAATGGAATGGGTGAGTCTGAAGTCATTGGGATTCGTGGCAGGAGAACAACTTCACCTTAAAATTTGCCGTTCAAAATTGTAGCTTCAAGAACATTCCCCATAATTTTTTTTATGACTAATCTTGTAGCGTTGCATAGTTTAGGTGCATTTAAATTCCGAAGCAAAATGATGGGTGAGCCAATTTTTAATAGCAAGTTTCCTGGTAAATCCAGCGAATTCAAAAATTCAACAGGGTAGTTGACTGCTTCGTCAGGATCGGTAACAGTGTCGATCGATTTGAACAATATCTCATTGCTGGGCAATGACTGTTGTATTTTGAAGTTAATAGCGTCAACATCGATATTTTTTGCAGTTAAAATAGCTCGTTCACGAAGCCACGTATGATTAATATAATTAGCTTGCAAATCTGGAAATATGCTTTCTATCAAAGCATCTTTCGTATTTACCATGTTGCAGAAATTGTCGGGCAACTTGATGCATTGTGTGTCTCCATGCAATGGTATTGTTCCATTTCCAATGTTGAACAATTGGTCGGAGAGTGATAGTGCCAATGGATCGTTTTGCAGTTGAACACGTATATTTGTGTTAAGACGTAATGTACTGACATTTCGCCATAGATATGTAGCGCGTGGAATGACTGGCAATGTCTGTCTAAAATCACTGGACAGCAGCAGTACAGCACCACCGAAAGGCCTGGTGTTATTATTTAGATCTTTCATCATTTAGATCTTTCATCTACAAGAGCTTCAAGTGAATGATTGTGGGCCATAGTGCATTCATCCCAGACAATAATTTTGCATTTTTGAAAAACTTTAGCCATACCGGAATGCTGTGATTTGTGTGAATGTTCAACGGCAACTTGAGAGCTGAATGTGCAGTCCGTCCGCCATCAAGCAAAGTGGCTGCAATACCTGAGAAGCAATTGCTAATGCAATATGATTTTGTGATCGAATGCGCGCAAGTATTAGTGAGATGAGAAACGTTTTTCCAATGCCATCTGGTGCGTCCAAACAAAAGAATCCACCTTGTTCTGCTGCAATTGACAAATTAATTCGACCGTATACATTCTTTTGTTCATCAGTGAGTAGTTGCTCATTATTCATCGATATTGGGATCTTGATCAGTGATCCGAATGCGATGCAGAATGTCGTCGCTTATGGAATCTTTATATTTGTCCCAGAGGGACAATAATTGGCGAATTTGATGAGGAGAGGAACTCAATGCTGCATCTGCAAGTGTAATATCCCAATGGTTGTCATCTTCCAGCAAATGTAATTCGCGACATGTATCATGATATGTGTCATACAAAATGCCATTGACTGTTCGCAAGTATTGAAAGGACGTCGGTTCAGGTACATTAGTCAACAATAAACGCGAGAAGAAACATTCGCGTTGCTTTGTATTTCCCATAAATATTCCGTTGTATCCTTCAACCGGAACACCTCGCTTTCGTGGTTTCCACTTTTTTGAATGTTTGTTCCATGTGAAATATCGTGACATATCAGTATACATTAATGTCTTCGCGAATTGACCGGGAATACCTGGTCGGTTGCATAGTTCGAAAAACTCAGTTAATGTGGTTTTTGGGGCAATTGATGCATGTTGTAGAGCAGTCTCTTCCGTGAAATAAACACGCTGTCCATTTTCAAGGTATACGGCCAAATGTATAACAGCAGGGTCTCTTTCGTGTATCGGAAAGCTGAAAATACGCCAAACTGCTTCATTGCTGCTGATGTATCGGCCCATTTGATACCGTGTTAATTCATCGTTTTCGTTAACATTTTGACCAGAAAATGCAGCCATATCACTGCCCTTATGGACATATTTGCATATATATTTTATGGACTTCACCGAACTGCAGAGCTCAATGTTTATGTGTGCTTTGTAGATTTTATACAGCAATGGTGAATACGGAACCACCCAGTGATTGTCAACGTCAACTGTTGTACCGTTTGACATCCGTAAATGATATGATTGACCACCATGGTCAGTGTCTCTACGACGATACAATGGATAACCATCGATGTTAGTGATTGTATCATTTATACAATTTTTTGGAAAACTTTTCGTACATTTTCCATTGTCCATGCACGGCGCAGTCATGTTTATAGCACCGCATGGACCATGGATCATGTTAGCGGTAATAATCTCATACAATTTTTGATCGATATTCCGATCCGGAATTTCTGTTGAGATAGTTTTATCAATTTCTTCAGACTGTATTTTGTCGACCAACAAAATCAAAATATGCGCGTGTGGCAAACCTCGTTTTTGCCATTCAACAGAATACAGCCAGCATCGCGTTTTGCCAAATACAGAGGAATGTATAATCAAGGTCATCAACGATTTTAACTTTTGCCTGAAGACACGTGCAGTGATATCGTGCCGATCTATTGCAGTTTGACCTGGCAATAACGCAATTTTAATTTCATCCCATTTTAGATTACACGTAAATGTAATGAACAAATCTGGTCGGCCGTACGCGCACAAAAGTCATGGTGTCTTGAATATATTCTTGCATATGACGTGGGCTACCAATATATGATGATGAAAGAATGTATGAAGTACCGATGTCGTTGATATTAGTTATTCCATCTACGTTACCAACAATAGCATCACGCAAATGAATGTATTCCTCAGCTCGAAGTTTCGCTTGATTATAGCTGATGTATCGTAATTGCTCGCTTTCAATTTTCGCATACATATCAACGATATATTGATGAAACAGCTGACGGCATCGGAGAATATTATTGTCTTCATTGGCACGAATCATCAACCGATATGCGTAGAAGTTCATCGCGCTCACTTTCTTGCTGGTTTCTGTACCTGCAAAGTAAAAATATAATTAAGATAAAAAGAAATTAATCGTGCATAAAAATAAAATATTAGGTAATGACATGTGTAGATTGTATCTGTTGCTGGATTTCTTTGTTTGATATTTAAATGATATCCATCTTCTCCTTCCCAAAATATCAGTGGATATTGCAAAGCGTCGTAAGAGCGATGACTGTCTTCAATCGTATGCACTGTGTTATCTCTGCGTTTAATTCGTATATCTCGACGTTCAAATGCGTCGCCAACCATAACAACCGCAACTTCATTAATAGTCGGTGCATTATATCGGCCCGCGTGCTGCCCAAATGGTACTTTGTCTGCTTTGATGACGATCGTATAGTTGTCGTTTTGCAGTCTGTTTGAAACGGTATTGAACAACTGGACCAACTGGTTGTGATTCTGTAAAAACGGTTCTAAAATACCCACAATTTCTCGCTCCTCCATCTGCTCGATATGGTTGTAGTGGCAGCGTGCGTTTATTTGCTGCTCATCATCACCAATGAAGTAGATTTGCAGAAATTTTGAATCGGTACCAGGCATCGGCATTAAAGAACCAATTTGATGATACACTTGGCCCTGAATCTTAAACGTTGTTTGAAAATTGCGACCATCCTCATTCTGAACGATTTTTGTTGCTCCAAATGATGTCATTTGAAAGCACGAATTGAATTTGCGAATTTTAAGCAAAAACAATTTAGATTGAGATGTAGCTCCAGCCAATAGTGCTTTCAATGGTTCTGGCAGCGAATTCAATGGTGGCAATACAACTTTTCCAGACGCGCAGCAGAAACCGGCCGATTCACCTTTGTATTTGAGTGCATGACTGTGTTGGCATTGTTTGTTCATAGCACCGATTACAATTTGTGAATGTGACGAATAGTCGATGTCCGACTCACATTCAAACGCAAGGCGAAGAAGTGATGCACGTGTCAATGCGCGATACACTTGCAAACGCTGTTGTTCACGTGTTCTGAATGTGTCAGTGACTCGTTGACGGGCCAGTCTTTGTCTCAATGCATTAGCTCGAAGGCGTTCGTGTGCTTGCAGCCTGGTTTCTTAAATTTTCATTGTCCATCAATTGATCATCTGCCGATCTATTAAACCGACGGTTCTGGACTAATTGTGAATTCCGAGTCCCTCGACCAATATTTCCTCCTCAGTTCAGTTTTCAGTTTAAATGCATTTTTATTTCAGTTAACTCATTAATTCTTACATGCTAGACAAAAAATGCTTAAAAATTAGCTTAAATAACTTACAGATAATCTAATTCTAACTTACTGGCCCCATGCGGGCACTCTAGGTTAAACATAATACTTAATCTATGTCTTTCGACGTTTCTTACACTCTACTTTTATTTTTGTTTTTACATTTATTAAACTAAAATTAAGAAAATGGATTTTATTAAAAAAAAACTTAGTGTCTGGACTTTTAAAACTTAAAACTAAACCTATACACTACGTAAAAAATAAATCTTAACCTACTTAACCTACTTAGACTATCTAATTTTACTTATACCTATATATATGTACATAAATATATTTTTTTTTGGATTACCCCTTTTTTTTAGAGAAGGTTACCCACCTCTTTGTTCTTTTATAATTTTTTTTTTTTTTTATTTTTTTTTTTTTATATATATATATATAATATATTTTTTTTTTTTTTTTTTTTGTCCTTAAATCTACCCTAATCCTACCTAAACTATGTAAGTCGGCCACGGCTAATAAACTAGATGACGACCGACTTTGCTTCCTTATGAAGCTATCATGTACCCGAGGAATTTGACGACGAACCCTCTCCTCCTACAACCAGCCACCAAAATTGTTGGTGCTGCCGAGCAACATCCCTCATGTCGCGACTCCCTACCGCCCTACTGAACCGGAGACGCTCCGCACTGCCGTGTGCGACGTCTCTGTCGTAGTTGAGTCGCCTGTCCGCAGCTCTTCGAGCAACGTGGAAGATTAGCGGCACCGCCAATCTGTCCTGGATCAAACCTTTCATGTCGAGGTAGAGGAACGCTTCTGGAGGAATAAAGCCGTCAAAGCGAACTCTCTCGTGATACATATAATTGGGGTAGTAGGCCCCGGAGATCAGGTTGTTCGATGAGGTCATTGCTCTTGCAATGTGCCTTCGAGTCAACTTAATGATGAAATTGTCCACTCTTATTAGGTTCGCCCTATTGTACAAGACCTCATTGCGATAGAATTTTATGTACTCAGACTCTGGTGTTCTGTATAAGCGAAGACAAGTTCTAAGACAAGCCCTCTCAAACACCCGAATCTTTTCCAATAAACTTGCTCTCACGTTGAACCACACGGGACAACCAAATACAAGCATAGGCCGGATAAGGGCCATGTAGCAGATCACCTTCACCCCCGCATCGAGTTGACTGTTATAAAACAGTCTCTTTGTAAGGGCAAAAGCACCTTTGGCTCTGGCCAGAGCAATATCTATATGTTTGTTAAAATACAGATATTGGTCTAGCCAGATCCTAAGGTATCTGACTACATTTCGACAAGCAAGTGGCTGTCCATGTTGTCCGACGATAGAGAACTTTCGCCAATTCTTTCTGGTATCCCTAGAGGCCCCAGACAAAGGCGTCCTAAACAGAATGGTTTCCGACTTCTGAAAGTTGATTTTCAATTTCCAGTCGTCGCAATATCGCTTAATTTTGTCGAAGTCACGTTGCAAAAGTGTATTAATGACCTCAATCTTTGGACCTGATCTGTACGCGATTAAGTCGTCTGCGTACGCTATGGCATGGTGAAGTGAACCTATCAGATCACTTGTGTAAATGTTGAATAGGATCGGCGAATTTACCGCACCTTGTTGCAGACCGTTTTTAATGTTAAATGTTCCAGCAGAAGTCACATCGCCATTTTTCACGATGAAATGTCTACTGGAGAGCATATCAAAAAGAATATACAGCAGTGGTTTACTAATGCCCAACCTGTCCAGCTTGAAAAAGAGTCCTTCTAGCCATACGGTATCGAAGGCCTTCTCCAAGTCAATCAGGCAGGCACCAGTGCACTGGTTCTTGCTTTTGTTCCATTGGATATCAGAAACCAGTTTCGACACAGCATGAATGATAGCATGCCCCGCCTTGAAACCGAACTGATTATCCGGAACGATATGTTTGTCCTCAACCCACTTAGTCAGGACTCTATTGATCACCTTCTCGAAAACCTTACTGATGTTTGGAAGAAGACTGATCGAGCGGAGATTCGCCGGATTGGAAGTATCTTTATCCCTTTTGGGGATGGGATGTACCACCGCAGTTTTCCAATGCGCTGGATAATGTGCATTATTCATTGCATTATTAAACAGGGTGGTATAAATGTTCACCGCTTCTAGTGGGAGATGTCGAAGCACAATGTTCGGTATTTCATCGGTTTCCACTGATTTCTTACTTCTAAGCGATTCGAAGATCGATTGGAGCTCTTCCTTCAAAATGAACGGTGGTAATACCCTTTCGTTGGTGATGACATTATTTGCCATATTCTCGTCACTGAACTGGATGAAACCCGAGTTCTCGAATCGCCAATTCACAATTTCATTTCGAAGGCAGAAGTTGTGCACAAGGACTTGACTCTCCAGGTCGTGGTTCGGGCCAATGATGTCATTCGCCTTGTACACTTCCTGGAAAGTTGCTCCTATAGCCTCTACCTTCTCCTGCGGATCCTCGATCACAAAGAAGTTGTCATCATCAACTGCCTCATTTGGATCTATACCTGCTGCTACAAGTATTTGTTCGTTGTTCGTCGTTCGGGCGATTCGAAGACATGGAAGGTGGTTTTGATCTTTCCTCCGAAATATTTTATTTATTTGCGGGAACATATTCGGGTTGCTGGTGTTTACAGCCCGAATTTTATTGTTCCAATACAAACTTACAGAATTTCTGTAATTTTCCTTTATTAATATCTGGAGGTTTTTAATCGACGACTTCAGTGTCATGATCTCCGGGTTATGTCTGTCAGTAAACTGTCTGTACAAGGTTTTTAGTCTTGACAGCAGCCTACTTTTTTGTCGGTGCAGTGCGTCAATAGTTGCATTGCGGAATAAGTCTTCTTCGTCAGTATGTTGATACCGAGGTATCGTTTTGTCCATTGTTCGTTTGATTGTTTCGTCCATTACTCTTAGATACCTGTCAATCTCCTCGTTTGACAGATTTCTATTGGACGGTGGGTAGAGCGAAATCGAGGAGAGTGCTCTCGTCAGTGTTCTGGAGAAGTGTGTCCAACGCACTCTACTATAATTGTAGGAATGCCTTTGAACAAACTCATCCAATTCCGCAATTTCGTTCGGAACGGTTATTTCGGTACTGAGACCGCAATGGTCACTGTCATACACGAAAGTGCGTAGACAGTTTATGGTATGTTGGTTAGTGCACGTCAGGTGTATTCGTGTGTCGAACAGCAAGAGGTCCAAATAGGAACCGTGTCTGGGAAACGACGGGCTATCCGTCGCCTTGAGGCCGAGTCGATACATTATACTGTGCTGACCCCACCAATTGAATAGTAGGTTCCCTCTAGTATTTGGTGTATTATTTCCCCAATCACTATGTTTGGCGTTGAAATCTCCGCCGATAATATAGTAGTTCTCCTCCAATTCTAGTCTTAGGAATCGAAAAAGTGTCTCGAGCTCTGAAATGAATAAGGTGGATTGAGTAGCTTTAGGTGCATAAACAGACACCATGTATAACCGCTTTCCACTACGGAGAGGGATGTACATGATGCATGCTTCCAGCACCTGGAATCTACGTACTACGCGACTGTATATTCTTTTGAAACGCAGTCCTTTTCTAACAAAGATTGCAACACCTCCTCCTTGAATGGAGTTTGGTCGGTTTCTTCGTATTATTTTAAATCTTCTGTGCCTCATTTTGTGTCTTTTGGTCAGCTTAGTTTCGCTAACCAAAAGCACATCAGGGGCTTGGTCTTTAAGCAACTTAAACAGTGCGGCTCTTCGTTCGAACCTAATCAGTGAATTAACATTCACTGCAAGGACCTTCAGGGTTTGCTCCGCCATGTACGTACCCATTACGACTGGAGGTGCGCTAGGCCCGGTAGCAGCGCGTATATTTGATCCACCCGCTTAGCCTGTTCCTGTATTTGACGCTGAAGCTGAGCCATCTGCCCCTGAATTGAGAGCAAGATAGTCAGCATGTCAGGTACAGGTTCCGGTGCTCTAGGCGCTGGGGCCTGAGAAGCTACCTTTACTTGTTGTGCCGTACTTCCCCTACCTGCCGCCATTTGGGCGTAGGTAACGTGGGGAGTAACGGCTGGTGTTTGTGCCTGCACGAGTGGACGTTTAACTTCCACTTTCTGCTGCCGAGCCAGATTTACTCTTTTTATGTATTGGAATTTGGGACAACCCCGATAGTTTGCGGTGTGTCCCGTGTTCCTACATAACGCACAAGAAAGTTGGCTTTTTTCAGACGCTCCGTCCTTCCCTAGAGCGCATTCCTCTGACTTGTGGTTCTTTCCACACTTCACGCATCGAGGCTGCATTTCGCAGTTCGACGCGGCGTGCCCGAACCTTTGGCAGCGAACACACTGTAAAATGTTTTCGCTCCCCTTTAATTTTTCCCAGTGTACAACCTGGTAGTCTAGGACTTTGATACTCCTTAGACCATCCAGTTTGCTATCGGGACTTAGCTGAACCAGGAAGAACGGTAGTTTCCGCTTCTCCCTTTTAGCTCTAGCCGTGACGAATGGCTTAACTCCCACGAATTTGAGCTCTTCGCACTCCTTTTCTTTAAACAGTGCAAGGAGCTCCTCCGGATCTGTAGACGGTTCTATCCCCCTCAGCAGCATAGTTTGCAGCTTCTCCCCCTTCGGGGTGTAGGAGATGAACTCCGTCGTCGTATCCTTTAGTAAATTTTTAATTTTTAAATAGCGTTCCACTGTATTGCAGTGTATCTGTCTATGTCTATTAATACTTAAACGCTTTATAAAAAAATTATTTCCTATAGCCGACTTACATAGCTCAATGGTGTCTTTTAATTCAATGTTGAAGGTGTTGATTGGTGGCACCCTTTGCTTGACTGTTTTCTGCTGATGTTGTTGTTGCTTCTGTTGTTTCTGCTGCTGTTGTTGTTTTTGGTGTTTCTGCTGTAGTTGCTTTTGTTGTTGTTGGTTTTCTTGTAGTTGCTGTTTCGCTAGCTTTGTTGTTGTTTGCTTTGCTTGTTGTTGCTGTTGCGGATGTTTTTGAGTTTTAGTTTGAGGTTGTTGCTGTTGTTGTTGAGAGCTCTGTGACTCTTGCTGTTCTCTCGCTTTAATGGCTAGAACTTGTTGTTGCATCTGCATTATGCTATTATTTAGGTTTCCTACTTCTTCTTCTTCGTCGTCTGATTCGGAGGCCGCGAGACAGGCGAAGTTATTGTCTGCACCCATGTAATGGCCTTCACCTCCGTCAGAGACGTAAGGATATTCAACGTCCACAGTTGTGTCCTTCTTTCTAGCTGCTGTAGTTGACGTTTTCGCCTCTCTCCTAGCTTCAACCGGCAGCTTTTCGGTTGAAGCTGATAGGGAAAGGCGCTTAACAATTCTTGCAGTTGGCCTTAACTTCCTTCTTCTTTTTATTGTCCCACCACTTTCTGATGTACCTGGTTGGTCCGACATTATTGCCTCATCGGCTGATTTCATCACGCCATGTGTTGGGTCCGCTACTGCGTGAGCGGACCGCTTGTCTTTATCCATCGCTTGATGGATACTGATTCACTTTCAGTTATGTTTTATTTTCGATAAAAAAAAAGAAACTATTTTCCCCCACCAGGAGTCGAACTCGGTTCACTTGATCTGCGGATCGATTGTCACTTCCACTAGGCCAACTTGCCACTTTCACAATTCTTGTTAAAAAACTGTATTTATACTATGAGTACTGTTCTAATTCATAGAGAATCCGAAACACATCAGTTTTTTTTTCAGTTTTTATGCATTTTTATTTATATTTCTTAATTTACTCTTACATGCTAGACAAAAAAACGCTTAAAAATTAGCTTAAATAACTTAGAGATAATCTTATACTAACTTACTGGCCCCATGCGGGCACTCTAAGTTAAACCTAACACTTAAACTATGTCTTTCGTCTTACAGTCTATATTTATTTTTATATTTAACGAAACTAAAACTAAGAAAATCAATTTTAAGTAAAAACTTAGTATATGGACATATTATTTTTTTTATAAAACTTAAACCTAAAAGCCTACATACTACCTAAAAATAAATCTTAATCTACTTAAACTACTTACATCTAATATGTACATTTTTTTTTTTTTTTTTTTATATTTTTATTTATTTTTTTTTGGTTTTATATATTTTTTTCTTACAATCTAACTTAAACCTACCTAAAACTATGTAAGCCGGCCATGGCTAAAAAAAAACAAAAATTAGGCTGGACCACTCTGCTTCACATGAAGCTACTTATCACTGGAGGAGTTCGACTACGAAGCATCCTCGCCTTCTTCAAGCCACCAAAATTGCTGGTGCTGCTGAGCAACATCCCTCCTGTCGCGAGTCCCTACCGCCCTACTGAACCGGAGACGCTCCGCACTGCCATGTGCGACGTCTCTGTCGTAGTTGAGTCGCCTGTCCGCAGCTGTTCGAGCGACGTGGAAGATTAGCGGCACCGCCAATCTGTCCTGGATCAGACCTTTACTATCTAGATAGAGGAACGCTTCTGGAGGAATAAAGCCGTCAAGGCGAGCTCTCTCGTGATACATATAATTGGGGTAGTAAGCCCCAGAGATCAGGTTGTTCGATGAGGTCATTGCTCTCGCAATGTGCCTTCGAGTCAACTTAATGACGAAATTGTCCACTCTTATCAGGTTCGCCGTATTGTATAAGACCTCGTTAGGATAGAATTTTATGTACTCAGACTCTGGTGTTCTGTATAAGCGAAGACAAGTCCTAAGACAAGCCCTCTCAAACACCCGAATCTTTTCCAATAAACTTGCTCTCACGTTGAACCACACGGGACACCCAAATACAAGCATGGGCCTGATAAGGGCCATGTAACAGATTACCTTCACCCTCGCATCGAGTTGGCTGTTATAAAACAGTCTCTTTGTAAGGGCAAAAGCACCCTTAGCTCTGGCCAGAGCAACATCTATATGTTTGTTAAAATACAGATATTGATCCAGCCAGACCCCAAGATATCTGACTACATTTCGACAAGCAAGTGGCTGTCCATGTTGTCCGACGATAGAGAACTTTCGCCAATTCTTTCTGGTATCCCTAGAGGCCCCAGACAAAGGCGTCCTAAACAGAATGGTTTCCGACTTCTGAAAGTTGATTTTCAACTTCCAGTCATCGCAATATTGTTTAATTTTATCGAAGTCACGTTGCAAAAGTATGTTAATGACCTCAATCTTTGGACCTGATTTGTACGCGATTAAGTCGTCTGCGTACGCTATGCTGTGGGGAAGTGAACCTATCAGATCACTTGTGTAAATGTTGAATAGGATCGGCGAATTTACCGCACCCTGTTGCAGACCGTTTTTAATGTTAAATATTCCAGCAGAAGTCACATCGCCATTCTTCACGATGAACTGTCTACTGGAGAGCATATCAAAAAGAATATACAGCAGTGGTTTACTAATGCCCAACCTGTCCAGCTTGAAAAAGAGTCCTTCTAGCCATACGGTATCGAAGGCCTTCTCCAAGTCAATCAGGCAGGCACCAGTGCACTGGTTCTTGCTTTTGTTCCATTGGATATCAGAAACCAGTTTCGACACAGCATGAATGATAGCATGCCCCGCCTTGAAACCGAACTGATTATCCGGAACGATATGTTTGTCCTCAACCCACTTAGTCAGGACTCTATTGATCACCTTCTCGAAAACCTTACTGATGTTTGGAAGAAGACTGATCGAGCGGAGATTCGCCGGATTGGAAGTATCTTTATCCCTTTTGGGGATGGGATGTACCACCGCAGTTTTCCAATGCGCTGGATAATGTGCATTATTCATTGCATTATTAAACAGGGTGGTATAAATGTTCACCGCTTCTAGTGGGAGATGTCGAAGCACAATGTTCGGTATTTTATCGGTTCCCACTGATTTCTTACTCCTAAGTGATTCGAAGATCGTTTGGAGCTCTTCCTTCGAAATGAACGGCGGTAGTACCCTGCCGTTGGTGATGACATTATTTGACCTATTTTCGTCACTAAACTGGGTGAAGCCCGAGCTCTCGATTCGCCAATTCTCAATTTCATTTCGAAGGCAGAAATTGTGCACAAGGACTCGATTCTCCAGATCGTGGTTCGGGCCAATAATAGCATTCGCCTTATACACTTCCTGGAAAGTCGCTCCTATAGCCTCTACCTGCTCCTGCGGATCCTCGATCACAAAGAAGTTATCATCATCAACAGCCTCATTTGGATCTATACCTGCTGTTACAAGTATTTGTTCGTTGTTCGTCGTTCGGGTGATTCTAAGACATGGAAGGTCGTTCTGATTATTCCTCCGAAATATTTTATTTATTTGCGGGAACATATTCGGGTTGCTGGTGTTTACAGCCCGAATTTTGTTGTTCCAATACAAATTTACAGAGTTTCTGTAATTTTCCTTTATTAATATCTGGAGGTTTTTAATCGACGACTTCAGTGTCATGATCTCCGGGTTATGTCTGTCGGTAAACTGTCTGTACAAGGTTTTTAGTCTTGACAACAGCCTACTTTTTTGTCGGTGCAGTGCGTCAATAGTTGCGTTGCGGAATAAGTCTTCGTCGTCAGTGTGTTGATACCGAGGTATCGTTTTGTCCATTGTTCGTTTGATTGTCTCGTCCATTAGTCGTAGATACCTGTCAGTCTCTTCGTTTGACAGATTTCTGTTGGATGGTGGGTAGAGCGAATTCGAGGAGAGTGCTCTAGTCAGTGTTCTGGTGAAGTGTGTCCAACGCACCCTACTATAATTGTAGGAATGCCTTTGCACAAACTCATCCAATTCCGCAATTTCGTTGGGAACAGTTACTTCGGTGCTGAGACCGCAATGGTCACTGTCATACACGAAAGTGCGTAGACAGTTTGTAGTTTGTTGGTTAGTACATGTCAGTTGTATTCGTGAGTCGAACAGGAGAAGATCCAAATAAGACCCGTGTCTGGGAAACGACGGACTATCCGTCGCCTTAAGCCCCAGTCGATACGTTATGCTGTGTTGACCCCACCAATTGAATAGTAGGTTCCCTCTAGTATTTGGTGTATTATTTCCCCAATCACTATGTTTGGCGTTGAAATCTCCGCCGATAATAAAATAGTTGTCTTCCAATTCCAGCCTTAGGAATCGGAAAAGTGTCTCGAGCTCTGAGATGAATAAGGTGGATTGAGTAGCCTTAGGTGCATAGACAGACACCATGTACAGCCGCTTTCCACTACGGAGGGGAATATACACGATGCATGCTTCCAGCACCTGGAACCTACGTACTACACGACTGTATACTCTTTTAAAACGTATACCTTTTCTTACGAAAATCGCAACGCCACCTCCCTGAATGGAGTTGGGTCGGTTTCTCCGTACTATTTTGTATCTCCTGTGCCTCATTTTGTGTCTCTTGGTCAGCTTAGTTTCGCTAACCAAAAGCACATCAGGGGCTTGGTCTTTAAGCAACTTAAATAGTGCGGCTCGTCGTTCTAACCTAATCAGTGAATTCACATTCACTGCAAGGACCTTCAGGGTCTGCTCCGCCACTTGCGTACCCATTACGACAAAAGGTGCGTTAGGCCAGGCAGCAGCGTGTATACTTGATCCACCCGCGCGGTCTGTTTAGTTAAATGACGTTGTAGCTGAGCCATCTGCCCCTGGATAGAGAGCAAGATAGCTAGCATGTCAGGTACTGGTTCCGGTGCTCTAGGCGCTGGGGCCTGAGAAGCTACCTTCACTTGCTGTACCGTATTTCCCCTACCTGCCGCCATTTGGGCGTAGGTAACATGGGGAGTAACGGCTGGAGTTTGTGAATGCACGGGTGGACGTTTAACTTCCACTTTCTGCTGCCGGGCCAGATTTATTCTTTTGATGTACTGGAATTTGGGACAACCCCGATAATTTGCGGTGTGTCCCGTGTTCCTACATAACGCGCAAGAGAGCTGGCTTTTTTCAGACGTTCCGTCCTTACCCAGAACGCATTCCTCTGACTTGTGGTTCTTTCCGCACTTTACGCATCGAGGCTGCATTTCGCAGTTCGACGCGGCGTGCCCGAACCTTTGGCAGCGAACACATTGTAAAATGTTGTCGCCCCGTTTTACTTTTTCCCAGTGTACAACCTGGTAGTCTAGGACTTTGATGCTCCTTAGACCATCCAGATTGCTGGTGGGACTTAATTGCACCAGGAAGAACGGTAGTTTCCGCATCTCCCTTTTGGCTCTGGCTGTGGTGAAAGGCTTAACCCCCACGAATTGGAGCCCTTCGCACTCTTTCTCTTTCAGCAGTGCAAGGAGCTCCTCCGGATCAGTCGACGGTTCTAATCCCCTCAGCAGCATTGTTTGCAGCTTTTCACCCTTCGGGGTGTAGGAGAAGAACTCCGTCGTCGAATCCTTCAGTAAATTTTTTATTTTATGATAGCGCTCCACTGTGTTACAATGGATCGCATGCCTATCTAACGATAATCTTTTTATAAAAAAATTGTTGCCTATGGCCGACTTACACAGTTCTATGGTGTCCTTTAATTCCAATTTGAAAGTGTTAATTGGTGGCACTTTCGGTTTAGTGGATTTCTGCTCTTGCTGTTGTTGTTGTTTCTGCTGCTGTTGTTGTTGTTGTTGTTGATGTTGCAGCTGTTGTTGTTGCTGCTTATTCTGCTGCCGTTGCTGCTGCTGTTGTTGCTGCTTAATCGGTTGAGATTTTTGTTGTTTGTGTGCATCTGTCTTTTTCTGCTGCTCTTGCGCAGGTTTCTGGATGTTTTGTTTTTCCATTGATTGTATCTGTTGTTGTTGTGCAATCTCCACGGTTGTGTTTGACTGCTGTTGAGGTTTCTGGAGTTGCTGCTGCTTCTCCATCTCCCTCCTTGCCATTTGCTTAGCTCTTATTGCCAGCACTTTTTGTTGCAGCTGCTCAATGGTACTGCTCAGGGCTTCGACCTCGTCGTCTTCGTCATCTGACTCGGATGCAGCTAGGGATGCAAAGCTGTTGTCTGCTCCCATGTATTGTGACTCCCCTTCGTCGCGTACATGCGGACCGTTGTTATTGTCCGATTCTTTTCTCTTTTGCTTTACTACTGCTGCGTTTGTCGATATCATCGCAGCCCTCTTCTTCACTCTACCATTCAGCATTTCTAAGGAAGCTGAAAGGTAAGTGCGTTTTATGAGATTCGGAGTCGGCTTCAGCTTTCTCCTCCTCTTAATGGCTATGTCCGTTGTTTTCGTTGTTTTTGGTTTTAATTTTGAGTAGTGGACTGTAGCGGATTGATCGTCAGACGACATCATGCCATCTGCTGATCCCGCTATTGGGATAGCGGACCGCTTACTTCCACTCATGTAACTTTGTTCAAACACTTTGTTTTTTACAATAATTGTTTTTTTTATTATATTGAATGGAAATAAAAGGGGAAAGGAAATAAAAACTTTAGCAGATGCTGGGAAGCGAACCACAACCCCGAGATTTGCCGTCCGAGTCTTTAACACCTCGTCTACCGAGCACTTGAGAAAATCACTGCCTGAAAGTCTACTTCTTATTTTTCTTCACTTTTTTTTTTTTTTTCTTCACTTCTAAAGCCGAAACACAAAACACATCTGCTCTCCGTGGAGGTCTATGAACGACTCGAATCCGAAACACATCTACTCGCCTCGATGGTCGGTGGACGACTGAATATTTCCTCCTCGTCCGCGAAGACGTGGCATTGTTTTATGTACGTAACTTATAATACACTTAATATTCACTGATATGCGACACCGTATATACCGTACAAAAAAATTAAAATGTCAAAATAACGAAACACACTTAATATAATACACTCAAATTAAAATGTCGAAAAATAAATATATCTGAATAGGTATAATGCGCTCAATATTTACGTAAATGCGATACATATAATATCAAAACACAGCGTACAAAAAAATTAAATGCATTGAATGAATGCATACACAAAAATTCATTCAAGTCGATCCAGCCGTTTAGGAGGTGTTCAGTGACATACACACGTACAGTAGAATTATATATATAAAGATAACCTATTATTGCCACACACCATTCATCGTACCTACCATTTTTTTCTTTTTATGTACACATCGGTCACACGTCACAAGCCGAGGATCTACGATAGTTTACATTTTGCACCACTGCAACCAAACATCGTTTCCTTTCCGGCAGGATGTTGCAACGCAACATGTATCATTCGTGAGCTAGATCCACACACATGAAACACCGACGACATAGCACATGTCCTCTATTTTTTATCATGTTATGGACCAATAGGCTTACCAATTGCTTAGCCAAAAATTGGGAGAGCATGAATGATGGCACACTTCCCATTGTCAATTTGTGGGAGGTAACTCTGAAAATTGGTTTTCAATAGTTAAACTTTTGGCCCCTTCCACTATGCGATGTTTTTCTTGTGCATGTATGCAATTGCTAATGATAAAAAAATCTGTCGACAGATTGGCATAGACGAGAAATGCCGCGATCGTTCAATGACCTATAGCTGGACAATCGGAGCAATCAGCTGACCCAGAGATTTCTTGGAGACGATGACGATGCTGGCAGATCATTCCCAATCCGATAGCCGTGTAATTGAGATAAATAAAATAAATCAAATTTAAAGGAAAGGAGTACGTGGTTTTTATTAAACACTATTGAAGCAATTTTCAAATAATTTAATTGTTGTCCGATGAATTCTTTTTGGTTTCTTTGCATTCTCCGGCAAAGTCTGTAATTTGACTCCGCAACTTTTGACTGTGGAGGATACAATTCGTGTCCCCTTTTTTTCAATTTTATTTGCTAAGCGGCAAACACCCATTTTCAGCCTAATATATGTTTTGATCGCTGAACTCGGTAAATTAATAGGCAATATTGCCTTCGCTGCGGTTGGATTGAGTAATGAATAGATGTGTTAGTATTACTGCCATGCATTTTTCAACTTCGTGTTCATAAACGTTTTCAAGTATTTTGTTAAGTATTTTTCGTTGAATTGGTAGAACGAGATTAGGGGTTCTTTAAATGCTAGTTTGGTTTCTGAATCAGCATTTTCGTTTCCAATGATGACTACGTGCCCAAGAACCCATGCAATTTTTAAATTCCGTTTTTTTTTCAATAAGTTTATTGTGGATGTCTGCAACAATACTTGAAGAGTTGTTAACGCTGTTAATAGCGTTGATTAATGAAAGGCTATCAGTGAACATAATTGTTTTTTTTTTATTTTTCGCAGTTTGAATAGCTTTGAGTATTGCAAACGCTTCTGCCGTGAAGATTGATGAAGTGAATTGGAGTAGACCCATACTGATAACAGATCCCTCTTCGGTGACAACAGCGAAGGAAGTTCCATCATTTGTTTTCGAACCATCAGTAAACAAAAGTTGCCATCCGAGTCTTACACAATTTTCTTTTAACACTAAGAACAATGCATGATAGATACTGTTGGGGGTAGTATCTTTATTAAATTCTTTAAGACGAGAAGTTAAAGAGTTACTTTGGAGATTCCAGGGGGGAACTTGATTTTGGGTTTGTAGTCAACTGTGATTTGGATGTTCAGATTTGCAGCCGATTCCAGTGATTTTTGCAGAGTAGAATGATATTTGACTTTTCTTTTCCGTTTCAAAAAGTTCTTGATATCATCGTGAATAGGTGTTGCGAATGGTGATTTAGGTGATTTTGTTATGATCTGCCAGGTTAGGAATTCGATTCTATTTGTTAAGTCAGGAAGTCCAGCTTGGGTAAGGATGTTCTTTATAGGTGTTGTAAGAAAAGCTCCTAAACAGGTTCTTGCAGCTGAATGGTATGAATAATACGTATAATTTTTGAGTGGTTTATATTTTCGATAAAAATATTGTTAAAATTGACCACTTAAACAGATTTTTGACATTTATGTTTTTTGTAAATATGTAGAAGCTCAGATTCAGAAAAGGATACGTATAATACTACTTATTTCATTAAAAGCTATTGTAAATAAAATTACTGATAATGGTGATCCTTGAGGGATGCCATTATTTATGTAATGAATTGAAGAGTACATACTGCTAGTTTTAACACGAAATTTGCGATTGGAAAAAAAACTTTAACGTAGTTAAAAACTTTCGAACCAATCTTCCAGTTTATAAGTTGATTTATGATAACATGGGGGCCAATTCGGTCAAAGGCTTGTTCAAAATCAATTGTGAAAATGGAAACGTGTTTTTTTTTTCTGAAAGAGCCGAGGATATAAACGTGTCAATGTGTAAAATGGAGTCTTGAGTCTCTACCCATTTTGAAGGCAAGTTGATTGATGTCAATGAGTTTGTTTGAAATAATTTTTCCAAGAATTTTCGAAATGCAGTGAGTAAGAGAGATAGATTGGTATCCTTTTATACCACACAAAGTGTGGTCTTTGTTAGTCTTTGGGATAGGGACGATAGTCGCCATTTTTCATGTTTGAGGGATAATTCCGCTTTCCAGGATATTGTTATAAAGAGATAACAACCTAGTCTTAAAACAAAACGTAGTGTTTTAGAGCATTGGATAAGGTATTCTATCGAACCCAGGAGTTTTACCCTTTACTGAACTCAAAACGCTTTCAAGCTCTAAAAGATTTGTTTATGGGGGATTCAATCAAATTTGCTGAATCTGGCGTAATGTACTGTGGGTTGGGCTTATTAAAACATGTGTTCTTTTCGTCAATGTACGAGTAAATCTGATTAAAATTAGAGTCGGCCCAGGATTTTTCCCAACATTAAGCTAAAAAATCATTTACGAGGGGCGTTCAAGATATTCTCGGTATCGGGGTGAAGCTGTGGTTGCATATATAAATTGACTTATTTATCAAGTAACAGTATTATTTTAGTGCATTCATGTAAAATTTCATATAAATGTGATTATTAATTCGCGTTTTATCTCTAGTTAAACAGAATCATAATGGCAACTGAGGCAATGATGGTGAAAATTGAGCATCGCGCTGTAATTAAATTTCTCACTAAGCAAGGAAAAAGTCAAAAAACTATTCATGAAGAGATGGTGGCTGTTTACCAGGGTTCCGCACCTTCATTATCAACTGTGCAAAAGTGGTCAAGTGAGTTCAAGAGAGGCAGAGAGAGCATTGAGGACGACCCCCGCTCCGGCGCCCCGGCTACTGCTTGTACGGGAGAAAGCATCAAAGAAGTCGAAAAACTTGTTCTTGAGGATGCCCGAATAAAGGTGAAAATGATGGCAGAGATCACCAAGCTTTCAATTGGTACCATTCACACCATTCTTCATGACCATCTTAACCTTTCAAAGGTCAGTGCAAGGTGGGTGCCATGAATGCTCACAGCGCCTCCGATAAAAAGTGAGAATCGCATGCTGTAGAGAGCTTTTGGAGATGTGTAGTGAGAACGCGGACGGTGTTATGGATCGAATTGTTACTGGGGACGAAACGTGGGTCCACCACTATGACCCTGAAAGCAAACAAGAGTCCATGCAGTGGCATAAAAAAGGAACAGACCCCCCGAAGAAGTTCAAAGTCACTCCGTCTGCCCGAAAGCTCATGGCCACAGTTTTTTGGGACTCAAAGGGAATCTTGCTCATTGAGTACAAAAAAAAAGGTGAAACCATCAACGCCACATCCTACGCTTCCACTTTGCATAATTTGCGGGAGGAAATTAAAAAGAAAAGACGGGGTAAACTCGCAGCGGGTGTGTTGCTTCTACATGACAACGCTCCTGTTCACACGGCGCGAGTTTCCAAGGCTGCTGCGCGAGATTGTGGTTTCGAAGAAATCCAACATCCACCCTATAGTCCAGACCTTGCCCCTAGTGATTATTTCCTGTTTCCGGATTTGAAAAAATGTCTTCGTGGAAAAAGATTTTCGGATGATGAAGAACTCAAGTCGGTATTTTGCAGAGAAAGAGGAAATTTAAAAAAGTTTAAAAAAGCTTATCTCAAGATATAACAAATGCATTGATCATATTGAAAAATAAAAACAATTTAAATTGAATTTGCATTTTCCTTCATATCGATACCGAGAATATATTGAACGCCCCTCGTATTTCAAATGGGCAAGCAAGATTTTTAGAAGCTGTTTTAATAAGTTTTATTGTGTGCGGAACAGGCCTGTAAGGCTTTTAATTTCAGCCCACACTTTTTTTGGAGGTTGAATTTTGATTAATTTCCCCTGTAAATTTATTGAAATAAGATAAGTTAGAAAAACTTTTCCGCTTTTTTGAATTGGGCATTTTCCTTACGATAGAAAGCTAAATTGGAGTTATTTAGTGATTTCTTGAATGCTTTAAAGGCGTGCCGCTTTTTTTTTTGGCGAAGGTTGGCAAGATTTTGATTCTACCAAGGAACTGTTTTATGATGGGGCTTATTTGTTGTCTGAGGGATTGACACATTTGCTGCAGAATGAATAGAGATGCCAAAACTAGATATTGCTCTGTATAGCTCGCCCCTATAGATACTGTAATACGCGGCCTTAAAATCAATGAATAGGTGGTGTGTATCGATTTGGAGTTCATGGGTTTTTTCCAAGATCTGCGGTAGTGTGAATATTTGGTTGGTGGTGGACTTTCCTGGCCTAAAGCCACACTGATATGGACCAATCAGATTGTTGACAAACTGCTTCAGGCGTTAATGTTAAGAAGACTGATGCCTCTGTAGTTGGCGTAGTTCAGAGGGTTACATTCTTCGGGCAAACTTTCGTCCGACCATATTTTACAGATGTGTTGGTTTATGCTCCTTACTAAGTCATCGCCTACCATTTTGGGGAGCTCGGGAGTTTGGCCGTCCGCTCCGCTTGTTTGACCTAAGTTTCATTCAGATCGGGTGGACGGAATTGTTGGTCTACATCGTCTAGATTGAAAGGTTCACTCTGCCGGGCAGCGGTATTTGGTTCATAATAGTCGTTATACATATAGTTGACTGAAATGTTCTTTCCAAATTCTCAGCATCGACATAGTTCGTCTTCCCTTGTGCGTCTCTACAGGCTTCGGTTCAGGGTTTGTGCCGGTGTCATGGTTTTTTTACCATTTGGTAAAACTTCCGAATGAAATTCCTAAAGTAGCATCTCTCAATTTTCTCGACCACGCGCTGCTCCTGCTTCTTCTTTTTCTTTCTCGGTGTTTATCTCTCCTCTTCTGCTCGTAGAACTCGTTAGTAGGTCTAGCCCTTTCATGCAGCGCCGCTTTGTATGCATTTTGCTTATACAAAGTACTACGTTCACTCCTACAGCGGAGCCGAGCCGACCGCGATAAATTTTTTCGTCCATAACTTGCCTTTCTTGCCAGCACTCAAACCATCTCGCCTCACAGCACCACCCCACAACATCCCTCTTATTTTTTACTGCCAGAATGTAAGAAGTCTCCACTCTAAAACCAATGCTGTTTTACTCCAATCGCATGCTCTTCCCTATGGTATTTACGCCCTGACTGAAATATAAAGAACCAGGAATTACGCCCCCTCCCCCCACATGTAATGTTTTTCGCAAACGACGATCCTATCGGCCCAAATTATGCTTCCGCCTGTCGACGCGTCCTAATGGCTATCCACAATAGCCTTGAATCTTCTCCTATTACCATTTCTTGATTCTGTAAAGTCGACTTTGTCGCAACTAAAATAACACTCCCCTTCAAGCTCCTTTACATTATATGTTGCTATATCCTACCACCTCAACCTTTCGAATCCTATCAACTTGTTATCGATGCGATCGGCCATTTAATTGGCCTGTCTGACTCTATTGACGATATCCTATCTCTCTCAACAAATAATAACTATCAACTATTCTTCTCTCGTTTTTTCATAACTCTTCTGTCCAGTTCACTCGCCCCACAATTCTCTCAAGCTACGACTTTCATAAAGCAAACTTTCATAAAATCAGTGACTATCTCAGCAGATCCCCCTTTAACTTGCACAACCTAACTACAAATGATGCCTTATCTATTTTTCATAGAGAAATATTTAATTCGTTCCCCCTTTACGTTCCGTTTTCCAGCCTTAAAACATCATCTATTGTACTAGTCCTCCTTGATATAATCGTAAATATCGTTGCTTACGAAATAAGAGAAACAAGTTATGGCCGTTTTCTTTTGTACCAGATCCTTTTCCGACTACTCCAATTATCATGGTGCTTATCTTCATTTCACCGAACTTTACGATTCCCTTTACCAGCGCACGTTAACAATGCGTAAGTGAACCTTATAAACGACCGTAAGTACTTTTTCCAATATGTTAACTACAAAAGAAACTCCTATGGTTACCCTCCTTCCCTCTCTTTCAACAACAAGTTATCAACCGATCCACTCACCATTGCCAACCTATTTGCCACCTTTTTTAAACAAACCTTCACCAACGACTCCTTTGTACCAGATCCATCCTATTTCAATTACCTACTGAACTTCTCCAATGGCCCACTTCTCTCTCACATTTTGGACCCCTCTTATATCGAATATAAATTACACCAACCCAATGACGAATTTACACCCGGTCTAGATGGCCTCCCGGCCATATTTCTTAAGAAGAATTTCCACAGGTTTGGAAAACCTCTTTCATAACCCCGATCCACAAAAAAGGATCAAAGAACGAAATAGCAAACTATCGTCCAATCGCTAAACTCTCCCATATACACAAACTCCTCGAAAGTATTTTGTTTGAAGCTCTAAGCTTCCAATGCAAATCACTTATTTCCCCTAGACAACATGGCTTCCTAAAGGGTAGATCAACCACCACAAATCTCGTTGAAATCGTATCCTTTGCCATCTCTGTCCTAGCGAACGGCAACGAAGTCGATGTAGTTGCAACCGATTTTAGCAAAGCTTTCGATAAAATCTCTCATCGATTAATACTCGTACTCTGAAAATTGTCTCCCCTCGATTTTGAACCCATACTGTTCAAATGGATATCCTTTTACCTGGAAAACCGTTTTTACAGCGTCCATTTTAGGTCAGCCCACTTGGCTCCATTTTTGGCCATCTCTAGAGTTCCACAAGGGGCTATCTCTGTCCTCTTCTTTTTATATTAACCATAAATGATCTCGATATGATCATCAAACCCTCGTCTGTCTCCCTATACGCCAACGATAGCAAATTTTTCAAAATCATTTCCTCATCCCATGACTCCTTCCTACTTCCACAAGACCGTGATAGTTTTTTGATCTGGTGCCACAAAAATTGTTCGCTGGGTGCCCCAGAAGGTGCAATATTTTTCTCATTAATTCAGTTGACGGCTGACATTTGTGTAGACAACACACTCGTATTGAGTGATACTGAAATTTGTTGTCCAGTCATTGTTCTGGCTTTGTGCTTAACAAATGAAGAAACGAAAAATCGCAGATGGATGAAAGTGTGCTACATAAAAACAAATGTGTCTACTGATGAAAATTTATTAAATGAGCTAGTTGTAAGTGAACCCAATGATTTTCGAAATTTTGTGCGACTAGACGGTACAGTATTTAATGAACTGCTCAAAGTGATTATGCCTGCAATTAATAAAAGTATTATTGTCAGGAGATACTATTCCTTCTAGCCAGTGTTTGTTAATTACACTGGGATACCTTTAAATTTTACAAGTGCTATAATCCCGCAATCAATAGGAATAAATTTTATTAAAATTGTCACAGATTTAATACATGTCCTGAAGGATTACCTAAAGGTAAACAAGATACAGCAATTTTTGAAAATTCTTTAATTTATTATTCATTTTTTTATTAATTTGTTGGAAGCTTGAGAAAAACCGGGATCCAGTACAATCCTGTGATTCTGAAGTGTGTTGAAATTGATTTTGTTGTGAATCATATTGATATATTTTATCATGGGGCTGGGTGTTACAATACTGTATGGAGCAGGAGTACATTTGTATGGAACCCCTTCGCAGAGTGCCCATTTGGCCTTCAAACAAAATATGTATGTACATCCTCGTATATGCTTTTTTCGGAAATAATTGCTGTTGCTTTTCCATTTTCTGAAGATCGATTGCCCAAACTGAGGAAATTTGTTCAAGTTCATTTTTCGGGTGTTGAAGAGGTTTGCGTACTAAAGATATTAACTCTTGTGATTCATCATTTTTTCTCGACTTATTTTTTTGGAGGTTCATCTTTGTACTGTAAACAAACACAAACACACATATTTAAAACAGATAATAACCTTTGTGGAACTTAATAATACAATAAGTTTACTTCAAAATTATACATGCCAGCAACGGAGGCTGAATGGGAAATGATTGCAAACGGATATAATGATCGATGGGATTTCCCAAATTGTTTGGGAGCAGTAGACGGAAAGCATGTGCCAATAAAAGTGCCATAAAACGCGGGTTCATACTACTACAATTTTAAAAGAATATCATAGCATTGTGCCGTTGTGAACTCAGATTATGAATTGACTCGTATTATGGCAGATGCCATCCAAACGGATTATTATCAGACGGAGGGGTTTAGGTCACACAGCATTTGTAAAAGCATTATTAAATACTTAAAATTCCAGGACCTTGTACATCACATATCGTACCAAATATCGATAAAAAAAATACCTTTTGTTTTTTTTTGGAGATGACGCTTTCGCTCTGACAGAAAACTTTATGAAACCGAATGGCCAAACAGGCTTAACTATGGCAAAAGAATTTTCAATTATCGACTAAGCTGTGCACGTCGTATTGTAGACAACTCATTTGGGATCCTAAGATGGGATTCAAGATTCGGTGTATTTCAACGAACTATTCATTTCTGAGCAGACGAAAGCTCAAACAATCTTCTTAGCGTGTTGCTATTTGCATCAAAATCAGCCACAAAAAATATTATTTCATGGAACGCCCTACAGAGATAATGAGAACATGCAGTCAGACAATATTATCGACGGTGAATTGAGGACGAGTAGTCAATTAACAACACTACAGACTCCTTACAGCAGAAATTCAGTTGAGAGTGCAAAGGCTGTCAGAGATAATTACTGTCATTTCTTTAACAATGAGGGTCTGATTCCATTGCAACATAAAATTGTATAATGAAATACCTTAACACTTTCTCTGGTTGCATTATTTACTCCGTTGGATTCTAGTTCTCCCCCTTCATCTGTTATAAGTATACTGTTTTGCGACGTTTCTGAGAAACTACATCGCTTCAAAGTACCAAAATGTTTTAAGAAAAAAAAAAGAAAAAAGAACTTAACACTCACGTGCTTACTACTACTCGTACTCTTAAAAGGCCGGAGCACATGTTAAGTTTTTTGGGAAATTTGATTGGGCTTAGGAGTTATTTCGCTCCATCAAACATTTAATGCTGAGACCAAAGTATTAGTGTTGTTGTGTTTTAGGCAACCATTCATCTCACGAGATTTTAGTTGCCTCAAAAAAAGAGTGCCTTTCGGGCACGGTTGGTATTGAACCTCGAACCATCCGATTGGGAAGCCAATACATTTCAGTTTTCAGTTTAAAATGCATTTTTATTGGACTTCATTAATTAACTCTTACATGCTATACAAAAAAACGCTTAAAAATTAGCTTAGTTAACTTAAAATTATCTTATTATAACTTACTGGCCCCATGTGGGCACTCTAGGTTAAACATAATACTTAAGCTATGTCTTTCGACGTTGCTTACAGTCTATTTTTTCTTCTAAGAAAATGAACTTTAATTAAAAAAAAACTTAGTATCAGGACTTTTTTTTGGTTATAATATAAAACTTAAAACTAAACCTATAAACTACCTAAAATAAATCTTAACCTACTTAAATTACCCCTTATTTCAGATTGTGTTACCCACATCTGTTCTAATATATATATATTTTTTTTTAATTTTTATTTTTTATTTTTTCCTTAAATCTAACTTAATGCTACCTAAAACTATGTAAGTCGGCCATGGCTAACAAAATAAACAGATGACCGACTTTGCTTCACATGAAGCTATCAAGTATTGGAGGAATTCGGCGACGAAGCATCCTCTCCTTCCAATAGCCACCAAAATTGTTGGTGCTGCCGAGCAACATCCCTCATGTCGCGACTCCCTACCGCCCTACTGAACCGGAGACGATCCGCACTGTCATGTGCGACGTCTCTGTCGTAGTTGAGTCGCCTGTCACCAGCTGTCCGAGCGACGTAGAAGATTAGCGGCACCGCTAATCTGCCCTGGATCAGACCTTTCATATCTAGGTAGAGGAACGCTTCTGGAGGAACATAGCCGTCAAAGCGAACTCTCTCATGATACATATAATTAGGGTAGTAAGCCCCGGAGATCAGGTTGTTTGACGAGGTCATTGCTCTTGCAATGTGCCTTCGAGTCAACTTAATAACAAAATTGTCCACTCTTATTAGGTTCGCCCTATTGTATAAGACCTCATTAGGATAGAATTTTATGTACTCGGACTCTGGTGTTCTGTATAAGCGAAGACAAGTCCTTAGACAAGCCCTCTCAAACACCCGAATCTTTTCCAATAAGCTTGCTCTCACGTTGAACCACACGGGACAACCAAATACAAGCATAGGCCGGATAAGGGCCATGTAGCAGATCACCTTCACCCCCGCATCGAGTTGACTGTTATAAAACAGTCTCTTTGTAAGGGCAAAAGCACCTTTGGCTCTGGCCAGAGCAATATCTATATGTTTGTTAAAATACAGATATTGGTCTAGCCAGATCCCAAGGTATCTGACTACCTTTCGACAAGCAAGTGGCTGCCCATGCTGTCCCACGATCGGAAACTTCCGCCAATTCTTTCTGGTATCCCTAGAGGCCCCAGACAAAGGCGTCCTAAACAAACTGGTTTCCGACTTCTGAAAGTTGATTTTCAACTTCCAGTCATCGCAATATCGATTAATTTTATCGAAGTCGCGTTGCAAGAGTATGTTAATGACCTCAATCTTTGGACCTGATCTGTACGCGATTAAGTCGTCTGCGTACGCTATGGCATGGTGAAGTGAACCTATCAGATCACTTGTGTAAATGTTGAATAGGATCGGCGAATTTACCGCACCTTGTTGCAGACCGTTTTTAATGTTAAATATTCCAGCAGAAGTCACATCGCCATTCTTCACGATGAACTGTCTACTGGAGAGCATATCAAAAAGAATATACAGCAGTGGCTTACTAATGCCCAACCTGTCCAGCTTGAAAAAGAGCCCTATGGTTAATACGGTATCGAAGGCTTTTTCCAGGTCAGTCAGACAGGCACCAGTGCAGTATTTCTTGCTTTTGTTCCATTGGATATCAGAAACCAGTTTAGACGCAGCATGAATGATATCATGCCCAGCCTTGAAACCGAATTGATTATCCGGAACTATATGTTTGTCCTCAACTCACTTAGTCAGGACTCTATTGATTACCTTCTCGAAAACCTTACTGATGTTTGGAAGAAGACTGATCGAGCGGAGATTCGTCGGATTGGAAGTAACTTTATCCCTTTCAGGTATGGGATGTACCACCGCAGTTTTCCAATGCGCTGGATAATGTGCATTATTCATTGCATTATTAAACAGGGTGGTATAAATGTCCACCGCTTCTAGTGGGAGATGTCGAAGCACAATGTTCGATATTTCGTCGGTTCCCACTGATTTCTTAGTTCTAAGTGATTCGAGGATCGTTTGGAGCTCTTCCTTCGAAATGAACGGGGGTAGTAACCTATAGTCGGCGATGGCATTATTTGCCATATTGTCGTCACTGAACTGGGTGAAACCCGAGCTCTGGAATCGCCAGTTCACTATTTCATTTCGAAGGTAGAAATTGTGCACAAGGACTCGATTTTCCAGGTCGTGGTTGGGACCAATGATGTCATTCGCCTTGTACACTTCCTGGAAAGTCGCTCCTATAGCCTCTACTTTCTCCTGCGGATCCTCGATCACAAAGAAGTTGTCATCATCAACGGCCTCATTTGGATCGATGCCTGCTGCTATGAGTTTGTTCTCGTTGTCCGTCGTTCGGGCGATTTTAAGACATGAAAGTTCGTTTTGATCTTTTCTCCGAAATATTTTATTTATTTGCGGGAACATATTCGGGTTGCTGGTGTTTACAGCCCGAATTTTATTGTTCCAATACAAACTTACATAATTTCTGTAATTTTCTTTTATTAATATTTGGAGGTTTTTGATCGACGACTTCAGTGTCACGATCTTCGGGTTATGTCTGTCAGTAAACTGTCTGTACAAGGTTTTTAGTCTTGACAGCAGTCTACTTTTGTGTCGGTGCAGTGCGTCAATGGTTGCGTTGCGAAATAAGTCTTCGTTGTCAGTATGCTGATACCGAGGTATCGTTTTGTCCATTGTTCGTTTGATTGTCTGGTCCATTAGTTTTAGATATCTGTCAATCTCCTCGTTTGATAGATTTCTATTGGACGGTGGGTAGAGCGAATTCGAGGAGAGTGCTCTCGTCAGTATTAGCGCACCCTACTATAGTTGTAGGAATGCCTTTGAACAAACTCGTACAATTCCGCAATTTCGTTCGGAACGGTTATTTCGGTACTGAGACCGCAATGGTCACTGTCATACACAAACGTGCGTAGACAGTTTATGGTATGTTGGTTAGTACATGTCAGGTGTATTCGTGTGTCGAACAGCAAGAGGTCCAAATAAGAACCGTGTCTGGGAAACGACGGACTATCCGTCGCCTTAAGGCCGAGTCGATACATTATACTGTGCTGACCCCACCAATTGGATAGTAGGTTCCCTCTAGTATTTGGTGTATTATTTCTCCAATCTCTGTGTCTGGCGTTGAAATCCCCGCCGATAATAAAGTAATTCTCCTCCAATTCCAGTCTTAGGAATCGAAAAAGTGGAAGCCAATACATTATCACATCACCCACGGCCACCACCATTCCACTACCTTCATCACTACTTTTTGAGTCAGAAATTCTTTTCAATTCTATTCTGAAATTAGTGCGCAAAGAATTGTGATTTTGAACATATCTTTCTCCGTATTTAGAGAACATTTTTCTATATTGTTAATTTTTTTATTCTTGTTACTGTAGTCATTGTTCCTTACACTATAAAAAGTAGGCAGATTTTCATATACTTCGATGCACTTCAAAAAAAAAAATTGTGATATCCTCTTCTGTTTTTATAGACATCTTCACTCAATCACACTGAATTACACATTTTTGTGTAATATTACTCACTGACGATATAACTTTTTCTAAAGGGTAACCAGATAGGAACGATAAGCATAGAACCACAACTATATCGATGTTGTCGAGCTCTGACCACAGAAAGTCGGTTAATATCGCTCTCTACCTGAGACCATTGACGGTAACTGTGTCACCTTCCTCATTTCGAAAGAAGTAAGGTCCGATGATGCCGCCATGCCATAAACCGCACCAAACAGTCAATCTTTGTGGATGTATGTATTGAGTATTGATGCTTGTGGATTGTGTTCGCTCCAATAACGGCAATTTTGCTTGTTGACCTAGCCGCTGAGCTAAATATGGGCCTCGTCCAAGAAGATGGCTTTTTGGCCAAAATTCGGATCTCCTTCCAAAATTTCTAACGCCCAATTAACGAATTCATGGTGTCTATGGTCATCCTGCTTCAATTCTTGCGTCTGCACAATCTTATACGCATGTAGGCCCAAATCCAACCGCAAAATAAGCCGGGTTGGCTCTATGGCGATGCCCAATCCAGCTGATCGGCGCCGAATCGAAATTTCTGTGTCTTCTTTGGCTGCTATGGCGGCTATGTTTTCTTCAGTTCGCACAAATCTCTGTCTGGTTGGTGGCTTAAGATCCAATAGAGTGCACTCACGCTCAAACTTTTCCACGATGCTTCCAAAAGAAAAAGTGATGTCAAAATCAAAATTTAAAGTTTAACAAAAAAAAATCTTTTAATCAATCTTCAATAACTTTCGAAACATGAAAATAATTAATGTACTTATAATTATAAGTTCAACGATACCCCATTTGATACCTCATACGCATCAGTTTGAATGATGTTATTTCATACGATACACACCCGTCCAATTTTTTTCTGAAAACATGTCAAGGAATTCCCCCTTAAAACCCACGACACATTATCCGGAACATCCAGAATATACAGTCTGGCATGGAAATTTCCGGCTTCCAATATTTCTCTTGTAGCTAAAATACATATCTCCTTAGTGTATTAATTGCTTCCTATCTTTCTAAGACGTTGATATTCGTAGCTGAACCAGATAATTCCACAAAGTCCAGAAGATTATTGAATCTCATGTTGCAGTTGCTATTTCTCCAGAAGGTGCCCTCACCATTAGCATCCCATCTGTTATCTTGCCTACAAAATCAAGACGATAGATCTTGTTTGCACATTGGTTAAAGTTTGGTGGTGGGAGGTATTTGACACTAAAAAACAACTTTTAAATAGATCTTTTAAATTGATTGTAATATGGCGGTATCAGCTCCCGTAAATATTCAAGATCAGACTTTTACATCCAAACCTCGATTCACTTACTCATAGTGAATTCTGTGTTCAACACGGAAAGATTTCAAACCATTTCCGTCGACCTTTGCTTGCTTACAGAACCAGTTTCACCAGATCACCCTGCACAAGAAAAAAACACCAACAACGGCTAAGCCAGGGGTGGCTTTATCCTCTAGACCTATTTGAGATAGAAGAAAAAGGGATACATTATCTTACGAGTATATAGGTTGGACGGTTTCAATTCGTGTGACTTTCACCGACTTGTTTGTATATATCATCGCGTCTGGAGCGATGGTGTTTGTGCTGCTGACGCGTGTCGGCCTTATGTCTCTTTCTCCTTTTTGGCTTCCAACGTCTAACTCGAAGATATTACAATAGATCTAATCAGCAGGCAGTAATTGCCGTACTTAGTTTCACCTCTGAAATAATCTTATCACTGAGCTCATTTAACTTTCTCAGTTTTCTGAATCACACCGTGACAAACAGCGAAATGAGCAACTATTTTCTATTTTGATAGAATTGAGCCTCTCCAGTAGTATCTCCATCGTCATCGGTCCTCGGAATCAATAGATTTCGGAAACTCTGGTAGTTTGGGTCTCTAGAATTCTAAACGACAATGCCTGGATTATTACCATTGTGAACCCCATCTACAATAGAAGGGAGAGAAAAGGCTCACCTCGGCTACAATTTATGCAGTATTCTGCAGTGGAATTTCTGCAAGAGTATCATAGCTTGTATATCAATATCTTTTTCGTTCTCTGTTTCCCCGGTGAAATGTGAAGAGTAATAAATCGACTTTACAATCTTTGTTTTCCTGAAATGTTTGTTACGCATTCGGTAGGTAATTGACTAAGAGGTCCTGTTTAAAGCACGAGACCGTAGATAGATAGATGAGTGTCGCTTGGGTCACCCATCCACTCCACGGTTACCTTATACAGACTGTTCTAGTGTGATGAATGCTTTAATTCTGATGCTCTGTTCTGCAGAAACAAGTGCAATCCAAATTTCTTTCCAAATACCTCTCTTAATGTATTCGTTTCCTCAGATATCCGGTGATAGCCACTACTCAATTTTTTTTCGGTTGACAAAAATAATCACTGCTTTCTAGTGCTGAACAGCACAGCCTTCGAAACATTCCTACTGATTCTTTAGCCCCCAGATTATGATAGTCTGTACATTTTTAAGCACTTGACAGCGTTGTAAGCAAATTATTGCAAATTATTGCGTACTGGGAAATAATTGGAGTTTGTAGAAATATCGGAAATACACCCTGAATGACTCGAACTGCAACCAACTTCAGACTGCTATAATTTCCAAACGTTCAGTGAACTCAAATTTTGACGCATGACAGATAATTTTATTATTTACAAGACTTTTAAATGATTTGCGTCTCAGTTGTGTTGAAAAATTTTTATCCGCGATGGAATTCAAACGTGATAGTGTGATTGCTTTATATTTGGCTGGAAAACCAAAAGTAGCTATCGTTAGAGCCTTCCAGCACCTCAACGTGAATAAATCATTTGTGTCTCGAACCATAGCTCGTTACCGTGAAAAACGCCATTGAGGTGGTCATAAAAAACAGCAACATCGGCAGAAATGGTTCGGAAAGTGAAGGCCCGAATTGAGCGAAATCCGCGTCGAAGTGGAAGAAAAATGGCTCGTGAGCTCAACATATCGTTGGAACGGATGCAACACATACTGACAAGCCATTGAAGTTCCAAAAAGCACATGATCTTACACCGAAACAGAAAAAAATTAGAGTCGAAAAATCGAAGGAGTTGCTACACTTGCACGAAAGTGGTAAGTTGCCGAATTTGGTTTTATCCGATGAGTCGCCATTTGTTATCGAGCAATATGTCAACAAACAAAATGAACGAGTTTACTTGCCAGAGAGGTCCTTCGAAAATTTACACCTTCGGACGGCCGCCAGAAAGCAGGCAGCACCGATGGTGATAGTTTGGGCCGCCATAACCGCCGATGGTCGCTGTCCGCTCGTATTTTTGGACCGTGGCGTCAAAATTAATGTGATCGTATACCGTGAAACTGTTTTAGAGACAGTATTGAAGCCTTGGGCAAACGATCATTTCGGTCGGAGACCGTGGACAACAAGACTCGGCACCGTCTCCCAAAGCGCGCGTCAACCAATATTGGTTAAAAAACAATGTTCCACACTTCATTTCTTCGACACAATGGATTGCAAATTCTTCGGATGCAAATCCATTGGATTTCGCTGTCTGGGGTATTTTGAAGGCGAAGATTTTCACTAAAAAATACCAAAGTTTGGACCACCTCAAACAAGCACTTCGCCCGGAATGGGCCAAAATAGCGCAGAGCCACTTGCGTGGACATATTGAAAACTACTGATACAATTTGAAAATTGAAAATTTTCCAACATTTTTTGCTTTGACACAATAAAATTTATCAAAAAATAAAAAAATTATTGCATTTCAAAGAGTTGGAGTTCGAGTCATTCATTCGTGCTTATCTGACGTTCGGTACGTCATGCACATTTGCGAAGAGTACGTTAAGCACATCCATTTCTGCATCTCTTTTGCAAACGACACCTCAACAAAAATTAAATGAAATACAACATCTGCCATTCCTTCGGGCTAAGATGGTAGGTGTATAATCAGACCGTCTTCTGGACTGAATCAGGCTTAAAATAGATGGACATCAATGCTCTGGGTGAGAAGGTCGAAACCGATCTAAGGGGCCAGCATAAGTTCACTTTGAACTTTCCTTTCAAGAAAGATAGTACCGAACCAGCTTTTTCTATCTGTTCTACGACTATGGCAAAAGCTGTAATATACCTTAACCTCAACCTTAACCATAACCATTATATCGAAATGTGATTCAGTATCTTATCAGTTTATAATATCTTTCAGATGGAATTTGAAAAGCTATATTTCGTATAAATTCAAAAAAAAAAATTAGTTTTATTCTACGATCCGCACTCAGCCTGAGTGCTTAGCATGTACCATGTACGTCAAACGTCAAGGTGAAAAGGGTATTTACATCGACAACATAGAAACTCTCAACGGAATTGCCAGACCAACGAATTGTTAAAATTAATTTTTTTAGCGTTTTAATTTGTCGCTATGTTTTTGGAAACATATTTTGTAATTGTGTTATTTTTATTTAATTTTCCTATCTTGTTTTAATTATTAATCTTAAATCTCTTTTCCGATTTTCCATTTTTTTAGTATAGTATATCTGCGCGTTTATACAATGGTTAAGTCTCCTCTCTCCGTGCCTCTTCTTCCTCCTCACCGACATTTCTCCCCTTTCCATCCACTGTATATTAGTGATGAGTGATGACATCTTGTTTGAAAATAGTGGATCTTCTGAGAGTAGTGGCTACGATGTAGTTTTCCGTGCAATGATCAACGTTCTAAGTAAGCAAAAGATGGTGTTGCAGATTTGTCACCTAAATGAACAAAGCTTATTCTGCAAAATTGGCGAGTATAGAGACTTGTTTGAGGGTTCTCACTTTGATGTTGTTTGCGTTTTGGAAACAAGGTGTTTAGCCGGGTGAAGCAAACGACTTAGGTGGATATAAAAAACCCTACCGAGCTGACAGGTACGGTAGGGTAGGTGGTGCAGCTGTGATTTACATATATGTGGGAAGGTATCATCTGTAACATTAAATGACGATTTGGTGTTGATAATGTCATTGATTTGTCATGTCAGTGTATAGACCATACAATGTCATTGAGTGCTCACTACTTTGTGATACTCTTGAAACATTATTTCCTGACTCTCCAAATGTTATCCTAAGTGGTGACATAAATTGTAATATTCTAAATGAACACAATGTTAAGGGTTTTAGAACGTCTAACTTGTTTCCTTTAAATACAACAAGACGTGTTCTTTGTTAGCAACACTAATAATGCGCTTTTTATAACCAACTCCAAGCCCCTGATTTTTATATGATCTTATATACTTTCATATTAATGTTTATAAATTGTATGTACATATATTTTATATAAATTTTAGTGCGGGCATCTTACATCTCTTGCCCAAGATTTTAGTGCTGTTGTTTGCACTCGGCTACTGCCGTTACAGTATAACACTGCTATACAGCAAAAGCAATGAGTGAGTGCAAATAACAACTGATGGATAGCGGATTGCGAGTGTGAATTTTGCTGGTGCACTGTTGGTAAAATGGCATAACAACTACAGCAACTTGATTCGGTAAACCAACGTCAGAATTTTCACTTTGCAGCCTTGCTTAGCAACGTCGGTGTTTGTGTCTGTTGTGTTTGTTAATTTGTAATGAATCGGTAATTTAGAGTGGATAAGCAATCACTTTTCTGCGTACGTCCATGTCTGTAAATTTATATCAGTCGTGGTTTGGGACTTAGTGAAGCACAGGTAGATCCCCGCCCACACCTCTCAGATAACTCTGATCTGAAGCTACCTGGTTACAAACTAGTGCCATCATCCTTTTCTCGCCGCGGTCTCGCCATTTACGTGCGTAGTGATGTAGCTTGGCCTTTATTTTAATTTTAACGAGTTTGATGCGCTGTCTGACTCCATTTAAAGACTTGTATCCCTGTATCCTCATACTGAAATCGTTATTACAGGTGATTTCAATATGCACAATTTTGAGTGGCTTCAACATTCTGGACAGACAACACTCGAAGGACGATGTGTTGAGATCCTTGCTGTGGAAAACAAGTTGACGCAGCTTGTGTATGCTCACACGCGAAAACCAGACGATAATGGTCATAGCGTCAACACCGTCTGCCTGTGGTTAAAGAGAAATTTAAGTACCCAGACATTGTTCATGAATTTTCGGTATGCGTGTCAATTCGATGTCGTCAAAAATGCTGCGAAATATCACCCTCTTTGATCAGCCCTCAATATGTAAAGCATTTATCCGCCCAAAATTGGAGTACAATGTGCACATTTGGTCAGATGCTCATAAAACCTCCTTGCACCTGCTAAATAGGATTTAAAACGATACGATGAGACTTATAGGTGATGCTAATAATGCCCAGTAAATTAAAAACCTTGAACACCTGCGGAATGACTCCTGTCTCAGTGCTCCACCGGAATTGGCAGTAGCATTCCGCCCCTTCAAACTTTTAACCGTAACACTCGTCACATTATGAAAGCTCATCAGTACACCCTCAAGCCCAGCTTCGGACGTACGCTGAAATATTACGATACTTTCCTAAGCCGTACAACTCGTTTATTGAATGCCCTGCCTAGCTCTTTATTTCCCAGTCACTATAACTTGCAAACAGTTAAAACCAACACACATCGTTACCTATCTTTTTTCCCTCCCTAGCTTGTTTTCCTTCGGCCGCGCTATATGCAGAAATACATACTCCTAAAATCCCTTGTACGCGCACCAATTATAGAAAAAAGAGGGTTCCACAAGGTGCAATATTAGGAACTTTAATTTTTTTCTTGCACATAAAGGAACTCCCAATTTGATAAGAAATGTATGCTGACGATGTTCAATTGGTGTGACTCATCGAACACAGTGCTTCTAAAATCAACAAGAACTTATATTTTCTTTGGTCAAACAGAAATGGAATGTTCTTAAACCCATTCTGGTCTAAATGCCTAGCTCTATCATATTTTCCTAAAATTATACCTAACAATTCTGTTATTGATTATGTTGAAATTGCTAAGAACTTAGACATGGTTTTCAATAAGTGCTCACATTAATGTCGCACATCATGCTATATTTCTCCGAAAGCCCGTATGCTGCTTACCAAAACATTCAGTTTACGAGTACCTAGTGGTCCCTCAAAACCGGATATAAGTATTCTATACGAGATCAGTACAAACGGTCTAAGAAAAATAAAAGATCCTTTTACATACGTACCAGCAAATAGGCAGACGTAAATGTGTATGGACAGTTTGGGTTTAAATATTAAGAACAAAAAATAATCCGTGTGCGACATGCAATACACATTTGGTGCGTTCGAGTTACTCATTCATCATCATTCTTACTAGGATCTAAATTTGAGGAGCTGGTGCAGCGAGGGAGCAACGCTTAAGAACAGGTGTGTGGCATTTTACTTCAATTTTTTTATTATGATAATAATACTTAATCAATATAATAAATATAAATCATGTGTGGTGTGTTCGACGGGTTAAGGTAACCCTTTCGATTCAGCATGAGCAAAAGGAAGATTGTAAATTTAATAGATGCGATTCAAACTATTTCGTAAGATATAGATGCTGATTGCAAAGCATATGCAGATTTAGGATCGTCATGGAAATCTGTGCACATGAATGAGGCACGTTTAACCAATTTGGAGGCTTCTTTTGATGAGGCTAGAGCGCTTCATCAACAAATTGTTGAGGCTCCTAGTGAGGAAGCAAAGGTGAAATATATGGAAGCGTTAATATTCCATAAATTAAAGGAGCTATTCTTCTAGTATTCATGCGATTTGAAAGAACAATTAGCAGTTGTCGAGAATTAAAGTCAACTCCGTAACAGGATCAAAGACATCGCTGGTAGAGTTGAAGCTTCTCCCCATGAAAATTCCGACTTTAGATGGTTCGCTACAAATGTGGCCAGAATTCAAGAAATTGTTCGAAGGTTTAGTGAACAAGAATTCATCAATATCCGATGCACACGAGCTCTAATATTTGGAATTTTTAAGCTGCATGGGCGTTATTGGTTAAACGGTTTCAAAATATTCGATTGTTAAAGGACAATCAATTCAAATTGCTGTTTGACTAGCCAAAACTCACTCAAGAATCATCCGAGGATCTTAAATTATTATTAGATACTACGAACGAAGCAAGGCAATCGCTCAAGAATCTGGAAGTGTCCGTGGAAACATGTGAAGATGTTCTCATTTTTCACGCTGTACAAAAACTCCCGTTTACCACTCGAGGGCATTGGGAATCCCACATTTCTACTCATGTGGACTACCCAACATACGCTGTCTTGGAAGATTTCATTCGAATGAGATCAAGAGCCTTGGATGTAATTGGATACGCCCCATCAGGTGTCAATCAAGCCAAACCTAAAAGGGGTACGTGAGGCACAATTCAGGTACACAATGCTACAATTCCAAAATGCTCAATGTGCCACGGCTTACATTCCATTCGGAATTGCTTCAAATTTAAGGCATTAAACACGAGGAAAAGACAGGAAATTGTAAAGAAAAGGAAATTGTGCTTCAGTCCTCTGTCAAGCCCGCATTTTACACAGGATTGTACAAGCACCTTTACATGTTCCATTCCTTACTTCACGTTCAGGTCCTATACCTGTTCAGAAACCTACCCATATAGCCTGCTCATCCATTCAACCTCCGCAATCAGTTACATTAGAGAACCCAACATCCTCCAATACAATTGCTTCATCCTACAACACGTTTATAGCAGAAAATAACCAAGGACATGTTCTTCTGGCTACAGCCCTTATCAAGGTTTTGGCAGCAGGGGGCAAACCATTACTGATGCGAGCGCTATTGGATCCTGGATCAAGGGCTTCCTTCATAACTGAATCTGCGACTGCGAAAAGAGCCGCGTCGACTTCATTGGAGTGGGAGAAACTAATACAAATACTTCTAACCACAAGGTTTCCCTCACAACAGTCGCGAATGTGAACGAGAACTTCACCTTACAAATAAATGCTTACTTCCTACGCAAACTCTCAGCTACTCTTCTAACGCACAATATTCCATGCGCTAATTGGAGTCACCTCCAAAATACCAAATTAGTTGAACCAAGTAAAATTGATATGTTATTAGGCAGCGATAGGTATCCATACATCCTCCCAGATGGAATAGTTAAGGGATCATAAAGGACTCCTATGGCCCAAGAACAGAATTGGGATGGGTACTCTCCGGAGGTGCCTCCCCCATCAGTCACTCAAGAATAACATCACTCCACATGGTGATGGAAATTCACAGGCTAGACAATTTACTGCTGAAATTTTGGCAACTGGAGGAAGCTCCAAGGAAAATCCTAATGACATCGGAAGACGAGGAATGTGAAACGCATTTTTACGGAACGCATTAGCGTCACACGGACGGCAAATATGTTGTTCAATTTCCATGGAAGGAACTCGCCCCTTGTTTGGTTTGTCTCAAAGATCATCGCTAGTTAGGTTCATGCAGCTGGAACGAAAATTCCAAAAAAATGCGGCGTTTCATATAAGTACAAAAGTATTTTCAACGAGTATAAGGAACTTAGGCATATGGGGGAGATAGACCCCACTGCACTTACCAATCCTCATTATTTCGTTCCCGATTACGCAGTGATGAAGGAATCTAGTTCAACCAGAAAGCTGCGAATCTCTTTGACGCCTACTCGAACGGTACGTCACTTAATGACCATATTTTCGTTGGTCCAAGATTGCAGGATGATATCTTTGATCATATTGCTCGATTCAGGAAGCACAAAATCGTATTTGTAGCTGACACCACTAAAATGTATAGGCAAATTTAGGTTCCGCAGGCAGATTCGCTGTACCAACTTATCTTGTGTAGAGACGGCTCCTTATCTGGCAGTTCGTACAACAACTTGCGGCCGATGAAAGGGATAACTATCCAATTGCGTCGAAGATTGTCAGGAGCAACGTTTACGTTGATGATGTTATACATGGGGCAGATTCAGATAGAGATGGAATTGTAGGTTCGAACAATGTTAAAGCGAGGAGGCTTCCTACTACGAAAATGGCTAAGTAACTGTGCGTTTCAGAAGAGGATAGAGAGGTACAGCTACCATTATTATTTGAGGAAGGAACGCGGTCAAAGCACTAGGCATCCAATGGCATCCTGTAAAGGATAGGTCCACATTCAAGATGTCCCTGCGGGATGTAAAGAAAACCACAAAGCGCATAGTCCAATCAGATAGTGAAGAAAATCTCTCCGTCCTATTCGGACTCCCACCCCTGGAGAGTCAATATCGAAACCAAACACACCTGAGTTTCAAACCACTACATCACAAACTTTCCTTTCTCCTCCTTCTACCTTTCCGACCGCGCCCTGGCAACAGTGTAAGGGTATTCATAACCCCTTAGGCGCGCGTAAATTATAAAAAAAAAAAAAATATTGCGCTGCTATACGAATGGGATGGATTTCGCCTTGCGTGGGTAAGATGTTAATGCAAGAGTAAAACAAATGTGTGATGCTGAACTCTCACCAACAATCGTTTCTGCGTGGCACAGCTTGAAGACGGAGCTTAACGCACTCAACACTATGGAGACTCTTCGCTGGATAAATTTCACGAAATATTCACAACACGAAATCCACGGATTCTGAGATGCGTCAGAAAAGGCGTATGCTGCTGTCGTATACCTTCGAGTTATCATCGGAAATACAACAGTTACACATTTGATCGTTTCAAAAACTAGAGTTGCACCGCTCCAAAAGAAATCACTGGCGCGATTGGAACTATATGGAGTCCAACTGCTGGCGCACTTATTGTTACACACCATGAATACGATGGAGCTACAATCTGCAACAATTTCTCCTGTTGGATAAAAACCGCGCCATACATCCGAACAACATTCGTTGCCAATCGAGTGGCAGAAATTCAAGAGCTTACAGATCTTAAAAGCTGGAAATACCTACCTTCTAAGGTGGCATGGGCCTGAATTTCTGCAGTCTATTGATAAGCAACTACATCAGCCATACGAAATCACACCAACGGACCTTGAAACAAAGGTATCGAAAATGTCAAAAATCAAAAACATTTTTATCGCATATTAAAAATATTTTTCAGCTCTGCGTTCACTTTACGGTTTTGGAAACAAATAACCTCATGACTCGTTTTTCTTCTCTACATCGTTTACTTCGAGCTACGGCGTATTGGCTTTGGTTTTTTACCAACTTGCGATTTAAGGCAAAGGGATGTCGACCAGGATATCCGGATTGCTTTCGGTCAACGAAATTTCCTCGGCTCAACGTCAATTAATCACCATTGTACAGCAAGAATTCTTCGTCGAGGAGATCTCAAAGGTAAATAAAGGTGAGACATTCGCTAAGAGAAGCAAATTGGCAAGGCTCTCGACAATCGTAGACGAATATGGGATACAGCGATTTGGGGGTCGATTAGAATATGCTGATTTACCCTAGACACAGAGGCATCCAATAATATTACCTTCACAAACCACCCTAACATCACTCATCATTCAAGATGCTCATCTTAAAACTCTTCATGGCGGTCAGCAATTAATGATGGCTACGCTCCGGTCCGAATATTGGATATTGCGTCTCAGATCTAGCGTCAAAAGGTGTTTCCATAATTATCTAAAATACTACAGGTACACGGCAACAGAAATGCAACAACAAAATGGGTAATTTGCCAGCGTTACGAGTCAACCAGACTCGACCGTTTCCGACGTCCGTAGTGGATTATGCAGGTCATGTTCAATTAAAGGCATGGAAGGGTCGGTGCAGCAAATTGCGAAGACGTACATAACAATTTGCACTTGCTTCACCAATTTCAAAGGAGCAGCAAAAATCCTAGACTCAGAAAAAATCACACATGGACAGAAGACATTGCCCGGGATATGCAATCCAAGGACACAACATTGCATTCCAACCCTCCTGCGGCTCGCCATTTCGGCGGACTGTGGGAAGTAGGCGTAAAATCAATGGAATACCACTTAAAGCGGATAGTTGGTCAATACACTCTGACTTTTGAGGAATACGCAACTGTGTTAGCACAAGTGGAGGCGTATCTCAACTCCCGTTCTCTTTGTCAATTAACTCAACATCCAGATGATCTGTCCATTTTAACACCAGGACATTTCTTAATTGGGACATCACTTAACACCGCACTAGAAAGCGATTTAACCGAAGTTGAATCAAATAACCTAAACAGATGGCAGCTCATGCGAAATATTCAGCAAGACTTCTGGAGAAAATGGAGATCGGAATATTTGGTTCGGTCACAGCAGCGTCCAAAAGGGCTTATACCAAGCCCGGCACTTAAGGTAGGACGGATGAGCAAACACCCCCCACTCTTTGGCGACTTGGCAGAATCATAGATACGCAACCGGGAACAGATGGAAAAATTCGAGTCGTCACAATAAGAACTGCAACCACATCATTAAAGCGTTCAATAACTAAGCTTTGTCTTCTACCCATGCAAAACGTATAAAGGGGCACACAAACACACACACATCCACACAGTTGTTATGCGCCCCCCGTATATCACTGGCGGATTATATGAAGCTGTTGGACGACATTGTAGCTGACGCACGAGGAAAACACCCAGTTATTATTGCTGGGGATTTCAACGTCTGGGCTACTGATTGGGCAAGTAGAACCACATACGTAAGGGGGAGAGCTCTCCTCGAATCCTTTGCGGGATTGGATATAAGTCTGGGCAACGAAGGTGCAGCGGCTACGTTCCGAAAGGCAGGCAGAGGGTCAATCATCGACATCACATATGTGAGCAACTCACTCCTGCGGAAAACCAAATGGCGAGTCAGTGAAGAAAATATCCATAGTGATCACCAGGCTATCTCATTTAATGTCGGCAAAGAGAAACGCAGACTGTGCCCCACCCTATGGCCAAAGTGGAAAGACATGCTGCTTGACAAAGACATGTTCAAGGAAATGCTAGCTAGATATGTTCAAGGAAACCAGCGCCACAATGAACAATGGATCGGCTGAAGCCCTATCTCATCAGCTAATCCTGACCACTACCGCAGCGTGCGACGCATCAATGCCCAGAAGATCTGTCAGTGAAAGAAGCGAGCCCTGCTATTGGTGGACCGACGAAAATAAACGGCTCAAAGTGAAGTGCCTACAAGTACGACAAAGATCTCAGAGATCCAGAGGAAAACAAGATTTCCAAGAACGGCTAACCAACTTTAAACTGGCGAGACGGGAACTGGAAAGTGCCATTAAATAGAGTAAGTCAAGGAGTTTTAGACAGCTCTGCGACGAGGCTAACCTAGACCCCTGGGGCTTAGCGTACAGAGTGGTGATGAAGAAGCCTAAAGCCAACAGGTCCCCACAACTAACCTGCCTGCAATGCTAAGGACTATAGTAGAGCATCTATTCCCGCATAGACCAACTACTATGGTCACTATCACAAGGAAGATCAATATGGAAGATATCCGGGCCATCACGTCGGAAGAACTTTTTGTTGCATGCAAAGAAATTTGAGAAACCAAAGCACCTGGACCGGATGGTATCCATAATAAGGCATTGAAGATGGCTATTAAGACGAGACCGGACATCTTCTTAGCGACGATGCAAAGGTGTCTAGAGGAGGTGATATTCCCTACGCCATGGAAACTGCAACATTTCCAAAGGGCAATAAGCCAGCCGGAGAACCATCACCGTATCGCCCAATATGTCTCCTTGATACTCTAGGTAAGATCCTAAAGCGTATTATATACAACAGACTGCTTGCGGTGGCGGAGGAAAACGGAGCGCTGTCAGATTACCAGTACGGCTTCAGAAAATCTCGTTCTACCATCGATGCAATAATGATACAGCAACTGAAGCAATACAAGGGAAAGATGGAAATAGAGGACAAAAAGATACTGCGCAGTAGTAACGCTCTACGTAAAAAACGCGTTCACTCGGCGAGCTGGTCGTTTATTAGGAGATCCCAGGCCAGGATGGATACACCATACTATCTCCTGAGGATAGTCACGGGCTACTTCAGTAACAGGAAGCTAAGGTATCATACGGACGATGGTGCTAAGCACCATAGTGTTTCCGCGGCGTCCCGCAAGGGTCGGTCCTTGGATCTCTTCTATGGAACATTATGTACGATGGAGTCCTGCGATTAACCCTGCCTGAGGGAGTCAAGGTTATTGGCTTCGCTGACGACATAGCAGTGGTTACAGTAGCCAAGCACATTCACGAGGTGGAGTCTCCAGCAGAAGAGGCAGTTGTAAAGATAAAGGAATCGCTGGAGTCTACGGGTCTGGAACTAGCTGCACACAAGACTGAAGCTGTCCTAATAACCAGCCGCAAGGCGGTGGAATGCGTGAACTTCCGCGTCGGAGACCAGACAATTACATAGATCCAAAGAATCCTTAAGGGACCTTGAAGTCATGATCGACAATTGGCTGCGCTTCAAAACTCACGTCGAGTATGCTAGCAAGAAAACATCGCTGATGCAAACGGCACTCCCCCGAATGCTACCGAGCATCGGCGGACCTCGATACGCCCGAAGAATCTAGCTGACCAGAGTGGTCAGCTCGGTACTCCTATATGCTGCTCCTATATGGGCAGGTGCACTGGCGACAACCGAGTGTAGGAGAGGGTTATCATGAGCTCACAGGCTCTGTGCAATCAGAGTGATCAGCGTATTACGCACAATCTCCGAAGAGGGTGTATCTTAGGCGATACTCGAACCGGCAAGAGGCAAAGAAGGTTAATGAAGAAGAAAAGGCAGCATCCGCAATGCTGTGGCAAACCAGGTGGGATCGCTCCACAAAAGGCAGGTGGACCTACAAGCTCATTCCCATCTGGGTACGGCGGTATCGGAAATACCTCCATAGATTTCGCACCTTTAGGAGCTCAAGTTCAACAAAAATCATCTAGCAACATACGTCATTAATCGAAGCAGAACATCAACCTCACACAACAGATGATTTTAAGACCAGAGAATCATCCAACACGGTTTTGATGACTCTCTCTGTGGCCGGGCAGGATGTTGCAACGCAACATGTATCCTATCGATACAGCTATACTTACATACGGATGTGAAGTGTATTGCAATTACGATGTTTAATGTTACGTTCCACATCACTTCACGCTATACATATGGTATATACGGATTGGGTAGGTTAGACCTTTACTCACGTTTCTCTCGACCGCCTATTGCGTTTTATAACTCCAACATTGGTTTTCAACATTATCTAGAAACGACTGCGCCTTGGGTCCTCAAACAGATCTCTGAAACCAGTACACCCGCGTATCTCCTATTTTTTCCACTAAAGATTATTATCATTTAAGATGGCGCAATTTTATTTATACTACGAGTACCTTCTATTTTTGTATGCAAAATATTACTATATAGCAGATATCTATTTATTTACTAATTTTTTTACTGTATCTTTAACATATGAATATTCATAAATTTTATACTGTCTTATAAGATATACTCGTATCATCTTATTGTAAAATAAATGTAAATAACATACCTAATAGTAATTAAGAAAAATGCATGTGACAGATATATTGAAAATTTTATATTCTATCGGAAAGCTTATTCTCATACAAATTAATTAAAGAAGGTTCGGGTTTAAGCATGACTCAATGTTCACCCAAAGGCGAAAATAAATTTTAACGCTCTTTAAAAGTAGGAGAGCACCAACTTGGAACTTTGTAAAATGTAGTTTTATCCTTTTCGAGAACCCCTAGCAACAAAACCAATATGTACGTTGGTCGTTCTTCACCAATTTTCACTCCTAACAAATTCTCGTTTGATGGCCCGCCCTTTCACTTTACGATCGAAAGGGGAAAATCGAAACCCCTACATCTTTTCACACTCCAAAGGAATCCCTGTCTATTCCAGAATCTTTTGTATTCATATATCCTATTCCTATATGGTACATATTATTGTACATATACTCGTATCTACATACTCGTATATCTATTTGGTATATCTTGCTTGTTCTTGTCCAACTCAAAAGAGGGAAATATGAAACTTTCTAGACTTAATTTCATTTCCGAAGTTTTTATCTTCTCGCCAAGGCTACATCAAATGAATTGGGTCACATCAGTATCCACATACGAGTACAAGTATATTACGTACTCTTATCTTTTCTACCATAAAATACGTAGCACGAGATGATTTTGTAGTTGGATAGTTCTTGTTTAACACTACCATTTCCGTGCGCAGTGAACAGTAGTTGGGAGCAGGATGCATGTAACCAAAGTAAAGCATTCTAAAGACTTCCATCAGCCTCTCATGCATACATCCAAGTTTCCTGTCGACTCAGAACAAATATCTACTTGAGGGTCTGCAAGAGATGGGCCATCTCTATTCATAGTCAAAGTTAACTTATTCCATTCTTTTAAGTACTATAAGTAGTTATGCACTTTTTGTCTTTGGCTTTTATAGATTTCGTAAGAGTGAAAATCGGCGCCATAGATGGATATGCAATAGAAACTCGTATCTGCTCGTAAATGCACATACATATTCGTACATGAATATATGCATGACATTTTCCAAATTAAATTTTGCGGGGATTTTGTGTGATTTAAATCGATTAAACATACGTATGTATCGTAGCCGCACGAGTATGGATAGGATCGTTTCACTTTATTCAGTTTTTTTTTTCGTCGGACTGGCGCTGGTAACATGACGAGAGTAGTCCATTAAAATTGGTTCCTTCCTCTGAATAAACGAACGAGGCAACATTGTGTTGATGCGGATCTGATTTTATTAGATTTGGTTCAGCTGCATGCGATGCCTGTCAGAAACCTAACAAGGCCCTGATTAAAATAAAAGGCAAGGCCTAATTGTGTTTCGGATAGTGTGGGACAGGCAGCAAAAATCAATCATTTTACAAAGAAAAGACAGCAAGGCGGTTTCTCATTCAACGTCCGGATTGGGATGTTTGTTAGGCGCATTATACATACATTCATACGTAGACTCATGGCATTGTCCAAAGACATATCCGTAGAGATTGTATAATTTCCTCTTGAAGGCGATGGTGATAACATATGTAGCTGAATATGAATAGTAGAAATCGGACAGTAAAGAGAGAAAACAACTTCTGACAAAATGTTGCTTTACTAGAATAGGCCTATCATTAATCTTACTGACTGATTATTAAAGGGAACAACGCGTTCTTTCAACTGTGTGGGTATAGTGAAGAAAGGGGAAGTCGAAGATTAGCGGGAATATTATTTTGCGTTTTATACGTTCAGGGTAGTCAAAATTGTTTTCATTTGATAGACAACATGCAGAATAGTAAGTTTTTATCTAGCTGGCAGTGATGATATGTGTATGCGCATACAATTAGCACCTAGTCTGCCTTGCATATTAAGGCTTTGAATTGTGGCAGGGCAAGTCACCCTAAGAACTTAATTGGGAGCCAATGCATTATAGTCAATTGCTTCATATTGAGAATGTTTAAATTTAAGTGTTTATGAACTACTCCCAGTCTCACTTTGCAAGCTATAAGTAGGTGCTTCTCAATATTGGTCGTCTAAGCACCATAGGTTGTTTGAAGAATATCCTCCCATCAAACACGTGTTATTTGCGGACCTTTCCTAGCAGGGACAATTTCGTTGAATACCACAGCCATATGCGACCTGCCCTATTAACGCGTTTTTAGTATACTTTGACCGTGTGTACAGCAGACTCCCACAGACTCCCAAAATGAGGAGAGGAGGGTGGTGTGAATTTCCATTGTATATTATCGTTTGCCAGGCAGGTGATGATGATGTTAATTGTGTTGTTGATTACAGAGAAATGTATGTAAGTTGGTGTTATTGTCGCTCCAAATTCCGAGACGCTTCCCATGACGAGCGACCGACTATAAATCTCCAATTTCCTCCAGATGTAAAGTTTTAGTTACGAAGCAGACGAATAAAGCTGGGTAGGCTTTTATGAAGCCAAGACTGAGACGTACCATAATTAGGCCGGTATAATCGCAGCCGACTCTTTTGAATGGGTTTGAATATCGAATCCGTCCTATAGGAAGATTTCCCATGTGTGGATTGTTATTGTTTATATTTGGCGAATACAGGTAACATAATCCTCAACAATCTGCCGTGTTAGGTTCCTGCACCCAAGGATGAAGTAATTTTGTTTTAAGAGGGCAAATAACAGAGATACGCCAGCATGTATGTAGATGTTTTTTCATGTTCATATTCCACGGCATGATATAGGGTGTGATTTACAGAGAACGATTGGGTGTTTTTATGCATAAGTTAATTCAGAAAATTGTAAGCGTCCACTCACACCAGAACACCGAAAGAACCAAGGAAAGGGGTCAAGGTCGAAGATTTATATTTTGTGGGCAATTCAGAAAAATTTTTAGAAGTTGCATTTCATTGTTGATAAGGTTTAGCTCAATGAATTTGAGGAGGTTTCGCTGTAGATAATGCTACACTTCACGATTTTTCACATCCCACTTTATTGTATCATTTATTCTATTAGCAACAGTAATAATTCATTTACTAAGCTTCTTCATTTATTAAGGATGATTGAGCACATTTTATGAGTAGAGTTTTGGCCTTGAAAAGCTCACCAGTAGTAATGGGTTCTAGTTTTCGTGCATTAGATGTCGTTCTGTGTCGTTCTGCAGTTAGTAGAGAAACGAATTACGTAAGCGGCAATACCTACCGACCGGAACCAATTGGAGGATGTGAGCAGCAATTCTCCAAAAACGCTTGAGGTTGTTAATGTGAGATGAACACTTGCAATGTTGAGATCTTTCTTTTTTCCAATTGGCTAACGTCAATGTCTTCTTTATGAGGGGTAGATAAAGGCCATCCGGTCCGTTCTTGTCTTAGCCATTGTGGTCCCTTCCACCAAAAATTTGCGTTAGCTAGTGTGAATGTTAATATTCCGGCGTTCGCAGGAAGCTGTTCGTACGTAGTTCCATGGCTTTATTGGGATCGATGCAAGAATCACAGAGAGAGGTGTCTGTCCACTCAAAGATTTTAATATCCGGTTCCTCAAAGGAAAGCTTTACTTTGTTGAGTAAACGAGTTAAAAGAATTGCTACACATAATTCCAGTCTCGGAAGCGGTAAAACTTTTGAAGGTGCCATCTTAGATTTAGCAGCAACAAGCGTTACTGAACTGGATCCGTCCATGTTGGCAGTGTGATAATAGACAACTCCTTCGTATGCATCACGAGAAGTATCGCAATTCCCATTTCGCCATCATAGAAAATGACTCAAGAGGTGAAATGATGAGACAATCCTTGTGGAATTTTTTCATCCCATTCTAGGTGTTTTCTCCAAAGTTGTTGCAACAAGGTTTTAATAGATGTGATAGTAGATGCTGGGAATCTTAAATAATTGAAAATACGTGATGCTTTTGACAATATGCGATGTTTTTTGTAAGAAGGGGAGACATTTATGGTGACCTTCTATGAGAAAGAGTCCACTGATAGGCACCACTACAAACCAAGGACCTTATCCGAATTTGCCTCTTCAAAGTCAACTGGTGTAGTTCACGCTGTTCGTTTGGCAAAGAGATAAGTAATGGCCAACGCTTCGTAGTCCATTTCCGGTTTTAGCAATTCTACCAACTCGGTACGAAGAGAAGTGAAATTCTAAATGGCGATGACATCATCTTCATAAAATTTGTTGAGAAAATACAATAGGTGATGCACGTGGATGGGTCTGAGCAAAGTTAATCGCCAATTGTTTTAGTGTTGTAACTGCGGGAAAAGGAGCAGCCGATATTCCACAAGTGACAGTGAGCAAGCGATTATGTTTCATGGTTCTTCTGGAGCTTTGCACTAGATAATTCGCTGATAGTCGACGTGATAACGTGGGACCCAAATTTGTTTGTAAATTTTTTCCATATTTCCTGTCATGAGCTAGATGTCTCTATGCGAAGGCAAGCAAATAGAAAATATATCACGTTGAATTGCTAGGACCGATACGAAGGATTTCGTTTAAGGATATGAATGTACAATATTTGTTTTGGCTGATGTGTCAAAAACCATTCTTACCTTCTTCTTTGAAGACGGCATGATGAGGCAGATTGTAATCCAAGCTATTGTTGGTAATTTCAGTTCCGTATTCGAAATAAATTTGCGCCCAATTGAGTGAAAACGCATGAGTGCAGTGATGAACGAATCTACGTAGTTTAGTTGCGACGAGGGTTTGAAATGTAATAGTACTTCATACCTGGCATCTGGTAGACGAAAATGTTTCTCAGCAAGTTTTTCTTCTACAGGAGAAAATGGTGGTTCATTGCAAGTTTTTCAAGCTTCCAGAATCCATCGACGTTAAATTATTGCTTATGTTCCAATCGCGTGTAGTATATTTGAACTGTATCCACCCTGATACATGACGTCCGTGGGTGGCCATGGCTCAACTGGTAGTGGACTGGCTTCCAAATCGGAAGCTTCGGTATTCGAATTCCAGCCTCGCCCGAAAGACATATCATCCATTTTTCCAGCTAAAGAAAATCAAGTAAGACGAGTAGTTGACTAGAAATCAGCATCATCAAGCCAACTTCCACTAAGAATTTAGTCTCCCCATTAAATGTTCGCTCCCTATGGAGCGAGTTGACCACTGAGCACAAACATGTTTCTTTCTCTCTCTATCCCATTTTCCAAAAAACTTAACACATGCTGTCCATGGTCTCCATGGACACATGGTTGTAATGGAGACCAAATTTTCTTGAATATCAGATCTATAGGCTCCTTTAATTACGATGAATACCATGTCAGCACCTACTAAGATCTCGATTGAGTCTAGCTGATTATAACGAGAATCAGCTAGCTTAAGAGAAAACAGAGGTTTCGGGATAGTCTCGATAGAAAGTGGTGGAAGAGAAGAAGTAATGCTTTTCAGGACCAATCAGCTAGTTTCAATTGAATCTGAGCTGTAACAACAAGTGGGTTGAAGAGTGATAACTCTTGGTAGCTCCTGCATAAGCCGTTCTGATTCCCATGATTGGAATCTGAGAGCGTTTACCGTGGCAAACCCAAGCGTAGAACAGATTTTTTTTTTATAATCTGCGCACGCTCAAGGGTTTTGAGTACCCTTAAAATGCCTGCAAACAGAGTTGGCGAAGAAAAACTAGAGAGAAACGAAAGAGACGTTGCGATGAATATTGGTTTTAAATGTTTGAAGGTTACAATGGCAAGGAAATAGAAATCTCGGTAGGCCATTCCATAAGCGAGCTATACGATATTTGCGATATTTGAGGGGACGTCCGCAAGTGGGCTTGAGGATATAGTGCTGAGCATTGATAGCGAGGCGGGTGTTACGGTTGAAGGTTTGAAGGAGCGGAATGCTGCTGACGAGTTCTATGGAGCTCTGGTGGTGGGAAAAGGGGTAGAACAAAGTGAGACAGAAGACATTGCACCGGTGTTCGAGTGTGTCCATTCTCTGAGTGATATTAGTTGAGTGATATGAGATCTATTGCACGGTTTTGAATCCTACCTAGCAGGTGCAGAGATGTTTTAGGAGCACCTGACCGGATATGGGCAGTATACACCAATCTTGAGCTGATAAGTGCCTTATATATTGAAACCAGATCAGGAACCAGGGGTGAAGTACTTCTTACATTGCTTCAGGAAACCAAAACACTTACCAGCATTTTTGATGACATCGAATATAAAGTCGTTTCTCATTGCCACATATACCGAGAACGCAAAGTTTTTCGGTTTTGACGATGGAAATGCCATGCACGGATAATTGCTAGGTTTTTAAATTTCGTTTTAAGAGCAGCAAACAGCACTGTGTTTTGGAAGCATTAAATTCCACTCTGTTGGCGATTACCCATTTAGTGATGCTATTTACTTAGGAGTAGACGCTGCCATTCAAGCTCCACAGCCGAAGGGCAAGAACGTGAGTCCGGGAACGAATATAAAAGCAGAGAATACTGTCGTCAACAAAGGAATATATCGGTTTAGAAGGACCAGGCAGGAGATCATTGATGAAGATTGAAAAGAGTGTCGGAGACAGAATGGCGCCCTTAGGCACACCAGCATTTATTTTGTGAATATCAGACTTGAAAATATCCAAGACAACTTGAGTTGAACGATCCGAAAAGTAATTTCTAATCCGTTGAAGAAGGGAGTCGTCGATTCCAAATGCAGGCATTTTCGACAAAAGAGCCTGATGCCAAACTCTGTTAAATGCCTTAGAAATGTCAAGTGTAACTATCTTGCTTTCGCCAGATTGATGTACGCTTTGGTTCAACTTTCGGTGTGATATGCCATCAGTGGACCTGTTGCTACGAAAACTGTACTGTCGGTCATTGAGAAGCTTTGGTGTTTCGAGATATTTCATGAGCTGACGGTTTATCGGCGTTTCAATGATCTTGGAAAGAAAGAAAGAATGACGTATGTCCACTGGGACTGTAGGAAGAGCGACTGGCTGAACAAATGCAGTTGTCCATCTGCTTGGAAAGAGTCATAGGATTGATGAAAAAGCTTACGTATTGGTTGTGCCAGCGTGGAAGAACCCCCCTTCAGATAAAGGGGAGATGTACCATCTGGACCAGCAGATTTGTGAGTCTTCGGGTGTTGTCTGTCCAGAATATCGAAGCAACCCAGTATAAGAAAACAGCTGCACAATCCTTTGTATAGTCTGACAGCCCATCAAACTCGTGAAAGGACGAATGGCTGTCCAGTTTGGGACTCCTATAAATAAAGCAGTAGACGATAATTTGCTTATGGAAATGGAATTTTGACTACATGAAATTGAATTCTGGATTGGAACCGGAATTGCATTGCGATGGAGCTTGGTAAGCCACATCACTACGCACATAAATGGCGAGATCGCGGTGAGAGAAGAATAATGGCACTAGTTCGTAGCTAGGTAGCTTCAGGTCTGAGTGATCTGAGAGGTGTTGGTAGATATCTACCTGCGTTTCACAAAGTGTCAAAACACCTCGCCCGCATTTACAGACGTGGACGTATGCAGAGAAGTGATTACTTCCTAGCTCGTATACTTATATTTGCGATATCCGCTCTGAATTCCCAAGCCACTACAATTCACAAACTTAATAAACCACAAACACCGACGATACTAAGCACATCTGTGAAGTAATGAAGGAAGCCTGGGATCCCAATTCGAGAAGGTGCTGGCAAATGCCTTATTTATTTTGAATTTAAGCGATAGATGTAGGTAGTATGGCAGTAAAACAATGACTGGATTTAGCTGTGCGAGTTGTTGCGATAGGTATTTCAAGTTCAACATTGGTTGAATTTGGTTTTTGAGTTTAGACTTTGTAGAGGATGTACTAAAGAGTGATGACGCTAGTTATATTAGCAACTGCGAAATGTTGAACGATAATGATAAAGACAGTTATAATAGAGGGATTTGTTTTTTAGGAATTCTATCGGAGCAACGATAGAAAGAATTTTGAAATCTGGATTATGAGAAGGAATGTAACCTTTGTTGCACTTCAGGCAGTCTGATGGCGATTCAGTGAGGTGGGAACGTACTGGTCGATTGTGGGTTGATCGGGATACTGACAAACATGATTCCAAGGAACGACAAGGTGTTTGAAGAAAGCCTAGGAACTCATTTATCATGCACTCATCGCGTGATTCCGACTAATCCGGTTTGATTGCATGGTATAATTTGTGGAGCAGAAGATAGATAAGCCAAGGATCGTGATTATTGATGTTTAACGTCCAGGTATGGCCCCATCTGCAATCTTTGGGAACAATTGTATATTTACCGTACAGATATGATTACTAATTTTAGAACAAATTTTGGAAACAATTAAAAAAAAAATTTATGTAGCTGAAACTATCAGATTATAAAAGGAATTGCTACTATTGTATTATTAGTTTGAAGCCTGCCAACTTTTGAAGAGTTACTTTGGCTGGTTTAAGTTTGTTGTTTATTAATTGTTTCAAAATGCAACAACAGATTATGTTAAGTTACATTGTGACAAAGATATATGAGTTGCCCAGTTTCAAAAACAGTTAAAGTCTAAAAATCCAAATTTGAGGTATTGTTACCGCTTGGATTATTTGGCCTTTTAGGCCATCAAATGAGGTAGTTAAAAATGTTAAAATAAATGTAGAAACCTTTCAAAACCGATGCAGAGAAAAGCATACAGATGCAGAAGCAGTTAATTCCAACCAGCAAACAGAAGCAAAATGAATTATTTTCTAGTCTGACATCTTGTAGTTTCAAAAGTAGTTATTTTGGTAGTACTTCTTGTTACAGTCGTAAAACTAGTCAAATTTTTTCCGACGCCATTCATTATTGCTTGGGGTTTAAAATTTTCAACAAAAAGTTGAATAAAAAAAAGAAACGATTGAAATTCCCGTCGATTTTTGTTAAGCTAAGGCGTACTATCCGCCTTCTAATGAAGAATATTAGAAGAAGCAAAATCTGTCAGAAATGAAGAAGTGAAAGAAATAAGTACGGCGTTGTGTATTGGGTTTGTTGGACATAGCTCCAAAAGAAGTTAATTCCATTTATAGAAATAAAAACAACTTAAATCCCTTTTAATATTATCAATAAAAATACTTCGAATGAACTAATACTCGTATTATTCAAATTTTACTTGTACAATTTAAATCAGTAAAGATTTCTTTTTAATCAACAAACAAATTCATCAATATTAATAAGAAAATATGAATAAGAAAGGAGTTTTTCATAATTTGCCAAAAATCTTGTAAATTGGAATTAACTGCTTTTGCAACTGGCAACTCAATATGTAATATTTAGGGTGCGCAATGCGTTGATTGGCTGTAACATTTAATAAACGGCATTCTTCAATATTTCCTTAACCGATGACTAGGAAGATTTTGGCAAAAAGTCCCTACGGTTTGCTGTAGTTTATGTATGTATTCATGAAAACGGCGTAGTCAGTTGCATTATTGTTCCACTGTGGGATTCGTTTAGACTGAAAAGCTCTGCGAGCTCTATGCCTAGACAGGGTATTTATACTCCTTATGATGAAGAGGATACTCGATAGTGCGTAGTAATGTGTGTAAAACAATGTTCTCCGATTTACCATGTTTTGGAGCTCGAAGAATATTATCAATATCTGTACGAAGTCGCTATAGAGTTTAGAGGATGGTTTTTTGACTTTGCTCAATTTATTTACATACGCGATATTTGCTTTAAGAAATACAGTAAGTCACATCTCCAATCCCCTTGACATTGTAGTCCACCAATGTGATTTTTACTTCCCACTTGGTCTAATAACACGACAAGCAGAGGACATCACTTTGACCATCACTTGTTATCTTCAGCAGTGTTACGGGTAGAACTAATTTAATATCGGTTTTCCGATAATTTCTGAAAGATAGTTTGTGAGAACACCTTCTAGACTGATTTGGAGGTATGCTGTGAAGGACTGTTCAGGTTATACCTTCCAATTTTCTGCCTTGAAATATAGTGTGATAAGAGTTTCCTGCAATAGCATTCCGGTGACCTTTGGGCCTTTGCCAAAAGAGAAGAGACTGTTTATTGAAAACAAAGTATATATCTTATTAATATATATATTCTGACTCTTTGTTCTTCCAGCCTTATGACCTACTAGTTGCGAATCGAGAACCAGACTTAGTGCTTTTGGCTGACATGGACATAATATTTCGAAATGTGCCTTCGACGTTGATAAATTTTTATTACACATGGGGCCTATGCGCTAGCACTGATCTCGATCGTGGTAAATAACACATCCAGGACGAGCCTGGATGTAAGAAGTATGCATTTGATTTACTTGGTATTTTCGGTCACGTACATACAATATATGGGCGAGTTGATAAACTGAGCTGTCGAAGCAATGTTTTTCTTTAAGATCTTAGCGAGCATTTGAGTTGATTTGAATGCTGTTACTAGTTCCTCAATTGCTTCTAGAGCTGGGTCTTCTTCTGTGTTGCTACCATGTGGATGGATAATACGGAGTAAAATGATGTTTTTGATAATGCGGCCGATGTACGATGCATAGTTTTACACTGAGGAAATTACAGTCTTAGTAGATTGGCAACTCAGTCGTCGTATTTTAGATTGGCCGAGTACAATACATATAAATTGGTTTGGAAATGGTGATTCAATTTAGTTGTTACCTCATTGAATGTATACTCAAGTCACTGGTTTCGTAGAGTTTTTTGAGTACCTCGCGCACACACAATATACCCCATATAGTTTTCGTTTGCCCTAAATGGCTTGAACAACTAGTTATTCTACATAGGTACATTTTTCTATCGAAAAAAAACGAATGTGTAAAATGGATAGGATTCAATCGGATGAAGAATAATGTAATATATTTCTGCGGAATATGGTGACAAGTAATTATAGCCAACATGCTGCAGACTAGACCACCACAATACTGACAGATCATATTAACATGTCACTGAAGGTAGTCGATGGTTATCCCTTATGTTGGTCAATACACTATCCAATAAACTACTGCGCTCCGGAAGAGTTTGTGCCGACGACGTTGTTTCTATCGATTGCCGTGATCATAATCTTACTTTGGCTTTGAAAACCTTAACGGTGTCAATCAATGAACCCTAACGCTTCGACATTACGTCCCTCCTTGGGTGATTCGGATCATTCTTAAGAATATTTTTAGCCAATTCCAACTTGTCTTTTACCTCTGTAATTCTTTCGATAATCCGAATCTTTTGTTGTTTTTCTGAGAGTGTTCTTTGCCCTTCTTGTTTTGTTAGCTGCTGTAGAATCGTGGTTAACTACAGTCGTCACCTACTTTGAGCTCGTAGTAGATGTATGATGTCACAATGTTTCCGTAGCCCAACGATCCAGGAGATTGACCGGCAAACGGAGGAAACGTGCTCCATATGTACAAAAATCCTTTGCATATTTAGATTAGACTAGCTAATCACCGATTAGTCAGGATGTAAATTATGTGATATGCTGAGCCATTTTTAACTAGGCCCCCACCCAGACTGATTTTCGGTACCGGTCGTATAACACCTTGAATTCACCCCAGAGGATAGAAAATGATGAGTGAGTAGGAAGTAATTTAAAGACAAGAGTAAGTAAATGAGCGGTATTGGGATGGTAATGAGTATCCTTCGGTTTTGAAACTTATTAATGGAGAATCTTTGACCTTGCCCAGTTTCTACATTTCAACCAGTACGACACTTGGTCGGACACACACAAGAAAAGCCATTTTTTTCTTTTGTAATGGTTCTAAAGTTTCTCCCGCTACGACGCACGCGAAATAATTTTATAGAAAGCAGCTTTTAGATCAAATAAACAAGAATGAATATATCTAATGGTTGGTAAATACAATAAAAATTTACAAAACTTACGTAAGAATAGAATTTATATCATATGCCAACCATTACGGGTAGTGTTGACATAAAAATTACCCTCCAGCCGCCGAAGCCATCGTGTCGATAAAATCACTTAACAACTGAATAAACAATTTCCCAAAGAAACTGTTCTCTATTTCTTATTTAGCGATTCAATACACAAAGCCACCAATTAAATTTCACGAAAATAAACACCAGTTATTCTTATTTCGTTTCTGAGTTTTCGAAAAAGTAAACATTATCTCCCTCATAAATACGAACGGGGGTGTTTTAATTAGTTGGCGCTAGTGGGAGTCTAATCAAAGCGCGACAAGTTCCTCATAAACTCTATTAGAACATTCAATTTAAATATAGATACTCAGTTGGGTGTACGAGTATACTATCAGTGCTTTAATACCCCGAGGACTTGTAGGCGAAAATACACTATAAAAAACCCGATTGCTTATAAATTATTTGTGCTCGTATTGCGAGTCACGATTTATTTTGAACGCTTCATAAAATCGAAATTGTTTCCCTTGTGAGCTTAGTGCTTTTGGAATGTCAAAAATAATACTGCGGGAGTCAGAAATAGAAAGCAAAATTATTCGAATTGAAAATAAGTATCTAACGCTACTGAGCGGGTAAATTAAGAAAACTAGGGCTGTCCCGACCTTAATTATTTCAGGAGAATGAATTTGTTTTACGCCACAGGTTCTTCTTAACCGGAAATGACACCATTTTCGCTTTCGCATCCAACGAACCATCTCGGAAGGAGTCCTTCTTTTAATTGGTGCATGAGTACATGTGGACGTTGTCACATCACTGAGCATATTTATGCCACTTCGTTAGACCGCCAATAAACTATAGCATTAACAATATAATGATATGAAGTAAAAATCGATATAATTGCCGGAGATCTTCTCCGAGAATGGGTGTGTGCAGATCCAAACTCTGATTCACAACATCCGTACTAAGGCGATGTTACTAGCACATTAACTGTCACTGGCACTGTAACTGGCGCTGGTGTTGGTGATGGTGCTGGTTCTGAACTGATGTTAAATAGATGTGTTTTTGTGTTTTTGCGTTTATCAGACGGATAAACAAGTTAATAGATGACCTTGTGCTTCTTTCCTCGACGAACGTATGCCATGAAATACTTTCTAAGTTGAGTGGCATTTGGGTCGACTGTAGATGAGGGGAGTAAGAATATTTGTATTCGAGTAACACGTGACTGTGGTATCTCCAAGTTTGTACTATACATATATGTATAAGTATAAAAGTACAACCATATGTACAACACAAGCGGCAAACACACATAAATGCGAGCGAACAGTCTTTTATGAAGCCTATTTTATTATCATGTTGTCATTTTACGGCAGAGGCAACATACCAGTCTCCATAAGCAGCAGTTGGATCTGCCTTCCATATTACAATATTTCTAAGAAGTAAAATGATTTTTTGTGACCTGACAATGAGACATCGTGTTGATGTAGAATTTATACCCCGCATGTTACTCGGATATGAGATGAGCGATTGTATCAAAATTTTATCATCAGAATTGTAAAGTTATTTACCTTGTATAAAACATATATGACATGAATTTTTAACGGGATTTTAGAACGTTCTTCTAAAAGACATTATGTTATATTTTATTGTATTTCAAGTGTTTATTTTAAGTTCGTTCAATGGAGCTCCGAATTCATGTGGGATTTTACTTTCATCAATATGTCATTCGATTTTCAAATGAATTTTGATCGCTTGAAAGTTTTCCACCTGAGTTTGCAGAATAATTTGAAATAACATATCGCAAAGACTATTCTGAGCGACAAACCATAGAAGAAATCCCTGTAAAAATCAACCAATTTAGAGTTAATCAACTAATTAGGGAAACAAACTGGCAAAGATTAAGCGAAGAAAATGACGTTGAGCGACTATACAATATATTTGTGAACAAAATGAACGACATATACACGCAATCAACAAAAATAGCAAATACGAAAAATCGCAAACAAAAAACGTCGATGACTCGATGACGATGACTGATGTAGCTAGAATATGCAAACGAAGAGTATATAGGAAATGGAAAAACAACCCACTAAACCGAGGATACGAAACTGAGTATAAACAATATAGAAATGTTGTGAATAAAAATATTCTAATAACTAAGACTAACTTCTACAAAGCAAGATTTTTGAACGCCAAAAATGACCGGAGAAAAACATGGAATGTGCTAAATGAACTTATGGGGCGAAAAAAGAGATCGATAGATGAGATTGTTATGAACAATTTTCCGGCGAATACGAATCTAACGAACTTAGTAGAGAAATTTGCGGAACAATTCTCTAGTCAAGCATCCAAGATAGTGCATAGATGCTCTCACAAAACCTCTTCCCATGAAAATATACATCTCGCACAATCAATCTATGTAGAGGAGGCCATCGAAGCAGAAGTTTACGGAATGTTGTGTTGTTCAAAAACCGACAAGGGACTAGGAGCAGATAATATTAGACTGATCGATCTCAAACTAAATGCTTTGTCTTTGACTCCAATAATTAGAAAAATTATCAACCAAAGTATAAGTCAATCTTGTGTTCCGAAGTTATTAAAAACTACAAGGGGGGAGTGAAAAACCAGATAGAGAACTATAGGCCCATTGCAATTCTGCCTGTTGTAGAAAAATGCCTGGAGGAAATAATAATACGAAGACTAACAAATTTCTTAGAAAAGCATAGAGTTTTACAGCCAAACCAATATGGCTTTCAAAAAAATAAGAGCACTGGATTACTACTGGGTGATCTCGCAAATGTGATTAACGCAGGTCTAAACAAAAACCACCATGTTCTAGTCACGTTCTTAGACTTCAGCAAGGCCTTTGATACATTAAGCCATTAGAAAATCATCGAAATCCTCAACCGAATTGGCGTAAGAGGGACCTTGACAAAGTGAGTAGAGAAAGAAAAATAAGGGTAAAAGTGAGAAACACACTGAGCCAAGAAAAGCAGAGTCTGTATGGTGTACCACAAGGTTCAAAACTGGGACCAATCCTCTTCATCTTGTATACTAACGAGCTTCTTCGCGTGCTTAACAAAAGTACAGTCTTTGCATACGCCGATAACCTAGCAATAATTGTTAAACACAAGTGAATTAATACGGCGATCTTGACAATGCAAGGTGAATTTAATAGCGTCTCAAAATGGTGTCACGATCAAGGACTTGTGATTAATGCTGTAAAAACGAAACTGATGCATTTGAAATTTCCATCAGCATATATCATCAAAACGAAGACTGCCCAACGACAACGAAAAGTGACGCTATTGAAGTAGTTAAGACTATAAAGTATCTGGGAGTTGTAATTGATGATCACTTCTTATGGCATGAACAAGTCAATAAGATACGGATGCAACTCTTAAAAATGCGATGGTGTACCTCAAAAGATACACAAGCGTAGAGGTGCACAAGCAAGTGTACCTTTCACTTGCTGAATCCCGTTTAAGATACGGAATATTACCGTGGGGAAATGCGTCCAAAACACATATCGATAAGATATTATATCTTCAGCATCGATTATTTAAAATTATGAATACCAATAATTTTGTTCTAAAGGTCCTCGATGTTAACGGTACATTTAACCTGACAATGCTGTTACGCTATTATGACGATCAACGCTATCGACAAAGAATACGTCATAATCAGAATACAAGAAGACGAGCTCAGGGACTTCTGGAAATTCCTGAAACTTTTAACAACTATGGGAAAAGACATCCAAGCTACACCATACCACAATTGATGAATGACCTACCAGCAAATATAAAAAACATATTGAATTTCAAAAAACGTAGAAAAGTATTAAAACTGTATTTCCTTAATGTGTATTATGTAACTTAAAATACTAAAAAAATAATTTTGCTTAATCGTAATTATTTCTTTTTTTTAATTTTTTAAAACTAAAGTCAACTGAATTAAATAACAAAATTTGAATTATTTAAATAAGTCTCATAACCGTTAATTTTAAAAAAAAACTATTGTAAAAGATCAATCACCTGCAGATAAGCAACATACTTTGCGGGTCACTTAAATTATTGTAATGTTTTTAAAGAAAAATATAAATAAATAAATAACAATAACAAATGTCTAGTCGAGTTTAGAAATTAATTTATATACAGAAATGGATTGCTACTTATTCCTTCAAATGTGGGTAAATTCAGAAAAAAAGTATTGAATAATCAAAAACCTGCAGACCACAACATTTGATCAAGTCCTGACTGGAATTTTTGGGATTTAACGACTTCGGTTCGAAAAATCTTTTTATTTTAATGTCCTACGTATGTTCTGCTTGCTGTATAAATACTACCAAAAGTTCCCGGAATTTATTCACAAAACTAAAAATACAAGTTTATTCATCTAAATCTATATTGTCCCCTTCAAAGTAATCCCCATCAACTGCAACACACTTATGCCAGCGCTTGACCCAATCCTTGAAACATTTTTTATATTCGGTTTTCGGTATGTCCATTAGTGCTTCCAGCGATTTTTCCATTACTTCACCTCGGATGCTGAGACGCGTTCCCCGTAGTGGTTTTTTAACTCGATTGAACAGAAAGAAGTTACGGAGAGCCAAATTAGGTAAATTCGGTGGCTATTGGATGGTATTTGTTGCATTTTTCGTCAAAAAATTACGAATAATGGCACTGTGCGACGGTGTGTTATCATGGTGCAAAATCCACGAGTTTTCTGCCCACAATTCTGGTTTCTTTCGGCGAATTGCTTCACGCAAACGTCTCATAACGCTCAAATAATACTCTTTTTGTTTTTTTTTTTGGTCCCGGCTCATTTGGTGAACGCCATTCACTCGCCTGATGTCTGGATTGCGTGTCGTACTCATAAACTCAAGTCTCGTCTCCAGTAATGATCCTTATGATGAATGTGGGATCGGATTCAGCCTCGCTACGTCAACACGGTCTCTTTTTTGCATGAAATTGAGGTCTTTTGGTACCAACTTTGCTGCTACACGACGGAAACCTAAATCATTAATCAAAATAACTTGGACGGATCCATAGGCAATGTTCAAGTCCTCCGCCATCTCTCTGATGGTTAATTTGCGGTTATTGACCAACATTTCTTTTACTTCATCAAGGTTTTCATCAGTTTCCGATGTCGATGGTCTGCCACTGCGTTCATCATCTTCGATTGATTCACGACCACTTTTGAACAGCTCGTGCCACTGGTAAACGACCGTTTTCTTTAGATAATCGTTGTCGAAACACTTTTCCAACATTTCCAACGTTCGCCCACCATTAAATCCATTTTTTACGAAAAATTTAATACAAGTTCGTTGTTGCAAATGTAAATCCATTTCTAAAATTGTAAAAAATCGGCAACACACATACATAGATGTACTCTTCTCTACGTAACTTTTGCAAATGTCAAGCTTTGGTTATAAGATTTAGATGTAATGTCAACAACAGATTTACCAACTTAATAAAAAAAAACAGAACTGAAATCGGAACAATGGGAGCCTCACACGGTGGTGTGGTGCGGGAACTTTTTGATCAAGGTGGTATAAACGGCTCAAGCTCGATGGAAGAATCAGACGAGCTGTATATGTGACCAGGAACCCACCAAAGTTTTACTTTGTTCTTATGGGAGAGATCCTGTAGTGTATCGAAACACTGCCTGACTTATTTGGAGTCAATGAGATTAGAGCCTAATGCTTTAATCGCTGCTGGTTAATATATGGATGGGGACGCCCTTCATTCCCTTATCAAGGATTAGATTTGCGTACACCTGAATGGCATGCATTTCCGCTGCAACTACACTGGGACTTTTTTCCATTGGTTGCGAAATTCTGGTGTTGGGACCAAATATATCAGCACCCAATGGACACCCCGGTGTCCATTTTCGAGCCATCCGTTTAACACGTAAAGCCTTTTACCTTTAAGGTTTAAGGGGGTAGTCTCATTTCCGAGGTTAAATTTTGAAGGTTTTTAAGGACTTTTGTTTTATGCGGACAACTTTTATGATAATTATATGTTATTATTTAGGTATTGAATAATACAAAAGAAATTTTGTTAAATAAAAAAAAGGATATTTTAATGAAATTCCGGTGAGGTAAAGTAGGTCTCTTTAAAAAAAAGCAGCTGACTGGATCCCCTGATTGCTCCTTTTGTAGTCATCTGAAATCAAAATTCCAAAGAGATTATTATTAAGTAGGGTTTTCATTCTTTCTCGTAGCAGATTTAAAAGATTTGAGTGAAAAATATTAAATAAAAAATTCCGCTATCGACTGTTTTTTTCGGTTTAAAATCGAGATGAAAAAAAAGGTGGATAAAAAAATCTAGTTCTAATACCGGACAGAACCATTCATGTGTAGAATATTGTGTTAAAACTTCAGCCGAATCGGTCCAATAGTTCTTTTTCAATCATCTGGGCCGACAGATAAAAAGTAGTTTCGAGAAAAACGCGTTTAAAGTTTGGAGAAGAAAGGAAAATTAAGAGTACGTTCTCCCCTATTATTTTGCCGTAACTTGAAAATTACTTAGTGTATCGGTCTAAAATTATCACAGTACGAGTATATTCTCAATTTATTAAACTTTGAAAATACGCTAAAAAAAAAAAAAATGGATTTTTTGAAGATCGAACATGAGAATACCCCCTTAAGGTGCGGTTTTTGTAGTTCCATTCCGTCTGAACTTCGAGAAAGCATTCGACAGTTTGAATCTATTTTGCGCAAGAGATGTATACTAGAAAACTTGTCGCTATAATTAGGGTTATTTATGAAGGTGACAAATATCACATATAACGGTAAGATGCCAGATGAATTCGAATCCCGCAGCGAAGTGCCACAAGGCTGCTTTTTTCGCTATTTCTGTTATCAGCTGTAATGGGGGACGTGCCCGATGCAACACTATGGGGAACAAGGATGGGATTGAGATGGACAATGCCATTACATCTGAAATATCTGGACGACGCCGTTGATGTGTCTGCTTTCAGTCAAATGGTTCTAAGTAGATGCGTATAAGGTTGGGCCCAACACAAATATCGGAAAAACAACAAAAACTAAGTCCCTAACACCAACACACAAATTAATATTGGCAAACAACAAATTGCGATGGTAACCAACTTCCTTTATCTTTGAGGTATACATATGTAGTCTCGGAAGATGGGGGAATAGATTTCAATTTGGACACCAGGATCAGTAAAGCAAAAGCGGCGTTTGGTATGAAGGCTAAGATCTAGAAAAGGTGTAGCTGTTTCGATAAAACGTGCTACTATATAGATCTAGAACGTGGAAGGTGACTGACACTGTCATAAGGGGGCTGCAAATCTTCATTACTAGATGTTTACGCAATGTACGAGTATTAAGGGTCTTCTGGCCCGACTGTATTTCGAACGATCAAATTCATGCGATTATGGGCCAGGAACCTATAGACATACAAATACAAAGGAGAAAATCGGGGTGAATTAGCCGCGAAGAAAGTTTCACCGCTAAATATGCTATGCAATGGAATCTACGTACACAATTAAGCAGATGAGTTGGCCGCAAGGCGTGGAGAAGAACAATTACGGGGGAATCCCGAACAATAGAATTAAGCTGCAGCTATAAGCTGCACTTACATACATAAGTGCATTGCAAAATTCAGAACACGTTGGCATGGGATTCCATGACAGGTTGGAAGAATTAAACATGTTGTGAAGAAAATGTGAAAGCGAGTAGTATATCCCTTTGAAGCTTAGGGGAGAAGATGATGATCATCTCCATTTCAGTATTTCTTTCATTGCTAATTGTTCAAGCCACGTCCTTTTAAACTGCTGATAAAGGGCTATTTTAAAAAAAGTGAAGAAGTCCACACCTGTGTGTGGATTGAATAAAAAAAAAAAAAAAATGCAAATCTTCTATATCTATACATATAATAAAACTGTAGAGTAAAAAGTGGTGGACTGCGCATCACGCGGAAACTACTGGACGGATTTTGATTAAACTTGGCATAGTGATTGCTTATGTTCCGGGACATGAGCAAAGATACTTTTTATCCCAGAAAATGAAATGGTTCCTACAAAATAGTCAAAAAACTGCATATCTGCAAGGAAAATTATACTCTACATGGCCCTAGCTCAATAATACTCGTAGCTCATCAGACTTAAAAAATAAAAAACAGGTGAATTTAGTAATTTTGCCGCTGATTCATTTAAGATATAAATTATCCTTCTGCGTTGTCCTGGGACTGAGTAATGCTAAAAACAAGTAATCAAATCGTCGCCCACAATTTTTCTTCAGAGGAGATCACTGCCGGCAGTCATGCAGCAGTGGGTATCGTTCCAATAGGGTGTTTGTGAGTATATGTTCGCGCTCTTACGTGTTCATATGTTTTGCACTCCAATGGCCGGCCGTCTCTTTTCAACGCACACATTCAGGTTGAACACATTTTCAGGTGCTGTTCATTGAGTAAAGTTTGGGAATGGGCTGGTGGTAATCGTGCGTCAAGTTGTATTCCCTCGTTTGTTGCCTCCTTTTCATCGACGTTCGAAGTGGGTAAGAGGAAAGTAACAGAACTTTGCGCAAATCTTCTTTATGTTGACTTTTTAGTAGGAATTAAAAATAGGGTCAGTGTTAAAACATATGTAGTGCTTTTTGAAAATATAAATTTCCGCTTAAGCATTTTTAGCTGCAAGAAACTGAATTTCTGAATTTCATATCTTCTTAAAGGTACGTATATAAAAAAAAAACTGTTAACTTTGACTGTCTCTACATTAATTTCTTTTAGTAATCGTTGTCGGTCGTCATCCGCACATAAAATTATTCGACACTGTATGCGATATACAAATGTATGTATGCACTTGCATACGTACGAGGGGCGTTCAACATATTCTCGATATCGGGGTGAAGCTGTGGTTGTATATATAAATTGACTTATTTATCAAGTAATACTATTATTTTAGTGCATTCATGTAAAATTTCATATAAATGTGATTATTAATTCGCATTTATCTCTAGTTAAACAGAATCATAATGGCAACTGAGACGATGATGGTGAAAATTGAGCATCGCGCTGTAATTAAATTTCTCACTAAGCAAGGAAAAAGTCAAAAAACTATTCATGAAGAGATGGTGGCTGTTTACCAGGGTTCCGCACCTTCATTATCAACTGTGAAAAAGTGGTCAAGTGAGTTCAAGAGAGGCAGAGAGAGCATTGAAGACGACCCCCGCTGCGGCGCCCCGGCTACTGCTTGTACGGGAGAAAGCATCAAAGAAGTCGAAAAACTTGTTCTTGAGGATGCCCGAATAAAGGTGAAAATGATGGCAGAGATCACGAAGCTTTCAATTCGTACCATTCACACCATTCTTCATGACCATCTTAACCTTTCAAAGGTCAGTGCAAGGTGGGTGCCACGAATGCTCACAGCGCCTCAGAAAAAAGTGAGAATCGCATGCCGTAGAGAGCTTTTGGAGATATGTAGTGAGAACACGGACGGTGTTATGGATCGAATTGTTACTGGGGACGAAACATGGGTCCACCACTATGACCCTGAAAGCAAACAAGAGTCCATGCAGTGGCATAAAAAAGGAACAGACCCCCCGAAGAAGTTCAAAGTCACTCCGTCTGCCCGAAAGCTCATGGCCACAGTTTTTTGGGACTCAAAGGGAATCTTGCTCATTGAGTACAAAAAAAAAGGTGAAACCATCAACGCCACATCCTACGCTTCCACTTTGCATAATTTGCGGGAGGAAATTAAAAAGAAAAGACGGGGTAAACTCGCAGCGGGTGTGTTGCTTCTTCATGACAACGCTCCTGTTCACACGGCGCGAGTTTCCAAGGCTGCTGCGCGAGATTGTGGTTTCGAAGAAATCCAACACCCACCCTATAGTCCAGACCTTGCCCCTAGTGATTATTTCCTGTTTCCGGATTTGAAAAAATGTCTTCGTGGAAAAAGATTTTCGGATGATGAAGAACTCAAGTCGGTATTTTGCAGAGAAAGAGGAAATTTATTTTTTTGAGGGTTTAAAAAAGCTTATCTCAAGATGTAATAAATGCATTGATGTTAGGGGAGATTATATTGAAAAATAAAAACAATTTAAATTGAATTCGCATTTTCCTTCATATCGATACCGAGAATATATTGAACGCCCCTCGTAAGTTAATTTAGTTTTATTTACTTTTCAGTTTTATTTCAGTTTTATTATAGTTATAAGAACATAGTTATATTTATAAAGAAAAGAAAAAGAAAATAGGAAATCTATCGACTTGGTGTAAAAACGGATCTTAAGAATTTCGATTACGACTTGGATATTTTTGATTGGGAAACTTATATCGTTGCCAATGACTTCAAGAAAAAAATCAAATCTTTCTCATTTAACCAGAAATGCTAAAAGAATTAGACTAAAGAAGTCTCAAGAATGTGAAGACAATTATGAGGGGAGACTTACTGCAGCTCGAGAACATCAGGCCAGAACTTGCGCATCAGATTCTTTTACCCAACGTGAGTCTCGGTTAAGTACACAGCGTGCTCGCACGGCGGCCTGTCTATCCGCTAACCATCAGTGCCATGCATTGACGCGTGAACCCGAAACTTTCACCAGAGAATCGCGCTTAAGTTCCCTGAGAGTTCGCACAACGGCTGAAAAGGAAAGAGTAAATGAAATACGCTAGGCAGAGACACCAGAACAACATCAATCACGTTTTGAGACTGATCGAAATCGACACTCTCTTAATAGAATGCCAGAAGTTTGTGTTGAATCTCAAGAAAATGACACGGCAAGCAATGTTCTTCTTTGGGTCAACAAGGAAAAAAGTGGTTTTATACATATATTCGCCAAGGATTGACTATGCTGAGTTTGCTTCCATAGGCGGTATGACCGTAAGTTGCAATTATTGCTGCGCTCTCAAATGGAGAAAAGAACCAAATGGTATCTGTTGTTCGGGTGGAAAAGTTCATATTGAAAAATTTCAAGAACCTCCAGGGCTTATAAAATCTCTTTTAAATGGTGACCATGCACAATCAAAGCACTTCTTAGACAGTATCCGTTCATATAACAGCGCATTTCAAATGACATCTTTTGGTGCTAAGCAAATTACAGAAGGACCGTTTATGCCGACCTTTAAGGTGCAAGGCCAAATTTATCATCTAATAAGATCTTTGCTACCACAAGATGAGCCAAAATTTCTTCAGATTTATTTCGTTTCAGATTATAATGAACAGGCCAATATCAGAAATGTTAACTTTCCTCAACTAAATAATGACCTTATATCTCTACTCCAAAATATCCTGCATCAGTTGAATCCGTACATGCAAAGTTTCAAAGCTGCATTGGAGTCTATTCCACAGGGACAAATCAATGATTACAAAATGATCATCAACGCTGATAGGCATCCTGTTGGTGAACACCGCGGCCGGTACAACACCCCCGTCACAGATGAAGTTGCAGTGCTTTTAGTTGATCAAGAATGCGATAAGCGTGACATTGTGTTGCGCACTCACGACGATCACCTGCAACGCATTTCCGAAACACGCCGAGCTAAAAAAATATCAGCCCTAAAATTTTATTCATACCTGCTGCAGATAAGGAGCGATCGTTTTATATATTTGCAACGATTTCGAGGATTGTTCAGCCAATTTATTGTGAGACGGAGCGTTTAGTGTACATACGGACTAACCAGAGACGCCTACGCGCCGAAGATTACGGGCATCTGCGGGACGCCGTGCAACAAGATAATAACGTGGAAAACTTAGGACGATTAGCAATCCTGCCATCAAGTTTTACTGGTGGTCCACGTTATATGCATGAACGTACGCAAGATGCTTTTTGTTACGTCCGAAAATACGGCCGACCTGACCTTTTCATAACTTTTACGACTAATCCAAAGTGGATTGAAATTTCCCAAGAACTTCTTTCAGGACAGGCGTCTTATGATAGGCATGATATCATAGCCAGAGTATTTCACTTAAAACTAAAGCTGATGATCGACCTGGTTACAAAAGGAAAAGCTTTCGGTTCTGCTCTTTGTTTTATGTACAGCGTTAAGTGGCAAAAGCGTGGCTTGCCACATGCTCACATTCTCATGTGGCTGCAAAAAAAATTCGTTCCGATGCTGTTGATACGGTCATAAGTGCTGAATTTTCTAACAGGAACAAGGATCCAGTATTGCACGAGATTATAAAGACACACATGGTTCATGGGGCATGTGGCGCTTTAAATAGAAACTCTCCTTGCATGCAAAAAGACCACTGTTCTAAAAGATACCCTAGAGCACTAATAGAGCACACGGTGTCAGGGGTAAAAGGGTACCCATTGCATCGTCGAAGATCACAGCAGCAAGGCGGTTTCACAGATACAGTCAGGTTACATGGTCAAGAAATTGTTTTGGACAATAGATGGGTTGTACCCTATTCACCCGTGTTATCAAGAACCTTTCAAGCCCACATAAATGTCGAAATGTGTAACAGCGTCGAGTCCATCAAATATATATGTAAATACGTCAACAAGGGCAGTGACCAGGCCACATTTGCGTTGAGAAATAATGAATACGACGAAGTCACGAGGTTCCAATCTGGACGATATATAAGTTCTTCTGAGGCAGTTTGGCGTATTTTGAACTTCCCCATTCACGAGAGATATCCGCCAGTGATGCATCTGGATGTTCACCTTGAAGGCGGGCAACGGGTGTATTTCAACCCTGAAAATATGAATGAGCGCTTAGAAAACCCGAGGCAAATCACTTTGCTGGCATTCTTTCGTCTTTGTGAAACAGATGATTTCGCAAAAACACTGTTATACGACGAAGTTCCATCATATTACACTTACAACAAGCAGCAAGGTGTTTTCAACCGTAGAAAACGTGGAAAAGCTGTAACTGGCAAACCCGGAATTTACAAGGACCATGTCATTGGACGGGTCTACACGGTGCATCCAAACAATTCCGAATGCTATTATTTACGCCTACTTCTATTTACAGTACGAGGACCTTCTTCTTTTGACGAACTGCGAAAGGTTGACTGCATTGAATATCCCACTTACCAGGCTGCTTGCCGAGTGCGTCGCTTGCTAGATGGTGATCAGCATTGCGATGACGCTTTGTCCGAAGCATGCGTAAGCGATAGTCCACAATGCTTGCGTTATTTGTTTGCTATTGCTACGAGTATATTGCTGGTATTTTGTGGACTTTCCGATGCTGCACAGTTGTGGCGAAAATATCAAGAAAAATTAGCTGAAGACTTTTCTAATGCACATCGTAACAATCAAACTAACCGCGAACTCAACGACAGGTTGCGTGAGAATAATCTGAATTGATGTTTGCTGGCTATTCAAGACATAGTTACATCTATAGGGGGTAATGCTCTCTCTCAATACGGTATGCCCGCACCAACTTTAGATGGTGAACGCATTAATAGGGAATACGCGGTGAAAACAAACTATAATCCAGCGGAACTGGCCGAAACGTTGCAAAACGGTATCTTGAGTCTGACGGCGGAACAGCGTCTGGTATTCGATCGCGTGTGTCACAGCGTAGATGCTGCTATGGGTGAAATCGTGTTTTTAGATGCACTAGGTGGGGCGGGAAAAATATTTCTCACCAAAGTTATCTTGGCCCAAGTACGCAATCAAAGCAAAATTGCTCTAGCTGTCGCCCTATCGGGCATAGCAGCTACATTGTTGCCCGGAGGCAAAACGGCACATACAATGTTTAAAATTCTGTACAGCTAAACGTGATAGAAGCCGAGATTTTAACAGGATGCGGCGCAGGAGATACCGTCTTTATACCCCGAATCCCTCTCATTCTAAATAATTTCCCATTCTGTTTTAAGCGTGTACAATTTCCAGTTAGCTTATGCTTTGCTATGACTATTAACAAAGGGCAGGGTCAGACGCTGCACGTTGCGGGCGTGGACCTCAGTGTCAGCTGCTTTTCGCATGGCCAGCTCTATGTGGCTTTATCCCGTGTTAGCTCCAGCAATCTTTATCTGTACCTCCCTGGTCTTTCTACTGTCAACATTGTGTATAGAGAAGCTTTGTGTTAATCTTAACTAATTAAATAAGACTAGACTTTAAATTGTTGTTGTTTTTATTGTCTTTGTTTTTGCTTTATATTGCTTTCAGTAAGGTCCAAGGGTAAGAATATATTTATAAAAAAATGGCATCGGTGCTTATATCAGTGGTCTGCGCGTACGAAGTCACGCGCACAGATATCATATAGTAACATTTTCAGTAAATCCTATCAATGTGGCTATCTATGGACTATGGAGAGGTCTTAGTGCGACGAAAATTCTTTTTGTCTTAAAAGTGGCAGGCGGGTGAAGCAAGGCGAGCACGGGTCAGCTAGTGAAAAATAAATATAGGAACATCAAATTTTAACAAGTTAGAGAGGACCAAAGAATAGAAATTATTTTTTGAAGGTTTTCAAAAGATTGCGTACTTAAAACAATTAGATTTTGAGTAAATGCGAAGATGTAGGGAAAATTAAGCATCCTGGGGCACTTCGCTGATATCCTCGATTTTGGGGGAATTGAAATCATTGGTTTTTTTTTGTGAAAATTTGACTAAAAGATTATCACTTCTATCCCAACTACTTGGACCACATGTCTCTGAACTTTATTTGACTCCAAAATATAGCTGGCGATAACTCAATTATATATTTGTAAAATTAAGTCATCACATCCTGTAGCAGATTTACAATGAGTTAAATCATTTAAATGATATTCAGACATCGGTGATCGAGGCAAGAGTAAATCTTCATCAGAGCACGATGATTCGATCCCTTTTAACTCTTTAAGTTTTATTTAAGTTGGAGATCCATACGCAGACTTATCTCATGGCTGAAGCTTCCGAGATGTGTGAGGTGGGATTGTGAAGAACATAGGAACATGACTTTTTGTGTAGTTAACGGGTTTCCGACTTACATGGATGTCATGTTTTCGATAATTATTAAGCATATATCAAGTGTTTGTGTACATATTATGAAAACGTCATCCACCCGCTATCGTGATATATCAAGGATATCCTGAGAGCAAACATACTCTGTTCTGAAGACACCGAATCAGCCCAGTATGAGCTCAAGCTGACGCACAATATTTCAATGTGCGTCCGTAAGTGGGCTTGAGGGTATACTAACGAAAATTCATAGCGAGACTATGTTACGTTTAAAGATGTGAAGGGGCAGAGTGCTACAATTTTTGTGGAGAACTTGTGGTGATAGAATAAGGTGAGACAGCAAACATTTCGTCGGTATTCGAGGTTGTCAATTGACTGGGTGATATTAGCATCACCTATGAGTCCTCTCGCAAGGTTTTGAATCCTATTTAGCAGGTGCCGAGAGGTTTTATGAGCGCCTGCCTCCAATTTTGGGCGGATAAATGTTTTACATAGATTAAAGGGGGTGAAGTATTTCTTACATCGCTTGCGGAAACCTAGACATTTCGCAGCATTTTTGACGACATCGAATATGAGGTCATTCCAACGTAAGTTGTCATTGGCACATACCGAGAATTAAAAGTATTTCTGTTTCGGCAATGGAAGTGCCATTCATGGATGTTTAAATTTCGCTTTAACGACAGTAGACCAGCATTCTGTTTTGGAAGCATTAAATTCCACTCAGGTGGTGGTTCCCCATTTAGTACTGCTGTAAATTTAGCATGCGCTGCCGTTCCAGTTCTGCAGCCGAAGAGAACGGATATGCGAAGCAGAGAGTACTGTCTTCAGCAAAGGAATATATTGGTTTAGAAGTACCAGATAAGAAATCATTAATGAATATTAAAAATTGTATTAGGGGCAGATCGGAGCCCTGGGGTACACCAGAATTTTTTTGTGTGGATATCAGACTTGAAACCATCCAAGACAATTTGAATTAAACGTTTCGAAAGGTAATTACTAATTTATTGAAGAAGAGATTCGTCGACAAAAGAGCCTGATGCCAAACTCTGTCAATTACTAACTTTCGCCAGATTAGTGTAGACTTTAGCTACGCTTTTCGGTGAGACATGCCATCAAATGACCAGTGGACCTGCTGCTATGAAAACCGTATTTGAGAATCTTTCGTGTTTCGAGATATTTCGTGAGCTGACGGTTTATCAGCGATTCCATAATCTTGGAAAGAAAGAAAGAAAGACGTAAGTGCAATGGATCTGTAGGTAGAGAGAGAAAAATATTCGCTTTTTTAGGGACGGGCTGGACAAATGCTGTTTTCCATCTGCTCGGACGGAGTCCTAAAGGGTAGGATTTAACAAAAAGCTTAAGCAGTGGTTTTGCCAGAGTGGAAGAACACCTCTTCAGAAGAAGGGGAGATATGCCATCGGGACCAACGGCTTTGTGATATTAAGATCTTTAATTATTCTTCCTATTACAAGATTCGACACACTTAAGTGCAGGCGGAGACAAAGGACAATCTGGAAGTGTTGAGCTGGCCGCAAAGTGTGCAGCAAGCAGATTGGCCTCCCCCAAAAAGCTGACAGCTGGAATGTCATGGTAAATGAGCATTGGGATGGAGGTTGGGGCAGAATTTCTAATGTTTTTGACTAACGACCAGACATTTTTACTACCTTTGGCACAATGTACATACTATTTTCTGTCTCAGTTTTTGTGCTGAAACTTTTTGAACATCCTTCGGTTTCCCTCTGTCGGTTCGATCACGCCTTGTACCACGCCTTTTCTTTTGGTTTGATACTCTTCATCGGATGACGGATAAAGGATCTCATTGCAAAGAGAATAGTGTTTGTGATCATATCAGCAGCGGCAACTACGTCGTCATCGAATAAATATAACGGGCAGTCAAAATTCCTAAAAAAGTTAGTTGACTCCCATTCACGTATTGCCATACTGTTCTTCTGAGAATCTTTTCTCTAACTGTGTGGTTGGTGTACAAGAAATAAGCTATTATGATAGAGTGGTCTGACGAGCTTAGATGGCATAGCATATCGATCTTGTACTTATCAGAGTGAGAAGTTAAAACTAAGTATGACTATCAACGTCTGGTATTCCCGCGGGCTCATTTACAAGATGGGTCTAGTTGTTTTCCGTAGTGAAGAACTGAACACACAGTCCTTCGGGTCTGTTTAGAATGTCGAAGCCACCCAGAATTATGTGTATTGAAATCGCCCGTAATAGCGATGTCAGTATGGGGATACAGGGATACAATTCGTTGAATGGAGTCAGACAGCGCATCACGCTCGTTAAAAATCGTATTGCTGTCTAGTTTAAGACTTTTGTAAATAATGCAGTGGTGGGTAATCTGCTTACGGAGGTGGAATTTTAACCACATGAAATTGAATTCCGGATTGGAATAGGAATTACGTTTTGTAGGAGCTTTGTATGGTACATTACTACGCACTTAAATGATGAGACCGCAGAAAGAGGAGAATGATGGCACTACCTTTTAGCCAGATAGCTTCGTTTCTGTACGACCGGGTGATGATACGAATGTAATTGAACCGAGATAACACTACACCGAAGAACTAATTGCCCACCGTTTCCGCTTGAATTTCCAAAACAAAAATAGTTAAACCCTGACTAACATACTTGGATAACTTTACCATTGTAGTGAAATTAATCGGCCTAGAGGAAACGTATATGAATAGTAGTAGAAAAGATTTGGAAAAAAACTGAAAGAAAAGTTCGTTGCCAAGAGGGAAAGTCTTATTCATTGGTATTCATTATATTTTTCCTTTATTATTTTTAATAAGTTTGTAGGGAAGTTTAAGGTAAATTACAGATTTCGAGATTTCCATTTTAGCGTTGTCGATTTTTGTGATTTTGCTATTTGTTTGGATAACAATTTTATCGCTTCTTTTTTTTCTGTTGCGCGCAACCCTATTTTTATATTGAACTCGATTATTTTCGTCCGATTATGGTAAGAGTTGTCAGACGTTTGAAGAATATATTGGGGTATGTTAATTACGTGACTCACAAGCCAAGTTGTATTAAATGGATAAAGCAATTAGTATTTCTCCAGAGTCGATCATTTTATGTATCAAGAATTTCTTAGCGCGAAAAGGTATTCTCTTAGAGATATTCTGCGACAATGGTATCAATTTTAAACTGACAAATTATAAGTTAAAGGGTTAAGGTGTTCTGCGGCTGAATCATTGGAAATTAGCAAATCTAAAATAAAGTTTTACTATATACCTATACTATTAACAACATTGTTTGGAGTGGTAGATCTTACAGCTTCGAAATCGAAATCTAATTTGCGAACTTTTCTTAAGCATGTTACGAGTAGCTTAAGTTGAAAGCATTAACTTACGTTCTTCTTTGTATACACATGCCATTAGCTGGAAGGATTTTATTCAGTGTAATCTTGCTTTCGCTAGCAAAAGTTTTTCTGTGGTGCATTCTTTTGCGAAACAACGAATATTCTTCAGGATGTATTGGACGTCAACCGTTCTAGCTAGTTTCGATAATCGTTCAAACTCTAGTCATTGCTCACATTCGTAATTCAATGCCTCAGAGAGGAGATAACAGTAAGCTAATAGATAAACTGGTTTTCTCCATTTCCGCGAAATCTAAGGTTCATGGATTTCAGTATTCTTAAGACAGTTGCCATTTTTTGAAGTCCATTCGGCGGCTCAATGATCAATCACTTGTCTAAACTAATTTGATGTTATTGCAACTAATTTCACCAAAGTCTCATTTGTCGGTTCTCGGTTTTTAAGCTTGGAACTTAATTTCACCAAATGCCAGTCTACACCATTATCACAGAAATGCAACCAGTGTAGTTCCCGACATTATCGCCTCCAGTGTGAATCTGTAACCCCAATTAAATCCATATTAAATTACATTATTAATCAAACCATTATGTGACCAGATCCCTGTACATTATCGTTATTTGCCCCTTATATGATAACGATGCCTTTTATTATCGTTACTCAGAATTGGTAACTGGATGGATCTGGAATCTCTCACGAAATTGTTCTATTTAAAAAAATTGGAAGGAATATTTTCCAGGGATTTTACAATACTTCTTAGGTGACAGAGTGCTGCGCTGTAATAAAGAAAGTGTGCATATCTCCATCACCAGACCCTTTGCACAGATCCTTTGTGTCGAGCTAAATTTTCCATGTACGATACCTTAGGATGTTATACCCGACGATGACAAAGGTGGGTTGTAAATTTATAAGACTTTCTTACATTTTATTATGATCGTACCTATGATAGTATGTTGAGCAGCGTTTGTTCTTCCAGGACTTCAACTTGGAAAACACGGGTGTAGTAAGGAAACCGGCCCAAGTATCCGTTTTTAACCCATCTAAATATTGTACTATATGTTTGTAATGTAATTTCGTTGTCTATTCTACCTTCTTGTATTTGCCATGGTTTAAATATAGTTGTGGATTGTTGTACACATTTATATATTTTCTCAAGAGTGGTGAACCGAGACTCTTATATCGAAAGTATTATCATTTTCTCGCCCATAATACTATGGAATCGCTCAATATCTGAGTTTCGAGTGTGGTTATTCGATTTGGTTTACCTTTTATCAAGAAATATATTCTAATTCTTCCTTAATTGTTTCGCAGTTTCGCAGTTATATTTATATTTTTGAATAATTTCCTCAAGGTTGTTAAATTTTTTATCTACAGTACATGCAAAAGCCTTGCCTCGCTTTTATGGTATCTTGCTGTCTGCTAGAAAGCTTCGCCTTCATTTTATATGTCCCGTACTTGATATGCGGATTTGTAAAATTTAATGTTAGCACTGAACAGTTCAATGAGCTTTTGTTGCACTATTTTGTACTCAAGTTCCGTAAGGTCTGAAAAATTCCTATTCTTCCTCTATTTTTAATGAATCTTCTGAATATATCGTCAAGGTTATTTTGATCAATATCGCTAGAGTTGACCTAAATTTCTCTTTTGTTATTAATTATTTTGATTTCTCTGGATTTACAATTGGAAAAAGATTAATGACGCATTTCAGGATGTAGCGGTAAACGAACACGCTATACAACGTTGGTTTGGGAAGTTCCGTTCGGGAGATTTCAGCCTCGAAAATGAACCACGTGGGAAGCCGGAAACGTTAGTTGACGACCATGTTTTAAGAGCAACGGTGGATGCGGACCCAACGAAATCTTTGAGGGAGATTGCACAAAGCATTGGAGTATCCCCAATGATAAAAGTCGACACCTTCCTCTCATAGGAAAGTTAGAGAAACTCGATAAGTGGGTATTCCATGAACTGAATGACTCCCAAAAACTACGCCGCCTGGAAATCTGCGCATCGTTACATTAAGAACCGTTTTTGCACCGGATAGTCACCTGTGATGAAAAGTGGATACTGTATGATAATCGTAAAAGACCTGGGCAGTGGTTGGGTGCAGATGAAAAACCAAAACATACACCCAAACCCGATTTTCACCCAAAAAAGTTATGGTGACAATTTGGTGGACATCGAAAAGATCAATCCACTTTTCATTTCTTCAATCAGGAGAAACGATAAACGCTATCAAACATTGTGAGGAAATCGACATATTACATGCCAAATTGGCTGAAAATCAACATGCGTTGGTCAATAGGCATGGTCCGATCCTTTTGCATGACAATGCTAGGCCCCATACCTCACAAGTAACGGTGCAAAAACTGTTGCAGTTGGGATTTGAAATTCTTTCACATCCACCGTACTCTCCTGATATTTCCCCAACGGATTATCACTTTTCCGCAATCTGGATTCATTTTGCCGGCCGAAGGTCTTCCGGAGCCGAGCAAAGGTCATAAAAGTCTTTGAAGATTTCATTGCCTCAAAAAGTCAGCACTTCTACGAAAAAGGAATATTTGACCTTGTATCACGTTGGAATAATGTCATAGATATAACTTTTGTTTCGCATCAAGTTACATTAAGCGTGGTAGACGGTTCTAACTCATCCTGTTGTTGTTGTTTAGGTGCACGTAGATGTGAGCAAACTATACTCACTACATCACTTGGAGTTTTTTTCAGGGAACTGCAGTGAACGAGTGATGTTAATCACGGGATACCATGCGCGAGAGAGTCTGAAGCTGTCACCACGATTGAAATTGTTGTGATGTCTTATTTCAGTCGCTTCGTGTACCAGTCGAAGGATGTAGTGAGTCTCGATCCTCTTTGGCTTGATCGAAGTGGATCCAGTGCTATTCATATGGGTTATCCAAGATATGCTCACATATTACCGATTTTTCCCGTTTTCTTTGGCTGCACTTTGGCTGCGATCAACATATTCTCGGTATCGGGGTGAAGCCGTAGTTGTTTATATATAAATTGACTAATTTATCAAGTAATACTATTATTTTAGTGCCATGTAAAATTTCATATAAATGTGATTATTAATTCGCGTTTTATCTCTAGTTAAACAGAATCATAATGGCAACTGAGACGATGATGGTGAAAATTGAGCATCGCGCTGTAATTAAATTTCTCACTAAGCAAGGAAAAAGTCAAAAAACTATTCATGAAGAGATGGTGGCTGTTTACCAGGGTTCCGCACCTTCATTATCAACTGTGCAAAAGTGGTCAAGTGAGTTCAAGAGAGGCAGAGAAAGCATTGAAGACGACCCCCGCTCCGGCGCCCCGGCTACTGCTTGTACGGGAGAAAGCATCAAAGAAGTCGAAAAACTTGTTCTTGAGGATGCCCGAATAAAGGTGAAAATGATGGCAGAGATCACCAAGCTTTCAATTGGTACCATTCACACCATTTTTCATGACCATCTTAACCTTTTAAAGGTCAGTGTAAGATGGGTGCCACGAATGCTCACAGCGCCTCAGAAAAAAGTGAGAATCGCAGGCTGTAGAGAGCTTTTGGAGATGTGTAGTGAGAACGCGGACGGTGTTATGGATCGAATTGTTACTGGGGACGAAACATGGGTCCACCACTATGACCCTGAAAGCAAACAAGAGTCCATGCAGTGGCATAAAAAAGGAACAGAACCCCCGAAGAAGTTCAAAGTCACTCCGTCTGCCGGGAAGCTCATGGCCACAGTTTTTTGGGACTCAAAGGGAATCTTGCTCATTGAGTACAAAAAAAAAGGTGAAACCATCAACGCCACATCCTACGCTTCCACTTTGCATAATTTGCGGGAGGAAATTAAAAAGAAAAGACGGGGTAAACTCGCAGCGGGTGTGTTGCTTCTTCATGACAACGCTCCTGTTCACGCGGCGCGAGTTTCCAAGGCTGCTGCGCGAGATTGTGGTTTCGAAGAAATCCAACACCCACCCTATAGTCCAGACATTGCCCCTAGTGATTATTTCCTGTTTCCGGATTTGAAAAAATGTCTTCGTGGAAAAAGATTTTCGGATGATGAAGAACTCAAGTCGGCAATAAATGGAGGAGGAGGAAATTTATTTGTTTAGTGGGGGTTTAAAAAAGCTTATCTCAAGATGTAACAAATGCATTGATGTTAGGGGAGATTATATTGAAAAATAAAAACAATTTAAATTAAATTCGCATTTTCCTTCATATCGATACCGAGAATATATTGAACGCCCCTCGTATATGTTCTTTTAAACGGGTTGCAATTCTTCTTCGGGTTTGTCCGAAGTGGTCCTTTGGTGAATTAAGGTAATTGCTGACCTTTTTTGGTGGTAAAAATTTAGATTTTACATCATAGTCATCTTAAGGACTTTTCCTACTCTGTCTGTAACGACCTGAAATTTGTCGGATGGTGGTGGGAAATAGCATGTAAGTATCTGTTTGTATGTGTATTTTTACGGAAAACTGTGTGTCCCAATGTCCCGTTGGGTTTCCTTAAAACCTTAACGTCCAAAAATGAGATAGAGTTGTGTTCTTGTTTCTTGAGTTTCTTGTTCCATCGTAATCTTGATTTTTGGATGTTGTGAGTTTAAATTTGAGTTTTTTGAATGCATTAATATAAAGATGGTCGTTGATATTTAATTTTGCGTTCTATTTAAAATATTTTTTTAAGGGCTGGGCTATTTTGGCATAGTTCTTTATAAACTTTCTGTAATAGTCCGTTATGTCTAGGAAAGATTTTATCTGTTTGGCAGTTTCGGGTAGTTTTAATTTTTGGATAGCTAAAATATTTGACATGTTTGGTTTTACGCCTTCCGTTGTTAGGGCATGGCCAAGAAATTCTGTTTCGCAGGCAAATAATTTACATTTATCCGGTTGAATTTTGCTGTTGAATTGAGTTTATTGAAAATCTTATGAATGCTGCTAATGTGTTCGCTTAGATTAGTGCTGAATATCAGAATATCGTCAAGGTAGACAATGCAAATCTGATTAACACACATAAGTCCATTGGCCCCAATTGAGGACGGTTTATTTTTATATGCAAGGAAGTAGCCTCTAATGGTACGATAATAAAATTTTTTCAAAATGGTTTTAATAGTTTGTATTTGGGCGCAAATAGGTTAATATGTTCCCTTAGAACAGAGTTTATAAGGCATTCCAACGTATTAGTGGTGCCCTAGAGGAGTGGAAAAAACTGTTTTTTTCTATAAGTCCCTTTAACTAAAAAATGATGAAACCCTTTGCGAGGTCCAGGGCTGTGAAATACTGGGACCGTCATAGGTTCCACAATATACAGTCTATATGTATTGGGGATAGGAAATTTGTCGTCAGTTGTAACTTTATATTACATAGGATAAATATTTTTATTTCCCATATATAGAAGGATAGGGAGTAATCAGCTGGGTCTACCGAGAAGTCCTTTACTTTGGATAATTCTTTTAGAACTTCATCTATTACCAAGTTCATTACTTGTCCGATGTGGTCTTCATTTGACATTTTTGTGTCGATAATAATATCATTTTATTTGTATACTTGATTTATTTTTCTTTGCAAGTAAAGGTACTTTGTTAAGCTTTATTTAATATATTATTTTATATGTTCCTTTTATAGGTTCACTCTATGTAGACACTTAATTGTTTTTTCTATTGTTTTTGGACCTTAGAAGTACCGTCTGCGCCAGTGAGGGTGAGTGATTAGTCCGAGTCCACGAGTCCCAATAAAAATTATTTATTTTATTGTTGGTCTCTACGAAATGACAGTTGGCTAAAAACTAATTTACAGAAATGAATCTTAATCTAGATATGCTTATATACTCATATCTGACCTTGATGCAGCGGAAATGCAGTGCACCTCGCATTGTATCAAGTTCAGCGTTTGAGAAAATGCAATTTCATACTTTCCCAAGTGTAAACATAAAATTATTGTTTGCCGGAAACCGATTCCGGCAATTATATTTGCTTTGTCAGCTTTGTTATCGGTCGTTGACTCCGATATAACTCACATGGTAAATGCAGAAAAAATGTGGCGCGTGCATGTAAGTTTGATTGCAAGTCTAAGGACATATCTGTTATTTTCGGTCAAACTTTAATTTACGTGAATTGGTTTGTTCCAATAGCACCCAACTTCCGTTAAGCAGATTTGCCGTGAGTGTATTCCTCGAAAGTTTGTAATCCGCATCAATACTCTCACAAAATTGTTAAATCTCCTTTTTGTAAGCTACTAATATTATAAAGAGATACAATTTGTTTGTTTGTAAGTAAGGGGTAATATCAGGAACTACAATACATACAATACTTAACCGATTCTAAAAATTCCTTTACTAATAGAAAGCTACACTATCCCTGAGTAATATAAACTTTATTTTATTTCAGTAAAGATGGGTTTTAGTTCGAAATCCCAATATTTTTAAGGTAAGTCGGCAGAAAAAGCGCTGCTTGACTGCTATATGGGCGTGCTTTGAACAAATGGTTGGATATACGCCAAAATAATACCACAAAAAGATCAGTCATCAGTAGATCTAAAAAAGAAGTCTGCGACATAACATATTTAACTTTCATATTTCAGCCACAACAATGTTTTGTTAAAAATAAACTGAAAACAATTGATAATACATACATATTGTATATACGAGTAGTGTGCGGCAAAATAACCTTCATATTTTAAAATGTAAATAAAAACACAATTTTCTGTAGACAACAAATTCAAATTTGGTTACTTACTCTAGGACTCCGAAAGATTTTTCCTACTTAATCCTACAAAGGACATCGCGCAAGCGGTGTTCGTGATTGTAACTGCACTGCTGCAACATTCTGAAGCTACCAGTAACTGTCTTCGGCATGGCTTGACCTATGCGATTGATTTCCTTGCTTATGCTTGCTTCAGGTCTTGCAGCTTCCTAGGGCGACGTTTGGACACCTCTGGTTTCAAGTAACCCCACAAAAAAAAATCACATGAAACACTCAAAATCAAAGGACGCCTCGACGGTAAAAGCTCACTGAACAAAATTTTCCCCCTTCCTCCGTTTATTGCAGCTATCGCTACCCTTCTGAGTTTTTTTGTTTTTTAAATTAGCGCGTGAGCAATATATGCAACACCATCAACTCTGGTCATTCCCCCAAAACCACCCAGAGCAACACCATTCACTGCCCCAATTACAAAACCACCAAATGATGACGGAGCAAGTGCAAATACACCAAATGATGACAGAGCAAGTGCAAGCCACCCAAATATGGGTCAACACATTTCAGCAGAATCATCAATATCAACATATAATATAGCAAGCGGAACCACAGACAAGCGACCAATCATAATTATTTAGCCACATAAGCATCAACAACATGGGAGGAATGTAAGCAAAAACTAAAAATACATTATAGACCAAAGAAATACCGAATACCGTCAAAAAAAGATAAACTTCCTCAAGGTACTATTAATCATTTATTAAAATTCGAGAAATTGTTAATTATATTAAGGAATGTGCAGGCTTTAATGTAAATGGCTTAGATATAGCTTCATGCCTTAACAGTTCATTAGTTTTAAGAACTAAGCAAGCAGGGTCATGATAAATACTGATCCATGATAAACACAGTTTGTCGAGCATAAGAACAATTTAATATGTACTCGTATGTCAAGAAAAATTTAACCTTCAGTTTGAAAAAAAAAACACATCAAAGTTATCATAATAACAATAGGCACATTAACATTAAACCAAAGCAGATTAGACGAAATAAAACAGGTCAAGTAAAACAAAATTTCAACCAAGCTTTCAATCAGTTAAATCAGATCAGGCTTCAGAATAACATGCAAAATAATAACTTCAGAAAATCTGGGCTAGTTAGATCAGGTTAAAATAGAATTGACCCCATGGATGTAGATACCCTTAGTAAAGGCGAAGTTATTAATCAAATAGAAGTCACTAGTTCTTAATCATTTAGCCTCGGATATTGGAAAAATATGTATAAAACTAATTTTCGAAGATAACGACTACATAACGATAATCGATACAGAGTCAGCTATAAGTCTTTTAAATTCAAACCGGGTACCATCAAATCTTTATGAAATTATTGAAGGAACCTCGATTCAAATAAATACTGCTCGTATCTAAGGTAGTAAAAACAAAATGTCCAACCCAATTTGGAAAACCCTGTAACGCAAGAATGAAATATGTAGACCAACGTAGCAATAAACAAACCATACGGTTTTCTTATACATAGGAATGGATTGGATCGAACAAAATACAAAAATTGTAGACGTCAAAAATGAAGAGATTAGGAAGTATCTTTCGTTCTTAGCCAAATCATTGACGGAATGTGGGAGTTATAAGCCAAGTTTGCGATATTCAAACAAATCACCTCAACGAAATAGAGGAACAATCTATAAAAACACTTCTAAATAAATTCAAAAAATTGATTTTTAAAGAAGGATATCAATTAACAAAAATGAAGCGGTACACGAAATAAGGACCTCAACAGACCAACAAACAAACTCTAAATTACATATATAGATATCCTCCAATGCACGAAGCCGAAGTTCCTAGACACATGGATGAAATGATGAAACAACTGGTCATTAGAAGAGTAACAGTCGTTATATCTCACTAATAATAGTTATTCTGAAAAAAAGCGGTAATTCAGGAAAACAAAAATATCGGATTGTGGTATTCTAGATTATAGAAAGCTAAACCAGAGAACTGTTGATGATAAATATCCGCTTCCCAATATTGACAGCATATTGGAGAAGTTGGATAAGGTTCAATATTTCAGTACCTTAGATTTAGCTAACTGGCATTGTAAAATCCTTGTGTCAGCAGAGGATATTGAAAAACAGCCTTCGTCACACCAGCAGGTTTATACAGGGTGTCCCGTAAGTCATGGTCCAAACTGAAACTAGTAAAAGGGGGCGTCATGGCCTCTCAGAATTTGGTAACTTGTTTATACCAAATCATACGGTTTTTAAGTAAAGGCTGTTTTTTTCAATTTCAAATATTCCCTACTTTGAAACAGTGTTTTGGCTACATTATGCAAAATTAATTTTTGTTTTTTATAGTTCTTACAGCAAAACATTGCCCTATAGTTGGACTAATTTTAAGCTAAAAAAGTTTTCCAAATATCTTTACCATCTCGTCACAAATAAAAAAAATAATGAAAATACTTTGTCAAACCCTTTTCTTACTTGAAAATTTAAAACAGCACCGCGAAAAAAAAAATGTACAGGTCAGCGCTGGAATTCCCTTTTAAAAACTTAGTCATTATTTGCAGTGGCGAAAAAGCTATAACACTTACCGTCAAAAGTTATAACAATTTGAACTTCATGAGACAATGTTCTAAAACAAATAAAAATTAAACATTTTTTCTGAATTTATTTGTTTTTTGTACTACTGTCATCTAGTTTCAATTTTAATGATTACTCTCATCCTTAAACCACTTTGTTTTTACAATTTTACCAACATGACGATCTTTTACGCCATTCCGCCACACTTCTTAACTATTTTTGCCAATCTTCCTTTCAACCGGGAATTAATTTAATGCCACCAGCGATTTCTAAAGTTTTCTTATCAAAGTGTGTACTTTGATCTGCTTTAAAAAAAGTGTTGAGTTGAAATTTTTTTTGTTTTTTTTTTAAATGCCATACACGCCACGAGAATACGCTTTAATGCACTTTATTTACGGTGAATGTGAACGTTAGATGCATAATTCATATTCGGAGGGAATAATACCGGGAAGAACTCATGGATCAGGAAGACCTCATATTCATAAGGAGGAAGAAGCCTTACGAGGAATTGAAAATGATCCAAGTACTTCGGTACGAGCCATCGAAAGAAGAACTAGAAAAATAACTGATAAAATCGACAGAACACAAAATGTTTAAAAGGAACAACCTACACCCTTTTCACTTGCAATGAGCCCAGGTCTTAGTTCCAAGGGATTACTCACAAATGCGTGAATTTTGTCGAATTACGTTAAAAAAAAAATCAAAAAGATCCAGACTTTTTCGACAAAATCTTATGGACTGACGAGTCGTCGTTTAAAAAAAGATGGATTTGTCAACATGCATAACCTGGCAGCTGGCAAATAGAAAATCCAGATTTGATACGTGAGAGCAAATTACAATACGACTTTAAAATTAATTTGCGGACTGGAATTTTGAATGGCCAAATCATAGGACCTAATAGTACAATTTATTTGGATTTTTTGGAAGACAGACTGTTTCATCTCTTGGACGACGTGCCCCTTGCCATAGTCCAATCAATGGGGCTCCAACATGACGGCTGCCTAGCTCATTATGGAAGAAATGTATGACGGTTTTTAGACAACGTTTACCCTGAAAGATGGATCGGACGTGGTGTAGAAATTATATGGCCTCCACGGCCACCGGACTTGAATCCGTTAGACTTGTTTTATTGGGGCTGCTTCAATTAAAGAGTGTTTGCTAAGCCAATAAGTAACATCACTGAATTTCGTCAACGGATACAAGCGGCTGCTGAAGAGATCAGTAATTCGGGAAGCACAAGGAACATAAAGTTCTTCAAACGTTGTCGGACTTGTTTAGTTGTAGAAGGGAGTCATTTCGAACAATATTTGTGATTTGAGAAAAATGCCACACAGCAAAATAAAGTGAAACAAAATATATATTACATATATACTTGTTTTGAAAAAATTTTTTAATTTTTATTTGTTTTAGAACTATGCCTGAAGAAGTTCAAATTGTTATAACTCTTGATCTAAGCGTAGCTTCGGTAAGTGTTATAGCTTTTGGCCACTGCAAATAATCAAAGTTTTTAAAAGGGAATTCCAGCGCTGACCAGTAAATTTTTTTTCGAGGTGCTGTTTTAAATTTTCAAGTAAGAAAAGGGTTTGAAAAAGTTTTTTGATTATTTTTTTTTGTGACGAGATGGTAAAGATAATTGGAAAATCTTTTTAGCTTAAAATTAGTCCAACTATAGCTCAATGTTTTGCTGCTAGAATTATAAAAAACAAAAATTTATTTTGCATAGGGTAGCCAAAACACTGTTTCAAAGTAGGGAATATTTGAAATTTAAAAAAACAGTCGTTACTTAAAAACCGTTATGATTTGGTATGAACAGTTACCAAATTCTGAGAGGCCATGACGCCCCCTTTTACCAGTTTCAGTTTGGACCATGACTTACGAGACACTCTGCGTAAATACGTAAGGATGCCTTTCGGTTTAAAGAACGCATCTGCAGCGCTTCAAAGATTAGTGAGTAACATCTCGTAGATGACAAATAGAAGAGCACAACTTTTGAAGAGAATATCGAATTATTAGACAAGATATTTTGGAAAATATAGGATCACAATCTGAAGATACAAGAAGATATGTAAATGTAGCTTCATGAAAAGAGATATAGATTTCTTAGGGCACATATTAACGAAATAAGGAATAAAATCAAACTCAAATAAAATCATAGATATCGAAAACGTAAGCGTACTTAAGACAGAAAGACAACTAAAAGGTTTCTTAGGTATGACAGGATACTATCGCAAATTCATTAAGGATTTCGCTAAGATTGCTTATCCGGTGATACGATACTTAACCCATTTGGCGCCTCTGTACCTGATTGTGTACAGGAAAATAATTGAGGGAAGTTATCAAGATACAGTGATTTTTTACCACTCATTTTAATATTACATTAATATATAGATACATAGCGCAATGAAATACTCTTAATAACAGTTTAAGTTGATATATGTACATATTTATGAAATATGTCACTGTGAGGATACTAAGTTTGAAGCATAACCGTTCGTGCAGGTAATAAAAATGCTGTATTTTTTATGTTTAATATTTTTTTTTATGTATATTTTTGTAGTTTACATAAGTTTTTGTAAAATGAATTATATACAACTGTTTTGCAGATTAGATTTACAAAGAAATTGTGCTTGAAACAGTACTGCACCTAGTTGGGTACAGCGGTTTGTGTTATAATGAGCTCGAAACTTTTTAACGTTTATTACAAAGGCTTAAAAGAGGCAGTTCATGACACTTTAGGAGATAGTGACAGTGAAGGCAACTATGACTTCGCGGTTATACCGCCGGTGCCTAGCACCGTGGTAGATGAAGGAGAAGGTGTTGACGAAGATATGGTTACCACCTCTTTACCGCGTAATGTGCCTGGTAATATAAAGGTTTTTAGGTGTAAAGAGAACTTTATTCAAAGTTACGATAATTGCAACACCGATGATGAAGCATTGGCTATAAAGGTAAAGAGAAGTCGTCGCCAACTGCCAAATCAGCCAGTGTGGCTGATATATTCTTCTACCACCGAAGAAAGAACTGATGTGCTAGACAGACAGAGAATTGTAAAAGAACAGCTCGAAGGTGTCACACCAGTACAAATATTTGAAAAAAATTTTGACGAAGAAGTGACTAATCACTGGTAATTACAAACACAATTTTATATGCTAATCAAAACAATAGGCACACTTTTCATCAAGAATCTGTTGATTGTTTATAGGCATATTGATATTGTCCAGATATCATAAGTTACCCAGAGAAAATTCGTACTGGTCTTATGATGAAGATGTGGGTATTGAAATGGTATTAAGGTCCATGCCAAGACAAAGATTTCGGGATATCAAAAAGAATCTTCATCCTGTGAATAACGACGATGCAAGTAGTACCAGAGGCAACATGTTCAAAGTTCAGCCATCAGCAGATATGCTAATGGATAAATTTCCTCAGTAGGGTGTGATGCACGACAATATTTCAATTCATGAATCTATGGTAAAGTATTTTGGTCATCATCCTGCTAAGCAATGCATTCGAGGTAAACCCGCACGTTTTGGGTATAAGAACTGGTTGGCAGCAAGTTCTACAGGATATTGCTATACTTTTCATTTTTACTGTGGAAAAACCCTAGAAGTTTCTACCGATCCTTTAGGATAAAGAGTAGTGAAAACCTTGCTTCAGAAACTGCGGACTGATCCAACAATTCATCAACTAATTTTTGATAACTTTTTTACAAATTATTATCTCTAAGTAGAGCTCGTAAAAGAAGTATATCGTGCTTCTGGAACAATAAGGGAAAATAGAACAAAGAAATGCCCATTGAGAAGCACTAAAGAGATGAAGAAAGAAAACCGTGACTCATACGATTATAGGTTTGATAAGCAAAATGAAATATTTTTAGTGAGGTGGACAGACAACAGTGTTTGCACAATGGCAACAAATTATGATACCATTGAGCCTTTTGGGGCTGTAAAACAGTGGCCATCTTTACAACGTAAAAAGACTGAAGTCAATATACCAAAACTATTTCAAATTTATAATAAAAATATGGGCGGAGTAGATGAACTGGATCAATCTATTTCACTTTATAGGATTGAAATTCACGGAAAGATGGGTATTGTTAACCTACATGGTTATCTACCATTGCAAATTCCTGGCGTATACATTTATATGTCACAGTGATAGCATGGATCAGTTACAGTTTTGACGCGCAATAGCAAGGCACTACTTACGCCAGACAACACAATATAAAGCTCGACCTTCGTCCTCATTGGTTCCAGGCTTACCTCAATATGGTGTAAGACACTATCCTCAAAAGCTAGAAAAACCGTTACGTCGTATTATATGGCACGCAAGAATTCGCCGGCATTGCAAAAGGTGTCTAAAAACATTATGTGTAGAAAAACAATGTTTTGAAAAATTTTAATCGAGTGCAGCCCTCTCTAAGGCAACCTAATTATTATTTTCTATTTTTTTTTGATTCTTTTATGTTTACTTGGTTTGTAAACAATACGATAATAAATGTTTCGTACAAATTTTCATCCATATCTTTATGGAAACAAATTTAAAGTTATCACAGATCATGTTCCAATTAAGTACCTAAGCAATAAGTATAAAGGTAAAGACTTTTCACAACGCAATCAAAGGTGAATTCTAAAACTCATAAAAGCAAAAGAAAATAAAACGCTGATTTTCTCAGTAGAGTGAAGAATTCATCCAAAATTAAGGAAGATAATGATACAGAGTGAAATATGGCATTAACAGAAACCAAACGTCCGGTAGAATAAGAACAATTAGACAATATAGGTATACAAGACGAAATTATTAATAAATACAAAACACAGTTGATATTAACATAGTATGTTGACAAAGAAATATAAGTTTTATATGGACGTAAAATCATATCTACGAAGAAAGGAATATTTAGAAATAGATGATCATGACTATAAAAAAGTTCAACATTAGATGTTCACAAAAACTGGCCGAAATTAAAACCGAGAGGGAGGCACACAAACCAATTTCGATATATCATACTAGAGAATCCATGCACAGTGGAATAAATAAAACTTAGTATACACTTAAAAATAAAAAAAAATTTCTAAACTTCATGAACAGATACAATGCGTAATAAATAATTGCGAAAAGTGTCAGGAAATAAAGCATGATAAGAAACCAAAAATACCCAAGTTCCATATAACCGAAACTCCAAAACATAAAAATCAAATTATCCATTTGGACGTATTTTATAATACAAAAAAAATCTTTTGTAGCTATTATAGACCTACCAACGAAATTCGCAGTAGCTTATGCAAATTGAAGAAGTAAAAAGACAGTATTAATAGAACATTTTTCTATGTTTGGAAAACCAAAAAAGATTATTACGGACAACGAGTTCAAATCAGAGCATATTATAGATTTTCTTAATAAAAATAGTGTCGAAATTCATCACACAGATGCACAAAAAAAGCACAACAAATTTGGGAAAGAATATCTTTGTTTCTCTACGTAGTCTCCTTTTAGTTCAATACACCTTTCCCAGCGAGGTTCAATAGTTTCAGTACCCTGTTTATAGCGAGAATCGTCGAGCTCCTTAAAATAGCGATCAACTGCAGACTGTTAGCAATTCTTTTACCACCGAGTCATTATTTCAAGTTCGGAAATAGAAAGTAATTCGCGGTAGCTAATTCTTGCGTATAGGGTGCATAAGGAAGTAATTCAAACGTTAACTCATTAATTTTGGCCATCGGGATGACGGATGCTTGAACTGGTGCATTCTTTTGATGAAACTTTTTTCATCGTCAAATGCGGCCGTTTTTTCTGGATTACGTCTTTCAAAACCCTACAACAAGTCCGCATAATACACGCCGTTGATTGTCGTTCCTTTCTGAAGATAATCAATGAAATTTATCCCACGCGCATCCCAAAAAACTGACGCCATGTCCTTGTCTGCATATGGAACTCTCTTCGCCTTCTTAGGAGCCGATTCTCCCCTTCGAGTCCATTGCTTTGACTGTTCCTTCGTCTCGGGTGTGAAGTGCTGGACCTATGTTTCATCCATGGTTATGAATCGACGCAAAAACTTGGCTTTATTGTGGTGAAACTTCGCCAAACACTCGATGGAAACATCCCCCGACGCTGTTTTTGTTCCATTGTGAGCAATCGAGGCGCCCATCTTGCGCACACGTAGAATTTTTCAGTCAACATGGGATGTACAGCTCTTTTTGAAATGCTTACCATATCTGCTAGTTCACGCACTTTCAATCGACGATCATCCAATACAATTTTGTGAATTTTTTTCAACATTTCTGATGAACTCACCTCATTTGGTCGGCCACTGCGATGTTCGTCTTGGCAAGTCGTACGACCTCGCTTAAACTCTCCCACCCAATGTTTTATTGTTGTAAACGAAGGAGCAGGCTCTTCTAGAGCAGAACCCAGTTCCATTTTGATGTTGGTTAGGTTGAGGCCTTTCAAATGAAAGTATTGTATTATATAACGATGAGCAATTTTTTCCATATTTAAAAATTCATTGAGAGCGTTCATTATTGATGGCTGCCGAATAAATACTAAACAACATAGTGTTGCCAAATTTTAAATTTAAGCTTTATAAGGTTGATACTTTCTACAATTGTCATACACGTCAGGTCGAGTACTACTGGGACTGCTCTTGTATTTCATTTAAACAAATCAATATAAAACACTTAGTTCAAAATAAAAATATAATCAATAATGAAATAAAAACTTTAAGAGCAAAAATTAGATCAATAATGCCAAATCCAATTGGAAGACAACGACGATGATTAATAAATTTAGTTGGAAATGTAGAGAAATGGCTCCTCGAGACCGTGGATAACAACGACAGGGAGGAAATTATGAATCATTTAGATATTGCAGAAAAATTCAATACAGACAATTAATGAACAGATAAAAATAAACAAACACTTTAACGAATCAATAGAATCACTTAAAACCACTGTAAGAAACGATAGAAGGATAACATTAGGCAATTCCAATAGAATAGAAAAGATAGTACTATCAAAAACATATTAAAACAACAATTGTTTCTTGATCAAATAACAACATTAGATTTATAGATAATAAAGTCGACCAAATACAAGATAATATCAGCAAAACACAGTATAATACCCCAGCATTCTTATATGATGGAAATATGAAATTGATTTTTATAAACTTAAGCTAGTAAGTAGTAGTTCTTGAATGTAAAAATAAATTCATTGTAATTGCCGTTAAGATTTATATTACTTAGAGCAAAAATTAATTATTTCATTACTATCTTGATTATCTTGAAATAGATAATGAATATGAATCTATTATAGAAATGTAATAATCAAACTTACGAGTATATGTAACGAATGGGCTGAAAAGTCCGTGCCGTTTTATAGTAAAACACAAAATTTTTGCAAAATTCAACTTTACTTATCAATATAGTTGCCTTCGAGGGCGATACACTGATTGAAACGATTTTTCAATCTTTCGATACCAGTTTTGTGGTACGATTTCGGTTTAGCCTCAAAATAGGCCTCTGTTTCGGCGATTACTTCTTCATCGGTCTTAAATCTCTTTCCGGCGAGCATTCTTTTGAGGTCTGCGAACAGGAAATAGTCGCTGGAGAATACGGTGGGCGGGGAAGCAATTCGTAGCCGAATTCTTTCAATTTTGCCATCGTTTTCATCGACTTGTGACACGGTGCATTGTCTTGATGAAACAGCACTTTCTTTTTCTTCAAATGCGGCTGTTTTTCTGCGATTTCGTCCTTCAAACGCTCCAACAACGCAATGTAATAGTCGTTGTTGATAGTCTGCCCCTTTTGGAGATAGTTGATGGAAATTATTCCATGTGCATCCCAAAATACGGATGCCATAAACTTGAAAGCCGAGGACGAGGTTCGTCGCCTGCTCGCCACTCAGCTGACTGCCGACTTAACTCTGGTGTGAAGTGATGGAGTCAAGTTTCATCCATTGTCACATACCGACGCAAAAATTCGGCTCTATTGCGGTTGAACAGCTTTAAACACTCCTCTGCATCATTAACACGTTGTTGTTTTTGGTCGACTGTGAGCAAACGCGGCACCCACTTTGAACAGAGCTTTCGCATGTCCAAATATTCGTGTATGATATATCCAACACGCTCTTTTGATATCTTCAGAGCCTCAGCTATCTCGATCAACTTCACTTTATGGTCATTCGTAATCATTTTGTGGACTTTTTTGATGTTTTCATCTGAAACAGCCTCTTTTGGACGTCCACTGCGTGCATCATCTTCGGTGCTTGTATGACCACTTTTAAATTTTGCAATCCACTTGCGAATGGTTCGTTCGGCTGGTGCAGAGTCCGGGTAACACTTATCAAGCCATTTCTTTGCATCGGCTGCATTTTTTCCCATCAAAAGGCTATAATAATTCAAGACTTTGAATGAAATGCTTTGAATCCATTTTTTTTCACAATAACAAAAGTTGCTTCACTCACAACGCTATATCTCGAGAACTAATCGTCCGACAGCTGTCAAATTTATACACGTATCTTTTGATCTTTTGAAGGTTGGTACTAACTGAATATGGTATGAATTTAATTCAAGTAGTGCCCTCTCTTAGAAACGGCCCATGTGTTATATACCAACCAGATTTAAAACTTAAAGAACAAAGTAAACATTGTGTAATAACGATATATATTTATGTATATTGTAATAATAAAACTCAGATACAGGTTAGATAAAACTACAATATTATAATAATTAAAAACACATATGAAGAAGAACATGTACAAAATTCTGACAACAGAAAAATTATAGTAAACAAGAATTGTCTTATTAACTTCTTCGATTGTCAAATACATATGTACGAGTATTTGAAAAGAAAATTTTTATAATCAACAGAAAATTATCCAAGAAAAATTCTTTTACCCCAATAATAACCGAAATTCTTCAATTGGAAGAACTGTTACTTTTAACGAATTTGTTACTAATAATTTTGAAAACATAGAAACAGTAAGAGAACTAAATTTACATAGTAATATTTCATATAGCATAAACTCAATCTTAGTAATAATTATAATTTGTAGGTATATCAACATACTTTTGTCAAAAAAACAAATACATAGTAACCAAAGATACCAAGAATAGAATTCAGGAGAATTCTTATCTAAACCGAGGAGGAGTAATATATGCAACACCAGTAACTCTGGTCATACCCCAAAACCACCAAGAGTAACAGCAAGTACAAGCAACCCAAATATGGGTCAACCCATTTCAGCGATATCATCAATATACAACTTATAAAACGGCAAGCGGAGTCACAGATAAGAGACCAATAATTCGCTTATAGATCTGATTGCAACACTGCTCGAGACAGCGGGTTAGATCTAAGTATGTAATATTGTATTATAAAAAAACTGCGAGTAAACAAAAACGAAAGGTCCAGTTGAGGCCTGGATTAATATAATATCAAAAGCATTGTGTTTTTTTTTAAATCCAGTGACATCCAGCAACATTACTTGCGCTCACGAGGTTATTACACCCTTACAATCTTTGCACACAGTGCGGGCGAAGCAAATTTAGGGAGGAAGAAGTTATAAGGAAAAGAGAGCTTGTCAGGGTATTCCATAAGCGACTGAGGAACCAATCACGATATTTTAGAGTTCGTCCGAAAGCAGGCTTGCTGGCGTACTGATGAGCATTCATAGCAGAACGGGTGTTATGGTTGAGAGTTTGAAGGGGCGGAATCCTATTGGCGATTTCTGTGTAGCACTGATGGTGAAAATAGCGATGAAATAGAGAAAGATAGGAGACATTTCGCCGGTGTTCGAGGGTATCAGCTGTGAGTTTTATCGCACGGTTTTGATTCCCATCTAGCAAGTGCAGATATGTTTTAGACGCACCTGACCAGATGTGAGCATTGTACTCCAATTTTGGGTGGATGAATGCCGCCCAAATTGAGATCAGATCAGAGGAGAAAAAATATTTCTTACATCATTTGAGGAAACTTAGACATTTCGCAGCATTTTTGGCTACATCAAATATGTGGTCATTCCAACATAGGTTGTCACTGATATACATACCGAGAATGGAACGTTTTTCAGTTTTAACTAGTTTCTTCTTTTACTAGAACGTTATTTTGCCGCACCCTATGCAAATATTATAAAAAAATGAAACAATGAAGCAAACGGTGTGGGTAGTGCTGCTGGAAAAGGATTTCTCCCCGATTTTCAGGAATGTCGATCATCCATTATCTGCAAATTTTTGGGATGATATACATACTCGTAGATATAATAGCCTTCGACAAATGACTTTGTTCGGAGCCTACTTTTAAGGTGGATAAACAGATTTACCATCTCATGACAAGCTTTCTACCACCAGCAGGCTAAAACCCATAACGTTTGCAAATTTATTTTATCTCCTATGGCGATAAGCTATCATTGCGATCAAACATTGCCTCACGTTAAAAATAGATTTGATAAACGAGTAACTTTCCGCCTTATACACCCACAACCTAACGTACACAGTTTCGAATACGATCTATGTAGAACAGAGCTCATGAGAAAACTTAAAATTATTTATCCACGCTGATCGCACATCACAAAACCAGCACCCAGGTATCTACAATGTGCCGACAGTTTATGAGGTTGCTGTCCTATTACTCGATGAAGACGAAGGATCTGGTGATATACGAGTGTTAACTGAAAAGTTTCCGACCGAACAATGAAACAAGCCATTTTTTTCAATTTTTTTTTATTTTTCTACATAATCTCCTTGTAACTCTACACACTTCTCCCAGCGAAGCTACCATCTCTCTAACCCATCCAAATAGTACTTGGAGTTTTTCTCTGCAAAATAATTGTTCAGGAAGGTGATTGCCTCCTCATTTTTTAGATGCGGGCACAAAAAGAAGTCGCTTGGGGCTAGATCTGCTGAATAAGGTGGATGGTCAAGCAGTTCAAACCGTAACTCATGGCAACCGCTGAGGTGTGAGGCGGCGCGTTGTCTTGGTGAAACAGAATTTTCTTTTTCTGCAAATGTGGCCGTTTTTCCGCAATTTCTGCCTTCAGCTTGCCAAGTAATGATGCGTAGTATGCTCCTGTAATAGTTTTTCCCTTTTGAAGATAATCGATTAAGATAACTCCTTTACCATCCCAAAAAACAGTCGCCATCACTTTCCCAGCCGAAAAAACAGTTTTTGCTTTTTTGGAGACGGCTCGTCCTTTGCAGTCCACTCTTTTGACTGAATTTTTGGAAATGTTCATTTGAATACGTGTTTGGTCTAACGTAAGCAAACGCGGCACCCAACGCGCGGACAGCTTTCTCATGCTTAAATCTTGATTTAATATATAGCAAACACGTTCTTTGGACATTTTCATAACCTCTACTATCTCTTTCACTTTAATTCGGCGGTCGTCTAACACCATTTGGTGAACTTTAGCAATGTTATCGTCAGTTATTGCAGTTTTTGGACGTCTCGAACGTTCATCATCTCCCAAGCCCTTACGGCCACGTTTAAATTCAGCTGCCCAAAATTTCACTGTGGTAAATGATGGTGCAGAGTCGCATACACAGAGTCCAACTCATTTTAGATTTTGCGTAGGTGTATTGCCTTTCAAAAACAAGAATTTAATAACAGCTCGATACTCAATTTTTTCCATTTTCACAAAAAACACTCACATCGACTCACTCAAACGACTGTCAACTAAAAACTGCATGTCCAAAATGACTGAAACTTCGGTAAGTAACTGTCAAAAAATACACAACCAGTATTCACCAGCTTTCATTGACGAGTGCGGAAACTTTTCAAACAACTCTAGTAGTACTGCATAGTAGATAGATGCCAGCTAAAAAGATTTTCTGAATTGCATCGTGCTCACGATCCGCTACAATATCTTTCGATGGGAAAGATGGTTATTATCTAACTATCCCTCAGCAACATTCTGCATGATATCGGAAAGATTAAATTATACATATATGTTGGAACCAACAAAAGTTGAGAGCCAACGATTGATTTAGGAGATACCTTTAATCAAATGCTATTGTATGCTGCAAATATTGAAGAACATATGAATTTGCCTTCTTCTCCAAGTACTAATGCTCATAGCGTGGAAATTAAACTGGATAATGCATAGTTCATAGTCTGGAACATTTTATAAATACAATATATCCTAGTGCAGAAAATCTTCTACAAAGAAACTATCATAGACTTTGTTCAAGAGCAATAATATCCCCCAGAAACGATGCAGTCAATGAAATAATTGATTTTATTTAGCATAAATTTCCTGGCCTAATAAAACATTATAAGTCAATTGATATAGGCAGCACTATGGAAGACAAAGTAAACTACCCACACGAATTTTTAAATTCCCTAAATCCTTCGGGCTTGCCACCGCACGACCTGATATTAAAGATCAGTACCCCCATCATGCTGTTAAGAAATTTAAGACCGCCTAACTGTGTAGTGGCTGATGATTATTAATAAAAGAATTGTAGCGATTATTCTCACCGGGCCAGCCACCGGTCCAGCTACCGGACAACCGCGTATTCCAATTATACCGGCAGACTTACTCACATCTTTTAAGCGGTTGCAGGCATCGACTATTCTCTTCGGAATGAGATGCTTTATCCGTAATCGGATGAAGAGTATCAAACCAAAAGAAAAAAAGTTATACGATTCGAGTTGCAAAGAGACTAGCAGTGTTAGAGGAAAGTTTTTTCGGTCCCACGAGACCGAGCCTATAGAGGAAAACCGAAAAAAGTTCAAACGTGCCATGAATAACTGCAACGTCTTACTTAAGCGTGTGAAATTTCAATATGACCAAAAACTGAGGCAAAAAATTCTACAATATCCCAAAGGCAGTAAAAGCTTTTGGTCGGTCCTCAAAAATATCAGAAATTCTGCCTCATCCTCCTTCCGAACGTTCATTTACAATGACATCCCAGATTTTTAGACAAGCCCAATCTGCTTGCTGCACACTTTGTGGGCAGCTCAACACTTCCAGATTGTGCTTTGCCTCCGCTTACACTTGATGCGTTGAATCTTCAATGGGACGAATCCACTTTCGCACTCGTGTAGTAGCCAGAGTACTTAAAGATCTTAATATACACAAATCCGCTGATCCAGATGGCGAAACCATTTCGTATGCTTTTTCATCAATCCTACTTACTGTATAGGGCTCTTTCCGAACATATGGAAAACAGCATTTGTCCAGCCCATCCCTAAAAAAGTGAATATTTTTCTCTCTCCTCCTACAGATCTATTGCACTTACGTCTTTCTTTCTTTCTTCCCAAGATCATGAAATCGCTGATAAACTGTCAGCTCATGAAATATCTCGAAACAAGAATGATTCTCAATGCCCGACAGTATGGTTTTCGCAGCAACAGGTCCACTGGTCATTTGATGGCATGTCTCACCGACAAGTATAATCAAAGAATACATCAGTCTGGCGAAAGCAAGATAGTTGCACTTGATATTTTTGGGCATTTGACAGAGTTTGGCATCAGGCTCTTTTGTCGAAAATGCGTTTATTTATGATCGACGACTCTCTTCTTCAAAGGATTAAAGACTACCTTTCGGAACGTTCAATTCAAGATGCCTTAGATGGTTTCAAGCCTGATATTCACAAAATAAATGATGATGTACCCAAGGGCTCCGTTCAGCCTCCGACACTACCTCTAATTTTCATCAATGATCTCTTGTCTGCTACTTCTAAGCCAATATATTTCTTTGCTGACGACAACACTCTCTGCTTTTCATATTTGTTTACTCACGTCCCTGCTTTTTGGCTGTAGAACGAGAATGGCAGTAGACCATATGTTAAGGTCTTTAAACCCGATATTAATAGCATAATCAACTGAGGAACCATGAACAGAGTGAAATTTAATGCTTCAAAAATACAATGCTGACTGCTGTCGTTAAGACGAAATTTAAACTCCTAGCTATTATTCATGAATGGCACTTGCATGGCCGAAACTGAAAAACTTTCCATTCTCGGTATGTGTGTGAATCACTATTTACGTTGGAATAACAACATATTCGATGATAACATGTAAGTAAGAAGTACTTTTCCGCTTCTGATCTGGCCTCAATATACAATATAAGGCACTATCCGCCCAAAATTGGAGTGCAATGCACACATCTGGTCAGGGGCGCCCAAAACATCGCTGCACCTGCTGGATGCAATAGGATTCAAAACCATGCGATAAAACTAATAGGTGATTCTAATGTCATTCAGTCAATAGAGACCCTCGAACTCTGACGAAATACGTCGTGTCTCATTTTGTTCTATCACTTGTTACCGCCGACCGATCATCGCGAAGAGTAGTCGTAGGTTAAGATGGTAAAAATGAGGGCCACGTGATTGCTCTTCCGTTTAACTACCCACACCCAGAATCGCGAGTAAATGTGGGATTCGCGCTTCTTTTACTATGACAAACAAATAAAAAAAACGAATGTTTTCCCAACGTTACAAAATTTTCCGTTCTTTTAATTCACTTAGTATAATGTTCCAATCTTCCAATCTAGCTTAACAACCTTAACAAATTCAAATAGCTTACGAGTAGAATAGAAAAAGAGAAAAAAAAGAAGAAAAGAAAACAAAAAAAAACTAAACTAAAATCGCAGAAACAAACCCAGGCTATCTATTATTCGCGATACGGGACAGCATAACCAAATTCAGCGAACCAACTATTATACTCGTATAATATATGCCCGCGTATGAAGAATTTATTATAATAATATGCCAAATGCATATATAATGCTTATCTGGTACGTATCGCTGCTTCCAGCCAAACTCGATTCATCCCGATCCTCTTGATTCCAGTCGCTTCTTGTTTTAAACTCAAGCATCCAAATGGTGCTGGTCACAAAAAAAAATAAATAGGGCAAAGAACTCGGAGTGTCAAACGATCACCACCAAGGAAAATTATTTCACAGTCTGTCTATTTTTATTCATACACAAGAAAATGATTTACGTTTTCCGATAGTTTCGTTTTTTTTTTTGCGCTACCGGACAGTTATGTGCCCCTTTATTAAATTAACACTTCCTTTTTTTTTTTCTCATGCGAAGGTGAACGGACAAGGGCACTAAGTGGGCACTAATTCTATCTTATTTCTCAATCCCTACATCAGTACACATTTTTTTTTTGTTTAAACGATTGCCGAACTGTTTAGTTTACTTTCCTCGACTTTACTTTTTTTTTTCTTCTTTTTGAACCCCCAATTTGCACTACGACCGATTTACTTGACTCTTCACAACTCGCCTTTTCTTTTCCAAACTACATGCCAAAAATCCTCCAAATTTCACCCAGCACAACCAGTTGCCTCTCGACTGTTTCGGCTCAACTCGATACGGTACGTCCTTCTCTCTTAAAAACAGGTTCATCAGACTACATCTCCTGATCTTACACATCCGCTAATCCCAACAGTATGTCCTCATACCATAGCATGCTGATGGAAATCTTATTGCAGCAAGAAAGAAAAAAAACAAAAAGGACAACTGCGATCCTACATCCGGCTCGAACCTAAGAACGTATAAGACTACTTGCTGGGTTCGTAAGCCGTGGACCTAAGCTTTGCTAGAGAAAACAGAGTGCTGATGCTCATATCTAGTAGTGTTGAAACGGAAAAATAAGTGGTATTATTCTGTGCTAATTCCATAATACACTATTTCCACCATAAGTGCTCCATAGAAATTGCCAGTAGCATTCCACCCCTCCAAATCTTTAAACGTAACACCAGTCTCGCTATGAATGCTCATCAGTATACCCCCAAGCCCGGTTCTATTTTCTAGTCATTGTAAGATTCAGAAATTTAAAACCAACATACATTGATATTTATCTTTCTTTCCTCCCTAATTATCCTTCGCCGGCGATAACCCCTTGAAAAAAACCATCTAGTGTCAATCGAACCGTTTAATTAACTGAAATAAGTGCGACCGATGGGTCACGAAAATAACTTCCTGATAAAAAAGAGTACTTGTAGTATTTTTCAATGGTTTTTGATATTTCATGTCCTATGAAAATTTAGGACAGTTTAATCTGAAAATGGTCGGAAAACAGGTCGAGCCTGTCTAGTTAAGGTTGATAGGTTAAGAAAAATAGCCCATATTTGAAGAGCGGAAACTCCGCAACAACATCAATAGCTGGTCTGCATTTGAAGGAATAGTACTGTGCTCCTGGTGGAACACCAAGGGTTTAATACATATTCAATAAGCTGGTTAAACAATAAAACGGAAATTCAGCGCAACCGCCCTTCTCTGGCCAACGGAAAGAGCGAAGCCACCGCCACCATATACTCTAGATTACCAACTATTCTCATCTCGCCTCCAAAAACGAGAACTTTTTTAGCAACTGAATGGATAAGCTTCCAAAGAATCTATCAGCCATCAAAATTTGACCGATCAGATCTGAGACTCCCTATGTTTATGTTTATGTTTACTTTTACTGAGACTTATATCCGAATCAATATATTTGTTTATGTAAAAAATATGTTTCCTAAAAGCTAATACTAAGATTGTGTCTGGCTTAAAAGTAAAAGAATTGGTTATAAACAATTAAATCGGGATTACCGTATTCATATAAATATTGTAGGTTTATACGATATAATTCTAAAGCATACGTACTTAAAAATTAAAAATTTAATTCTTGAGTAAGTAGCATAAGTTATATCAATCCTTAAAAAAATTAAGTATATACGAGTATATACCTGTATACATAGTTATTCACTTAAGCTTTTGATCCACTTAAAGGTTTTATATAATACTATATGGACAAAAGCCATAGTGATTATAGAAAAAACAAAAAAAAAATGTTTATAAGCTATCAGAAAAAAAGAAAAAGTTATCTGCGTAAACTAAACGGGGAGGCTTTTTCGTAAAAAGATACGGAAGTGCTTCGATTTGCATTTGGTCTCAGTATAGGAAAGGATCTTGTATTGAAAAGGTTAAATGGTAAGTGGTAATTTTTGTAAATATATAAATACACTTTTGAATAAAAAGGCAACAAACTAATTAAATGTATCAGCCAATTGATTATTGGTTGATACATACTGCACACCTATCTCAGTCTTGTTCTGCATATCACATGTGTAAAAATACTGAATGTCGATGTGTTTTATTCTTTTCGATGACTCAGGATTCTTAACTTTTATTTTAATTGTCTTTTGATTGTTGCATTTTATAATCGTAGGTTTAGTTTGTTGTTGGTCCAGATCTGACAGTAATCTCCTTATGCTTATAACTGCTTTTGTTGCAGAACATACTCGTAGAGCTACGAATTCGGCTTCTGTTGTTGATGTCGCAGTCACGGTCTGTTTCTTAGTGCTCCAAGCAATTGTGCCTCCATTTAAAAACACGATCAATCCTGTTGTACTTAGTCGCGTATCAAAGTCTCCAGCCCAGTCCGCATCACAGTAGGCTGTCATTTTGGTGTAGGTGGAATCTCTATTGAAGGTTACTTCACGCTCTGATGTTCCCTTTAGGAATTTTAAAATTCTTTTAATTCCTTGCCAATGTGTTAAGGAAGGACGCTCGATAAAACTGCTAAGAACGCCAACATTATACGAGATCTCTGATCTTGTGCACACCATCAAATACATCAGCGAACCTATCGCTTCTCTATACGAGGAAACTCCAGATTTCTGAGCTTGTTCATCCTTCGAAAGTTTGACTCCAGGCTCTGCGGGTAGAGAAACCGGTGAACAATTAACACGATTAAAATGATTTAAAATTTTATTTGTGTAAATGCTTTGATAAATTTTGAGAGTTACTTTTTCTCTATCTCTTTTAATTTGCATGCCAACGAAAAATTCAGCTTCTCTGAAAGTAATCTTAAATTCTTTATTAAGGTTATTGAACAGCTGCTTTATAAATATAATATTATTTCCACATATGAGCCATCTCTTTAGACTTATAGACAAATATACATGAGTCAGCTCTTGATTGTTCTAGTCCACATTGCATCAGAAATTCGACAATTCTTTTGTTCCATTGCCGTGATGCTTGCTTAAGTCCATATAATCTGTTATTTAAAAAACAGATCTTCTCACCATCTTCGAACCCATATGGTAGTTCCATATAAATGCGTTCTTCTAAATTGCCATACAAGAATTCCGTTTTGACATCGAACTGGTAAACTTCAAGATTTTGTGCCGCTGCTATTGCCAACAATATTCTGACAGAATCGTATATAACAAGTGGTGCGAAAGTCTCTTCATAGTCGATTCCATATTTTTGTGAGTAACCTCTTGCGACCAATCTCGCTTTATATTTATCTATGGAACCATTTGCCTTACACTTAATTTTAAACACCCACCTGTTAGTAATGACATGCTCTTCCCCTGTCCTTGGGACTAGCACCTAAGTTTTATTGGTTTCCAGTGAATCGATCTCTTGATTTATAGCATCTAACCACTTTTGCGAATCCTCGGATTTCATGGCTTCCTCCAGCGTCTTCGGCTCCACCTCACATGCACAAACTTCGGCTACAGTCAGCTCTTCCTCAGACAACTCTTTGTAATTCGGCCTTGTACTTTGCCTTATATTGTACGGGCTTCTGGGAGTTGAAAGCCTTGGATTCATGTAAATTCTCTTAGTCATTTCAGAACAAGCATCATTCTGCAAATCAGGTGAGTTATTTTGACAATTTGGCTTTGTTGAATCACAGTTTTCAACTATTTCGTGGAGTGTCGGTTGTCCTTCATTGAATATCACATCTCTTCTGATTAATATTCTTCTGCCAGCAGGATCGAAAATTCTATACGCTTTGCTCTCCTCGTTATAGCCGATCATCAGACACTTCATGGAATTTTTCTTCCATTTAGTTCGCTTCTCTTTTGGAATATGAGCATAAACCTCGCTGCCAAAAATTCGAAGATTTTTCACTGAAGGTTTTAATCCAAACTACCTTTCATAAGGCGTTACTCCTCCAATTGTATGTGAAGCTGTCCGATTTCACAGGTAAACTGCGGTATGTGTTGCCTCTGCCCAAAGATACAAGGGAAGCTGTTTTTCATGTAGCGTTGATTTTTGCACTCTCGATTATCGTTCTGTTCTGTCTCTCGATGAAACCATTCTGCGCTGGAGCTCTCGGGGTCGAAACTTCATGTTTTATTCCTTTCTTCAAAAGAAAATCTCTAACAGACTCATTGCAGAATTCTAATCCACCGTCCGATCTCAAGCGCCTGATGGTATGTCCATGAGCTTCAACTTCTTGGCAAAACTTAATTAGGTTAACTAACACATCTGTTTTATTTTCGAACAAGAAAACATAGTAGTATCTTGATCATCTTTTAACAACATAAAATAGTTGGCAACACCAATTGATGAAATGCTCATCTTACCACAGAGATCAACATGAAAAACTTCACCAGCATAACCAGACCGCTTAGCTCCTGATTTTGGAAAAGCCTGACGATGCTGCTTGCCATAGGTACAGCCTGCACAGAATGGGTCTTTACTTGACACGTGGTTGATTTTGAGATTGTCTACAATTGCTTTGTTGCTCATTTCTGGAAGTGTCTGAAAATTTACATGACCTAAACGCTCATGCCACAGCATTAATGTGCTTGACGTTGCAACGTTTAGTTTAGCTGTCTTTGTTGGCATCAAATTCATCTTACACTTGCGGTCATAAAAGCCGCACTACCTAATGAGTTCTCAAAAAATGCCTAATTACATCAGATCGTAAGGGTCTTTCCCATACTAATGAAGGACATTCCCCATAGCGGAATTCGACCTCGTAATCAGTTTGAATTGAGTTGTGACGGTGACAAGTAAAAAAAAGTGAAATGTCTGGTAAATATCATCAACTGACCCGGGACGAAAAAGTTCAAATATTGACTTTAGTCGAAGAAGGGCTTGGCTATCGGGAGACTGCGGTTAAAATAGGATGCTGTCATTCAACTTTCGTACGACTGATGAAGAAAAAAGAAAATTTGGATCCACTGGAAAGGAAAAAAGCTCGGGACGAAAACGTGAAACAACCCAGAAGACGGACAATGTATTACAAAGAATTAGCATGAAAGATCGCTTTAAAAGTGCTGTCCGTATAAGAGCAGAGCTGAGTAAATTTCATCAAGTTGATCTAAGCGCTGAAACCATACGCCGACGGCTACGGGAGATACGAGTAGGTTTATATGGAAGACGATCATCTAAAAAACCTTTCCTAACCACAAAAATGAAAAAATCTCGCTTGACGTGGACATAAAAGTGCGAAGAATGATTGGCGATGTGTGATATGGTCCGGTTAAAGTAAATTTAATTTGTTGTGTGCCGACAATTTGCCATACGTACGACGGTCAGCAGGTGAAAAGTTCAAGGACTAGTGTATAGTCAAAACAGTGAAGTTTCCTCAATGCCAGATGGTTTGGGGATGTTTTTCTTTTTAGGTTTTGGGCCCTTTGCACTTTGTTAATGGAACTATGAACGCTCAAAAGTACGGAGAAATAGTAAGGTAGTTTTTGGTACCAGCAATTGAACAGCATCATTCGTATATTGACAAGTGCATTTTTTTAGACGATTCTGTACCTTGCCACCGCGCCAAATCCGTAAGTAAAGTGTTATAAATCAACTTCTAGATGTCTACTTAATAAATAATAAACAGACAAGTAACTAGAGTCTTTCAATAATTTTCAGCTCAAGACAACGTTTGATGACCTCGGAATTACCAGACTAGACTGGCCAGCTAATTCGCTAGATTTAAACCCAATCGAACACTTGTGGCATGTAATGAAACGTAAGGTGGCTGAACATAAACCAGGGAATACTGAAATTTCAAGGGATACTACTGAACTTCTAGTAAACTCGATGCCTTCTAGAATAAAAGCGATTATAACCGCCAAAGGAGGAGCAACTCGGTATTGATAATTTTTTGGTAAAAGTGGCATATCTAAACACCTTATATACACATACATAAGAAATGTATCGTTTGATTTTGTTAACCAATGACTGTATTAAAATATTTTAAAAAAATAAGAAAATTAACTATTTTTTTTTCTTTGTTAATATCTTTTTTCAAACATTCAATAAACAGATGGAAATTAGATAGAAATACTTATAAACTACTGCGGAGTACTCAACAAAAATTTAATTTCATTATAAAAATTATTATCGTAGTTATTAACAATTTTTCAATCATTTTGATATGGTGCGGTTTTTATGACCGCAAGTCTATATAGCCTGTTCTCTCGCACACCATCCGTAATAATTCTTTGATTTTTCATAAAGATGACACGTTGGGCACCTTCTTCAAAAATAACTTTCATGCCTTTTTCTGTAGAACTTGAAACAGATATAAAATTACATTCAAGATCTGGAACAAAAAGAACATCTTTAATAGTACTCGTATGAACAACATTAGAGTCTTTAGAATTTGTAGAATAGACGTCAACGTCACCAATTCCGTCCACCATCAATTTTCGACCATCTCCAACTCGCAGTTCACATTTTCCTTCTTCAAATGGAATAAAACTCTTGAAACACTCCCTCTGGAATGATACGTGGTCTGTAGCTCCAGAGTCCGCATACCACACGTTCCTTACCATAGCTTGAGTCGATGCTGATTGCAAAATGAGCGATTGAGACATTCCATCAGAAACTGATGCCTGATAATTTGGATGAATTTTGTTTGATTCTCTCCGACTAAGAGAATGACGATCATTTGGTCATTTGGATCATTTTGGTGGCCATCAACTTTGTTTTGTCGATTTCGCTGACGTTTAAAACACTCTCTTGCCCAATGCCCTTGTTTTTGGCAATAATTACATTTACCTGATCGCTGCTGTCTGTTATCATTATTTGATGCCCTTGCATTCTTACGTCTGAATTTGCTGCTGCTAGCTACATATGCTTGTTCTAGTTTTTGTGTTGTTCTCTCCATTATTATTTGTTCGAATATTAATAAGTAACTCCTCATTGACTAAGATTCATGTCTTTCAACCGCTGCGTGAGTGATGTAACTCTCGCTATATAATCTGCCATGCATTCTTCCTCTTCTAATTTGCAATTAATAAACTTCTCAAGAAGTACTTGAGCTGACTGCTCACTTCTTTCAGAATGAACAGTTTTCCATCTGGACCACATTTGTGCAGCGGTAATGCAGTCTGTAAGATGTTTTAATTGTTCTAATTCTATACCCCTCATAATGAATGCTTGTGCTTCAGCATCTTTATCATCCCAAACTTGAGTGTTGGTACCTGGTCTTTCTATTGTTCCTAGAATGTATGATTTTAGTTTATTTTGCGTCATATAAATTTCCATCTGTCGTCGCCACAGCTGGTAATTCCGCCCGTTGAAACGATGAATGTGGTAAACTTTTGATTCAGCCATACTTAACTCTAGTCTTTCTGGAACTTAAATCTCGAAGTTGTTTTGATGAATCCCTTCTAATGTTTGGTCCAAAAGGATTGTATCGTCAATTGCAGAATCGTCTGTAGATGTTATACTTTTGGTTATGCCCGTTTCTATAAAAAAAGTATTTTTATATTGTTCAATAGACTTGCGAATGGCTGGGCCCATAACCTTTTGTAAATACATATACAAATACACTTTTGAACAAAAAGACAACAAACTAATTAAATGATCCAAGTAGTAATTTATTATAAAAAATTATAGATTTTATAGTACTTTTAAGATTACAAAAATGTGACTTATCTTTACAAGAGTTCAAGAAAGAAGAAATATTAAAAGAAATGACAAGCTTAAAAGCCTAAATAGAATTGAAACATGATAATGGCTTAAGGTGACAGTGCAATATGCTGAAAGCGATAATTTCAACAGTAATAATTTTCCTCTACACTATCGTTGATATTAAAGTCCATCAAAGATTTAACCAGTGGATTAGGATAATCACGTATACGCTCCAGTTTTTTTTTTTTTACAAATAGTTCGGTTTGGTGTGCCATTCTGGGTGTAATCTTAGTTTTGGAATATAAGGTTTTATTGGAAAACCATTATGTATCACAGCAGAATCTTAAAATTTTCCTTTTAAAAACCTTCTGGTCTACGGCTACAGCGAGCGACATTGTGATCATGTAATATTCCTTTGTTGCCTTCTTTTCAACCATTTAGGGTTAGGATTATTAACTTTTTTCAATTTTCCAGAATGCAACAATGAAACTACTTCTTTAAGTAATTTTTAGGTTTTTATAAGTTTCTTTTAAGTGGACAATTTTTACTACCTCGTGCATTTCCAAGTATGACATTGGGTCTGTTGATAGAAACCCACCCACTTTCCATTAAGTTGTCGAATAATTTAGGTGTTTCCTTAACCCTGAAATGAAGTTCTTGCTTTCATGTTTTTATGTTTCTGAAGTTTCACATTGAGTTTTACGAATTTTTCTCTCTAAATTCTCTGCCATAATTGAAAAATTAATGCTGCAGTAATAATATTTTCCTCGTGCCATTGTTTGGTCCAGTAAAAGACTCGCATTAGCTTTAGCTATATACAGTGTAAGGAAGTGATTTTAAAATCCCTAGGGGACTACAATCTTATACATGTTATGTTATTTCTGGAGTGGTATAGACTATTTTATTTCTGAGAAAAATAAAAAAAAAAGGAAAATTGAAGTTTTTCTGGAAGGTGACCATTTAGTTTTATTATATCAAGCTATCAAAGAAATGTGAGGCTATTAGATAAACAATTTAAATCAAAAATAAGATGCTTTCATATGTATATTATTTTATATTTAGTTTTTCGGTTGCTTTGAAAAAAAATTTTTGCCAGAGGTTTGTCTACAATATAAAGCGTGGTGATTCAAGTGGCGATTGTTAGAATCAAACCGCCAATATTAATAAAAGAAATTATATTTTATAAAAAAATAAATAGTTTATATTTAGAAATATATCTTCGCTATCTTTCCTAAAATCAGACGTTTGAATGGAATTGAAAGTATTGTAGATAGTATTAAAATACGAGTACACTATCTGAGCAGGACTTAATGTTTCAGAATTTTTGTCAATAAGTACCAATTATTTTGGTAACCAGGTTCTATATTTATATATGTATATTTAAACGTAAATAAAGAAGTAGGTCTTCTGACCATTTTAGAAACGTCCTTAGCAGTTGTCCTTTAGTGCCAGACGCACCATAAGGAATTCGTCCTCTAGGTTGGGTGTTGAGAGTACGGTTTTCAGTTCTCTCGATTTTCTGGGATACGCCCCTTTTTTACACATCTCTAGGCCTTCTGTTAATTCAATAAATCTTCAAATTTTTCTAGTTTTCTTAAACTTTTATTTACTTTTTAACTATAGATTTAAAGACAAAAAATAGCGCAATAAAAATAAGATTTTCGATCCACAAAGATAACTTAATGCCACCCGAATGAAGGCAGCAATGTTTTTTTAACTTTTCTGTTAATTATTTTGGTTTTGCTATTCCGTGTTATAAATACTCTAATTTTCATAGTTATCTTAAATAAACGTTTACCCACACTGTCGTGGCAATATTGTTGTCAAATACAAAACTAGCACCTATCAATAAGTTAAAGGAAAAAACCGATTTGTGTGCTGCCATCCTTCTAACACAGCTCTTAGCACAAGTAAAAACTTCATTAAGATGGGACGACTGACGTAAAGATATACGCTTGGTTAGACCCAACAATAACTTTAGTGTTTTGTTTCGAATCAAGTAACTTGGGACCCGAAAACTACAAGACCAACAGATTGGCAAAACGTTAAATCAGAAGAGAATCCAGAGCAGATCTCGCATCGTGACTCAAATCGCCGTTTGGAATGGGAAATGATGAAGTACAATAGAAAAACAAAAAAACTTGTTATGCAGCAAATACAACACATATATCAAATAGACTTTTCGATACATATTCTTTTATGACTAGACTTACACGTTTCGGGGCGTATTGCTGCTGATTTGCAACTGTGTGCAAAAAACGGACAATTTCATCGATAACTCTAACTAAAGATGGGCTGGATAAATCATTAAATCTATTAAGTGGTATGGTACAAGGACAACATTTTAATACTGAAATAGTTTTTTTTAAAGACAGGCAATCTGTTTGCAGCAACATTTTGTCTTTAAACGCATAGATAGGCGGAAGAATTAAAAATTCTACAATTCCATATCAACAAATATATTCCATTATACTTCCAATCAGTGATTTAATAACAGAATTGATTATCAAGGATGCTCATTTAACAATTCTTCGTGGTGGAAATGAAGCGACGTTTGCTTACACCAAACGCAAATTTTGGGTACCGCATTGAAGGGACCGAGTAAAACATTGGTTAGAAAATATGCTGCTGTCTTAAAGCGCGAACTTTTAACCAAATCATGTGGGATCTACCTGCTAAACGTGTTCGACGTTCTCCATGCTCACATACAGGATTAGATTATACGGGCCAAATACAAATTAGAACCACAAAAGGCAGAGGCTTCAGGTGCTACAAGGATACATTGCGATATTTATTTGCTTTTGGTGTCTGATATGACGAAAGAAGCATTTACACTTCCATCAAGACATAAATCCATCATGTGCAGCGGCCGAATTTTAGACACCGAAATGAAACAAGCGCTAAATGGCATATAATTCAAAGCATTGAAATCTAGTTATGAAGTTATTGGGTGGCATTTTATACTACCTCACTTCGGAGGATTATAGGAGGCCGGATTCAGATCTGTTAAATATCATTTGAAAAGAATGATAGGAGAATCAAAGCTATCATTTGAAGAGAGCTATATGCTTTTAACTCAAATTGAAGTTTGTTTAAATTCGTGTCCCTTATATCCCCATGATTTAGAAATTCTAACAGCAGCACACCCCTTAGTGGTGCAAGGTTTATTCACACCATTGGAATCTAGCAAATTAGACACTGAAATTCATCGCTTAGCAAGGAATGTAATTAGAAATTTGTACAACACTTCTGGAAACAATGGCAAACCGAATACATAGTAAGACTTCAATAGCGAACGAAACGGCAAAAAGGATCTTATAACTTTAAAGTAGGGGATTTGGTTTTAGTCAGGAAGAATACTGTCAACGAGATTGCCTCTTGCAAAAATTACGAATATTTTTCTAGTGGAAGATGGAATAGTAGGAGTTGTAACATTGAAACCAAAAGAAAATTCTACTTACAAAAGACCAGTAGTAAGGACTGAAACGAATAAAATTTGGAAACTTCAAAGTAAAAAAAAAAATATTTTCATAATTCATGTAAATTTTTTTATTTGCTTTAAAACTCTGTTTTTATTTAATTCATTCACAATTACAAAAAATAAAAAAAATTATTTGGGTTCCCATTCTTTCCTCAACTTCTTTCGAACGTCACGTCGGTTGGTGACAGTTACATCCGTGATCTTTTTGGACGCTCTTTTCCATTTACCACTAAAATCTTTTACGTCCTTTGCACACTGCTCACTTTTCCTCAATTTAGCTTTGACCAAAGCCCAATACCTTTCCATGGGACGGCACTGTGAAACATTGGGTGGATTCATGTCTTTTGGGACAAAGTCGACATTTTTAGCAACAAGAAAGCTCAACGTCGCATGAGCATAGTGAGCTGAAGCTAAGTTTGGCCAAAACAATGTTGAACCCTGTTTCAGAAAGGAATCAGCCGTTTTTTTAGGCACTCGTTAATGTACACTTCTCCGTTAATTATTCCCGTTGTAATAAACGGTGAGCTTCTGTGTCCACATTGGCAAATGGCCTGCCAAACGAGATATTTTGACCCGAATTTTTCCATCCGAATCGATGTTGTTGATTGCGGAAGAATCTCAGCTTCAAACGAGTTGTAAAACTGCGCACCTGGAAGAGTAGTAAAGTCGGCTTTGACATAAGTTTCGTCATCCAAAACCAAACACGCTTTCTTGTTGCCGATCAACTCGTATAGCTTTCGGGTTCGTGTTTTTCTGACTTTTTTTGCTTTTCAGTAACTTTTAGTATTTTTTGTTTTTTTTCGTGTTTTTAGACCGTTACGTTTTTTTAGATCTTTGTACCATTGTTTGGTTGGTATTATTGTATATTTCCGAGCAACACCTCTGGATGACATAGTTCGGTTTTTTACGATGGTACCCACTATTTTTCTGTCCAAATTTGTATCATGTGCTCCATTTTCAGCTCCACTTTTCTGTTTTCGCTTAACTGTCAACGTCTCCAAATATCCTTTAATAACAGAATCCACTGTACTGCGTGCTATGTTTAAATTTTTTGCGATGAAATGGTTTGGACGCGAAGTATTTTCGAGCCATTTGTCGATGATTTTTTTACGGCGTTCCTGTTGACTCAAATTTTATAAATATTTTAAACCGAACTCAAATCAATAACAAACTGAAACTAGAGAATATACAGGCTAATTTGGGTAGAAAATGGGATTGCAATTTTTACGCATTGGAAGTATAGCCCGTATTAAAATTTACAGATTTTATTCGTTTCAGTCCTTAAAACTGTGTTCACTTCCTATCGAAACAGAACAAAGAACGGATCAATTATCTACAGAATATAGAATACGAGACAGCAACCTTCAATTTGACAAGAGGGAGAGAATCATCGTCTAATTAACATTAAAAACAATTAGTCAATTCAGATACTTAAATTTTCAAATATCCCAATACCGATGTAACATAGATACGTCAAATTTGACATCAGGATCATAAAGGCTTGAAAAATTCATCTGAGCCAAAAAATGGAATTGTTGTGAACATTGTCGTGCAATGATTTTTTACTGTGTTCGATGTGGATTAACTTAACAACAGTGTGCCAATCAACTTGCTTCGATTTTTGCTGACGTAGCACCGACCCGGGCCACCGCGTTTCGATGGTCTTCCGAATTCAATTGTAGTCGTCGTTCGCTCCAGGACGAATTTCGTGACGGTCGTCACAAATTGGTTTTTGTGTCCGAACACATCAATTTTGTGTGCTTATCGTGACTTATCGTGATATTGAGGCATGCTTGGGTATTTGGCCGCCGAAAGGATTTCTTGGCCTTGTATATAGGATAATTTGACAATCGTTCAAAAAAGACTCTAGACGTCTATAAGATAGTGACGTCGAATCATGGATCTATGCATATGAGCATATAAAACCGGAAAAATCGGACAAAACGCCACCCTGCCATCAGAAAAATGTAGAACTGTCAATTCGGAATGGTACAACACCATTTGTTAGCAAAATATAATAGAGAAATAGAGAAATGCAACCGCCGGCTACGGATCATTGTCCATGACGACAATGCAATGAGAGAGAGTCACAGGTAGGCTCAACAAGTGACTTTTTGAGCACTCAAAACATCATTAAAGGGTAATCCGTTGCACAGCCTAGATTTGCCACTTAATGACTTCTTTTTATTCCCGCACATCAAGAATAAATTGCTAGGTCAACGGTTTTCGGTGCGGGAAGAAGTAGTTGATATGTTTAAAACACTTGTTTTGGAGTTGCTTCAAACGTATGCAAAAATGTATTGATCTTCATGGGGCGTATTTTGAAAAACAATAAAGCCAAAGAAAACTATGCATACTATACAATAAAATTTCCTCAATCCGTGTTATATGCGGAACAAGCAGGACAAGTAAGGATTAATCTAGGCACGGTTATAATATAAGTAATTTCCAACCTTGTATCTGAGGAGTGCAAAAAAGTTAAACAAATTGTTGAAATTATGGAAAATTCATGTATTATATCAGCTGTGTAAAACAGATACCCATTGCGATTCGTTATTAGGTCATGTCAAGGAAAAGCAAATTTCCATTGATCGTGAACTGGAAATATTGTACTTACCACAATGAACATGCTATAGCAACATCTAAACGCGAGGCATTTGGAAAGCTATTACAAATGATATTCGGCAATAATGATGAAGTTTATGGAAATAAGATAAAAATCAAGAAATACCGAAAAAGGCAATTCATCAGCAGCACACACCTATCATGCAAACTATAACTTCTATCAACGACATGCGTTCCAAATCAAAGAATAGATTCTATGTTATGAGTCATAAACTAAACAATGTTGTTGAAGAGGGTATCTATTAAACTTTCGGCTTGGTTTGAAAAAGTTGATATTAACAAAGTAGGACTGCAGATTCTTGCAGCATAACAAATATCCATCGATATTCTTACTGATATCGAGTCACACTACATGAACTTTTCTACGACAGAAACGGGGAAGTTTTTAGAATCTATAACACCGGCTCATTTACACAGTATAATTAAAAAATGCAACTAACTTACCAACAAATTTTGTCATAGTGGAACAACCGTCAAATCGAGTTGAGATTGAACTTAATTCTACCAATGATGTGGTTAGTGGATTTCTTCATATAACTGAATTAGCCTCCTACGATCTAATAAAAGCAACTCCTGTGCCTCATATGTTATACATATATATATATGTACATCAGTAATCCTTGAGTTTAATTTCGTTAAATAATTAAATGTCTCTTTGTTTCCCTCAATGTAGGGCATCTTCCTATGAAATGGAAAACGTCACCAGTCTCGCATCTGTTACATATGCCACAAACGATGTGCTAATCATTCCTGTGTGGTATAAAATTTAAATGGACCAATTCCCCGCGTTGTTTTAACGTCATTGAGATTGATGTGTTTCAATTGTCAGGAGAAAGTTTGGTGTACTCGGTGGAAGGTGGATTCATTTGATATAGTACCTTATGAGTTTTTCGACCGTTTCATACGATTTGCTAACCCAGACATGTGCTGCATAAAAAAGAATGTACTTTGCGACAGCTTGAAAATACTTTTAGAATCACACCAAGATAACTATACTTCATTACTATTTCTATTTGATCCCCATTAAAAGACGATCTTTCGTTATGGCAGTTTCTTCCAGGTCAATTTTTGAAATCATCACCTTTGACTTCTCTTCGCGTCGCCCGCGTTCTGTGTATGCATTTTAAGAGTACTTAAATCCCTTGAACGCGCGCAAAGCATAAAAAAAAAAATAAAAAAGGTAGAAGTACAATATCGTCAGCGAAGTGAAGTGCTTTGATGAATACACCAGCATATGGAACACCACCGATATCCTCAATAGAGAGTGTAAATAACATTGGGTTTAATAAACAACGTTGCCTTACTCAAGTTTTCCAGTTTTGAAGCCACTCCGGTAGTGGCCCGCCTGTGTGGAATAGCTACATATTATAGTATATGGGTATCCTAGTACAAATTGTGAAGGACTCTACCAAATTTTATCAAGGTCCCTATATTGTAAAAGTAATGCATTGCGGTCCACTGTATCAAACGACCCCTTGAAGTTAACAAAAAACGCGTACAGCTTCTTGCCTTTTGCCATGCCTTTTAGACTATTGTTGAATAGCCAGGTCTAAATCATGCTTTTTGTAGCACCACAGTGAAGACTTTATACAATTAACAGGAACCGATTTGCATCTCTTTTTATGAATTGGACAAATTATTACTTCCCTAAGCTGCTGAGAAATTACGCCATACTAGAATACATTATTGAAATTATTGCATAGTTTTTCTAGTTACTCATCTGATCGATACTTGTAGAATTCTGTTGGAATACAACGATCATGGAGCCTTGCCATCTTGAAGTTTATTTAATGTCTCGACTATTTCTTGGGACGTTATTTGTGCATTCAAGACATAATTTTCCCGGCCTGGAGCAGCGTAATAGAAGATGTTTCTGCGTATATTTGGGTGTAGTAGCTTTGTAAAATGCAGTTTGATTATGTAGAGTAACAATTCGCTGTTGGTGATACATCGTTTACCATTATGTGTTTTAGCTACATTCCAGAACTCAGCTGCGCTATTACACTGGCCTTATTTGAATGCCTCCGATTCGATTGCATATGTTTTTGAAGTTTTTATTAGCGTCGATATACGTTTGCTTGAAAACAACTTCGTTGGAATTGCGAAATACCTCTAACCAATCGTTATTTGTCTTGATTTTTCGGATTCCTTATCGTACTACGAATTTGTTTCTTCTCGTATGCCTTTGGGTCTGGTTGAACGACCTTATCACCTCTTCAATCATTTTGAGGTCTAAAACTTAATAGTTTTGTTTCAATTGTATGTTGACAGGTTATATTTATTTTGCTATAATTTAGGTAGTAGATTCACATATCTCTATCCGTACTCCTCATTGACCTCCAGCCTAAATGATATAATCAGCTAAAGGTGCTCGAAGTAAGGAACATCTGCAACCTAAATCTATTACAAACCAGTTCCAATCACCTTCAACTAGTCCACAATCAATTACTGAAGTTCTTTACTTTCCAATCAATGTGAGCACCCCTTCCTTATCGGTAAATGTAGCGCAAATGAATTGCAAAAAACAACGTTACGTATGTTGTCTTTCGAATTCCGAGTTATGCCCGCATTTTCATTTTCACCACCTTCTTCCTTACCGATCCTCGCATTAAAATCACTGATAACTATTATGTTGGAATTGTTGTCGCATACTAATATATTTTGCAATTTATCAAAATCGCTTTTTAGATCTTTCTTGAATCCAAAGTAACTGCCTCCACTTGCTTTTCCTCGTGAATGACTTCTACATTCGGGTAATATTTTGAATTCAAAATTCATCAATTTTTCTTTTTTTTTTTAAAAAAAAAATTCGAATAAAAATACAAATTCAAATTAATTAATATAATTAAAAAAATATATATTTATATTTATAATTATATTTATAATTATTTTTCGATCCTGATACATTATAACAGAATACACGTAAGCAAAGTGGAAGTAAAAATTAATCTCTCGATCAAAAGATAGTAAAATAAAGTGTTCAGAGTGCAAATAAATATAGAAAATCCATTCATTTTGTAAATTAACAAAAACTCTATCTCAATAAATTAAAACTAGAATAAGTTTTTAACTCCTAAGCTACTTTTAAGCGAAGAAAAACTTACATTGAGAAACTAACCTATAAATGTTCAAAGGAAGAATATCCCACACTTCTCCAGAACACCCAGGAAACGAAAAACGCCACCAAAACCTGAGTAAAATCGAACCATTCCATAGCGAACTCGCTATTTAATCTTCTTCTGGTCTGAGTGATGAGAGAATGCAAGAAATTCTTCTTGAAAACAACATAAAACTTGTTGAACAGTTGGCCTCAAAGACAGACCTGAAACAATTCTTGTAGATCACCTGCCGATTGAAGATCTTACTGACGTGAGCGAAAAAGAAAAACCATTTGCGCCAGTTTAGTTGACTGAACTCCGAACCAAGTCGTTGAGTGTGCGTATGAGATACATAGCCGTGACGCAAAAAAATCAACAATAATTCTTAGAATGAGATCCAGAGAGTCTGCTTGGAACGTAATGAAGAATGCTTTCAAATTGAAGGGTACCAAAATAAGCGTCCAAAAGGACTTACCCTTTAACGTAATACAACGTCGGACAAAAATGATTCTCATCATGAAGGAGCTTCGTCAAAACGACGCATCAGTAAGGGTTTCTCTACGGGATGATCACCTGCATATTGCCAAGAAAGTCTTTACTTGGGAATTTACACTTGGGTTGAGGTGTGGTGGAAAAAATGGGTTTGAGGTTATTAATTCTATTTATTGAGACATTTCTATAAATGAAAATATTTTTATTAATGAAATTAAAAATACGAAGAAAACAGCTGCAAAAGAAAACACATTTCACAAAATCGCAACTCTGACAAGTAATGTCAACCGCAGGAATGATGCCAAATTTAATACAATGCCAATAGACGAACAATCTTTGGGTCTATCCACAAGTCTGATGTATCCCGGTCTACCTGAATGCTGAAAAATTTGTAGTGTATAAGAAAATAGGAACTAAGCCACAATGTATCAGGTCTAAAAAACGAAATGAATTTTGTGACATTTTCTTAATTATGTTAAAAGTTTCTATTTTTTTGTATTATTTGAAACTCATCTATTAGAGAACGAAGAAACCAAATCTCAACCATATAATCTCAAATTAAGGGACTAACCTGGTCTCCTGCTGTAAAAACTTCGCTTTTTGGAAGAGGGAATATTGGAACACTGCTCGGTTTGCGAGATAACCTCGAAGTGATCTGCGGTAACTTTAAAAAAGCTGTCGAAATAAGTGTTATTAACGTAAAATCTAATACATTTGATGTCATCTTGGTACCTATCTACTTAAATTGTAATCGTTGGCGGTGTGATTTCGACAAACTCTGTGACTCACTACATTTTTTAGAGTTCTCTGATATAATGCTTATTGGTGATTTTAATGATCGAGTAGGACTATCATAAAACAACTTTGCCCCCGGATACAACAGCAGTTTTTTGGAACCTCATCTGAAATCTAAGGACCCAATTTATGATAACAAAGGAGCAAAAACTCTTGAACTTGCCCATGAGTTTGACATGCGTTTGTTGAATGGTAGTTGCAAAGGTGATTCGGAAGGTGAACTGACCTTTATCAGGGGATGATCACGTTCAATAATAGATTACTGTTTTGTCTCGGCAAGCTGGTATAAACATCTGAGCGGTTTTAAAGTTGGAATTGAGATCTTTTCGGACCACATGCTCCTGGAAGTAACTCTCAATTTTGCTGCCGGCTGCAACTATGATAACACGACGCCACTAAGCCATTCGCCAAAATTTGTTTGGAACAACCGAATACTCGAAACTTCTCAGCGAAACGTGAATGTAAACCTTATGAAACTGAACACACAGCCGATATTGAAGCTTTAACAGAAATCATAAAGAAATCCATTCCGCAATAAAATATATAAGTAAAAATGGTTTGATTCAGATTGTTTGAGAGCAAGAGACTAATAACTCCAACATTTTCAAAACGCTTTATCAAGATGCCAACAGGGACTACAAGCACATGTGTTACTGCAAAAAAGGAGCTATTGAACAACAAAATATCGCGCTTATAAGCACTCACTTCGATAAGCTTCTCAACGCCCCACTAACCTCCCTATTTCAATATGCAGCCCCTCTACTCATAGATGAAAAATTAGACTCTGCGTTTACTCTGGAAGAAGTCAAAGAAGTTATACCATAAACAACTCGAAATCAAACAAAGCACCAGCTGTTGAACGCATCCCATTCGAATTTTATAAAAATTGCACAAACGAGTTTATAAATTATAATCGAATTTTTGATTCTACAAATGTCCCTGATGCATTCAAGAAAGCAATCATTTCCCCACTTCATAATCACATTTTTGAACACTTCAGCCAAATTGTTTGCCGCATTGATATACAATATAAAAAGTATACTAATGGGCTCAAGAAAATAACATTCTTAAAGAATTTCAATCTGGATTTGGAAAAGTTTATTCTACAATCGAGAAATTTTCTGCCTATCTAGTATTGCTGAATCTTACAAGAGCAAACAAACAAAGCTGTACGCATTTTTTGTAGATTTTCGAACAGCTTTCGATAAAATATCACGTGAAGCACTCTTTTACAAGCTTTCCAAAATCGGTGTATTAAGCAAAATCATTCAAATCCTGCGAGTTTTGTATGAGAATAATATTGCGTACGTGTGGGATAGGGATTTAATCTCTGAAGAATTCAAAATGTCAATGGACGTTAAACAAGGCTGTATTCAAGGTGCACTACTTTTTACATTATATATTAATGATATAACCGATGAGCTCAAAGGTGGAATAAGGTTCTGCAATGTAACAATCCCGGCATTAATGTAAGCGGATGATACCGTCTTTCTGTGTGACACTATCCAAGGTATGCAGTTAATGATAAACAGACTTAGTTCATATTGTAAATGTTGAAATCTCACTTTCAATCTTTTGAAATCAAAAGTCATGATAAGTGGAAGTTAGACGGTGAAGAAATTGAAGTTGTATCCAGATACAAATATCTGGGTATCCTGTTAATGCCTTCTTTAAGTTTTAAGTCGCACTTTGGTGAAAAATTAGCTGATGCTAAAGGAGCTACCTGTGCAATTTGGGAACGCTATTTCAAAAACCATTATGTGTCGCTAAGTGCAAAACCAAGCTTGTTCCACTTGACTGCGGCCTCGATAATGCTCTACGGAGCTCAGATATAGGGTTACAAATGCTACGATGAGGTGGAAAAATTTCTTCGCTATGAAAAATTTTGCGAGAAATAGTTTTTGTTCCGGGGCGGAGCAGTTTCTTACTGGAAGTAAATGAATTGCTCCGTTCATATAAATATTAGGAGCAAAACTATTTCCATCTCTTATTATTTATGCAATAAATTAATACTAATATCCACAAAAACCACAACTTTTCATTTTGATTTATATCTATTTCAAGCCCTGCTACATATATGGATTGCTTCTGCGCCGCTTGCGGAGTACCCCAATTTGGGGGCCTTAGGGCCATTCTATTCACCTCCGCCACCTTTTTTCGATTAACCTCGTTAGCGAGGCTTGCCAATGTTTCTGCTTTTGAATGATACAATTTTTTTCGGCCTCTTTTTTGAACCTCAGCTGCAACATGAGCCTCTTTTACTTTTCCGACGATCTTTAAAAACATGGTAAAACTATCTAATTCGCTTAGCCCGAAGTTTGTCCACTATCGACTTTTTAACGAGCAGAATTCTGCTAATGTATGTACTTCTTATTAGATCAAGTTCTGTTATAGACATGGACATTCGTAACATTTCCAGTTCCAGCTGTAATTTTTTCTTCATATTTCTCCTACATCGCGATGCACATGTTAAAGATGAACGAACGACTATCCTATATAATAAAACTATGAGCCACATGAAGCCGTTCAAGCCATTTTATACTTATTCTATGTATGCCATCGTCATTGCAATTTCGTTTGTGGTTGACTAGAGAGCCTAATCGCACTTTGGCATGATGACCCATTCTAAAGAGATGTCAGGAGTTGGATTTGCGGGTTCGGAAGAAAGATATTCAGAAATTCAGTCTTAGTACATCTGATTCGTAACACATTATCATTTAGAGAGTTTATGCAATTATAAAGAATTACCTGAATGACTACCGTGCCGTTGTTTATAATTGTATTACAGTTCACAAAAAAAAGAAGTCGTTCCGGACTCGTTAATTTGCTGCTTCCATTTTCGATAGAAAATCTTGAACGACATTAAAAGCAACTGACTTTGTACGTTGCCTTGGTAAAGCCCAACTTCAACTTCGGATTCACTGGGTTTCTCCACAACTTTCGTCTTAATGTATGCGAGGTACGAGGGCGGGTCAATAAGTCCGTGACTTTTTGAATTTCTGACCTCTTTACTGAAACAGCAGCACTGCTCCTGTCAACAGGCATCTGTCAGTTGACTCCTGTCAAAATTTAAACTTGCTGCGTCAGTTAGTTTGTGTTTGACAGCTATTTTTATCAGACTACTCACTAATTTGAGGAGAAAATGGAAAAAAGTGAATTTCGTGTTAAGCATTAAGCATTATTTCTTGCGAAAAAAAACCATTACCGAGACCAAGGCTAAGCTTGATAAATACTATGGGGACTCTGCACCATCGATTTCAATGGTAAAAAAGTGGTTTACTGGATTTCGTTGTGGCCGTACAAGCACTGAAGATGCCGAACGTCCTGGACGCCCAGTTGAGGTCTCTACACCCGAAACAATCGAAAAAATTCACGATATGGTGTTGGCCGACCGAAGATTGAAAGTGCGAGAGATTGTGGAAGCCGTAGGGATCTCGCATGGCTCAGTGGTTTCAATTTTGAATGATCACTTGGGCATGAGAAAGCTTTCCGCAAGATGGGTGCCGCGTTTGCTCACAGTCGACCACAAACGCAATCGTGTAACAACTTCACAGGAAGGTTTGGCGTTGTTTAATCGCAATATGGAGGAGTTTTTGCGCCGTTTTGTAACCGTGGACGAAACATGGATCCATCACAACACACCAGAGAACAAACAACAGTCAAAACAGTGGGTTTCTAAGGGTGAATCGGCGCCAAAGAAGGCCAAGGTGGGTTTGTCAGCCAATAAAGTTATGGCGACTGTTTTTTGGGATGCACGCGGGATAATCCACATTGACTACCTTCAAAAGGGAAGAACAATCAATGGGGAATATTATGCCAACTTATTGGACCGATTCAATGACGATTTGAAAAAAAAACGACCTCATTTGGCCAAGAAAAAAGTTCTTTTCCACCAAGACAATGCAAGGGTGCACACATGTGCAGTTGCCATGGCAAAAATCCATGAATTGGGCTATGAATTGCTCCCTCATCCACCCTATTCTCCAGATTTGGCTCCGAGCGACTACTTCTTGTTCCCAAACCTGAAGAAATGGCTTGGTGGAAAAAGATTTGACTCCAATGATGAAGTCATCTCGCAAACAAAGGCCTATTTTGAGGACCTCGACAAATCATTTTTTTTGGAAGGGATAAAAAAATTGGAGAAGCGTTGGACAAAGTGTATAGAGCTCAAGGGAGACTACGTTGAAAAATAAACTTATTTTTTTATCAAAAAATCTGTGTTTTAATCCAAAAGTCACGGACTTATTGACCCGCCCTCGTATCTCCATAATTTTCCAACGTTCCATCGATTTGATTGCCATTGAGATTAATAATATTACGTTAATGTCGACTGCCTAGTATTGTACTCGTATTTTCATAAATATTAGTTTCATCGATCGGGAGTTGTTACAGTTTTTCGTGTCGCTTTTGCCCTTATACAGTGAATCAAGAAAGTCCACCCTCTGCTTGTTAAGCATTCATTTTATTTAACAAAATCGCGAACGATATAAACTCAAAATTTCCCATTGTATATGCATATCCGGCCCGATTGCACGTTCCCAGTTCATTCTTATTTCGGCTTCGTTTATTTCAGCAACAATTAAATAGGTGGTGCTGCGCGGCAATTCTCCGTTTAGAAACATGATAAAGTACTGTTTCCATCTATTGCAATACCCTTTGTTCCCCGTTAGTAAGCTTCCTTACAAAACTTCAATATATTATAACGGGTGACCAGATGGCAGTGATAGTTTTCCCAATTGTTATGTTTCAGCAGCTGTCAAAGTTACCAATCAGACAGAGATTGGTGCGAAATGAGGAAAACATAGCCGCCATAGCGGCCAGTATCGAAAAAAGCCCAGAAATGTCGATTCAGCGCCAATCAGCTGAATTGGGTAGCGCCAGAGAGTCAACCCAGATTATTTTGCGGTTGGATTTCGCGTACATCCATATAAGTTGATGCTGACGCAAGAATTGAAGCCGGACGACCATAGACAACGCCGTGAGTTGTCTCACGGGAAATGAAAATGGAGCTGGAAATGATGGTCGGAGATCCGGATTTTGGCCAAAATCCAAATCAAGCCATTATTGGAACGAACAAAATCCACAAGTGTTCGGCCAAGGATGAATTCATCCACAAAGATTGACTGTTTGGTTTATGGCATGGCGGCATCATCGGACCTTATTTCTTTCGAAATGAGGAAGGATCAGGCATAGCGCGATGTTAACCGACTTTCTGTGGTCAAAGCTCGACAAAATCGATACATCGATTCTGGTTCCAACAACGCGGCGCTACATGACATACAAGTGACACGATGCTCGAAGTTGTGAAGGGGAAATTTATTGACTGGGTCACGTCACGGCAAGCGTTCATAAATTGGCCGCCGCGATCATGCGATATGACACCACTCGATTATTTTCTCTCGGGTACGTCAATCCCTTAGTCTACGCTAACATGTCAACCACTTTAAATGAGCTCGAGGCCAACATTCGACTCACTATTGCCGGAATAACGCAGCACATATTTGAACGAGTCATCAAAAATTGGACCGGTCGTTTGAAGCACTGCCAGCGAAGAAGCCTCGGCTTATATAATTTTATATCTCACACCGTTATTTTTTTATTTAATTTTTTCCCCCTATCGTTCTTATTTGGTCACCCTTTATTTCAGGCACTGAGTTCCTTTCCTTGCAAGTTTTATCTTCATTGTGCCGCAATCTAAATAATGTTAGCTCGTTGGATGTAACTATATTGATGTTCAATAGGCGAAATGTCTTTTAGAGTGGAACTTCTGTTGCCAAGTATTTCAAGTCATCTACGAGGGGCGTTCAATATATTCTCGGTATCGATATGAAGGAAAATGCGAATTCAATTTAAATTGTTTTTATTTTTCAATATAATCTCCCCTAACATCAATGCATTTGTTACATCTTGAGATAAGCTTTTTTAAACCCTCAAAAAAATAAATTTCCTCCTCCTCCATTTATTGCCGACTTGAGTTCTTCATCATCCGAAAATCTTTTTCCACGAAGACATTTTTTCAAATCCGGAAACAGGAAATAATCACTAGGGGCAAGGTCTGGACTATAGGGTGGGTGTTGGATTTCTTCGAAACCACAATCTCGCGCAGCAGCCTTGGAAACTCGCGCCGTGTGAACAGGAGCGTTGTCATGAAGAAGCAACACACCCGCTGCGAGTTTACCCCGTCTTTTCTTTTTAATTTCCTCCCGCAAATTATGCAAAGTGGAAGCGTAGGATATGGCGTTGATGGTTTCACCTTTTTTTTTGTACTCAATGAGCAAGATTCCCTTAAAAAACTGTGGCCATGAGCTTCCCGGCAGACGGAGTGACTTTGAACTTCTTCGGGGGGTCTGTTCCTTTTTTATGCCGCTGCATGGACTCTTGTTTGCTTTCAGGGTCATAGTGGTGGACCCATGTTTCGTCCCCAGTAACAATTCGATCCATAACACCGTCCGCGTTCTCATTACACATCTCCAAAAGCTCTCTACAGCATGCGTTTCTCACTTTTTTCTGAGGCGCTGTGAGCATTCGTGGCACCCACCTTGCACTGACCTTTGAAAGGTTAAGATGGTCATGAAGAATGGTGTGAATGGTACCAATTGAAAGCTTGGTGATCTCTGCCATCATTTTCACCTTTATTCGGGCATCCTCAAGAACAAGTTTTTCGACTTCTTTGATGCTTTCTCCCGTACAAGCAGTAGCCGGGGCGATGGAGCGGGGGTCGTCTTCAATGCTCTCTCTGCCTCTCTTGAACTCACTTGACCACTTTTGCACAGTTGATAATGAAGGTGCGGAACCCTGGTAAACAGCCACCATCTCTTCATGAATAGTTTTTTGACTTTTTCCTTGCTTAGTGAGAAATTTAATTACAGCGCGATGCTCAATTTTCACCATCATCGTCTCGGTTGCCATTATGATTCTGTTTAACTAGAGATAAAACGCGAATTAATAATCACATTTATATGAAATTTTACATGAATGCACTAAAATAATAGTATTACTTGATAAATAAGTCAATTTATATATACAACCACAGCTTCACCCCGATATCGAGAATAGTTTGAACGCCTCTCGTAGTTACCGGCGATTCTTCATCTTATCCAACTACTCTAGTCGACCAATTTAAACTTTCTTAGAGAGGGTGTATTGATTTTTTTCCTTCCTAGAATTACCTTAGGAGCGATAGTATGCGGATGAATGAATATCGGAAATAGGGATGTTTTAATTACTTCTTCGAATGACTAATGTTGAATTAGAATTGACAACAGTTGAACAAAGCGACTGAAGTTATTATCAGAGTATGTTCCTTAAATCCCAATAAATTTTATGTTTCTTAAAAAGTAAGGGACGAAGGAAGAATCTGCATTTGTCGGTAACCATCAGTTGGTTTGTTTGCACTTACAAGCCCATTGATATTGAAAACTGACAACAACGTGCACTGGTTGTGCATTCTGACAGCGAACAATGTACTACAAGCTGTGCATTCTGCTTGCAATTTCTGTTCATGTTGAGTACCACGGATAGGTCGCTGATATTGTGGCAAAATGTTGTATGGGCGGGTTTGCTGAAATGGGTAATCACTACCCCAGTTCGTTGGGTTGCTTCTGTTTGCAATGACATCTGTCATCAGCAAACAGAACACATTTATTTCCAGCTTACCCCTTGGTTTCATCACCTACACTAAGTGCGACATGGGATACAAACCTGTAGGTATAAATCTACATACTCGTACATATATCATTGGCGTTCAATATAAAGAAAACCCAGGCTCACAATTAGTGGGGGTTTGTGGTTGGTTTTAATTTAATAAATGAGACGGAAGTTTATCCCGTTGTTTTTGTTGCGAAGTAAATACAGATAAAGCTTACCGAAATTAATTTCATGACAAATGAAGATAATGAATTTATGTCCTACATACAGTCAAGTCTTGTCTGCACAAAGACAATATTTCAGACGATTAACAAGAGAGTTGGTAGGTACAGGGTTTTTTTTATTTTTCTGCCGAAAGATACGAGTACATACAATACAATTGCGGATATAATAATTTCACTAGGCACCTCTTAAATTTCGTTTTAAATATACAGGGTGTTTCGAATAATGTGCCGAACGCTTTGAAGGGAGATGTCTTGACATATTCTGTGGTCGGTGGAGGGGGGGGGGGGGTGGAGGAATACTTTAATTGGTTTATATAAATTTTAACCTGAAATTAATGTGTCAAAAGTTATTGAAGATCAGACGGGGTTTTTTATTAAAAAAAAAATTAAATTTCGATTTCGTCAGCATTAGAACATTAGAACCTGTACCTAGTATTAACAAATAAAACAAAACTCAGCTTATTTAATCTGAAGTCATTAGCTTTCAAGATATGATCCAGCTTATTGAAACAGGTAAAGCAGTCCTATCCACAAAGTTTCATACACGTGATCTAACCAATCAAGCAAAGAGGGCCCGATCAGCCTGTTACCGCATATACTTATGTTGAAAAGCTCAGTGTTTCCTGGAGTGGGGGTTGCTTTCTGGCCAGGTATGTAAATCGTGGAAATAAGTGATTCCATCCCTGATGAGTTGGAGCTCATCTGTCGATAGAATTTGCGACAACCAAAGACATAAGCCATATCTGCGTATTCTTGCATTGAGAAGTTAATCATCGAGAATAGTATGAATTAAACGTCAATATCTCGGTTAGAAACTATTCTACAAACTGGTTATGCTTTCTTTTTATACAATATTGTTTCATATACTGGCTTGATATGAAATAACCTGCCTTTTTTTTGTTTGTAAATATTATACTATGTAAGTTTCAAATATCGAAAAATACAATGACAACATTTTAAATTAAAAAATGAAAAAAAAAAAAATCAGCTCTGACCTTCAATAACTTGACACATTCATTTTAGAGCAACATTTACTTTAAACAATTAAAGTTCACATAACTACACATAACACAGTTCAACGATATCCCATTTGTTACCATACACGCATAAATTTGAAAGGTGTTATTTTCAATAGGAGTCAAAATAATGCAGCTTAAGGCATCTGCCCTTAAAGTCTTCGGCAAATTATACAAAACACCCTGCATATGCATGAAAGCTCGATGCACTGACTGAAAATGTAACCAAGACCGACCTTCTTACTTAATTATTTAATTTTGTTTTGAATTTTGGTAGAGGTCCACTTACTCGAATTAATACAAGCTAAGACTAAGGCTTTTAACAGTAACAATAATGAATACAGTGAAGTTTGAGTTGACTTTCCGAAGCATTGGAACGTAATGGGTGCGGTGCGCCTTCAGATAGAAGAGATGACTGCATCATCATAAATTCAGAAGGTTACTGTCAAGAGAAATAGGGCTAGAAAGAGATTCGCAGTCATCAGAACCTGAAAGAAGGTAAGGAATTCATTAATATGGCTTAGGCGCTTTAGATGGGAAGGTAAGATAAAAGTGTAGGTCCAAGAGAGAACTCGATTAGAAATCAAAGAAAACGATGTTGACTAATCTCAGTTCTGTACATCTGAATTCGTTGAAAGGGGGATCACCCTAGACTGGCCATGGTTCAAGTGGTAAGGTATTGGCTTCCCAATTGAACAGTTTGTGGCTCTGTTATATAACGATTGCTTGCTCCGTGCTTTCCGTGTAATAGTACGGAGAAGAGAGCTTGAACCGGAGAGAGAGAAAAGACTTTTGATGAAATCGTTATAATAATTTTTATTTAATTTTTTATAGTTAAAGGCCCGCTGTGCTACCCAGGGCTGCGACCTTTACTATTTAGGTTTTTTTGTATTGAATTATTTAAATAATTTGTAGTACAATAAAGGCCCGCTGTGTAACCAAGGGCTGCGACTTCTATTGTTTGGAGTATTTCTCTATCTCTGATTTTGACCTTTCCAACCACTGCCTTTTATACTAAATTTGTGGATCATTTTGATTGCATTCTTACGCAATAGCCTCAGTACAAAATAATTCCTACGATGCATTTTTCATTTATTGATTTCGATTTCCGATTTAATTGTCCTATTTCAGTGTCCCAGTTAGTTCCCCTTTCGTGTCGGCTCTTATGATCGGTCGGTGTTGTTATTGTCGAGTCGGCATTTTTGGCTTTGACCCATATACCACAGTTCGGGGTGAAGTATTGAAGTATTTACAAACAGCGCAAAGTGGATTCTATACTGGGTTATGACCTTGGTATGGAAATCACTTGTTCTGGACTTTGTGTCTCGATTATGGGTATAAATTATGATGTACTTGTTGCTATTAGAAGATGCAAGTGTTTCTTATGGGGTGGGAATATAGTAGTGTAGCGGAGTACTACAGCTCAATACCAGCCGTGCCCAAAGACATTCTTTTTTTCAGGCAACTAAAATCTCGTGGGAAGAATGGTTGCCTAAAATACAACAACTAGCCAATTTACACTAATAATTTAGTCAGCTCATTAAATTTTGGATGCCGCCTATAGAGCGAAATAACTACTGAGCCCAAACATCTTTCTCTCTCCCTATCCATTTTTCCAAAAAATGTAACAGGTGCTCCATCATTTTAAAAGTAGTCACACGTTCTTGACTGTTAAGTTATTTAAAAAAAAAAAAAAAACTTCAGTATGGGGCAAACAAGAGGGCAATAGCCACGTAATCGGTGGTCAAATGCTTGGATCACTGTTTGATAAAGCCAAAAGCTAAATTGGCTTTGAGGATTACCTTGTCAATGTATGAAATGAAATTTGGTTACCTGTCATATAAAAGGTTTCGAGTGAGATTTATCTTGCGGCGGCGGAGACTGATAATTATATTAATTTCGTTTCAATTTTCTAAGGCTGAGAGCAGTTGATCTACATTTCAAGAAGCCATGTTGGCTCGACGGGGGAAAAAAGACACTTCCACTGAAAGCCTACATATAAAATATATATTATAAAATATAAGGGTTTTCCATTAGATGCGCCTCATTTTCCAAATAGGGATTCTCCGAACTCATGCCTCCCATCCTCTGACAAATGTCATATTTGTGCTCCTGATTGTCTACTATCTAATTATAGACTCAATAACTTTTACCAATTATATGTTCAAAGAATCTTTTGTTCAAAATGGCCACCTTTTTTTATCCACTTTCGATAAGGTCCATGCTTTTGTGTCAAAGTTATCAATTATGATGTTTTGTCCGATTAGTCAATATTGTGCGTCCATTCTTGTTGACAATATAGTATGTAAATTCTTGATTTTGTTTCGTCAATGTCATCAGCGTATGCACAGTATTTTGTAAAATTACGTCTCTGGTGTTGAAGACATTGCTTACGATTTTATGGAAGAGCAAGTTTTCTCCATGGTTATTTGACACAATCTTATGAGCTTGGCAGTGGTACCAAAACTAGGTATGGCTCCATATAGCTCGTCTGTAAAGATGGTATCATATATGGCCTAGAAATCGATAAAGATGTGTTATGTATCAAACTGGAATTATTCGGTCTTCTCTTGGATTTGACGTAAGGTCAAGATTTGGAAAATTTTCCTTCCTTTATACTCGAGTTTGGGCCGGAACTCAGAGGATGAGCTTATTTCTAAGGCTTAAGATTATTATTTTCAAGCTTAACACTCGACTTTTTGGGTGGGTTTTCCAAAACGAAAATATAGTAGGAAAGTTTACAGGAACAGCTATTCGTATTTTATTTTGAAGCAAATAGATTTAGAAGCATTGTAAATATTGATTTTAAACTCCTCATTAAAATAGTTTGTCCCGCAAGGGAAGATTAGACTTTAATTGCGAAAGACTCAGCGTCTCATTCGTTGTAATTATTGAGTTTTTTTAGTTGTTCCATTCCCAAGGCGGGGAAATGTGCGTTCTGGAGATGGTGGAATATTACCCGCTGCTTGAGTCGATGGGGTCAACTGAATCGAAGAGAATGTGATGAAGCTGTTATGACTGCAATTCTAAACATCTTAGTAAGTTGTTGTTATTCCGTGAAATAGCAAACGCGATTCAGTGAGATTCTTGCTCATTTGCCCAAAACTGTTGAGATTTTCCGTTTTTTATAAAATGTCATCGAATTTCCCAAATTAGTTTTGTACGTTTTTGATCAGAAAATCAAAAATACAACTTTATCCATCTAAATCTATATTGTCCCCTTCAAAGTAATCCCCATCGACTGCAATACACTTATGCCAGCGCTTGATCCAATACTTGAAACATTTTTTATATTCGGTTTTCGGTATGTCCATCAGTACTTCCTGCGATTTTTCCATTACTTCCTCTCGGCTGCTGAAACGCGTTCCCCTTAGTGGTTTTTTAACTCGATTGAACAGAAAGAAGTTACAGAGAGCCATATCAGGTAAATTCGGTGGCTATTGGATGGTATTTGTTGCGTTTTTCGTCAAAAAATTACGAATAATGATGGCACTGTGCGACAGTGTGTTATCATGGTGCAAAATCCACGAGTTTTCTGCCCACAATTCTGGTCTCTTTCGGCGAATTGCTTTACGCAAACGTCTCATAACGCCCAAGTAATACCCTTTGTTTACTGTCTGGCCTTCTGGCGAAAATTCATGATACACTACACCGTTGTAATCCATGAAAACCGTGAGCATTGCCTTCCTTTTTGATTGCAAGACGACGTGGTTTTTTGGTCTCGGCTCATTTGGTGAGCGCCATTCACTTGCCTGATGTCTGGATTGCGTGTCGTACTCATAAACCCACGTCTCGTCTCCAGTAATGATCCTTATGATGAATGTGGGATCGGATTCAGCCTCGCAACGTCAACACGGTCTCTTTTTTGCATGAAATTGAGGTCTTTTGGCACCAACTTTGCAGCTACACGATGGAAACCCAAATCATTAACCAAAATGTCTTGGACGGATCCATAGGCAATGTTCAAGTCCTCCGCTATCTTTCTGATGGTTAATTTGCGGTTATTGACCAACATTTCTTTTACTTCATCAATGTTTTTGTCGCGGTCGGTTTTTGATGTCGATGGTCTGCCGTTCATCATCTTCGATTGACTCACAGCCAATTTTGAACCGCTCGCGCTCGTGCCACCGTTTTCTTTAGAGAATCGTTGCCGAAACACTTTTCCAACATTTCCAACGTTCGCGCACCATTAAATCCGCTTTTTTACATTTCTAAAATTGGAAAAAGAATCGCCAACACACACAGAGTTAGATGTACTCTTGGCTACGTAACTTTTGTAAGTGTTAAGCTATGACGCTAAGATTTAGAGGGAGTGTCAACAACAGATTTACCAACTTAACAAGAAAAAACAGAACTCAAATCGGAACAATGGGAGCGCCACACGGTGGTTATTCCCGGATCAAGGTGGTATTTCATACAGTGATATTATTAATTGAGTCAATTAAACATTTAATTATCAGCATTTTATGGTGTCTTTGCATTCACCACAATAAAACAAAAACCAATTGACCTTTTTCTTATATAGGCATATATATGTAGATTTTCTACAAAGACCTCAATAAGTCAGCATTTGTTTCACTAACAAGTCCACAACGAGTATTTCCCCTGTATTTGCACATATTTCAATTTATTACTTAATACGAGTACATACGAGTATATTACTCTCCATTAAGAAAAATTTTTAATTCAGAACAATATTCAACATATGAAAACTAGGTATTGCAATAAGTCAGTACCGGTGAGTACTGAAATGGAACACGAATACGGCTGGCACTGACTGCGGATAATGTAAATATACAGGGTATCCCCTAATTCGTCAACGATAATTTGGGAAATGATTCCTGCGCATATTCTAAGAAAAAAATCGTTCCACAGTAAGGGTCTGTTAGTACTAATGGGAGAAACTTCGTATAGGACTTTGTTTTTAGAAGAAATACTAGCCTTTGTAACGGCGTTTAAATAATGTTGATAACTTGATTGAATCTTTAAATATCCAATTACTAAGCCTGTTCCATTTTCATTGCCGATGCTAATTTTTGATTCTGAGGTTACTTTTCTCCAAAAAATGTGTAATAAACATAACGTTTACTATTTTTTCTCATAAACGTAATAATAATAAACAAAAAATCATCATCAAGTTTACAGAAAAGCACATAGATTTTATGTTACTTGAGAAAACCAGCAGCAGGTAAAAAAATTAATTTATGATTTTTTACCAACGTTTCTAACAACAGTGTACAATACATACTCGTAAGAGTGGTTTTAAACGAATTGCTAATTTTTCAATATTTTTTTAAAATTGCACAGTTATTAAAGAGTTTTAAATCGTGATCGTTTACCTGTCAAAACCCACGCTTAGCCTTGCAATTCTATGCTTCTAGACAAAATTTCTAATGTACTACACGGAGAAAATCTTTATTCATACCGTCATAGACCTCTACAAGAACTGCTTCCAAATGATTTGGAAAAGAGGCTTGAGTTTTCTAACTGGTTGCAGGAACGGAGTTTCGATGACAACGAGCTTATTAGCAGAATTCTTTGGATGGACGACCCTCAATTTACAAGAGATGGGACCACAAATTTTTATAATCTTCATACATGGGTTGCGGACAATCCATATACAAGGAGAAATAAATCATTTCAACACAAATTCAGCGTCAATATGTGGGCAGGTGTACTTCAATCGGCCCCTTCAACCTACCATCTAGGCTGAATTCTACAAACTGATTCAACTAGCTTCATCATATTTCTAACAGGATGGTGCTGCAGCCCACTATGTCCGTGAGGTTAAGAATTCGCTAGATGAAGAGTACGGTAGCCGTTGCGGTTCACTGACCCGCAAGATCTCCTGATCTTACAATATTGGATTTTTTTGTATGGGGGAGACTGAAAGAACTTTTTTATTAAACCGAAATAGCAACTTTAATTGATTTGGAAGAGCGTATTCTTGAAGAGTCAGCAATAGTGAGGCAACAGTTAGCATCAATAAACATTAGCATTGAAATCTAAAAACGCGATCTATCATGCATGCAAAACCAAGGAGGACACTTTGAGCACCTGTTATAACTGTTTTAGTACACACATAAAATAAAAATGAATAAAAAATGATTTTGTGTGTTCTTACAAAATCATTTTTTATTCATAGCCTTTGGAGCTGAAGGCAAAAAAAGGCTTTTTATAAATTTTACCTGCTAAACGTTTTTCTGAGTATCATAATAGCTATAGGTTTTTGTGAAAACTTGATGACGTTTGTTACTTTCATAAGAAAAAAATTTTAAAACGTTATGTTAATTAGTCATTTTCTGGGGAAAGGTGACCTCAAATTAAAAAAATTAACATGGGCAATGAAAATGGGACAGGCTTAGAAATTTGATATCTAAAGATTCAAACAAGATATCGACTTTATTAAACACCGTTACAAAGGCTAATATTTCTTCTAAAAATAAAGTCATACACAAAGTTTCTACAGTTAGTACTAACAGAGCAATTTCCGTTAACATGGGTCAGGGTACAGAAAAGTAAGCCTTTTCTTAAATCCTCGATAAATGATGTCAACATTGGAGATAGACCCTTACTGTAGAACGATGTTTTTCGTAGAATATACCCAGGAATCATTTCCCAAATTATCGTTGATGAATTAGGGGACACCCTGTATATATGGAAGTCGGCGAAAATGAGAGGCGATTCACACTACTCAGATTTTGTTTGGCATTTCTTAAAATTGCTAATGAAAAGGGTGAGAAATAAAAGGAAATGTCAAACATAGATGGTACATAATTTTCTATCCATTCCCTGTCTTCCCTTTTGTGTCGCTGTTGTATAAGGTGTACGAACGTACGTTTATTACATATTGTAGCGTGATCCCTGCACAAATTATTTTTATTCAAATCCTGCTTTCAACTTAAAATTCAGTTTCAAATTAGATTTCTCCAACGTATAACAGTTCGCTCAAACATCTAAGGCTCAAACCAGCTTATTAGCGTGAACGCGACTATTATAACAATTGGTGTTTTGGCTAATTTCCCTTAGCACATCGCAGAGTATTTAAGGCAGTGCAATATCTTCCTCTTCCTTTTTGCTTTTAACCTGCCTTTCATCGATTGGACATCTGCTGCGTAAGTCAAACCTTTTTCTTGGTTATTAGCGTAGTTAAACTACGTTTCAGCTTGCGGTTAGTTGCGGTATTACATTATAATAATTTAGAAAATTCTAGCCTAGCCTCTCTGCATTTTTGTTACTCTTTTGCGAAGGCACAGTATTGGATTTAAGCCATAAGTACCAGTGGAGTTCACAGCTTTTCTGCACATCACACGTGCCCTTGGAAAAAAAAAAAACAAAAGAAGATATACGAGGAGGTAAGAATTTTGGATTACTTGGTGAACATATGTGTACTTAACCAATTTCGCAAGACACGTTGACTTTTGTAGAGAATTTTCAAGGTCCCAATAGAGTCCATTTCATTTCTGGATGGGTCATAAAGACTACTGTGCGGAAAACTAACCCACTGGTTTCAAGCTAACCTCCAAATGTCCATGTGATTGCCCCAAAATTTGTTGAGCATCTTGAGCATACATACATATGTACATATGTGTATGGATGTAAAAACCAGCAAGTAAACCCCGGAACAACAAAAATAAAAAGCCACTCGAAACTCGAAAATTTCACTTTTTTTTTGCATATCAGAGTGTTTGTTTCGCAAGTCATACACGGATCTAACGTCATCACAAAATCTAACTGATCGGAATTAAAGAAATACATCCCCTAACCATAATATCTGCCGTCAAATTCTTCATCGCGTATAAAGGTGTTAATTTGTAATTGCATATTCTTTCGCACATTTCATTTTCATCGTCAAAAAAAAAAAAAATTGATTTAATTTCATAGTACTTAGTGATAAGAATGACGAATACAAAAATGTATGTATAATTGTTAAAAGCCAAGGAAAAGTGATAAATTTATATTGTTCATCGCAAATCAAAAAGAGATACGCAACATCCATATGCTCCTGAAATTTGTGCACAAAATTCATCTACCTGGATATAAACGTGAGTACTTAACTATTGACTTACTTTTCACTGGCTTATACACATAATTTTTTTTATAACTATTCTTAAAACTTATATATATATTTTTTTTCCTACCATACTAAGTACATACTTGAAATAATAATTACCTAAATATTTAATACTATTTAATACATATTTCTTTTACGGTTTGTATATTGAACATTAATATACTTAACCTCCTTAAAATATATGATAATTTTACACATACATACTATGAGATACACACATAAATATATATATACATATGTAATCACATTAACACGTTCTCAGCTAAATCACAGACAATCGGTTTTGCCTTTTAAATAATTAAATAATTCGACAAAATTTATATGTTTACTTATACGTTGGTGTAATGAATCCAAATAAAAAGCATCACCAGATAGCAATCTGGCCAATATATCTTTCGAGTAACTAATTCTTTCTTTGTGATGTTCGATATTATAATATCATGATGTGTTAAACTAGTTCGTGATCGTTGAAATAGTCACCTAGAATAGCGTTTGAGAATAATAGATAGGGACTGTTCCAAAACAAATTTAGGAAAGGAATAGTTACGGTGCAAATGGCGAAGTCAGTTGCTGTGGGAGGGGTCCTTTAAGTGTTAAAATACCTAAAACACTACAATAAGTTTTTTTTTTTGGTTCATGTTCGTATGTCCCTTCTGTACTAAGCCAATATAGTAAGGCTCTGTTTTACATTTCTTTTAGATTTGTTTCATTATTTTACGGCACGATAATTCAGTAAGTTCCAGATAAAAGCAGCAAGATCCCACCCCTCCGCCGAACGAACGCCGTGCAACCGCAAGCGTGCCCCACTGCTGCAAAAAAGTGTGTCATCTCCAAACACACACTCTGAGAACATTACAATGTGTATGTTTGAACGGATGCAAAAAAAAGCTGTAATATATTTTTTTATAGAAATCAGTGTTTGTATAGTACGAGTATATTTATATAATTATCCTGTTCCAAGGAAGCTTGATTTGGCTGATAAGTTTTCGTCATTTTTGATGTACGAGTACTTTGATGGATGTACCCTTACGTTTGTGTTTTTCGCTTCAAAACGAGGCGTCTCCATTTAACAATTCTCTCATGAAAAATGAAAATGAGCCTTTTGATACTTTCCTTCATGGCTTTATCCATATTTACATTATTAAAATTTTTTTACAGCACTCATACAAAGTAATCACTACGGTTTCTCTCATTATTTTTTGGATCCGTGCCAGCAATTATTGTACTCGTTAAATCTAATGAGTTTTCAACTAACTCAAAGCTCTCATATTACCACAGACAATGTAAAAATTCCGGTAATAAAAAGAACTATCTGCTAGGACGAATGGCGAATAAAGAAAACAGAAAGAACTAAATTTAACATCAAAGCACAAGAGTCAAAACTGAATAGTGTGCATGCATTATTCAGGATCAAAAGAGAATTCAGAAAAAACGCTAAGGAACAACTGAGTTCCCTGTTCCTATTCCCCTAGTCCCCTTAATCGGGACTAAGCAGGAACAAATTTAAGAACACGTCTGCTTGCATTAAAGGTTGACATAGCACTCATATCAGAGATAGCGTCGATCTGAGTTAGCTATATAACATATTTACGTAAATTATTTCATTTACAGCTTAGCTTTATATAAGTCTGACTTAATTCATGTTGCAGAACATGGAAGAATGGTCGAGCTCCATGTACTCATAACTGCTTGCGAATGCACTAGATATGTGCTTTCGGTCAATCCTTTCAAAAGTGAGATTGTTCTCTTTGCGAGACTGCTAACTGGTTTGACTCTCTTAGTGCTTAAAGGTATCACTATCCAATTCTCCAAGAACCTGAGTCTCCAAGAAGGTCGATAGGAAAATATATAGCGACAGCCAAGCATGGCTCAGAGGAGGATTTTTCAGGACCACAATCTACGTTAGGTCTGCCTGCTTACTCGATTGCTGCTTCCATTGACATTATGTTTCATATGAGCATTACTGCAGATGGCTTGATGTCTCTAAAAAGTTGGCGACTTTACTGCAGGCTGCGTATTGGCATCATGACGGGGCTCTACACTTTTGCTTAGCACTTAGGAGTACTGCCTCTGTGAATATGCGGCTTCCGCTCACATCAGGCTGCCGGTACTCTGCGTTGCCGGGGTGGGTGCTGGTACTATTGGCACTTTCAATTCAATGAAAACGAACTTAGGAATACAGTGGACTAGTCTACTTTGTTTACACCTGATCCGTTTGAAAACCGAGCATCAGCAAAACGTGAAGTGTTCATTTTTTTATTGTTTCATCAATGGGATAAACCTTAGTAGTTAGTTAGATAATATTTAAACTGGTTATAAATGTTTTAAGAAAGGAGTCAAAAGATAGGTCCATGATTTTTCAAATATTGAACCATAATGTTCATGCCATGAGAACTTAAATAAAAGGCATACGGTTTTGGAGTAAAGAACCTTAGTTTTACCTCATTAAACCTAGGATTGAAACTCTTAGTTTGGGTATAAATAATTTTGCCCAAGTGAAAAGAGTGTGAAAAGTGTTTGGGAAGTATTCATTTCATTACCTGGTATTTATTAAGAAATTTAACCGTAAAATAAGTTCATGTGGAAGTTCATTTGGCAAACTGACTTCGACTTACATCATGTACTTGAAAACCATACTAACATGCAGCGTAAAATATTCGTTTTCAAAAAAGACATGTTCATTACCATTCTTAGTAACCACATACTCGTGTGACAGTACCAAGCTTGGGCACTGTGAATATACATTTCTAGAGACCACTTCAGTCCCTTGGCTTTCACGAGCAGCGCACATGCATAATTTATTGTTCACCTACTCGTACTTTAAAAATGTTGCCCTACACTGCTTTTGTTGGTGGTTGGGTTGGTTATGAGTCCATAATGCTTTTGTTTTACAGAACAAAAAAAGAAGAAGGTATTTTGAATACTAAGCGCCCTGGTTTTACGGTACAGGACTTTATGTGTCTGACTTGTCTTATGGGATATGACAGAGCGGCGGGACATGACTGGAATGCTTTATACCAAGTGAAATAGCCATGTTTGCTTTTATGTAAAAACAAAATGTGGCAATATTACATGATGGCTTGTAATTTTTCTTTGTTATTGTGTTCCAGAAATGGAAAAAGGGGTCGCATTTCTGGACTATTTCACCAAATTACAAATCACAACCACAAATTTGTCTTTTGAATAACAAATACAATACAAATTTGCAATCTAGATTTTTGTTTCACAAAATACAAATAAATAATCCACAAATTTGTGATTGGAATGCAAAAAAAATTGTAGAAAGGCAATTTTTGATCACAGGTGATGGAAATTTCGGTTGTGCCGGATTTGTGAATGACTTGTAATTTATAATATTTTCTCACAAGTTTGTTGAACGGTTTGGCGAAAGTTTTATGTCAATGAAATAACGAAATAAGATCTTTGTTTACCGGTTTAATTAGAGATACAAATGACATTTTGTTTGCAATGTTTTCGGGTTCTTTAACCCATGAAATAAAAATTAACTAGTGGAAAAATATTTTAAGCCCCTTAACGTCTCAAGGCACTTTAAGTAGTTTCGATTTATTAGCATTTTCATTTGGGTACTCCAAGTTTTCTTCGCTTATTGCTTATTGTGAAATGTTAGCCAAGATAATGCAATGTACTATTATATTGATTGCTTTTGCAATCGTAAGTGCTTCAGGCATAGACATTTCTGCTTCAAAATTCCAATAGCGTTTTCCGCTATTTCAATTATTCTATTATTCAAAAGTTGAGTTTCTTAAAATCAATCTAACCAACGAATAGATTTACGGGTTTTCCGTATCCTGAATTAAAATAGCATGATGATAAGGTCGAAAGCCTCTTTCAAATTAAGAAAAAAAGGCCAATTGCGCAACAATCGTATGAATCGTATACACTTCCGGGCCAATGTTTCGTAGAAGTTATAGTCAGGCCTACATCCCAGGATACAATTAATGGAGTGCTTTCTATGCCACTTGACAAATACAGATTCAAACTCGTTGCGAGCATCTACGTACTCGTTTGTTTAGTTAAGTCCGGCCTATACAACCGTGTTAACATATGGCATGCCTAGTATGAAAGACACATGTATATTCAAAAAATTTTATAAATAAGAGAATAAAATGTTTTTATCGGCAATTAAGTAAAACCTTCCACATATGCTTTCGTGCTCATTAGGCCAACATATAAAATTTTCAAATAGTAAATTAATAATTGCTATACAAACTCGTTAGACATAGAGATTCCATGAAAGTCAGCAACTCCAAGGAACTGTCGTCCGTTTCGAAGCCAGTGTAAGGCTGTGAGAAACTGCAGCCTTTATGTTAATGCTAAGTTTTTTTTAGGTCGTGTGAGCAATCTGTGGTCACATTATTGATATTATTTCCTCTGCCCTACAAATAATTCATTAAAATTAAATAACTCCAAAATGAGATAATTTATACGTAGCCGACAATTTTTTTCTCTCAAAATTAAAACATAATTGTTATTGTACTTTCGGTACTATGCTTTCGTCGCAGACATTTTTTCGATCACTATCATTAAGAAAAAAACTTGTAAGAGGAATTACACGTCAACTTTCAGTGGTAAAAATTTCTAGCATAAAATATTTGTATTGTAAAATTATTTTCTTGGGTGGAATGTTATCTCATAAATAAATCGAATTTTCACACATTTGCAGCTTGTAAATTACAACGATAAGTTAAATATTCCCACAAATTTCCCTTTTTAGAATACAACTAAAAATTGGTGACACTCAAAGTTTTGTGAAACGACATAAGTCAAATAAACTACAATTTTGTTAAAAAGTAAGTTGGTGAAATAGGACACAGAAATAGAGGATTTGACAAAATAGAAAAATGTCGCAAAGGGTTGGTTTTGAATCTTGTAGGAAAATATGTGTCTTTATTTGTGTTTTGTTTTTGAAACATCAGTTGATGCTTAAATTGTGTAGAAATACATTTTTCTGCATTGACCTAAGATAAGAAATTGAAAGCTTTGGTAATGCGACGGAGTCCCAAAATTTAGGAATCATTTCAGCAAGTGTGTATAACAAACTAGCCTGCGCGATAAGATAAAAGAAAGGGAAGCACCAACGTTTTGAACGTTTCCAGTTTTAACGATTAAGAAATAAAGACCTCGGTAGAGCATTCCATACGCGAGTTATACGGCTTAGGAAAGAATCACATTATTTCAGAGTACGTCTGAAAGTGGGCCTGAAGGCTAGATGAGCATTTTAACTTGTAATTTTGAGCAATTAAAACGTTTAAAGTAAGTCTTGATCTTGTCTCATTCATTCAACACCATTTATTCAAGCGATTGGCTAATTTATTCTTTTGGCAAAAACTTTGACTAAAATATTTACTTTAACTTTCATCCTAAGATGAAAATATTCATCTTACCATTTCTTTTTGTAACCAAAAAGTATGTACCTGTAGACCTTTTCTTCTTAAGCCTATAATTTTCGCGATTCGAACCAACTTGTCAAAACAGGTAAAAAGCCAAAATAAGATAGTGTTTGCGGGGAGAGTACGATAACTTAGGCGTCAAAAATTGATAAAGATTTTTCCAGTTCGATACTAGCATTTTTTACTATGGGAGAGGGGGTCTATCTCGCCCCGTTTAGGAGGTAGGAGCAATTAAAAACAAATTACTTAAATTGAAAAAAGGTTATTAAAAAACAAAGACAACACATAAAATGAAGTACTAAACCGGTTTTGAAAGCCAGAAACCTGTTCTTTAATCCTAAATTTAAATTAAATTATTTGTGTCAATAGTTTTTGAAAAACTCGCATGCAGACTCAAAATTTTGATAAAAAAACTTTAAAAAAAAAGTAAAAAGCATAGTAAGAAATGTTTGTATTGAACTGTTCTACAAAAAACCGTTATTATTTCTTGGCGCCAAAGCTATCGTACTCTTGCCGTCTTTACCGTTAGTGGGATATAATTTTTATTTTTACTGTTGCATTGTAACTTTGTCTTCTTTTATTAACTGTTGAGGTATCTATCTAATGCTTATAATTACTGTTTAACCTCCTTTTTTCTTCTATGCATCTGTATTGCTACTGCGAGACTTGTGGAGTTGCCTAAATTTTCTGAGCTTAGTACTCTGTATATAAACTTGGGAGATTTTTATTACATATCTCTTTTCTCTTCGACATACCAGAACCAAAGTATACATACGAGTATTTGTATAATGTTTCTGTCACAATTGCTACTCGTATTTCTCTCGTAGATGAGGCCACAGTGTTTGAAAGGAAAGCTAGCTATCTGCTTAATGATAGACTTACCCATAAAATTGAACTTAGGCATAAAACCACACTGACAAACCTTCGTAATCTTAAATAACGTCATTGTATAGGCATATGTATATTGCGCATAAAATCTTCACACTTAGGATGATCATTTGTAAAAAAGAGTGCAATTGTTTTGGTAGAGGAAGAAATTTCTCTAATTTTACTTTGAGCAGCTTATTATTTATCTTTTTTTAATTCGTTATCTTTTGATCAGTCCTAAATTTGTAAGCAAAACGATTCAAAGAGATTCATTTTTAGTGGTTCTCAATTTCGTACTATCCCTGGTGAGTGAATTATAACTTGTATTTAATAAAAAAATAACTCATTAGTTTACACATATAAATTACAAATATGGAAAGGAGGACGGGCCCTGTAATCTGGGGAAGTTTTTGGCTGGGGCAAAAAATACGCCAAGCACGAATTTAATCGACAAGAATTCCTTAATCTAGCGGAAATCCAAAACGATTATAATATTTCTCGATTTATTATGATCATTGGACTAGAAATCACTGTACTATTCAATCACATATCAGAAAACATTTTAGGGGCTAAATCAATAAGATCAGGCGACTTACTTCCAAAAGTGCGTAATGTTGCAATAGCTGATAAATACATTAAAACTAGACTCATTGATTCAATTTCAGTCAAAGTGACTAATCATTTGACGCTAAATTCTGTTCAAGGTAGAATTTACTCAAAACACATCGAAATCATAAGCGAAGAGGAATTACTCGAGGGTTCAAAAAATGGTGAAGAAAAAAAAGGATCTATTAGCTACAACTGGAGTGGCTTTTCTCACTTTTGATCAAATTCGCCATCCACACGAAGTCAAAATAAGTTGCTTAAATAGCAAGGCTGAGGACTACCTATGTACAAAATTCCATGCGTTGTGTTCATTGCCATAAACTCGGTCACACTAATAATCGATGCACAAACACTTTAATTTGTAAAAACTGCTTCATGACAATTGTACTCGAGTTGCATTAATTGCAACGATGAAAACTACACTTCATACGATCCTCCCTGCCCAGCTCTCCTTAGGTATAAGTCTGTTTATACCAGCCACCTCCACCAAAAAAAAAAAGAAATAGTGCAGACCCTACCATGGGAAAAATAATAAAAAAGTGAACTGAAAATGAATGAAAACAATTCCAAATTCGGGTCCAATAACAGCAAGTTCACCAACTACACTCGATACATTCCACGGCCAAGATCAAGTACTATACTGGCACACTCGAAATGAAAACAAAAGCAATCTCTTTAATCTCTTTTGCAGGAACTAAGCTCAGTTGACAAATCTCTAACCACCTTTATGACATAGAAAACATAATTACAGACGAATCGCTATTTTTATCGCTATCTGACTCAGATATGTGTGACTTAAATCATGAATGAAAAAAAATACTCACTCAACAAACAACTACAAAAAACACAAATGACTCGTTTGGATAAAATTTTCATTATGCTCCAAAGGAACATCTAAGGCAAATACTAGTATGTTCTTGAACAATTAGTCGCACAATGCAACGCAGCCACTATAGCTCTTCAGGAGACACAACTTAATGCAAAAAATTCATACATTTTTTTGGTTAAAAATTGTTAATCATATCACCAAAATAAAGGCTGTGGTTACTCGAAATCACGATTTTTTCACTAGGAGGTATTCTCTTATGTGGAAAGTAGAGACCATATTGCTATTATAGTGAGTATTGAAAGAAAACCACTAAAAAACGGCCTATACGATTCAAAGAAGCTCAGGCTAACTGAAACCTCTTTCTTTATCTATAACTTAATTCGATTTGCTAAGAGATGGCGTAACTTGTATTATTCCATTGGAACATGCGTTGGAAAGCTACTGTCATTATACGTCATCTCAGTATATGTCATTCATTTAAAGCGTAAACAACAATCATTCTTTTTCACTCAAATATGTCGAACTTTGTGCCTGAAAAAGTGTTTTTGCGGGGAGTTCTTCTTCATTACTTTAATATGAAGAAAACTGCTGACGAAAGTCATCGTATTTTAGTGGAAGTATATGGTGAACATGCGCTAGCTGAGCGAACGTGCCAAAAGTGGTTTGCACGATTTAAAAGTGGTGATTTTGGCTTGGAAGACGATGAACGTCCTGGGCAGCCAAAAAAGTTTGAAAATGAAGAACTGGAAGCATTACTCTATGAAGATTGTTGCCAAACACAAGAAGAGCTCGCAGAATTATTGGGTGTCACTCAAGCAGCCATTTCAAAACGTTTAAAAGCAGCTGGATATATTCAAAAGCAAGGAAATTGGGTTCCACATGAACTCAAGCCGAGAGACGTCGAAAGGCGGTTTTGCATATCCGAAATGCTGCTGGAACACCACAAAAGGAAGTCATTTTTGCATCGGATTGTTACTGGTGATGAAAAATGGATCCATTACGACAACCCCAAGCGCAAAAAATCATATGTGAAACCCGGCCAACCAGCCTAATCAACGGCAAAGTCGAATATCCATGGCGTGAAGGTAGTGCTCTGTATTTGGTGGGATCAGATGGGTGTGCTGTATTATGAGCTGCTAAAACCGGGTGAAACTATCAATGGACAACGTTACCGAACACAATTAATCCGCTTGAAGAGAGCAGTGGCCGAAAAACGCCCGGAATATGCGACCAGACACGAGGCAACAATTTTCCATTATGACAACGCTCGGCCCCACGTTGCTATTCCGGTTAAGAACTATTTGGAAAACAGTGGATGGGAAGTCTTACCCCACCCGCCTTATAGCCCAGACCTTGCCCCTTCTGACTACCATTTGTTCCGGTCGATGCAGAACGTCCTCACTGAAATACGGTTCACATCAGAGCAGAATATCAAAAATTGGCTTGATTCATTCTTGGCTGCCAAGCCGGCGCAGTTCTTTTGGGATGGGATCCACAAATTGCCAGAAAGATGGAAAAAAGTCATAGCTTCAGATGGGCAATACTTTGTATAATACTATTGTATATGTTTTTCTTAAATAAACGTTCAAATTTTGAAAAAAACCGCACATAGATTGTTTCTATAATATAGAAACAATAAAAACCAAAAGTTTTGTCCATTTTGTTTCCAGGAACTATTAAATTGCTACTTTTACACACTTCAATAACTTATAGAATGAAATTCACCAAAAGAATGACTAAAAACACGAGCAAACCACTAAAAACACGACAAAGAAAAAATCGTGAACTGTCATGAAGATCATAATCTTATTAACGGTTACCAAAACAGTGTTGCCCCTTCATTTTATTGTGGAAGGATGTAATCTACTAAAATACACTCAAACAGAGGGTTTCCGGAAAATATATGTCCAACACGGGGCGAAAGGCTTATCTCAGCGAATTGGTCATTTACTCGTATAAGTACTATTAGGTCACTAGCCAGAATGGATACACCATACTACTTGCGAAAGAATTTATCGGGCTACTTCAGCAATAGAAGGTTGAGATATGAAACCGACGAAAGGGAAAAGTACTATGAAATTATCGCAGGAGTCCCACAAGGATCGGCCCCTACTTTATAATATCATGTAAGACGGAGTTTCCTAATTAACATTGCCACCAGGTGTAAAAATAATCGGAATCGCTGACGACATCGTCATTGTAACTGTGGCAAAGAAAATTTGCGAGATAGAGTCAGCTATGAACAATGCAATAAACCTTATTAAAGACTGACTTATATTCACCGGCCTCGAACTAACAGATCACAAAAGGCAAGTTGTTCTAATAACCAGTCGGAAAAATGTGGGCATAAGGGTAGGAAATCAAATCATTATATAAAATACCTATGAGCAATACTTGACAACAGACTAAGTGTTGTGCCTCACATCGACTATTCGGCAAAAAGGCTCAAATCTCCAGGCAGAACTTTCTGGAATATTGGCAAACATCAGAGGACCCGGATATGCTAGAAGAATATTAATATCTAAGGTATTAAACTCAGTCCTGTTATATGCTACCCCAATTTGGGTGGTGGCCCTAGCGATAAATGTAGCAAGGAGAAACCTATCATCAACATATCGATTTACGAGTAGCACATTAAAAGTAATTAGTGGCTTTAAAACGATTTGGGACAAAACCGCTTTTGTTATAGGCGGGATAATTCCAATTGATATCCTCGCGGATGAGATGCACAGAGCCTATAACAGTAGAACTTCTGGTCATCAAGAGGTAGTAGTCGTCAAACAGATCAAGGAAGAAAAAAGAGTGACTTCAATGACCAGGTGGCAAGCTCGGAGAAATACCACTATGAAGGGCAGATGGACTACAGATTGATCCCATCATAGATGTTTGGACAAACTGAAGGCTTGGAAACTGTAACTACCATCGTACGCAGTTCTTATCATCTGGTGAGTGTGGGTATCGAGAGTATCTACATCGCTTCGGGCACTATATCGCACCTTTTTGTGCAGACTGCCCAAATCAGGAAGAGACACAGAGAATGCAATATTCCATTGCACACGCTTTCTGGAATGGAGAACTGTCTACTTCCTTATTTGTTACAATGACTTGCAATCCTTTCAATAAAGGGGGTTGCTACATGCCCAGTTTAATCATTTCATTTGAAAATTACATATAAAATACATAGCTCAAATTGTTGATATCTATAAATTCCAGATATACGAACATACGCACACCATACATTACATTAATAGTTATGTTGCAAAACATACTATATGATGCATGGACCATATGGTGCTCTTAATCAAAATTCTGTTTATAGCATATGAGAAATTGTAAATGGATAATCGATTTTACAAAAGTTACAAGAGAATCAGTTAATGGATATCCATTGCAGGTACAGTCGGTGTGATAACGGTGTTAACGTTGATTTTCGAAGAAAATCACTTAACATTCATTATATTGTACCATTCAATCCATATTTACTTGCCATTGGAATGTTGAAGTTTGCAATGCAGTTAAAAGTGCAACTATAATGCGGAATTAGGCAATGAAAGAACAGATGGGAATCAGATTGATAAAGTGACAAATTTTTTGAATGGCCATTATCTGTGATCAACTGACGTATTAATAAATTTACAATGATTTTTCAATCGTACACTTCATTCATTTATCACATACTTAGACAGAATGTTTACTTCACAGTGGGACAAGAACGGGATGCAGTTGAAATTGTTAAAACCTAGTCCTTATCATTCTTTGCATTAAATGAAACTGATGCATCGCCGAATGTATATCGCTATATTAAACTCGAGTAGATGGTAAATGGAAGAAGAGAGTGGGTGGCGGTAATAAAATCATTACACGCATGTAACATATGTAATGTCTCCACAGGACGTAGAGCTTTTGCGTTTACGTTTGCTATTATTACATTTTTGTGGTTTTAATACATTTGAAGATTTCAGAGCATGTCACGCTCGCGGTATTGCTTCAAATGACAATGAATGGCGTGAATGTTCAAATGAAGCAAAGGAATTTTATTAGCCAAAACAAATGCACAATTTATTTGATGTTATTTGTGAATTGAATGTGCCACCAAATGGGATAAATTAAAAATTTTTGTTTATGAATGAGGAAAATTTTTTGCTTTGTGGTTTCTCTACCCGCAGAGCCTGGAATCAAACTTTCGAAGGATGAACAAGCTCAGAAATCTGGAGTTTCCTCGTATAGAGAAGCGATAGGTTCGCTGATGTATTTGATGGTGTGCACAAGATCAGAGATCTCGTATAATGTTGGCGTTCTTAGCAATTTTATCGAGCGTCCTTCCTTAACACATTGGCAAGGAATTAAAAGAATTTTAAGATTCCTAAAGGGAACGTCAGAGCGTGGAGTAACCTTCAATAGAGATTCCACCTACACCAAAATGACAGCCTACTGTGATGCGGACTGGGCTGGAGACGTTGATACGCGACGAAGTACAACAGGATTGATCGTGTTTTTAAATGGAGGCACAATTGCTTGGAGCTCTAAGAAACAGACCGTGACTGCGACATCAACAACAGAAGCCGAATTCGTAGCTCTATGTTCTGCAACAAAACCAGTTATAAGCATAAGGAGATTACTGTCAGATCTGGACCAACAACAAACTAAACCTACGATTATAAAATGCAACAAACAATCAAAAGACAATTAAAATAAAAGTTAAGAATCCTCAGTCATCGAAAAGAATAAAACACATCGACATTCAGTATTTTTACACATGTGATATGCAGAACAAGACTGAGATAGGTGTGCAGTATGTATCAACCAATAATCAATTGGCTGATACATTTAATTAGTTTGTTGCCTTTTTATTCAAAAGTGTACTTATATATTTACAAAAATTACCACTTACCATTTAACCTTTTCAATACAAGATCCTTTCCTATACTGAGACCAAATGCAAATCGAAGCACTTCCCTATCTTTTTACGAAAAAGCCTCCCCGTTTAGTTTACGCAGATAACTTTTTCTTTTTTTTTTGGTAGCTTATAAACATTTTTTTTTGTTTTTTCTATAATCACTATGGCTTTTGTCCATATAGTATTATATAAAACCTTTAAGTGGATCAAAAGCTTAAGTGAATAACTATGTATGCAGGTATATACTCGTATATACTTAATTTTTTTAAGGATTGATATAACTTATGCTACTTACTCAAGAATTAAATTTTTCATTTTTAAGTACGTATGCTTTAGAATTATATCGTATAAACCTACAATATTTATATGAATACGGTTATCCCGATTTAATTGTTTATAACCAATTCTTTTACTTTTAAGCCAGACACAATCTTAGTATTAGCTTTTAGGAAACATATTTTTTACATAAACAAATACATTGATTCGGATATAAGTCTCAGTAAAAGTAAACATAAACATAAACATAGGGAGTCTCAGATCTGATCGGTCAAATTTTGATGGCTGATAGATTCGTAAGCCTTTTGGAAGCTTATCCATTCAGTTGCTAAAAAAGTTCTCGTTTTTGGAGGCGAGATCAGAATAGTTGGTAATCCGCTCATGCAATATCTAGAGTATATGGTGGCGGTGGCTTCGCTCTTTCCGTTGGCCAGAGAAGGGCGGTTGAGCTGAATTTCCGTTTTATTGTTTAACCAGCTTATTAAATATGTATTAAACCCTTGGTGTTCCACCAGGAGCACAGTACTATTCCTTCAAATGCAGACCAGCTATTGATGTTGTTGCGGAGTTTCCGCTCTTCAAATATGGGCTATTTTTCTTAACCTATCAATCTTAACTAGTCAGGCTCGACCTGTTTTCTGACCATTTTCAGATTAAACTGTCCTAAATTTTCATAGGACATTAAATATCAAAAACCATTGAAAAATACTACAAGTACTCTTTTTTTATCAGGAAGTTATTTTCGTGACCCCATCGGTCGCACTTATTTCAGCTAATTAAACGGTTCGATTGACACTAGATGGTTTTTTTCAAGGGGTTATCGCCGGCGAAGGATAATTAGGGAGGAAAGAAAGATAAATATCAATGTATGTTGGTTTTAAATTTCTGAATCTTACAATGACTAGAAAATAGAACCGGGCTTGAGGGTATACTGATGAGCATTCATAGCGAGACTGGTGTTACGTTTAAAGATTTGGAGGGGTGGAATGCTACTGGCAATTTCTATGGAGCACTTATGGTGGAAATAGTGTATTATGGAATTAGCACAGAATAATACCACTTGTTTTTCCGTTTCAACACTACTAGATATGAGCATCAGCACTCTGTTGTCGCTAGCGAAGCTTAGCTCCACGGGTGGCGAACCCAGCAAGCAGTCTTATACGTTCTTAGATTCGAGCCGGATGTAGGATCGCAGTTGTCCTTTTTGTTTTTTTTCTTTCTTGCTGCAATAAGATTTCCATCAGCATGCTATGGTATGAGGACTTACTGTTGGGATTAGCGGATGTGTAAGATCAGGAGATGTGGTCTGATGAACCTGTTTTTAAGAGAGAAGGACGTACCGTATCGAGTTGAGTCGAAACAGTCGAGAGGCAACTGGTTGTGCTGGGTGAAATTTGGAGGATTTTTGGCATGTAGTTTGGAAAAGAAAAGGCGAGTTGTGAAGAGTCAAGTAAATCGGTCGTAGTGCAAATTGGGGGTTCAAAAAGAAGAAAAAAAAAAGTAAAGTCGAGGAAAGTAAACTAAACAGTTCGGCAATCGTTTAAACAAAACAAAAATGTGTACTGATGTAGGGATTGAGAAATAACATAGAATTAATGCTCACTTAGTACCCTTGTTCGTTCACCTTCGCTTGAGAAAAAAAAAAGGAAGTGTTAATTTAATAAAGGGGCAAATAACTGTCCGGTAGCGCAAAAAAAAAACGAAACTATCGGAAAACGTAAATCATTTTCTTGTGTATGAATAAGAATAGACAGACTGTGAAATAATTTTCCTTGGTGGTGATCGTTTGACACTCCGAGTTCTTTGCCCTATTAATTTTTTTTTGTGACCAGCACCATTTGGATGCTTGAGTTTAAAACAAGAAGCGACTGGAATCAAGAGGATCGGGATGAGTCGAGTTTGGCTGGAAGCAGCGATACGTACCAGATAAGCTTAACTTGTTTTATATATGCATTTGGCATATTATTATAATAAATTCTTCATACGCGGGCATATATTATACGAGTATAATAGTTGGTTCGCTGAATTTGATTATGCTGTCCCGTATCGCGAATAATAGATAGCCTGGGTTTGTTTCTGCGATTTTAGTTTAGTTTTTTTTTTGTTTTCTTTTCTTCTTTTTTTTCTCTTTTTCTATTCTACTCGTAAGCTATTTGAATTTGTTAAGGTTGTTAAGCTAGATTGGAAGATTGGAATTTTCTAACATTATACTAAGTGAATTAAAGGAACGGAAAATTTTGTAACGTTGGGAAAACATTCGTTTTTTTTATTTGTTTGTCATAGTAAAAGAAGCGCGAATCCCACATTTACTCGCGATTCTGGGTGTGGGTAGTTAAACGGAAGAGCAATCACGTGGCGCTCATTTTTACCATCTTAACCTACGACTACTCTTCGCGATGATCGGTCGGCGGTAACAAGTGATAGAACAAAATGAGACACGACGTATTTCGTCGGAGTTCGAGGGTCTCTATTGACTGAATGACATTAGAATCACCTATTAGTTTTATCGCATGGTTTTGAATCCTATTGCATCCAGCAGGTGCAGCGATGTTTTGGGCCCCCTGACCAGATGTGTGCATTGCACTCCAATTTTGGGCGGATAGTGCCTTATATTGTATATTGAGGCCAGATCAGAAGCGGAAAAGTACTTCTTACTGACATGTTATCATCGAATATGTTGTTATTCCAACGTAAATAGTGATTCACACACATACCGAGAATGGAAAGTTTTTTAGTTTCGGCGATGCAAGTGCCATTCATGAATAATAGCTAGGAGTTTAAATTTCGTCTTAACGACAGCACACAGCATTGTATTTTGGAAGCATTAAATTTCACTCTGTTCATAGTTCCTCAGTTGATTATGCTATTAATATCGGGTTTAAAGACCTTAACATATGGTCTACTGCCATTCTCGTTCTACAGCCAAAAAGCAGGGACGTGAGTAAACGAATATGAAAAGCAGAGAGTGTTGTCGTCAGCAAAGAAATATATTGGCTTAGAAGTAGCAGACAAGAGATCATTGATGAAAATTAGAGGTAGTGTCGGAGGCTGAACGGAGCCCTTGGGTACATCATCATTTATTTTGTGAATATCAGGCTTGAAACCATCTAAGGCATCTTGAATTGAACGTTCCGAAAGGTAGTCTCTAATCCTTTGAAGAAGGGAGTCGTCGATCATAAATAAACGCATTTTCGACAAAAGAGCCTGATGCCAAACTCTGTCAAATGCCCAAAAATATCAAGTGCAACTATCTTGCTTTCGCCAAACTGATGTATTCTTTGATTATACTTGTCGGTGAGACATGCCATCAAATGACCAGTGGACCTGTTGCTGCGAAAACCATACTGTCGGTCATTGAGAATTATTCTTGTTTCGAGATATTTCATGAGCTGACGGCTTATCAGCGATTCCATGATCTTGGAAAGAAAGAAAGAAAGACGTAAGTACAATAGATCTGTAGGAGGAGAGAGAAAAATATTCGCTTTTTTAGGGATGGGCTGGACAAATGCTGTTTTCCATATGTTCGGAAAGAGCCCTATAGAGTAGGATTGATGAAAAAGCTTACGAAGTGGTTTCGCCATCTGGACCAGCGGATTTGTGTATATTAAGATCTTTAAGTACTCTGGCTACTACACGAGTGCGAAAGTGGATTCGTCCCATTGAAGATTCGACGCATCAAGTGTAAGCGGAGGCAAAGCACAATCTGGAAGTGTTGAGCTGCCCACAAAGTGTGCAGCAAGCAGATTGGGCTTGTCTAAAAAGCTAGGATGTCATTGTAAATGAACGTTTGGACGGAGGATGAGGCAGAATTTCTGATATTTTTGAGGAACGACCAAAAGCTTTTACTGCCTTTGGGATATTGTAGAATTTTTTGCCTCAGTTTTTGGTCATATTGAAATTTCACACGCTTAAGTAAGACGTTGCAGTTATTCATGGCTCGTTTGAACTTTTTTCGGTTTTCCTCTGTAGGCTCGGTCTCGTGGGACCGAAAAAACTTTCTTCTAACACTGCTAGTCTCTTTGCAACTCGAATCGTATAACTTTTTTTCTTTTGGTTTAATACTCTTCATCCGATTACGGATAAAGCATCTCATTCCGAAGAGAATAGTCGATGCCTGCAAGCGCTTAAAAGATGTGAGTAAGTCTGCCGGTATAATTGGAATACGCGGTTGTCCGGTGGCTGGACCGGTGGCTGGCCCGGTGAGAATAATCGCTACAATTCTTTTATTAATAATCATCAGCCACTACACAGTTAGGCGGTCTTAAATTTCTTAACAGCATGATGGGGGTACTGATCTTTAATATCAGGTCGTGCGGTGGCAAGCCCGAAGGATTTAGGGAATTTAAAAATTCGTGTGGGTAGTTTACTTTGTCTTCCATAGTGCTGCCTATATCAATTGACTTATAATGTTTTATTAGGCCAGGAAATTTATGCTAAATAAAATCAATTATTTCATTGACTGCATCGTTTCTGGGGGATATTATTGCTCTTGAACAAAGTCTATGATAGTTTCTTTGTAGAAGATTTTCTGCACTAGGATATCTTGTATTTATAAAATGTTCCAGACTATGAACTATGCATTATCCAGTTTAATTTCCACGCTATGAGCATTAGTACTTGGAGAGGAAGGCAAATTCATATGTTCTTCAATATTTGCAGCATTTACAATAGCATTTGATTAAAGGTATCTCCTAAATCAATCGTTGGCTCTCAACTTTTGTTGGTTCCAACATATATTATAATTTAATCTTTCCGATATCATGCAGAATGTTGCTGAGGGATAGTTAGATAATAACCATCTTTCCCATCGAAAGATATTGTAGCGGATCGTGAGCACGATGCAATTCAGAAAATCTTTTTAGCTGGCATCTATCTACTATGCAGTACTACTAGAGTTGTTTGAAAAGTTTCCGCACTCGTCAATGAAAGCTAGTGAATACTGGTTGTATATTTTTTGACAGTTACTTACCGAAGTTTCAGTCATTTTGGACATGCAGTTTTTAGTTGACAGTCGTTTGAGTGAGTCGATGTGAGTGTTTTTTGTGAAAATGGAAAAAATTGAGTATCGAGCTGTTATTAAATTCTTGTTTTTGAAAGGCAATACACCTACGCAAATCTAAAATGAGTTGGACTCTGTGTATGCGACTCTGCACCATCATTTACCACAGTGAAATTTTGGGCAGCTGAATTTAAACGTGGCCGTAAGGGCTTGGGAGATGATGAACGTTCGAGACGTCCAAAAACTGCAATAACTGACGATAACATTGCTAAAGTTCACCAAATGGTGTTAGACGACCGCCGAATTAAAGTGAAAGAGATAGTAGAGGTTATGAAAATGTCCAAAGAACGTGTTTGCTATATATTAAATCAAGATTTAAGCATGAGAAAGCTGTCCGCGCGTTGGGTGCCGCGTTTGCTTACGTTAGACCAAAAACGTATTCAAATGAACATTTCCAAAAATTCAGTCAAAAGAGTGGACTGCAAAGGACGAGCCGTCTCCAAAAAAGCAAAAACTGTTTTTTCGGCTGGGAAAGTGATGGCGACTGTTTTTTGGGATGGTAAAGGAGTTATCTTAATCGATTATCTTCAAAAGGGAAAAACTATTACAGGAGCATACTACGCATCATTACTTGGCAAGCTGAAGGCAGAAATTGCGGAAAAACGGCCACATTTGCAGAAAAAGAAAATTCTGTTTCACCAAGACAACGCGCCGCCTCACACCTCAGCGGTTGCCATGAGTTACGGTTTGAACTGCTTGACCATCCACCTTATTCAGCAGATCTAGCCCCAAGCGACTTCTTTTTGTGCCCGCATCTAAAAAATGAGGAGGCAATCACCTTCCTGAACAATTATTTTGCAGAGAAAAACTCCAAGTACTATTTGGATGGGTCTGAGAGATGGTAGCTTCGCTGGGAGAAGTGTGTAGAGTTACAAGGAGATTATGTAGAAAAATAAAAAAAAATTGAAAAAAATGGCTTGTTTCATTGTTCGGTCGGAAACTTTTCAGTTAACACTCGTATATCACCAGATCCTTCGTCTTCATCGAGTAATAGGACAGCAACCTCATAAACTGTCGGCACATTGTAGATACCTGGGTGCTGGTTTTGTGATGTGCGATCAGCGTGGATAAATAATTTTAAGTTTTCTCATGAGCTCTGTTCTACATAGATCGTATTCGAAACTGCGTACGTTAGGTTGTGGGTGTATAAGGCGGAAAGTTACTCGTTTATCAAATCTATTTTTAACGTGAGGTAATGTTTGATCGCAATGATAGCTTATCGCCATAGGAGATAAAATAAATTTGCAAACGTTATGGGTTTTAGCCTGCTGGTGGTAGAAAGCTTGTCATGAGATGGTAAATCTGTCTATCCACCTTAAAAGTAGGCTCCGAACAAAGTCATTTGTCGAAGGCTATTATACCTACGAGTATGTATATCATCCCAAATATTTACAGATAATGGATGATCGACATTCCTGAAAATCGGGGAGAAATCCTTTTCCAGCAGCACTACCCACACCGTTTGCTTCATTGCTTCATTTTTTTATAATATTTGCATAGGGTGCGGCAAAATAACGTTCTAGTAAAAGAAGAAACTAGTTAAAACTGAAAAACGTTCCATTCTCGGTATGTATATCAGTGACAACCTATGTTGGAATGACCACATATTTGATGTAGCCAAAAATGCTGCGAAATGTCTAGGTTTCCTCAAATGATGTAAGAAATATTTTTTCTCCTCTGATCTGATCTCAATTTGGGCGGCATTCATCCACCCAAAATTGGAGTACAATGCTCACATTTGGTCAGGTGCATCTAAAACATATCTGCACTTGCTAGATGGGAATCAAAACCGTGCGATAAAACTCACAGCTGATACCCTCGAACACCGGCGAAATGTCTCCTATCTTTCTCTATTTCATCGCTATTTTCACCATCAATGCTACACACAAATCGCCAATAGGATTCCGCCCCTTCAAACTTTCAACCATAACACCCGTTCTGCTATGAATGCTCATCAGTACGCCAGCAAGCCTGCTTTCGGACGAACTCTAAAATATCGTGATTGGTTCCTCAGTCGCTTATGGAATACCCTGACAAGCTCTCTTTTCCTTATAACTTCTTCCTCCCTAAATTTGCTTCGCCCGCACTGTGTGCAAAGATTGTAAGGGTGTAATAACCTCGTGAGCGCAAGTAATGTTGCTGGATGTCACTGGATTTAAAAAAAAACACAATGCTTTTGATATTATATTAATCCAGGCCTCAACTGGACCTTTCGTTTTTGTTTACTCGCAGTTTTTTTTATAATACAATATTGCATGCTTAGATCTAACCCGCTGTCTCGAGCTGTGTTGCGATCAGATCTATAAGCGAATTATTGGTCTCTTGTCTGTGATTCCGCTTGCCGTTTTATAAGTTGTATTTTGATGATATTGCTGAAATGGGTTGACCCATATTTGGGTTGCTTGCACTTGCTGTTACTCTTGGTGGTTTTGGGGAATGACCAGAGTTACTGGTGTTGCATATATTACTCCTCCTCGGTTTAGATAAGAATTCTCCTAAATTCTATTCTTGGTATCTTTGGTTACTATGTATTTGTTTTTTTGACAAAAGTATGTTGATATACCTACAAATTATAATTATTACTAAGATTAAGTTTATGCTATATGAAATATTACTATGTAAATTTAGTTCTCTTACTGTTTCTATGTTTTCAAAATTATTAGTAACAAATTCGTTAAAAGTAACAGTTCTTCCAATTGAAGAATTTCGGTTATTATTGGGGTAAAAGAATTTTTCTTGGATAATTTTCTGTTGATTATAAAAATTTTCTTTTCAAATACTCGTACATATGTATTTGACAATCGAAGAAGTTAATAAGACAATTCTTGTTTACTATAATTTTTCTGTTGTCAGAATTTTGTACATGTTCTTCTTCATATGTGTTTTTAATTATTATAATATTGTAGTTTTATCTAACCTGTATCTGAGTTTTATTATTACAATATACCTTAATCTACAACTATTCGTTATTACACAATGTTTACTTTGTTCTTTAAGTTTTAAATCTGGTTGGTATATAACACATGGGCCGTTTCTAAGAGAGGGCACTACTTGAATTAAATCCATACCATTTCCAGTTAGTACCAACCTTCAAAAGATACGTGTATAAATTTGACAGCTGTCGGACGATTAGTTCTCGAGATAGGTATAGCGTTGTGAGTGAAGCAACTTTTGTAATTGTGAAAAAAAATGGATTCAAAGCATTTCATTCAAAGTGTTGAATTATCATTGCCTTTTGATGGGAAAAAATGCAGCCGATGCAAAGAAATGGCTTGATAAGTGTTACCCTGACTCTGCACCAGCCGAACCAACCATTTGCAAGTGGATTGAAAAATTTAAAAGTGGTCATACAAGCACCGAAGATGATGCACGCAGTGAACGTCCAAAAGAGGCTGTTTCAGATGAAAAAAATCAAAAAAGTCCACAAAATGATTACGAATGAACGTAAAGTGAAGTTGATCGAGATAGCTGAGGCTCTGAAGATATCAAAAGAGAGTATTGGATATATCATACACGAATATTTGGACATGCTCACAGTCGACCAAAAACAACAACGAGTTGATGATTCAGAGGAGTGTTTAAAGCTGTTCAACCGCAATAAAGCCGAATTTTTGCATCGGTTGAAACTTGGCTCCATCACTTCACACCAGAGTCAAGTCGGCAGTTAGCTGAGTGGCGAGCAGGCGACGAACCTCGTCCAAAACGACCAAAAACTCAACAGTCTGCTGGCAAGGTTATGGCATCCGTATTTTGGGATGCACATGGAATAATTTTCATCGACTATCTCCAAAAGGGGCAGACTATTAACAGCGACTATTAAATTGCGTTGTTGGAGCGTTTGAAGGACGAAATCGCAGAAAAACGGCCGCATTTGAAGAAAAAGAAAGTGCTGTTTCATCAAGACAATGCACCGTGTCACAAGTCGATGAAAACGATGAATTCGGCTACGAATTGCTTCCCCACCCACCGTATTCTCCAGATTTGGCCCGCAGCGACTATTTCCTGTTCGCAGACCTCAAAAGAATGCTCGCCGAAAAGAGATTTAAGACCGAATTGCCGAAGCAGAGGCCTATTTTGAGGCTAAACCGAAATCGTACCACAAAACTGGTATCGAAAGATTGAAAAATCGTTTCAATCAGTGTATCGCCCTCGAAGTCAACTAACATATATTGATAAATAAAGTTGAATTTTGCAAAAATTTTGTGTTTTACTATAAAACGCCACTGACAGCTTATTGTAACAAAGGGTCATTTTTGTAATCTATGGAATAGTTGAAACTAATGACAGACTTCACTTTATCTAAGGCTTATTTGTCTATTTCACACTTTCTCTACAGTTTGATAATCGGTTTCTTTTACTTTCTGACAATATTTGTACTTTTAATAAAAGTATTTATATATGTACAACAGTTATAAACGATAGAAAGATCTGGGTTTTCAGCACGAGCCTTAGTACCTGGGAAGTCCGAAACTTAATACAAACTCACTTGATTCATGTACATTTGTACATTTTACCTACCGATCTCATCTATATAATTTATTTAAACTATCAAAAAATATTCTCTATCTTTGCAGAGCTCCAATGCACATGCGTCCGCTACGAATCTCTGAATGTGGCAGGGCGAATCGCTATTAGCGGCACCTTAAAAGGCAAACATATGCTATCGAGGACTTTTCTCTAGACCTTTTTAAGAGTTGCAATTGATACATTATTGTGATGTATAGAGCTGGCCAATGAAATAGGAGTGAACAAAATTTTTTTTAATTATTTCAGTTTTTTTTACCTTTCAGATTAAATTTATATTAGTTCAATTTGACACAGCATCTTACAACAAATTCAAAAGAATTGATTAACCATTAATATAACCAAGTAAAATTATGAAAAAAATTAAAACTTATTTCAGTACTCGTTCAAAAAATAGGTGTGTTGTTCTGAAATGAAAATAATTTCAATGTTAAACAATATTTTTTTTAAAAATGAAAATTTTCTGCTTTACTTGCTTTAGTATTGAATATGTATTGCATATCATTATTTGCTAGGATTTTGTTAATCCGCAGAGGCATTGAATCAAATAATGTACGGCATTTTTATACGGGTATAGAATACCATTCCTTTTTGACGGCTTCCCATAATTTCTTTTTGGCGGGCAAATATTGGCCCACCAATTTTATTTTCAGCTCATTTTACAAGTTCCCGATGTGTGTTTCGGATAATTATCTTCTTGGAAAAGCCATGCAAGGGGAATGTTTTCCTCATCGTAAGGAAACATGACATTTTACAATATGTGCCTGTATTCAAATTTTGTCATAGAGTGGCAAATTTGAAAAAACGAGACCAACACCGTGCCAAAGAAAACAACCCGGCACCATTATGAAATTCCTTTTCATTTGGTCTTCGAACGTTGTGTGCAAAGTACTAGGAGAACAAATTAACCTTTGTTTCGTCATTCCAGCGAACATTACGCCGTTTCTTAATACCTTCCGGGAACCTCCAAGGACGGTGGCTTACAGCAAATTATTTGCGAAAGCCTAAATGTCTTGCTCGTAATAGAGGCACCTTTCTTGCAACTTTGCCCGGAAGGTTGGCATCTTAGAGACTTCTGCGAACTGTGCGTGCGCCAACTTGTTGGACAATTTCACAGAAAATGTTTCTCGAGGATAACAAAGGATATGATTTCGCAAATAACACTATGTGGAGGTCTGTAGTTGGTGAAGTTTTTTTTCCTTTTCCTCCTCCACAGCCTTGACTGGTTTTAGCGTATTTTTCAGCAAATTTTTGGATCACCGATAAAATGTCACGTAGCACAATCTTAAAACAGAATGATTTTGAGTCGTCATTACTGTCATATAGGAAACTAAACAAAAAATAAAATATCTTCCAGTTTTTCTAATCGCCAAACATTATTGGTGCACACCTATTTCTTTGACCAGCTGTGTATCTCTTTTGGTTAAGTCAGCGTAAGTTTACGCTTAAAGAGAGTTTTTATTATTTGATTACAAAAGGCCGATATTTCTCTAGTAACCTTATACTAAATATGAACGATTTATATGTTTGTTACACCTAAATCTTTCTACTTTTCTTGAGAGTCGTTCCGGACTCATCGCTGTGTTTCTTTTGTACGATATGAAAAGCCAACAGACTTTGAGCATTGTTGTTTTTACTTCGAATTCTCATGTTATTTCTGTACTGGATTCAACTTTCGTTTTTTCGTCATTGTACACATCGCGTACCATTTTTATATACTATGTCTCGGGTACATTTTGAGCTTAAAACACCGTCCATATAAAATCACCAGGAAGTCTACCAAATGCTTTTCCTAAATCGGTGAAGACGATATGCAGCTCTTTCGAACCTTTCCAAAATTTTCATATTTTTTAGAGATTCTGATTTTTTCCTTAAATAAAACACAAAGAAAATAACTTGATGACGATTCATTAAATTCATTTGAAAGATTATTTCATGCCATTTAATATTTCAAAATAGTTTTGGGCATATGTCCACCACGGCTGCCTTGTACAGCGCATTCTAAAGATCCCATTTTTGACGACTTTTTCGAGTGATTGACGGCGTATAACGCATATTATTCCAACAGTGTTTTCCTCTAAAGCGTCAATCGTTGCTGAATCATCAGTGCAACTAGCTTCACAGGGGCCACGTGAGTCAAATCGCACGATCTTGGTTGCCAATTGATGGGACCATTTCTTAAAATGACACTATTGCAAAATCATGTCTTCAATAAAGCGATGATTTCGTTAGTAATATGGGTTGCAGAACCATCTTGTTGGAATCACAGTTTTTCCACTTTGATGTCACTAAAATTTGGCGGTAAATAATCGTTGACCACCGCGTTGTACCGGTGCCTATTAACAGTAACTTGTTATCCGGCCTCATTTTTGAAAACCTTAGGACCGATGATAACACCAGCGTACAATCCGCACCATATGGTACATTTTCCTGGATGCTATGCCATCTGGTGGATTGTCCTTATTCCCAATATGGCAACTCTGCTTGTTTACGTAGCCATTTAACCAGAAATGAGTCTCATCACTGGATAAAATTTTACGGGAAAAAAACTTAGTCAAGTGCCAGTTGATTTAAAGCAAAATCATTGAATACCCGAAGCTCTTGTATTGTACCAATTGGATTTTATAAGGTTTGAGGTAAATTTTACTTCCGAACGCACTGTTCTCATTCTTGTTGTGGTGTGAGTATTCAATAGCGTAAATTGGGTTGTGAACGTCTTCAATAATTCGATAAATGGCCCGTTTAGAAGTTCCGGACAGGTTCAGTTTTGGGAATAAATTTCAACGATGTGAAATCGTTATTGTCGCGTCAATCTTTCCATAATGAAATGGTGAACTGCACAGAAAACAAATGAAGCTTAGCAGTTCAATGTGAAAGCAGCCTCTATCATCCGACTTTTCTTTTGCCCCACCTACGGAGTGGGAACCTGATCAGGCATACAGACGTTATGTAATTTCATTAGATGTTAATGCGCCTCGGGCTTAGTTTAGGTGTGAAAGTGCTCTAATATGATTTTTCCTAGTTCAGTTATGCAATATGCAATACAATACAATAGTAGTATACGATAAGCAGAAAAACGAATTGTGGCAATATTGTGCAAGCCGTTGACGCATGTCGAGCTGCACAGCAATTGTATGCCTTCACAATGCAACTAATATAAAAATTTATTGGTAAAAAATACATAAATACACAAAAATACATAAGTAGAAAATAATTAAAATGATTTGCGTAGCCAGTTTGTAGTGTTTTTTTTTTTAAGCAAGCTCTTACCGTTCAGTGATTAAAATCCTTAATAACTGATTTTTCAATACCAGAATATGCAGACATGGTTTCTGTGTGCAAGTGTTGGTAACGGCGATGAAGCCAGTTTAAAATACGGGAGAAGATACCCTGAAAGTGGTCCATCGGATCAATGGGGGAAGCAGCTAGAGAATCACATTCTCCTAGGACGGAAGGGGTCGACAAACAAGTAAGCAGGCGCGTTGGTAAATCTATTGTTGGCATTCCCTCTAAACCTCAGCGTCATAGCTTGATGAACGCAGTGGCAGACCATCGACATCGAAAACCGACGAAAATATTGATGAAGTAAAAGAAATGTTGGTCAATAACCGCAAATTAACCATTAGAGAGATAGCGGAGGACTTGAACATTGCCTATGGATCCGTCCAAGACATTTTGGTTAATGATTTGAGTTTCTGTCGTGTAGCAGCAAAGTTGGTGCCAAAGAGACCGTGTTGACGTCGCAAAAGAGATGATTTGCGAGGCTGAATCCAATCCCACATTCATCAAAAGGATCATTACTGCAGACGAGACGTGGGTTTATGAGTACGACACGCAATCCAGACATCAGGCAAGTGAATGAGCCGCGACCAAAAAAACCACGTCGTTTTCTATCAAAAAAGAAGGCAATGCTCACGGTTTTCATGGATTACAACGGTGTTGTGCATCATGAACTTTTGCCAGAAGGCCAGACAATAAAGAAAGAGTATTATTTGGGCGTTATGTGACGTTTTCGTGAAGAAATTCGTCGAAAGAGACCAGAATTGTGGGCAGAAAACTCGTGGATTTTGCACCATGATAACGCACTGTCGCACAGCGACATCACTATTCGTAATTTTTTGACGAAAAATGCAACAAATACCATCCAGCAGCCACCGAATTCATCTGATTTGGCTCCGTGTGACTTCCTTCTGTTCAATCGAGTTAAAAAACGACTACGGGGAACGCGTTTCCGCAGCCGAGAGGAGTAATGGAAAAATCGCAGGAAGCACTGATGGACATACCGAAAACCGAATATAAAAAATGTTTCGTGGATTATTGGATCAAGCGCTGGCATAAGTGTGTTGCAGTCGACGGGGATTACTTTGAAGGGGAGAATATAGATTTAGATGAATGAACTTGTATTTTATATTTTCTGAATAACTTCCGGAAGCTTTTTGATCAAGGTGGTATATCTGGGGAATTCCACATTTAGAATAAACGTATCTATTCCATTACGCAACATTAGTTTCAATACGGGGACTTAGAGAAGCAATTGAATTTCTGCAATTACTTTTCGGAAAGACACTTTGTCACTGTGAAGAATCTAACTTTGCTAGGGATGGCATTATTAATTTCCATAATTTGCGTTTCTGAATAGAAATTAACGGCCATCCAATGAAGTAGAGAAGTTTTCAACACAAGTGCAGCGTCAATGTCTGTTAAAGCATGGTGGACAAAAAGCTAATTTGAACGTATCGGCCCGCTCCAACGCACTTTTTTGCCCCCACACTTAGTTGAATCAAATATACGGCATAGTTCGTCCAGTGCTAGTGTATTATATGTATATAGTAGAATTTACAGGATTAGTGTAAGCATGCTCCTTGTGTTTAGAGTAAAGAGTTGTAAGGTAAATCATTTTGTCAAACCAAAGTACGAGTTTAAACCGTTTCCCAGGTTAAATCCTTATCGAACCTCTCCCAGGGTAGGACTTCTGTTAACTTCGAAGATTCAAAGTATTGTAGTTTACTATCCCTGCAACTATAATTTTTAGAAACACTGAAATAGGCAATGAGCAATCTACATACGAGTATCCTATCGACATTTTTCCATGCTTATATTTCCTGCGAAAGGAGGTCATTCCCTAGTATCGCTTTTTTCACAGGGCAATGTATTGTACTTGATTAGATTTTTTCAAAATTTCCAATTTGGTCACTGCCTAGAGCTTAAAATGGTATACTCGTATTATATTAAGCTTTAAATCAAATAAAAGGTGCTGATTCTCGACAAAATTTGCAAAAGAGTGATAAATGACGATTTGAGTGCTCTAGGAAGACTTAAGTGTTCATCCAAGACGACGGATATGTTTGAGTTCAGCAGAGAAATGCCTCGATAATAATTCTTCCAAAACAAAACATATAGAGCTGATAACGCTCTTGGCTTCATCCGTTCATATTAGGTTGGATATTTGATGCAAATATGGGTTTTGGAAAAAGTTCATTTCGTTTTCTTAGTATAATTTGACTGAGAAATTCTTCGGCCTTCCAGTTTTCCGACTATCGGATATTGAGAAGGCGGATTCCTTCTTTTACTAATTTTATATGGATAACCCAGACAAATTTTTTTGCGGTTTCCTAATATATTTACTTACTGGAGAGAGGTTCGTTAGAAAATATGGGAAAGAGGCAAGCTGTTACGAAATAACGGGATATTGGAAGTGGGTGGACTTATGTACATCCAGAGAGTCAGCTTAAATATTTGAGCTCCTTTGTCAAAATGCGTGCTACACAGTGAATCGAAACCCAGACATTGATTAATTTCTGTAGTAAAATTGAATATGAAATATTGAATGTTAAAATAAATATAAAATAAAATAAATTAAAAAATTGTTAAAATATTGCTCGTTGCTAGCTGATAGCAATGATAAACAAAATGTTGAGGTTGGTAGAAGTATTTCAACAATGAATTGGCGTGAATCCGCAGTATACATAGTTATATGTATACATAAAAAAAATAATTTCAAATGATTTTATTTTCCAGAATTCGTACTCTTGTGTTTTTATGGAAAAAAAAATATTTATTCTGAGTCAATTTAAATATTTCAATTCAAAGCTCGTGTATTTAAAAGGACAATGCAAATAGATTGTTTTTTTGTTTTATTATTTTTTCCATAAAAATTTATCTCTAGAGGACGTGTGGATAGTATTCTTGGATGCGAGCCAAGCAAATAGTTTCCATTGGGATTTTTATTGTCCCTTTTACACAGGTATGTGTTGATTTCCGGCACATGTGCTGACCAATCATTATGCTGCGGATGATTGTTTGTCACGTGTGCTGACCTGGCAGATTTTTATATTGGTAATGCTGATAATAACCACCCGATTGGAAATGACACACATGAGCACAAAATACAGATATATATCTGTATAAATATATATATGGTATATCTGTATAAATACAATATTTGCTTTAAAGCTTTGTCGGATTGTTTAAAGTCTACCGTCACAGGACAAATTTCGTAGGGTATCATATATTTGGTATATGTAAATAAATACAATATAGCGTTCAAAAAATGGAATACAATAGTTTCACAAGAGGTGGAGCAGAGGATTTTCGACTAAAAGCACTCTTGATGGCGAAAGCCACCCCGGTATTTATTCCGAGGTTCTATTTCAAATTAGTCTCATCGTTATACTCGTATAGTACACTCTGACCAATTCTGCTAAACTCAACGCCTTTATATAGAAGACATAAGCAGAAGCTCTAGACTATTAGAATAAATTGCTCTGAAATTAAAATTAAAAAAACTCGTTTAGTGTTGTTAAGGTATTACTCGATATCTCCTGAACTTCTACATATACATTAATGAAAAGGAGAACACCTTTGGTAGCACAGTTTGTAAGCAAAGCCCACCACATGACACTACTGTCTGCCAACGAACTTAGAGTTATTGGCGGTTTTTAAATCATGAAACGCTGAACTAAATTGATCTTTTTGCGATAAATATAATGCATGGCTTCAGTATTCTGAATATCCGAACCCTCCAGGCAGCCAACATTGAGTCGAATTAATGATGATTTGTTGCAGTCAAGGTAATAATGCGGATTTCTTAAGTCCCACAACAAAGTAGAACTACTGTGAGAATATATAACGCGGAAAACCTGCAATCGCAAGAGATAGTCAGAATTCTTCCCGACCGCGTAATTCGAAATCTCTCAGCATGGTCCATGCCACCAGCATCAAGTACCAAAGGCCAGTGGCAACGCTGCTAACTTGCCATCAGAAATGCAACTGGATTTCACCCGACCGCCACCTAGAAATTCCTGGTTTGAAGAATAATGGCGGCAAGCACATGTATCTAAATAAGAGCCGTACTGAGTGGCGCTACACCGAAGGACAAGAGCCGCTCGAAAGCTCTACGAGCAAATGAGATGGTAAGAACATCGAATTTTCCAGAAGAAGAAAAGGGAGTACTAGAAGCGCGTGATTGATAGTCTATACTCCAGGTATAACGTACGGAAGTTTTACCAATAGGTAAAAAAAACTTAATTTTGTCGTAGAGTCAATGTCAGAGGCACAATGTTTCAAAAGACTATGCAACTGCTACCGTATGTCGATGATACTAATATAATATTATATTATGTAATTTTTAAATTTTTAGTTTTTCGTAATTTTCCATAGTTTTAGGTTTTGAACATGTTTTAGAACGTTTGGAATCTGGTGAATACTGTATTTAACAAAGTCTATGAGGACTGGTGGCATTCTTGCCGCACACAATTTTCCACAGCCATATATAGCATGACCGTATAATTTCTGTGATGAAATATGTAACATGTTGGTTTCATTTACAATACTCTATGCAAAACTGATGTTCAATCGTATCATACAATAGTAAAATTAAGCTCAATTTGTTTCTAAAGTAGACTTAAAGTGACAGATCACATATCAAAGGAACAATATCATAGCATTGACGAAATTTTTTTTTTCTTGCCCACCCAATAAATAAATATAATCAATTAATTTTACCATAAGAGTGGCGAATAAAATCTTAATGCATAAAAAATTTGTTTCATATCACCGTCTGCCATCTAAAGCCATTAACATTTTTGTTCAGCGATAGATACTACATATGAATATTACACAAGGCAGGTATATTATTGGTTATGGGACAGTAGAACAGACAGTTCGCGTTACCAGCAGCACTCAAGGTCTAACCCGATTTTTGAGCCTAAACCCATATTGATGCCTCCGTCGCATATTTTTTTTTTTTTTTTATAATTAGCGCGAGCTCAAGGGATTATTTTTTTAGTACCCTTAAAATGTTTGCACACAGCGCGGGTGAAGGAAAATCTGGGTAGTATGGAAAGACAGGTGCCGGTGAACGTTGGTTTTAAATGTTTAAAGGTTATAATGACTTGGAAATAAAGACCTAGGCAGGGCATTCCATAAGCGAGTTGTACGGCTTAGGAACGAATCACGATATTTTAGAGTACGTCCGAACGTGGGCTTGAGGGTATACTGATGAGCATTCATAGCGACACGGGTGTTAGGGTTAAAAGTTTGAAGGGGCGAAATGCTACTGGCGATTTGTATTGAGCACTGGTGGTTGAAATAGCGATAAAACAGAGTGAGACACGAGACATTACGTCGGTGTTCGGAGGTGTCCATTGTTTGAGTGATATTAGTATCATCTATGAGTTTTATCGCACGGTTTTGAATCCTATCTAGCAGGTGCAGAGATGTTTTAGGCGCACCCGACCAGATGTGGACATTGTACTCCAATTTCGGGCGGATAAACGCCTTAAATATTGAGGCCAGATCAAAAGTTGGTAAAGTATTTCTTACATCTTTGACGACACCGAATATGTGGTCATTCCAACGTAAGTTGTCACTGACACACATCGGTATTGGTTTCGACGATGTAAGCGCCATCCATGGATAATGGCTGGGTGTTTAAATTTGTGTCTTGGAAGCATTAAATTCTACTCTGTTAGTGGTTCCCCAATTAGTTATGCTGAAATTAATGAACTTAACATACTCTGCCGTTCCCGTTCTACAGGCGAAGAGCAGGAACGTGAGTCCGGGAACGAATATGAAAAGCAGAGAGTACTGTCGTCAGCAAAGGAATATATTGGATTGGAGGTAGCAGACAAGACATCGTTGATGAAAATTAAAAAGAGTGTCGTAAAAGCCCTTCGTTAAGATTCTGAAACTTGTCAATATCTTAAAAAAATTATTTCCTAATTTATCCGAAGCTAAAGTAAAAGTTAGTATCTTCGTCGGACAACAAATAAAGAAAATAATAGTCAGCAACGAATTTTTACAACTACTCAATACTCATGAAAGGCGAGCGTGAGACAGCCTTAAAGTAGTGGTGGATGGTTTTCTCAGAGACATAAGAGCTGAGAACTACAAAGAGCCGATTTCAAATATGCTTGAAAACTTTGTACTCATGGGTTGCAGAATGTCCCGTAAACTGCATATATAACACGCTCACTTTGACCAATTTAATGACAATATAGGGCCCATTTATTCCCATTTCTTGTTTTTTTTATATATTTTGTTGCTGTAGTTGTTTGTTTTAAGGTGAGCTTTAGAATGTCGGTTGTGGCTCGTGGAGAATGCGCCGTTGATACGTTCTGCTGGAATCACATATCCTACAGTTCTAATTCACCTAATTGAGCGATGAAAAATTCCTTAATCATAGCTCTGTAGCGCTCATCATGCACAGTGACCGTTTGGTCCGAGCCGTTCTAAAAAAAAAATCCTCCAGCGTAAATAGTACACAATGCAGTAACTTTGAGTAGATTAATAGCTCTTCGCGCAGCACTCGCGGATTTTCAGTGCGCCAGAACCGCCAATTTTGTTTTTTTACGTTATTGTTGACGCAAAATCGTCCACTTCGTTGTTGAGATTCATGTAGGACGTGAACGTAGATTAGACCCAATTCACGGTCAACTTCCATCAGTTGATGGACTGTTTGCACTTTGTAAGGAAACATCTTCAAATCTTTCACCAAAATGCACAACAGAGACATGGGTGGAATTGCCAACTGCACGGCACATCGTCTGGTCGATATCAACGGAGCTTCTACGACATCTTCAGCCACGGCATCTATGTATATTCTTTGACGAACGAGCAGTACGAGGCCTTCCAGCCTTGCTCGTTTCTGTGTTGTTCTAGTCTCTAAGAGTCGTGTAACTGAACGCCGCATTCAACTACCAGTTGGAGCCGAACGGCCAGGATAACGGGCACGAGATTCACGTTGCGCCAAAACCACTGACGAATTGTTCGTCAAAAATATCGTAACGATTATTTCGTGTTCTTCAGGAATATAGCGAAAAACCGAATTGACATTCGACGCCATTTATACAACAAGATAAAAAAAACCTAGTATTTTATGTACTGCGAGGCGGTGTCCGTTCTCCCCTTCTCTGGAACTTAGTGGTTACTGAACTGCTGATATTCCTGGAAGCGGGTGGTAGCAGGGTGATTGCCTATGCAGATGACGTTGCTATAGTCGTCTCAGGTAAGCATCTTAATACCATTAAAGAACTCCTTTAGCTAAATCTTAACAGATTAACTCGTTGGGCAGATCGCTGTGGATTGGGAGCAAACCTCCATAAAACTGATCTTGTCCTTTTTCCCAGGAAGTATAAAATTCCAACCATAGACCCTCCCTCAATAAACGGTACCAGTTTAATTTTTCCGATATAGCAAAATATTTGGGTCTCATTTTTGACAGGAAACTAAACGGGGAACCTAACATACAAGAAAGGGTCAAGAAAGCTACAGTAGCGTCATTCTCTTGGAAAAAAGCCATTGTGAATAGATGGGGCCTTCAACTTCGCATAACTCACTGGCTATACATCTCGTTCATAAGACCAAGACTCACCTACGAGGCTGTTGTCTGGCCTTAGACAATGCAGTCAACTGCAGCAAACTAAGCAGAATCCAACAGCCTGTCTATGCGTAAGCGGAGCCCTACTTTCTGCTCCCTCCGCGGCATTAAACATTCTGTTTCACTTGACATGCCTCGATATTTATAGCGACTGCAGAGTGGACAAATAATTTTGTAGGCCACGCTAATATTCACAGAGAACATAACCCATGTTGACCATACCTGAACTTTGGTTTGACAAAGACTTCCGTGTAAGCTTCCCCTCTAGATCCTTCTGGAAGGAAGATGCTTTCATGTAGGACATTCCAATCCATTTTTATACAGGTGGATCTAAAACCGATATCGGGGTTGTTGGGGATGATCTCTCAGATAAGCTAACTCTAAGCCTCTCCTTCCGTCTTCCAAATGAATTTAGCGTGTTCCAGGGGGACATTTTGACAATTAAAAAAGCTATCTCCTGGCTGAAGAAAAACGTTGTTTTTGCAAAGCATATCCGTATCTTTATGGATAATCAGGCCGCTATCAAGCCCCTGGACTCAGTCTCATTGAATTCTACAACCGCCCTTGCCGACAATCCAGGGAATTGTAGGGACGACAAACTCACCAAAATTGGAACCACTCTACCTATTCTATCGCTACGTGCAAACCAATATCAGAACTGAATGCTAATAAAAGAACAGACCTTAGATGGACTGTTGGACCAACATGTCTAGCGACTAAACAGATCTGGCCAAAGCTGGATTTGAATCGCTCTAAGAGTTTGATCCTTCTAAATCATAGGTGTAGGGTTTTACAAACGATTTTTGTAGAAGCTGCATGGATGAGGAGGAAGAGGAGACAATCCTCCACCTACTCTGTATATGGTATGTCCAGCTCTCTCACTTAGGAGCTTTCTTCTACAATGACTTAAACGATCTAAGGAATATGGACATTAACAGTCTCCTACACTTCGCATTACAGCTGGCCAATAGGCCTAAGTGGGTTGGGTTTTCCAACAGACACTTTTACCTACCTTTTCCTACCATATACTGCGACTCTGGCGTTCTATACAAATGAAGACAGACCCTAAGACAGCTTTCTCAAGTCTGACAAGATAAGCAAGATATCTGACAAGATAAGCAAGGCCCCATACAAAGGCGTGCTGAAAAGAATGATTTCTGGCTTCTGAAATTTAATCTTCAACTTCCACTCATCGCAAGTATTGTTTAATCTTATCGAAGTCACCTTGCAAGACCATATTAATCTCGATCTTTGGACCTGATCTGTACGCAATCAAGTCGTCTGCGTACGCTATGGCATGGTGAAGTGAGGTCACGAGATCGCTTGTGTATATGTTGAATAGGATCGCCGAATTGACCGTACCTCATTGCAGACCGTTTCTAATGTAAAATATTCCAGCAGAAATCACATCGCCATTTGCCACGATAAACTGTCTACTGGCGAGAATACTAAAAAATGTTTACTTATACCTAGCCGGTTCAACTTGAAGAAGAGTCACTCTAATCGTACAGTATCAAAAGCCTTCTCTAAGTCAATCAAGCAGGCACCCGTACATTGTTTCTTTCTTCTGTTCCATTGAACATCGGATACCAGTTTGGACGCGGCATGTGAAATATTACCCCCGCCTTGAAACCCAATTGGATATCCAGATCTATATTTTTGTCCTCAACACAATTAGTCAGAACCCTACTAATCAACTTTTCGAATACCCTACTGGTATTCGGGAGGAAACTTATCACCGGAAGATTCGCGGGAATTCGATGGACCACCGCTATCTTCCAATGCGCTGTATAATGTGCATTATTCATTGCATTATTAAACAGTATGGTGTAAATGTCCACCGCTTGTAGTGGTAGAAGTCAAAACACAATGTTCGGTATCCCATCGGCTCCCATTGATTTGTTACTTCTAAGCGATTCGAAGATCGTTTGGAGTTCTTCCTTCGAAATGAGGGGGGGTAGTAGCTCCGTTACGTGGGCGATGACATTATTTACAATTTTTTCGTCATTGAGCTCAGTGAAGTCTGAGTTCTCGAATCGCCAGTTAGATATTTCATTTCGAAGGCAAACATTGTGCGAAAGGACCTGAGTCTCCAGATCGTGAGATCCAGCTAATGAGATTATTTGACACACTTCCTAGAAAGGCGCTCCTACGGCCTCTACTTTCTCCTCCGGATGTTCGATCACAAAGAAGTTATCATCATCTACAGCTTTTCCTGAATCTGTATCTGCTGTTAAGAGTATCTGTTCGTTGCTCGCCGTTCTTGCGATCTTTAGACACGGAAGGTAATTTTGATCTTTCCTTCGAAAAAATTTATTCATTTGCGGGAATAAATTCGGGTTGCTGGCATTTACAGCCTGAATTTTATTGTTCCAATATAAACTTACAGAGGGTCTGCAGTTCTCTTCTATTAACATTTGGGGGTTTTTGGTCGTAGACTTCAGTGCCATGACCTCCAGGTTATGTCTATCAGTAAACTGCCTATACAAGGTTTTTGGTCTCGTCAGAAGTCTACTTTTATATCGTTGGAGTGGAATAAGTTGTTCTGGGAAAGTGTGTCCAGCGTATCCTTCGAATTGAAGAAATACCTTTGAACAACCACCAATTTCACAATATCACTTGGAATATTTATTTCGGTACTGAGACTGTAATGGTCACTGTTATACACGAACATATAATGCGGGTATGTGGAGTCATGCCTGTGAGTTGAATACGTGTGTCGAACACCAGCAAATCCAGATAGAATCCGAGTCTGGGAAGCGACGGACTATCGGTCGCTTTAAGACCGAGTTCTATCTAGTATTTGGCATTCTAGCATTATCAGTGTTTGGCGTTCAAAACCACCCCAATAATGAAATAACTCTCCTCCCATTCCAGCTTTAGAAGCCGTAAAAGTGTCTCGAATTCTGACATAATTTAGATTGAGTAGCTTCAGGTGCATAAACACATACCATGTACGACCGCCTTCCACAAATTAGACGGATTTGCACGATACATGCTTCAAACACCAGGAACCTACGCACTACACGGCTGTAAACTCTTTTCAATCATAAGCATTTTCTAATAAAGGTCGCAACATCACGGAATTGGGTCAGTTTCTTCTTAAAATTTTATATTTTCTATGCCACATTTTGTTTAACCGAAAGCACGTCAGGGGCTAGACTGAGCAACTTAAAAAGTCCATAATATCAGGGAATTTACATTTAACGCAGGGACCTTTATTTAGGGTTCGACCCGCCATGTTCGTACCCATTACGACGGGAGGTGCATTCGCTAGCATGTCATTTGGGGGTAAGTAATTTGAGTATTGACGGCATATGTTTGACTGAGGGTTGGTGGTCGTTTGACTCCCACCTTTTGCTGGCGAGCCAGATTTTCATTCCTTATGGAATTTAGAACATCCCCCATAGTTTGCGGTATGTCCCGTGTTTTTAAATTTAGCGCATTAAAGCTGCCTTTTGTCTGACGCTACTTGCGTGCTCCAAGCTTTGACAGCGAATACGAGTATATTGTAAAATGTTTTCGCTACTCTTTCATTTTTCCCAGGGCATAACCTGGTAGTACAGGACTTTAATACTCCTTAGACCATCCAGTTTGCTGTTGGGAATGAGCTGAACTAAGAAAAACTATAGTTTCCGCATCCCCCTTGGTGAATGGCTTAAGTGCTACGAAAGGGAGCTCACCGCACTCTTTCTTTATAAGTACCTCAGTGCAAGTAGATGGTCGACGATCCCCGTCAACGGTTTTGTTTGCAGCTTCTTCCCTTCGGGTTTTAGGAGCAGAACTCAGTATCCTTCAATAAGCTCTTAATTTTTTGCTAGCGCTCTACTACAACATATTGGAGTGGTTCGCTTGCCTATCTAAAGTAGGTCTTTTAATACAAAAATCATTGCCAATGGCCGACATCCATAATTTTATAGAGTTCTTAAGTTCCATCTGAAATGTATTAATTGGAGGTAGGAGGTTGATTACTGCTGTTTTGTTGTTGTTGCTGTTGATGCTGCTCCTGTTGTTGTTGTTATTGTTGCTGTTGTTGTTGCTGTTGCTGTTATTTTCTCAATTGTTGTCGTTGTTATTGTAGTTTCTGCTGCTGTTTTTTTCTGCTGCTGTTGTGACAATTTGAAACTACCTACTGCTCTTGTGGTTATTGCTGTTGTTATTGCTTTGGAGCTCTTCTTGCTCCCTCGCTCTTCTAGTCTTTTGTTTGGATTTGATGGCCAGCACTCATTGTCGTAGCAGCTGGATGCTGCTGTTAAGGCACTCAACTTGTTCGTCCTCATCTTCAGACTCTAATGCCATTAGAGACGCTTGTAAAGGCCTTCTCAACAGCCTATGATGTATTGGAAGCCGCATCCTCTAATGCTGATATTGCCGGTGCTCCTTCTCTGATTCCACCTGGCAATATTCGAGGTTATATTTTTTCCTCCATTCATCCTCTTTGCTCACAGCGTGAAACATTTGATGATTTATTGCTTATTGCCGGCACCACCACTGCTCTGTCACACTTTTCTCCAATACTAGGAGAACAAAAGTATTTATCATTTTCACTTTGCTGAAATCTGGAATAGAAAAAAAATTCAATTATGAGTGCGATAAATTGAACAGATGTTGATTAGTTTCGATATGACCTGGTCGCTGGTTAAATTATATATATCTGGAGCAGCAAGCAGCAATAAGCGCATACAAATTTCAAATGAAAAAAGCGAATAATAAATGAAATGAGTTTTTTCATTGTACTTGAAAGAATATACATATAATACTTTATGACATACATACGCGTACGTTTTGAAAATAATAGCTTGTGAGGCTACTTTTCAACTTGGCAATGAGAGCTATTTCTATTTTTACCTAACAAAAAATAAGGGCTAAAGTTGTTACCCCTTACGAATAACCGATTACATTTTGCTTACAGTTCAATTTCTGACTAAAGAGAATCTAGACCAATGGAAAAATTGACTTTCTAATTTAGTAGAACTCACAAAATGTTGTATAGGACGGGTCTGATCATAGCCATTTACATTAATATAACTCTTTTGGATGAATAGTTGCATGGTGCAAAGGTCCTTTAAAAGCCAGATAACCAAGAGCAAGATACTTATTATCGCAGTTAAACAATCGCAATTTTTTCCTTATCATTTAGCTTCCATGTCTAAATAGAATGATAGCTATTGTCTTCTTTGATTTGGGTGAAAAAAGCGCAATTTCCAGAATGTTCGTATAGAACCGCGATACATATTGTAGTAACTGGAGGGACATTTTTTTGAAATGTCCAACAAACTCAACAGGCTTGCGTTTCTTGAGGCTTTTAATATCAACTTCGATTTGCTTTTAAAGATATTTTGTAAAGTTATTTTGGTGACTTTTTATTTAATCTGTTTTCATGCTTCTTAGCAGGATTAAAGATTCTCACAGCAATAGCTCAGTCAGACTGATCGCATGTTAAGGAGCTGCAGCTAGAGTATTATTGGCTAGTCTTCGGATTGGACTCCAATATTTATGGCTGGATTGCAAAAAATTAATGTTACTTACAGTGCGATGCCATTTGGCGCGGTGTATCTGGTCAAGAAAATTTTATAAACTTCCTACCGTGTTTTTTTTGCCTTTTAATTGAACTCTCTCTCCGCTTTCCTTGGACCATAAAGGAAGTTGTTTTCAGCAGAAAGTACCACGTCTACCAGCCCGTATAGTTTTGTAATATTTTAGGTTGTTATAATACCGTAAGTGCCTTTGTTTTGGGTTAGTATTCACCAATGGGTATTTGGATGTACTTCTGTGCGATTGGTTGAGGATGCTTTGAGGAAAATATGGGAAGAAATCGCGATTATTTTGAGTCCTTGGATATTATTGCTGCTTTCAAGTATACGATCAGGGTTCTAATCATTTTGACATCATCCGGATTGGAAGGAACCAGCACCAATTGCATCAAAGACGAAGTGCAAGCGGTTGATCCCATTTCAATGGCTTTAAGCTATTCGAAACATTAGTTTCATATTTTTAAGTGTTATGGTGGTTGACAAAGTCACTCGCTTGTATCGCTGGTTTCTTATATAGTGACTGGTTGGTGCTTTGTACTTCTGCGGTGATCTGATTTCATTCTAATCTATCCCCAGACTCCATACTCGTATATTTGTTATAATATTTCATCATTGCATTAATGTCACGCTATCAGTTTTGTATCACATTAAAATATGTAAATTCTTTTTTTTGTAGTGCAACTAACCCCTGTTTAACCACAAAACGATTGTGTACAATGAGGGGGGGACCTATGATTGAGCAAATTTTTCATCGCTACAATTGGGTGCGTCTCCTAAGATGCGGTATTAGGCGCGGAGGCTCTTAGGGCCAGAGCTGTGGTGTGTATTCGCTCAATATGACCCATTCATCTTAGACGTTGCATCCGTAGACGCCTCACTCGACCGAGGTTTCTGTGCAGGTCATACAGTTCGTGGTTGAATCTTGTCCTCCATGACCCGTCAGTACAAGTGGAATCGAAAATCATGGGCAGTATTTCTCCCTCTAGACTGCCGAGTGCTTTTTAATCCGTTTTTGGCCAGGTCCAACCCTCTGCGCTATATGTAGAGCAGAACTGTGATGGCAACGTTCAGCGCTGTGCATGGCGCTTTGTCCTAAACCTTTCTTGGAATTTAAGGTCTCCGTTATTTCATTACTGATCTTGATGGAGCAGCCAGCATCCATAGTCCTCCTGTGCCACCTGACGAGTTTGGCATGTATAAGCATGGCATTGTATAGCTCGTCTCTGCGCTCGCTGTCACATGCAGCTTTGAAGTCGACCAACAGGTGAGTGTCGGTCTGAACTGCTCGTCTCTTCCAAAATCTGCCGTAATGTTGATATTTGATCTATGGTGGACTTTCCTGTCTTGGAGCCGCACTGTTATGGACCAACCAGATTGTTTATGAATTGTTTCAGATGCTCACATATAGACTTAGAGCTTATAGACGATGTTGGGGAGACTTATTACTGTATATTTCGGGCTGTCAAAAGAATCTCCTTTCTGGACAAACGATGCTCAGATTCTATATTTCGAGCATACTGACCATATTTTACAGATGAGTTGATGAATGGTCCCAACCAGGTCATCTCCAGCTGCTTTAAATATCGTAGAAGGCAGTCAATATACACCAGCAACTTTATTAAATTTAAGCTTCGATATTGCTATATTAACTTCATCCGGTTCAAGGAAACAAAATTCTCATCCGTCAGCAGTATTTTGACCAGCATTGCACCGACTGCTACTCTTCTAGTTAGACATGTTCTCAGACTTCCATTCCGCCTTTGTTAAAACTTTGGAACCTCTTTCTTTGAATAACAGCTCTCTATTTTCACGATTGCGCGTTTCTTGTGCGTTTACTTTTTCTTTCCAAGAAACCTGTGCGTCTCATTCTTTTCAGCGCGTAGAGCTCACTAGCAGCCTTCGCCCTTCAAAACTTCGTGCTTGGCATGGTACCCCTCCATTGTCTACATTGACCGCCATACCAGAGGTTTGTAGTGGTGCCTTGAAACCAATCACTTCAAAAGCAGCTTCTATATTGGCTTGTTGACAATATTCAGATTGGTGTTTTGTGTACGGGACTACGATTTTTGGAGATCTTACGGTAAACACGATCGGGGAAATTTCTAGTTGTCCCTTGCGATTACAGTATTTCAACATCAAAATCTGTTCCTATATTGGCTGCGACATGGTAATGATCGGAGTCGAAGTTGGCTGCTCGGAAATTCAGACATCCAGAATGCTGGAAAAGTGGGGAGCTTCGATCGTATCGTGATCAATCTGGAAGGCGGTCGATTGATCAGGGGAGAGCGACGTCGCTTTACTGGTGTTGAAAAGTGGGAACGGTATGTTTTATTGTACTACTAAAAGGTTACGCTCCGTTACAAAATCTAAAACCCTGAATTCATTGTCGGACGTTTTGCAGATTATATTTTCCAATTGCCAGATTATATTTTCCAATGGCCTTACCAGCCTTGGACCTAAGCACTGAACACATGTTCGTTCTAGGAAGTCATTTAATTCATCTTTCATACTGTCATCCCCATTCTCTGTAGAGGCATAGAAGCAAATCAGGCTAATACTGCTGACGTTGACCTTTATGAAAATTGGTAGCGTTCGTTTGCATGTCAGAAGCTTAAGACTTTATGGCTTATTCTTCCTCGAATAGCTAATCCAAATTTAAATAAGCGTCGTCTTCCTTCTTTGTAGAACCAATCATAGTAATTGTCGTAGTTTTTCAACAGCTTTTTGCTCGGTCTATCCTATCGCACTTCTTGGACAGCAGCAATACATGCCTTTTAGCCTCCGCGAGTTTTTCGGCAACACGGAGCCTGCTAAGGGCCGAAGTCCTTAAAATATTTACAGGGATTGTTAACATTATGTTTGTCCGTATCCGAGGCTGAACTGTCGATTTTTGCGCGGTTACCCCCACGCGGCCCAGGATTTATTCTTTTATAAAACCCCTGCACAAATGATCCGTCTAAATGCTCCAGTGCCTGTAGCCTTGCTCAGGTTATGAGGTCGAAGTAGCCCTAAAGGGGGGTGTGCACCAAGTAGCTCAAACTGATTACAACAGAAGATTTCGTTTTCGCAAATTTGCCATTTGCTGCTTTTTAATGTTGTTTATAAATATCAGTGATAGTCTTGCTGGTAAAAACCAATGTCTATATTCAAATGAATACCAAAACAGTATTAAAATTTGTGTACATGTAGGCAAATATCATTCTATCTTTTCAAGACCATTGCAATAGTAATTGCGTCACAGTACTCTTTTTCAAAAGGCATCGTAGACTATTTATTTTCTTATGAAATGGAGATTATTCTGCTCACATCATCCCTAGTGCACTAAAAGCACTTCCTCTGACAGAAAATACCTTTGAGTGAATTAAAGGACATTTCTATCTAAACTTAAATCGCAGTCGAGTAAAAGTTTGTGTGTGAAATGCAAATACAATTAGAATATTCTAGAGAACCTAATTAATTGTATGCTGTGTCACAGCCAGCAATATCATCGCAGAGGTAGAGGCAAGAGATAGTTATTCAGCTTTCAAAGTTCTCATTTCTGTTGCACCTCATGCTGAATAATTAATTTTAATTTTATTTGCTGCCTACGTGAGGATCTTTAGAGTGTCACTTGATTTACAACTAAGCCACAGGAGGCCACGTGAGTTAGGCAATAAATCACTAACAACGCTGCAGGTGCTATTTCACTCGTAATTGTATACGTAATTATTATTCTTTCCTTTCGAATGTGTGAATTGAATTAGTGCCATCCTCTCAAATGAAAAGAACGTGTAAGAATACATAAAAGTATAAGTAATGAAGTGCTTCCTGAAAGCACAAACGATTTTTTCAGAATTTGCGTGTTGTGTTTATTTTAACTTGAAAGAAATTAAACAAAGTCTCAAATTTGAGTAGGCTTACATAATATTATCAGCGATTACACAAGAACGAGATCGGCATTTTATTTTCAGTTTAAATTCAAATTACGCAAATTCGGTTTAATTTATAGCTGTCTTTATTTTTAGGCGGTAGTTTTAAGGTATGAGCGATAGATTACTTTTTGTATATTGTATATATTGTATATTAAGCAGTGATTCGTGAGCATACACATCTGATATAGGGTGGACACAGAATTCAGAAATAGGTTAAGTTGAGGTTTCGAATAATAGTTAATTAATTTGACCGATTTTGCGATCGTAGCAAGGCACTTTTCCAGCATTATGGATATTCGAATTTTCCAAATGGCTTGCTACCTTTTTGCACGCTAAGCAATTAATATATAAATAGCCGCACTGATAATGTGTAGGAGTTCCACGTCGGAAAGCTATTCACAAGAGATTATCATATACTTTGTCAATTAAAGCATATTTTTTCACTAAGGGAAGAGCAATTCCTACCTAAGTTTTGGTTTACCTGTACTCCATCAGGCATCGATAACTACCACCCTCCCCTTTTTCTCTCGGTTCTTCATAGCTCTTCTGTGCAGTCCACTCTCCCACAATTCTTTCATCCTACGATTTTCATAAAGCAAACTTTCACAAAATCAGTGACTATCTTAGCAGATCCCCCTTTAACTGTCACAACCTAAGTATAAATGATGCTATCCATTTTTTATAGAGAAATATTTAATTCTTTTTATGCTGGCAGTGAGTTATTTTACAATTCCGTAGTTGATGAAAAATCTAGAGCTTGTACTACTCGTATGTTAAATTAGAATAGGCAATGCAGCGGCAGTTGAGCTAACCACTGAATGCGTTAAGACAGATGCAGTAATATGTTGAACATACCCGGAGTGTGACTCTTCCGACCTTAACTTTCTGCCATTGTAAGAACTCATGGACAACTGTGGCAAAAGGGGACTCCGGCTGATAATTGGATGCGAATGCATACCATACCAATTGGAGCAGCTCAAATATCAATAAAAGATGTGAGTCTCTTCTAGAATTGATTTGTAAAACTGATCTTGAAATTCTGAACTACGGAAATAGCCTAACTTTACCAAGTGAAAAAATTGGATAAACTTAAAGATCCAACACTTTTTAGTGACCATAAAGTTTTCCAGTGCATTGAAATTCCTAAGGGTTATCCTGGATCGAAAAGTTAGTTGGAACATCTGAAAAAATCATAGAAAAATCGAGGATGTCACTATGGACCAGCAAAAGTTTAATGGGCAAAAACTGGGGCCTTAACCCAAAAATGACACTGTGGATTTGCATAGCAATTGCAATACCTATAGTCACTTATGCATCTCCAATATGGGTAGCATATGTAGAATCGAACAAAGTCTACACAGACTTGTGTGTGTGCTAAGGGTGCAATGTGAACAGGTTCAGTCGAACCTCCTACCTCCTCATCTTCACAAACAGAAAGAAGCTTTGGTTAACGCCTACATGCTTATCTCCGTGAATGACAATAATTCCAAAATACTTTATCCAGAGTTCTTACCGAGGAGAAATAAATTATTAGGAACTCTTCTTACATATAACTTCACCATAACTTCATGGTTACATTCCCTGATCGATAGAACTGGGAACAGCGTAAACCCCCGTTTAAAAGAGATTCACTGGTGTGGTGCACCGACGGATCTAAACTAGACGAAGGAGTTGGAGCAGGCATATAAGGAGAAACTACTAATACTTCATTGTGCGCAATTCTGGACAGTGGTATATCTGTATTTCAAGCTGAGATGCAGGTAATATACTATAGAGCTCTGCATACGGGAGAACTTAAAAAGATCTGACACCAACAACAAGATTTATATCCTCTCTGTGAGCAAAGCGGCCCTACTTGCTATCACCGCTTTTGAGATAACCTCAAAAATTGTCTGGGACTGCATTACGAGTATACTTCTCAAAACTCTTGCCAGTACCAATAGGGTTCATTTAATCTGGATCACAGTTCTTACAACGAATTGGCTAGAAAAGGTTCGACCTCAACATTCATATTGCCTCACCATTCTGCGGTTTACTCATTAGCTTCATAAAAAGCTATATAAATAACCGGCTAAAAAACAAAGGCACTCCATTACTTGGCGGAAACTGAAGGTAATAGCACAGGTAATAGGCAAGCCAAAAACTTTTTACCAACCCCTTCCCTAAAGGTAGCCCTAAATGATGAACATGCTCGCCGAACTTCTTCGTTTGCGTTATCCCCTACACGGCGAGCACATTTGGCGAACATTCATTTCGTGTTGATTGTTCATAGTGTAAACATGTCCGATAAAAAAGCGCAAGTGGTTGCGCTTATGGTTATTTATTTATGTAAAAGAAAACAAAACAAAACAAATAAAAAAAGAAAGTGGATGAACGACTGGCTGTATAAACGCAATAGCGTTCGCATGTTAAATCATTAAAAGAGTTGGAGATAACTTCTCGAGAAGATTTTAAAATTTTTTTGCGAATGGATGCCACAACACATGCAGAACTTCTTTGTAAAACTACGCCGTCTATTTAAAAAAAAAAAAGCACAAATATGAGAGATTCAATTACACCAAATGAAAGATTGTCTGCAACATTGCGATGCCTTGCTTCTGGACAAAGCTATGAAGATCTAAAATTTTTAACAAATATTCCTGCGTAAAGTCTGAGAATTATAATAATGTGACGTGTGAAGCAATAATTTCAGCTTTAAAAACTTTTATTAAAGTAAGTATATAAAGTATTATACGAGTAGCACATAATTAATCATAAATCTTGACATTGTGGATCGTTGAGAAGTTGTTGAATTGGCGACTGAAGTGTTTCACTAGAAATTAATTGTATATTTGTTTCTCTGGCCGGAAAAGCTGATGGTGATAACGGAGAACATGATGCTGCATATTGTCCAGTTGATGACATATGTAGGTGAACCAGGCGAATATGGAGAAATAGAGTTTGAATGGTTGTAATGGACAGCCGGATGCATAAAATGGGGAACTGATTGCCTTACCAGATTAATGGAACTCCACTTGTTTCAATTTTCCAGTTGAAAAATCGCATCAACAATTAATCGTTTGGTGAACAATTTTTGACGCTCGTCTATTTTTTGGAAGCCAACAGCCCATGTTCCTTATAAATGGTAGCTTCATTCCTTTCCGGGGTGTTTTTTGGTTGTTCCAGAAAGGTAATCGCTTTCTCCAAGAAATTGCTCTCATCTAATTTAGATTTTTTTGCTCTCGGTTCCTGAAACAATAAAAAAATAATAATAAATAAATAAATAATACAAAAACTAAAATAAAAAATATATAATTTATTAATTTCAGATGCCGAATTATGCACAGGAGTGGAAAGCAGTTGCGGCCGAATTTGAAAACAAATGGAATTTCAACCATTGCATTGGTGGTATTGATGGCAAGCACGTGAATAGAGTTACTCGTAAACCAGCTAAATCCGGCTCTTACTACTTTAACTATAAAAATGAGTGAGTTTGCCTGTCAGCAATATGAACAGGAGTAGGAGAGCTGAAGCAGAAGCAGGAGCAAAAAAAAAGCAGTAAACTGCTGGATGTATCTACACGACATGCAGATACATTGGTACATGGATATGTCTTATAGGCATACAACGAAAGAACCTTGATTGTTTTACGAGTGAAGATAAATAGAATATAGGGTGGTTGTGCAAAAAAAGAGATGGTTTAAAATTTTACCCCGGTTGCGGTGTGTACTAAAGTAGGAAATCCTATAGTGGTGTGTTTTAAGATTATCGATGTGTCGGGAGAAGATGGCATCAATGCAGGTTGAATTACGAGTTGTTGAGATGGCAAGATTGTTGTTCATTTCTAAACCAAGTTCGTTGTGCATAAATTCTACAAATTTGGCACCATCAGGGGTACGTAGATCTAAATTGAGATCACCACTGAGGAATTATCGGCATATTGTAATAATGATGCTGTTCTAGATTTTCTAACAAAGCCCTAAGTTTCGGACTATAGGCGAGCAAATTCAGGATAAAAAATTTGCGTATTTCCTTCAGCGAAGTATTAAGGGAAATGTAGGCAGAGAAGAGTAGGGCGCGTTTTCCATTTATATGTTAGATGTCTCAACGGAACAAATATTACCGACACCGTCGCGACGCGTCGTGAGTTGTAGCAATGTTTTTCACTTTCATCTCCGATTCACTAAATTTAAGAAGATCGATTTGGATTAACATGTTAGACGGAACGTTCTTCGTATCGCGGTCGAACCAGAGACGATCACAAATGGCGCAGGAAGCGTCAAACTTATATTGATTGAAACGACGGTCAAAATAACTATCAGCAATAAGACGTTCGTCGATAAAGATTTTTTCCGGTGGACTGGGAAAAGAATCAACACAAATTTCTTCATCAGGTGCTTAGCGTTTAAGCTCTTTCTTCTCGAGTTTCTTTTTCAAACGAGAATCACGCTTTCGTTGTTTGTCAGCTTCGCGTTTTGATTCATCACCAACTTGACACAGGCGTGATTTCCGTTTGCGATCCGCGGCACTTTTTGACACCTTATTCAAAGCATGAAATTCTAAAAGCTTTTCAAAAGCCGAACAAACGTTTGACTTTTGTACCGTTGTTTTTTCTCATACTCATGTGGTAAAGCGTGTCGAAACTTTTTTTTTTCATTTTTTTTATCAAAATTTTGAGTTTGCATGCGAATTTTTCAAAAACTATTAACATAAGTAATTTAATTTAAATGCAGGTTTAAAGAACAGGTTTCTGGCTTTCAAAGCCGTAAGAGTACTTCATTGTAAGTGTTGCCGTGGTTTTTTAATATATTTTTTTCATTTTGGGTATTTTTTTTTTAAATTGACCCTACCTCCTAAACGGGGCGAGATAGCCCCCCCCCCCTTCTTCCCATAGTAAAAAAGGCTTGTATTGACCATTATCAATTTTTGGCGCCTAAGTTATCGTACTCTCCCCATAAAACGGTGTAAAAGACAAGCTTATCCGCACACAGAGTACGATCACTGAAAGCAAAAAATGGGACACATTTTGTAACGGACAAATTTATCAGAAAGACAAGCGGTTAGACATATCCATGTCAAAAACAATTAGCATCGTGATAATGGCGCTAGTAAACGCAAATTATGAATTTTTAGGAATAGAGGTAGGCATCAATGGAGGAGTTTCTGATTCTGGTATATTTGGCCAGTCACAATTGAAATACCTACAACTATGATGAAGGTCTTCTGAATCTGCCAGAACCAGAAAAACTACTATTAACTGATGATGTACTTCCTTATGTTATAGTTGGAGACGACGCGTTTCCTTTTGGAAAACCAAATGAAACCATACAGTCGCCATAACTTAACAAAAGAGGAGCAAACTTTCAGCTATAGATTATCTAGAGCATGTTGAATACTAGAAAATGCGTTTGGAATTTTGGCTAACCGTTTGAGAGTTTTACATACAACTATAAATTTAGCTCTTGAGAGAGCAGCTATAATTACACTTACATGGTGTAAGTTAATAAAAAGGAATATGTCTTCATATTTGAGAAATAGTGAAACTGATTTTTCGACATATGTGCAACATTGTAATTTAACTGATTTGCAGCGAATATAGTCGTAATAGTCGTAACAAATTTTGTAATCATTTTAATACTACTGGCAGTGTAGCTTGGCAAAATAAATTCGTATACAAATTATAACTCCACATAATCATGTTGAAATAAAATTAAAAAAAAAATATATAAAATTTACTTTGCATTTTCTGTCCCATTTGCGTAGGTGTTAATATCGTCGATTTGTGTTTCTTGGTCTCTGAGAAAATCCATATTACTAAAGTACCAACGACTTGGAACGTATACATCTTTAGCGCTTGCACCCGATTTTTCACTTTTTTTTATTTTGGCCAGTTCTCGTCTGTATGAAGCTCTTTAGGCATTATATTTTTTTTATACTTTCATCAGCGGCACTTTCATCTGTTTCTTTATATATTTCTAATAACTTTTTCCACGATTTATTTTTTTTCAAGTTTATTTTTGTAATTTTCGCATATCAGTTCACTTCGCAATAATTCGATAAAATCGTGACTGACTGTTGCCATTGTGTTTCATCCGCGATATGAACTCGGCGACGTTCACAGCAAAAATGAGGTCGTTTAGGGCTACCTTAAAAAAAGAACAGAACAACTTCTACACGCAGTAACCGGATTCATAACAGGTTACTACAGAGTCAAAAAACACCTTATGGTTATGGGAATAGCAAAACACAACAACTGTCGCATGTGTAACGAGGATGAAGAAACAGCATAGCATATCCTTCGCTACTATAACCGCATAAGCAGAAAACGTTTACGTCTGCTAGATAAGCCATATCTTGAGGCAGAAGATATCACTCCCAGCTCACGCAAAGACATTGGTGAGCTCTAACTTGAAAAAGTCACAATAGGCCGCAGTGACAAGGATATTTAGTCCTCCACTCTTTATCTAATTTAATGCAGGTTGCAACTGTAATAATATAGCAGTTTTGATTCTTCATAGAGTTTATTTTTCATCGCCGTTGTTACTTACTCGTCAATGCATTTGGTGACTCATTCAACTTTTGAAAAAGATATAAGTTAACACACCATAAGTTCACACAAGTGTCAACATTTGAAGTTCGCACATGTTCACAACGTTCGATACATGATAACTGCGTTTCACCGGCAACAGTTCAAGCAACATCGTCAGCATAACCAACAAGCAATAAGCGACAAGCAACACTGTATTCACCAAACTACAATACGATACCATTTTAGCTCAACTTGCAGAAATCACATCCGTTCCCGCAACAGGTAGCTGGTTGGTCAGCATAATTTAGGTATTTAAGCTATTAGTTTTAGAAACATAAGGCAGACACGCTGCCTTTCAAAAACATTTGAACTTTCAATGTTTTAATTTATATAAAATCTTGATCCCTTGTACAATATAAAATGATTCCATCTTCAGTGCTAAAAACTTACAAAGAAGCATTATAGCTATTAATAAAATAACGCAATTAAGTAAACTTGGAGTAAACTGCTTCTATATGGTATTTGAGGACGGGACTAATTGGATTCAGATTTCTGCATGTGTAAATAGAGTTTACGCTGACCAATAACAAACCTTTCGCGTATCAGTGAGGATACCTGTTCCTTTTATGACATTATGTCAACCCGTGTCTTACATTTTTATTTTTAGAGCTCTTTTACCCATCGGCCTTATGAATTATTTAAGGGCCTCGTGATGGAAACATGATATTTTTAAGTTATGTTCTCCTTTAAGTCAGCTTCAACTTAAATTTTATTAAACTCTTTTTAAACGCGTTCCATTCCACTGTAAGTGACAAACGCTTTTAACGACACCTGATTCATTTATGAAAGCCATCCGGGAGGCATAAATTCCTCCCCATAAACTCCTAAATTATAAAAAAAAGATCGATTACTTTATCTCGACTTTCTATTAATTCATTCTTTTATTCCTTTAAAGCCATTCTCTTTTTCATTTATTCATTGGACCGGTTTAATTTTGCTTTGAAACAGTATGAGCCATCAGTGGACACGGTCGTAAAAAGGCCATATTCACGAATTTTATGAGACCTTTGGAGCTTTCCTGCTTCTCAGTTAAGGGGCGCGTGTGTGTTTTGTTTTGTTCAGAAATGATATAACTGCGACTGTAGCTGGATACAGGATTTAATCTGTAAGCAACAATGAGTCTCCTAACAGAAGAGGGTTGCACAATCGAATCGATTTTTTTTTTGTTTGCTGGCTGTTTTCCACAAGTTGTAGTAGCTCTGACTTTCCTCGGGGGTAATAAATTCCTTTGTAGGATACAAAGATGTTCACCCGGATTTCAGTAGGCCGCTGCCGACGACGAGTTTTGCGCTTTGTATTTTCTTGTTTGGTTTGTTTGGATATTATTTTCTGTCGTCCGTCCTGTTGCTCTGGAAATCTATTTAGCAGAAAATTTCTGGTCCCTTAGAGGGTCGCCAGAATTTAACTTCCTATTGTGTGATTATCGCTGGAATTTTATGGTTTATGTCATAAGTGGTTTTTAATGTGGGCCAAATTTTAGCTGGAGGGAAATTTCATTGCTTATATTTGCTTTGGCCTTTACTTTGTTGTCTTCCATTTGTACAAATGAAAGAGTGTTTCTTAGTGGTCACTTAGCGGGGAGCAGATGTCCTGAATCAGGCAAATTTCATTGCTTTACTAATTTCGTGAAAAATTTAAAATTTGCCGCTACAGCTATCATTAGTTTTTACTTAATACAGGCGGTTTTCTCTGACGTTTTTCGCAGGAGAAACGACGTTTGGTATTCATCGGGCTTGACTGAGCAAGCTATTAAAATTGTTGACATTATTTAGAGAAATATATCGAGGCAATGAGTTCAGTGTTATTAAGCTTTGCTTTTAGAGTGATTGTTGAGATTATCTTTAATAGCATAAAAGTATCATTAATCGAAAAGAACAAATTTGTTTTGGTATTATTTAACGCAGTGATTTTCAATGGCAGTGAAGCTAACAAATTGGTTTAACAGAAATCATAGCGAAGATATTTATGACTGAAATCAGAGATGGGTAGCTTTTCATTTAAAGGTTTTGACGCTTAGTTACTGTCAGATCCGAAACTAAATCTAGTTTTTTATAATTGTTTATTGAATATGCTCAGTAGATTTTACTCAAAAGCTTATAGGTATGTGAAAGGTCTTAAAAACGATCTCGTGCTAAGCAGAAAATTACGTGCACCTTCACTTAAATGCAATTCTTTAATATCAGATCGTGTCTTCCGTATTCACAGCCCTAAGCTGAAGTATTATGTGACTATCTTAAGATAACCTAGACGAAGAGCTTACATTAAGTACCCACCTAAGTCAATAGCGAACATTTCTGATTTAACTACCTCCAATCAAGGCGAGTTTAACTGAACAGCCCTTCTTTATCCTTCTCTTATCCTACTTACCATACTCCTATTCTTTGTAAGGATAGCATTTTATTTGTATTATTACTCCTCCTAAGGAGTCAAATTTCCCCAAGCGTTTTTTATTACTGTTGGCTGGGATGTAACTCCCGGCAACTTTATTTAGATTGTTAACAAATGAAAATCTTGAAATCTAGATTTCACAACATAGAATAATGTTTTTGAACTAATGGGGCGAGGAAGAATGTGCGTGTGGTAGAGAGAAGTATTAAGGGAGTAACATTTTGATTACGTGTAATATTTAATATTTACAGTCTTGACATTGGCTCATAGTGACCGTAATTGGTGCAGTGATCTTGAATCTGAAGGAGCGGGACGCATCTTAGATTACTGCATTGGAATTGAGTGAAATACGTATTTTGCATGAAACTCGGGCTGTTCATGTTTCCAGTCAATAAATTGTGGACTATCACGGACATTTCGACGTTTTTAGGCAAGGTTTGCATGCTAAGTTTTAGTTTATTTTCGTGGGCGGGTAATCCTATATTAGGGAAGGGTAAGATGGGGTGACGGAGAAAACGAGGTATTGTAGTAAGTCTTTTGTGGTGATCTCATTGGCCAATGGCGATTGTTTTAGCTGGTGACGTTGTACCATCAAGATATCTATCAGTGTGCTTAGTGACACATGAGCGAAACCACGTTTTTGCTTTATTAAAAAAATTAAACTGATGTTCTTGTGATGTTTCAAGTTTAGTTTAAACATGTCTGTTGCGATAAATATAGCAATTTTTTATTCTATTGGTCGTGAGGGGACAAGATTTTAAATTTTTTTAAAAGACATTCGTACAGGCATCCTCGATGGCAACAGCTGTAAACAGTTTCAAGAAATGTAGAATTCGGCCATACGATTGTCAGTCTTCTCTGAAAGTGATTTTGTTCAAACAGCAAACACCACAATTGCAACTGGAAGAATATCTGCTCTCAATTCTGTAATCTTGAAACAAAGCCAAGCTGGGCTGCGTGTTCTGCTGACTTCTTCTGGCAAATTGACTCATTGGGGCTGATTCGGTCTAGAGAAAAAAGATGATGAGGACACATTCGTGTGCGAGCTTTGTTCAGAATATTGATTAATACGCCATTTCGCCCTCTTGCTGGGATAAGATGGGCTGGTGGGACTTGCTTTACTTTTTGTGTTTTGGAAACATTATTAAGTACCGCATGTGCTCAAAATTACTGTAATTACAAAGACTGATTACCAAACCTGATTATCGTAATAAGAAAGCTTACAGAAGTCGAATATGTAGTTTAATTTTTATTACGCTTCAAATATTAAGTACCGCCTCTTACCCTCTCCTCCCCTATATGGATCAATCGAAGGTATACCAAAATGTGCGAAATGAATAAACTCATTTTGGAAAGCTTCGATCCTTCGAATGTCGTTTTGTTTATAGGGTGACCATACTTGACTGTAACATTCGAGGAGTGATGTACAGGGTTTGATAAAGCCAAGTGGAGAGTAACGTTTATTAATAATGCTCTCAATATGTAAGTGAAAACGACAGGCATCTGTCACAAATTATCCCTAAATCCCACACTTCGGTGATGAAAGGAATTAGCTCATCGGAGATGAAGTATCATAGTTTCTCGGAGCTGGTGGTAGAGGTTTGCGGAAATAAGTTAGCGCTCCGCATTTGTTGACATTAAGCTCTAAAAAGTTTTGGTTGCACCAGACTGAATACTTATTTAAGTCGTTTTGCAAGCGAAGGGAATCAGGAGGCAATGAATGACAAATGCGAAAGTAGAAACATTAGAAATCGTTATAACTAGATTAATATCGTTGATCGTCAGAAAAAAGGTGGGTGGCCGTGGCTCAAGTGGTAGTGGACTGGCTTCCAAATCAGAAGGTTCGGTGTTCGGATCCCAGCCTCGCCCGAATGACATTTCATCCATTTTTTCAGTTAATGAAAACCAAGTAAGACGAGTAGTTGACTAGAAATCAACATCAAGCCAACTTCCACTAAGAATTTAGTCTCCCCATTAAATGTTGGATGCCCCCATGGAGCGAAATAACCACTGAGCCCAAACATCTTTCTTTCTTTCTCTATCCCATTTTCCAAAAAAACTTAACACATGCTGAGGCACTATAAGTGTATTCATACCCACTGTTAAGTTCTTTTTTTAAAAAAAAAAAAAAAAAAAAAAAAAGAAGGTTACCTAAGAGACACCAGATGTTGCTTTAATGGGGTCGGATATTGAGAATCAGAAAATGACTCTGTACTCTCGGTCTTCTAAAGAATATTTAATTCATATAATTTGGGATAAAAGTGACGATTTTTTAGTTTGAAAATGATAAGTTGACGAGAAATTTCATGGAGTGCCTTGCCTGTAGAAATTGTGTGGACTTCGTTACCATCTTCTAAAACAAAAAGCGTCCTAGTGACGAACTCAGTTAAGTTAGTGGTGGTTGAGCTACCTTTCATGAAATTATGTTTATCTGTGCAGATTATTGGTCTACAGAATGAAAGCAATTCATGATAGACTATTCTTTCAGATAATGTTTTTACGGCAGGGAGTTTTGCTATGGGCCTGTAATTGTTAACTTAGGCCTCACTTCCTGTTTAATGGATATCGGTGATATAAGATCCATTGGAGAGGAAACACGCCGGTGTAAGGGGTCATCGTGTGTGGGGGGGAGGATGGGGGGGGGGGGTAAAATATTGGTTGGAAGGCCATCAGGGCTGAAAGAAAAATCATCTTTAAGATTTTTTGTGTTTGTTGATACCAAAGATATTGTTATGTTTAAGAGATGAATGGCGTCTATGGAGAGTTTTTCGCATAGCTCATATCACTAAGATCGGATTTGGGTGTTTGTTTTGAAAAAGATTTGGTAAAATTACATGCAAAGAAATTTGCAATTGTTTTAGGGTCTGCAGAAAATTCACAGAGAAATTTACGAGTTGAAGGGTAGCCGTCCAAATTTCTTTTGGTATTAATAAATTGGTAGAAATGCTAAGGATCCGAGATTAAACTTAAGCGCGTGCGGTACAGAGACTTCTTTTTTATTGAAAGGAGGCAACCGGTGTACATTAAGGTTAACTTATAGGATTATAGTTTCATTGGACTTAAATTTAAACATTAAATAATAAATTAACACGAAATTTAAACAGGTAAAATTAGAAAGAAGACGAGGAGTTTGAAGAGAGCGCAACCAAGACATAACATACATAACATAAAATATCAACGAAAACCAAAAAAAAAAAAAAGCAAGATCAGTTAAGATTGGAGAAGTGTTTACGGCAACCTGAGCAATACTGTCAGAATTCGATTATAAACTTCACATGATTTGGTATATTATTCCACAGTTTGGAAAATTGTCTTTACGATGCCAAGCAGGTTTGGTTGAGTAGTCTTAAAATGATGTACCCTTTAAATGCACAGAAAGAAAATTGTCTAAGCTGTCGTGTTTCCGTTAAGATATAATCGAACCTGCGAACGTTATAGACAAACCAAGCAATCGTATTGAAAGCAACCTTAAACCTTTGAAAGGAATAAGAGAACAAACTGCGAGTAACTGTTATTATTGGAATAATAAGTGATTTTACCAATTTCAATTTGATTTCAACCGAAAGATATTTTTTGCCGACGGACAGCCCTCGGAGCGAGGCATTGACTTTGGAGATGATACATTTTACATGTTCATCGTTCACTGAGATTTTTTTGCTTTAGAAATTTTAAAAGGTATTGCGGATGTTTGGATATATGAGGAGGTATTGCTTTAGTTGCAAGTGGATTAAGTTTTGGACTGTTGCGTGATGACCAGTTTACTATGGAAGATATATCTTCGTTAATTCTGGGTACTGTGTCTTCGGCCATGCCAATGGAAAAACTCAAGTATAATTGGACATTGTCAACGTAGATATAATAACGACAATAGGATAACGATAATTGATAAATGTAGAATAGATCCTCGTGGAACGACGGAACGGGACAGAAAGAGGATAATTATTATTACAAAAAACCGTTTGAGTGCAGTTAGTCAAATATGAAAAAATTAGTTAACATGATGTAATAGAAAAATTTATATTTATAGTCAGTTTATTACAGAGAAGAGTTGAGTTAACACAGTCAAATGCCATAGAAATGTAGAATAAAGTTAAAACAGTTAATTCATTGGCAGCAATTGCCTTATATCAATGGAGACCTTGAGACACAGCTGTAACCAGGTCGAAAGCCTGGCTGAGGAGCATCTAATAGTTTTACCTTTGGAAAATATTCCTTAATTTATGTGCTCAGAATTCAAAGGCTTTGGACAGGAAAAGTAGGATAGCAATAAGTTTAAAGTCAGAGGAATTAGCCTTTTTAGGGATTGCGATAATCTTTTATTTTTTTCCAGTCAGTAGCTTAAGTTGAGGTCAAGCTGAAAGAGGGAAACCATACAGCATTCTACGTTGAAGGGGCTCCTCAACACGCTGATGTTAGTTGGGTGCGGAATTTCTTTCACCGAAATTATGCCATCACCATTAGCGAGAGCGGGATGATTTCCCCTGCTGACTCCAATAGTTTCTGCAGCTTCAAAATTAGCATCCCAACCGAATATTCATGGTTGTTCCCCACTTCCCCTGGTAAGGCCACTAAACCTGGGAAGATAAGTATCACCAAATGCTCTGAGGAACGAGAAAACCCACGTGTCGACGACAACCAAAATTTTAAAAATAAACGTAACGATAAGCTTAAAAAAAGACCGCTCCCAAACCTCCTTCCAACTTAAAAGCACGCTAAAAAAAACGAAGCTCTAATCCCGATCCCAACTGGGGCTTCAAAACGAATTTGTTCCCCGATTTTAATCCCCCCTCCGCACTTATCCGACACAAAGCCCTTACACACCAATCCTCTAATCCGCTAATTCCCAATGTTCCACCCAAGCCTCCGCGCCAACGCGTCTCTTTCAACTTAACCCCAACCACCCATATTATCCGTTCTAAATCTTCTACGCCACCGATCCCAGCAAACAACTCATTTCCTAACTTCGACCTACAAACTGGAGCTAAGTACCCTAATTTTATTAACTCCCATACCCTAAACCCAACATATCATCCGGCGCCCAACTCCATATCCAACCACCAATCTCCATCTCCCTCCTCCACTGCCCCTATTCTTGATAATCTTTTTCCCCCCACAGTTAAACTAACTCAGCAAACCAATGAAACTACAGAAAGTCGCTATGTACTCTCTAGGCTTAGAGAGAGAAAGATATATGAAAACATTCGTCTCTTTCTCGCCTATCTACACGACAAATCGGACTCGGTCTGCTACGAAGGGAAATCCTAAGCCAGCGTCATGGTATCCATTCAGCAGGAAGGCCTCCCTACCGACCCTATCAGTCTCAGGAAACTTTATGTCAGGTACCACGAGATTTTTAGCATGTCCCCTTTGATAATTACGCCTTGACTGAAACCAATTTGATTCCCGACATAAAGAACGCCCACATGATGATTCCCCCTCTCGAGGCGTCCTGCTGGCGATCCACAAGAGACTTAACTCTTCTCCCATTACCATCTCTTCATCCTCTAAAGTCGACTTTGTCGCTATAAAAATATCAGTCCCCTTCAAGTCCCTTTACGTTTTATGTTGCTACATCCTGCCAGCTCAACCTACCGAATCTTACCAACTTGTTGTCGATGCGATCGACTATTTAATTGACCTGTCTGACTCTACTGACGATATCTTTATTTTCGGCGACTTTAATCTTCCTCAGCTACAGTGAATTCCATCAGACGATCAATCGTTCTTCATCGCTTCAAATGCCAACTCAGCTAAGGAATGTCTCTTCTTAGATCGCTTAACAGACTCAAGTCTATGCAAAGTCAGTGGTGTATCCAACTATATGGGCAAGCAATTGGACCTTATTTTCACAACAGATTCAATTAACTCCTCAGTCTCACTTTGTCCCCTATCTCTCTCTACAATCGACAACTACAACCCCCCTCCTTCTACTTTCATTTTTTCATAACTCTTCTTTCCAGTCCACTCCTCTCACAACTCTCTCATCCTACGACTTTCATAAAGCAAACTTTCACAAAATCAGTGACTATCTTAGCAGATCCCCCTTTAACTTTCACAACCTAAGCGTAAATGATGCCTTATCCATTTTTTATAAAGAAATATTTAATTCTTTTAGCCTTTACGTTCCGTTTTCCCGCCTTAAAATATCATCTACTAGTCCTCCCTGGTATAATCGCAAGCTTCGTTTCTTACGAAACAAGAGAAATAAGTTATGGGCTGTTTTCCTGCGGACCAGATCCTTGTCCGACTATTCCAACTGTCTTGGTGCTTATCTTCATTTCACTGAACTTTACGATTCTCTTTACCAGCGTTACCTTAATAATGCGCAAGTCAACCTTATAAATTACCCTAAGTCCTTTTACCAATTTGTTAACTACAAAAGAAAGTCCGATGGTTACCCTCCTTCCCTCTCTTTCAACAACAAGTCATCAACCGATCCACTCATCATTGCCAACCTATTTGCCAGCTTCTTTAAACAATCCTTCACCAACGACTCCTTTGTACCAGATCCATCCTATTTTCGTTACCTACTGAACTTCTCCAATGGCCCACTTCTCTCTCACATTTTGGACCCCTCCTATATCGAATATAAATTACACCAACTCAGTGACGAATTTACATCCGGTCCAGATGGCCTCCCTGCCATATTTCTTAAAAAATGTTCTTCGTCTCTTTCCCTTGCCCTTTCTGATCTCTTTCATCTATCCCTTTCACAAGGAGAATTTCCTCAGGTTTGGAAAACCTCCATTATAACCCCGATCCACAAAAAGGGATCAAAGAACGAAATAACAAACTATCGTCCAATCGCTAAACTCTACCATGTACCCAAACTCCTCGAAAGTATTTTGTATGTAGCTCTAAGCTTCTAATGCAAATCACTTATTTCCCCTAGACAACATGGCTTCCTAAAGGGTAGGTCAACCACCACAAATCTCGTTGAATTCGTATCCTTTGCCATCTCTGCCCTAGAGAACGGCAACGAAGTCGATGTAGTTGCAACTGATTTTAGCAAAGCCCTCGGCTTTGAGCCCATACTGTTAAAATGGATATTCTCTTACCTCGAAAATCGTGTTCACAGTGTTCATTTTAGGTCAGCCCACTCCGCTCCATTTTTGGCCACCTCTGGAGTTCCTCAAGGTAGCCATCTCGGTCTCCTTCTCTTTATATTAACCAGAAATGATCTCGATAGGATCATCAAACACTCGTCCGTCTCCCTTTACGCCGACGATACCAAATTTTTCAAAACCATTTCCTCTCCCCATGACTCCTTCCTTCTTCAACAAGACCTTGATAGTTTTTCGATCTGGTGCCTCAAAAATTGTTTGGAACTTAATATCACCAAATGCCAATCCATCACCTTTTCACATAAGCGGCATAAATCTCCTCCCCGACTCTACCTTCTCCACAATCAACCTATCTCCTCCGTTGAATCTCTTCGTGACCTCGACATTTTGTGTGATAGGGAGCTCAACTTCCATTTGCATATGGATGGGATAATCCTTAAAGCCAACTCTGCACTAGGTTTTGTGAAGCAATGGTCCAAAGAATTCACCAACCCATACGTGACCAGGTCCCTCTATATTACCTTTGTTCGTCCCCTCCTAGAGTACGACAGTTAAGTATGGTCCCCATATGATCGCGTTCATATCTCGAGAATCGAGAGCATCCAGCGCCGTTTTCTTCGATTTGCTCTTCGAGGTTTGCCCTGAGATGATCCTTTTACTCTGCCCCCCTATCAAAACCGTCTCAAGCTTATTAACCTAAACACCCTTGAGGAACGCAGATATGCAGCCGACTTTCTCTTCATTCATCGACTTCTTTCAGGTCAGGTTGAATGCACGTCCCTTCACAATTCTATTTTCCTCAACACTAACCCTCGTAATCTACGTACCCCTCGTCTCTTCTATCTCCCAACCCACCACACCACCTATGGCGCGAACGAACCAATCTCCCATATGCTACGAAAAATTAATTCAAAACCTAGCGTCTTTGACTTCCAACGCACCACTTCCTACCTCAAATAGGTTCTCCTTCACCACAATAACCAACCTTAGTTTTAAGTTTTAGTTTAAGTTTAATTTTAAGTTATAGCTTGTATTAAGCCGAATAAATGGAGGCCCCCACCAAAAATTAAAATTAAAAAAATTAAAAAATATAATTGTATTGAAGATGTGGGTGTTTGTAAGGAAGTATAAGAAGAAGCAGTATTTTTAAGAAATCCGTGTGGCTGTTGTCAAGGCCTACTGATTTGCTCTTTATAGCAAAAATAGCACAACCAACGCTATAGTCATCAACTACAAACAGAGAAAAAGTATCATTTCTGTCGTTCTCCTTAAGCATTTGTGGTATATACTCGTAACTTGGCATCGGAGTAGTAATAGGGGCTGTAAGCCTACGATTTAGTTCATCTAGTCCTTCTCCAAAAATGAGTGCAGTCTTATTGGTAAGGCCAGTATTATACACTTGAGTCCAGAGAAACTTCAAGCATCGGTTGGTGTTAAATTTATTGGTGGAAAAGACTTATTTAGCCTACCGGTTTGTAAGCTCTCATCAACTGCTTTAGGCACACCGGCACACCGGCACACCGGCACACCGGCACACCAACCATAACAGCATCGCAGCTATCTTTTTCTCGTATGTATTGCTCAACAACTAGCTCAAGGCGTTTTATATCTTGGAAAGTTTGTTGCAGTTGTTGTTCGAAAAGCAATTTAGTTCTGTAACCTGAGTATTTAAACGATCCTCCGGTGCAGAAAGTCTAGCATCAAGCGAGAGAGGGAAAAGATTTCCATCCATTTCTACTGTTTTTTTCCCAATACGGTCCACAGATTATCAGCATCTCTCAGAGAGCTTACACTGCCTAGTTGTTGTAAACGGGTTCCTATTGTTCCAGTAGGCATGATGATTTGTCGAACCACAAGAAACACCGAAATAAAAATTAGGGTCTTACTAGCGTTAGAAAGCGAGGTCGTTTGTAGCTTTCAGATTTGATGAGAGATGTGTAGAGTATGTTATTAATATTGATAAATTGCGATTTTACATGATATGATTGGGATCAACCGGATGACGAAATTTGTGCAGCTTTTACGGAAAAAATGTTGATAAAAACAACAAGGTTTATTTTCAAGTGTTGACTATCTTTTACCATAATAGGCCGGGAGAGTTTATATGTCGGAAACAAACGAAACAATTTAATGTTTATTTTGTCAAAAACAAAGGGTTGCTGTGCAGCAATTCCTACTCTACAAGAATTTTAGGCTTACTTTTTGTGAGTTGGTTTCTGAAAAACGACTGGATAAAAACCGATAGTTACTTTAGTCGGAATCAGATCGGGTTCTTAAGAATTCATGCCAAAACTTATTCGTATTTCTGCTATTACGGCTATTGGTACAAAACAAAGAGGAGATGACGAGCAGTCATTTTGGATGGAATACGAAACCGATTAGGCAAATTGAAAGAGTATTGTCAATGTTTGTTGTCACAGCAATAAAGTCAAAGTTAATGTTGCTAATAAGATTTTTAAGTTTGGTTAAGTTGGTTCCTCGGATGTTAAAAAATAAAAATTCGTGTTCGAGTGATGGTATTTCAAATATGTTATTGAAGAAAATACGTTTTTACGTTATGGATGTTCTATGTTACCTGTTTAATCTGAGTGTTCAATATGGCTCCTTCGCTGAACACTTTAAAACCGCTGAAGTTATTCCTATTTTTAAAAAAAGGTAATTTAATCTTCTTAAAGATATTTGAAAAACTTATAAAATCGCGCATGATATCATTTTTAGACAGACTAAACTTTTTTAGTAAGAATCAGTTTGGATCTAGAAAATCTAGGTCAACCGAAGACGCTATTCTGAGAGTGTGTAGCCAGTTATATGAAGGTAACAACCGTAATAAATCCACAATGGCTCTCTTTATCGACATGACCAAAGCTTTCGACATGGTTCACCATGACCTTCTACTAAAAAAATTATATAATGCTGGTTTTAGAGGAGTGATACACAATTGGTCTACTTCTTCCTTTAAGGGGAGAAAACAAATAGTCAACGTAAATGGAAGCTTCAGTGAATGCCGTTTATAAAAAAATGGCATACCACAGGGCTCAATTCTTAGCGATTTACTATTCCTAATTTACATAAACTCTCTCTTTGGTCTTAACCTTAATGGAATGCCAACGGCCTTTGCAGACGATATTGCATTCACATACCATCCTGATACTGAATTCGAATGTGTTGAAAAAATATCAGAACATTTAGAAAGATAACGAATTTGGTTTATGTTTCACAAATTGATTATTGGTGAAAAAACAAAACACATGTCCTTCAAATTTCGAACAACGTTGTAAAAGATTATAATTCATGTTTCCATGCTAATGATTGTAAAAAATTCGGTTTACCGTTGCATATTTGTGGTAAATGTAATTCTATGGATAATTCATGTTGTTCTAGTAATTGTTGTAATATCGAAACAGTATCTCATTTTAAATACCTTGGAGTGGTAATTGACCAAAACTTAACCTGGAAAGAACATATGCAAACCATTAAATCGCACTTGCTTTTGGTTACGCGGAAACTGTATCTTATCAAGCAGTATTGTTCTATAAACGTTTTGAAGAAAGTTTGTCATGGCTTAGCTCACTCAAAATTGCAGTATGGTATCTCGACTTGGGGTGGTTTTTATAATATCTCTTCTAAGCCGTTGTTAATAGCCCAGAAACATCTACTCAGAGTTATCCATAATAAGAATCGTACTAGCCAAAGCTGGCATTTATTTAAAGAACTTCGCATTCTACCATTGAAACACCTTTATGCTTTCAAAGTACTTAAAGAATTTTTTAAGAAAAGTAGTAATATTCCTATTAGATTAAATCAATACTATATTCTTTGTGTAAACACAATACATCTTACAAATGTCGCAGCGGTGTGCAAAACCCATTTTTCTAACTTCTATACTGCTACAGGTTCTATAATGTTTAATAATTCGACTCTTACTATTAGAACAACTTTACATCTAAATTCGTTCTTAGAAAAAGTTAAAGATTGGTTATTTACGCTTAACTATAATGTTTTCGAACCGCTACTCAAAATAGATCGGCTATACTAATTTCAGCACAAGTTCTACCTTGATATAGTTAATATTTTTATTTAATTTTTTATATGATTTTTTATTGCCTATTAATTACCGAATTGTATCTTTTTTTATGATAGTCTTTTTGAGACTTTTGAGGTTTCTTTTAAGAATTTTTAAACTGAAATCCATGTACTATACTTATTCTTTAATATCCGATGGTTACCCCACATCAAACCTTTGTTTTATATTAGTAATGAATTTGTTGTATCAACTATCAAGTTAATGATTGATGACTATTATTTTCTGAAATATTGTATATAAAATAATTATGAATCATATTGCTAGCTGTCAGTAAGAAAATAAAATAAATAAATAAATAAAATAGTGAAAAGAAAATGAACTTTTTGAATCAACAGAGATGTTGCCGTTTTCATGTGCATATATTACTGATGAGAGCGGATACAAGCGGTCCAATAGGAAAAAAAGGTCATCACTCCTATAAAGGACACAGTTATCGAAATCGGATGTGAAGACAGGGTCGGGTAGTCTATTCATTAAGTTAGGTATTCCTCTAATCGGATATAGATTTGAATTAGTTAGGCAGCCCACCATCAAGATTTCTGTTTCAGAGAACGTATTAAGTGAGATGAAATGAGACGAATCGTCGTTGTCTGGGATAAAGTTTCTGCCATTTTCTATGGCCATTAAATTCATTTTATATCCATTTTTATTAATTTAAATTCAATAATACTTTAATGGCATACTAAAAATGCAAAAAAATTAATTGAATAATTCATGTAATTAATTTAATTTGCTGGTCTTATGTAGTAAACTGCTTTATTTATTTTAGCTGCTTGCCGAGCCACATCCCTCAGGTCCCCATTCAATACCGCGCTACTAAAGAGGAGACGTTCGCACTGCGGTGTGTGACATGGAAGATTAGCAGCGCCGCTAATTTGTCTTTACGCTTCGGGGGAATGAAGCCGTTAAAGCGCCAGCTCTCGTGATAAAATAGTTGGGTTAGCAGATCAAATTGTTGGTAGAGGTCATTCCTCTTGCAACCTGTCTTCGAATCAATTAAACTGTTCACTCTTATCAGGTTCACCCTATTGTACATGACCTCATTAGGATAGAATAGTTTGTATTCCAATTTTGGTACTCCGTGTAAGCGAAAGCAAGTACTTAGACAAGCCCTCTCAGCCCCTATAAGGGCCATGTAGTAGATTACCAGCACTCAACCATTGAGTAGTTCGAGGTGAACATGGGCCTCAACTAACAAGCCTCTCCAGTTAGTCCATTCTTTATCCAACACCCTCCAGTTGTGCACTCCAAGTCGGCAGAGACACCGTTGTACTTGTGCGCTCCACTAAGGGCGTGATCTTCCTTGGATATTGGATTCCAAGACTCTGCGGGTCAGAGCGTTGGTGTCCATTGGTGTCCTACGCATCTCAGGCGACTGATGCTCAGTTTTTTGATTAGGCCGATGTCGCCGTATTGCTCGTAGTGTTCGTCGTCAGAGAGAATATCGTACGAAGACTTATAGTTCCAAAACGACCGAGGATATCTTCATCCACTTTCAATAGAAACCATACGATAGGATTGGGATGATCAAGGTCTTATATAGAGTCTCCATTGTCCGAAACAACAAAACCATACTACCAATAGCTGTCTAAGCCAGAAGAAATAGCGATTGACCTGCCGGGGCATAAAAATTTGGTCTTTCCTGGTCTGAAACCACAGTGATGGGAGCCAACCAGGTTGTTGACGAAGGGTTTCAAATGTTCACATAATATAGTAGATAAGATCTTGTAAGCAATATTGAAGAGATTTTTATCTCTATAGTTGGCCCCGTTGAGCGGGTCTCCTTTTTTATGGATCAGGCTAGCTACGCTGATATTCCATTCATCAGCCATACACTATTCTGACCAGTTCTTGGAAATAAGTTGGTGTATACTTTCCACAAAGTCACTTACAGCAGCTGTGAATATTTCGGGCGGTAAGCCGTCAGGTCCACCTGCTTTGTTGGATTAAAGCTTAGATATTGCTATTTTCCTTTTGTTTTGGTGAGGTGAACGGAAATTTTGCCAATTGTGATATAGCTTGAATGGCCTATTATGCCTGACGGCGGGACATAGATCGTGGCCGTTATACCGTCTAGAAGGTTTTCTCCTTCACCTTTACAGGTTTCAGTACAAGTCGTCTGCGTACGCGATGGTATGGCGAAGTGAGCTCACAAGATTGTTGCATACCGTTTTTAATGTCAAATATTCCGGCAGAAGTCACAACCCATCCTTCACCATAAATTGTCGACTGGTGAGCATATTGAAAAGAACGTACACCAGTGATTTATGTTATTATGCCTAGCATGTTCAACTTGAAGAAGAGTCACTCCAATCATATGGTGTCAAAAGATTTCTCCAAGCCAATCAGCAGGAACCTATGCATTGTTTTTGTTTTCATATTAGATACCAGTTTAGGTGCGGTATGTAAGATATCCTGCCCCGCACCGAATTTATTGTCGGAAACCACTATATATTGTACGTTGTCCTCAGCCTTCTTAGTCAAGAACTATTAATCACTTTCTGCTGATATTCGGAAGTGGACTTATCGAACGAAGCTTCGACGGATTAGACGTGTCCTTATAGTTTTTACTCGTAGATTGCACCACCGCTGTATTGCAATACCCTGGATAAGGTGCTTCTTTCATTGCGTTATTAAACAGTGCGGTGTAAATGTCTACCGCTTCCAGTGAGAGATGTGAAACGCATGATCTTCCTTTTTTGGTTATAGAACTCAGTGAACCCTGAGTTTTCTAATCGCTAATTGTCCATTTCACTTCGAAGGCAGAAATTGTATGTTGATTTGTGCCTTTCTGAGCACCAGTAGATCTAGAAAGGAGCCATGTCTCGAAAATGACAGACTATCTGTCGTCTTTAAACCGAGCCAGCTTATAGCACTGTGCTGACCCCACAAATTAAGTACTAAGCTCCTCAATTTCTGTGTTTGGCATAATAATCCCCGAAATCAAAAAGTATCTCGAATTCTGAGATTTATAATGTGAACTGAGTAGTTTCGGGTGTGTCGAACATACTATGTACAACTGATTTCAGCTACTGGAAAGATTTATATTATACCACTCATGCTTCCAACACCTAGAGCCGACGCACTGTACACTCGAAACATTGTACGGGGTTGGGTCGGTTTCTTTTTAAAATTTTATATTTTCTGCGAGTCAATTTCATGCTTTTTGCTTAGCTTTGCTCCGGTTACTAAAAGCAGGTCTGTGAACAACTTAAAAGTGTTGCTTTTCCTTCTATCCCTATGAATAAATTTACATTCAATGCCAAGGACCTTTGAGGTTCGCTATGCCAAAATAAATTTATTCAATCTGTTTTGAACTCAAAAGGGGATTAGCATGTCTTCACGATGGTGACACTGATGATATGGACGAAATATTTTCCACAAATAATTGTCGCGTTAAGCTTTGTTGCAAAAATCGAGCGAATACATTCGCAGTCAAAAAAAATTATTAAAGGTAATAGACTATTGTATTAAAAAAATATCTATTGGTATAAAAATTGTTTTTGATTCAATTGAAATATTTCATTCAGTGATCAACAAATAAAATTTTAAAATTGTCAATTTTTCACTCACGATCTTAAAAGTGAGAGAGCATTTAAAGTTGTGCTATACGGTATGGGAGAAATGAACACAAACTTATGAAAAAGCGAATTGTAAAAATTGGTCGTAAGTGTGTTGCAATTAAAATAATATTTAAAAGTACGATCACAACACAGATACTTTTTATTTAGTTTCATTAGAAAATCGATCCATTAAATAGAATGATTTAAAAAAAATTATCGTTCAATATTGCACATCCAAAAAAATTGGAGCTATCAAAGGAAAGGTAAGCTAACCCAATGCCTCAACAGTCAAATGTTTGGGCACGGGGGAAATAATTGCCATATTTAATATATATATTTAACTTATTGTGCAAACTGTGGTGTTTCACATAAGACAAGCGATTGCAATAATGTTTTTATGTCAAAATGCGCTAGCTAGCCTCTCACAAATCTCGTGAGCCGACATGCATGAGTAGATCTAAGTACAAAATATTCAACGAAAGATTTTCCATCACTTCTATAGCAACAGTCAATGGGAAGCACAGAGTATATACTATATGTAGATTCCCATCCAAAAAATGAATGCCGAGGAATTGCTAAAATGAATTCATTAAAGGCCAACAATAGTGTGCCAGCCTAGCCCGGCAACATTTCCTATAATTTACCTGGCAATATTCCTGAAAACATTAATAACAAAATGTTTTTGGAATGTTGTGGAGATTTTAATTGCAAGCATAGAAGCTGGGGTAGCTTAAGAGCCAATGCATGGGGTAATATTATGTAAAGTGCGTGTCTCACTTTACCTGTTTCTGTTTTATACCCTCCTAGTCCGACTTATTTTTCTAACTCTTGTCATCGTCCTTCCGTTCTTGACCTGTTTATTACAAATGCATCAAACTTAATAACATAACCGATCTGTTGTACTGAACTGAGTTCGGATCACAACCCAGTCGTACGCCGAATTCTTAAGTCGGCGGTAAGAAAATTTCAATATTGGAAGAACAAAAAAAAAGCAATCTGTAGTCGCTTTTAGATTTTAAATAAATCTAATGTTAATTAAAGATGATTCAGATGCAATTGTACCCAATTTTCCGGATCAAATTTTAGGCGCCGCTGTCGACGATTGTATTCCGAAAGTTCCCAATAAAGGCTTCGTTTTGAAACTACCCTCAAACATTCTAAAACTTAGTAGAAATATACAATATACCGAAAATACTGGCAGAGATATCGCCGGCCTTTTTTCATATATCAGGTTTCGCATTTTAATACGCTTATATCTAGCCTTTAATACGAACAACGATATAACGAGTGGAATCGAAAATTAAGTTTAGGGAACTTGTGCAATGATCCACTTAAAAAAACCACAAACATCTCAAAATAAATTGTTAAAAAATATGCTTGACTTACCGTGATATCACTCGACTTCGGATGTTCATAATAAAGCGAATGTTGAATTGATCTATGGCAGAATAAAAAAACTAAATCAGTGCTTCCTTGATCGCTCTGGTTTAATAATTTAAAAGCGGTTGCCTTGTAACTTATTTATTAATAAATAACTTGTTGATTATTATTTTTTAATTATTATCTCTTTATTTGCTCATTCATTTTATTTGTTTATATTTGGTACATACTTATTTATTAACTTATCTATTTATTTATTTATTTTGCTAATACTTATTTCTATGCATTTGTTATTTGCTATCTGAATACACGATTGTTACATGAGTTTTTTAAATTTTTGTGAAAGTTAGCAATTACTTAAATTAATGTGAAGAACAAAAATGAAAAGAGACCATCACTCCTCTAAAACAATATAATACACACGGCGTGAAGACGCAATACGAAGTACGGACAAGGAAACAATTCTCTCAATTGAAGATTTTTACTCGTAATTTTTTCCTTCATTATTATTACATTTTTTTCTTAATAAAAATCTTTAATGCATTGTAAATAATGCTTCAAAGAAAGATACGAAATATCATATCTCTGAATCTTAAAATGTTGGGTAACAAACATTTTGTAAAATTTTTATACGAAATAAATCTATCTATTTATCTACACACCTTTGAAACAAGCTCCACTCTAAGCGATCTTCCGTGTATCGCGTAGACTTGAATCTACTAATTTAGTCAAACTAGTGAGCCTCACCAACTAGTCGAGGCCTTTTTCTATTTAGAATAAGAGCGTCCCTACAGAGCTAATAAGTTTTAATAAGATTATTTAAGTTAGTTAAGCTAATTTGTAAGGATTTTTTGTCTAGCTTTTAAGAATATTGAATTTTTGGAAAACAAAAATGCGTTTAAAATGAAATTAAACTAATCCATTAACTGAAATGGGATTGTACATATATCGCCAGAAAAATCTCAAAAAGACTTGTCTGGTGTAGAATTAATTCAAGGAGATAAAAACGTCGTTGGTTGCTGCGAGGGAAAAAGCCTTTGAATGGTATTTTATCACATTTTTTCTAATACATACTCGTACATATTATTCTTTGGTTTGACATATTGAGTAGATAAATATCAGCGTTTTAGCGCGAAGAGTCTTCGAATCCATCCCCATGGACATTAACGTAAATAAATTTACGATACTCTGTTTTCCGAGTTAAGCTTTAACTTTCAAGAAAGGGCAAAGGCATCTCCAATCTTCAGTGATTTTGTACTTCAAGTAGGAAAGAGATGCATTTTATGCAGCATATTCTTAAGTAATTAGCATTTAAAACGTTGGCACAAAGCTGGGCATGAACTTTCAACTTCATAAGCAATTCACTTTGTCCGAAGTGTCATTAAAGCGTAATCCATCCCTACTTGTTTGATGTGTATGTACTTGGTTGAGTAGTGGGAATCTACATCGAAACGCTAGATTGTTGTTTTAACAACACACATATGGATATATCCATTTACTTACTTTAATACTCGCCACCCTTCTAGTTCTCATTTTCATAGCAACCATCCATCTACACTTGAATAAAGGAGAACATTATTCCAGCTATATTTACGCATCTCTTATCTGAGCTGTCGTCAATTATACGAGTATAGCTGACCTTTAAACGTCTATTTAGAGAATCTTAGTGGAAAAATGTAAACATAATCCATAAACATAAAAATGCGGAACAATCCATGTTCGGAAGTCTTTAAATCTTAAATTTCGTAGAAATCCGGAAGTGCATTTGTTGGTATATACGTAGACGTTCATTGTGTTGTCGGTTAATAGGACTTCTCAAGACAGCATCATCACCCATTGTTGGGATAATATGAATTTGGGAGCACGTTCCAGTTTTCGGGGTGAGAAAATAGGGGAGAACAACTGTCGAAAGTCGATATTCTATTAAGTATCTTTCTTTATTCAGCAAAAGGATATCTCTGCCAAAAGGATAAAGAGAACAATGAATCAACAAAGATCAACATGGAAATGGATTTATTAGCCTCAGATGAGAATTATATAATTGAAGTTTGTTAGATCGGAAAAATTGTATCTGTACAACAGCCGCCTGAGGATATTATACCAAAAGGACTAGGCCTTCCAGTTTCAATGTTTAATATCGACACATAAACCCGATTTTAATTACACGGATATTTAGGAATATCATATAACCATACACGAAGTTCGGATATGCGAATTTCCTTTGTCAAAGAATGATATAGGAAAACGCTCTTGTTACCCTCTTCAAAGTTACAGCTATAGACTTTCCAAATGCCAGTTATCTCATACAATGTGGTAGTAATCTAATCTTGGGGAAGGATATTTTCATGTACCTATCTACTTACGATAAGGGTTCTTTGACGCATACGCATTTATTTCTTCCGTGTATATTTTCAAAGTACTTTTCGGGAGTACATACAAAAACGTATTTTTGTATAAAAATTGTTGTTACTGAATAAGGGAGAAAAATCGATACTTTGTAAACATTTGCATTGTGCTCGCATAAAGTTCAAATCTGATGAAAAGATGGGATCAATTTTAGGCGGGATACCACTTGAATGCGTCGGAGGTTGCTATAATTTTTGTTTAGTCTTTACCATACACAAAATAATATTGTTGTGATATTACGACTCGGGGAGTCGAAACAATACAGCACACGGACATGAATGCGTTGATTATCTTCGAAGAGAAGATGGTAAGTAACATATTACCTACAATTTTAAATTGCGAAAATTTTGAGGAGCTACAACTAAACACAGAGATCGGCTAATAATCCCAACAAGCAAACGAACTAGACGAAAAGCAGCACCTGAAATAGCTGCCTAAATAAATCAAACGCCAAATAAACCGCTTTCCTCGATAACGGTCAAACGATGGTTAGGACATGCTGGATTATTTGAGCGAGTTGCTATTCGAAAACCCCTGCTGCGACCACAATACAAGCAATGTCCCTCACTGCTGGATCAGATTTTTGTAATACCAATCCGCGCAATTCAAGGTCTGTTCCTCTTTTAAATCCAAATAACCACCGAACGGCATTCGGTTTTAACGAACCATTGTCTCGTATGCTGTGAAAGGAGCTGGATAGAAGGGAATCAATGTTCATCATCAGAATGAAATACTACAGGCAACAATTCAAAAATTGAAAGCTAGAAGTGCTAGAAATGTAAATAAAGAAGGTAAAAGTGGCTTTTCCTACGAAAAACCGATTTAAATAATTTTTTCTCCTTTTTAACAAATTCCTTTATGTTTAAAACAAAATGAAAATACTTAATTTCGATTTCGATATTAGATTTTGTTTTACCTTCGAGCACTGAGGCCGGCCTCAAACTTTTGGTCTGCAGCGTACAGATGTATTATATTTCTTAATTATTTTTTCACCCTTTCTTGACTAGAGCGAGGACCTATTTATTGTTAACCAGATCTGTGTTCGCTTTGCACTCTCTAAAACCACGAAGAGCTTGCAATAAATAACTAAACAAATTTTCGGACAAAGTTCAAATGGTGCTCACATCACTGAGCCCTTTACAACAGAGATATCCTATTTCCTAATTTCTGCGTAGAAAGGGTCAAATTAGTTTTTTGCTCCTTAATCTTACATTTCTCATAATCACTATTTGTCAATATTTATATTTTAATACCTTCCAGATAGGTCGAACAGCCCTAGTGTGTCATTATTCTAACAAATTCTTGCTGCTACTACTGCAAGCATCCTTCAGTCTAAGCGAGGAATAATTCATTTTGTAGGATATTCTAACTATGTTCTCCGACGTTAGAAGAACCGTCGTTTTGTACGTCACGTCAGCAGTAATACTTAATGCTGAGTAAGCATTCATATCGTGACGACATTGAGGATTTGAAAGAACAAAGTGCCACATGCAATTTGGATAGAGCGTTAGTGGTGAATGTATTGATGGAAAAGAGAGAAGTAAGCGCCAGCCTCTGAAATGTTGCAGTTGATAGCTTAAAGGAAGATACGGTGTTGGTCCAGGGCCATCCCTCGTCAGATGATTGACATACTCGTAGTTTTGTGCGTTGTAGCCTTGGACAATCGACAGATGGTTCGCTATCGTTCTGGGATGATATTGTTCGAGGCTGCTGTTGTTAATGGAACCCAGTTGGTTTTTATCCTTTTCAACCTCAGTCACACTAGTTGGGCCATAGCACTATATTATCATGATGTTTCTTAATTAAGTCCGGATTTTGACACAGATAAATCTCTGCTATTTTTTTTTTTTTATAATTTACGCACGCCTAAGGGATTAATGATACCCTTTTACTGTTGCCCTGACGCGGGTGGAAAGATAGAAGGAGGAGAAAGGAAAGCATTGTTGTGATGTAGTAGTTTGAAACTCAGGTGTGTTTGGTTTCGATATTTGCTCTCCAGGGGTGGGAGTCCGAATAGGACGGAGAGATTTTTCTTCACTCGGAATGATTCAGGTTGTGAATTTTAACGGTTGTTTTGTGCTTGAAAACTCTACAACAGCCAAATCTACATGTCAGTGTTATGCCTTCACACGCAGATTTTTCTGACTGAGCTCCAATTACACAAATGAAAACTTTGACGTGGCTAGGATTCGAACCTTGACCCTCCGAGTGAGAAGCGATTGCTAGTACCACTACACCACGGCCACCCCTATGAGGGTGGCACAACATGATTTCCATAGTTGCATGAGAGAGACTTTCCGAAACAAAGTTGTGTAACTTACGAGTATTCCAAGAATTTTTAATTCATAAAAAATAAAGTCATATGTCGAAAAAAATGCTAATATATGTACATATCCAGCACAAGAATTTGCACTTATACCCGTACCTATAGTTTTCTTCACAAAACACTTTTTTAACACTTCTGATTCAAATCAAGTATTAGAGGATCGCTGGGCATGGCAGATAGCCTACAAGTACAATATATACAGCACGAAGCAATATGAAAAGAACATTTTGTCGTTTCTAAGTTGTTGAGTTCGTTAATGCAATGACAGGTTACTCATTTGTCGATTGATACATAAGATTTGAACGATCTAAGTCTGGGAAAAAGAATTATTGCCCTGTGGTTATAAGCACAATAGAAAGAATTTTGTATGTCATAATGTAGACGCTGGACCTATTCCAGCGATTATTTTCAAAACGGTAGATAATATTCTTCTTGCATTACTTAAATGTCATCAGTTTGGTTTCAGAAAAGGGGATTTGACGAAGCATGCCTGAAAAGTTTCCGACCGAAAAATGATACAAGACATTTTTTCTCAAATTTTTTTTTATTTTTCTAGATAGTCTTGTTATAACTCCCCACACTTCTCCCAGCGATGCTCCCATCTCTCTAATCCGTCCAAATAGTACTTGGCGTTTTTCTCTGCAAAATAATTGTTCACGAAGGTGATTGCCTCCTCATTTGATGAAAATCTCTGTCCTCCGAGCGCAGTTTTTAGATGAGAGAACAAAAAGAAGTCGCTTGGGGCTAGATCTGGCGAATTAGGCGGGTGGTCAAGCAGTTCAAATCGTAATTAATGGATTTTCGCCATTGCGAAACAGGATTTTATTTTCCTGCAAATTTGGCCGTTTTCCGCAATTTGTTCCTGTAATGGTTTTTCCTTTTGAAGATAATCGATTAAGATAACTCCTTTACTATCCCAAAAAATAGTCGCCATCACTTTCCTAGCCGAAAAAACAGTTTTTGCTTTTTTTGGAGCCGGCTCGCCGTTTGCAGTCCACTGTTTTGACTGAATTTTTGTTTCGGCCGTATGGTGTATCCAAGTTTCATCTGCAATAATTAATCGGCGCCTAAACTAACGTAAGCAAACGCGGCACCCAAAGCGCGGAGAGCTTTCTCATGCCTAAATCTTGATTTAATATGTAACAAACACATTCTGTGGACATTTTCATAACCTCTACTATCTCTCTCACTTTAATTCGGCGGTCGTCTAACACCATTTGGTGAACTTTAGCAATTTTATCATCAGTAGTTGCAGTTTTTGGACGTCCCGAACGTTCATCATCTCCCAAGCTCTTACAGCCACGTTTAAATTCAGCTGCCCAAAATTTCACTTTGGTAAATGATGGTGCAGAGTCCCCATACACAGAGTCCAACTCATATTTGATTTGCGTAGGCGTATTGCCTTTCAAAAATAAGAATTTAATAACAGCTCGATCCATTTTCACAAAAAACACTCACATCGACTCACTCAAACGACTGCCAACTAAAAACTGCGTGTCCAAAATGACTGAAACTTCGGTAAGTAACTGTCAAAAGATGCACAACTAGCATTCACTAGCTTTTATTGGCGAGTGTCGCTATCTTTACGTTGTGATCGGAAACTTTTCAGACAACCCTCGTACTTCGACCTAAGCTGTTTAATATATTCCTTCAAGATTTTCCCTTTAATTGGATCAATTGCGAATGAGCCAGGAGCTATTTTGTATGCATACGACACCATTATCCTAGCTAGTGATGTAAGACCTCATGTTGCTCTAAATAAAATTAGAAACTATAAATCCGTATTCTTGACAGGCGAATACCTCTTAAAACTGAGACGAAGTACTTGGGCATTCGTCTACACAATAGATTAGAATTTCGCAAACACGCAAGGAAAGTTCTGAGCGAGGCAAAAGCAGCTACGTCCATATTGACATAGTTGCTTTCACCTAAACATCTGTCACTATATAAAACCTTAATTAAACCAATCTTAACATATGGCTTTAGTTCTTAGTTTACCATATTACCTCCGGTAGCGAATAAACTTGAAGCTTTTGGAAGACAAATCCTCAGATATTGCAGTGGTAAATGTCGAAAACTAAATAAAAAATGGGTTTCTATCGTACCAAGATTTTATACACAAGCGCAACAAGTTTGCGCTTCATATTCGAAGTAGAGCCTAACACAAAGTTAAGATTACCTTTTTATGAGAAAGCTTCACTGCCCAACTTCAAAGGATAAATAACTAAAATAAATTGATTTTCAAAGAGCTCGTGCTAGTTTTATTTGACTTGTTCCTATATACCACGCTATGTAATCGAATTTAGTCAGCATATAAAACTTACACATCCTTCTTTCAACAAAGATTTAACTTAAATTAGTATTTGTTTCTAGTTATCAATTTTAAGCTGGCCTTTACGAGCCAAACTGTGAAACTATGCCGGAGCAAGCATATACAGTGACTCAACTTTTTGATCGTAAGATCACACGAAAATACAACTTTTTGCTGTAACTTCTCCAATTTAACTGTGAGTATAACTAAATTTTTACTCAAAACAAATGGATTGATTAAGAATCAGCATAGCAAAAGCGAACGGAAATGCATCGTTATTTCGTGCGTACTTTTAAAAGTTCTTAGACAATGCATGTACTATATATATACTGACGCAGTACTATATATTGCGAAGCATCGTATTTTGTGCACAAAGGGTTGCAAAGCTTGGTTTTTTTAAGTGTTTTGCCTTGAAATTTGATTATTAAAAAAAAATTATATTGGAAAGCATTTTTATCGGTCTTGAATTTGATAGAAGATTAAAAAACTTGGTAAGGCTAAAGAAAAGGAAGTGGAAAGGCTAATTGTTTCCAAAATCAGCCATAGAAACACTTCTCGAAAACTTGGAGTGTCATTGGGATCCATATCTAAAATACGCAAGAATTTGGGCACTGAAATCGAAAAAAATTGCGCTGGAAGGAAGCCAATTTTGAATTCTACCTTGCAACATTGTGCGACAAATAAAGTATGGCCTACATGACAATGCGGCCCAGATCAATAAAGATTTGTTACAAAATGAAATAAATTACTGTAACAACTGAGGCTGTTATAGAAAATTTTGCGCAAGAACGGCTTTCACGGACGCGCAAAAAAAAATAATCCCCTTCTGACTGGCTGGAATTCGCCAGAAAGTATAAAAACTATAGCGTTAGTGACTGGGTAAAGGTGATTTGGTCAGACGAAACAAAAATTAATCGTTTTTGGTCCGATAGTCGTCGGTGGACGTGGAGAAAGCATAGTGAGCCAATAAGCGATCGCCACATCAGGCCAACATTAAAGTTTGGAGGTGGAAATCTTATGATTTGGGGATGCATATGCATAGATGGGGATGGTCAATGTGTTAGGGCATTGGGTCGCATGAATGCCGCTCAATACATCACTATTTTGGAAGGCGGGCTTTTAGCAAGTCTTGGAAACTGGAACAAAAATGTGTCGGACATAAGCACCCAGCAAGATAATGATTCAAAACATACAGCCAGAATTACCAAAGCCTGGCTGCAAAGTAATCATTTCGAAGCACTTGATTGGCCACCACAATCGCCAGATCTCAATCCGATTGATCATCTTTGGGTTGATGTCAAACGTGCAATTACAGATTTGCCAGAAGATTGTGCAAATTTACTAACATTATGGCGCCGCACTCAAACTGCTTGGCAACATATTAATCCAAAACGATGCCAAACAATAACTGAAATTATGCCAAGAAGAATACAAGTAGTTCTCAAAGCAAAGGAGGCCAATAACAAGGTTAGTTTAGTAAAGTCAATTAATTGATCAGGTGCCCTATTTTTGTTTTTGTTAAATTAAAATAAGTTAACAAATGAATTTTTGTCTCTATTACTTTTTAATGAATTATGAAATTATTTTATAATGATGTCAAAAAATTCGTTAAATTATCATCTTAAATAAAAGAGTTGTAATCAAAAGTCAGATTATTTGGTATGCATGTGATCAAATACTAATTGAGTCACTGTATGTGGGTGGTAAGAAAATGATGGCGGCGTAATGAGAAGTATCATGCTTCTTTCTATTCTTACATGGTGTCAGAAGTGGGATCGCGTGAAAAAATAAAGTTTCATTTTCATAATATCTGGCTGGATTTGCCGTTAAATTTGATAGGGTGATCGATGGGGCAAGCGTGTACCGGAGGAGCTTACAGTTGAAGAATTTCAAGCAATCTTACAGAGAGAATTTGTTGCGCGCGTTCGAAACATATGCGATTGGAACATCTTAGGCGTGGAAAGTTTCACATCTTCAAAGGAAGGTCTCAGTGATCGTGATCGTGATCGTGAAAGTAATCGCTCCGATTTATGTGTACCAAGCACCATAGATCCGTTATCTGCTGGTAATATTAATTCAAATTTCGTAGATATGACAACTCCATCTAAGGAAGAACAAACAACAGCAGGATCGTCCGGCGATCATCAATGAATAGTGTCTTTACAAAACGCTTTCCAATTCAAGGATACGGAAGAAGCATTAGAAAAGTTCAGTGAGGAAAGCGGAAAGGGTGCTGAATCGTGGATTGAGGATTTCGAGAAAGTATCCACAGTTTGCAACTTCGAACAGGTCCAAAAATTCTTATTTTCGAGACGATTGCTGATTGGGGCTGCCAAGCTAGCATTTTAATCTGAAACTGGGATTTGTAGTTGGGAGTTGGCAAAATCATTTCTGATGAAAGACTCTGGCAAGGTTGAACCACAAAATGTTCACATTAGAGAAAAGTAGTAAAACAAAGGAGGAATATTTCCTAGAATACTTTTACCGAATGAACAAAATTGCTTCAAGAGGAACGATAGACGAGGTTCACCTTTTGTCTTACATAGTGGCAGGAATTCCCGATGATGTTCTTAACAAGAACATGCTGTACCAAGCAAAAACGTTAGAAGCTGATCGGTTACGTTTTAAAAGTGCTGCGATTATGGGCCAATGGTCGCTGTAAAAAGGGATGGTCAACATCAACTCCGGTGCAAAAATTGCGGAGCACTTTCTCATCCATCCCAGGATTGTCCAAATAGAGAGAGAGACAGTCGTTGTTTTAAATGCAACAGATTCGGGCACATTGCCTGAAGTTGTCCCGAAAGTAAATTAACTGGGAATTCAATGCAGCACTCAAGGGTCAGCAAGCTGACAGTACCAGACAGAACAACAAGGTTAAAGGTGTGTGAACAGGATTTCCAAGCGCTGATTGACACGGGCAGTGACCTTACATTGGCAAAGAACAGCATTCGTTATGACCTGGGGATCAGGGCTATGCAATATAAGGGAACTGATTTCAGTCGAGTATTATGATCTAATTTGTCATTTTGTACCCGATAGTTGGTTATCCTACGAGTTTTTATTAGGGACAAATCTCTTGCCGGAGGTTAGTCTAACAATCGAGGGTGGCCAAGCGCAAATTCGCAAGAGAAGTGTTCCAAATGACAATCGGCTGGAACGCATCAACTTAATTTCCTGAACGTGATAAAGAACTCAAAAGCTCGAAGAAAAATTTGAATGATGATCGCAGGGTATTCCTCAAAACCTCCAGAAAAGACTGCCGTGCTGATGAAAATCGTCTTAGATGATGAGAAACCTATTTACCAAAAACCACGTCGATTAGCTCCTCTAGAAAAGGAGGTTGTGGATAAGCAGCCCACCGAGTGGCTACGTGATGCGATTATCCGAAATAGCGACTCAGATTTCGCTAGTCTCATTGTACTTACACGCAAGAAAGATGGTTCGCTGCGGCTTTGCAGCTCAATCGACATGTTCTGATTATCGAAGAGTTGCTTGAAGAATTGTGTGGCGCTAAAGTCTTCACTATACTGGACCTAAAAAATCGGTTTTCCCATGAGGATACCGAATTCATTCAATTCCATGTGGATTTGAATTCAACAAAGTACCGTTTGGATTGTGCAATCCGCCCGCCGTTTTTCATATATACGTTTACGTCACACTACAAGATTTAAAGCGCAGAGAGTTAGTCCTTGCTTATATTGGACAAAGTCTGCTTTTCTCCAAAACGAAGTTAAATTTCTCGGTCACATTATCGGTAATGGCAACATTAAGCCGTCGGAAGAAAAGACAGTGCCAATACGAAAATTTCCCACCCTGATAAGTATTAAATCCTTCATGCAATTCCTGGGATTAACAGGGTACGCCATCATGGCAAAACCGTTGTCTGATCTGACGAGACCAAGGAAGAAGAAGCTTATAAATTGTTGAAAAAATTGCTATGTCGTGAGCCTGTATTAAAGATATTCAACCTCCGGTTATCAACTCAGTTGATCACCGACACCAGCAAAGAAGACTACGGAGCAATCCTATTACAGAAGCATGACGACGACCACTACCACCCATGCATGTTCTTAAGCTACAAGACAACTGATGCCGAAAAAAGGTATCCAAGTTACGGCCTAGAGGTTCTGGCAATAGTTCGGACACTGAGAAGACTTCGCGTTTAACTGCTCGGCCTACGGTTCGAAATCTTTACGGGTTGCCAGGCGTTAGTTTGAACGCCAAATGGCCAAAAGGACCCTAAATAGTCGAATTGCTCACTGGGCCTTGCAGCTGGAGGAATTCGATTGTGAGGTGAAACATTCTTCTGGAACAACCATGAGATATAACGATGCACTCAGTCGGCATAATGTTAATGTCTACACTATCGAAGATGGATGTCTAGAGGCATTGAAACAAGCCCAATTGCTGGACGATTTCTGCGTTGCTATTCGCTCAATTTTTTCTATATCCGGTTCATACGAGAACTATTTAATAATTGGTGATGCGTTGTATGAATTCGTTGATGGATCCTATCTGCTTGTTGTTCCAAAGTCCTTACAAAAACAGCTCATCGCATGGTTCACGAAAGGCGACACTTTGGTGTCGGTAAGTTATCGAAACTATTCAGAGAAGATTTCTTTATTTCACAGTTAGACCGAAAAATAGCTGATGTTATCAGTTACTGCATCGTGTGTATTCTTGCGGCCAAGAAGGCTGGCAAGAAGGAGTCCTTTCTTCATCCCATAGGCAAATCTGACCAACCGCTATAAACTAACCACGTTGATCACTTAGGGCCGCTGTCTTTTACAGCAAAAAACTACCGTTATCTTTATGTCACAGTGGATGCGTTTTCCAAATTTGTCTGGATATACCCAACTAAGAGCAAAACATACGTTGAAGTCATAAATCGTTTGGACCTTCAAGCTCAAGTTTTTGGTTTGATATAGGACAAAGGGTCAGCATTTACGTCCAATGATTTTTAAGCATATTGTGCAGAAAGAAACATCACGTATCATCAATTCGCGCAACAGGAATTCAAAGAAGTAACTGTCGGGTAGTAAGGATGAACAAGGCAATTGCACAGGTGTTGACTCGCCTATCTATAGAGAATACAAATCCTCCGCGCGGGTTCAGTGTGTAATTAATTCCACGGTATCGCGAAGTACCGGGAGGACTCCGTTCGAATTGATGTTTGGAGTAAAGATGAAGACCAAGGAACCCAACTGAGACAACTATTGGAAAAGGAAATTCTAGACGGGTTCGAAGAAGATCATTTTGAGTTAAGAGCAGAGGCAAAGAGGCAGATACAGGAAGTGCAAGGGGAATTTGTTAGATCTGGTTGGGAGACACAGTTCGCTATAGGTTAGAAGCTATATCCGAAGTACCTAGGACCATGTGAAGTAATTAAGGTAAACCGAAGCGATGGTTAAACAGTCAGGAAAGCCGGAGATCACGAAGGACCGAATCAGACTTCAACTGCAGCAGATCTCATGAAGCGGTGGCGTGTATTTCATTCAGAATCTGAAGCGGAGTGTCTTGATAGTGCAGGTGAAGTTAAAACTTTTCTTCGACTGAGGCAGCCGAACTACAGAATGGCCGTGTGGGTAGCACGAAAACTGAGAAAATGTTGTTGGCGTAATGACAAGTATCATGCTGAAAGAGAACCATTGGGATAAGATCTGTGCTGAATGGGAAAAGAGAAAGCAGAAAAGGAGACGGGCAAAAGAACGAGTCGCAAAGGAGAGCTTGAAAAGATCGGACGAATACGGGTGAAGGCTAAGCGAATTAAAGTTTTGTTGTTTTTATAGTTTAATTGATGTTTCCTAACTTTGATTAATTTAGTATCATACTTTTTTTTTCTGAAATCGTGTACCTTTTTTCTCTTTTGAATTGGTTGTTGGCTTGAAATAAACTTATCGCTTAATAAATTGAAAACACTACCCTCGGTGAATAATTCTTTTTTTTCTTTTCAAAATTTCTATTCCTACATACTCGTATACATATAATAATGTTCTCCAGAGAAAAAAAAATGTTATAGTTGAAATTTATATTTTAGATAAAACATATCTAATCCATATTGAAAACAAATTGCTAAGCCATATTAGTCTAGTTGAGTCGGCTTGTTGAAAAACAAATCAATGTATTCAAAAAAAGTAAAAAAAACTGTAATTTTATGTGTTTCAATAAATACGAATATAATTGAATTAAATCAAATTATTCTTGTATGTTTTGACACCAGCAATATGACAATACTCATTTCACAAGAGTCATGCTCTCTGTATAGGGAAAAACTGAAGCCATCGAAGTAGTCTAAATATTTGAAAAATTATTTAACGCCTTCGAATTTTGCACAGAAATTGGAACTGCAAAGGAATACTTTATGGAAGGAACATTGATTCGAGCGGAAAAGCGAAGTATTGTAGCAGATCAATCGTATGCTTCTCGCCAAAAATTTGGAGACTTGCTGAGCAGGAATATTTCGAAAAAACCAGAGAAACCCCAACGGAAATAGGCATCCCTGGAAAATATAAACTGGCACGAATTGAAATTGTCCGCGACATTGGCTTCCAAAATTACATAAACTAAATGGGAAAACTAAAGACTAGGTATGTAAAAAACTTTGATGAAAAATGTAAGACGGTTGGAAGGCCGGCCGATGAAAAGGACGATAAAAGACAAAACGCAAGTGTATATCGCGCATAGCGAAAACGAAAACGATGAACTGCGTTTCGTGTTAAAAGTAGGTAGACCCCGGGCGTTGTAGTAAAGGCTTTATTTCGGGATCTAGAAAATATTCTCACACAATCAAATAAAAGGGTTAATATATTTAAGAGTGTGGGTCAACGAAGGAAGAGCCGAAACCAATTGGAAACCAGTAATCATTAAAACTAATGGAATATTAGGAAATTTGTAGTAGGTGGAGAGACTATTTTAAAGCGTAACTTGATATAGAGATCTCCTGCAATAGCATTCCATCTGTTGTCCGGCACGGGAGGGAAACGTCAGATTTAATTTACGGAAGATGAAGTCAACATAAGTCAGTATAAGTCAGGCGGATGAATCAGATCACATAACATCAAAAATATGGTTGAAATAAATTGCTAACGAATTTATTCAATAAACTGATCAGAATCGGATGCTCAACGAATCAAGTGACGGCTGTCTAGTTCCACTATATAAAGCATGAGAAACTGGAAAAACTACAGGACATTTTCCAGGTTGAGAGAGATAAAATCCACGCTGTAAGCGATGAGGTACTTACACACTGCTACAATAGAAGGAGGCTCAGATAATTAAGCAGACCTTTAAGTATCAGTAAGAATTCCATCTTGAGAGTTCTACACTCAGTTACATTCACTTTCTGCATGGAAACTCTATTGGCCTGATTCTGTGGACGGATGATATCTCGCTTGGATAGAATCATTTCAACAGAAGTTTAACGTCAATGAATGGGAACTCATATTTGATAACTGGAGCTAATTGGACCATAGGAGCTTCTCTCAATTATGTTATTTATGGAAATGGATAGATATTTATCATTTGTTCAATAGAAATAACAACATTGGATGATTTGAACTATAGAATTGGGAGCTACAAAAGTAAAAGATGGATTGAAATTAATGAATATTGTAAGACTTTTAGAGATGAGCTCTGACGTGCATTCAATGCAATGGTTAGCACTTTGAATTAAATTTCAATTTAAAACCAAAAGAAAAAAATGTGCAGTTAAAATTTCTATTTATTTTATTTTTCAATTTTAAACATTCTTTAATTTACTGCTTTGAATAGATGAGGAGAACAGATCTGACTGCTTTTGCCCTCGTCAATAATGGGTGTCCCATTAAGATCGCCTATTTTGAAATTAGAAAAAAAACCCAGTGTTTATTTGAAAAGTTCTGATGGCGATCTTAATAAAGAGTGTATACATGGAGGTTACGTATGAAGTACAATACCAAAGGGACTGAAATTTATTGTCAAAATGTAACAGTTTATGACTACTGAATTACCGACCATCACATGATCACAATAAGTATGATTAGTATCAATCCAGAGAACACATAATCTACAAAAAGTAGATTATATTGTAGGATGTTGAAAGATAGGCTCCTGTATGAATTTTGGTAGTCTGTCCTTTTTGAAATTAATCCTTCTATTGCCTTCGACATATTCGCTTCTATTTTTCAGAAGGATGTGAAATCTTGCGCTAATGTGTCTTTGAATATTTCAAACAAGAAAAAAAAATTTAAAAGGTAGATGACAAATATGCTCCTAAAACAAATAAGAATAAAAGAATGGAGAGTTATAGATAGCAATTTGGGGAAAAACTGGTCGAAATATGCGCGACCAATAGGTCACGCCAAGAACTTCATGATAAAGGGAATTTGTAGTATTCTTTAATGATTTTTGATATTTCTTATCATATCAGAACTTAGGAATTAAAATATGAATGCACTGCTAAGATTGGTGAAGACTTAGGTAGAATAAGTCTACAGCGCACAAGTAAATTAGCAGTGAAAGTAGTTGTAAGATACCATGTAAATGATTGTAATAAATTCAGCTTACTGCTACATACTTGCGGGGAAATAAATTTACAAGGCAGTAAGTCATGTTCTCATAGTGTTTTAAAATTGAGACAGCAGAAACTGTAAATACCTAGGAGTCCTATTCGATTATAAATTGAATTGGAAGGATCATATTCAAACCGGCAAGGTGCCGAGCTGACTACCGACAAGGGCACATGCACAAGTGCACTGTGAAATTCGCTCCTTGCGTGGAGAAAAAAAAAAAAACATGGCAGTGCAGTGAAATCGAAATCAACATCCACAGTGTGGGTATCCTAACCTTACTGCCCGTGGTCTTACTGTTGCTTGCCCTCGGTCACTGCCGTTGGTGTTGTATAACATTGCCATACAGAGCGTGCAGTGACTGAGCGTATGTAACAACCGATGTATAGCGTGATGTGGGTATAACTTACAACAATTTGATTCGGTAAACCAACTCTGAATTTTTACTTCACATCTTCGCTTAGTAACGTCGGTGTTTGTGTTTTTGTGTGATAAACACAAATTCTTTATAATGGCTCGAGAATTTAGAGTGGATATTGTCAATATATGCGGGCTAAGAAGTAATTTCTTTTCTGTTTACGTCGTCGTCTGTAAATATAGACCAGCTGTTTTGGCACTTAGTGAAACACAGGTAGATCCCGCCCACACTTCTCAGAGCACTTCGATCTGAAGCTACCTGGATACGAACTGGTGCCATTATTCCTCTCTCACAGCGGTCTCACCATTTACGTGCGTAGTGATGTTGCTTACCAATGTAGTCCCAGTCGCAATCCGGAATTCAATTTCATGAGGTCGAAATTCCATTTCCGTAAGTAAATTATCCACTATTGCTCTACATATTTACAGAAACCTACAACTGGACAGCAACTCGAGCTTTAATGAGTTTGATGCGCTGTCTGACTCTATGCAAAGAATTGTATCCCTGTATCCTCATACAGAAATCGTAATTAAGGGCGATCCCAATATACACAATTCTAGTGGCTTCGACACCCGAAGGACGGTGTGTTGAGATCTTTGTTGCGGAAAATAACTTAACCCAGCTTGTAAATGAACCCACATAAATACCAGACGTTAATAGTCATACCGCCAACACCCTGAACTTCTCACGTTGATAAATAAAAGGTCAATCCGCTCCGCTCTAGGCTCGTCGGACCACAGTGTCATATCAGTTAATTTCTCGTACAGTACCACACAGTTAGGGAAAAGATTCTTAAAAGACTCGTATGGCAATAAGAGAAAGCCAAATGGAGCGGTCCTAGCGGATTATTTAGGAATTTTAACTGGTCGGTATGTTTCCTCGATAACAACGTTGATGCCGCTGGTGATATGATCACAGACACTATTTTCTTTGGAATGAGAAACTTTATCCCTCATTGAATGAAGAGTATCAAACCAAAAGAAAAGACGTGGTACGACTGAAGCTGTAAAGAGGCTTATAGAAATGTTTTTTCGGTCCTTCAAGACCAACCCAACAGAGGAAAATCAAACAAATTTAAACGAGCCAGAAATGACTGCAACGTCTTTCTTAAAAAAAACTGAGGCTAAAAACACTACAACGTCCCAAAGGTAGTAACAATTTTTGGTCGTTCGTCAAAAATATTCGAAATTCTGCCTCATCCTCCATTTACATTGACATTCCAGCTCTCAGCTCTTTGGACAAGGCCAATCTGCTTGTTACAAAGTTTGCGGCCAGCTCGACACTCCCAGTTTGTGCTTTGTCTCCGCCTACACTTAAGTGCGTCGAATCTTCAATGCGACAAATCCACTTTCGCACTCGTATAGTTGCAAGGGTTCTTAAAGATCTCAATATTCGCAAATCCGCTGGTCCAGATGGCATATCTCCCCTTCTTCTGAAGAGGTGTTCTTCCACTTTGGCAAAACCACTGCTTAAGCTTTTTCTTAAATCCTATTCTTTAGGACTCTCTCCGAGAAGACGGAAAATAGCATTTGTCCAACCCGTCCCTAAAAAAGGCTAATCTTCTTCTCTCTCCTCCTATAGACCCATTGCTCTTACGTCCCTTCTTTCCAAGGTCACGGAAACGCCTATAAACCGCCAGCTCATGAAATATCTCGACCGGCAGTATGGTTTTCGTAACAACAGGTCCACTGGTGATTTGATGGCATGTCCATGAAAAGTGGAACCAAAGGGTAGATCAATCTGGCGAAATCAAGATAGTTGCACTTGATATCTCTAAGGCATTTGACAGAGTTTGGCATCAGGCTCTTTTGTCAAAAACGCGTGCTTTTGGGATCGACGACTATCTTTTTCAATGGATTAAAAATGAACTTTCGGAACGTTCAATTTAAGTTGTGTTGGATGGTTTCAAGTCTGACATTCACAAAATAAATGCTGGTGTGCCCCAGGGCTCCGTTATGTCTCCGGCACGCCTTTTAATTTTCATTAACGATCTCTTGTCAGCTACTTTTCATATTCGTTTCCGGAATAACGTCGTGGCTCTTCGGCTGTAGAACGGGAACGCCAGTGTATGTTAAGCTCATTAAATTCTGATATTAACAGCATAACTAATTGGGGATGTGAGTAGAATTGAATGCTTCAAAACACAATGCTGTCTGCTGTCGTTAAATCGAAATCCATTATCCATGAATGGCACTGGCATCGTCGAAACCAATAAACTTGCCGTTCTCGGTATGTGGCCGTGGCTTAAGTGGTAGTGTATTGGCTTCCCAATCGGACGGTTTGGGGTTCAATACTAGCCGTGGCCGGAAGTCGTTTTTTCAGGGAACTAAAATCTCGTGAGATGGATGGTTGCCTAAATACATCATCAAATCAATTTACACTAAAAATTTGGTCTCCCCATTAAATGTCGGATGCCACCCATGGAGCGAAATAACCACTGAGCCCAAACATCTTTCTTTCTCTTTCTGTTCTATTTTCCGAAAAGCTTAACCCATGCTTTGGCATCATAACATAAGTGTAGTCATACCCGCTTGAGTGTCAAGTTCTTTCAAAAAAAAAAAAAAGAAAGTGTGTCAATGACAACTTAGGTTTCCTCAAGCGATCTTAGAAATACTTTATCCCTTCTGATCTGGCCTCAATATAGCTCATCAGTATACCCTCAAGCCCACTTTCGGACGTACTCAAAAATATCGTGATTCGTTCCTAACTCGTTTATGGAATGCCCTGCCTAGCTCCTTATGTCCTAGTCATTATAACCTTCAAACAATTAAAACCAACGTTCACTGGTACCTCTCTTTCCATCCTCCCTGATTTTCCTTCGCCCGTACGTAAATCCCTTGAACGCGCGCAAGTTGTAAAAAAAAAAAAACATTAAAATCACATTTGTATCTACTAGCCACAAAGCTGTATGATATATCTAATATCTTATTACTCTAACAAAACCCTATCCCTTACCAGTTGGGGTGGATCATATTTTAAAACACTCAAACCCTTAGTGACCGCACAGAAATATTTACTTCGCATTCTCTTAAGCTGTAATCGTACCTCTCATGGCTGGTTCTTGTTTGAAAGTCTAAAGTTTCATCAATAAGGTACTTATTAGTTTTTACGATGTTACAGACTTAAGCATGTATACCAAACTGGGACCTAATTAGAAGTGAGCTTACTAGCGAAAGTGTAAGGAAGTTCATACATTTTTCACAATTTGTTGAAAAGTATGTTGTGATTTGTCAAATGGAAGACGTCTGTTCTGTACAATGCAACTTTACTTAATGACTGATCTCAAATTCTCATTATAATATTGTACATCATTATATAGTAAAAGATCTTACTTCATAGTGGTTGTTGTATATAGTATAGTTCTAAACATAATACTCAACATGTCTCTTCTTAAGAAAGCATACAAAAAACTTTTTCTTTTTTTTTATAAAGGTAAATGAATTAATTATTTAACAGAGATAGCACTGCAGGCTGTTGAGAACATTATATGAGTCAGATCGTAGATACGATAGATATATAAAAACCTGTACTAGAATTAAGAAATTACTTACGAAATAATTCCAAGCTTGATCATAACTTCATTGGTTCAGGACAGGCATTATCGTTAGTTTGCAATATATTATTCTCAATAAGTAGTTTCTGTTTTTATATTTTCTTTAACATTTTCAAATTCAATTTACCCAAGTTCATTAAGGTTATGATCAGTATTGTCAAGCAAAATATGTTTTCGGTTTCATCTGCAACAATTCCCTTCCCGATCAGTTACCGTATATGAACGAGGTTCCTCACATTGTTCACTCAGCTCTCCATTTATCCAATTTGAGTCAGGAAGTTTTTTTAAATAAAATTTTATCACCTTTATTCAAATTCGATAAATCACTGGTGTGTGCGTCATAATACGATTTCGAGGAATGTTGTTCTCGTTTTAGAGTGTTTTTATAGTCATTATTATTTACTTGATGTGGTTCAAAATGGTTCTTCATAACCGGCAGATTTGTTTTTATATTTCTCGACATTAACAACTGGAATGGAAAGTAACCATTCTTAGGCGTGGTTCGCAGGTTAAAAAGGGCTAGATATGGGTCGGTGTTCGAATCCATACATCTAGTTAATAATTTTTGGACTGTTTGTACTGATCACTCAGCCAAACCATTTGATTGCGGATAATAGGAGCTGCTTGTTTTGTGTTGGATTCCCCAAGAGCTCAAGAAAGTTCCGAACTCATTTGAGTTGTATGGGGGACCACTATCCGAAATCAATAGCTTTGGTATCCCATATCGAGCAAAGATTGACTTAAGCTGTATGATGATAGTGAGGCCTTATTAGATGTTAATTTAGCGATTTCAATGAATTTTCAATAGTAATCTACGCAGAGAAGGTAGAGATCTTTATTTCATTTGAATAAATCACTTGCATTATTTTCCCACGGTAAATCTGGGATAGGGAAAGACATCAGTGGCTGTTTCCTATTAGAATTTTCATATTGTATACATGTTGATTTTGCAACAAAATTTTCAATGTCCGCCGACATACTAGGCCAAAAAACTACATTTCATACTACTCTTACATTTTTCAGTACCCAGATGACCCTCATATATGTATAATGTTTAAAATTTGATATCGGAGTATATTAGAAATTATGACACTTTGGTTTTTCAAAATCAAGTTATCGATTACACAAATTTCGTGTTTATAGTTCCAATAAGGCTTAGCGATTTCATGTAAGAGGTTTTGCGTACTGCCCTGATCGATATACAATTTCGGTTTTAGTAATTCAGCATCATTTGCAAAGGCTATTTCTATTTCTTTTAATTTACTTGGTGATACATGTATTTGAATGTTTGTATCTATTTCTGAGTCATCAGAGGTTGGAAAAGGTGCTCTCGTGAATGCAACAGCGACTTGGAGATATTTGCCTTGCTTGTAAACAACATTCAAGGTATAAGCTTAAAGACACAACATCATGCGTTATAAGGAGAAATTTCTGCTAATGGTTTTCGAAAAAGTGAAACCAATGGCTTATGGTCAGTGTTTGATAATCATTTGAATTATAATTTAATATCCAACCTCATAACGTAAAATGAATTTTCAACTTGCTCTCTTTAATTGCTAATTGATTTGTTACTTGCTCTCTTAATAATTGTATACCACTTTGTATAACACTTTGCACTAAGCAAATTATGTCATAAAGATATCTCGGCCACTTGGATTTCGACCAGCAAAGAGATAAGTATATTAACAAATAAATAAATTATATATTTGAATTTGGCTGTAGTCTTCTTCGTCGGCTTTCTTTTTGCTTCCCTTTGCAAGTGCTGGTCCTTCAATTCATTCGGATTTTTGAATCAATCGATCGAAAATCACATACATAATTTCTGGTCCGTGTCGAGCCGGATCGTATATTAATTTTCGTCAATTTACCTTTCGGATTATACAGTGCCTAATATTTCGTGCCCTACCATTGGAATTAAAAGAGATCGTTCTAGGTATAGATGTAAACCTCTGGAAATTCTGCTGTAGCATTTCGTTTTTAATTTCTTTAAATCTATTGTGAATTTCACCGTTGGATTAATCAATGATCGCTCAGGAACATTGGTGAACTCATGATCGTTGCACGCGGTAAACTCCGTCGTACGTATGAATGTATTATATATGAATTTAATCGAAAATTTACTAATACCTGTGAGAACGTTCGTGTAACTTTAAATTGTAAAATAAATAATTTGACCTTGATATTCGGTGTCCTTTAAAGCGCGTGGTAATTTATACACAGACAGTTCAAAGTACAATTTTAATCGTTCGAGCGCGAAACTCTAATTCATCACCGACTACGAAAATGACCTCTAAGAGTAATTTAGCTATTGTGCGTGCAACTCGTGGTAATCTTAAAGGATCGTTGACTAGGTTAGCTGCGTTTGCAGATAAAATGGTAGAAACGTGTATTATAGAGACAATTCAAGTGCGGCTAGATAAATTAGAAGAGGTCTGGAATAAATTTAATGCATCTGAAGTACAAATTTATGGATTTTCTGACGACGACAATTATACTGATCCTGAGCAAGAATTCGAAGACTTCGAGTCAAAGTATCTCATGATCAAAGCTGTTTTACTTTCTGCTATTCGGGAAAGGGAATCTAAATCTAGTGCGTTACAATTAAATCACTCGGCTAGCAGTTCATCTTCTGCAAACCAGCAATCCTCCAGCTCGGGTCAATATTTTAACGAATATTTGCCAAAAATACATATCGAACCGTTTTCGGGCTGTTATCGAGACTGGCCTTCCTTTAGAGACATGTTCAAAAGCATGTTTCACCTCAAAACCAGTTTATCAGATGGGCAAAAGTTCCATTTCCTTCGTTCTTGCCTTCGGGACGATGCTTTAGGTATGCTCAACCACATTCCGGTATCTGATGTTACTTATAAGCAGGCATGGGATAGGTTATGTAAAAGGTATGACAGGCCGCGCTTCATAATTAATAGCCTTCTTGAGACATTTATGCAGTTGCCATCAATTCAAGGTTCGAATGTTAAAACATTGCGCAAGATTTCGGATGGTGCTGACGAGGTTTTAAGAGGTCTTACTTCATTAGGATCTCTCGAACGCGATCCGTGGATGATCTACACTCTTTTAAATAAAGTGGACCCAGAAACGCGACAAGCTTGGTCAACTGAAAGCGTCGACTCCGAGAAACCTTCGATCGGTGAATTTCTACGTTTTTTAGAACGCCGTTGTGAAGTCCTTGAGCAGTGTAGGGGATTTACCCGAGAAAATACAAGGTCAAAGCCTACGACCTTTAAAAGTATGCACGTGTCGTCAACGAACAGTTGCCCGAAGTGTAATGCACATCATTTTCTCTTACAATGTTTGGAATTTCTTGCCATGAACGTGGAATCTAAGAGGGATTTCGTAAAATCTAAGAACCTTTGCTTCAACTGTCTACGTAGTGGACATAATTCGGTACGTTGTCAGTCCAAATTTCGGTGCAAGAACTGCAATTCGCGTCATCATACCCTAGTGCACCTAAGTTCGGCAAATCCATCTGCCATTAATCCTGCAGATTTCAGTTCAAAGCCAACTTCGCAAATCACGTATACGGATCCTGCTACAACATCGTCGAATTCTTCTCAACTCGTAATAAACCATTCAATCAATCCCACTCATTTCTTGCCACAAACCTTATTGCCTACTGCCGTTGGGAAAGTGTTCGATAATAATGGAAAGTCTCACCTCGTTCGTATGCTCATTGACTCAGGCTCACAAGTTTCATTTGTAACTGAGTCCTTTGTTCAAAAACTTGGATTGAAAAGAACAAATGCTCGTACTCTGTTTAGTGGAATAGGTGCAACGTGCGCTGGAAAATCTAGAGGCCTTGTTTCAATGCTTATATCTTCTCGTTTCGGTAAATCTAATATCGCAGTAAACGCTTATATTCTATCGTGTGTTACCTCAACTTTACCATCCATTTCGTTTGATTTTCATGATTGGGATCATGTTTCAAAGCTAAAGCTCAATTTGGCCGATCCCACCTTCAACAAATCTAGCCCAATTGACATGTTGCTTGGGGGCAGATGTCCCTTGGGATATTCTTCAAGGAGAAATCGTCCGAAACAGCAACGGTCTCCCAGTTGCCCAGAAAACTATATTTGGCTGGGTATTGGCAGGCCAGTTACCACCGGAAAATCAGAACATCATTCACGCGAATCATTCAATTATTGATATTGATTCAACATTGCAATCCTTTTGGACAATCGAGGAAGTTGATCCGAAAATTATTATGTCCCGAGAAGACCAAGCAATCGAAAAACATTTTGTTGACACCCATAGTAGGGATGAAAGCGGAAGGTATGTCGTAAGACTTCCCTTTAAAACAAAACCTATTTTTGCTGACACCCTTACCGGCGCAACTGCGTGTTTGAAATCTATGGAAAAGAAATTTTTTAAAAATGAGTTATTGCATCGAACCTACTCGCAATTTTTAGAGGAATATTTGGCTTTAGGGCACATGCGAAAACTTTCGCCATCGGAAGTATCTAAGCCCAACGTATTCTACTTGCCACATCACGCGATATTTAAACCCGATAGCATTTCCACCAAACTTCGCGTCGTTTTTAACGGTTCGTTCGCGGATATCAAAGGAAACTCCCTTAACCAATGTCTTATGGTAGGCCCTCCAATCCAAAGGAATATCTTTTCGGTTCATTTAAGATTCCGCCGCCATCAGGTCGTTTTTACCGCGGATGTCGTAAAAATGTTTCGCCAAATTCGCGTCGCTGATGAAGATTGTGATTTTCAGAGAATAGTGTGGCGAAAATCGCCGTCGGACCCTATCGAACATTATTGCCTCACTACCGTAACATATGGTACGTCATGTGCTCCTTACCAATCGGTTCGTGTTTTGGAGCAAATTGCTTCTGATTATCGCGAGGAGTTTCCTATCGCTGCAGAGATACTTCTCAATGACACTTACGTGGATGATATTGTCTCGGGCGGTAAATCAATCGGTGATGCAGTCTTTAAACAAAAAGAACTTATCAAGCTACTTGCACAAGCAGGTTTACAACTTAGCAAGTGGCAAAGCAATGTCCCTCAACTCCTTCCGGAAGGAAACCTTGCTCAAAGTGAATCTATCCTTATAGACAGTGAATCTGAATCATGGACCAAGGTACTCGGTATGTACTGGAACCCCAAAATTGATTGTTTTTCCTTTCGTATTAATCTAACACCAGACGAGCGTCTGACAAAGCGACAAATTTTAAAGAATATATCAAGAATCTTCGATCCCCTCGGATTTCTTGCTCCTTCGGTCGTGCAACTCAAAATATTGCTTCAGGAACTATGGTATAGAAAGCTTGGTTGGGATGATATACTACCAGATAACATTGCCAAAAAATGGTGTAACATTCGCCAGGATCTTTCCGTCTTTACAACCATAAGCGTACTTCGTCATTTCGGAACAGTAGACAGCACATTCCAACTTCATGGCTTTTCGGATGCCTCGGCCTCCGCGTACTCCGCCGTCATCTATTCGCGATATGTCCTACCGAACGGACAAATTAAAACCAACATTGTGACAGCAAAGACTCGTGTTGCCCCGATAAAACAATTATCTATTCCACGTTTGGAACTGTGTGGCGCCCTATTACTCGCACGCCTACTTGTCGCAGTTCAAAAATCGTTAAATACCACTTTCGTTAACGTCTATGCATGGTGTGACTCTCAGGTTGTCCTTTCTTGGCTGTCGTCTCCTTCACGTAGATGGGACATATTCGTCGGTAACCGAACCGCTGAAATTTTAAACACCATTCCAAGAAACAGGTGGTTCCACATTAGGTCGGATCAAAACCCTGCAGATTGTGCTTCGCGCGGAATAGCACCATCGATTTTGGTAAATCATCCTATTTGGTGGTCAGGTCCGCACTGGTTACAACAGACGGAAGGTTTTTGGCCCATAGCTGAATTTTTCGAAGAGCATCCAACTTGCAGACAAGAGGAAAGAAGAACATTTCAACAATCCTGCACCATCGTTAAATCAGATCACCCATTCGAGTTTCTATCATCACGCATCTCCTCGTGGAATCGTCTCATTCGTATCGTCGCCTATTTATACCGGTTTCTCTCGAGGTGTCGTAAGGTGTCACACAATTTGGGCATACAACTTCTTCCCCCGGAAATCTACGGAGCAAAACGCGTTCTCATAAAGTGGCTGCAAAATCTTTACTTCGGAGACTATTTTAGGTACTACCACAAACATGGCCACTTCAGTAAGGCTTGTCCATTAATAGCACTCAATCCGTTCTTTGATGACGACCAGGTTCTTCGCGTGGGCGGAAGAATTCAAGAAGCTAATGTAACATTCAATGTGAAACATCCTATCATTATTCCCAAGGGACATACGGTTACACAACTTATCGCTAAAGACTCACATGAACGCTTTCTACATCCCGGAGTGTCGGCACTCTTTTCCCTTATTAGGCAAGAGTTCTGGATCATTGGAAGTAGAAATTTATTGCGTAAGATCACCCACAATTGCATCAAATGTTTTCGGCAGCGGAAATCAACAACAACTCAACTAATGGGCAATCTACCCTCACCAAGAGTCCAAGCAAGTATTCCTTTCACACACTGCGGGTGTGATTACGCTGGTCCAATTCCGATCAAAGTAAAGCTCGGTCGGAAGACACAAACAACAAAGGGTTACATTTCACTATTCGTTTGTCTGGCTACAAAGGCAATCCATTTAGAACTTGTCACTGATCTAACCACCGAAGCATTCCTTGCAGCTCTCCGTCGCTTTAATGCTCGCCGTGGTAGGCCTTCACATATGTACTCAGATAATGGGACTAACTTTCGAGGATCTGCTAAAATATTATCTGAGATGCATAATTTAACTTTATCCGAACACCATAACTCCATCGTTGCCGAGTCTCTGGCTCAGGATTCCATTACATGGCACTTCATTCCTCCTTCTGCACCACACTTCGGCGGATTGTGGGAAGCAGGGGTGAAGTCCATCAAGCTACATATTCGACGTGTGATAGGCTCTGACGTTCTTAACTTTGAACAATTTTATACACTCTTGACTCAAATCGAAGCCATACTAAATTCTCGACCCATATGTCAAATATCCGATAACGAACTCAATCCACTAACGCCAGCTCATTTTATTTTAGGTGAGTCCTACTCGGCTGTTCCTGAACCATCACTGGAAGTACCAACGAATCGGCTATCCTGTTGGCAAGTACTGCAAATTAAAATTCAAGGTTTCTGGAAGCGATGGAATATTGAGTACGTGACGTCACTTCAACAAAGGCCACGATGGACACAACCTAACGCTAATTTTCAGCTGAATGACTTAGTGGTTATTAAAGAAAGCAATCTTCCACCTGGAAAATGGGCCATGGGACGTGTCATCTCTTTACATCCCGGTAAAGATGGATCCGTGCGTGTGGTGACCCTCAAAACTGCAAAAGGGGAACTAATCCGTCCAATACAGAAGCTGGCTTTACTACCAAGATGCTGAAACTATGTTTCAGGGGCGGGGGAATGTTTGATAATCATTTGAATTATAATTTAATATCCAACCTCATAACGTAAAATGAATTTTCAACTTGCTCTCTTTAATTGCTAATTGATTTGTTACTTGCTCTCTTAATAATTGTATACCACTTTGTATAACACTTTGCACTAAGCAAATTATGTCATAAAGATATCTCGGCCACTTGGATTTCGACCAGCAAAGAGATAAGTATATTAACAAATAAATAAATTATATATTTCAATTTGGCTGTAGTCTTCTTCGTCGGCTTTCTTTTTGCTTCCCTTTGCAAGTGCTGGTCCTTCAATTCATTCGGATTTTTGAATCAATCGATCGAAAATCACATACAGTCAGTTTCCAATTTAATTTTCTGACCATAAATGTATCGGTGAAACTTTGTTGCGCCAAAAACGATGGCATATAACTTTTCGATTTATGCATACCGCTGTTGGTATTATTATTTTGAATTAGAACTGCACCAACTGCCAACTTCGAGGCATCTGTGGATAAGACTAGTGGCTCGTTTCGTTTTAAATATGCAGGTATGGGTAGTCTAGTTATCAAGTCCTTCAAGCAGGATTGTCAAAAACCTGCTGATGGCTATCATTTCACTGCCATTCAACATTCTTCTTTAGCAAATGTCTTAGAGACGCCGACTCCGCGGATAGTTTTAATGAAAGGGCCTAAATAATTCAACATTGCTAACAATCGTTAAAGATCTTTGACGGAGGAAGGAGAAGGCATTTGGACTATAGCAGATATCTTCGAATTATCTGGGCACACACCGTGTTCGTTAAAAATATAGCTGAAATATTTGACATCCTTCAACCCAAAAATGCACTTAGCTTTATTTAACTTAAGATTAGCAGACCTCGCTCTATCTAATACCTCGTTAACTCGGGCGTTATGCTCTTCAATCGTTTTCCTCCAGACCAGAATATCATCTACATAAACAATGGCTTCCAGATCAACGAATATCTCCGTCAATATATGAAAAATTTCCGGTGCTACACTTAACCCATATGGAAGACGAAGAAACTTATATCTTCCAAATGCCGTATTAAATGTGCAAAAAAATGAAGGTGGCTCGTCTAACCTTACCATCCAGAATCCATTGCTAGCGTCAAGCACTGAAAAATAACGCGCGCCAGCTAATTTCAACTTAACAAATTCTATACTAGGGATTGCATAGAGAGATCTTAATAAGACCTCATTTAAATTGTGGGGATCTAAACAAACCCGAAGCGATTTGTTGGATTTCTCAACTAAAAGTATAGAATTAACCCATGGCATTGGACCAGTCACCGTCTCTATAACCTCTAGTTGCTTCATTGGTTGCGATTCACATTTTAATTTATCATATAATTTATAAGGAACTTTACGCAGTGAATCAACAATTGGTTCGGTATTTTCTTTAATTTTTAAGTTGCAGTTTACGTCGAGACATCCTAAGCCCTTAAATAGTTCATTATACATATTTTTAAAATCGACAGTATCTGCTTTTACTTCAACCGAAAACATTTTTTTCCCAAGACCGAGTCTGACACAATCAGGCAACCCGATAATGGTTGGACACGAATAGTTTATTACTGGAATTCCATTTGAAAATGTTTGAACTTTTTATGGATGCGAGCAGTAGCATTCAATTTGCGCTTCCCTGGGCGTTTTCGTAACGGGAATGCCGTGGGCGATAACTCTGTTGAAGTTGTTTCTGTGGAGATGAATATGATAGACAATGGTTCTTTTGACTTCTTTGATGTGCCATACTGAGTGCTCACCTTGAATTTCCCCATGTGCCATTTTGCCCAAAAAAGAGGACTTCGCTTTAATTTCAGCTACATCCAGTGTTAAACCATCGATGCTTAGCAATTTTTCACGCAACTTTTCATCCAGTACAGCAGTAATAAATACATCTCTTACCACTGAATCTACCTCATGACACTCACAGCTCTACGATAGGTGTTTCAGCTCATTAAGGAACTGTTCGATGGATTGCGCAGATTTTTGGCGATAGCAAAGAAATTTATATCGCTCATAAGTCAGATGTTTCTTTGGCTCGAAGTAGCTATCAAACGCTGCTCTCACCTCTTTGTAAACTATTTGTTTACCGGACTCCCATTCGAAAGTATTATATATTTTAACACCTTCTGCGCCAATTGTATGAAGTAAAATTGCAATTTTTTTCTAACGTCTGGTTTATCATCCAATCCAGATGCAACCAAATACAAATTCAATAACTACTTCCAGTCCTTCCATGCCTGTCCCAGATTGGTTGTGTTAAATTGTAGACCACTTGGTGCATTCCATGTTTTGTTCGAAATTAAAACGACTTGACTCCTTGACTTTTTTGCTTAATTAGTTAAATTGTGGTTCTACAGATATGAGTTAACATCTGACATCTGTTGCAAACACCAAATGCAAAATGTAATCGCCACATAAAACCTTTTCCTTGGCATTCAGCCATTTTTTTTTCTTTTTTTGACTTTTCCATTTTTTGACATTCTTTTTTTTTCTTACTTCGTTCATGAGATTGTGTCACATGCGGTAGTTTTCAATCCACTAAAATCGATTAATCTAAAGTAAATTTGGTTTTTCTTTTTAATAATTTTGATAAACTTTGATTTGTAAATTTATCGTAAATAAATTGATAATTGTGAAAGCTGAAAAGGAGTTCTTTCTGCTACGAACTGACGCCCCACGAGTCGTCTCAACATTGGTGCCTCCTGTGAGGAACTCTTAAGCGGCTTTCTATCATCGATCTCATCATTTTACTGGACAACAAAATACGGAACAACAAAATACGGGGTAAGTGCATGTTCAATAGTGGATAGTCAGTTATATAATGCCTGCGAAGCCCGACGCGTCAACTGTACCCCCTGAGGACAATACCTTAACCTCCGAACAAAAAGTTCGACTGCTCGTCAACCAACAACTTCGTCTTGTGGATGTAGTAAAACGGAATTGGACGAATTACCAAAAGGATGGTCCAAGTCGTCGCACTCTCCATCATTTCGCCGTTCGTCTTGGTAACTTGCAAGACATTCGCGCTGAATTTCGGGAAAACAATCGGCAGCTAAGTCAACTCGCCACGCACAAAATAGTTAAATCATTAAATTATTTCGATGCCCAGGTAGAAGACTCATTTGAAGAAAGTTACATCGACGTCTTCGCATCAATCAAAAACGAACGCGATAAACACCATCCGCCACAGCCTTCAGCTACAACGCCGTCTGCCGAAATATCAGCGATCGTACCACCTCCAATGATTCGGCAACAGCGAGAAGTACCACTCCCAGAGGTAAAACTTCCAGTCTTCAGCGGCGAATATACAGAGTGGTCAGCATTCAACGAAATATTCATGTCACGGATCCATAATAGTCAACAGCTTTCCAACCAGCAACGTCTGCAGTATCTAAAGGGTCATGTAAGCGGAGCAGCAGCTGACGATATTAGACACATCACAGTTATTGGAGACAACTTTGCTATCGCTTGGCAAGCACTAACTGACATATATGAAAACAACAAACTGATTTTTTATCATTATATGCAGATTTTTGACAAGCAAGCCATTGTATTTAAGGACGACCCTGTCGCACTTCGGAGCTTTATCCAAACAAGTCGGTCCTGCCTTAACGCAATGCACAAACTCGATCCTTCAATCGACGAAGAAAATCGATTATTAGTATATTACATGCTGAAAAAATTACCTGTCAATATTCGTGTGGAGTTTAATCATGAAAATCGAAAGTCAAAAACAATTCCTACATTTAAGAATCTTTGTACGGTGTTAGAAGAACATTATCAGATGATGATTACGTCATCATCTCTTGTGAACTCACATAGTTCATCATCAAAAAACGAACACAACAAGACTCACACTCCCGTTAAGAGAGAGATTCGATCTTTATTAGTGGAAAAGAAACAAGTACCTAAAGCAATCTGCTTGTACTGTAAAAATGATAATCACTTTCTTTGCCGATGCCCTCCATTCCTTCAGTTGAGTTCAGTTGAAAGAAAATCAGTCGCAGAGAAGCTAAAGGTTTGCTTTAATTGCCTTGGTAATAACCATGTGCTAACAAAATGTAGTAATCAACGCAATTGTTCTATATGTGGCGCTCGCCATCACACACTCATTCACGTCTCGTCTTCAGGAATGGTAACTGATATCACATCAATGCATACGTCGGTTTCCACACCAATTTCCGTACAAACGACGATACCTGAATGTGAAGTGCTTCTGCCTACTGCAGCTGTAACTATTTCCAATACAAATGGGCATCAACTCACCTTTCGCGCCTTTCTGGACCAAGGGTCACAGGCAAGTTTCATTACTGAAAGAGCCGTTCAACTTCTCCAGCTTCCTCGTAGAAGAATTTACGTCACAGTCAATGGATTGGCTGCTAGCCAAACCACAGAAATTCGCCACTTCGTAACCATAACCATAACGTCCAAAGTAGATCATCGGTGCAGTTATAAGGTCAATGCTTTCGTATTAAAACGTGTCGTTGGAAGATTACCTGCGAAAAGATTCTCTATAGATGGTTGGTCCCATGTCAACAATTTGGAATTAGCTGATCAGAAGTTTTTTGTTCCAAATCAAGTCGATTTGCTTATTGGTAACAATGTTTACGATTCTTATTTTGTCAAGAACAAGACGTCTGTCAGAAACATTGCCTATTGCACAACTAACCACACTAGGGTGGATTATTTCGGGGAAAATAAGCAACTCTACCCCGCTCATCACCGTTTCTTCCATGCATTTATCGATAGAAACCGAAGAGTTGTTAAATAAAATATATAACTTAGAAGATTCGTCGAATGAACAGTCGACTTTGGCAGATGTCGACTCATGGTGTGAACAACATTTCAATGAAACACATAGACGTTTAGAAAATGGTCAGTACCTGGTTCGTCTCCCGTTCATGTCAACATTTGACCCAAAACAAGTGATTGGGCACTCACGTCAGCGAGCATTTAATCGTTTTTTATTAATTGAGAGGAAGTTACAACGAGATGAGATTCTTCGTCATACATACAACAATACAATAGAGGAATATTTTGGTCTTAACCAGATGCACCATGTCGTCACCTCTGAACAGCATCACTCAAAGGTCTCTTCTGAAGGAATCGACGTGTCATGTTGTTACCTTCCTCATCACCCCGTTATTAAAGATCAAAGTACGTCAACGAAGACACGGGTTGTCTACTACGCTTCAGCCAAAACGGACAACGGGAAATCATTAAATGACATTCTTGCTGTGGGCCCACGTTTGCAAAACGATCTAACAGATGTGTTACTCCATTGGCGTTTCTTTAAGGTGGTCATAGTCACCTTTCCTCGCTATCCGTACCCTCCATCAGCTTGCCGAGGATGAAGCCCAGAACTTCCCATTAGCAGTTGATCCAGTAAAACTACAAATGTATGTTGACGATTTGCTGGGTGGCAGCCACACTGTGCAAGAAATGCAAATAATTCGATCACATGTGGAAGGAATGCTTCGCAGCGGTGGATTTGAGTTACGGAAATGGGCGAGCAATCATCCAATCATCCTTGAAAACATTCCAAAAGAACACTGTGAGACCAAGGATTTGTTGAGCTTAGACAGTAGTACATCGGCAAAAACCCTGGGAATTTTCTGGAGTCCAAAACAGGATAATTTTCAATACCGATTTAACGTTGACTCCGTGAATTCCCCAGCCACGAAGAGAACCATGCTGTCTACTACTGCTCGGCTGTTTGATCCAGCTGGCTGGCTGTCCCCCGTAAAAATCCTCGCGAGGGACCAATTGCAAAAGATTTGCTCCCTTAAGTTAAAATGGGATGAATCCATCCCAGACGAGCACCAACGTCAATGGAAAACTTTGCGGCATCTGCAAATTCCTCGATGGCTAAATACGAGAAGAGACCACAAATCGCTAGAACTTCACATATTTTGTGACGCACGCACACGCTGGACACCCATTTCTGGTCTGACTCGACGACTGTACTATGGTGGAGAAACATACAGTATTTGTCGCCAATAGGATTCGTAAAATTCTGAAAAAATCTCGCCCAAATCAATGGCGCCACGTAAGGTCAAACGAAAATCCTGCTGATTGCGCCAGCCGTGTCTGCACTATGATTGACCAATCACCGACTTTGGTGGAAAGGCCCAGAATTCTTGAGACAAAGCACATCCGTGTGGCCTCGTTTTCCAATCATTCCACCTCCAACCACATCGGCTGAGATTTTAGAGTTAAAAAAAATAAAAATCTGTGCTCACGTAAGTACGCTCGAACAGGGAAATTCTTACATTGTTAGACTCGTCGAAGTTGATCGAAATCACATAATGGAGACAAAAAATCAGTCCGACAGGTTGAGTCACTGATGGTATACGAAGTACAACAAGCTGTTTTATCCATCGCACGTTTAACTCAACTCGAAAGTTTTCCATCGGAGTTCAAGACATTGGCCTTTAGTGGTTCTTTACCTGATAAAAGCAATCTACAACCACTAAACCCTTTTTTTGACTTCGAAAATACTTTAATACGGCTTGGCGGTCGCCTACGGGACTCCCTCCTATCAGCCAAAGAAAAGTTTCCAATTATCTTGCCAGAAAAAAGTCATTTCACTGAACTCATCATACGTCACAGTCACATGATCACGCTCCATAGAGGCGTTCAATTGACACTGAATCATGTACGAAAACAATTTTGGATCATACATGGTCGCAAGGCCATAACCCAAGCACTTCATCGATTCATCATTTGTTATAAAAGTAAACCAAAACTATTATCTCAGATGATGGGAAACTTACCCCAGCAAAGAATTCGTCCTGCTCGTGCATTTGAATCAACCGGCGTTGATTATGCCGGACCATTTTCCCTAACTCCGAGTAAAGGAAGAGGCATAACATCAAGGAAAGGTTACGTAGCATTATTTATATGTCTCGTAACGAAAGCAATACACTTGGAGGTGGTCAGCGATTTGTCATCGGAAGCCTTTTTGGCAGCTTTGAAGAGAGCAAACAAATTATTGCGAGCAGTCTGCACGGCTTACCGGAACTTCATCACAAGACACATAATTCCACACCTAACCAATTTACATATCCAGTGGCACTTCATCCCCCCCTCTTCGCCTAATTTCGGAGGACTGTGAGAGGCGGGTGTGAAATCCGTGAAGACCCACTTGCGACGAATAATCAACAATCAAATATTTACGTATGAAGAGTTTTCCACCATCATGTGTCAGATAGAATCCTGCCTCAATTCGAGACCACTGTGTCCGCTTAACGATGATCCTGACAACCTTATCGCGTTAACTCCCTCACACTTCTTAATTGGTGATTCCCTTCTTTCTCATCCAGAACCAGAAATTGAAAGGATTTGCCTAACCAAAAGATGGCAAATATGTCAAAGCATCGTGCAGCAATTTTGGCGCCGTTGGAGCGGTGAATATTTATCCCGACTACAGAATCGTCCAAAGGGGTGGAGAAAAAAAAATGCCAAATGTTCATAATAATCAGCTTGTCCTTCTCAAGGACGAACGACTTGCTTCCAACCAATGGCAGCTGGGACGCATTGTCGATGTTCAACCTGGTTCAGATAACTTGGTACGAGTTGTAACTGTAGAAACGGCTAATGGTAACTTCAAAAGACCTGTTACGAAAATCAGCGTGCTACCAATAGAAGAGACGGCATCGGGGTCTACAGGGCTCGGCTAACTTTCTACTTTGAACATGCACTCTCGTTTCAGCATTTCATCATAATCTATTCGCAATAGATTATCCGGGGGAGGATGTTGCAAACACCAAATGCAAAATGTAATCGCCACATAAAACCTTTTCATTGGCATTCAGCCATTTCTTTTTCTTTTTTTGACTTTTCCATTTTTTGACATTCTTTTTTTTTCTTACTCCGTTCATGAGATTGTGTCACATGCGGTAGTTTTCAATCCACTAAAATCTATTAATCTAAAGTAAATTTGGTTTTTCTTTTTAATAATTTTGATAAACTTTGATTTGTAAATTTATCGTAAATAAATTGATAATTGTGAAAGCTGAAAAGGAGTTCTTTCTGCTACGAACTGACGCCCCACGAGTCGTCTCAACACCATGTTGTGGTTTGTCAAATGAAAGACTCCTGTTCTGTACAATGCAACTTTTGACTATACATATAATGATAATATAGTACATCATTATATGTATAGTCAAAACTCTTACTTCATAGTGGTTGTTGTACATAGTATAGTTCTAAACATAATACTCAACAAAGTATAATTTTAAACGATAAGGAAATTCTCTTATTGTTACCAACTGTAACAGAATGATCAACTCAAAGTAAACAATAACTACAATATTTGTAAGTCTGGTTCACTTATTTCAATGTAACAGCTCTTCATCATATCGTTGCAACTAAAATGTAGAACGGAGGTAAAATTTACACGAAAGTATATTTGTACATACATATGTATACCACCATATGTTACATTTGCCCATTTGTATACTCGTAATACATATTATACACTTATTTGATTAGTTATGCTCATATTGCCAGATCTTTAAATATGTCCTAAGCAAACAGTTAACACTCCTTTTATGAAAAGGAAAGTCAATTTTACGCCCGTTAAGCAAGGGTAGATATAAATTCTCATTTAATTGTGATTTATGTCTCTAACGATAAAATTACTATGCACGAACACAAAACGATAGAGTGTCTCTAAACAAAAATTTATGGTTTTCCATACTTCTTGGCTAGTGTCCATCAAAAAAAAAAACAAGAAAAAAGTTGACAAAGAACACATAAAAAAAACAAACAATATGTTGAAGAAAAGACAACTATATAACTAAAGCGAACGCTAATTTGAATAACATTTGGTTCTAAGAAGGGCATCCTGGAGTGAATACTGATACTTTCAATTTTCTTAGAGGCAGCATCAACTCACCATCACATTGTTGCATTACAGCCAAAGTATGAATACGGATGTCTCGAATAATATGGTATAAGCTAAAATTTCAATCGATTGTCCTTTACCCTATCAAGAAATTGCTACCGACAGCTTTATGAGCTGGAAATCGGTGCCCATTTTTAAGAAACTCTTAAAAATTCCACTACTGATGTGATGAGTTTTGCTTGATTTAAGAAGAATATATTTAAACTTTTGAAGCAGGAAAGCAGAGGGCTGGAAAACGTTGCTTTAAAGAAGAGCGGGAGCAGCTTACAAAACTCTTGGAGTAAAAATGAAGGGTTAGACACTCGCTTCTAAGAAGAGTAGAAAAGAGCCGTGATCGAAGAAATAAAGATTTTTTTCTGTATGTTGAGTGCGAACTTAAGAAAACGTTCATTTAAACATTTCACATACGGTTTTTCAATAAAATGTTTCATTTTGAAACGAGTGTTGGAGAAGCCTGAAATTGATCAAAAATTTACCCGAAAAATCATGCAGGGCGATGAGGCCCGAAGATTTTGTTCATATGCAAAACCACCTCATCTGGGGCTTAATAATTCCAAGGTTGACTGTCAAGAAACTTCTCTTTCCGCAACAGTTTACTATTTGGTGCGTTTACGATGCATCATTGGATCTTTTTTCTTCGAAATTAAAACGCGTATGTTAGTTACTAAAAATGAATTGCGCTATCTAACCATGATCAAGGAAATTCTCAATCCAGAACTTTAAGTTATGGATGTGGGCGATGTTTATTCTCAACGAGACTGGGCGCTGGAGCACAGAAGTGACATAACCATAGTTTTGCTGTGAGAAAAGCTCTCTGTTCAAGTTAGTTCTCGATAAAGTGATCAAAATTGGCCATCAATATCCAGGCAGATAGCCGGCCGTATTGTATTTAAATTTTAAAGAAGTTATTTCTTCTTTTGATATTATTTTGGTCAGGTGAAGAAACGTTCACCACCTAGGGAATAGTTCGTTTTGCCGAATAGCAACTTTTGTATTGTTCTAAAAATCGTTGTTATTATATAGCTTTTGGTAAAACAGTATACCCGATGGCCGATTGCAACCTCTTGCAGTATGTTTGCCTACGTACCCACTCCATGCGAACATGTGTGGTTGGCGCAGATCGGTACTGTGATGCGTCAGGTGCCAGTTGTTGCTAAGCGCAAATGAAACACATATTCTCCTCTTATGCCCAATAATGACCTACTCGTATACATTAGAAACAATTCCGAAACGTTTAGCGGAAATTAAGATTCATTCGATATTTGACCATAGAGTAAGAAAGATTAAATTCTAGATCAAAAATAAACTTTTTATATTTTCTCTTATATTTTTAAATTCAACTATCAAGTTGTAACTTGCGCTTCTCATGCCCGATTCGAAAGTTAACGCAATCTAAATTTCAATTACTCGCCCATACAATAGTAGTATTTAGTTAAGTGCTATATGAATGTATGCTAATAAATAATATGAGTCGTCACACTACTCCTTTTCTGGTTAATAAGTTGACGAACAAAAATTAAAAGTTTAAATCTTTACTTGATACGTATGGATGCATCATAGATACCTATTCGGAATTCGAACTCTTCTTTCCGATCGATTTGTGCAACTGGCTGATTGTCTATTGACTCGTCCGCTCTCGGTAATATTGTTCCAGTTGACAAATCGTCCTTGCATACAAACGCTGTCTTCAAGCGGTCGATTGAGATGTTTACCGTTCGATTTTATACGAGTAACTTAGTTTGAAATATTTGTTTCCCCTTTCAATAACCTCATATATGTAGGCCTTCATTAGGCTGTTAAACGGTGATTTTACAGCGTCATTACAGATGAAAACGTGTGCCGTCGCTGCAAAAATCCTTTGATGGTATCATGTAAAAGCTACATGTGCCATGGAGTGTCGCAACATTTTTACGAAAGCAAACACTATATATGAAGTCTGGGGGAAACCAAAACAGTCACCAAGAAACATCAATTAAGTACCGTATAACATTTCGGCTGGGGTTGACTTCAGATCTTCTTGGTAACATCAGATAAGTTTTAAGTACACGATGCCAACTGTCTATCTGCCTGTTCACATTGGCATGGGCGGCAAGTTTGTCCGAAAAAGAGGGACAGTAGGACATTTAAGTAGGAAGGAAGGTAGGAAGGAAGGTAGGAAGGAAGGTAGGAAGGAAGGAACTGCATTTTCGATTGAATCATGACGTTTTTCACAATGGGGTACCAAACTTTGAAATCTATCCAATGCGGAAAAACCTCTGAGAAAATCTGTCTATGCACGTGAGGAGATAGCGGGTTGACTTCTGAAGATGGTAATGAGCCGTCAAGATCTACGTTAATGTGGTCAAATCGACCTCCAGGCTGAATGTATGTTACCAAAGGCACACGGTTATGCCTCTGGATTTTGCTTCTTTGACAATTTTGGTAACAGCAATCTCCTGCCATACGTTGCACTCGCTGACTTGTGTTGTTGCTTTTAATCCTCGGTACGGCAAACTGTTCGAAAATTTTATAATTATACATTGGTCGAATTTTGGTCGTTGACACGTAACAATAGACTTGTTTCCTGGAAAACTGAGTAACTTGGGGGTTAGTGATCTCGAAATAAAATTACCCTCGTTGACAGCTTCCAGATCAATAGCTCGTTTTCTGATATCTTCAATCCTCGACAAGGCGTCAGCTACGTCGTTGTTCGCGCTTTTTATGAAACAAATGTCCGTACTAAACCGAGCAACAAAATCAAGCTGTCGGACTTGTCGTGCCGAAGGCTAGTCACGGTTTTCCTTAAAAGCAAATATGAGGGGCTTGTGGTCTCTGTGGTGAACTCTCTGCCTTTGATCAAATGTCAGAAATGCTTCACACTCAAATAAATTCCTAATAGCTCCCGATCGTACGTGCTGTATCGTATTTGCGTTTGAGTTAGTTTTTTAGTGAATAAAAGGTCTGTTTGGTTACTTTTTGTGGTGAAATGGGTAAAAGCTGTCAAAATTCAAAGATGGCAGAAAATTCGCTCAGAGAGAGAGAGAAACATGCAAGAAAGTAAGCAAACGTAGTAAACCACATCTGTGTATAAAACGTCAGAAGTCAAGTCAAAACACCAATCACAAGAAATAACAACAAATCAAATAAATTCTTTCGCAGAATAGCTGTTTGCTTTGACAGTTGTTACACAGCTTACCCACAGAAGTTTATGAGGCAAGAAATTGCAACTATAGTATTCCTATGGAGGGGAAATGGGTATCTCTCTCATCGGCTCTCTCTGTTGTAGCTTTTTGGAGTAAACAAACAGGAATTTGTAAAAAAATGTGCGAACTTGTACAAATTTGTACGATATTTCAAGTAACAAACAGACCTAAAATCAAGTGATTGTGATACTCAATCGACTGCAATGTCTGAGGCATCAGAGCTGATAGAAAAGGGCGCGTTGATCGCAAGGTGCGCTAAAAGCGTAGCGTTAGATATGCTTTGTATCGTTGGAATGCCTTTTCCGCTTCATCCATCCATATGATGGGAGTCAAATCGTTTTTCTTGTTGCCTTTGATGAAGTTTTGGAGTTCTGCCTGGTTATTAAGTGTATTGGGAAGGAAACGCCGGTAAAAGTTGATCACAGCCAAAAATCTCTTCAATTCAATTGGCTTTTGTCGGCTTTTTACAGTTCTGAATAACATCTCACCTTTTCATTCAATGGCTGTATTTCCTTGCTGCTGATGTTGTGGCCTAAGGATCGTACTTTCTTCTTCCCAAGTACACACTTTGAAGCGTTGATTGTCAGGCCATAAGTGTTTCACCTCTTCATAACCTCCCGAAGATGTCATCAAGGTAGGGAAATGTAGAATCTTCTAGGCGTCGAAGTATCGCATGTATATGACTTTGCTAGGTTTGCGCAACATTACGAAACACAAACGTCATAAATCGGAATTCGAAAATGCCGAATGGTGTAATTATGGATTTCTTTGGGATGTGGGATGGCTCGATGGGATTTGATGGTATCCCCTTTGGTGATCGATCTTCCAAAAAACTTTCCGCCCATGCCAAATATTTGACGCATTTGGAATAAAAGCGATAGGGTAACGATCGGGCTTAGTTAAAGGGTTAAGAGCTTTTCGGACCAGGTGTAACGGACGCGTCCAATTACTTTTCGAGGGTCAGCAAATTCCTAGTTCTATAAAAAAAACCGAATTCTTCTTGAGCTGACTTGAGTTTAACAGCATCCAATCTTCGTGGCCGTCCAAACACAGGAGGACCAGTTGTATCAATGTGATGAGTCGTCGTAGTACTGGACAGTAATTTGTTTCGAGTTGAGTTATACTCTGTAAAAATTAATGCATATGGATTATTAATATTAAATGTGCTAATTCTTAGTTCTTTCCGTGCGTACTGCTGTCTATTAACTGGATCTTCCTTAAGTCGATTAAGAGTTCAAAATCGTTGATGAAGTCCGTCTCAATGATTGGCCTAGATATATCTACTATAACAAATGTCTAAGTGTTAGCGCTTCGAAGTCTCAAATCAATTGTCAGAGGCCTGTTACCAAATGTTGTTATCTCGCTGGCGTTCACTGCGAATAGAGTTGGTTTCGGCGATGAAAAACGGTCGGTGTAGGCAGAAGGAAGCACAGAGACTTCTGCTCCACTATCTATTAAAACTGTTTGGTTTGATGATCAGTCGTGAACAACGAACTTGCATATATGTACATTGTCCGGAACACTTGCAGTTACAAAGTTCGAGACAAGTTTTTGCTTTTGCTGCGAGTTTTTTACGAAACCAACGATGACCCCCGCTTGGTTGAGATGACGACGATGTGAGTTAGAGAAACGGTTGCGACTGCGACTACGGCTTCTGTGAATTTGTTTACTTGTCATTTGCTTCATTAGTTCATTTAATTGACAGGAGATTTTATGAATTTGATGTTAAAGTGACCTCTCAGCGGCCATTGTAAATGATGATCCGTGCCTTTGCTGGAGTTGACAGCCATGCTGCTTATAAATCCTCCAACCTCCACACTTTATGAGCCAGTTTGGAAGGTGATGTACGCCCTTGACTAGATGCTTGCAAAATTGCTCAAACCTTTGTCTGAACTATTTGCAACCACAGCGATTTCAGGAAGACGGCATTGACTTGTTTTCCGGCCAAACAACGCAGTTCGTTGAGCAGCTGTGAAGGTCGCTTATCGCCTAAATCTACTTCCAAGAGAAGCTTCTTAATCTTTCCCTGGTCGGAGTCAGTAAACTGTTCGTTAATCATTTTTTTTTAGGTTTCCTTGATTTTTAGATGTCTCGATTGCCCAAACCAAATTTTAGGCTTCTCGTACCAAAACGGAGGAGTTTTTGCTGCAATTCCAGAAACCGTTTTAGGCGAATCGACGGTTTGGCTACACGTTACTCTTTTGCCGATACCCGCTGTATCGATGCCACTACCGCCTGAATTTTTATGCTTTTCGTCGTCAGATATTATGCAATAATTTTAATTGCGATCAAAGTAAAGTCGACACTCTCTCACACTTTCGACAAAATTTACAACCTATCACGTTGGGGTCACCAATTGTGGATGTCAATTGAAACATAATATTGTATAAAGTGCTAGGTTGTTGGCAATTTCCATTCCGAATCGTGATCTTATTTCAAGGGTACATTATCCGAGACTTGATTCTATTTCATAACATATGATTTTCCATATTACAGACAGGGCAGAGACAGATCTCATACTGTGGTTTGTGCAGAAGAAAAGGGAACTCCTCATTTCAGGCTTACTGGGAAATTCATTGATTGAAGCGTATGTTCATACTGTATTTTTCTCCTTCGGTGTCGAAATTTGTACAGATCTTCTGGTCCTAAAACAACGGTTTGCTGTGGCCTATTTCCGTCCATCCGTTCAATTTCTAAATGTTCGAAAATAGAAAGGAAATTCATTGCATAGAAAATATGTCATACCTATACATGTACGAGTATAAACAACAACAACAACAACAACAATATATACATATTCAGAAAGCAACTATTTTTTTCGATAAAAACTTGTTTTGTTCTGCTCTCGATTAAGAGACCGCAGATTATATGATAATGTTCGATTATATCTCGCCTATCTGCATGATAAGCCATGTCCAGTCCATATCGACGGTGTAACGAAAACTAATGCAATAGTTTCTATTCTGCAAGAAGGCCTGAGGACTCCTGATGGTGTGGCTAATCGACTGCCTTATTGACTCTGGTCTGTATCAATTAAGTGGTGCCACCATTGGTGCATAACTCGTGCTAGTTCTCGCCACTAATACAGATAACTGAAAGTAGACATCTTCTCTCTAAATTGGATAGTTACCACTCTGACTTTTCAATTACGTTATTGTATAACAATGGCCTTAATCTCGTTTCCTATGAGTACTCTCACAGTTTTAATTTTCATAGGGCTAACTACGCCAAACTGAATAACCACCTTAGTATGGTCAATTTTAACTTTCTCTACGATAATCCTAACCTTATGGTTAACAATGCTCTCGGATCCTTTTTTGTCGAAATTTTCAAATGTCTCTCCTAATCTGTACCTTTTTGTTACCCAAAAAGAATCCCTCATCTTCACTACCCTAGTATAATAAATAGCTGTGATCTCTTCGTAACAAGAGAAATAAGCTCTGGTAGGTAGGACCACTTTTTACTTGAAGTCCCATAATTATCAAACTAGTCATGGTACAACTATGGAACTAATATCAAAAGAAAGAATAAACATCTGGCTTCTAGATGAAACTTGAAAAAATTGAAAATGTGAAACTCCAGAAGAATAATGATACCTTAAATGAATCAAATCCAGGTGGGTGAGGTTAGTTGAACCAAACCCTAAGAAGTGGAAAAACGAATTCCATAAAGGCCAACAAATCCAAAAGTTCATAAAATTTTTTATTTAGAACGGTCAAACAACCTACAAAAATACCTCATTTAGCAATAACAAAAAATATTATACCTAATAGAAATAAATTAATGTTTAAAATAAGTTAAGAATCGCAATCACTGCTGCAATTTATGCATAAAAAGAAGGGCCCATCTCCGGCTACTTTACGTTTTGTATGGGGCCACTTTTAACAAGTATGGCAGTGTATCCGCTCCTCACTTTCAGCGAATGATTCCAAGCACATTAGGCAAAAGTATTTTTGTACTTCGTCCTCTTCAGAACTTGATTTTTGTAAAAATTTTTTCTTTATTTGAACTTTTTTCTTTTTTTTTTGAATTCTGGGCTTGGAAACTTCTTCTAATGCATTTTTTCAAGTGGTGTCAGTTAAAATTGCTGCTCGTCTTTTCCTTCTTTTGGTCAGGGTTTGCTTTCTGGGTCCAGCTTTCGGAAATGGTAAAACAACTTCTGGCGAAAATGTATTAGCTTCTCTAGATGTAAGCGGTAAAGAGTCATTAGTGGTATTCTCATTAGGTCTTTCAATAGCAATATGAGAACCAGTTTGCTGAGCAACAGTTTCCTGAACCACTGTGCTAAATGCTGAACCTGATGGAAATATAGACAATTCTAAGCATTGGCTTTTTTCGCCGACTTATCTGGTTCTGCACGATCGGGCACATAGGTATAATGGGTCGAATTTACTCGGAGTAGAAATCTCCCTGATATATTCCAGCCTTTTTGAATCCATTAATTATATTTATTGGAGATGTAGCTAAAGGAAGTGACACAGCTAAAATTTGAGGAATGTCATAAATTGTTATTGCTCGTCCTGGATTGCAACGCAGCCATGCAACCTGTGCCCCGGATATATACTTTTTAAAGGGTCCAAATACGGAAACGTCTAGAGGTTGAAACTTATGGCTGCAGTGAGGTGGAGATGAGAGCATGATAATACCGTTGCTTTTGGCTATTTCCAGCGTTTCAATTGAAAGATGAGAGGAATGATTGTCCAGAACGAGTAATACAGGGCTTTCTTTAGTCGGCTTTACATGCTTTATGAAGTCATAAAAGCAAAAACTTCTTCATTGGTGGCCCAACCACTGGCATTGGACGTTCCACTGCGGTCTGGTGGACTTCCATTAACATTAAAGTGGTCCTTATAGTTTTCGCGGGAAAAATAAACATAACTGGGATTGCGACCCCAGAAGCTGACACTGCCACTGTCAAAGTAACGTTTGTACCACGTTCGCCTGAACTCGTTGATCCTATATTTCTTTTGCCAAACTCTCTACGACATCTATTTTAACCTAATGGACCACACACTCATTGATCACACACAGTTGATCAAAACTAAAAGCAAATCGGATAACTATCCATCATCTCTGAATTTCCTTGATAAGTCTCCAAATTATTACAAATCTCTCCGCAATTTTTTTTAGGCAAGCTCCGCTATACAAGAGCCAGACCACTCTTATTTTTTCTACTTAAATAGCCGCCCACAAACAACTTTGGTATCTGTATATATAAATTCAAAGCAAGTTAAAGGTAAAATAATAAACCTCAAAGATGATTATTCTGCTGGACCTGAAGATCTTCCCCCTATGTTTTGAAAGAAATGCGAAATGTACTAAGCCCAATCCTCTGTTGACCTAAGTGATTCCATCGACGATATCTTATCTTTGGTGACTTTAATCTGCCCCTGCTGAAATGGATTCCGTCGGATGATCACATATTTTTTACCGCGTCAAATGCTAGTTCATCCAAGGAATGTCTGTTCATTGATAGCACTACCGACTCAAGCCTATGCCAAGTAAGTGGCGTCCGTAACTCTATAGGTAGGAAACTAGATCTTATTTTCATTAGCGATCCCATTAACTCCGCAGTAACGTTTTGTCCCTTTACTCTATCAACTGTCGACAACTTTCGCCCCCTCTTCTTCTCCCATATTTCCATAACTCTCCACCCCAGTCCCCTCCTTCCAATACTATCTCTTCTTACAACTTCTGGGAAGCTAATTTTCGCAAAATCAATATCTCTATTAGTAAATCTTTATTTGATTTTACCAACCTGTCCTTATCTGATGCTGTATTCATTCTTTACAGTGAAATATTTAATTCCATTTCCCTTTACGTCCTCTTTTCACGGCATAAGACATAATATACTTTCCCTCTCCGGTAGAACAAAAGACTTCGCTCTTTGCGAAACAAAATAAATTAATTATGGGCAGTTTTTCTTCGCACCAATTCTTATTTTGACTACTCTAACTATCTTGGAACCTACCTCCAATTCACCAAGCTCTATAACTGCCTCTATCAGCGCTTTCTCGACACAGCGCAGACCAACCTTATCAACGATTCTAAGACTTTTTATCAATTCGTCAACTATAAAAGAAAATCAGACGGTTATCCTCCCTCTATCTCGTTCGATAATAAATCATCGACCGACCCACATACTATTGCCAACTATTTTCCAAACTTTTTTAAACCATCATTTGCAGACAACTTCTTTGTATCCGATCGCATATATTTCAAGTAGCTTCCCAATTTCTCCATTGGCCGCTCTCCCTCTCAATCTTTTGATGCTACCTTTATCGAGGAAAAGTTACAAAATCTCTATGATGAATTTTTTCACGGGCCAGACGGGCTCCCAATATTCCTCAAAAAGTGTGTCTCCAATCTTTCACACTTACTTTTCTCCCTATTTCATCTGTCCTTCCCCCAAATTTGGAAGACCTCTTTCATAATCCCGGTTTCAAAAAATTGATCAATGAATGAAGTAACCAATTACAGTCCCATTGCTAAGCTTTCTCATATGGTATACCTAAAATGTTCGAACGTTTTTTATATGAAGTTCTAAGCTTTCAGTGCAAGTCACTTATATCACTCAGTCAGCATGGATTTGTGAAAAGTAAATCAACTACTACAAATTTAGTTGTATTCGTATCTTTTGCGCTTTCAGCCCTAGAAAATGGCAATGCAATCGATGTTATTACTACAGATTTCGCTAAGACCTTCGATTAAATATCACATTAATTGATCCTTTTCAAATTATCTTCCATCCGTTTTGTCTCCATTTTGTTAAAATGGATATCTTCTTATCTGGGGAACCTTTATAATAGCGTTCGCCTTAGGTCAGTCTTCTCAGCCCCGTTTTTAGCCACTTCTGGTGTCCCACAAGACAGACATCTAAGTCCCCTCTTTTTCATTTTAACTATAAACGATCTTGACAGGATTATTAAACACTGCTCCTTATCCGTTTGCGCCGACGACACTAAGTTCTCCCAGACTATTTCTTCAGCCCAAGACTCTATCCTCCTTCAAGAAGACCTCGGAAGGTTTTTCCACTTGGTGCATAAAAAATTGCTTTGAGCTTAATGTCTCCAAATGCCAATATATGACTTTGTCTCGTAAGTCCAATCAATCTTTCCTTCGACTTTATTTTCTGCATGACCTGTACCTCAGGTTCAATCCTTTCGCGGCCTTGGAATATTACACGATAGAGAGTTAAACTTCCGTTCGCATATTGACGAGATAATCCTTAAAGCCAACTCATAGCCGTGTCTTAAGTAGTAGTGTATTGGCTTCCCAATCGGACGGTTCGGGATTCAGTACCAGCCGTGGCCGAAAGTCTTTTTTTCAGGCAACTAAAATCTCGTGAGATGAATGGTTACCTAAATACATCTTTAAGAAAATTTACACTAAAAATCGCCATCAAATGTTGGATCCCACCCATGGAGCGAAATAACCACTGAGCCCAAACATCTTTCTTTCTCTTTCTGTCCCATTTTCCGAAAAACTTATCACATGCTTTGGCATCTTAAGTATAGTCATACCCACTTGAGTGTTAAGCTCTTTAAAAAACAAAAAAACAAAAAATCGGTCGGTTTTATCAAATTATGGTCTTAGGAATTTTGTGACAAGATCACTTTAAATACCATTATCTCGAATATGCCAAGCAAGTTTGAGTTCATATATACCGAATCGATAACATTCAGCGTCGTTTTCTTCGATTTGCCCTTCGTGGACAACCCTGGGATTATCCCTTTATCTTATCCCCCTACCGTGATCACCTCAAGCTCCTTAACCTGAATACCCTTGAAAAAGAAAGAGACGTAGTTCACATTCTCTTCATTCATCGACTTCTCTCGGGTTCTGTGGATTGCGCTGCCCTTTACAATTCCACTTCCTTCAACACAAACCCTCGTAATTTGCGCTGTCCTCGTCTCTTCTATATTCCAACCCACCGCACTTCTTACGGTTCTAAGGAACCAACCTCCCGCATGCTCCGTAAGATCAACTCAAACCTCCCCCATTTTGATTTTAACCTGAACACTTCTCGTCTTAAACTTGATCCCCTCCACCACTCCATTACTTCCTAACCTTTAACTGTTGTTCGTTTTTAAGTCCTAGTTTTTAAATTAGTCTAAGCGAAATATATTGGGGGCGCCAGCCCCTACCAAATTCAGTACATAAAAAAGGTCGCAAAGACGATATTCCCAATTTACGACCAATTGCTAAGCTGTCCTGCATACGACATAACGATTTTCCATTGTAAATCTATTTTTTCCCAAAACCAGCACGTTGTATCATTAAAAATTCATACATATCTGTTTACGCAGATGATATGAAAATCTTATCCCATCTTCCTCAGACAGCCTACCACTGCAGGAACGTCTAAATAGATTTTGTACTGGGGGTCAGAAGAATTTCCTTAAGCTTAACGTCAATAAGTGTCAGGCTATAACTCATACCCGTAAGCGCCCTCCTACTTCACCTCGCTGCTATCTAATTTTTGATCAGCCTGTTCCTTTAGTGAATGAGTTGTTAATATGATAAAAAAAACGCCAACTCTGCTCTTGGCTTCATCAAGCGCTGGTTTAAAGATTTTTTCAGTTCATATTTTACCAAATCCCTTTGCATAACCTTTGTTAGGCCTCTTCTTAAATCTGCACGTCAAGTTTGGCCACACTAGAACTCACTTCTTCCGGATAGAAGCTGTTCAAGGTAGGTTTTTACGACTTGCTTTACTTGGTCTTCCCTGGGATGATAGCCAAAACTTATCAGCATATACTGACCGGCTAAAACTTATAAATTTACAACCCCTTTCTATTCGCCGAAAAGTTGCCCATATTCTCTTTATTCATCAGATCTTAATTGGTAATATCGATTGTCCTTCTTTACTTCAACTTATTTCTTTTAACACCAACCCACGCAATCTTAGGTCTGTGCCACTTTTTCGGCTCAATCTTCAGAAAACGAATTACGGACACCTGGAGCCCATGTCTAGAATGCTTCTGCTTCTCTTCGACTACCACCTCAGCAAACTGTCCATCAAGAACATTCTTATTTCCACCTATGCCTCACGTCCTAACTTCCTTTAACCGCTCCCACCCTTTCGTTTTTATTTGAGTTTTAAGTGAAATTGTAAGTTTTAAGAATATGCTTGCAATAAGCCTTAATAAATCAAATTAAATTTAACAGCTCTGCGTTTTGTGGAAACCGTAACAGAAAATGTTATAAATTCTTTAAATAAATAATAAAGAACATTTTATTCTGAACTAATAAAGTTTAGTTTCATTCAACCCTCCGCGAGTCCTTTCTTATCGTTGGCTTACATTTTTTCGTTTGCCTGTGCTTTTATGAAATACAAATTCATTTATTGTCCTCCTGCTCGTTTCCCTGGGAACGTGTAGGGCAATAATCTCCGTCCTGTATCCACATTATATTATATCTAGCGTCCAATGTTAAGGCAGATGATTCGCTTTTATTTGTTCTCCAAATATACGGTATGCCGTTCTGTCCACTCCAACAAACAATTAAAGCAATGTGGCACGTTTTCGTTTTTTGTAATCGAAAAATGCAAAACGTTCTCTGAAGTACGAGCATACGACTGTCCAATACGACTACGAGTTCGAGTATCTGTTCATTGAAATCATTTGGCAAATTTTTTTCAATGTCCTTCCTGTGTGCAGCAGATGTCATTTACTATGGTTAAAACGACCAAAACGACTGTAAGTATGGATAATTAATTTCGATACATTGTCTGCAGCTTGTTGCGATTCATGGAACTAAGTATGCTGACAATGGCATGACAATTTCTGTTTCCATGACTTTTCAAAATTGAAACTTTTTTCAATTTACTCGCGTTCTATAAAAGTTAGATAGACGTGATTCATGATGAGCGAGATGTATGTATAGGTATCTAACTTTTAAAACCTATTAAGTTAAGTAACAAAGTAGTGCAATAATTTTAAGATTAGTTAGCATATTTTATGTTCATGTCAACGCGCGAATATGATATTTCGATATCTAAGGTTTGTGACAAATTTTTCTTTTCCAATAATAAATTAACCCCCTAACATGAGGGTACTGGATTTAGGGATTTTGTTTGTCGGAAAAAATTTCTTGACGCAGGCATTACTGTTTAGTAGATAATAAGTAAATAAACAAAACACATGTTTGTATTTAGTTTATTGATTCCAACCAGTGACTTTAATATATTAGTATACATATTAACACATGGGCTGAAAAGTCCGTGCCGTTTCTAAGAGAGGGCACCACTTGAATTAAATCCATACCATTTTCAGTTATTACCAACCTTTAAAAGATACGTGTATAAATTTGACAGCTGTCGGACGATTAGTTCTCGAGATATAGCGTTATGAGTGAAGCAACTTTTGTTATTGTGAAAAGAAAAATGGATTCATAGCAATTTCGTGTGTTGATTCAGCATTGCTTTTTGATGGGAAAAATGCAGCCGATGCAAAGAAATGGCTTGATAAGTGTTACCCGGACTCTGCATCAGCCGAATGAACCATGAAAAATTTAAAAGTGGTCATACAAGCACCGAAGATGATGCACGCAGTGGACGTCCAAAAGAGGCTGTTTCAGATGAAAACATCAAAATAGTCCACAAAATGATTACGAATGACCATAAAGTGAAGTTGATCGAGATAGCTGAGGCTCTGAAGATATCAAAAGAGCGTGTTGGATATATCATACACGAATATTTGGACATGCGAAAGCTCTGTTCAAAGTGGGTACCGCGTTTGCTCACAGTCGACCAAAAACAACAACGTGTTGATGATTCAGAGGAGTGTCTAAAGCTGGTCAACCTCAATAAAGCCGAATTTTTGCGTCGATATGTGACAATGGATGAAACTTGGCTCCAACACTTCACACCAGAGTCAAGTCGGCAGTCAGCTGAGTGGCGAGCAGGCGACGAACCTCGTCCAAAATGACCAAAAAACTCAACAGTCGGCTGGCAAGGTTCTGGCATCCGTATTTTGGGATGCACATGGAATAATTTTCATCGACTATCTCCAAAAGGGGCAGACTATCAACAGCGACTATTACATTACGTTGTCGGAGCGTTTGAAGGACGAAATCGCAGAAAAACGGCCGCATTTGAAGAAGAAGAAAGTGCTGTTTCATCAAGACAATGCACCGTGTCACAAGTCGATGAAAACGATGGCAAAATTGAAAGAATTCGGCTACGAATTGCTTCCCCGCCCACCGTATTCTCCAGATTTGGCTCCCAGCGACTATTTCCTGTTCGCAGACCTCAAAAGAATGTTTGCCGGAAAGAGATTTAAGACCGATGAAGAAGTAATCGCCGAAATAGAGGCCTATTTTGAGGCTAAACCGAAATCGTACTACAAAACTGGTATCGAAAGGTTGAAAAATCGTATCAATCAGGGTATCGCCCTCGAAGGCAACTATATTGATAAATAAAGTTGAATTTTGCAAAAATTTTGTGTTTTACTATAAAACGGCACGGACTTTTCAGCCCATGTGTTACATATACTATATATGTATATTGAAATAAAAGCATAAATTGCTGATTTTACTAAATGGAAAAATTTATTTAACATAAGTAGTATTCCAAAAAACAATTTACTTTCGGTTGCAAGCACAACTGAATACGGTATTTTTTCATATCTTTTGAGTTCCTTAGTACCACAATTCGGGGTGATCATGGGGTTCAACTAACAAGCCTCTCAAGTTAGCCCGGTCATTAGCTAACTGCCTCCAATTGCGCACTCCAAGTGGGTTGGAGACCCCTTTTACTTGTTTACTTGTGTGCGAGTTATCTGCTCGCAATCGTGGTTTTTATTGTAACGTTAAGAGAACCGAAGCTCAATAGTCGAATGCACACAGCTTGTGGTACAAACTCTCTGCTATTGCTAGGCAGCTCCCTCCTTCTCTCTCTAACACCAATATTTTCGTGAAATTGCTGATAATCAATGATAAGTCAGCATCGTTGTTATTGTTGTTGTTGTCGTCTTGAGTGCATAGCACGTAACTCTTACCCTCAAGGTGTGAACTTTAACATGGTCGGGTTAAAGTTCAATCATTTATGTTGTACTTAGTTCCATACGCTTTTAGGTTTCTTGAGGTTCAGTAATACTCGAGAGGGAGTCCCTTTCTGTGTTGCTTATTTGGAAAAAACAAAGGAGTGGAAGGAAAAATGGTGGAATTGGTGGCAAATTTGTTGCTCTTTTTACCTACATACTGTGACAGCACAAAAAAGAAATAACTCAATAAATAACTCAAAGAGAATAAAAAAAGAGAAAAAAGTAAACCACGAAGGAGACTACCAGTTGATCTGTTCGGAAGTACAATATACTTTTATAAATGCAAATATTATATTTGGCTTTGTTCAAACTAGAAATTAATTACTTTGCTTGGAATTACAATCTTTATTTAAAATTAAGATAAACTATGTAAATTGAAGGTTATCTAAAATGTAAACAAGTAAACGGAACGTAAAGTTCTGATTTTCTATTGTACGACACTTAGTATTGTAATTAAAGATGGAAGTTATTTCCGGATGAATAAAAAGCCCCTTTGCTGTTACACCTACAGAAGGAACAACGTGTTTCATTTATATTCGCAATTTTGATACCCGTATTTTACCCTATACTTACGAGGGTTGTCTGAAAAGTTTCTGACCGCAACTTAAAGATAGCGCTAGTGAATGCTAGTTGTGCATCTTTTGGTAGTTACTTACCGAAGTTTCAGTCATTTTGGACGAGCAGTTTTTAGTTGACAGTCGTTTGAGTGAGTCGATGTGAGTGTTTTTTGTGAAAATGGAAAAAATTGAGTATCGAGCTGTTATTAAATTCTTGTTTTTGAAAGGCAATACGTCTACGCAAATCAAAAATGAGTTGGACTCTGCGTATGGGGACCCTGCACCATCATTTACCACAGTGAAATTTTGGGCAGCTGAATTTAAACGTGGCCGTAAGGGCTTGGGAGATGATGAACGTTCGAGACGTCCAAAAACTGCAACAACTGACGATAACATTGCTAAAGTTCACCAAATGGTGTTAGACGACCGCCGAATTAAAGTGAAAGAGATAGTAGAGGTTATGAAAATGTCCAAAGAACGTGTTTGTTTGTTTTTTTTTTTTTTTTTTATAATTTACGCGCACCTAGAGTAACATGCTTCATTACACATGTTCACCAACAATATCCATTTCATTGTCTCTGGCTTGCATTGACAACAGCATCACCTGACAATTCAATGCATACCAGCATCCACGCATAAATGTAAATATGTTCCGTTACAGAAGCTAAGCCAACTTTTCAATCTCTCTGCAAAAATCAAAGCTTCTTCATTAATATTGATTGGCTGTCTAAATCACGCGATTTGCAATAACGCTAACGGATTATTTTGAGTGACATCAAGCAATAAGACATTCTTGGAATCAATTGAGTTTTGATCACGGAAGTATAAAGGTCGTCAAGTGTAGAATTAAGAAAAAATATGTAAAATATATATGTATATAGAAAATAAAACCAAACAAGCATTTCTTTTGTTTTATTGGAAATATAACTGGCGCAGTCGGTGAAGGCCGCATATCAAAAAAAAAACAAACAAGATCATTTCATAAGACATAGTACTTAAAATAAAGTGATAAGTGAACTGATACAATTGTGTTTTGTGTTTTTCAACAAAAAAAAAGAGAAGGTACTTACACGTAAGTCTAAAACTTAGATATTTGATCGTGTGAAAACCTAAGACAATAAAATTACCACAAAAAAAAAATATACAGTTTTACAATATACATACAACTGAAGACTACATATATATTCAACCTAGAGACATCGAAGATATTATTCCAGCAGAAATCAACATCTTTTCTACATCTTAACGAAGACACAATCAAAAAAAAAAAAAAGAAAAATTATTCAACCAGGTATGACCAACCTACTTGATTTAGTAAAGGAAATACCCGATTTCACGGGACTTCCTGAAGAATTGGACATTTTTATAAAACAAATGGATTTCCTATTTGAATATAGACAAACTTTAGATGAGTTATCAAAAGGGTTTTTAGATTTAAGAATTAGAAATAAGATTAAAGATAAAGCTAATATTGTACTTATAAATAACAATAACCCTACCTATTGGCCTCAAATAAAAGAAATATTAAAAACGAATTGCGGTATAAGTGAGAGTGAAGAAATTATACTTAATGAAATGAGAATTCTGAGATTTGAAAACTCGATTGAAGAATTATTTGAAAAATAAGTTAAATCTCCTAACCAAATTGAATATTAAAACCTCCTTAAATTTAGACCTCCAAACATCATTTAGTAGTATCCAAAATGAAGCAATGTTTCTAAAATTGTTCATCAATAAACTTCCAAGCCAACCAAAACTAATACTTAACGCTAGAAATCCTTCAAATTTAAGAGAAGCAAAAGCTATCCTAATAGATTCAGACAATTTTTTTAAGAAAATAGTATTTCAAACTAATATTAACACCTTTCCACGACAAAATTATACACCTTTTAACTTTCAGGCATTCCATAGTTCAAACAATAATAACTCTCAAAGTATAAATTCGAATAACTTTAAATATAACACAGCAGGATCAGGTCATGACAATATCCAATATTCCAATAGCCCTCACAAATTTAACCAAAATATATCTTCTCAAGGATTTAATCATACCGGTAACTTTAGAAATAATAATATATCAAATCCGAACCATCAAGGTTATACCCCTAATAGATCTATAAATGCAAGATCAAGAAATTATGCAACTAACAACTCAGGGTCATACAGAAGTAGGCAGAGCCATATGAGTGTTGATCATATTGAACCTGTAGGAGAGCTCAATTTCCAGCCAACAATTGACACAATTGTTCCAAATTTTCAGTCAACCACTTCAGATCTCTTCCCTATGTAGTTGTCCAAACTAAAACTACCCCTATTAAAATTCTTATTGATTCTGGAGCAGGAACATCTCTTATAAATAAAGGGTTATTTCATAGTTTCTTCAGAACGGAACTTGAAAAACCCATTGTGCTGAAATCAATCTGTTCCAACATTTCGGTAAAATCAAAAATCACAATTCCACTTTTTAGAGAATTCAATAAACCGTTGACAAAAATTGAATTGCTCGAAGTAGAATTAAAGGGTGATTTTGATGGAATTATAGGATGTAATGTGTTAAGACCATTACAAGCAAAATTAGACTTCAGCACCTTCAAACTTGTTACTAAAGATTGCAGTTTGCCTATAATATTTGATAAAAATTTAAATGACGTATCACAAAAAGGAATAAACAATTTAATAAAAAATACAACAGACATTCATTTTAAGAAGCCTGACCTTAGCGATGTGATATGTAAACTTAAGCTTGATAACATAAATAAGGAAGGAATAGACTCAATCAAGTTAATTATTTTAAAGTTTAAAGATGTTTTCTATCAAGAAGGTGATAATCTTACGTCAGTCGTAAGGTATAATGATAAAATACCAACTATGAATGATATACCTATATTTTCCAGGGCGTATCGTTATCCAGAAGCGCATAAAAACGAAGTAGAGAAACAAATTTCGGAAATGCTGCGTTCTGGAATCATTATCAATTCCAGTAGTCCATACAATGCTCCAATATGGGTCGTCCCAAAAAAAGGTGACAACTCCGGCCAACAAAAATGGCGTATTGTAGTGGACTACCGAAAACTAAATGACGTTACGACTGATGATAGGTTTCCGATTCCGAATATGGAAGATATATTTTCAAAGTTAGGAAATGCGCATTATTTTTCAACAATTGATCTTGCTAAGGGTTTCCATCAAATCCCCATTAGCCAAAAAGATCAATGCAAAACTGCTTTTTCAACTGCGAATGGGCACTATGAGTTTACTCGAATGCCATTCGGGCTAAAAAATGCCCCTGTATCCTTTCAGAGGATGATGAACGAAGTTCTTCAGGAATACTTAAATAAGATTTGTGTTGTGTATCTAGACGATGTCCTTATTTTTTCCACATCATTACAAGAGCATATGGATTCTTTGACAAAGATATTTAAGAGGCTTCGGGAATATAATCTGAAGGTGCAGGTGGATAAATGTAGTTTTCTCAAACGCGAAACTGAATATCTAGGACATATTATATCAGAGCGAGGTATTAAACCCAATCCTAGCAAAATACAAGTCATAAAAGACATAAAATTGCCAACAACAATAAGAAAAATAAAGTCGTTCTTAGGTGTTACCGGCTTTTATAGAAAGTTTATTAAGGACTACTCGAAAGTAGCCCTTCCAATGACTCAATGTCTCAAAAAGGGTAACAAAATTGACATCGCAAACGTGCAGTACATTGAGTCCTTTAAAAAACTTAAAGAACTCATATGTACTTGCCCAGTTTTAGCTTACCCAAATTTCGAGAAAACGTTTACACTAACGACGGATGCGAGTAACGCAGCTCTGGGAGCAGTCCTCTCGCAAAGTAACCATCCAATTGCTTATGCCTCAAGGACTTTAAATCGTCATGAGACCAATTATAGCACGGTTGAGAAGGAACTTCTTTCCATAGTATGGGCTACCAAATATTTTCGACCGTATTTGTTCGGTCGAAGATTTAAAGTACAGACCGATCATCGTCCATTAGTCTGGCTAAATTCTTTAAAGGAACCGAATTCTAAACTACAACGGTGGAAAATAAAATTAAACGAATTTGATTTTTCTATTGAATATATAAAAGGGAAGGAAAATTATGTTGCCGATTTTTTAAGTCGAATAGATACTAATTGTATAGAAAATGACGAAATAAGATCGGATTTAGCAACTATTCACAGTGGAGTCGAAAATTTAAATGACCATATTTATATAACCGAAACACCGTTGAACATTTATAAATATCAACTGATTTTACAGAAAGACAAAATAAATGGTTATAAAAATAAAGTCATATATAAGAAAAAACGAAGGTCAACTATTTTACTTCAAGAATATGATGAAGAGTACGTTTTAGAAATTTTGAAAGAACTTCTTCCAGTGAAGGGAACTCTAGGAGTTTTTTGTGATGATGAAAATATATTTATACAATTTCAAAGAACAATAGTACAATATTTTTCGAATTCACCTAATATGAAGATTCTAAAGTGTACGAAATTCCTTGAAGACATAATTTGTAAAGTGAAACTATTTGAAATAATTGAAACGTCACGCCTTAATAAAAATCACAGGGGAATTGAGGAAACTTACTTCGAACTAAGAGACAAATTTTATTATCCCAACTTCAAGTTAGAAATTCAAAAATATATAAACAACTGCATAATTTGTAATATGTGTAAGTACGACAGACATCCAATTAGACCAACTCTAATGATTTCAGAAACTCCCAGCAAACCTAATGAAATCATTCATATTGATATATGGTTTTTCAACAAAAACAATATGTTTTTAACATGTATCGATAAATTAACAAAGCATGTTTCCATTCACCCCATTGCCGATAGAAATTCCATTAGTATAGTAGATATTTTAAAACATAGATTTGCTCTTTTAGGTAAGCCAACCAAAATAGTAGCCGACAATGAGTTCAACACCGCATTTATAAAGAATTTTCTAAGTAGCGAAAAGATAATATACCACTTTACATCTCCAAACACACACAGGGGTAATTCCACTATAGAACGTTTCCATTCCACCCTTAATGAACACATACGACTACTAAAACTGAATCGGAATAATAAAGACATGGATAACATGGCAATAGCTCTTAAAGCTGTTGAAATATACAACGATACGATACACTCAGTAACAAGATATAAGCCAAATAATCTTCTCCACTCACCGTTGAACGAAACGGAATGGAACAAATTAAGAGAAAGAATACACGGCTTGAAAAAGAAACGAATAGCAAAATTAAATGAAACTCGAACAGATCACCACGAATTCAGAGAACGAGAATTAGTTAAAAACCTAGGATTCCACAATATAAAACATCTACCTAGATACATAGTTAAAGAGGTTAAAGAAAAAAACAAAACCCACTTTAAAGACAAGAGTGGAACAAAACGCGACAGACAAGTTGTAAAAAGAGTTTTTAAACATCAGGACTCCCCTAAGGATATACATTTTGATAGGAGGCTAATAGGAAGGGACTATTCATGTAGATATAAGAAAGTTAAAAAAAAAAAAAAAAAAAAATAAAAATAAATTAATAGAAAGAAAACAAAAAAACAATGTATATGCATTCTTATTCATTGATTTTTTTTTATGTTGTATTTTAATTTAGAATGTATTAGTATATAAATACCTAAAGTATACAAAAATATTTGTAAAAACAAAAAAAAATTAAATTAACACTCATGTAAACAAACTTATTAAATATAGCTATACATATATAGAATAGATAGCAAGTAATATATATAGATAGAAATAACTTTATGTTAGAAATAATACGTATACGACACAGTGAAAGTGTAAATCTTGGTTTGTGGTCATTCATGTCTGGGAGACATTCTGCCCATACTTCAACGGGAGGAGTAACATGCTTCATTACACATGTTCACCAACAATATCCATTTCATTATCTCTGGCTTGCATTGACAACAGCATCACCTGACAATTCAATGCATACCAGCATCCACGCATAAATGTAAATATGTTCCGTTACAGAAGCCAAGCCAACTTTTCAATCTCTCTGCAAAAATCAAAGTTTCTTCATTAATATTGATTGGCTGTCTAAATCACGCGATTTGCAATAACGCTAACGGATTATTTTGAGTGACATCAAGCAATAAGACATTCTTGGAATCAATTGAGTTTTGATCACGGAAGTATAAAGGTCGTCAAGTGTAGAATTAAGAAAAAATATGTAAAATATATATGTATATAGAAAATAAAACCAAACAAGCATTTCTTTTGTTTTATTGGAAATATAACTCTAGGGGGTTATGAATACCCTTATACTATTGCCAAGGAAAGATAGAAGGAGGAGAAAGGAAAGTTTGTGATGTAGTGGTTTGAAACTCAGGTGTGTTTTGGTTTCGATATTGACTCTCCAGGGGTGAGAGTCCGAATAGGACGGAGAGTTTTTTCTTCTCTCGGAATGTGAGGATGTGAATTTTAACGGTTGTTTTGTGCTTGAAAACCCTACAACAGCCAAATCTACATGGCAGTGATATGCCTTCACACGCAGATTTTTCTGACTGAGTTCCAATTACACAAATGAAAACTTGCTGTGGCTAGGATTCGAACCTTGACCTTCCGAGTGAGAAGCGATAGCTAGTACCACTACACCACGGCCACCCATCAAGATTTAGGCATGAGAAAGCTGTCCGCGCGTTTGCTTACGTTAGACCAAAAATGTGTTCGAATGAACATTTCCAATGCTCTGTTGGCGCAGTTTAGGCGCAATAAATCCGAGTTTTGGCGCCGATAATTTACTGTAGATGAAACTTGGAAACACCATTATACGCCCGAAATAAAAATACAGTCAAAACAGTGCACTGCAAAGGGCGAGCCGGCTCCAAAAAAGGCAAAAACGGTTTTTTCGGCTGGGAAAGTGATTGCGACTGTTTCTTGGGATAGTAAAGGAGTTATCTTAATCGATTATTTTCAAAAAGGAAAAAACCCTTACAGGAGCATACTACGCATCATTACTTGCCAAGTTGAAGGCAGAAATTGCGGAAAAACGCCACGTTGTCTGTTTCAGCAAGACTACGAGCCTCTTCACACCTCAACGGTTGCCATCACGAAAATCCATGAGTTACGGTTTGAACTGCTTGACCATCTGCCTTATTCACCAGATCTGGCCCCAAGCGACTTCTTTTTGTTCCCTCATCTTAAAACCGCGCTCGAAGGACAGAGATTTTCGTCAAATGAGGAGGCAATCACCTTCGCGAACAAATATTTTGCAGAGAAAAACGCCATGTACTATTTGAACGGGTCAGAGAGATGGGAGAATCGCTGGGAGAAGTGTATAGAGTTACGAAAAGACTATGTAAAAAAATAATAAAAAAATCCTGAGAAAAAATATTTTGCGTCATTGTTCGGTTGGAAACTTTTCAGACAACCACACAAATTTAAAACTAAAATAACACACCCCAACATGATCAGTAGAGTAGATCGTAAGGGTTGTAATTAGACTTTTGAGACGTTTGGACGTGTAATGTGAATTTGTGATAAATAAAATATATACTAACTAAATTTCTTTCTTTTTATTTAAAAAAAAAAATAAATAAACGTTGAATATTTAACCCCTGACAACTTCAGAAGTTGGATAAACCTGGACAAATCGTTTCTATTTAGTGAAAAGTGAGTGAAAAAGAAAGAAGAAAAAAAAAACCTGATGGATGCGGAAAAATTTTAAAAATTTACGGCAAACAAAGTAAAGGAGTGCCTGGATTGACTAGGCAAAAAGACAACAGGAAACAAAAGTGAACTTCTGCTTCGAATTTTGTCTATTCCTAAAGGTGATCGTGACAGTTTTCCTTTGTTGGAGCATGAGGAGGATTTGGAAAATTTTGTGGATAGTGTAGAGTTTCCCAGAGAAGACGAGAGCAGCTGCAGTCACGGTGATGACGGTGAAGAAACAGAGCAGCGTGAATAAGGAAGAATAAAACAAAAGGACAGCTTTAAGAAAAAGAATAATGATCGTAAAAGAAAGGAGGAAATAATAAGTGAGTTTGCCCTTATGGAAAGCGAAATAAAAAGAATTAAGAGGGAGCTTCAGTTGAAAGAAAAGGGAAATGAGTGGCTGAAGAAAGAAAATGAGTGGATGAAGAAGATGAGTGAATACAAAGGACAGGCAAGTAATAATGATAGTCGAAAGAAAATAAATTATAACGAAATAAAAGAACTGGTGTGCGAATTCTATGGGAAGGGCGACGCATACTACCACTTCGAAAAACAACTAAAAAACTCACAACACACATATCTTTTTAACTATGACGACATGAAGATACTTATCTCGTTGCGATTAAAGGAAGGAGCATTGCGATGGTTTCACTCAATGGATGATTTGACAAGAGTCTGCTTGGAAAGTTTGTGTTCAGAAATGAGAGAAGTTTTTGACGATCGTCCAAGTAAGCAGGCTTTGAAAAGGACATTCGACCATCGAAAGTGGTTACCAACTGAAGCATTCCAGGAGTACTATCACGAAAAATATAATATTAAGAAATCGGTTGTCAATCTATGAGGAAGAAATGATCGACCAGTTAATTGACGAGATACCAGACGAAACATTATCTTCAAATGCAAAATTGCAATGTTTTCCAACTAAACTTCCATTGTTAGAGGCATTCAAGTCAGTGAAGTTACCAACAAAGCCAAAAGTGATGCCATCAACATCTTCTCGAGTCAGTTTTGAAGGAGAGAAAAGGCAGCTGGTGTGTTGTTTTAATTGCAATTCTTTGGGTCACAAAGAGAAGCGGGAATCAGGGGCATGTTATGTGTGTGCTGAGATGGGGCACTTGGCTAGCCAATGCCCAAAAACAAAGCCAATGCGCCAGATCGACCATGTCAACGATGACGAAGAAAATTAATATATATGTAAGTAATTTAGAGTGTATTTTTATAAACCAAGATTATACATAGTTACTGTATTACCTTAGAAGTTTTGATCGATACCGGTAGCCCAGTGAGTTTCGTGAGGCAACAATTCATAATAAAAAATAAAAACAAATGTAACTTTGTTGGCATTAATAAAAACCCTTTAGCCATAATTGGCGAAATTGAATGTTATATTTTATTTCACAAAAGAAACATTAATTTGAATTTATTGGTTGTACCAGATGGCAAGTTGAAGTATCCAGCTGTACTGGGTAAAGACTTTTCGAAAAAGGCTGGTATAAAAATGATACCTATACTTAATGAAAATAAGAATAAATTATTGACAAAAGATAATAATGATGTAAGTAAGAAAGAGATTGAAAGTGTATAATGAACGTATTTACAAAGAAGAGTGTTTAAATGTAATGAGAATTGAAGTTGAAGAACAAAAAGAATGTATAGTTAATGAAAATTTAAATTATTTTTACAAAAGAGAGTTTAATGAAATATTAAATAAATTTTATGTAAACTGCAACCGCCCTGAAATTCCTGAGACAATATATGAAACGAAGTTAAAATTAAATAATGATAAGCCCTTTTATTGTTCGCCACGGAGGTTATCCTATTATGAGAAAGAACAGGTCCAAGTCATTCTAGATAATTTGGTTAGACAGGGTGTTATTAGGAGAAGTAGATACGAATATACCTCTCCAATCGTCTTCGTAAAAAAAACAGGGGACATTAGATTATGTGTAGATTACGGAACACTAAATAAGGTAACTTTGAAAGTAAACCACCCACTTCCATTGATAGAGGATATATTAGATGGGCTTCTGGGTAAAAAGGTATTTACACTATTGGACCTCAAAAATGCCTTTTATCATGTCCGCATGCATGAGGAATCTATAAAATATACCTCGTTTGTAACTCCTATACGTCAATTTGAGTATTTATTTATGCCGTTTGGGCTAAAGAAAGCGCCGTCGGAGTTTCAGCAGTATATTGGAAGGATTTTTGAAGATTTGGGAAGAAAAAAGATTAGGTTATACATATATTGACGATCTGATGGTAGTTACCGAGATACTAAAGGAAGTTTTCGAAGTATTAGTGAAAAATAAGCTAGAGTTAGGACTAGATAAATTCAAGTTCATGATGTCGGAAATCAGGCTACAGGGTGTCAAAAGATGGTATAAAACCGGATGTGAGAAATTTGGAATCTGTAAGCAAGTTTCCAATTCCACAAACCGCGAAGGCTGTGCACAGTTTTCTCGGACTGTGCTCATATTTTAGACGATTCGTGGAGGGATGTTCGGTTATAGCACAGCCTTTGTATCAGCTCATAAAAGAAGATGCTGTTTTTTCGGTGAAAAGGAACTTCGGTGTTTTGAACAGTTGAAAGGAAAACTGATCGAAGCCCCTATATTAGCCATATACGACCCTAGAGACAAGACTGAGCTTCATTGCGATGCCAGTTCTATTGGGTCCGGAGCTATTTCCATGCAGAAGAAGGGAGATGGCAAGATCCACCCAATATTTTATTTTTCAAAAGAACGACTGAGCAAGAAACTAAATTTCACAGTTTCGAGCTAGAAACGCTAGCGATTATTTACACATTAAGAAGATTTACGGTATATTTACACGGACTCAGGTTTAAGATAGTTACTGATTGTAATTCGCTTATGTTGACGATAAACAAAAAAGAAATCAATCCTAGGATAGCGCGTTGGGTGTTAGAATTACAAGACTACGATTATTTTACTGAACATCGGAGTGGTACCAGAATGCAGCATGTAGATGCGCTTAGCCGCATTTCGAATGTCTTAGTTATGGAAGAAAACACATTCGAAAAGATGAAGCTATTAATAAAATAAGAAATCAGTTAGGTAGAGAAGAGAGTAGTTTCTTTAAAATGCGCAATGGGCTCGTATATAGAAAGATAGACCAAAGGATACTGTCTTATGTGCCGAAAGCTATGGAGGGAAATGTGCTTAGGATATATCATGATGATATGGGGCATTTGAGTCGTAGAAAAACTGTTTTAAATGTATAGCATTTTCCCCTAAGTTGAGAAAACATGAAGGTTTTATGCACAATATTCCTAAAGGGGATATCCTTTTTGAGACGGTGCATGTAAACCATTTCGGTCCGATCTCACTGAAAAACGCAAAAGAAAAAATATGTATTTTTGGTGATAGATGCATTTACGAAATACGTAAAGTTTTATGCGACGAAGTCTATCAATACTAAAGAAGTTCTAAGTGGCTTGAGGTCTTATTTAAACAAGAATTCTCAAACAACAGCGGGGCGAATGTTAGTCAGAATGGTCGCGTTGTGACAGCACAAAAAAGAGATAACTCAAAGAGAATAAACAAAAAGAGAAAAGTAAACGACGAAGGAGACTACCGGTTGAATAGTAGAGTAGATCGTAAGGGTTGTAATTAGACTTTTGAGACGGTTGGACGTGTAATGTGAATTTGTGATAAATAAAATATATACTAACCAAGTCTGTTTCTTTTTATTTCAAAAAAAATAAATAAACGTTGATTATTTAACCCCTGACAATACATACAATATATATTATTAACTATCTGAGGAATTCAGAAACTTAGACTCGATAAACGAGACTTATTTAGAAGGAAGTAACTTAAACAATTCTCCGTTTTAAATTTCTTTATGAGTAAAAGAAAATCAAATGTTTAAAGTCTCAACTAAATATATTCACTTTTCATTAATTTATATAATATATTTTTTCCTTTATCTTTTGTTTATGTACCTTTCTTTTATTTGTTTGAATTGTAATTCGATTATTTTTTTAATGCTCTGTGTTCTATAAATTTAGGTGATAGTTTATTCCGTCTGTTATCTTTTTCGAATATTCGATCACCGGTTTTTATTATTGGAGGAATTTCGCGTGTTTCGTTACGTTTTTTAATTATATTTTCTTTATGAGCTAAACTTTTACTGTTATAGGTTTGAAGGTGTTCTATTAAGTAGTCTTCTTCTGTGTTAGTTATTGTCGCAGTTGGGAAAAAATTGATTTTTGTTATGTGACCGTTTAGTAATTCGAAGGGAGTCATTTTAGTGACGGAACTATTATAAGTTATTACAGCTTCATCTACAATTTCACTTATAGATTTGTTTGGAGAGTTTGCCTTAGTTATTCTTACTAGCTCTGTGAGAGTAGAATGAAACCTCTCAACAGGCAAATTTGGTGGAGCTTTTGGCACAGGTTGTGTGTAGATGTATGCTGTACATATTTAAATAATCTTTAAAGAGTGAGGATGAAAATTCCGTAACATTATCCTTAACTATCTTTTCAGAAATTCCCTTGTATGAGAAATAATGCTTGAGTGATTTTATAATGTTAATACTATTTCTAGAAGATAACAAGTAAACGCTTGAGAATCAGCTAAAGTTAAAAAATGTACCAGTACCTAGTACTTGTATTTGAGAGGACTGAAGTCTTAAAGTACTTAAGTACTTTACAGGTCTGCATCGAACCAATTTTGAATTCGGTTTTTTAAGGGAAAACAGCCAATTTAAAGGCTTATGATCAGTTATGATTGTAAATATTCGACCATAGATGTACGGTTGAAAATATTTCGTAGCCCAAAGTTCTTTCTTTATTGTGCTGTAACAAATCAGTTTTCTGATCCTTGTGAAAATACTGGGCCGATTGGAATATTACTCGCGTCTGTAGTAAGATTGAATGGCTTGGAAAAGTCAGGTTTATTACATAAGAGAGATCTACAGGTTTCGAGGCAATCTATATACCTTGGATTTAAAACAATACTATTTCCTTTTCTGAGACATTCTCTCATAGGTTTAGTTATCTTTGCGAAATCCCTAATGAATTTCCTATAGTTACCTAAGAGCCCCAAAAATGATTTAATTTGTTTAGGAGTCTGTGGTATAGGAAATTTTTGTCAGGATTTGGTTTAACGCCTTCAGATGTCACCAAATACCCAAGGAAAGATACTTCTTTCGGGAGAAACTCGGATTTCGACCGTTGAACTTTCTAATTAGCGGCTTGAAGTTTTTTTAATACAAGGTCTTAATTCTCAATATGCCTTTGGAGCGATGTTGAAAAGACGATGATATCGTCCATATAGACAAAACAAACATTTGCTTTCACCTCGTGTAAAATATGGTCCATCATTCTTTGGAACGTTGACGGCGCGTTCTTTAAGCCAAATGGCATTCTCACGAACTCAAAACGACCATTATTTACCGAGAATGCTGTTTTTGGGATATCTTTTTCATCTATTTGTATTTTGTGAAATCCCTAATTTGTCGAGAATATCAGATACATTGATACATTTGTTATGGAATACTGATCGTCTATGGGGTTTTCATTTAACTTAAGGTAGTCTATTACTAATCTCCATTTTTCTTTACCATTTGAATCTTTGTTTTTAGTGCCTAAATAGGAAAAGACCTCGGAGAAAAATTTTGACGAATAATACCCTCTTCAAGCATTCTTGAAATTTGTCTTTGGACCTCTTCTTTAAGCACATGTGAATACCTGTAAGATTTGATGTAAATTGGTATATCATCTTTCGTTTTTATATGGTGCTTTATTTTGCTAGAGAATGTCAGATTGTCATTGGTCAATTCGAAGCATATCAACAGCATTAAGATCAACTGAAGTTTCTGAATTTTGGATTTACAGATTATGTATTTTTGTCACATTTTCTAGATTTATTTTCAAAGATTTTAGGGGCTGTTCAACTGCGAAAGTTTGGGTAGAACCAGTCGAATTTATAACTTCAACTAAGCAATACCATGCATTTGCCTTATACAGGCCCTCGGGAACAAGTAAGTTTGGTTTTATAAGTGTCGGCTTTATATGTAAAAACGCTACCAAACTCAATGTCGACAGGAAGGCGACGAACAATTTTACCCCTTCCTGGGGCAGAATTGGTCTTTGAGATAATGTTAGGCTTACAATTTAATGGTATTTTTAACTTTTCGGTTTTTAAGACATTATTTTTCAAATCGACTCTAATACCTAAGTCTCTCAAAATATCGATGCCGATGAAAGTTAAACACTAAAACGGAAGTGTTTTATTTGTGTGAAATTCGGAAAGTCCGTTCAATAATAAATCCTTGCTAATATGTTGACTGTTGAAAACTGTTTCAATTTCAATTGGATCTGCTGTTCGTATCTCGAAATTGATTGCTATGTTTGGGTTAATAAAGGATCTATTACTTCCTGTGTCTATGAGAAATTTTAATTTTGATGTAGTTAAGCTATCTATTATTATGTAAGGAAGGAGGTTGGTATTGTGATTTTTTATACTGCGATATCCTATTGATTTTCCGAGGCAAGTGTGAACAAATTGGTGTCATCTATATCAGGAAGGTTTAAATCAAAATTCTGATAATATGTCTGTGGTTCTTGACAGTAAAACTCCGGTGCATTGTTCGGTACTTGATTTATGTTACTATTATTAGAAGCATCACCACTTTCGACGTTGTTATCTACACAACGTAAATAGAGTTTCTCTTTAGTTTTTCGGGATAAGGCCTTACTGCTCAACTGCCTTCTTATATCAAAGAAACAGCGATTGGCAAGAGTGATTCATCGTGTTATTTCTGCTCAGTTGTAGTTGACAGAATTTATAGACAAAGCCCTTTACTACCTCGAAATTATAGCTGCCGATTGTGGCATTCTGTTCAATTCGTCGGTGTTGTGTATCCCTTGTTATTAATAGCGTACGCTTGGTTTTGCCCTCATTTACCGCGAAACCTATTTTGGCAACTTTCGTTTCAATACTAGCGATCGTCATTCTGCACAGACGATCGAGTTTGGCAGGTATGCCAAAATTACACATTGCTCTATATAGTTCTATATAGAGGCTTCTGCGCCATATCAGAAGAGGCTTTCCAGTATTGCTTACAGCAGTGGCAAAGCCCTTTTCAGAAGGGTGTACCATCTCAAGGGGAGTACTTTGAAGGAAGTTTATGAACAAATGTTAGATACAGTTCTCTCCTGAGTGTCGTGCAATGCAGATCTCATTTGAAAGCTACTTTACGTTCGCAAGTCAAACATGAATTGTACCGTTTGTTCCTATACTTATGTGGAAGAATTCTCAAATTTATTAGATAATGAAAAGTCAAGAAATTTGATAATTTTGGGTGATTTTAGTTTTAATATTCTTGAAAAAACTGACACAGTAGCAGAATATTTGTCCCTACTGGCTTTTCATGCGTTGGAGTCTATTATAAATGAACCGACAAGATTGCCATCGGGTAGTTGTTTACAACATATTTACGGACGTTTTTCCAATATTTCACTTGACGCATGTGAAAAATGTGTCTTAGATTTTGCAATTACTGATCACTTAATGACAGGCTTACTAGTAAGTCCGATTATTAAAAGTAATAAAAATAAGCCTAGTTCTCACAATCAGGTAACCAGAATTGATTTTTCTAAATTAAAGTCTATTCTCAGCTTCTCAGAATATGTTTTTATGGCGCCAGATTCATCTAAATTGTATGATATTTTTATAAAATGACTAACAAATCATATAAAATATTGTAGTTTTACGAAAAATATTAACGTCACAAACCTTGGATAACTACTGAGCTTGTACAATTAGTTAATAAAAAAAATAAACTGCGACAGAAATGTTATAAATCCCCTAGCAATCCAAATCTGAAAAGGAGCTACAAAAGGCTATGCTTGGAAGTAAAAAATAAAGTTCCAATTTGATATGATACTTTTTACAAAAATTATTTTAGCTTAAATAGAGGAAATATAAGAGGAGAAGAAGAAGAAGCCAGCCTCCTTTAAAAGTCCTACCACGATTCTGTGTAATGATCGCACTGTCACTGATAGGCTTGAAGTTGCTGATATTTTCAATAATTATTTTGCCAACATTACCCATCCAATTTCAACCACATTCGTTTGCAGGAATTCTAGTTTTTTATGTACTCCTTACGAAACTGCTCAGAGGTGTACTTTGTTCTTTGAGCCCATTACAGGCTTAGAAACTGTTTTAACAGAATCCAACCACTTCGAGTTTTACAGAAATTTTACAGAAATTTATTGTAAGAAAAATCTTCAGGAAAAATCGCTTACATCATAGCTTTCCATTATTTTACGAAATACAAATTCTTCCCGTCCGGTATTTTTAAATATTAGAGTTCTTGAAACGTCGTAATCACTTGAATCTATTAGCTGTTCCTAAATTTCGAACCACAATTTCATCGCGCAGCTTCTTCAAAGAGCTTCCTTTGTATCTATCTTTGAAGCTTGTAAGATATTGGCTTTTAGTCAATGATGTTAATCGTTTAGAGTCCATCTTTAGTTCTCATTCGTAGTCTGATGTTGATGTTTCTGATGATTTGGTGTTTCGAACTTTTTCTTTCTTTATTCTTTTCATAAAATGTAATTTTGTTCTCTAAATCTAATTTTATTCTCTAACTTCAATTTTGGCATTGTGCGCTTTTCTGCAATGACATAATGTATTACGTTTTACTTAAGTTTCAATGCATTGTTTGCTTTAATTTTGAAATTGTATTGTTTTTTTTTAGCTGAAAGGGTCACCCCACTTTTAAATTATTGCTATTTATACTTTTGATGGGGCATTTAATACTATTTCTGATTAAGAAATATAAAATGTCTCTCATTTTTCTCTAGTTAATTTTATGTTTTGTTCAATTATGTTAAATATATTTTGAAGTATTGTAACTACATATATTACTTGTGAAAATAAACATTTATACTACTACTACTACTACTACTACTACTACTACTACTACTTTTGAATAGACATGTTTGATGGAAATTGAGACAAAACGGTGACAAATTTTTTTCTTTTTTTGGAGTTGCGCTATTACCCACTTGTAGGTAGTCTTGGACGCTAGAAGATTAACAAACAAGAGTTGGCAAGTATTTTTTTATTGTATTTTATTTGCTGTAAAATGGCGAGTTATTATGCCGTTTGAAGTTACAAAGTACATCCATTGACTGTTTCGTTTTCGAAACTTGTGCTCTTCAGTCAAATACATTTTTCCGACAACTTCCAACTAACTCCCAACTAACTTTTCGGGTTAGATTACTCTGACAACTTAAGATAAGTTTCTTTAATTCTTACATTTTAGCTTCAATTTTTCAGCCTGTTATTCCAAACTCAATTTTGCTTTAACACTTATTGCCAGGACACATCCTCTTATTCTCAGTATTGGCTCCATTGTTATAACTATGTTAGATTGCCTCGTGCTATGCCTTTAAATCGAAATCGTATTTTCTGGTAATTCCATCCTGCGTCGTTACATTCCAAACATGGATTTTTAGATAATTGTTGTCTCGTTGGTAACAATCAGTGCTTTATCTTTGTAGTATTGTTCATTTGTGATGTTTGTTATCCTTTTGGATTGGAGCTGCAACGAACGGCAACGTTTTTTTCCAGTTATATATTTTCCTGCAAATTTCCAATCATATATTGTAGAGGAATCACTGAAGTTACAATACCCATTTTTGTTGCATAACCAAACATTGATTCGTAGCATATAGAAGATATTAAATTCCCTCGAGATATGCTCTGTTTCTCATCGATTGGATGAATTCTAAACCCTTTGATCATTGGTTAGAGAATTCCCGGAATGGGGGCACTATACGATGATATGTCCTGCATGTTAACAAAATTCGATATTCATCGAAGTTTTACCAATTAAACACCAAAAGCCTGGAATTAACGGCAATTATCACTTTCTAATGGAAACATGGCTGTTATCCCACAAAAAAAAAAACGCAGTAATTCTTTGAGAATATGCGTAATAATATACCAACATTTTAAGCTTTTTCTTTTGGAGAGATAGAGGACATTCCATAAGCGAGTTGTACGGCTAAGGAACGAATCACGATATTTTAGAGTATCGTTAGAGTACGTCCGAACGTGGGCTTGATGAGCATTCATATCAAGGCTGGTATTACGGTTAAAAGTTTGAAGGATCGGGATGCTACTGGCAATTTCAATGGAGTATCGCGGTGGAAATAGCGATAAAACAAAGTGAGACATGAAACATTACGTCGGTGTTCGAGGGTGTCCATTATTTGCCGCACGATTTTGAATCCTATCTAGCAGGTGCAGAAATGTTCTAGACGCACCTGGCGGGATGGGGGTCACTGCACTCCAATTTTGGGCGGATAAAGGCCTTATGTATAGATGACGACGATAGATGTGCCATTCATGGATAATAACCGGGTATTTAAATTTCGCTTTAACAACAGCAGACAGTGTCGTGTTTTGGGAGCATTAAATTTCACTCTGTTGATAGCTCCCCAATTGGTTGTGCTGTTAATGACGGAATTTAATGAGCTTAACATACAGGGACGTCCAAGGACGAATATGAAAAGCAGAGAGTACTGTCATCAGCAAAGGAATATATTGGATTACAAGTAGCAGACAAGAGATCATTGATGAAAATTAGAAGTGGTGTTGGAGACAGAATAGAACCCTGGGTCTCATCAACATTTATTTTGTGAATATCAGGCTTGAAACCATCCAAAATAACTTGAATTGAACGTTCCGAAAGGTAATTTCTAATCCATTGATCCTATGTGCACGCATTTTCGGCAAAAGAGCCTGATGCCAAACTCTGTCAAATGCCTTAGAAATATCAAGTGCAACTATGATTTGCGGCCCGGGTCAACCCCGGACAGATTTATTAATGCTTATTGCAAGCTTATTCTTAAAGCTTTCAATTTTCACTTAAAACTAAAGATAAAAACTAAAGGGCGCGAGCGGTTAAAAAAAGTTAGGACGTGAGGCATAGGCGGAAATAAGAGTGTTCTTAAGAGAGAGTTTGGTGAGATGGTAGTCGAAGGGAGGTAGAATATCGTTAACTTCACGAAGAATTCTAGACATTGGCTCCAAGTGTCCGTAATTCGTTCTGTGAAGATTGAGCCGGAAAAGTGGCACAGACCTAAGATTGCGTGGATAGGTATTAAAAGAAATAAGTCGAAGTAAAAAAGGACAATCGATATTACCAACTAAAATTTGATGAATAAAGAGAATGTCGGCAACTTTTCGAAGTATAGAAAGGGGTTCTAAATTTATAAGTTTCAGCCGGTCAGTATATGCTGATAAGTTTTGGCTATCATCCCAGGGAAGACCACGTAAAGCGAATCGTAAAATCTGCGTTGAACAGCTTCTATCCGGAGGATGTGTGTTCTGTAGTAGGGTGACCAAATTTGGCTTACATATTCAAGAAGAGGCCTAACAAAAGTTATGTAAAGAGATTTGGTAACATAAGGATTGGAAAACTCCTTAGACCAACGCTTGATGAAGCCAAGGGCAGAGTTGGCTTCTTTTATTATATTATCAATGTGAGAACGGAAATTGAGTTCCTTATCACAGATAACACCTAAATAACGCAACTCACTAAGGGAACAGGCAGCTTAAAGATTAGATAGCAGCGAGGTGACGTAGGGGCCGCTTACGGGTATACGTTATAGCCTGACAGTTATTGACGTTAGGCTCAAGAAAATTCTTCTGACACCAAGTACAAAATCTGTCAATATCTTCCTGCAGTGGTAGGCTGTCTGACAAAGAAGATATATCTCTAAAGATTTTCATATCGTCTGCGTAAACAGATATGTATGAATTTTTAATGATGCAATCAACATCATTAATGGTCAGAATAAATAGTAAGGGGCCAAGGTGACTGCCTTAAGGGACACCAGAGGAGGCTTTAATTGGGTCAGAAACTATGGACCTAAACAAAATATTCTTTCATTTAAATATGATTGAACCCATGTTATAAAGTTTATTTGGAAACCAAGAGCTTTTAATTTCAGAAGGATTATATCTTGTGAAATCCTATCAAAGGCTTTGCTGAAATCGGTGGCAATCACATGAACTTCATTTCCAGATTCCAGTGCACATACAGTGCTTGATACGAATTCCGTTAAGTTAAGAAATCCGGCTGGTTTTGGGAAACAATAGGTTTACAATGGAAAAGCATTATGTCATAAATAATGCTCTCGAAAAGCTTAAGTATGCAGGACAGCTTAGCAATTGATCGATAGTTGGAAATATCATCTTTCCGGCCTTTTTTATGTAGGGGAATAATAAATGACCTTTTCCAGGTCGAGGGAAATAATCCGTGGGTGGCAGAAAGCAGAAAGAGAGCTGTAAGAGGTTGGGCTAGGTGCATCTCACATTTCTTTAAAAATATAGGGGGAAGATCATCAGGGCCAGCAGAATAATCTTTGAGGTTTATTATTTTATATTTAACCTGCTCTAAAGTTATAGACACAGATTCCAAAGTTGTTTGTGGGCAGCTATTTAAGTAGGAAAAGTAAGAGTGGTCAGGCTCTTGGGAATGGGTGTCGAACGCTTGGCTAAAAAAAAATTGCGAAGAGATTTGCTGTAATCGACCTGGGTGATCCCCAGGACTTATCTAGAAAATTCAGAGATGCTGGGTAGTTATCCGATTTACTTTTAGTTTTGATGAACTGAAAGAATCCTTTGGGGTCGGAAATGAGTGTGTGGTCCATTTGGTTTAAATAGTTGTCATATAGAGTTTGGCAAAGTACAGAGAAATTTATTTGGGCAGACTGGTAGTAAGAGAAATCGGTGTCGGAACGCGATTTTAAGCAAGTATACCAGAGCTTATTGCTCTTATTACGAAGAGATCGCAGCTCTTTATTATGCCAGGGTGGTGATGATGAGGGATTTTTTTTGGGTAAAAAAGGTACAGATTGGGAGAGACATTTCAAAATTTCGGTATAAAAGGATGCGAGAGCATCGTTAACCGTAAGGTTGGGATTATCGTAAAGAAAGTCAATTGACCATGCTGAGGAGGTTGTGCGGTTCGGCGTAGTTAGCCCTATGAAAATTAAAACTGTAAGAATACTCATAGAAAACGCGATTAAGACCATTGTCATACACCAACGTAAGAGAAAGGGGAGGGTGGTAACTATCTAACTTATTGTAGAAAGAAGATGTCTGCTTTCTAAAACGATGTATCAGTGGTGAAGACTAGGTCGAGTTGTCTGCCATTGTTATTGGGGGCACCACTTAATTGGTACAGACCAGAGTCAGTAAGGCAGTCGATGAAAAGATTTTCTTTATTAGAGTTGGGATTTGTTGCAGTAAAGTAGGACTGGTCAGTTTGAGCGCATAGAAGCTTACGTAGATTGAATAAAAAAATAATGACGTCGTTGGGTTCAGCAGCATTAAAAATGCTGTCGATTGCATCAACAGCTAGCTGGTAACCTTGAACTAGTGGAGAGGGACGAATATAGCAGCAGCAAATATATAGGTTGCGTTTGCAAATAGGAATTCTGGCGCAAACAAATTCAAAGAATGCAGTGGACGATTTTTTAAAGGGTTTAGACTCGAGACGAGAGAGTAGAAGTAGAAATTTATATGGCTAGAAGTACCCCACGGCCATATAAATTTTCCTCTTTATCTAGACCGTCGTCATGGTGTAAATTAAAGTTTTGGGAAAATTATTCATTATTCTTAATCATAATATCGTAGGGCAGAATCTGCAGATTAAGGGACAGATATTTGGGAGGCTTCGGCAAAGAATTGAGTGGTGGGTTAGGAGCGATGGTAGTTTTTGAAACTAGACCGTGTTCGCTGGAGGTGTAGTATGCGTTTGGAACTTACCTGAGACGCAAAAGAAGATGATCTTAACCACATCATCAGGAGTCATATCTAATTGCTCATGAAAACATATAAAAAGTTGCCGCAGATCATTATGATTAGTGGGAAGGCCTTCTTGCAGAATGGAAAGCATTGCATTGGTTTTCGTTATACCGTCTATACAGACAGAGTCTGGCTTATCATGTAGGTATGCGAGATATAATCGAATATTATCGTATAGTCTGCGGTCTCTTAATCGAGAAAGAACATACCGGCCATCTTCCCCTGAATCGATAAGGTGCTTGGTTAACTTTGCCTTTGGAGTAAGTATGGGGTGGGACTCTAGCTTAGAACATGGGGAGGGATTTAAAATATGGGAGCGAATAAAGTTAGGGTATGCCGTTTTTGTTTGAGTCGAATGAGGGGATGTTGTTGGGTTTTTGAAATGACTGAGAGGAGGATCAAGATTAAAAGATGCACGTTTGGGAATTGGGTTGGACGGTGTGGAAGAACGTTTTGTGTATACGCGATTAGCAGTATGAAGTGAAGAAGCAGTGAAGAAAGGGAATATCCCAACTTTAAAACTCCAGTATGGATCAGGAGCTTGTTTGTTTGGCCTTGGATTTGTTTTGTGAGAGTTGGGCTTCAGTAAAAGGTTAGACTGCTGTTTTCTAGATTTAGTGGGATTTAAATTACTGGACTTAAAGGTAGTATGCTTGTGATGCTTGTTGTTTCCTGTATTTGGTTTTAATCTTTCCATGGTTATTCCACCCAGATTGATGACGTCGGAAGCAGGGTTGATGAACATCCATTCATATTCTTACGGGATGCTTACCTTGAAGGTGTTGAGGAGATCTTACGGCAGCTGGTGACTTCAATTTTAAATTTTGATTTGAAGAGACTAGTTAGCCTGGCTCGATCGAGACGTGCACCTCTTATTAAAAAGGCAACCGATTCGGCTTTGTTGGAATTGTTCAACTTTTTGATTCTCTTGTTCCACTCCGAAAGTGTCCATATGGTGCTAAATCGTGAGATTGTGGGTTCAGGAGTTGGTGTATTTGGATCAATTTCCGGAGCGGGTTGTGGTGGAGGAGATGGTGACCCAGGAGTTATTGGTGGTTCCATTATTGCAGATTCAAGCATCTCAGTCAGAATCGAGATGTTGTATTATGCAGTCGGTAGAGCCTGGGATCGTAAGGGTATATCGTCGATTTTACTGGAAGCTATCTGGATGTGAACAGCAATTTCTTTTAAAAGAGCGCGTTATTCGGTTATCTCGTTGCTTAAATCACTCATTTGGCACATGATGTTTATGAGCAATTGATCATTATTTGGCGGAGAGGGAACGCTGCTTCGAGACGTACTTTGGAGATGAAAATCGAGGGAAGACCGTAGAGAACTGTCTGTTATTGTGGGGATGTATGATTTAATTATGGATTTAACACTATGGGATATACAATTTTTTAAATCTTCACTAATTTCGTGTTTATCGTTTCGTTTAATTAAATCACTATTTTGAGCCAACTGCATACATAAGTTTCTAAATTGAGTCTTATTATAGATTGCAGATTGCTCGAGGGAAATTTAAAAGTTTTCAACTGTTTTTAAAATGTCATCAGATTTGGTGAATTGATTTTGAATTGATTTCAATGCATGGTTGTTTTCCTCCGCAAAGTTGTTGACCGAATCACTGAGACATTTAATAGCAAGCAAGATGTGGGATGGAGTGATGTCCTTGCACTCATCACAATAGAACAAAAAGTTGTTTTTAAAATCCCTTAAATACGCGATGGATCTCTTACTCAAGCCTATGCATAGGGCGTGGAACGGCTTGCAACAAAGACCACTGTAGATCACCATAACAGCATTTGGATCATTTGTTAAGGTGCAATTTGCACTTCCACATAATTCATACATCATGACGATGAAGTTAGGGTAGGTCAGTTGAAAATTTACGCAAAAGGCGGTGATTGAGAATTGGGTTAACTTTAAGATTATTAGGCACTTTTACTCAATAAACAACAAAGGCGATGACCGAGAAATAGCTTGTGGAAATTATTGCAAAATAGGCAGGAACAAATTAAATGAAAATAAATAAGCGGAGCGAAATTTAAGCACGTCTGAACTTAATGAATGACAACATATTTTGGTTTCGCCAGATTGGTGTATGTTTTGGACCCACTTTTCGGTTAGAAATGCCATCAAATCACCAGTGGAGCTGTTACAACGAAAGCCGTATTGCTGATCATTGAGACGTTTATGTGTTTTGAAACCTTGGAAAGCAGAGACGTAAGTGCAATGGGGCCGTAGGTGGAGAGAGTAGAAGGTTCGCCTTTTTAGGGACGGGCTGGAGAAATACTGTTTTCTATCTGCTTGGGGAAAGTTATATAGAGTTGGATTGATAAAAAAGCTTACGAAGTGGTTTTGCCAGCGAGGAAGAATACCTCTCCAGAAGAAGGGGAGATATACCATCTAGACCAGCGTATTTGTGTACGTTGTGGATTGGATTTGTGTATGTGATATTTAAGTACTCTAGCTATTACAGGAGTACGAAGGTGGATTCGTCCCATGGAAGATTCGACGCACTCAAGTGCAAGCGGGAACAAAGCACAATCTGGTAGGGTTGAGCTGGCTGCGAGGTGTACAGCAAGCAGATTGGTCTTGCCCTAAAAGCTGCTAGCTGGAATGGCATTATAAATGAGCGTTGGAATGGAGGTTGAGGCAGAATTTCTAATATTTTTGACGAACGACCAACAATTTTTATTACCTTTTGGACAATGTAAGAAATGTATTACAGTTTCCAGTCGTATTGATATTTCACACGCTTAAGAAAGACGTCGCAGTCATTCCTGGCTCATTTGTACTTTTTTTGGTCTTCTTCTGATGGGTTGGCTTTATAGGACCGAAAAACCATTTATCTAACTCCGACAGCCTCTTTACAGCTCGAATCATACCATTCCTTTTCTTTTGGTTCGATACTCTTCATCCGATGAGCGATAAATGATCTCATTCCAAAGAGAATAGTGTCTGTGATCACATCGACAGTGGGATCCACGTCATTATTGAGGAAACATAACAACCAGTTAAACTTCATGAAGAAGTTGTTCAGTCTACTACAATTAGCTTTCTCGTATTGTCATTCCATTCTTTTAGGAATCCTTTCTTTAACTGTATTTTTGGTGTACGAGAGATCAGTTGAAATGACACAGTGGTCCGACGAGCCTAAAGGGACTAACACATTGACTTTGTTCTTATTATTGTGAGAAGTAAAAAGCAAGTCCATGTATTCTGGGTATGACTATCAACATCTGGTATTCCAGTGGGCTCACTTACAAACTGAGTCAAGTTGTTTCCGCAGCGAAGACTTAAAAACACCATCCCTCGGGTGTTATCTGTCCAGAATGTTGACACTAGCCACAATTGTGTATATTGAAATCGCCCGTAATGACGATTTCAGTATGAGGATATAGGGATACAATTATTTTTCTGGAGTCAGACAGCGCATCAAACTCATTGAAAGTCGAGTTGCTGTCCAGTTTGGGGCTTCTGTAAATAAAGGAGTAGTGGACAATTTGCTTACGGAAATGGAATTTCGATCTCATGAAATTGAATTCCGGATTGCAAAAAGAACTCAATTGTGGTGGAGTTTGGTAAGCTATGTCACTACGCACTACAAATGGCGAGACTGCGGTGAGAAAAGAATAATTGCACTAGTTTCTAACCAGGTAGCTTCAGATTAAAATGATCTGAGAGGTGTGGGGGGATCGTCCTGATCACTCTTTAGCCCGCAAATATTTGTTATGTTCACTTTAAATTCCAGTTAAATTCGGTTTTCCGAATCAAGTTGTTGTAGTTGTTATCTCCTTATAACAATAGGAAATAGCACACCAACAAAATTTATACCCACAGCCCCTTATCCATCGATTATGATCAGGTTGCGGTTTTTTTTTCTCACACCTGAAATTTTTATGTTGTTTTGCACTTTCTTTTTTTGTTCACTCATTATTTATTTACTTACTTTTGTATTTTTTGTTCACTCACTTGAGTTTTATTATTTTAGGAAGCGAGAGAAAAAAAAAAACTCCTTTTTATCTGAAGGGCAAATTCAAACTGAAACTTGGCCGCACTTTATTTATAACAAAACAGGCTTTCTATAAAATGGTGCACAATATCAGCTCAGCATCGAACGATGCTGGTCCGTTTCTTCTTATTGGCAAAACATACCGTTTAATGAACTTAAATATTTGATCGCTTAAAAATAATATGTTTTTGTTTACATCAAGTATGTAGATACACATATGCATATAAACATGTGCCGTGACGTTATTCGCGCGCTGTTAATTATTTGCTCACTAGGACCGAGTTTATCGATTACACTGGTGAGTATGCCCTCATCGATGTCAACTCGGTACTCGCTGTGTGGTTTCAGCGGCACAGCTACTAACTGAGCTAATATGTTTCGGCCTTACTGAGAAAACCTCAGGATGAAAACACGCATCCAGTATTCTAGACGTCCGCAGAGTATTCTATACGTGCCAACATTCAAATAGATCACTGCATAGTACTAGCCAAGGTACGAATGTTAAGATTAAATGCAGTGACGTCGGACGGTCGTATTAGCAAAAGATCGCCAGAGGCCTTGCCCACAATGTTTACCTCAAATCCTTTGAAAGTCCTGAATCACTAGCATTAACTGTAGAAGATTAGTGGAAATGCTGCAGTGACATAAGAAATGCTACCTTTGATGTTCTTGTTGGCGTCGCTCAAATACTAGTGTATTGGCTTCCCAATCGTACGGTTCGGCGTACAATCCCAACCGCGCCCGAAAGACATTCTTTTTTTTAGGCAACTAAAATCACATAAGATGAATGGTTGTCTAAAATACAACAATGCTCTTCTAATCCATTGTTCCCGATTCAGTTGGCCTCAGCCCTCTAAATTGTGATTGTATATAACGTCAAAAAATACAAAAATAGTAATAATAATATTAATAATAATAATAATAATAATTGATAACTAATAATTTAGTATTCTTTAGTCACAAGGGGTGGTCGTGGTGTAGTGGTACTAGCAGTCGCTTCTCACTCGGAGGGTCAAGGTTCGAATCCTAGCCACGGCAAGTTTTCATTTGTGTAATTGGAACTCAGTCAGAAAAATCTGCGTGTGAAGGCATAACACTGACATGTAGATTTGGCTGTAGTAGAGTTTTCAAGCACAAAACAACCGTTAAAATCCACAACCTGAATCATTCCGAGTGAAGAAAAGTCTATCCATCCTATTCAGACTCCCACCCCTGGAGAGTTAATTCCGAAACCAAACACACCTGAGTTTCAAACCACTACATCACAACAATGCTTTCCTTTCTCCTCCTTCTATCTTTCCCCCCGGGCCCAGGCAACAGTAAAAGGGTATCATAACCCCTTAGGCGCTCGTAAATTATAAAAAAAAAAAACATTGGGGCGAAATAAGTGCTGAGTCCAAATATCAATCTCTATATGCCTATCCAGTTTTCGGAAAAAATCCACCCGTGCTCCGGCATTTTAGGAGAGTTAAGTTCTTTATAAGCAAGGCAGAGAAGCAATACCCAACAAAACGGGGAAGCTTAAAGAACGCCAGGTCGAGGAAATCGAAAGATTCTACTGTAGGAATGGGATATAGAAATTTGATCAGAATGTAAAAAGGACTATTCGTTCTTACTTACTTATTTTAGATAGCACTACAATTCTCAGTTAACATGCCTCTCCGACAAGCGCGATCTTTTGCCGGTTAAATCCAGTTGCGCACCCGAAGTTGGCTGAGGTCCTCTACCACTTACGGGCGCCACTTAAGATGAGGTAGTCCGCTACTGCGTCGTCCCTCTGGGTTGAAGTTGAAAACTTTTCAGACTGGGATATCCGTGTTATCCGAGATTTTTTCACGAGGTACAGCCTTTGCAGTTCGCTATTGAAACATTTCTTCCATTCTCCAAGTGGGGCCGACAATTACCAGAAAAACTTTTCATTAGAAGCGCCCGAAAGCATTTTTATCTGCTTTCGACAATGTATCAGTGAGCTTGACAGGAATGCCAAACTGGACATGGCTCTGTAGTGTTCGGCTCTATAGGTACTGTCATATGCGGCTTAGAAATCGATGAAGAGGTGGTGTGTATCGATTTGGATACACGATTTGGGTTTTTTTTAAGATCTGCCATAATGTAAAATTTGATTTATAGTGGACTTTCTGAGGCTAAAGCCACACTGATAGGGACCGGTTAGATACTTTACTAAGAGTCTTAGGCATTCACATAATACGGCAGACAGAATTTTATATGCGATATTGAGGAGGATTATCGAGCCCCTTTTTTTCTTCCCTTCTCTTCTGGTCCTAGAGCTTGCGAGCCATCTCATTCTTTTTTGCAGGGCTGATGTGCACATCCAGTTTTTTCCAGGTTTGCCAGCACTCGTCGTAGAACCAAGGGTTTTTTTTTATTGGGTCGGTTTGAAACTCGGTGCATTATAGGTGGCTTCTTCTTCTTCTACGTTCGATACTAGACGCATCGAATTTCTCGGGAGGTTAAGGAAAACTCGATCGGAAAAGATCCTGGTGGTCGCTTGCGATTGTAGCAGTGCAACGTTGCAACGTTGCAACGATTGTAGCAGCTGAGGATCTCCAATAGTTTTTCGGCTGCGCGCTGTATGTTAAGGGTTCAAACATCCGATCCGAAGGTCGTTGTCGAGAACAATAAAACTCTAGCTGAAGCCAGCAAAGACGAACTTGAAAACAGTAGTGGAGACGTAGCTGAAGCAGATAAACTGCACCTCTTTTGACTGTTGAACTGTAAAAATGTTTGGCAGGATTCACCATTAAACACGAATACCGTGAAACCAAAACAAAGTGAACATATTCAAGGTTAAACGCAACAAATCCGCCGGAGCTGACGTCTTAGCCGCTTAGTTTTCCTAAACTGTTGATGTGGTGGGGGGTATTCATCAACTAATCTATGAAATCTAGTCTTAGCATCATCTTTCCGGTCCTATAGAAAGGACACTCTTGAACTGTGCCGATTCCAGTGACAAAAGTCTACTAAAAATCGCATACATACTCCTCGCTGCTGTTTAATATAAAAGTCTAGGATCGCCAACAATCTGACCGTATTAGACCTGGTGCACCGTCGACCAAATATTCACTCTTCGGCACGCCTTGGACGAGACTTAAAAATACCAAATCGATGCTCACGATTTTAAGGTTGCTTATGATTGTGTCTATATAGGCAAGCTCTGTATAAACTTTACATGTCTGCAAAACACGATGACTTCAGATGTTGACAGAGAACTCCGGTTGCTACAAATATCGCCAAATCTTTAAACGATGAACAGGCTCTTAGACAGGACGACACGCTGTTCTTGACATGCTTGACAGAATTGTTCATACCTCTCAAATGGAACAATATTCCGAAGTTCTGTCCAACTTTTCGGATATGCAGATAATGTTGATGTAATCGTGAGAAGCCAGTAAGATGCCACTGGGACATTTGTGAATATTGAGGCAGAGACGGGAGAAGTGGATCTGCTGATAAGTGAAAGCAAACAAAATTTGTATATCCTTTCTTCAAAAAAGGGCAACTAACACCGATGTCATAACCAGCCCGTATCAATGGATAACTCCGATTTTAAGTTGGTAAAAGAACTTACCTACAGTGTGACAATGAACAGTGTTATGATATAAGAGCGGAGATCAGCGAAATAAAGCTCTTGACCAGCGCAATTTTTATGGACTAAGAAGGCAATTAAGTAGGAAGTCACAAGGGGCACTCTCAAACGCAAGGGGCACGTTTTTCGCTGCTTTGATCCAAAGATTTTCCATATGATCTTGCATTGACATCGTCTACATTGACGTAGTGCTGAAAAGAAGGTACAACGAAGAACTATACTAGTTATACAGGGGCATAAATCGGGTTAGAAAGCTTCCTCTAAACTTGGCTAAGTTATGTAGAATGCATGGATACTAGTATTCCAAGCCGATTGATCCATCGATTAAATCCACTACAGTGAAGCAACGTAGTGAAGGCGAATGGGAAAACCTAACCTAAGGTGGCGCATGGAGTTGGAAAGTCACTTCTACTAACTCGGCGCTCGTAACTTAAGACAGCTAGCTAGGAATCTAGCTGGCTCGTTGGTATATTGGTTAAGACCCACTTGGGTCCTGATATGAAAGATGTTATCAAAAGTACATAAGTAAATTTGTACGAAAAAGGGTAACCGTGTGCGAATATACAATGAGCACGAATGTTTGTAATATACATTCACATAAAACAATTGTGACAAAAAAGTACGAAACTTTTCTTTAAGTTATTTTTTCAAACTATAGAAAGAGAGAAGTGTTATCATTGAAAATGAAAGTAATATGGCTGCAAATAACACTGCAAGATAAGATGAATCAGAAATATATGGTGGGGTGACTATAATTCACACAATGAAAGTTTTCCAGCACTAAAGTGGTGAGACACATGAAAACAAAATTTAAGATACCATATACTCGTACATATTTAAGAAATAAGTAAGTCAACGATTTTACGGGAACTTCAGCAGAAGTACTGCAAAATTTAATCTGTGTTTGAGGTATGTATACGAAATATATCGAGTCAACAGCTTTTGTTTGCCTACAAATAGACCTGCCTGTCATTTAAAATTTTCTATCAAGCAACTAAAGGAAAAAACATAGCTGTAAGGATCAACGTGACGATAATAATCGCATCCTTACAACAAAATAATGAAAGTGGATTTTCACAATTGAGTTAACATTCACCCATCTAACTAATTGACCCAATAAATGAAACTTACATAAAAAGGCTTTCCTCTTGATGTTTAACAAGTCGAATAAGTGGTTTATTTTACTGACCCACTTCACTTGTCTATCATATTTCAAAGTAGTTGTCCTTAACCTCAAAAATTCATAACACAAAGTATTTTTTTTAATGCTAAATAAACTTGAAACCTAAGCAAAAACCATAAACCACTGCCCTACTTGACCTACCCCTATTAAGTTTTTCGTCTTTTGCAGATTTCGCCTTTGGGTTGGGAAAAATAATTTTTTTTGTTTTGGTTTTTTTTGGCAAAAAAAATTGTGGTGTTGATGGTTTTGAAATTCCAACTGTCTGAAACCCCAACTGACCAGTGGCCTTCATTTCAGTTCTAAAATGAGATTTTGCCACATGTATCCAGAGATGTTTCCAAATCTATCTGTAATGATATTTGGGTACAACCATTAGAGCATTTACCACACATTTTGACCTTTTGGTTTACTGGAGAGAGTACCCCATATTGAAGTCGAGATAAAAGAAATCAGAAACTTTTTAAGTCGTAGGTAGATCTATCTTGGTAAATTGGGCCTTATCATCAATTTAAAAGGTGAAAACTTTGTGTACTTCTATCTTAAATCTCCAGACAATATTCTCCCACACACATTGTCTATAGTGAACGACTTTGTTATAAATGTTTGTAAATACCCAGAGTAAATGGGTAAATAAAATCGCTTTAACTCGTATTCATATTCGGCTTCTTGTTCTAATGAATAAAGTTTATCGAACCCCTCATGAATAGCACAGTATCCAAATAGAAGTTAAAAATTTACCTTACCTTGTTCCATCAATCAAAGCAAGAAAGCTTCGCCGTCATGTTCATTATATTCCGTCTGCAAAATTGAAAATACATTATGAGTATTTGTACGTTTTTCAAAAGGTAACATAGACCCCTTTTCTGGTACATATGTAAGTCGACTCATGAATTTCTGATGGAGCGCACGGCAAGGGTGGATTTTTGCCGTCTTTACCTTCATACGAGTACGGATAGGAATACCTACATATCTCCTTTTTATAAACACCTTAATTTTAATTTAATTTTCAGTTTTAGTTTCGAGTTGTGCCAATGTAAGAAATAATGATGATATTGTAATGAAAGAGGTTTTTCTCAACTAGCATTAACCCTATCAGTGATCTTGTTGTTACATTCGGTACTCATACTGTCATAGTACTCGTAACGAATTCAAATACTGAAACACTATCCGAAATCATACATCCCGCTTTGCTTTGTTTTGAGTAAATTTTAGAAAATTCAAAAAACTGCAGGAACAGCATCTCATGGCCTCCATGTTCAACGTCGGAAATTGCTATTGTCGGACACTCCAAATCCTCCAAGTCTTGCCAATGGCGATGTAATGCTAAGCGGTTAATCGTCTGAAAATCTACTTCAGATAATTCTCAACCCCCATTGGCATGCCTTTCCGTTGTCTCTGTCGCCCCAAGAAGGCTCTTCTAAAATGTAGAACAAAAAAATAATCGCAATAAAATATGACGAACGAAAGGAAATACTCGTAATCCCATTAAATTTAGATAAGGTCAAGAAAACATAATTTTAAGTAGTCCTTTACGGTTAAGCAAGCAGCCTGGGGTTGGCTTTTCGCTACTTTTGTTCTTCCCCTAGAAAATATTCAGAGACAACCACAAGGCTTTGAATAAAAAAGAGGAAAACAATGCGTCAATCTGGAGAGAACGTGAGCTACCGGAATCTCGAAAACGTGGGTAGGTAAGCAATGAGCTGGATCAAATGTCATCATGTAACCAAGGTCTTAAATTGGATGGTTGGGTATTGGTTTGGTGAATTGAAGATAAGATAAATAAATTTTTAGCAAAGCAGCAAAGCTTATCACAAGGGTATACGTATCATCATATCACAAGTAACGTTTGGATGTGCTATGCTTGGAACTGTGGAGAGTTCTGAAGTACGAGTAGATGTTGATTTCTGGAGTTTTCCTTTTTTGTTTAACTAACTTTTCCTTTGCAATTTTCGTGCATAGAATAATAAAACGAACAGGGGAGCAGTACCAAATAAAGTTAAATACTTAAGTGTGCCTTCTATAGCAATATGTAGGTGCGTGTTAAAGCTTGACGTGGTATTATCCATAAATGACAGTGATGCATTTAGAGCTCGAACATACTTTAGCTTGCATGACAAAGAAAATAATTTTAATATAATTAGTTCTGCTGTTAAAGGCGATTTCTTGAATTATATCTTGCATGAGGATAAATAGATAAATAGTACTAGTTTTCGAATACCGAGAAGCTTGTAGCATCGCACTTGTTTTAATGTCCTTTAGATTTCCTTTCGAATCTACCAATCATGCTTTTGTTATTTTAAAGCCTTTTATAGCTTGAGTTCCATTCAAGCTATCTGAGAAGTTGTCCTGCTAGCCGATTGCCTTTGTATGACTTGAAACAAGTATGTAGATGGTTGGGATGATTCTTCTCTTGATTTTTGCGCTGATATATATCAAGTCTCTCAATTTCACGAATTTATGTTCGCTATTTACAATTTTTGCTATGATATTGCCGTTAGACGTCTTCTTTTGCTGAAATCAGATATTTTGTATTGTTCCCGTTTATTGTTAGACCCACTTTTGTATCCATCTGGAAACACAATATTGAACAGCTTCCTAGGTTTTTTAAAAATTTGAGTTGGGCTGACATTTAAAAAAATTAAGACCTTTTCCAATACAGCAAAAATTGGGTTATCTGCCTATAGAGTGTGTGTTGATTTGAAATCCTTGCCTTTTTTAATACCTGCCTAAGTTCAGACTGACCTAGAGGGCTATATAAGGATAAAATGGTAACTCTCAGGAGTGCAATAAAACACTCATTTAAAATATTTAAACTAGTTTGGTACCACACAATTGAACATTGTTGCCAGAATACGTGAAGGGGTACTTTTCAAGAAAATCTCGCTACCAAAGCTGATTCACTGCTTTCATCTCTACAGTCAATTGGGGACATGGATGAGGCAGCGGATTAACTAAATAAAGCCATTATCTCATCATTCAAATGCAGTTGCAAATTGAAATGTAATATGGCCAAAATGTGTGTACCAATCCTCAACTTGAATAATTGCCCAAAATGGTGAGAAAATTTTTTAACAAATTCAAACACACCGCAAATTGGGACCTTTACAAGTCCGCTTTAACCAACCTTAATAAAGAAATGAGAAAGTTCAAGACAGCTTCTTGGAGAAAGAATTGCGAAAACCTAGAAGAACTACCAGAGGGGGCACGTCCGCAAAAAATTCTCTCAATAAGACTCTTGAAATAGTTTAGGTCTGCTACAAAAATAAGTGGTACTTTCACAGCTATTCGAGAGAGAACTCCAAAAATACTACTTAAGGTTCAATTCGTAGACTCAATCCTTTTATATAATGCATACTATGTCAATTCTGAATCCACAAGCTTCTCCCACAACAACAGAATTAGAAGCTTACCTAGAAATATGTTCAGCATAGGCAAAGTTGAATAACCCGTAAACTCATTCAAACCATACAAGGTACCTAGATCAGACGGAATCTTCACTGCACTGATTCAAACAACTGAGGTCCGGATTCTTCCCACTCCAACCACATTACTTAGGTCTAGCTTCAACTGGGAAGACATCCTACAAGCCTGGAGGGAGGTAAAAGAAGTCTTTATCTATCATCAAATTGTATGCATCAAATACATATACTTGTATTTACTCGTATTAAATTGTTCTCAAATAAAAGTAGTATATGATATTAAGGACCTGGATGTAATTTTTGATAGCAAGTTAACTTTTCGCTTCTAAATTAATTACGTAGTTACCAAAGGGAATCATCTTTAAGGATTTATTAAAAGGAACTCCTCTGATTTTAAATATCCTTATACTATTAAGGCAGAGTATTGCAGCATTATGCGTCCAGTCATGGAGTATGCTTATATTGCCTGGGGTCCTTCCACTGTTACAGAAATACGTAAAATTTCAAGCATGCAACAATTTTTAAAATTTCCTTTACGCCGTTCGTTTTATCGAAAAGAAAAATGTATAATAAAGTGTTGATCGGAGTTTTATACAGGGTGTCCCCTAATTCGATAATTCGGGAAATAATTCTTGGGCATATTCTAAGAAAAAAATCGTTCTACAGTAAGGGTCTATCTCCAACATTGACATCATTTATCGAGGATTTAAGAAAAGGCTTACTTTAGTGTACCCTGACCTATGTTAACGGGAATTGCTCTGTTAGTACTAATGGTAAAAAACTTTGTGTAGGACCTTGCTTTTAGAAGAAATACGAGCCTTTATAACTGCGTCTAAATAAAGTTGATATCTTGTTTGAGTCTTTAGATATCCAATTTCTAATCCTGTTCCATTTTCATTGCCAATTAGCATAACGTTTTACTATTTTTTTCGTATGAAAGTAATAATGATAAAACAAAAAATCTTCACCAAGTTTGCACAAAGACCCACAGATTTTATGATACTTGGAAAAACCTTCCGCAGTTAAAATTTATAAAAAAAGGGTTTTTTGCGTTAAGCTCCAAAGGCTATGAATAAAAAATGATTTTGTATGGTAATAGGTAGTTTTTGTTTTATGTGCATACTACAAAAGTTATAAAAGGTGCTCAAAGTGTCGTTCTTGGTTTTATATGCATGCTAGAGCCCGTTTTTGGATTGCATTGCGAATGTTTATCGATGCTAACTGCTGCCTCACTTTTGATGACGCTTCGAGAATACAGCAGTTTTGCGTCAAGATTAAGGACGCAATAAGTATTAAAAAGAAGCTACAGTTAACTAAGAGAAGAAGTTACAGTTTACTAGGGCCGACTCTTTTCATCCTGTACACGATTGAGCTATTTCGCGTCTTCAAGCAGAGCATCTCTTTTGCCTTTGCAGACGATATGGCGATTGTGGTCAGTCACAGGTCATTAGATACGCGACGAAGATAATGCAGGAGGAGTTCGATGGTGCAGTAAAATGGTGCCACGACAACGGCTTGCATATCCATGCTGCAAAAACCAAGATGATGAACATTAGGAGTCGACAATTCAAACCAACGCAGAGTAAAATATATATTTCGGCCTGTCCGAACACTGCAAACAACACTATTGAATTAGTTGAAAGCTACAAATATCTTGGAGTTATAATTGACTGTCATTTTCTATGGAACAAGCACATTGATCTGAAGAAAGCTTTATACGCACTAGCCCATTTGAGATACCATGTCACGGCTGTTGTTTTAAAACAAGTGTACTAAGTATTCGTTAGTTGAGTCGAAGTTACGATATGGTATACTTGCTTGGGGCAACGCATCAACAACCCGTATTAATAAGCTTCAAAGGCTGCAAAATTCGGCAGTGAAACAAATATACCACACTTACCCGCGGAACGATGAAAGAACATTCAAAGCTCTTCAGGTCGAAAAAATCTTCAAGATGACACTATTACGGGAGTACTTTAACGATAACCGTTGCACTAGAAGACGTGGCTAAAGTATGCTTCAATTGCTCAGAAGTTGCAACACATATGGTAGACGACAACTACAATACAGCGTTCCTTCAACAATCAACGAATTACCTCGAGAAATATTGTAGTAAACATAGAAAATTTCAAAACTAGAAAAAAACACATAAAAAAGTTCTTATTAATCTAAAGTAGTCAACTTTTTTATATATTTCTTTTATATTTTTCTATTATTTTGTTCATGAAATCATTTTACAGTTTTCATTTTTTTAATGTTCACATCTATCACTTTAAGCTTACTTAAACTAGAAAACTTTTAAAACACAATCTTCTGCAGATAAGCTTATAGCTTCGCAGAAATAATAAAAATTGTTAAGTACTTTAGAATCTAAAATCTAAATCTAATCTATCCAACGGTTATCATACTCTTTATCTAGCCAATTCTTAACCTCACGACCATAGTGGGCTGAAGCACCGTCCTGTTGAAAATATGATAAAGCTAGTTGAATCCGTGGAATGCCCGCCAATGTTTCTGGTCAATCATTTCGCAAAAACTCCAGATAGTTTGTAGAATTCAGCTTAGGTGGTAGTTTGAAGGAGCCGATTAGCTTGTTTCCAAGTACACGTGCCCACATATTGACGCTGAATTTGTATTGAAATGATTTATAGTATGTCTCATTGTATGTGGATTGTCCGCAGCCAACGTATGAAGATTTTGAAAATTTGTGATCCCATCTCTAGTAAATTGAGACTCGTCCGTCCAAAGAATTCTGCTAATAAACTCGTTGTCATCGAAGCTCCGCTCCAGCAACCAGTTAGAAAACTTTAGTCTCTTTTCCAAATCACTGGGAAGTACTCGTAGTTCTTGTAGAGGTATATGATGGTATGGATAAAGATTTTCTCCATGTAGTACATTAGAAATTTTATGTCTGGAAGCATTGAATTGCAAATCTAAGCATCTGATGTTGATTGATGGATCAGTTATAACAGCATCCAGTAATTTTTCATCAGCCTAAATCCTTCTTCCTTGTGGAGTTCCCGCCTTCGGTCGTGTATTCGAAACTGATCGCGTTTCTCGAAGCATTCGATACTCTTTTATTAGGACGCCGTCGGTTAGGATAAAGTTCATGGCATCTTTGTCGCGCACTAGTTGAACTTCTATTGCACAGCCCATAAACGTAAATAATGTCTGTGTATTCTTTGGTTGTAAATGTAGACATTTCAAACAACGTTTCCAAGCAACTGTAACCTTAGCGTAAAAAATTAAACTGATGTATTAATTTTTTTTCCTAATCTTTTGTTGCATTTCTGTAAGGTATACTCGTATTTTCCAAATGTCACTTAATACCTTAAACCTAATTCTTCTGAGAACTTTTAAGGAACAGGGTAAGGAAATGAGGGTTTTGACAGGTAGTCAAATAAAAAAGCACGTTTTAAAACTCTTTAATAGCTGTGCAATTTTAAAAAAAATATTGGAAAATTAGTAATTCGTGGAAAACCACTCTTACGAGTATGTTTTGTCAACTGTTGTTAGAAACGTTGGTAAAAAATCATAAATTCCTTTTTTTACCTGTTGCAGGTTTTTCCAAGTATCATAAAATCTGTGGATGTACAAACATGATGATGATTTTTTGTTTTATCATTGTTACTTTCATACGAAAAAAATAGTAAAACGTTATGCTAATTAGTCATTTTCTGGAGAAAAGTGACTTCAAAGTCGAAAATTAGCATTGGCAATGAAATTGGATATCTAAAGACTCAAACAAGATATCAACTTTATAAAGGCTGGTATTTTTTCTAAAAGCAAAGTCCAACGCAAAGTTTTTACCATTAGTACTAACAGAGCAATTTCCGTTAATATAGGTCAGGGTACACCAAAGTAAGCCTTTTCTTAAATCCTCGATAGATGATGTCAACGTTGGAGATTTTTTTCTTAGAATATGCCCAGGAATCATTTTCCAAATTATCGTTATCGAATTAGGGGACACCCTGTATACATATCTGCGACCATTGACAGTGAGAATTTTTATGTGTATTTATTAAGTAAGTATCGCTTACACGGTAAGATAATGGAATCTTTTGAAGTGTGAAAGCCTCAAATTTTTTTAAATATTAGATACAAATATGTGCAAGTATGAGTACGTGTAACAATAATAATAGTGATAGAAGAAGTAAGTTTACAATTTATATGTATAGTATATAAAAAAAAAACTCTGAAAAAGGCAGTTGATATTACAACAAATTAAACATTTTAAATTCTAATTGTTTCATTAGCCTGATATTTTAAGAGAAATGATTTAAATTTATTAGTGCTTCTAATTTTCCTGATACTTATGGGCGTGGAATTCTAAAGCCGTACAAAATTTACGAAAAATTGGCATTCAGACGTCAAGCAGGCATAGCTCGTTTGAAATAGCATACATGATCTACCTGACTGAAAGAAGCGTAGCTTATTGAATAGGTTTAGTTTAAATTATATCATGCAAGAGACTAAGCGTTCTATATTTGAGCACGTTATCAAATGTACGTCCGCTGATTTGCTTTGAGTAAGGGGAAACATGGTTATATCGTTTTAGGTTAACACGTTGCGTGCCACGGCATCACTGGTGATCATGACAAAAGTCATTCCCCATAGGCCACGGCATCACCGGTGATCACAAAAGAAATCTTTCACCTGGTGCCAAGCAGGATATGCATGTTCGGATGACTTTTCGATAGAGACTTTTTGCACCATCAGCAGTGGGCATGTTATGGTGTGTTTTGACAAGTTTTTTTATGGTGTTCACCGGTGATGCATTTGCGTTTAAAAGAAAATAATTATTATTTTTTTGCGCATGTGTTCCCTGAAAGAGTCATTCAATACAGAATTTTAATTCGGGGTGGACGTGTAAGCATATTTATAATTGTATTTGATACATTATAAAAAAAATCCATAGACATGGATTCCTAGCAAATAGTTGAGGAGTTGGAAACTATAGATAACTCCAGTGAAAGTGTAATGATTTTAGTGCTGATGATGACGATCTTTACCTGCCGGATTACAGTTGTGATACGTCAAGTGATAATACTTCTTATTGCAATAGACATGGAAACCGTCAGTCCCATTGTGCAGAATTTGTTACCACAACGGAGGAACAGCATGCAGAAAATTCGTTTGTTTGGATTTCTCCCGCAACTGGAAACACATTGCAGAAATTCTCAGAAACGTTCACGCAGCACCAAATTAGCCAACAGGAACGCGGTCCTCCGTTTCATTATTACAGACAATTTTTAACGGATACGATTTTAGATATGATCGTTGAAGAAACAAATAAAAATGCAAACACGTTTATACGTGTCTCCCGTAGTCGAAGAAGTAGTAGAATGAATGGGTGGAAAGACACTGAAAATGCAGTTTCTTGCCATTGTCATGTATATGGGTCTAGTTAAATACCCCTCCATCGCAGATTATTGGAAACCAACAAAATTCTTTAAAAACTCATTCGTTCCGTACGTTATGTCTCGCAACCGCTTTCAGATTTTGTTAAAGTTTATACACTTTGGAAATAACGACCAACCATCTGAAAAATCGTCTAAAACTTTTCAAGTCGACAAAGTTGTACAGGAAGCAATCCGAACCTTTAAGAAAAATAGGCAAGCTGGTAAGTACATGGTTATAGATGAAAGCATAATTCCTTACAGGGGTCGGTTGGGTTTCCGGCAATATCTTCCAGGGAAAGCGCATAAGTATGGTGTGAAGGTTTTCAAATTAGCAGCTACTGATTGTTATATTTATAATTTTAAATTGTACACCGGCAAATCGGACACAACAACTAATTTATCGCTTTCAACAAATATTTGCGTTCAGCTGATGGAAGCTTATTTTGGAGAATAACTCTAACAGTGGACAATTTCTACACTTCCATCGAATTGGGAAACATTTGCCTAAATAGAAAAACGCATTTACAGGGAACACTACGGAAGAACCGAAAAGATTTGCCAAAGTTGACTAGAAAGCTAGAAAAAGGAGAATGTATTTCATATGAAAGATCGGGAATAGTAATTGGATACTGGAGAGATAAAAGAGAAGTCTGTTTTTTTTCCACAACAAATATTGGTGCGTTTGTGCATTCAGGAAAAAAGAACAAGCTTAATGCGGATATTTTAAAACCTGATATAATATTGGAATACAACAAATGCAAGCAAGGTACTTTTGTACAATATATGTTCCATAAGTTTCATGAATTTAAGAAATGATGTTTTCTAATCTAGGTATAGACATAGCGGATCAATTGGCAAGCTATTTTAGTCCTCTGCGTAAAACTATCCGTTGGTTCCACAAAGTTGCGTTTCATGTTCTTTTGAATACAGCTGTTATAAATGCATACATATTACATAAGGAAAATAATCCCCGTATACAAATATCTGACTTTCGTCAAGATATAATTCTTTGCTTAAGTGGTCAACAAAATTCAGTCATTACACTAACACCAAAAGGAAGGAAACATATTTTAAGCACATCAACGGAACTAACAAAAGATGGAAGACGCTGCAGAAAGTGCTATGCCGACCTTAAAGATACATCTTCGTCTGCAATCGCGAGAAAGAAGGCAAGACTTGTGGACACTTACTGCTCAGAATGCCCTGAGAAGCCATTTTTTTGTCTCAATCATTTTCAGGAAATGCATTGTTTTCAATGGATTTCAATGAATTTTTTAAACTCTATTTTAAATATTATAAGTTAATTGTTTGGTTTTTTACACAAAGAAATATGTTTACTTTTTAAATAAATTTTTGAATTTTTCGAAATTTTTTTAACTATTGCGGTAAAAAATAAATTCTAGAGGTCAATGGGTGTATCACCTGTGAGACATTGGCACAAGTGGGAAGATTTCTTATGTGATCACCGGTGATGCCGTTTCCTGTGGGGAATGACTTTTGTCGTGATGCCGTGGCACGCAACGTGTTAAATACAAAGCGGGAAATATTATTATATACGACATTGGGCTTTCTTCTGGAGTCGTAGTCAGGGCAGCAAAAGATCTCAGATCAATATATCAGAATCGGCATTAGTTGGGCTTTCACTACAAAAGCTTTGTCCGTGTAGGGATAAAGCGATGTGTAGTCCAGAGAGCACGTAGTCCACCGTATACCTTACCTATAATGGCGTTTATGTGGGTAGACCAAGTAACGGTCCGGTTAAATATCAGTCCAAGGTTGTTGGCGGAGTCAACGTACTCTATTGGACTTTGAGGTAGCTGGATTGATGGAAAGTGAGTAAGATCCACTTTTCTTTTGTCTTTTGCGCATTGAGGCGCAGTTCGTTCTTAGTCGACCAAACAAGTATACGATGGCGATCTTCATTTACCTCCGCAGTGGCTTCGTGAATTAAATTTATTGGAAAGCTTAAGTGGATTTGGGCATCATCAGCGAACATGTGGATTGCGCTATGTTCAACAATCTTGGGCAGTTTATTTACATAGAACGAAAAAAAACATTGGTCCAAGAATAGAGCCTTGTGGTACTCCCCTTTTTACTGATAAAGGACATGAACATCGGTTACCCGCTACAACCCGTTGCTGTCTCCCTTCGAAATAGGAAAGTATAAGTTTTGTGGAGGGTAATGAAAAATTGAACTCTTCTCTAAGCTTTGAGCAAAGAATAGTGTGGTTAACCGTATCGAATGATCTCGAAAAGTCAAGTAACGTCAGGATTTTAACATGGTTTTCATCAACAGCTTTTCTAATTTCATCGATGACCATTAATAACGCAGGGTTACAACTTCGCTTTTGATGGGAACCAGATTGGTTTTTTAGTCAAAAGATAGTTTTGCATTTGAATTAGAATGCATTTCTCAAAAACTTTTGAAAGGAATGGCAAAATTGAGATTGGTCTGAATTGCACCGTATTTCCATTCGATTTCTTAGGAATAGGAATAATTTTAGCGTCTTTCCAATGAGCGGGAAAGACTGATGTCGTTAAAATTGCTTAGAAGACGTGTGTTATAAAAGGCAGTATATATGGAAGCAGAAGCTTAACAAATTCTGGGTGGATTTCGTCGAGTCCCATAGCGTTTGATTTGATCAATAGTACCGCTTCTGCAACATCTTCCTCGCGTAGCATGTAGAAATCGAAGTATAATTCTCTGCAATCATCCGGTGACTGGTCAAAAGTGGTTAGGCTTACTGAGGATGGATCACTCGACGCTAAGAAAATTGATTTAAGCTGGTTGCAGTTTATATCATCAGGAGTTTTAGGACCTTACTTTCCTAACCCAACTTAACGGATATGTTTCCAAACCTCTCTGTCTGAGAAACAGCTACCAAATTTCCTATAGTAGAAAACGCGCTTGGCATTTCTTATTTTAGAAACCGTTTTATTGCGGAGTTTGCGATATTTATTCAAAATCTCATGCATTCGATATTTCTTCCAGCTTTTATAGGCACCATCACGCTTTTTCATAAGTTGTAGGATATTAGGGGGAAGCCATTGAAGGAAAGGAGGCTTCGCAAGTTTTGCTTTTAACGGCACATATTTCTTGAAGAGAAAAGCAATTTTTTCCTACAGAAAGTTAGTTTGATCATCAACAAGGGGCATCCGATATCCCAGCATGTGTCTATAGTATCTGCTTGCAATTGAGCATAACCTAAAAATTCTCTAAACCTGACTTTAGACTCAGCAAATTCGGTTTTAGCGTGGTAAGTTAGATATATCAAGTCATGCTTTGAGAATGCAGGTGCTGAGAGTTGGCTATACAACAGGACTTTCCCCATATCGGATACAAAGATTGCATCGATAAGAGTCGAAGCAGTGGTCGTAAAGTGGGTAGGGATAGACGTGTTGAGCGGGTTTAGATCGAGCGATTTCATATTTTCCAAAAAACCTATGGAGCTGGATATATCTACAGTTACAGTTAAAATCGCCGCATATAACTACGTTAGTAGCAGTATAGCCTTCTCCTCGAAGATGGCATAGAATGGAGCAAAAGATATGGAGTTATTTGGTCTGTACATAGACTACGCCGATCAATATTTTCTCATGACTACATTATTGATGCTTAGGAAATAGTATTCGAGAGGGCAGTCCTTGCATGATTTGCATACAAAGTTAAAATCGAGTGTGTTCCGTATATACAATGCAGCCCCACCTCCGACGCCACCGACTCTATAAGATCGAAAAAGCTCAAAACCTCAAATTTGCTTAAATGTTTGAATTTGTAAACTCCTTCAAGAGTTCTAAGACCTAGCCCCTACTATTTGAAATTCCTCATAATACACTGTGTCGTCGACGTGAACCTATTTCTTTGTGAATAAAATATTTAATATATACAGCTCAGAATTCGACACATCTTTGCGCAGAAATATTTTTAAAAATAAACTACTGTCTTTATTTTATTAATGAATTGTTATATTATTTTAATTATTTTAAGTCTCATCTGAATTTCCCAATACGTTAATTGTTAAATCATGGATTGAAATAAATAGATAAATAAAAATAAAAAAAAAGATCCCCTAGTCTTTTCTGAAACAAATCGTTTCATATCGTTTTTTCTGTAAGCTATGAAAAGACTTCACGATTTACACATCTTAAGAGAAACTCACCTCTGTACACTCACCAATACGCATACATGAAAGAAAGATCCACGAAAGATGCTCTACTAAATCTGGTAACACAGATTAAAGAGGCCTACCTACAAAGTGAAATTGCAATATGTCTAAAGATTGTATTGACCATTCCACTAACCGTTAGGTTAAGTAGAGCGATGCTTGTAAACCCGAAAATTTTTACATCTTCCTCTGAGACTAATATCTCTGTCTCAACCATCAAAGTTTGTCCTCCATAAGGAGGTGTTTTCTCACCGCGCTTGTGGTAACTGGTCATTGATGACCTACAAGTCAAACTAAGTAATTTGGGATATCAAACAATAGCGACGACTTAGTCACAATAGTGAACTGTAAACACCCTGAAGGTATTTGCTATACGATGCATTTTGCTATGACGATAGTAAAATAAATGATTGGTGTGTTGGACGAAAACTCTCAATCAACCTGAGTAAAACTATCCATGATCCTTTCACTCGTAAAATAAACATCACGTAACGGTACAGTAATTGTGTACTCCAATGAAGTAAAAATCTTGAAATGGTTCTCCATAAAAAACTAGATTGGGATTCTCATATGAATAATAAAATTACGAAAGCGGCTAAAACCATATGAGCTTGCCATCGTATGTATCGTTAAACCTGGGGATTAATCCCAAAGGTCAGCCATTGTATATATATGCACAATAATGGTATGACCCTTCATCACCTACTCATGAGTAGTATGGTGGAATAAAACAAAAGAGAAATCCGTCATATAAAAGCTGCAGCGGCCACAAAGACTTGCATGCCTCGGCATCACCGGCGGAATGCACGCATGTCCCATAGCAACTATAGAAGCCTTCATTGGTTTAACGACACTCCATCTCTTTATAAAAAAATGGCAATTCGCAGCACGGTCAGGCTACAATAAACAGAAGATCACTCAGTTCACATGGATCAAGCAAATCTTCTCTCTGAAATAACCGCGCTTAACATAAGCGCCTATCTAAGACTCTGTGCTGCGGCAGATGGTTCAATATAGTGATCTCAAGCCGAGAAGCATGGACCTACTAAAACTCCACCTTCTACGTTAAAGGTATCAGGTGGTATACGGATGGGTCAAAGATGGACACCGAGGTAGGTGCTGGTATATTTACACCAAACTCCTTAATATCGCTACTAATGGGAAAAAGTCTCAGCGTATTTCAAGCGGAAATATATGCCATTAAGGTGTGCGCCAATTTCATCCTCGATAAGGGAATGAAGGGTGTCTCAATCCATATACTCAAGGACAGTCAAGCAGCCATTAAAGCATTAGGCTCCAACCTCATTGACTCCAAATCATCAGTCTTACACTGCTTCAATGATAACAAGATCTCTCCCATAAGAACAAAGTAAAACTTTGGTGTTAGATCCTAAAGGTATTGTTGGAAATGAAATGATTCTTTCATTGGCCCTGAGACGTTCTGTAATATTCCAAATTTAGCAATTAACTCAGCAATAAAGAGTTGGGAGAACAAAATGTATATATGCCATTGGGAAAACATCCCAGGGCCTCGCCAAGCTAAAACAGCCATCAAACCCTTCCACTTAAAAGCGATGATATCAGAAAACTGGTATTTCTAACCGGGCACTGCCACCTTCGATCTCACCTACACCAAACAGGTGTTATTCAGGAAATTAATTGTCGTATTTATATAGAAGACGATGGAACTGCGGAACACATCCTTTGTGTATGCGTGGCTCTAAGTGCTTTAAGGAAACGATGCTTTCTTAGAGAAATGCTAATCTCTGGGGAAATTCTCAAAATCTCCACCAGAGAGATTCTCAATTTAACCAAAAGAGTTGAGCCTCTCTTGGGTTATTAGGACTGAATTTGTGGTACAACGGATCTTTTAGGTCGCAGTGCCTCCACAACTAGCGGATCAGATCTTAAAAAAAAAAATTAAAATTAAAAAAAAAAATGGGAAGGGGTGGAGGGATTTGAAAAAATCTACTCGCTTGTAACTGAAGAAATACTATCCGAAAATTTAACTCCTTGTGGCGCGCACAAGCATCGGGGGAACTCAACCGACTTGGAGTGTGCAACTAGAGGTACTTAGCCAAGGTCTGAGCTAATTGGAGAGGATTGTTAGTTGAGGCGCATATTCACCCTGAACTATAGCGCCAACTATGTAATTAAGTCAGTAATATAACAGGAACGTATTTTATAGTTCTTCGGACATCTGCTTAGTTTTGGACTTTTCAATAAATTAGAAACAAATTCAAGTAAATGTTACTTGATTTAAATTATGTACGAGTATTTACTTATTTATGGTTATTTTTGTTATTAAAATATTACTTATTTCCCATAACTTTTTGAACTTCGTTTGTTATTTTATAATGAAGATTGCTCTAGTAGTTTGTCCTTCAAATATATTTATTGAAAATAAGTTATTGAGATATGTACATGAAAAATAAGACAACTTTCGAATAAACTCAAATGAAGTTTTCAGTAGGAAGGTGTACTCGTATGTATACCATAAATTATTCTATGTTTAGCGAACAATATATATATAGTTTTCCCTTAAATATGTTATTATTTTTTCAACTTAGACCAAGGTTTTCTAAAATGAGTTGCATTAAATTTTTACACAATGCGTTATACTTATAATATTATTAAAATACAATGAAATAAACTGTGCTAAGACATGTTTTGATGCGAAGACGCTAGAGTGACATCCATAAATGCGAGGATATCGTCGGCATTCGGGTGTATTGGAACCCAACAGGCATTAACCCTTTTTTTTAAAAGTGTTTAGTTGCTTGTTAATTTTAATTGCTCCCTGCCACAGATTAAATTGCTTCTTGCTTAAGCCAAACATGATTTCTTCCAACGTTAATGACCCAAAATTTGATGATGAAATAACCCAACAAGTGATAAGTCTGTGTGGATCATACAGATAGAGTTTTGCTATATAAGAAAAATTACTCGTGACATAAAAAATTCTCCAGTACCTCCGACATTATCGGTTTAATTTCATAAAAATGTATGAAGGCGTGGTATAAAGTCATCAGACGCTTTGAAATTGGTTGCACTTTTCCTGAGATTTTTTGTTCTGGATTTTCCGATGAGCTGGTTATTCATTGAAGTTTATCCACTACAGGTTTCTTAACGTGGAGACTTCCGCGAATGGGCGCACTTCTTACGATTGACTTGTCAGCGGTTATTTTCCAGAGTCTTTAAATTCTTATTTAGTTTTGCCCAAACGGGTATCACGTCGCAATGCCATCGGCGGATACTACAGAAGTCGCTCCTGACTTGTCAGTGTACTGCTGCAATCAGAAAACTGGAATAGCATGAAAAAGCAACGGACTTCGGTGTACTCCAACTAGGGGGCCCCCGCCCAATTATCAAGGCTTCGCCCATCAATGACGTTGTCTAATAAAAAGCGGGGGTAGATTATTCTAAACTGGTCTTATCGTAAACATCCAGATTTTATTGCATGACTGGATGATACGATTTGACCAGTTACAAGTTGCCGGTCATAGGTCTTGTTGGTAGGCTTGACCACCGGTAGTCCATACCAGGACTTAAATCACGGTACCATGGGAGTCAGGAGCCCCCCGGACTTCGGTCCGGGCCTGACTTGTTAGAGGTAGGCCCCCTTGTGGGAGCGTCATGGTGGCTGTGGTTTAAACCCAAATCGCGGGTACGGGTTTCCTTTTTGGTTTAGCCCATTGTAGAGTTGCAAATGAAGTACTGGGTGCTGCGACCCTAAGAGCAGCAAGAGGTTTTGGGTAGGCCTCGACTCATACCAAGGGTGGAACTTGTGCCTCCAACACAGTTCCGAATTGGTATAATTCAAAAGCGAACTATTAAATAATACAAGCGAGTGATTAGCGATGGCAAGGCGTATCCTTGCTCCCTATGGGTGTATGGGCATCTCGTAAACATTAAGTCTTATGACAGGTGGTTTACGTTAAAAATCCAGGTACGTTCTGTACTCCAACTAGAACATGGATTTTTTTGGTTTGGTTTGCATTTTGAGAATCTAGAGCCGTTCATATAAGTGTAATGTTCTCAGTGTGTGTGGTTGGAGATGGCACACATTTTTAGCAGCGGTGGGGCACGCTTGCTCGTCGGAGGGACGGGATCTTGCTGCTCTTGTCCGGAGCTTACTGAATTATCGTGCTGTAAAATATTGAATAAAAGGTATAAGAAATGGAAAACATAATTTTACTATATTGGCTTAGTACAAAAGGGACATACGAACATGAACCAAAAACTTATTGTAATGCTTTAGATATTTTAACACTCAAAGGAGTTCTCACGCAGCAACTAGCTTCGTCATTTGCACCGTAATTATTCCTTTCCTAAATTTGTTTTCTGCGTCACTATTTCAACGATCATCGCGAACTAGTTTAACACATCAGTATATTATACATAGTATGGAATATCACAAAAGTAGAATTATTAACTCAAAAGGTATATTGGCCAGATTAATATCTGGTGATGCTTTTTATTTCAGTTTCTTACACCAACGAATAAGTACTCGTAAACATATCACTTTGATCAAAAAGTTCCCGCACCACACCACCGTTTGGCGCTCCCATTGTTTCGATTTTAGTTCTGTTTTTTTTGTTAAGTTGATAAATCTTAGAGTTATAGCTTGACATTTGCAAAAGTTACGTAGCCAAGAGTACATCTAAATCTGTGTGTGTTTGCGATTTTTTACAATTTTAGAAATGGATTTAAATTTGCAACAACGAACTTGTATTAATTTTTTGGCAAAAAACGGGTTTAATGGTGCGCGAACATTGGAAAAGTGTTTCGGCAACGTTTATCTAAAGAAAACGGTAGTTTAAAGTGGTCGTGAGTCAATCGCAGATGATGAACGCAGTGGCAGACCATCACCATCGACATCGAAAACCGATGAAAACATTGATGAAGTAAAAGAAATGTTGGTCAATAACCGCTAATTAACCATCAGAGAGATAGCAGAGGACTTGAACATTGCCTATGAATTATTTTGGTTAATGATTTGGGTTTCCGTCGTGTAGCAGCAAAGTTGGTGCCCAAAGACCTCAATTTCATGCAAAAAAGAGACCGTGTTGATATCGCAAAAGAGTTGATTTGCGAGGCTGAATCCGATCCCACATTCATCAAAAGGATCATTACTGGAGACGAGACGTGGGTTTATGAGTACAGGCAAGTGAATCGCGTTCACCAAATGAGCCGAGACCAAAAAAACCACGTCGTTTTCAGTCAAAAAATAAGGCAATGCTCATGGTTTTCATGGATTACAACGGCGTAGTGCATCATAAATTTCTGCCAGAAGGCCAGACAGTAAGCAAAGATTATTATTTGGGCGTTATGAGACGTTTGCGTGAAGCAACTCGCCGAAAGAGACTAGAATTGTGGGCAGAAAACTCGTGGATTTTGCACCATGATAACGCGCCGTCGTACAGTGCCATCATTATTCGTATTTTTTTGACGAAAAATGCAACAAATACCATCCAACAGCCACCGGATTCACCTGATTTGGCTCCCTGTGACTTCTTTCTGTTCAATCGAGTTAAAAAACCAGTACGGGGAACGCGTTTCAGCAGTCGAGAGGAAGTAATGGAAAAATCGCAGGAAGCACTGATGGACATACCGGAAACCGAATATAAAAAATGTTTCGAGGATAGGATCAAGCGCTGGCATAAGTGTGTTGCAGTCGATGGGGATTACATTGAAGGGGATAATATAGATTTAGATGAAGAAACTTGTATTTTTAATTTTCTGAATAAATTCCGGAAAATTTTTGATCAAGGTGGTACAAATCGTAAAGAAAATATGTATGAATATTATTAAATATTTAGGTAATATTAGGTGCGCAACTAAGATGGTTCCAGCCATACGTGTCGGTCGATTTTGACATATCCAAAATGTCACGAACCAAGCTAAAACATATGATAAACAAACCGTTTTGGTTGTGTGAAAATGGAGCGCATCGAAAGCTCCAAAAATTTTACGGAGATGCTGTTTTAAGTGAAACAACGTCCCGTGATTGGTTCCGTCGCTTGAAAGACGGTGATTCCAATGTTGACTACCGTCCGCGTGAAGGAACGCTGAATTGGAGGGATTGATCGATGAGGATCCGTGCCAAACGCAAGAAGAGCTTGCTACAGCATTAGGAGTTACTCGCCAAGCCATTTCCAATCGATTGGATGCTTTGGGAATGATTCAAAATAAGGAACTTTGGTTCCTTATGATTTAAAGCCAAACGCCGTTTTTTCGCCTGTGAACAACTGCTTCAGCGGTAAAAACATCGCATCGTAACGAATGTTGAAAAATGAATTAATTACAACAACTCAAAGAGAAGAAAGTCATGGGGACTGCTTCTACGTCGTCGGCTCGGCCGAATATTAACGATGCGGAGGTTATGCTGTGTATTTAGTGGGGCCAGGTCGTTGAAACCTAATGAAACCATCTCTGGGGAACGGTTGGGCGTACAGCGCGAAAAACGGCCGTAATACGAGCAGAGGCACGAAAAAATGATTATAGAGGATGACAACACTCAGCCTCACGTTGCCAAACCCATTAAAACCTGCGTTGCTTAGATGGGAAATCGTACGCCACCCGCAATATTCTCTAGATATTGCACCGTCTGATTATTACTTGTTCCGTTCGGCGGCATATGGTCTGGCTGATCAGCAGTTCCGCTCATATAAAGGCATCAAAAAAATGGCTTGATTCGTGGATAGCGTCAAAAGATTAACCTTATTACTGTAACGGTATTCGAGCTCTGCCAGAAAGATGGGAAAAAGTTGTAGCTGGGGAAGGGCAAAATTTTGAATGATTCGTTAACCATTTTTTCACAATAAAGTTGCATCTTCATCAAAATCATAATTTAGTTGCTCACCTAATTTTAAGTATGTACTTTGAACAAAAATATTGGGTATATAACTTAATTGGTTTTTTCAAAATTTGAACGTTTATTTAAGGAAAACATGTACAATAGTATTATTCAAAGTATTGCCCATCTGAAGCTATGACTTTTTCCCATCTTTCTGGCAATTTGTGGATCCCATCCCAAAAGAACTGCGCCGGCTTGGCAGCCAAGAATGAATCAAGCCAATTTTTGATGTTCTGCTCTGATGTGAACCGTATTTTAGTGAGGGCGTTCTGCATCGACCGGAACAAATGGTAGTCAGAAGGGGCAAGGTCTGAGCTATAAGGCGGGTGGGGTAAGACTTCCCATCCACTGTTTTTCAAATAGTTCTTAACCGGAATAGCAACGTGGGGCCGAGCGTTGTCATGATGGAAAATTATTGCCTCGTGTCTGGTCGCATATTACGGGCGTTTTTCGGTCACTGCTCTCTTCAAACGGATTAATTGTGTTCGGTAGCGTTGTCCATTGATGGTTTCACCCGGTTTTAGCAGCTTATAATACAGCACACCCATCTGATCTCACCAAATACAGAGCATTACCTTCGCGCCATTGATATTCGGCTTTGCCGTTGATTTGGCTGGTTGGCCGGGTTTCACATATGATTTTTTGCGCTTGGGGTTGTCGTAATGGATCCATTTTTCATCACTAGTAACAATCCGATGCAAAAATGACTTCCTTTTGTGGCGTTCCAGCAGTATTTCGGACATGCAAAACCGCCTTTCGACGTCTCTCGGCTTGAGTTCATGTGGAACCCAATTTCCTTGCTTTTGAATATATCCAGCTGCTTTTAAACGTTTTGAAATGGCTGCTTGAGTGACACCCAAAGATTCTGCGAGCTCTTCTTGTGTTTGGCAACAATCTTCATAGAGTAATGCTTCCAGTTCTTCATCTTCAAACTTTTTTGGCTGCCCAGGACGTTCATCGTCTTCCAAGCCAAAATCACCACTTTTAAATCATGCAAACCACTTTTGGTACGTTCGCTCAGCTAGCGCATGTTCACCATAAACTTTCAACAAAATACGATGACTTTCGGCAGCAGTTTTCTTCATATTAAAATAATGAAGAAGAACTCCCCGCAAAAACACTTTTTCAGGCACAAAGTTCGACATATTTGAGTGAAAAAAAATTATTGTTGTTTACGCTTCAAATGAATGACACATACTAAAATGAAGTACAATGACAGTAGCTTTCCAACGCATGTTCCAATGGAATAATACAAGTTACGCCATCTGTTAGCAAACCGCACGAATTAAGTTATAAATTTTAAGAAGGTTTGTAAGATAAAATATGATATGAATAAGTTTGAAAATTATGTGAATAAGTCAATAGTTACGAGTATGTACTCACGTTTATATCCACGTCGAAGAATTTTGTGCACGAATTTCAGGAGCATATGAATGTTGCGTACCCTTTTTTAATCATCATGGGATAATATAAATATGTATATCACTTTTAATCGCCTTTATACAATTACGAGTATATGTATATACGAGTATATATATTTTGTGTATTAGTCAATCTTATCACTACTAACAAATCAAATCAATTGTACTTTTATTGAAAATGAACACGAAATGTGCAAAAGAATATGCAATTACAAATTAACACTTCTATACGCGATAAAGGATTTGACTGCAGATATTATGTTTAGGGGATGTATACGGTTAAGGGTGGAGCACAACTGATTTTGTGAAGACGTTACATCCGTGTATTGCCTTGATAAACAAACACTTTGATATGCATAAAGAGGTGAAATTACAATAGTTTCGAGAATATTAATGTACTATATTTTGTTTTTTAGAAAAAGTGTTTATAAGTTTTTCTTTTTTTTTGTGCTCATATGTGCTCGGTGGTTTACTTGCTGTATTTAAAATGCTCAACATACTATATTTTGGGCCATGCACCTGGACAGTTGAGGTGAGTTTGAAACCAGTGTGTTAGTTTTCTGCACAGTAGTCTTTACGACCCATCCCCAAATGAAATGGACCCTATTGGAACTTTGTAAAATCTCTCCACAAGTCAATGTGTCTGTGAATTTGGTTAAGTACACATCCATATGTATGTTCACCAAATATTCCAAAATTCTTACCTCTTCGTATACCTTTTTTGTAGATTTTTGTACATGTCTTTTTCCCAAGGACACGTATGATGTGCAGAAAAGCTATGAACTTAACTGGTACTTATGACTTAAATCCATTACTGTGCCATAGCATAAAAAGTAAAAACAAATGCAGAAGCTAGGCTAGAATTTTGTAACATAATGGAAATTCATTAACTAGCTCAACTTAATCACAAGCTGAAATGTGGATTAAGTACGGAAATAACCAACAAAAAAGGTTTGACTTACGAAGCGGATGTCCAAATACTCTGCGGTGTGTTAAAAGGATTTAGCCAAAACACCAATTGGTATTAGGGTCGCGTTCACACGTTTGAGCCTTAGGTGTTTGAGCGAACTGATATACAATACGTTAGAGAAAACTGATTTGAAGCAGAATTTTAAATTGAAAGCAAAATTTGAATAAATATAATTTGTGCACGGATCACGCTACGTATGTTAGTTCTCTGAGAACTGCCATATATCGAATGCTTTTTCCATATCAATGCGGACGATATGCATATCTTTCGACGTGTTGCGAAGTTTTTGCATCATATTCCGTAAGCTTTGAGTAAAGTTGCGACCTCTTTAAATCCAATATTTTTTCCATACTTCGGTGGGTATGTGATCCGACTGCACGCTGTTCAGCCCTTCTACTGCTTATTTAACATGGGCTTTCTCGATACTATTTTCATCATTTTCTGTGGTGTCAGATACAAAAAAATTAGCATTATCGGTGAGAATATTTTCTATTGTATTTCTTCCTTTAAAACAGTCTGAAACTATTATTAGGAAGTCAACCACTTTATGAGAGTAAGTGATTGATTTTTGGTTCACTTATACTGATAACAGTAAATTGTACAGAGACGCCGATCTTAGGGGGACATTAAAGTGTCTTCGATTCCTTTGGCAGTTTGCCAAAGACCGCGCTAACCGGTGAGGATCCGGTCAACTCCGGAATGTACCACTATCTAAAAAGGTAAATAAGATACATATCTCTTCTTTTTATAAAGACTTTCCTAATTTCTCTTTTCTTATCCTTTCAAACAATGTCGGTTTCGATTTGTTCCATGAAAAACTTTGCCAGCAAAATTGGTGATAATTCATTTTTTATTCAAGATCACAAAAAATAAAATTAATTTTGGCATGACACTCCGGCGTGCACCAGGGCTTTGTCCCTCACATGCTAACTGTGCTCTTCGCCTTGTGATTTTATGCAAACTAATAGAGGACCTACTATTGTTTTTCGACTCCCAAAGGCGGGAGATTGGTAGACTTCTTCATATGCAGAAGATTTCAAGCTGACGACGTCCAAAAAGGTGAATACTTTTTTTGAGTTTTTTGATGGTTTTTAACCCAGATCCACGTTCTAGCGTGGGTGGTTCTCGCATTCTACGCAAGAGGATCTGGGTACCGCTTCAATAATTTTCTGTTGAAATAGAGCACTCAGCTAAATAACTACATCATTCAATGAAATACTCATACAATATCAGTTTTTCTATAAAAGCTGAATAACTACCCCAGTAATTACATATTCACAAAATAAGTGATCCGTGTAGCAGGATTGGTCATTTATGCCTACCACACTTAGTGCCATGATAAGACAAAAGTTAAAATCCTACCCTCTAACGAGGAACAGCAGAAAAGCCACCCACGTAGGTGGCCGTGGCTCAAGTGGTAGGCTTCCAAATCGGAAGGTTCGAATTCGTTGTAGCCCGGAAACCATATGAGTTTCAAAGCACCTGGAGGTGCTGAATAAAGGCCTAATCTTATTTTGGCAGTGCGCTTTTTATATCAGTGCAAAGTTCATGCACCATGAAAGAACCAATGATGAAAAAAACTAGTTGAACGAATTAATAATTGATAATTGGCTCTCTAAGCACTATGCAGACAGAGAATATTTTTGTACAGAAAATTAGTGTAGTTTACAGTAACCAAACTTTTGGTCTGCTGCGGTGCGAAATTTAGTAAATCAATTTATTTTTTCAGTAAAACAAAATGAAGGTAAGGTGCGGTTATTTTCACATAACTGTCGATTGAGCATCCATTTTGGAAAATGGCCAATCTCATCTATTCTCAATGCGTGCAGGGAAAGATCTTGATGTCACCTCTATAAGCTTGGAAAACATACATACACTGTGTGCAGACCTGGTTGACATTGATGTGATTAACTCTGAACCAGTTGGACGCCCTCTTTTTCAGATAACTTTTTTTGCACACAGCGCGGGCGAAGGAAAATTAGGGAGGAAAGATGTACGAGTACGTTAGTTTAAATGTCTGCCTATTTTATAATGGCTATGAAATAGAGAGCTCGGCAGGGCATTCCACAAGCGAGTTGTTCGGGTTAGGAATGAATTCAGAGTATGCTTGAGGGTATACTGATGATCATTCATAGCGAGACGGTTGTTACGGTTGAAGAGTTGTAGGGCGGAATGCTACTGGCGATTTGATGGTGGAAATAGCGATAAAACAAAGTGAGACACGTGACATTTCGTTGGAGTTCGAGGGTGTCCATTGATATTAGCATCACCTATTAGTTTTATCGCACGGTTTAGAGTTACCTAGCAGGTGCAGTTATATTTTAGGCGCACCTGACCAGATGTGTACACGGTACTCCAATTTTGGGCGGACGAATGATTTATATATTAAGTCAAGCTCAGAAGGGAAAAAGTATTTCTTACATCGTTTGAGGAAACCTAGACATTTCGCAGCATTTTTGGCGACATTGAATATGTGGTCATTCCAAAGTAAGTTGTCATTGACACACATGCTGAGAATGGAAAGTTTATCGGTTTCGACGATGCAAGTGCCATTCATGGTTAATGCATGGGTGTTTAAATTTGCTTTAACGACAGCAGACAGCATTGTGTTTTGGATGCATTAACTTCCACTCTGCTAATAGTTCCCCAATTGGTTATGCTGTTAATATCGGAATTTAATGAGCGTAACGCGCGTTCCCATTCTACAGCCGAAGAGCAGGGACGTGAGCCCGGGAACGAATATAAAAAGCAGACTGTCGTCAATAAAGGAATATATTGGATTAGAAGTAGCAGGCAACAGATCGTTTATGAAAATTGAAAAGAGTGTCGGAGATAGAGCGGAGCGCTGGAGCACACCAGCATTTATTTTGTGAGTATCAGACTTGAAACCATTCAAGACAACTTTAATTGAACTTTCCGGGAAGGTAATTTCTAATCCATTGAAGAAGAGAGTCATCGATCCGAAAAGCACGCGTTTTCGACAAAAAAGCCTGATGCCAAACTCTGTCAAATGCCAAAGAAATATCAAGTGCAACTATTTTGCTTTCGCCAGATTGGTGTAGACTTTGGTTCCACCTTTCGGTGAGACATGCCATCAAATCATCAATGGACCTGTTGCAACGAAAACCATACTGCCGGTCATTGAGAAGCTTTCGTGTTTCTAGATATTTCATGAGCTGACGGTTTATCAGCGTTTCCATGACCTTGGAAATAAGGGACGTAAGTGCAATGGGTCTATAGGAGGAAAGAGAAGAAGATTCGCCTTTTTTAGGGACGGGCTGGACAAATGCTGTTTTCAATCTGCGCGGAAAGAGTGCTAAACAGTAGGATTGATGAAAAAGCTTGCGCAGTGGTTTTGCCAGCGTGGAAGAACACCTTTGCAGAGAAGGAGAGATACACCACCTGGATTTATGTATGTTGAGATCTTTAAGTACTCTTGCTATTGCACGAGTGCGAGAGTAGATTCGTCCCATTGAAGATTCGACGCAGTCAAGTGTAGGAGGAGACAAAGCACAATCTAGAAGTGTTAAGCTGACCGCAAAGTGTGCAGCAAGCAGACGGACCTTGTCTAAAGAGCTGACAGCTGGAATGTCATTGTGAATGAGCGTTAGGTTGGTGGATGAGGCAGGATTTCTGATGTTTTTGACAAACGACCAAAGGCTTTTACAATGTTTGCCTTATTGTATTATTTTTTGCCTCAGCATTTGGTCGTATTGAAATTCCACACCATTAAGAAAGACGTTGTAGTCATTCCTGGCTCATTTAAACATTTTTTGGTTTTCCTCTGTCGGGTTGGTCTTTCTCTAACCCTGACAGCCTCTTTACAACTCGAGTCGTACCATGCCTTTTCGTTTGGTTTGATATTCTTCGTCCGATGAGAAATAAAGGATCTCATCCAAAAAGAATAGTGTTTGTGATCATACGAGTATCAGCAGCCGCATCCATGTCATTATCGAGGAAACATAACTCGTTAGAGCCCCAGTTTGTGGGTTCTGTAAATAAAGCAACAGTGGATAATTTGATTACGGAAATGGAATTTCGACCTCTTGAAATTTAATTCTGGATTGGAACATAGACTACATTGTAGTGGAGTTTTGTAAGCTACATCTCTACACACATAAATGGCGAGACCGCGGTGAGAAAAGAATATTGGCACTAGTTTATAGCCAAGTAGCTTCAGATTAGAATGATCTGAGAGTTGTACGTGGGGGTCTACTTGAATTTCACTAAGTGCCGAAACAGCTGGTATGTATTTACAAACGTGGACGTACGTGGTTACTTTTAAGCCCGCAAATATTGGCTATATCCACTCTAAATTCAATCGTCATTATAAAACAAAAGTTTTAATGCTAGGCACTTATCGGATTGACGGCGACATAAAATCCAAGCGTTCACTATGCACAAATTAATTATGTGGAAACATTTTTTTATGTCAATTACGAGAAAGTAACTGGATTCTTTAAAGGCCCAGCACCGATTCTAACAAGTCCACACTATTCTTGTGTTGGTTGTAAACATCCACTGCCTGAAGTGATAGTATTTCAATGTCTCTTTTATTTTTTGCTAAAACGCCTTTTTGATGTTGTAGGAAAATCGAACACAAAAGCCAAAAGCCATCGATTGTAGCAACATTTTCTTCCACATTACCTCATCCTAATTTCTTCAGTCCTTTTTCGGGTGGCATTTTAGGGTTTGGAACCCGATTCAGTCTTACAGTTCCTAAAAGCAATAAACCAATTTGAAATAAAATAAACTTGCAGTTTTTGACTGTTAAACCAAATGTTGGAAAAAATTTTGTGCTTGACATTTCGCTGACCTGTTTTTGTAGTCTTGTAACAAAATTTGCGCTTACTCCGTGATTTGGTGCAACTTCTGGATATGTATAGGTTTGTTCCCTAACAAATACGAGAATATGGAAATCATAGCCCAATCCGAAAACACCACTTAAATATAATTTTTTTTATCCCCATTTATGGGGTCTGGCTGGATTATATTGCTTTAAATGGAGTCTTGCTTTGGTGGGAATAATTTGTTCGTTCACCACTAAATGCTCTTCTTTTGGAGTTAAAAACAATTTTTCCAAGTAAAGGACTGATTTTAAATAATTTATCATGTCCCGTCTCATTAGATGAACTCAAACTCTCATTGTCATTAAAATGCAAAAAATGTTGTATGGTTTCTCAACGATTGCATTACTAACTGGCCTACAGTTTTAATCCAATAATGTTTTGCTCCTGGCAATTTCACAAGCCACATATAAACTATTATTCCTAAGACCAAAATTAGTATATCAGAGTTTTCTCATAACATATAATAACAATTTTCATACCTACAAACTGTTCTATTTCCATAGGAGTCACTCTGGTGGCCGACTCAGATTTCCGGTTTGTCAGCTCCATAATAAAATGAATCAATCAGAACTCTGACTGTGTTTGCAAATCTTCGTGGCATTTTGGGATTATTGCCTTGAAATCCATATTTTTCTGAGAGTAGGCTGCAAAATTATTCTTCTTCCACCATGGCTTTTCTTTCCTAGGCAATGTTTTGTTCTTCATCTGAAGAGCTGCAGCTTTCAGTCTCAGGAATGTATATTTGTTTACTATATCATTGTAGTACGACTAGTAACCGCTTCGTCTTTTGTATCCGATGCAAGCCCATCCACGCTTTGTCGTACAATGGAAAGTGAACTTACAAATTTTTTTTGCCCATAAAAACTAAATGAATCCATTTCTAAAACTACAAAAATGAAACAATTTTAATTTGTGGAAAAAGCACACTGCATATAAAGCTTCTTGAACCAGCGCCCATATATATATATTTATATAAAAACTTCCCACTGTTTTCACGATTATAAATTAAAACAGAATGATTTACAACACAAAAATATTTTTTCTAAAGCAATTTCTAACTTGTGTCAATAGATTTTTTAAATTTATATTCTCACGTTTTCACTTAACGAACTGCATCGCACAAAAGAATTGTTAACTTCTACAAGACAACATTTCGTTATGCACAACAAAATACATCATTCAAAAGAAAATGAACCACATAATACAAATCTGTAAATTAAAAATATAATAAAATTTGACTAGTAGAGGAAACTGTCGCTAATCGTGAAAATCGATATTTGAATCTGTATGCAGTAGAGGGTTAATTCTCTTACACTTGCCGAACTTTAAGACGCCACTGGCTTGTCCACGATAGCCGTATTCCTTCCAATACCAAATTTGAGATTGTTAAATAAATTAAACACGTTTTTGCGGTTAGATGCTTTTTAATTAAAATTAAGAAAAGGTGAAACGTGTGTAGATGTGAATGAGCTTTAACTTAGTTTTTTTAAGAAACCCCTGGACTGTTTTGTTTCAACACAATTGTAACTATTGCATTTTAAATCTGAATCTTTGGTTATAGTAAAAAGTTTCAACATTTCTGCTTTACGTGAAATTTTCGATGTCAATAGAAGACCAAATAAGGCAACAATTACTCGAATTGTGTATAGGTTTGGGGAGAAGCATACTCTCTTGGATACCGAGAATCGTTCCCATTCAGGTGCGATTTTTTGTGGGGTGTAGTGATTTGACCATATTATTCTATTAACTTAAATCTCTACCGTAGCATGTCGGTAAACTGTTTATGAACCGAATTGGTTGAAATGAACTTGAGGAACATTTGGTTGCAACAAAACGGCGTTGTCACATTTTGCGTCAACCAATCAATTTGGCAATAGCGAAAAGTACCCGTGAACTAGCCTGCAAGTTCTTTTTTGGCCGTTTTCGGAAAGACCGAATTTATGATAATTTTTCCTGAAGTACCGAAGTACTAAAAAATAATATTCAGGCCATTACATTCCATTCCTGGCTCAGATTCTGGCCGACACAAGTCCTGGGTACAGAGAAAGTCGATTTTGTATTTTTTTGTAGGAAGAGTTGTGGGGTCATTCCACCAGACGGCATGTCCATAAGACCGGAGTCAAAATGCAGTCGGCGCGTAAGGTCATCAGAGCTCCAGTGCGTGTTGTACCAAGAACCACTTCTTTTTAAATGGAAGATGCCTTTGAAAGTGCATCCCATGATACGAATATCAAGGGCTGAGAGATTTATCAATTCGTCGAGAGGAGAGGCAGATGCGCTAAGAAAAGCCCCATGCAGCTGAAACGGACCGTTCTGTGCAGTCTTCGTTCTTTTGGAAAAAAAAGCAATGACTTATTTTCGTGAGAATTTGCTCCACCAGACAGTTCCATTCAGTTCCAAAGAACGTTTCTTGGTGATGTCTTGCCGACAGCTACTATCGACAGCACTTCCGAAGCTTTGTAACATGTTTAGTACACCTAAGTACTTAGTTTCTTTGGAGAATAGCATGAAGTTGCCTTTAAGCTCTAGATGAGTCAGACCAGTCAGTTTCCTCCTTCTCATAAAGAGAGAAACTTCAGTTTTGAGAGGATTGGCTGAAAGCCCATTTTCGGTGCCCAAATCGTCGATCATGTATAGGGCTGCCTGCACTTTAGAGCAGATAGTCGCTAGACAGGATCCAACAGACCGTACAGCTATATCATGCTTGTGCATAGACGTCAATGCTATTGAGAGTGTTAAGCAGTGAGTAGACCAACGTGCACCAAAGCAGTGGGGACAGAACGCCGCCTTGCCGGCAACTCATATTTACCCGCGCCACTGTGTCTGTTTCCTATTCACCAGCATTGCTTTTATCCACAAAACTAATGATTCGTCTAAACCGTGTTGTTGGTTAGAATTACTTATGCCGTCAATGCCATCGTCAATGTGGACGAAAATGCCCAGCGCGTATTTCTTCTTGTCGTGTGCACCTTCAGTTCTACCTACGAGATTTTGAAGCGTACTCTCTCAAGATGTACCCAATTTGTAAGCATCTTGTTGCATCTCAGAGAGAGGATGCATTCGCAAAACGGTTTCGCGCACATGGAGCCCGACGATTCTCTCCATGCTTTTCAACATGATGGAATCAGACTTATAGAGTGTAGTCCAGATGCAAGTTTCTATTTAAAAATAAAATAAAAGATTAGAAAGAGTGAAGATTCCCATTAATCATACAACTCAATACGATTTAATTTACATAGCTACCGCCACTTGCTTCGCAGTAGTGCTTCCTGTAGCCGCAGTTTTGCCAAACCTTGTTAACTGTTTCTGGCTCTATCTAACGAATGGCTCGGATAATATTCATTTTAAAGGCTTAAATCGGTTTTGGATTGTCCGCCTAGTATCGATCTGAAGGGCTTTATACGACAAAAAAGTCTAATGGAGTCAAATCGCAGCTCCGAGATGGCCAATTGACATTGCTTAGGCGACTGATAACACGATTACCGAAGTTAGTGCACAAAAGATCGATTGTGTGATGTGCTGTATGGCATAGCGCACCATTGTATTAAAACCAAAGATCGTCCAAGTCCATGTCTTCAGTTTCAGCCCATAAAAATTTGGTAATCATGAATCTGTGACGCTCACCGTTGACCGAAATGGTGGCCAATGATACCACCACTCAAAAATCCGGACCAAACTGTCACTCTCTGCAGATGCATTGGCTTCTTAACAATCCCGTGAGGCTTTTCCGATTCCCAGATGCGGCAATTTTATTTGTTATCATAGCCGCAGAGATGAAGATGCGCCTCATTGGAAAAAAATGTTTTTTTCGGCCAAATTCGATGTCCAAATTGGAGCTGCTCAAAGGCTCAAACTGAGAAGTTTGCCTTTAATTGCTGAATCAATTGGACATTGAAAGGAAATAATCCGACACCTTTATGAATAATTCTCATCAGGCTGGAGCGTAAAATATTAAGGTGTTGAGATCAATGGCGAGTCGATGTTCTTGAAGTAAATACTCGTACTCGTAATCTTTATTTGTTACTTAAATATGAATTTATTATTGTTCCGGGTCGTTGGGTTGCTCCTTCACGATGGCAGGATTGTGGAAGTCGTAATTGCGGTAGCATTTTCCTTCCGCCTGACGTGACATATAACCGTTGAAAAGTGTTATATGAAGTCCAGGTGACGATGACGACGAAACTCTTCCTGGGTGATGGTGTGTTATGGATAGCAACCATAAGGGGCTTGTGGTCGGTAAAGATGGCGAAGGATTGGCCTTCTACGAAGCGCCGGAAGTGCTCGATTGCCAGTTTAGTAGCCAATAGTTCTCGATAGAATATGCTGTATTTTATTTGCGTTGACAAGGCTTTTAAGAAGTATCCAAGTGGTTCAGCTTTGACTTCAACTACTTGCAGTAAAACTGCACCAACTACGGTGTTTGATGCGTCACACATAAGACGTTGTTTAGCGTCGGGCAGCTGATGGGCTAGTGCATTGCGGTGACGTTGGAAAAGATTTTGCACTGCTGTAGATCACGAAAGAGGCGAGCGATCTCTCTTGGTGGTGTTCTGGAGCATTTGAGACAGTGGTGCTTGATCCTCAGCTGTGTGTGGCAGTCATCGGTGAAATTTTTTTTTTTTTAAAAAAGATCTTAACACCCAAGGGGTATTGAATACATTTAAAATGCCTCAGCATCTGTTAAGTTTTTTTGGAAAATGGGATAGAGAGAGAAAGAAAGATGCTTGGGTTCAATAGTTATTCCGGTCCATGGTTGACATCCAACATTTAATGGGGAGACTAAATTCTTAGTGGAAGTTGGCTTGATGTTGACTTCTAGTCAACTGCTCGTCTTACTTGACTTTCGTTAACTGAAAAAATGGATGATATGTCTCTCGGTCGAGGATGTCATTCGGACTCCGAACCTTCCGATTTGGAAGCCAGTCCACTACCACTTGCTCCACGGCCACCCACCCATAAATTAAGAGCTCTCATGAAGCAACAAGCTTCACAATTTGTCATTTCACTGCCTTGACAGTGTCATCTGGTGCCCGTATGCCGGTACTATAAACATGGTAAACGAGGAACACAAGCGCGCTTTTGCTAAACTCACAGTCCCCCATGTTAATTTTCATAGCGTTGACTTGGAGACGTCTAAAAATTCCTTCGAGATATTTTTAATGTAAGTTAGATGCGATGAGCATATCGTCGATATACGTACTAGTAAATGCATAATTCAAATATCCGAACACAGAATTTGCAAAATGTTGTTGGGTTTTACGCTGCATTGCGCAAGTCAAAGATCATACGTGTAAATTCATACAACCCAAAAGGTGTAGCTGTTTTTGAAATGTTCTCCGAAGACCGAAGCCATCGAACTTTGATGGTATGTATGCACGGACTAGGTCTATGTTGCTCAACATGGTCTTGCCTTTCATGATTAGCTGAAAATCCGTGGCAGCGGGTATCGGCTGGCAGGGTTATGCCGTTTAGGCGACGATAATCTCCGTATGGGCGAATGTGTCCGTTTTTCTTTAGCACGATGTGAAGTGGGCTAGCCCATGGACTTCGTGATGGACGACAGATTCCAGCATCCATCATGCCATGAAATTCTATGTTGGCAAGTGCGCAGGATATTGGTGGGATATGCAGGAAGGTGGTGGTAATTTTGTTTCAAGATGGTGGCAGACATCGTGTAAAGGTGTGCAGGCGATTGAAAATGGAAGCGTGATTGCCCTGTAGCATTTGAAAAGTCCTGCGTTCTTGTGACCCTGTTCAATGGAGTCTATGACGGTGAAGTCGCTGGAGAGGAGTGATGCCGGTGTGGAGATGTTTGTAATCTGAACAAGGAGATGGCACCCATGGATTTTTACAAGCTGATTGAATGTGGCACAGCTGCACGAACGAAGGTCCTATAAAACTTCTGGCGTTAGCCCAGCTCCACCTCCATCATGGCTGTTCCATATGTACTGATTCTTATTCTGTTGACCGCATCGAGTACGTATGGATACTGCTGCAGGCCGCTGATAACTAAAAAGGGATGGCCAGTATAAAAGTGCGACAAGACTTACCAGCAACGGAAGACGCCTACGCCAATGTTGCCGGCTGCGTTTCCCTACACGAATGTGCAAGTTTGTGAGTATTTACGTACCTCAAAACCATAGCGATTGTGATACCAGCAGCTTCCGTTGTTTTTTGGTTGGTCTATACGATCTCAACTCGCTTGAAATGAAGGGCTGTTTGAACCGCTTCTCTGGGTTGACGACGCTGTCATATTTCCCGTTCAAGCAAGTTAAAACTGGGGTAATCGCACTGCAATTGATAGACCTGTGACGTTTGAATGTGTCGTGACTGGATAAATATTTTCTTTATCTGCTTCTGCTGGTGCGCTACATACATGCGTAGATGTCATGCCTTCTTCCTGTTTGTCGGTTATGTGAGTTGAATGCGGATCAGCTTGGTGTGTCACAGAAAATGCACTAACGACTTCGCTCTGGGCGATTTAAAGCAAATTACCTATATACAAATTGTTTAAAAAAAATACAAGGAATTCGTTTCGGGGTCACAAATGTAAAGAATCCTTTGCCCGTAAGTAGGATAAACAAACACTAATGATTTATGTATATACGAGGGTTGCCTGAAAAGTTTCCGAACAACGATACAAGACATTTTTTCTCAACATTTTTTTTTATTTTTAAAACATAGTCTCCTTGTAACTCTACACACTTCTCCCAGCGATGCTCCCATCTCTCTAATCCGTCCAAATAGTACTTGGCGTTTTTCTCTGCAAAATAATTGTTCACGAAAGTGATTTCCTTCTCATTTGACGAAAATCTCTATCCTCCGAACGCAGTTTTTAGATGAGGGAACAAAAAGAAGTCGCTTGGGGCTAGATCTGGTGAATAAGGCGTTCAAACCGTAATTCATGGATTTTCGCCATGGCAACCGCTGAGGTGTGAGACGGCGCGTTGTCTTGGTGAAACAGGATTTTCTTTTTCTGCAAATGTGGCCGCTTTCCGCAATTTCTGTCTTCAGCTTGACAAGTAATGATGCGTAGTATGCTTCTCTAATTTTCCTGTTTTTCCTTTTTGAAGATAATCGATTAAGATAACTCCTTTACTATCCCAAAAAACAGTCGCCATCACTTTCTCAGCCGGAAAAACAGTTTTTACTTTTTTTGGAGCCGACTCGCCCTTTGCAGTCCTCTGTTTTGACCGAAGTTTTGTTTCGTGTATCCAAGTTTCATCTACAGTAATTAATCGGCGCCAAAACTCGGATTTATTGCTCCTAAACTGCGCCAACAGAGCGTTGGAAATGTTAATTCGCGCGAACAGGTTTCTCATGCCTAAATCTTGATTTAATATGTAACAAACACGTTCTTTGGACATTTTCATAACCTCTACTATCTCTCTCACTTTAATTCGGCGGTCGTCTAACACCACTTGGTGAACTTTAGCAATGTTATCGTCAGTGGTTGCAGTTTTTGGACGTCTCGAACGTTCATCATCTCCCAAGCTCTTACGGCCACGTTTCAATTCAGCTGCCCAAAATTTCACTGTGGTAAATGATGGTGCAGAGTCCCCATACACAGAGTCCAACTCATTTTTGATTTGCGTAGGCGTATTGCCTTTCAAAAACAAGAATTTAATAACAGCTCGGTACTCAATTTTTCCCATTTTCACAAAAAACACTCACATCGACTCACTAAAAACTGTGCATCCAAAATGACTGAAACTTCGGTAAGTAACTGTCAAAAGTGCACAACTAGCATTCACTAGCTTTTATTGACGAGTGCCGCTATCTTTACGTTGCGGTCAGAAACTTTTCAGACAACCCTCGTATTATTCAAATGTGAATTTATTATTGTTACATGAAGATAAGAGAAACACGTCCGATCCCAAAAGTAGTTGCCACGAAAAAGAAAGATCCAAAGCCCGAGATGCGAAAACCGGAAAACGACAAAGTGATAGCTCGCGCTCAAAATGGAGCTGTGAATTATTGTGAAGATTGAGTCGAACACTCTCAATCACAGCAGCCAAGTTCTCGTGAATATGTTCCCTTCGAAGACGGGGACCGTGATGCTTTTCGTTTTGCGGAGGTAGAGTACTGACTGACAGTTAAGACTACGAGCAGGAAAGAGCTATAAGTGTCATAATAACACACACTTCAAAAAGTAACTAGTATTTGGACCACCAGTTATATAGGTCTGAAGCTCTTGGCGAACGTGTATCGATTCCAATTTTCTGTATGAAGGCTACTCTTACTGTTCGTCACAGTTTGCTATGTATTAATATATCAGTACCAGGCTAGCACTGAAGATTATCTTCAGAGTTACTAGCAGCTTTTCTATAGGAAAGTTTCAGTCTTCCTTCAAATTAGTCTTTAGAAATTTGTTTACAAGTTTTTTGGTTTATTTACGTTGTCCCTGCAGATCTGCTCTCCACCAAGTGACCAAACCAAAATGATATCGCCGGTACTTCAATCTCGAGCAGCTAATGTTCCGAACAGAGGTTATGCTTTAATAGCAAAGTCATGTGGAACATACAATAAGTTTGTTTCCGATCCAAGATTTGTTGTGATTACCGTACCATAGCCATCACTTGGTCGTATCATATTCCTTATCATTTTTAACCTTACTAAGTTGTTGACTTTATTTGGAGCTTTTAATCTATGTTCAACAAGAAGTAGTATGCTATTATAAGTTTAGCAATAAGAAGATAGCAAGATGTACATTCAGATGTAAAATGTGTTATGAAATTTCAATCCAAGTATCACAGCTAGAAATAAAAAGCAAGACAGTATCCCTATTGCACGAGTCAAGTGGCTGTGTATTCCAGTTAATTTCACTTATTTTTAATAGTAAAGGGCGGTCGTACATAGGGGAGAATCTGCACAAAATTCGATAAGTGAGTTATTCAATTTACGATTTAAGCAAGACTTTAGCTGATTTCACTGTATTTAAGCTCTGTCTATTTAAACATGTACATAAATTCAATTGAAAATTAAAGAAAAGTGTCTTGTAATAGGACTGCTATTTTCTTAACATTATATCTAACATAATACTAAATAGTCTTTTTTCCATGTACTGCTACACCATACAATTTTCGTTGCCGTGTTATTTCATTACTATAGTAGGTAGCGAGATATCATAAAGGTAATGACCTTGCATACCATAGAATACAAACCCCTACACCCGTATGCCACTACACCTTTCTCCCATTTCATTTTACAGTTACGGAATTTCCTGTGAAAGCTTTTCACAAACGTACTTTCATTTCGAATTGCAAAAGAAAAAATCTATTCAAATCCATTCTGAAAAAAAGAAAACGACGATGAAAAAAAAAAATATTGCAATTGTGAAAGCGATTCCTAATGGAACCTCTAAAGTACTTTGCAACCATAGAACCATTGAATGGCAAGGATATTGCTTTTTTCGAACACAAGTACGAGCGCCTGATCCAACCGCCGCGCCACGTCGAAAGCAATATCGGAAGAGGAAATATGAATAAAATTAAAATAAAAGCAAACCAAATTGGTTCTAAAAAAAGGAAAGATTTTTTACTTATAAAATTTGGGGCGAATCAAAAAACCAAAACGACTCCATTATGAAAATTTCCGGTATATGTAAATGAATCTCATTAAAATGTGCTATCAGGAAAAGTGGCGGGAGCCATGCCAAACGTTAAGTGCGGATACCAATGTCAGTTACATCATTTGATGTGGAAACAATTGCACTTGAATCTTTCACAACATTTTGGTACAATTAACATTTCAATGGAAGTTGAAAATTAATATACTTCAAAGATGGAATCAAAACAGAAAGAGAAACTACGTAATATAAATGAAGAAACTTGAGCGAAACAAATTTAATTAGCTATAGTGCAAAATTCACGCAACTGGAAACGCAATGTGTTGTTTAGATTTTTCTTTTAAGTATGTAATAGGGACACCTTGAGCTGAATGGTGTACTTGTAAATCTACTGCATTAATGCAATATCATTTCCTGAAAGTACGTACTTTCTTTAATAAAAAGGAGTTTACCTATGGAACACGCACTGCTCCCGGCATCCTTTTGCTACAATCTTCATCCTCTATGGTTTTACTGTATTTTCTAAAAGACTCTCCATTTTGTATCTTAACCGAAAATTCACACCTTTTGGATATTGCGGTAAAGTTCCAAACGAATTTGATTGACAGTCGCGAATTTTCCATATATAGTATGTACAAATGGAGTAAGGAATTGTCTTCAAATTTAAAACCAACGAATGCCTACTAAGTAACAGTTCATAGCTTAAAAGATAATACAGGATATACAATACACTAATTGGATAAAAAGAAGTTGTTTTTTTCAGGAGAAACCACAGAATATTTTACAATGTTTTCTAACCAGACATACGAAAGTTTAGTGAAGGAGAATTTAACAACGAGCGGGCGCTAGGATTTGCATTTAAAAATGCGCTCTAAGCCCTATCGGTTTAACGCTTTGGTTCTTAAGGTTCTTAAGAAAACCCGATGCATGCATCGAAAGAAACCCTTAAACATGATACTCCTGTGAGCACGAAAGATATTACTTAAAAGACTACAAGAAAAAAAAAATTGTACGGATTGAAAAGAACCTCAGACATCTTGCAGCTCGAGAATATGAAAAAGTTTTATAGCCAAAACCCGAGACGGAGGTTTTCAAGAAAACAAATGCAAGCAACTGACGACTTGCTATAAATCAAGTAAGTAAAACAATATAATGGTCGAAGCACAAACAATTGTAGACATTCCCGGCATTTGTTTAATTAACGCCAAATGGAGAAAGTGATGGCCAACAATAAAGGAAGTTGGATGACACTATAAAGATGTCGATAAACTTCAACGTAACATATTCCGATAGAATTCTCTAAATCTAGAAGACGATGATTTATTAAGAGGGTACTCTGGTCTAGGGTCACAAATTTTAGGGTTTTTTCAATTATGATAAAAAGAAAGAACAAAAAAGATTTTTACTAACGTATGTCTGCTGAATATTTATTTATAACTTAAGAATATACGAAACAATTTTACAAAACAAAAAAATTCAAAATTCAAAAAGTTAGTGGTGGGTTGAAAAAAAAGGGTGCGTCCTTATTGACACGATTTCAACTCTTCTATTCATCGAAAGCAAAAAAAATATATATTATTAATTAGTAAAGATGTTGTAATATCCCCTACCTCAGAGAAACAAAAACAAATTTTTTTCGCAAAATGGCAACTATTTAAAAAATATTATTGTTTTTTTCATATTTTGTTACAGTTTTTAATTTTTTAAAAATAGTAAATAAAATTTGCTAATCAAAAATTTAGTAGCGACCATAGAGCGTTATTTAAAGAAGATGTGCACCAAATTTCAAGTAAATCGGTTAATTTGAACTTGAGATATTGGGTCAATAGAGTAGTTTTTTCTCGAAAAAGTATTTTCGAGAAAAAAGTCTACTATATTGTTCGATTTGCTCCGACAGGACCGGCCTAGTTGCCACGTCACTAAAGCAGCTATAACTCCGAAAATAATTGGAATCTTAAAATTTCCTTTGGAGGGTATATTGTTAAAAGTATATACTTTGAAAATATGCAGAAAACAAGTAGATTTTTCAAAATTCTATACCAGAATACCGCCATCAGACACAGTTATCAATTCAGTCTTTGTGGTCAAAACATGCATAACGACTATAGGTAAAATATCAATTCTATTTGTATATAAACCAGCTACAATAATTTCATGAAGGGGGATCCAATATCTTGCGGAACTCATACATATTTTCTACATACCACATTGACCTCAGACTGAGAAACACTTAGCAATTGAAAGAGTTTAATATGGGGCATACTAGTTGCCTACTTAATAGACTTTATTAACTTGATTCCGGAAAGCATCGAATAGAGATAATGCAAAAATTATTCATCTCTCACAGACCAGTCCAAAATAGCCTAAGGCATTCGCGTGGGATTATTCCAAAATTATTTTTATATTCGTACACCAACTCTACAGTCTACCTCTACATCGTAGCACTTTTCAACCCGAAGTAACCGCTATACGGCACCGCTGATGGACGTAACGTAAAGCGCCAAATGTCCTATGCCAAATAGATGACAAACTCTCAAGCATTTTCTCTAAGAAGAACCATAGGCAGAGTCATCTAAATATCTAGACATCTAGAATGAGTTGCTATGGCTCAAGTAGTTCTGTGAATGCGGTTCGGTATTCTATTCCCGATATATATTTTTTTCGGATAACTAAAATACCTGATATAAGTCAAATCAAATTGACAAATAATTTAATCTTCCCCTGAGCGAAATAACAAATTCAGTTTTTATTGCCATTGTGTTCAGTCATATTTACTTTTCGCTCCACATGTCAATTTAATTTTCCATTCTATTTCCGCTTATCACAGTTTTTTGTCCATACCATAGCGGCTCATTTTTAAAGACACGCTATTTTTTTCTGTTTAACCGACGGACCACATCACCTGCAAGTTGTTTATTTACGTGACCGTGTGTGCAGTGCAACATCACCCATTTTAAAGTTTAATCATGTCTTGCAGAATGGCTATTTGTTTAATCGATGACAGCAATGTTGACTGGGTATATTGCAAGGGCATTTGTAGTAAAGCCTTTGATGCCGCTTGTGTCGGGTTAAACAAAAGAAATACGGTGTTTATCGAAGAATTTTCCGATAACCTCCTATTCTTTTGCGATTAGTATCTCACTCTCGCATGTGCTTTTGGCAATAAAATGCCTAAGCGATTCCAATGACTTCTACTAAGATGCATTCGCCAAAAGATTACTGTTTTTATTAGTGTTGAAAAGTTACGTAACTTGGTCCAGAGCTCAGCCGACCTTATAAAATCCAAAACATTGTACGCGGATAAGTAAATTGCTGGTCCAATTGAGTTAGACTCCGTGAGATCCAGTAAGTAACTCCCTCACTCCCACCTTGATAAAGTATTGAGTGACATCAAAGGTATATATTCTACCCAGGTTATTTCCAATCGACATTGTGATGACATTGACATCCACTTTCAATCCCCGTCGAACAAACAACTCTGACACATCAAACCACCCAGCCTTACTCGAATGTCTACTATAACACATCGTCCGTGACTGAATTAATGGAACCTGAGATCGATTCACGTTCGCCTTCCCATCTAAGCTTCCTGCGGACGGTCCAACCTACTGATTCATGCAAAGCTTCTTTCAACTCGACAATCAAGAACATATCTCAATTCCTTCATCAGTTACTTTAACTCAACCTCAACATGGACACCTTCGGAGTGGCAACGTAGACTAGGCAAGTTTATTTCGAAGAACGTATTGATCATAATGCTTCTTATCAAAGCGCCCCCCCCAAAAGATGATGTTGATTGGATTTCGAATTTCTTCGAAAAGAGATATGGCAACACCATCAGCCACTGCAATTCGCAAGAGCAGCTTGAAACTCAATCATCCGGTTAAATACGAATGGTTATTCCATAATCCAGCCAGTACGAATTTCAATTTTGGAAAGATGCATGTCTGCTAATAAAACTAAAGTTGAGGTATCAATCATTCCAAACCCAGCAAATAAGTTAGGAATAAATCTAAATTACCAACACCCATAACAAATTATATTCCAATTGGAATTTCAAAACTAACATTTTCCCTAATTTTAAGTCTCCCACCCAAACTCCTTCTATGCCACCCCAAATCAAGCACCAACATCAAGTCGTCTCTTTTAACTTAACTCCTACCATTCAAACTGCTACAACCCTTAACACATACGCCTTATCCTAACTTCACCAGTTCTCACATTTCAAAGGCCACTTCTGACATCCTGTCTCTTGCGCCATTAAACAACTCTGCTATAATCCTTCCCCCTTCTACTGACACCCTTTCGCAACGTACCTACTGTTGAACTAAAGCAGCAGCATATCACCGACTATCGCAATGCGCTCTCTAGGCTTAGGGTTACAAAAGATATTCGTGAATATACGTCTATATCTCTCATATCTACACGATAAATTTGACTCGGTGTGCTACGAACGTAAAACAAAAACAAGCGTAATGGTTTCCATCCAGCAGAAAGACCTCTTTTTGTAAAGCATCACGAAATTTTTAATATCCCTCCCTAAAAATTTGCAAATGACCAAGCCGCTCTTGGGAACTACAATATATGCACTCTAAAGGTGTCTCACACCTCCAACGCAGTCCACTTGACCACGATAGATTTTTTCGAACTTGTTAAGTCATGCAAAAATCTTTCTTCCACCTTCTATTACTAAAACGTAAGAGGACTGCGTTCTAAGACCCATTTCGTTCTGCGTCAATCGTATGCTCATATTATATCCAATACAAAAAAAAAAACAGGAGTTATTCCCTCTTTCTTTCAATGTTTTTCGGGATAGTGATTGACACCCCTTATCGAAGTGCCTTACTGGCCATCCACAATAGCTTCAACTCCTCTCTCGTTACCACTTCGTCTGCTTTTATCCACGACTCTGTGTTATTAACAATTGCGCGTAGATCCTTACACGTTATGTGTTGCTACATTCTTCCGGTCCAACCTATCAAATCCCACCAACTTGCTATTGATGAAATTGAAAATTTGATTGATTTATCGGATTTCTATTTAGGAATGAATTTTCTTAGATCAGTTAACAGACTCTATTCTATGTCAAGTTAGTAGCGTTTCTAACTTATCGAATCGACCTTACTTTTACAATTGATCTCATTAACACCTCAGTATCGCGTTGTCCTCTATCACTTTCAACTACTGATAACACTTTATCCTCCTCTTCTTCCTTAATTTTTCCACAACTCTTCCCTCTAGTTGCTTCCCCTGCAAATCTTTACTCACACAATTTTCACAAAATTAGTTTCCGTAGAATCAATACCTATATAAAAAGGGCTTATTTCGAGTTTGCCAATCTATCTCTCGTCGATCCATTTCCCTTCATGTACAATATTCCCGCCATAAAACATCTTCTATATTCCCTCCTTGGTATAGTATCGAGCTATACAACCCTCACTAAAGGGGTTTGGAGAACCCCTTTTATAATCCCGATTCACAAAAAGTGTTCAAAGGATGAAGTCGCTAATTATCGTCCTTTTGCTAAACTCTCTCATACTAGTATACCCAAACTAATTGAAAGCGTTTTATAAGAAGCCTTAACCTTTAAGTACGAATCTTTTATCTCGACTAGACAACATGGTTTTCTAAAAGATAGATCAACTATCATAAACCGCTCTCGTAGCCTTAGAAAATGACAAAGAAATCGATGCTACCGCAACCGATTTTACTAAAGCTCTTGATAAGATACCTCATCGATTGATCTCCTCTAAAGTGTCTCTTTCTTATCTGATAATCCGATATTTTAGTGTTCGGTTTAGATCCGCCCTTTCAGTTCCAAACCTGGTTTCCACTGGGGTCCCACAAGGCAGACATCTTGGTCCCCTCTGCTTAGAGCTTAATATCGCCAAATGCCAATGTATGACCTTCTCACGTAAATGCAACCCGTCTCCTCCACCACTTTATTTTCTCCATGGTGAACCTAGTCCCCTTCTTCAACCTTTTCAAGACCTTAGCATATTATTTAACTTCCATTCTCATATGGATAAGATGGTCCTTAAAGTCAACTCATCGCTTGGCTTTATTAAACGGTGGTCCAAGGAATTTTCTAACCCGTTCGTAGCCAGATCTCTCTATGTTCCCTCCTTGCTTGAGTATGTCAATCAAGATTGGTCCCCCTTGGTCACTTTTCACGACCCTTTAATCTTAACTTTCTTTCAGTACCGCCTCAAATTTATTAATTCATCGATTGCTCTCAGGTTGCATCGTCTGCACTTTCTTTTACAACTCTATTTCTTTTACGTTGTCCTCGCCTCTTCTATCTACCGGTCTTCCGCACATAATCGTATTATGGCTCCAACGAACCAACTCCTCATCTCAAACATAATCTCCTCCAAAATTCCATTGATCCCTAGTTATTAAGTCTCTTTATTAATTTGTAAGTATTAAATTTTTAGTCCTAGTATTAAGCTTTTATTAATCTAAATAAATAGAATCCTAAGCTCCCACTAAACTTAGAAATTGAAAAGTAAACCCAAGAGTTCTTCTTTCTCTCTCTATCCGTTTCTACAAAAAATTAAGACGTGCTGAGGCATTTTAGAATATAATGCTATGAATAAAAATAAGACATATAGGACCCATGCTCGATACTAAACCATCAAGAAATCTGTCCAACATTAGGAGAGATGTTTCTAGGATCACAAAGCTTCTGCAGATGAAGAGATGCAGACAAACTTAAATAAACGAGGTCTACCAACAAACAATAATTTGCTCCCCATTTTAGACGAAATTTCGCTTTTGCCGGCGGTAGCTTGTTTAAATGGTACTAAGTATGAGGCAAACGAGCAAAAGTTGCCAATTATCTTTACTTACAAAACGGGATTCTTCCGTATAAAATACTGACCTTGTCAGTCCTAACATACTATGAGGTGATTACAAAGGACGATAAGCATGAAAGCAAATCAATTCCTTAACAACTTTGGAGCAACAAAAGTTTCGTATGCTATTTGGCCCAATTTATAAGGGTGCCGACTAAAAGCGAAGATGTCCTTGGTGCAATGCCAAATAACGTATTTGCAGATCTGACTATTTTCATGGTTATAGTTTGACAGAAATTCTAACCCACTTTACAATATAAAAACCAGCTTAACTCAATAAGTAACTAAAATTTTGCTAATGAAGAAATATTGATTTTTTCTAACGAAATCAAGTAAATTATTAGTAAACTTTTCTTATAACGTACCCTACCCACCCAAAGACCTGTACCAAATCTGAAAGCTGCGAAGACGCCTACCGAAAGGACAATTAAGTTCAGTATTCCAGCAAAACGTCGAATCTTCAAAGGGACGAATCCATTTTTGCATCATGAAACAGCTAAAATTCTTAAAGATCAATATACACAAACCGGACGATACGAGTACAGATGGTTTATTTCCACTTCTTCTGAAAATAACAAAGCCTTTTGTTGAAAGAAGAAATTTGGAATTTTCTCTAGAGAGTAAAAGCCTCGATTCAATCAGTTCAGGCTTATTTCACGTAAAAATCCCTAAAATATTTACATTAAAATTTCTTACTTTGTGTTCACTCCTTTCTTTCTTAAGCCACCAAAATCTCCAAAGCCTCGTGTTGAAATGTGAGTAGAAGCGCGTAATTGAATTTCTTGACACTTGGCGTTTGGACCCTTCGTAAGGTCTGTTCAGATTGGTTATCAACTGCTCGCCAGCGGCGTTGCCAGATCTATCGCCACACTCCCCCCAGGTATGTACTCTTTAGGGCCTACCTTACTTTTTAGCGAACGGACGTCTAGTACAGCGATCTTTGTAGCGGGTTGCGTGTACAATCCCGCAGCAGTCTTGATACGGGCACTTCTCACCATTCCGCCTGCTCCTTTCCTCGCTGAAACGACTCTTCCTTTGGGCTATCAGGATCTGCGATGTACACGAAGTCATCAACTTCGATTGGCTTCACGTCGTCAAACCATTTGCCGCGCCTAGTGATCACTGGCAAGTATTCGCGAGCCCATCTTCTCTTAAAGGCGTCCACAAGTTGCTGAGCCATTTGCCAGTTCCTTCGGTCTTTTACTACCTTGTCTTGTTCCACCGAAGAGAAAACTTCTCTTAGTTCACACTACGCACCCTTAAAATTTGTTCCATTGTCGCTCCCGAGCTCAATCGGAGACCCACGGTGCGCTATGAAGTTTCGAATGGAGATGCTGCGGGAATCTGTAGATAACGTCTGTGCCACCTCCAAGTGGACCGCTCAGGTAGTCAAACAAGTCAGCAGCACGCCATACCTTTTTTCACTGCTTCTTTGGACGGCTATATACATCTGCCCGAAGTAGTCCACTTCAACGTATGTAAATGGGCGTCCAAATGACGTAAATCGTGATGGTGGAAGACATACCATTCTTGGCGGTGACAGCTGTGCCCGACGACGCCGCACTCTGTTTAATACCGCTCTAAGTTTCAGTATCCAAAATTGTTGGCTAACCTCGTTAAATACAGTTTCGTGGTTGGCTAGGCGGTATCTGTAATGTAAATAAAGGATAATTAACCTTGTTACATACTGACCGGCTGGTAGTATCACGGGGTTCTCTTTGATCCTGACCGGCACCCTTCCCGTTAGTCTAAATAAACCATCACCGTCAAGATAGGGGGAGAGCTTGTAAATGGGACTTGATTTTCTCACGGAAGATCTTTTCGAGAGCAAAGTAACTTACGGGCCTTATCTCTCCAAACACGTCCACTTTGAATTACCTTAGCTGCTATTTGAAGAACCTTCTTCCAAGTAGTGAAGCGTTCGTGGCCAACGGATATAAATGGTTTGTATGGCGGGCAGTCATGTGTGTGGTGGACTAGATAGTGGGATCGCACTTCTTCGTCCGTTGATGTACAGCTTCGTTTCTTCTCTTGAGGCCAATCACCCTCGCCGAACTTCAAGAATGCAGGTCCGATAAGCCATCTGCTGTTGTTGGAAAAGTCCGGTGTCCTTTGCCATTTAGTAGCCTAGTCTGCTACGTTCTCTGTTGTAGGCACCCCGCCTTCAGTCGGTTAAGTTCGTCAGCTGACGCGAAAGACTATAAATTGCCGGTAGCGCCGATGATCGGAGCATGCTTCATTATCTGGGCCGAGTGAGTTTATATTAGAGCCTTCGCCAGACGGGCTCCGAAAATAGCGACCTGAAGCTCCAATCGCGGAACGGACATTAATTTTAGCGGCGCCACTCGAGTTTTGGATCATATCAAAACGCAGCTTCCAATGTTTCCATTGGAACATGTCAAGTAGCTTACTGCTGCATATCCGTCATAGTTGGCATCAATGAAAGTGTACAGCTCCATAGTCCATAGATATTGATTAATATCAACGTGCACATAACATCTCGGTATTTTCATTCCCGCAACTTCCGGCGTTAATTGGGGACATTTGGATAGTTGTTGATGGTGAATTGGCTCATCCCAGGCGCAGCCAGATCGCCATGTTTCTTGAAGAATCATTTTTGCGTACATGACATAGAATGCAAGAAGGCCCATTGGGTCGAATATTGTCATAACTAGGCTTAATACCTCTCTTTTTGTAGGTCGTTTTATTCCCAGTAGTACAACCTCATTTCTATATCGCTTCGACACTTTAAATACGAAGCAGTCGTCTACACACATGCCCAGCACTCTTTTCGCACTATTTCGGTTTCCCCACCAAGATTTAATGCATAAACAGATTCGGCGTTTAGAGCCTATAGCACAGCTTTGAAGTTCAATACCCAATTGCGCATCTGAAATCCACCCATGGAATGTACGAGATAAACTTAGTGCGCCAACTTTATGGTCTCCTCTTCGGTGCCCGCGCTGTCTAACATGCCATCCACGTAATGGTTTCTCAGAATGCACTGCGCTACTCTAGAATACTGATAACGAACCTCCTTAGCATATTCATTCTTCACATACTCCGCACAGCTGGGCGAACATGTGGCGCCGAAAGTCATTACTTTCATGACGTAATGTACCAATTCCGAAGAGCCTTCTCCGAGAAGCGTTGGTAGTCTTGGTCTTTTTGGCGAATCATTACCTGATGAAACATCTCCGTGATGTCCCCGCCAATCGCTACTCGTTGTCGATCGAAATTTCCGCAGTGTTGATACCAGCGATGTTAACTGGTCCGGCCCCTAAGAAGTGCCATCAATTTTAGCGGCTGCGTCCCATACTAGGCTGAGCTTCCCTGGCTTATTTGGGTTAGTAACAAAAAACATTGGTAGATACCAACGCCTCTTTATGTCGATTTCATCTGGCCTCAGCTTTCTAGCATATCCTTTAGCAACATAGTCTTGCAGTTTAGATTTCAGCGTGTGAGCGAGAACGGGATTTCTCTACATCTTTAAGATCAAGCAATTAGCCCTCCGTTTACCCATAAGAAAACTGTCCGGATGAGATAAGTTTTCACCTTTCCACAAAAGGCTGATTTGAAATCGATCTCCAATCCTTTTTGTAAGCTTTTGCAACTGTTCGAGAGCTTGAACGTCGTCCTTCGATATCGTCGTCCTTCGACATCGTCGTCCCCCTTTCAGATTCGGCTCCTATTTTGTCGACACAGATGTAGTTCTTAACTATTTTAAGTAGTTCAACGTTTGTGGAACGGTCGCAGTCGCGAACTTAAAAGACGTGGTAGTAAATTGGAGTTCTACGGCGATTGTGTTCAGTGAATCGACCCTTTATGGTCCAACTCAGAGGGGTTTTCTCTCGGGAACTGGTTCTGAATCTCCCCCTTCCCTGGATTTTAAGCCCAGCCCAAGTCGAGAGTTGTTGAGTCCGATAAGCAGCTTCGATATTGCGTTGGTGTATGATTTCAAAGGCAGCCCCTTCAAGTGACTGTATTGAGCTTGTAGCTTGAATACATTCTCCAGAAAGGGCCTAAGAGGCCGGGAAGTTTGCTGACTAGCTGTTGCTCAAGTTCCGGATTGTTTAGGTGGTTAAGCATTCCCGACGCTTTCATGGTCACACAAATGACCTGCACTTCGATGTCAAAGTCAACAATGGTTTAAGGTCGACTTTCTTTGGGTGGCGGCATTTCTCTGATCTGTGCAAGTATCCAATTTCATGCGTAAAGTTGACATTATTTGTGGGACGCAGGAGGCGTGTAGTAATAATTTTTTTACGGCGTTTCTTGCTGGGCCATCCAGAGCCTGCCTAAGACGTATTAGGTTTTCGAAGGCGGAGAACCAACAAGGAGTACTGGTCTGTTCGTAACTGGCTGCAAATAAAGGCCACTCTGCGCGATTGCCTCCAAATTTGGGAAGTTCCTTGGATATGCCATTGTGGGCCGGCAGCTGGTTATGAGTAGCACAGTGGAGGCAGACCTGCTCTTGTTGGCCAGTTTCTTCTTAGCGGGATTTAAATGTGTGGGAAACATGTTCGGCAGCTATTCCGATGAAGGTCAAACTTCGATATACACTTTAACTCTGACAACTCCAGTTTCTCCATAATCTGCTGAAGAAGTGGGCAGAGCTCTTCTACTCCGGAGTTGCAAACGATTTCATTCGCGAGTTAAATGGGAACAGTATGCATAGTGTTCGTTCCTTTAACCAGCTCTCCACCTCGACACGGCTTCCATCGACATCATCAGATCCCGAAACGCATTCTATCTCCCCCTTCACGTTGCACCATTGCATCTCTTTACTTTCGTAACAACGACTGCTTTTGCTGCACCAGATCCTCCTTTTATTACAAGATAAGTTGTTGTTCACGGATAAGCTGCATTTCAGCACGTAATCGGCGAACGCTTGAAGAAGAAGGTTTAGAGCCCTGTGAGTACGTGGAACTTGCATCCTGTCTGGAAGCTCGCTTAGCTGACGAGATTGAATGACCAGTAGGGAGAGCGGGCTCGCTTAAAGCCGTGTTGGCAGACACAGAACAATCGTTCACAATGAGTGTAGAACGTATTGCTGGACTTTGGATGGCATTTGGGCTTGCAGCAGAGCATGCTGTATTGTTTTCATTTTCGTCGACCACTTTACTAGGAAATTGTGCCGGTTCATTAATCCGCGTATCACTTCGAGCTGTATTGTTGAGAGCATTAAGAACATGCGATTGTGCCGCAGCATTTGCATTTTGTTGAGAATTGACAAAAGCGATTGCCAGTAGTCCAGAGCACGATTTGCAGTGCCAGTCTCGCTAAGCCACTAAGCCGTCGCAGTTGTCGCAACGGGCCATCCGCAGGTTATCCTCCTTGTTACAACCAAAGCAGCTGTATGTATTCGGTTTAGTTCCAATTTACGAATTTTTGGCGGCGTCGTACCAAACAATTTTTAAGAATGTTGAAAGAAGAAATTTGGAATTTTCTCCAGCCTCGGTTCAATGAGTTTAGGTTTATTTTACTTAAAAATTCCTACAATACGAGTATTTACATGTTAGTAAATTTTAATAACATTGATATTCCTACTTTGTGTTCACTCCTTTCTTCCTTAAGCCGCCAAAATCTCCAAAAGTCTCGTGTTGAAATGTGAGTAGAAGCGCGTAATTGAATTTCTTGACACTTGGTGTTTGGCGGTTCGTAGGGTCTGTTCAGATTGATTATCGACTGCTCGCGAGAGGCGTTGACAGATCTGTTGCCACACCTTTCTTATCAATTGTAGGAGTATAGGACTCTTTCCAAATTTATGAAGAACTGGATTTATCTAGCCCATCCCTATCTCCTTCTGAAGGCCGGTTACTTCAATCTATCAGTTCATAAAATACGTATACTCGTTTCTCGAGACTCAAACATTTCTCAATGACCGGCAGTACAGTTTTTGTGTTTTTGTAGCAACAGGTTCACTGGTGATTTTATGGGCATTCTCACCAAAAAATGGAATCAAATTGCACACTAATCTAGCTAAAGTTGCAATTAATATTGGGTCATTCCACGAAAGATCACCCCACGTTCTTAACTATTAATCTCTTTTTTGCTACTTCCAACTCAACATGACCTGCTGGAGACAGTATTTTCTGCTTGTCATATTCGTTCCCGGCCTCACGTTCCTTCTGTTCGGCTGTAGAACGGGAGCGCAGGTTCACTGGTGATTTTATACCGCATTAAATTCCGGTATTAACAGCATAACTAAGTGGGAAACCACAAATAGGGTGGAATTTAATGGTTCTAAAACACATTGTTGTCTGGTGTCGTTAAACCCGAACTTAAACACCCAGTCTCCCAATGACACTTGACAACGTATTGCAATGCCTACATATTCGACGTCGCCAAAATTCTGCGAAATTTCTAGCTTTCCTGAAGCTATGTAAGAAATACTTTGACCCATCTGATATAGCCTCAATGTGGGAGGCACTTCTTCGCCCAAAATTGGTCAGGTGGCCCAAAAATTTCTCTGCACTTACTTAATGGTTTTTCATTTAATGCACTCTATTATTTTAATAGGGAACCGAACGGAGCTCAAGCAATCATCTTGTCTACCATTTAGTCATAGAATGGTATGCGCTTCAACAACGTTTACAAATCATCCAAATTTTATATCAGAATAACGCTGCCGCAACCAGGAGTTAAAGCAAAATGATCATCATGTATCTACGTCGTACTTTCGATAATTGAGACCTATTGAAGTTGTAAAAACATCTTGATTTCCACCTAGAAATCATCCTCAGTGATGAGTCACATGTATGGTTGATACGAGTAGGCCCTGTTAATAAGCAAAGTTGCCGTACTTGGTTAAGCGAACGGCCTGAGGAGTTTCAACAGCTACCATTTTATATGAAACGATTGACGATTAAATGAAATATTCATGCCGCAGATGTCTTTGGGCCGTACTTCTTTCGAGATGATGCCGATAAGTCTGTTTGAGGCAATCGAGAGCGGGATAAATTGCAGCTTGTAGCTTTCGAGGGTATGTGGCTTCAATTTAATGGTGTCATTTGCTGAGGGTGTGTGGTTTCAATTTAATGGTGTCATTTACAACACAACCGATCGTGCGATTTAATGTCTTAAGACACTTTTGTTTTCTTTTTAGCCTACATGGACTACAGAGACTTATCTCTGGGCTGCAATAACAAGTTAGAAACTTTTGGGGCGAACATTGGAAGGAAAATTGCTGAAAGATTGGCCGTATTATGCTACAAACTTCTTGAAAATTGGGTTCGGTGTATCTACACATACAACCGATTCAGTGGACGGCATTTGAATGATGTCATATTTCAAACACAATGCTACCAATTATAGAATATTTTCAATTTACATAAACGCTGTAGATATTATAAGATTCAAGATCGCGCGATAAGATTAACAGGTGCAACCAAATTGACAGAAATGTGATATCGCTTGCCTTACCTTGTTTTATCTCCTTTTTCATGACCAGAGTTCCATCGAAATATCCACGGGAATTCCGCCCTTCAAGCCTTCCACCGTAACACTCGTCTTGCTATGAATACCCATCACTTTATCATCAACCTTACTACATCATATCCTGATTTTTAGCTAAGTCGTACAACTCGTTTGTGGAATGATTTGCTTAGCTCTTTATTTCCCAGCTATTTTAGTATGCAAATTTTCAAAACTCACGTATTGTACATAATCCCTCTTTCTTTCCTACCCAATTTACCTTAGCCCGTGCTGTGTGCAAACATTATTTCTTGAGTGTGCGTTGATAATAACATATACGTTAAAAAAAGATTCTGGAATCTCAGCCTTCAGTTTCGAGATGGATAGTGATATTGAATTAAAAATCAGGGAACTGCGATAAGAAATTTTATTGATTTTATTTTATTTTATATTAACTAACACAGTAAGAATTCACTTATAAATCTATGAAAGATAAACGTTATTCAGCTTGAGCTTTAATTTGAATTTGCATTTTAACTTTTTTAATTAATTTTGATTGAAATAGCCTGAGAATGGGAGAGTTTTAGGTAAACCTAGTTGCTCTAATTTTCAAGGAAATGTTGAAGTCCATTTCTAAATTATCGTGCATCTTCTAGCTCTCCTATACTACATTGATCAAAATATGTTCAGAAAATTGGCAATATAAGTTTATTTATCTAAATCTATATTGTCCCCTTCAGAGTAATCCCCATCGACTGCAACACACTTATGCCAGCGCTTGATCCAATCCTCGAAACATTTTTTATATTCGGTTTTCGGTATGTCCATCAGTGCTTCCTGCGATTTTTACATTACTTCCTCTCGGATGCTGAAACGCGTTTCCCGTAGTGGTTTTTTAACTCGATTGAACAGAAAGAAGTCACAGGGAGCCAAATCAGGTGAATTCGGTGGCTGTTGGATGGTGTTTGTTGCATTTTTCGTCAAAAAATTACGAATAATGATGGCACTGTGCGACGGTGCCCTATCATGGTGCAAAATCCAGGAGTTTTCTGCCTACAATTCTGGTCTCTTTCGGCGAATTGCTTCACGCAAACGTCTCATAACGCCCAAATACTCGTAATACTTTTTGTTTACTGTCTGGCCTTCTGGCAAAAATTCATGATGCACTACACCGTTGTAATCCATGAAAACCATGAGCATTACCTTCTTTTTTGACTGAAAACGACGTGGTTTTTTTGGTCTCGGCTCATTTGGTGAACGCCATTCACTTGCCTGTACTCATAAACCCACGTCTCGTTTCCAGTAATGATCCTTTTGATGAATGTGGGATCGGATTCAGCCTCGCAAATCATCTTTTTTGCGACGTCAACACGGTCTCTTTTTTGCATGCAATTGTGGTCTTTTGGCACCAACTTGCTGCTACACGACGGAAACCCAAGTCATTAACCAAAATGTCTAGGACAGATTCACAGGCAATGTTCAAGTCCTCCGCTATCTCTCGGATGGTTAATTTGCGGTTATTGACCAACATTTCTTTTACTTCATCAATGTTTTCGTCGGTTTTCAATGTCGATGGTCTGCCGCTGCGTTCATCATCTTCGATTGACTCACGACCATTTTTGAAGGGCTTGTGCCACTGGCAAACGAACGTTTTCTTTAGAGAATCGTTGCCGAAACACTTTTCCAACATTTCCAACGTTCGCGCACCATTAAATCCGTTTTTTGCCAAAAATTTAATACAAGTTCGTTGTTGCAAATTTAAATGCATTTGTAAAATTGTAAAAAATCGCCGCCACACTCAGACATTGATGTACTCTTGGCTACTTAACTTTTGCAAATGTTAAGCTATGACGCTAAGATTTAGAGGAAATGTCAACAACAGATTTACCAACATAAAAAAAAACAGAACTCAAATCGGAACAATGGGAGCGCCAAACGGTGGTGTCCCCGGAACTTTTTGATCAAGGTGGAAGTACTTGGGAGTATGTTCCAAAGACGTATAGCAGCAATATAAAACTGTCTCTCAGATGTTGAACATGAAAATCGCGGAAGTAGCAAACAGGCAAATCTGCTAGACACCGGAAACTGAATTTTTTCGTATAGGTATATCGGTTGCTTGCTTTTGATAACGCTGAAGAGAAGTAGAAGCGTACAAAATATAATATAATTTTGAAATGACATGTTTACGAAATTTTTAGCAGAGTGTGAAACGTGGTCATATCTTTTGAGACGATAAACATATCGAATTGTAGTGTTAAATGCAACTTGTAGTTTACTTTTGCTCTTAGCGTCACATTCGTAAAACAATTCGCATCCATAAATGAGCAGAGGAATAGCTAAGGCTTTGGTAAGTAGCAATCTTGTTTTGGTTGGTGAACACTTTTGTGCAGTCCGTAGTATGCGAAGAACGTCATACTCGTATGCTTATCCCACTATAGAATTTACGTATATGGTTGTTCCACAAAAGTGTTCTATTAAAGACTACGACTAGATTTTTCGAATAGTCAACGAATTAAATTTTTGAGCCGTTTAGCATTAAATGTGGAAAATAGGAAAGATCCAGAGTAGTTTTAGAAATAAATAACCATTTACATTTTGCTGGATTTAATACTAAACTGGTTTTTGACATCCAATTTGATATTCGCTGTAGCTCTTCATTTAAATCATTAGCGCAATCTTCAATGAGACCTAAGGGACAATTCTGATAAATTTGAATGTCATCAGCGTATATGTGTTTCGTTGAATTTAATATTAACAATAATAACAGAAGCTACATATATCATTAATATAATATACTGAAAATAAGAGAGGCCCAAGGATCGATCCTTGAGGAACACTTTTAATTAAGGGAAGAAAATCAGATAGGATATCATCTATTAAAACAGCCTGTTTTCTTTCACTGAAATACGACGATGTTAGTTTAATTGAAGAAGGGGAAATAAAAAAGTAGTGTCTTAATTTACTGATCAGAATAGAGTGTTCTACCACATCAAAAGCCTTGAAGAAATCGAATAATACTAAAAATGTAACATTGTCATTATCCAGTCTATATCTTATGTCTTCAACTACATTTTGAAATCCCTGTATAAATAATTTGTTGATCCACGCAATTACCAATATCAAAATCGTATGTTAGAAACAAATGCTCGTGTTTCGAAAAAGCTGGTGCTGCAACTTTGTCATAAAGTAATATCTTATCGGTATTATTTACAAAAAAAACACATCTAATAGCGTGCTGGAGAATCTAGTAAAATGTGTAGGAATTTCATTATTTACTGGTTGTAGATCAAACTATTTTATGTTTTTATTTAAGAGACTTTCACGCAACAAATTACTGCTAAAATCACCGCAAATGATTACATCCTAATGGATTTTAATGGATTTCCTTAAATATAGCCAAGATGTTAGCTGGAATATCTTTGAAGATATATTCACAATATCAAACTGAAAGATATTTGTTAATTATGCCGACCAAGATCATATTACTAATAAGTACAAGTACCATATAATATCATATAATTTTGTTCGCATACCTTTAACATAATCGTTAATCCTTTGATTGGTAATGCATCGAGGGTGCACTTTCCAGCAGTAACTGCCTAGACCATGATTTTGTTAGATGTGGTTATCAATGAGCCATTTGTTGTTGCAATGAATGCATATTTGTATTATACTTCTCTTTTTAAATGTGTTACATTACTTTCAAGCTACACTATCACCTACGTTGTTTCGTAGCTCTTGCTACGAATATAAAAGCAATCTCTTCTATAGAAAGATTTACATACATATAACTTTCGCTGAGATTTTTCTTTACACTCGAATTTGAATTAAATATGCATGTCCTTACCTACAAGGGCGCTCATGCTACTTCTGTTCTTAACTCTGAAAAAAAACCTTGTATCTATTTTGCAATTGCGTGACCATACTTAATGAATGTACATATAATGGAGACAATTTTCACACAAACCTAGCTATAAAAAATATAAATCATATGAATTTTACATACATCTACTTTCTAGGATGCTGACAGCCACGGACCACTTAAAAAAAATTTTATGCAAAACTCGGACCTACACGTATCAAGATTATATGAGCTCATACGATTCTATCCAGACTTTATTTAGAGAAAAAAACGAAACCCAAGAGATTTCACACTTTTCGCTAACAACATTTATGGCCACATTCTGCACACGGACATACATATGTACATAGAGACAAACACACAAATACAAATGAATGTAACGATACTGGTATAGTGTAAGAAAATTTGATGAAACGTAACTTACGGATAAATTCCCTTGACAGCTTCTTTGGATCAAATTGCTCAAATGCCAATGTACATAAGTCATTTGAGATGTTGGCAGAAATTAATAAAACTTTTCCGTTTTTTTGTTTTTTTTTTTTGTTTTCGTTTGGAAAAATTTCATGATTTAGGATACGTGACAGTAAGGAACAAGATACTAGAACCTAGTCATGCCGGCAAAACTTTTTCCTCATCATGGAATTTGAAAGTAAAAAAAAATATGTTGACGCTGCAAAGAGTTAATACCCATGTTTAGCCGTCCAAGTGAATGTTTTTGGCAGAGTTTTCTTTGGCTTGGGTGTTTTTTTTGTCGTGTCAAAATTCGATTTGGAAAAGTTACAAAACGCCCAAGATCAAATCGATGAAAGAGTCAAAAGAGGTTAGAAGTTTGAAAAAGAAAACCCAAACAAATAATGTTCTTCTGAATGGATAATATACATATACTCGTAGATTGCCATGTTCCTTATCACTTTGTTGCCTCTTCATGAAAATAAAAATTGAACGTAGAAAATCGACCTTGTAATAAAAAAAAGTTCTTTGCAAAGACATTGAATTTGCGTGTAGATTGGGAGTCTATTTTTTTCCGATAGAAAGGAAATGTTAATGAAGAAAATATACCCAAAGGGCCGACGTTAAAATTACAGTTCGGATAGCCACAAAAGGCACGGAAGAATCTAACTTTCTGGCGTTTTATTTGCTTAACTCAAACGAAAACGCATTCATTCTTATATTTTAGTCTACTCTCAAAATAGAACGGGAACACATTTATTGACAAGAGTTAGCTTAAATGCGAGCATTCAGGCGTAGGGTCAACGACAAGGAATTCAAACCGTTCCGTGTGCCAGGAGGGTGAATAGTGAAAACGAGACAGTATGATTTGTGAGATACTTAAAAAGTGATTTTAGTTCTTCATGCTATGACATGCAGGTGCTATTGTAGAAAAGAATCTAATGGAATTTTCTTTAAGTCTCAGTAATGAAGTGTCGGGTCTGAGAACCATATTCATTACATTTGCGTACTTCAAAGTATGTCCTTATAAGTAGAATAGGTAAATAGATCGCCATTAGAAGCCCAAATCAATCATTAACTTCACCAAATAGAGGGTCATCCAACAAGAGCTGTCATTTCAAATTTCGTGCTATCATTGTGATGACTATTGATTAGTAAAAAGCAGGTGGATATGGATCGATACATACCCGCATATTGTGCTACAACAGCAAAAATTCACTAAAAAATACAATATATCGGTGAAAATATCGCGGAAACGTTTCGTAAGGTACGTACTGCTTTTGGTAATCATCAAGCACCGTCTCGCACAGCTGTAGGGAATTTAATCGATAAATTTGAACGTCTCGGACAGGTTAGTGAAGTAAAGACTTCAACCTGTGTTCGCCCAGCTTGTCAGCTGAAAATATCGCCACCGTAGTTGAGAATGTGACTGAAAATCCGGGTGTCCATTTCGAAATAATCACAGGAATTAGGCCTATCCCCAACCACTTTGCACAGGATTTTGCATAAAGATCTTGACCTACATACTACAAGCCAGCAGATCAGTCACAATGCCGCACTTTCGCTGTTTGGGTGTTGGAAATGAAAGAACAAGATCATGATTTTTTACACAAAATTATTCTGAGTAATGAGGCTCATTTCCATTTGTGATGGTACGTAAGCAAACAAAACTTCGGAAAACTCAAAAGAAATAGCGGAATAACCTCTTCATCCACAACGAGAAGCAGCTTAGTGCAGTTTTTGAGCTGACGGCCATATTTTTTTTCGAAAATGATGCTGGTACGATCGTTTCAGTGAAAAGATTGCATTACTGAATGAAGTTGACTGACATCCTTTGAACTGATATTGATAATAATGGGCGTGGACCACGTTTATTTTCAGCAGAATGGTGCCAGATGCCACACTGTTGGTGAAATAACGGATATATTGCGTGACAAATTTCCTGGACGTGATTTCTCGAAATGGAGACTTAATTTGACCGCCGACATGCGCTCCTGCCCAATTATCAAGGCTTCGCCCATCAATGACGTTGTCTAATAAAAAGCGGGGGCAGAGCATATTACTTGTCTTATCGTAAACATCTTCAGATGACGCCACCGAAGGTTGCTACGATTTGATCAGTTACAAGTTGCCGGCCATAGGTCTCGTTGGCGGCAGGACCACCGGTAGTCCCTACCAGGACTTAAATCACGGTACCATGGGAGTCAGGAGCCCCCCGGATTTCGGTCCAGGCCTGACTTTTTGAGGTAGGCCCCCCTATGAGAGCATCATTGTGGCTGTGGTTTAAACCCAAAGTCGCGGGACTTTGTTGGTTTGACCCAATGTAGAGTTGCAATAAGTACTGGGTGCTGTGACCCTAAGAACAGTAAGAGGTTTTAGATCGGCCTCGACTCATACCAAAGGTGGAACTCCAACACAGTTCTGAACTGGTATCAAAGGATTGACGGAGAGCGATGGCAAGGCGTATCCTTGCTCCCATGGATGTATGGGCATTATGTAAACTTAAGTCTATACGACAGGTGTTTACGTTAAAAACCAGAGACTATCTGACCTGCGAGATGGTGAGATTTAAAGATACAGTCTATGTCAATGCTCCACTGACGATTCATGCTCTTGGGATCGATGACTCTCTTCTTCAATGGATTAGAAATTACCTTTCGGAACGTTGAATTCAAGTTGTCTTGGACGGTTTCAAGTCCGATATTCACAAAATAAATGCTGGTGTGCCCCATGGCTCCGCTCTGTCTCCGACACTCTTTTTAATCTTCATTAACGATCTCTTGTCTACTACTTCTTATCCAATTTATTCCTTTGCTGATGACAGCACTCTCTGCTTCTCATATTCGTTTTCGGACTCACGCCCCTACTCTTCGGCTGTAGACCGGGAACGGCAGCGTATGCTAAGCTCATTAAATTCCGATATTAACAGCATAACCAACTGGGGAACTATCAACCGAGTGGAATTTAATGCTTCCAAAACTCAATGCTGTCTGCTGTCATTAAAGCGAAATTCAAATACCCAGCCATAAATTGGTGATACTAATATCAGTCAATCAATTGACATCCTCGAACACCAACGTAATGTCTCCTGTCTCACTTTGTTTTATCGCTATTTCCACCACCAGTGCTCCATTGAAATCGCCAGTAGCATTCCGCCCATTCAATCTTTCAACCGTAACACCCGTCTCGCTATGAATGCTTATCAGTAAACCCTCAAGCCCATTTTCGGACGTACTCTAAAATATACTGATTCTTTCCTAAGCCGTACAACTCGCTAATGGCGACCTCTGTGTTTCCTGGTCGTTATAATTTGCAAACATTTAAAAAGAGTGTACATCGGTACCTGTATTTTCTTCCTCCCTAAATTTTCTTCGCCCGCGCTGTGTACGAACATTTTAAGGGTACAAAAACCCTTGAGCGCGCGCCAGTTATAAAAAAAAAGGCAGTCTGTTTGCCGCAACATTTTGTCTTTAAATGCGTTACACGAAAACCAAATACTTAGGTTGGGCAGAAGAATTAAAAATTCTACAATTCCATATCAACAAAAATATTCCATTATACTTCCGAGCAATGATTTAATAACAGAATTGATTATCAAGGATGTTAAATAATTCTTCGTGATGGAAAGGAAGCGACGCTTGCTTACACCAAACGCAAATTTTGGGTATGGTATGGAAGGAACCGAGTAAAACAGTGGCCGGAAAATGTGCTGCAGTCTTAAAGTGTGAACTTTTAACCAAATCATGGGAGATCTACCTGCTAAACATGTTCGACGTTCTCCGTTCTCACATACAGGAGTAGATTATACGGATCCAATACAAATAAGAACTACAAAAGGCAGAGGCTTCAGGTGCTACAAGGATACATTGCGATATTTATTTATTTTCGTACGAAAATCATGCATATAGAAACTGTGTCTGATATGACTACAGAATCATCCGCAAATGGTCAGAAAACAGGTCGAGCTTTACCAGTGCTTGGCAGGCTAAGAAAAAGAGCCCATGTTTAAAGAGGGGAAACTCCAAAACAACATCAATAGCTGGTCTGCATTCGAAAGAATGGTACTATGCTCCTGATCGAACCCCAAGGGTTTAAAATATATTCAATAAGTTGGTTAAACAATAAAACGGTAAACGCTGATCGTTATTGTACTCAGCTTGACGTTATGAATAAAGAAATTCAGAGCAACCGCCCATTTTTGGCCAACGGAAAGGGCGACGACAACCAGTCACCATTTACTCTTACAGATAGTTTTAACCAATTATGTAAAATAAATTTCTTACTGACTATTTCTTCTTTTTTTCCCTCCAATTCTATCACCCATCAAAATTTGACCGATCAGATCTGAGACTCCCTATGTTTACTGAGACTTATGTCCGAATCAATACATTTGCTTATGTAAAGAATATGTTTCCTAAAAGCTAAGACTAAAATTGGGTCTGGCTTAAAAGTAAAAGAATAGTTCTATAAACAATTAAATCGGCATCACCGTATTCATATAAATAGGTTTATGTTATATAACTCTAAAGTATGCGCACTTAAGTAAAAATTAAAAAAAAAATTTAATTGTTGAGTGAATAGCTTAAGTTATATCAATTCTTAAAAATAGTGAGTATATACCTATATACATAGTTATTCACTTAAGCTTTTGATTCACTTAAGGATTTTATATAACACTATATGGATTATCGAAAAAACAAAAAAAAATCTATAAGTTACCAAAAAAAAAAATAAAAAGTTATCCGCGTAAACTTAACGGGGAGGATTTTTAGTTAAAAGGAACGGAAAGCTTCGGTTTGCATTTGATATCAGGATAGGAAAGGATCTCAGATTCAAAAGGTTAAAAGGTGAAAAAACCAATTAATTTTAAAATATAAAGTTTTATTATCAGGTCTTCTAAATTTATCACAGCAGAATCTTAAAATGTTCTTTTCAAAAATCTGGAGCTCTACGGGTACAGTGGGCGATATTGTGACCATACAATATTCGTTTGTTGCCTTTTTCCAACCATTTAATGTTAGGATTATTAACTTTTTTGCAATTTTCCAGAATGCAACAATGAAATAACTTCTTCAAGTAATTTTTAGGTTTTTATAAGTTTCTTTTAAGTGGAAAGTTTTTATTACCTCGTGCATTTCCAAGTATGATGTTGGGTCTGTTGATATAAATTCACCCACACTCCATTAAGTTCTCGAATAATTTAGGTGTTCCCTTAACCCTGAAATTAAGTTCTTGCTTTTATGTTTTTTATGTTTCTAAGGTTTCAGTTTTACGAATCTTTCTCTCTAAATTCTCCGCCAGTAATTGAAAAATTAATGCTGCAGTAATAATATTTTTCTTGTGCCATTAGCTTTAGTTATATACAGTCAGCCATCTTGAGTAAGGAAGTGACTTTAAAATCCCTAGGGGACTATAATCTTATTATTGACTCTTCGGCGGACGTATTCATATGTATATAATATTTTGAAGCGAATGCTAAAATCTTTATTTTAAATTAGTATAATTCAATATAATAAAATCCATTTACTTACATTCGTGCCGTGTCCGCCCAATGGTCAATCAGAAAAGAACGAGAATATTTGACGTTTAAAGTTACTGGGAGAAAAATTCTTTAAGAGAAAGAGATAACAGCAACCATTGTGCAGAGACGACACGAGTGTATTACAATATACAGTGCTGCCAAGTAATGGCGCAACATTCCCCCCTTCGTAAATGTCGCGCGTCTAAGCGTGATTTTTACTGCTCCTTCTTCAAGTCGAGTTTCGCCAACTTCACGATTGGACGAGTCATCAGCCCGTTCGCCGTCCGCACCACTGCACTGCGAGCCTCACCGTCTTTTGCGTATTGTAAGTCCATGACTACGCCCTTTTTCCAGTCATTCCTTTTACTGCTCTCGTCAACGATTATAACTACGTCTCCTAGAACTATCGGATCTGGGGCTGGTTGAAACCATTTATGGCGCCGGGTTAAGTACGGGAGGTATTCCCGCAACCAGCGCTTCCAAAACTGATTTGCCAATTGGTTTGATAGAGCAAAATTTTTACTCAGCGTAGGTCCGCTGTTGTCCTCACTGCTCCGCTCCCTTATGCCACTTGAGCTTCCGACCAGGAAGTGATTTGGAGTGATCGCTTCGCTCATTGGTGAGTCTAGAGGGACGTATGTTAAGGGTCTGGAGTTCAGGATGTTCTCCACATCAGCCAGAGCGGCTCTCAACACCTCTTCTCTAAGCCCATTGTCCGGCAGGATGTCCATCAGAATCGATTTGACCGAGCGAATCATTCGCTCCCATGCACCACCCATGTGGGGCGCCGCCGGTGGTATGAAACGCCATTCAATTTCTGGATAGGCCTCCGCTAATTCGCTTGATGAAACCCTCTCAATCTCCTCCGCTAGCAGACGACTTGCACCCCGAAAATTTGTCGCGTTATCCGACACAATTCGTCTCGGTACACCTCGTCGGCTAATGAACTGCTTCAGTACTAGCATGAAGGATCCCGTCGACAGCGAAGGGGAGATTTCGAGGTGAACTGCCCTCGTGGTGAGACAAGTGAAAATCACACCCCATCGCTTCTCCGTTCGTCGACCAACAACGATGCTAAGGGGTCCAAAGTAATCCACGCCCGTATACGTGAAGGGTAGCGTGAATGGAGCTAAGCGCTCCGGTGGTAAGTCACCCATGCTCGGAGGGACAGGAATTGCACGTCGGTTCTTGCACGCTTGACAGCTTCGTGCGACAGCTCGAACTAAAACTCGGAGACCGCTCACATAGAATCGCTGACGCACCTCGTTGATGATAATCTCGTTGTGGTGGTGATGAAACCTCCGGTGATAGGAGTCAATTATTAGCCACGTAACTCGATGACTTCGGGAAAGTATAACAGGGCGCTTGACGCTTATTGGCACTCCCTGAACAGCATCCACTCGTCCCCGGGCTCGCAGCAGACCAAAGTCGTCTAGATAAGGAGAGAGTTTAAAAATCGAACTTTTTCGACCTACCTTGTTCGGCGGCGATAACAAAGACTCCAGATCTTCTAAAAACGCCTCTTCCTGGCAAGTGCGGATAATAGCACACTCGGCGCCAGCCATAGCATCCATATTGAGAAGTGTTGAAAGCTGCTTAGATGGTGAGAAATGTCTAGCTGTCTTCCGAAGGAATTGTAGTACATACAGCTGAGATTTTCGTAACTTTTCCCATTTGCTGAATCTTTTCGGGTCTGGAGCAATGACGGCCAAACTTGCTACCGTGGTATGTACTGTAATATGACAAACTGTTTCAGTCTCTGGAACTGTCTCGCCTCCCATTCGTGCTGAGGGCCACTTCTCTTCTGAAGCGTAGAGGAAGTCGGGACCGCGAAACCAGCGAGAATGTACCCCAATGTCTGAGTCTATCTTCCATCTTGTCCCGTCATCTGCTACATTTAGTGCTGTCGGCACCCACCTCCACTCGGTGACTTTGGAGTCTTCCAGTATCTCGCCAATACGTAGAGCGACGAACTGATGAAACTTCCTTGCGTCGGATTTGATCCAGCATAGCACGTTTCTGGAATCGGTCCAGAGGAAACGCCGATTTATTTTGATTGAAGATTCAGCCTCCACAAATTTTGACAATCGCAGACCGAGGACCGCAGCCATCAACTCTAGTCTCGGAATCGATACTGGCTTAAGTGGGGTAACACGCGTCTTAGATGCTATCAGCGAACAACAGACTACTCCATCTCTTTCAGCTCTTACGTAGCATACTGCCGCATAAGCCCATGTGCTTGCGTCGACGAATGTGTGGAGTTCGATGTTGCCACCGCCACTCACCAAAGGAAAACATCGAGGAATACTAATTGTGCGAATGAGCGGGATTTTACTCACCCATTGCGACCATGTCTCTCGCTCAGCGTCTCGAATAGGCTCATCCCAGCTGACTCCAGAGCGCCAAATGTCCTGAAGTATAATTTTTGCGCGGACGACGAAGAATCCCAGAAGACCAAGTGGGTCGAAAATTGTCATCACGGTCCGCAAAATTTTCCGTTTCGTTTGGACAGCGTTTTCGTCGAAAGCTGAATCGCCGAGATTGTTGAAGAATGAGAATTCATCTATAGCCGGTCGCCACCAGAGACCCAAGACCTTTTCACTGATAGAGTTAAACTCTTCGATGGACCTATCGAACTGCACGTCGGAATTCGTTAGAGCTGCTAGGACGCGTTTGGAATTAGATGACCAGTTGCGCATCTCGAAGCCACCATCGCTGTGAATCAATCGCACCCTCTTCGCCAGCTGGATCATTTCATCTTCGGTCTCTACGCTCTGCAGCCAGTCGTCTACATAAGTGTTGTTAACGATGGCATTGACAGCTTCCGGGTATTCTTGTCTCCATCTATCCGCATTCTTGTCTCTAATAAAATTGGCCAAAGATGGAGAGCAAGATGCACCAAAGGTCATGACACTCATCGCATATACAATGGGATGCTTCGAGCAATCACCCTCACGCCACAAGAACTTCTGCGCCGACTGATCTTCCTTTCGAACTAGAACTTGGTGGAACATTTCCCTTATGTCGCCACAGAGGGCTATTGGCCTTTCCCGAAAGCGAATTAACACACCAACGAGAGATGTTAAGAAGTCTGGTCCCTTCACCAGGTAAGTGTTTAATGCGATGTCGTCGACTTTAGCGGCAGCGTCCCACACGAGCCGCATCTTCTTTTTGTTAGGATTAGTCACTGTGAACATCGGTAAGTACCAAGACCTTCCGCCGGAATAGATCTCATCCTTCTCCACCTTTCTGACGTAACCTCGTTCCTCGTAGCCCTTGATAGTATCCACCAGAAACTTCTTCAAAGCTGGATTGCGATTCATTCTGGACTCCAGGCACTGAAGTCTCCGTCTTGCCATCGGAAGAGAGTCGGGTAAGTCAATGATGTCATGTTTCCACAAGAGTCCAGTCTCCCATCTTTTCTCCGAAGGAATATACTTGGTTGTCGACTCCATGATACGTAAGGCTCGTTCGTTTTCCTTGGATTGAAGAGTGGAATTTTTGGCCACAACCCCCACTGCGTCCAAAGAGAACCAGAACTTAAGCATCTCATCCATTTTCTCTTCCACAGCGCCGGTACAAATGTGCAGTACTCTTTTTGTAGCTTGATTATTCGATCCGTTGCGTCCATATACTGTCCAACCCAATCTACACTTCGCAGCAATTAGCTCATCGCCAGAAGCTTCTCGAGTTTTTAATGGCAAGCCAATCTTAACATTGTCCAAGCCGATGAGAACACGCGCTTGTGCATCTTGATATGGAAGAATTGGCAATTTTCGTAGATGTTTGCTTTGTTGTATCTCTGCGCTATCCAAAGACTGGATCGGTAAATCCAAACTCGATACAGTACGAACATTTTGCAAATTGAACTTTCGAGCGCATACGTCACGAGATGATATGGCCAAATTCACTATCTTGGATTCTGCTTCCTTTTGACTGATGTCCCCAGTCCACTTCAAGCACAATTCTTCTGCGGGTCCTTCCAGTCCGAGCTCAGTCGCGATGCTGCTCTCCAGAAGTGTGCACGCCGATCCTTCATCAATTAGAGCAAATGTGTCCAGGTATTTGTTTTTCCCATGAAGCCTAACGGGAACGTATCGGAAAACTGCCCTCTTACTGTCCACGGTGTGGAAGGAAACAACTCGATTTTCTTCAGTTCGTATGCCGGTTGGCTCTTGCCGCAGGGAATGAAGGAGAGGATGGTGGGGCATCCTGCAGCCATCAACACCACACTGTTTTCGCAAGTTGCAGCGCCTCACTGCGTGTTTCTTAAGACAACGTAGACAAATTCCCTTTTGGCGTATAAAGTTCCATCGTTCGGTGATGCTTAGCGAGATGAATGCATTGCATTGGTTGAGGCGGTGGCTGCCGCTGCACTTTGCACAGGAAACTTGCTGAGAGGTTGAATTGCACCTCCCGTCAGAGACATCGTGCACAAGTATTCGGTGCTTTAGTTGTCTACAAGGGCTCTTCTCCTCACTGTTGGGTAGTGGCTGACTGATGGTTGTTACGTGGCTAACACATGTGGCGAGATTAAATAACCAACCGTCGAACGTCTTGATATTGGCTTTCGGAAAAAACATCTGATGTCGGCACCAGTCGAGCTTTAGGTCAGTAGGCAACTTCCCCACTAGGTCGTTCAACAGCACTGGATCATTTAAATAGTCCCCAAGACCTACGGCTTCAATTGTACAACAGTAATTCTGAACGGAAAGAGCAAATTTTACAAGATTTTCCAACTTATCTGATCGTATTGGAGGTTCCTGCCGCAATTTGCGCTGCATTGTCTGATGGATAACGTCTGCTCGGCCAAACAGCATTTTCAGGGTATCGATAGCAGCTGGAACAGTACTGGGCATCATTAATTTCCCCCGAACGGCTTGCAAAGCTTGTCCCTTGAGGCTCTTTTGGAGACGTAGAAGGTTTTCCTGGTCAGAAAACCCACATCTTTCAGTCGACTGGACGAAATTGGTGATGAAGATCGGCCATTCCTCCGGTATTCCAGAAAATGTTGGTAAGTCCTTCACGATGACCTGTCTTGCAGCGATCTGTGATGACGACAAGGTACATTCTGACGTCATGTTGGGCAGGTGTGAAAAGGTGAGATGATTTTGAGGTACAGGTCCACAGTTGCTAAAGTTGTTTGATGTTATTGGAGCTGTAATTGGCGATGGCACAGACATGACAGATGGTGGCAAACTGTAGAACCAGTTGCTTGAGCCGGGTGATGGTGTTGTGCTAACAGCGGAATTCACATAGGTGTTATTGGCGACAAGCGGATAAGTGTTTTCGGGCGATGGTCGCACATTAGGGAATGCCAATGGCTTCGTCCAAACTGGAATTGTATTACAACCGGGAATACCGTATGTTGCTGGTGGGGGGTAGAACACACTCCTGTTGGCGGCCCGTGGATCGGAAAATAATTCTTGTGTCGACGAAAGTGCCCCACTGAAAATTGCTGGTGCAGTGTTGTTGACATAAGTAGAACGAAGCATGTTATCCAACGATGACTGGTCATTGGTGACTTGTGTACCCGTGCCTGAGGAGGTTAGGCAGCTACTTGCCGGGGGCGTGTTGACGATTGCGGCTGAAATCGATGTAGCTGGAGCAGTGGTGGTATGTGCTATTGGACTGAGCACTCCGGACGGCGTATTCTCAGCAGTTGCTTGTGCGCAATGAACGCTTTCAGCTGTGCCGGTCACGTTGTGTCGGTTCGCATTTGCACGTAGGTCTGTTCCAGCGCTAAGATTGTATCGGCGCGCTAGGTCGTCGGCAGCGGCAACCAAAGAATGTTCCATCGTTGCTTTTAGTCGAAAAGGATTTTCGATTGCTTCGATTTTTTTGGATTTGTGGTACTCCTTGCGACGATGTCTTACCAGTCGAAGTGTGCACACAGAATGGCCACAATTCTTTTCGAATGGCGAGAATATTTTAGAGTATTGACTCTTCGGCGGACGTATTCATATGTATATAATATTTTGAAGCGAATGCTAAAATCTTTATTTTAAATTAGTATAATTCAATATAATAAAATCCATTTACTTACATTCGTGCCGTGTCCGCCCAATGGTCAATCAGAAAAGAACGAGAATATTTGACGTTTAAAGTTACTGGGAGAAAAATTCTTTAAGAGAAAGAGATAACAGCAACCATTGTGCAGAGACGACACGAGTGTATTACAATATACAGTGCTGCCAAGTAATGGCGCAACACTTATACTATACATATTATGTTATTTCTGGATTGGTATACACTATTTCATTTCTGAGAAAAAGTAAAAAAAAAAGGAAAATATGAGGTTTTTCTGGAAGGAAAGGAAACCATGTGGTTTTATCAAAGAAATTTAAAACTATTAGTTAAACAATTGAAATAAAAAATAAGATGAATTCATATGTATATTAATTTATATTTAGTTTAGGGGTTGGCCTCTCTAGGATTTTCAAAAAATCAATTTTTTTATTGCTTTCAATAGTCCCTGAGGACCTCAATAATGATATCCCAAAAGATATTTCAAAGTACTTGTTTTGCAAAGTATGGAACAAGGCCGCCAGGTAAGCAGCGAGCCTCTTATAAATTTTAAACGTATTCATCTCATAACCGCATTTTTCTAGTTGGCCCCACCCATAAAAATTGACTTCGAATTTTAAAAATAAATAAATACCTACGTAGGATTTTTTTTGTATATGGCATAGTTATTAATCAAATAAAAAAAAATCAATACCTATATCAAAAAATCCTACGTAGTTCTCTAGCTGTTTTTATGTGCAATAAAAAAAATCAGTGACTCATCATAATTTAAAAATTACAGATACAAATTGCACAGCCGACATTTTTAAATAAATTATTCTATAAAAATTATGTTTTACAGTTCAATCATATGTATAATAAACTTCTACTTTGTAAACTCGGTTTATTTTTCCTGAAAAAAAAAATTACAAAAAACCCTATTCTTACGGCCTCTAGGGTGGCCTAACCCCTTACTTTATTAGATTTAAAAATGGTAACAGACAAATGTCATAATAAGAAACGAATTTTGCTGTTCGAATATTTCAAATGTGCACACATTAATGAATTGAAAGAATGTATGTACTATGTAATAAAATATTTAAAAGCAATTTAAAAGAAGTTTGAATTTATTTGGTTTTAAAATTCTTGTACTGTGAGTAAAGGGAAAATTTTGCGCCATATGGTTTTTAACATGAATGCTGTTTTTACTGGCAGATAAATCCTGATAGCTTTTAGAACTGTTGGGCTGAGGAAGCAGTATCTTACTTTCATTAGCATCTCTCATCCAAGTATTTCTAACCGGCAGTTTGCAATTTTCGGATAAGTTATGTAACACACAGCATATCGGAATTATAGACGGCACAGACTCTATATCATTAATACGCTTCTGGAGCATCCACCACCGACTTCCCAGTCTACTAAAGGCAACGTTGCGAGACTTGCTTAGATAGGCAGCCGTTGGTCCACCGAAGCCCTTCATCTGCCATTCTTTAAGTGAGTATGCAAGATCACCAATTAAGAGAGCTTGAATTTCTTTTTTATTTAAGAGTTTCATTGGCTTTTAAAAACAAAATTTGTAATGAAAATGCTTACATTAAAATTCATTCATTGTACACCCTTGAATAGTGCTCAATATTTCGGAAAAGGGGAGCGTCCTTTAATACCGCTGCATCATGTGTCTATGCTGGGTGTTGTATGGTAATATCTTGAAATCTAACTATTAAAATATTTTTCGATCTTAAACTTAAGATTTACTCATAATTAGCATCTACAACTGTTTGTAGAATTAAAAGTGGCCATAATTCCCTATTCGTAAAATCTCGGTAGCTATTCCGGCTTTATACTTATTTTTCCAAATTTTGCTCTAATTTTGTAAGCTTCCTCTAAATTTGAAGACATTTTAATTTCTTGGCGCAGAATCTGTGTACCAAAGTTTTGTGAACTCTTATTTGACTATCCATGTATCCATTTTTAATGCTTTAAGAACAACGGTTTCAAAAGTATTGTAGTTTATTTTTTAATTGAAGTTATTTTGTGAACAGAGAAATGTTCTCGTATTTATAACAGAAATGCTATGCTTATGTATTGTAGGTATATGAAATTATTTCAGCTGCCAACTTAACTCAGCAGTTCACATTCAAACAACGCTGAGTCAACTTCGTCAAAATATATTAACGTAAACTCAACTCAAACTCAGCTCAGTATGATGGAAATATATTAAATTTCAAAACAAGGAGACTTCTCTAATATCAATTACTGGAAACCACGTTCATTGGTCGATGTTAAAGTTGAAATATCTCCGACAGCAAGTGTGATTAAAGTGATTGCCCCACGATTTGCTAATCGTGTCGCGCCTACTGGGCAAACATTCCGGCTGTTAGCTACTCGACTCGAACAGAGTGGAACTAGGGCGTGACCGCCACCGGACTGGTGATTCGGCTGAGAATATCGCGGCTGTGGCTGCCAATGTCGCTGAGAAGAAACATCAACCAGACGACAGGCCACGCAATTGGGCATCAGCAGATGGACTCTACACCGAATTTTAGTGAAATACTTACACATGTTCCCGTGCAAATTGCAAACAGTGCATCAGTTAATGCCTCCTGACCGTCAGTCTCGTGTGAATTACTGTAAAGCCATCCTCAATCTCAACAACAAAGAGGACGATTTTGTGCCGAAATCTTAAGCGGTTACGTCAATAAAAAAAATCTTAATTTCTGGGGCACTGAAAATCGGCGTGTGATGCACGAAGAGCCATTACATCCACTCAAAGCCATTGTGTGGTGCGGCGTTCACGCGGGAGTAGCGATTAGGCCGAATTTTTTTGAGTACACCATCGACAATACGGTTACTATTACTGGCGAACGCTATAGGGTCATGATAAACGACTTCTTACTGCCGGAATTGGATGAGCGGGGCTTGGTGAATATGTGGTCTCAACAAAACGGTGCAACCGCACACATAGCACGAACCACAATTGATATTGTGAAGGAAGCGTTTCCTGGCCGCGTAATCTCCCGTTTTGGTGATTTGGCATGGCCAGCAATTCCGCCTGATTTAACCATACCAGACTTTTTTCTTTGGGACTACTTGAAGTCAGAGGAATATGCCAACAAGCCTCACACAATTGCAACCCTTAAGGAGATATTCTACAGGAGTGCGAACAGTTATCACCGGAAATCTTGCGGAAAGTCATGGAAAATGCGATAAAACGGGCCCAAAGGTGAATCAACATTGGCGGCAGGCACTTGGCGGATATCATCTTTTCCACTTAACAGAAACAATTGTAAAGGTCCAAATAAAGATTTCCATCACTAACAATCTTTTTTTTTTATTTAGTAAAAAAGTAATTCAAAAATAAAATTGGATGATTAATTTTGTGTCACCTTGTACATATGTCTTGTGTATGAAACGTGGCTAGATAGTACCAAATGTCAAACCCAATAATTTTGAATTGATGGTAAACGACAGCACTGAATTTAAAATTATTTCTGTTTATATCCAAGGTGGTAACTCTAAGGCACAGAAGGTTGGTTTCTTTAAAGTTGACTTAAGAAGACTTCTAACAAAAAATGACAAATTTTTACCAATCACTTTTTCAATGCAAATCCCGCACCAAACAGTCACTTCGAGGGGATGCAATGGCTCTTCATGCATTTTATGTGGATTCTCCGTGCCCCTGAAACGAAAATTTTGTAGAAATAGGCTTCATCGCTCATTATGATTTTGGATACGTCACCTGACGGTCTGCAGATAGCAATTGGTAAATGGTTTGCACTTTATAAGGGAATATGTTCAGGTCTTTCAAAAAAATTCGATGCAACGAACGTCTGCTGATGCAAAATTGTGTGCAACGTTCCTTCCTCAATGTTTGTGGACTCTCGCGGACGTCCTCAGCCACAGTAGTAATATTCTCGGTTGAACAAGTAATACGGGGCAGTCACTTTCTGCGACATATCTGGTGGACAAAGTTTGCAGGTGCTCAGTCAAACGTTAAATTGTTCGCGCACTTACTGCAGGACGATGAGGAAATTACGACAAAATTCACGCTGCGTTAAAACAACAGACCGGAAAGTGGTCAAATAAGCAGTAACAACAATTCCAGATGTGTATCGCTCCATTGCTTATTGTCAACTAATTCTTCATCTTTCTACAACATAAATGTCAAAGCACAAGGATGCTTTACGCCATTTGCAAAAATTATGGCACATACACATAATATCATTACTTTTAATAACAAAATAAGAAAAGGTAGATATCTTTGCAGACCCATTTGGAAACAATTTTAATAATGCTTTCATTATCGAAACTAACTCGCCTGACAACGTACTAGAAGAGTCAGTAAATAGAATAAATAGTAATAATGATACAGACGTTCTTGCTTCGAATGAAGATGTCCAATTCATGTTGCATGAAACGCGTAGCAGTAAACCACCAGGGCTAGATGCACTGCAAAATACTTATTTTAAAGAGCAACCAATCATTAGAATAACTTGTATCCTTTATTATTAACGCTTGTTTCAAGTTACAATACTTTCGAAACAAATGGAAAATTGCAAAAGTTATATCAATTCTCAAGCCAGGAAAACCTCCAAATAATTCAAATTCTTTGCTTTCTAAGTTTACATACTGGACCCAAGGCACGTCTCCAGTCACAATTTGCTGTAAAAATTCTTCACCATTTCTAAACGTTCGAGAAATGCTTTTCCTGAATTGACACGTTGGGTCTTGTGGACATCTGTGAGCTATTTTGAGAACCCAGGGGCACAGAACCCAAGTTTTCAGACACCATTCTGTATAGAGTAATTCGAGAAATTTCGAAAAATCTTGTCGCAGGATCTGAAATCGTAAAACGCCTGTATTCTCGAACAAATTAGTCAACTTGGTGAACCACGTCTTGATTCATGATTGATTTGCGCCCTTGTCCTCCTTCATTATGCACATCTGTGCGTCCGTTTTTAAATTGTCTACACCAATCACGTACAGAACCATCACTCATCACTGTGTTGCCGTAAACAGCACGTAACCGAAGATGCAAAAAAAGCAAAAACCGTTTTTTGGGATAGTAATGGAGTTATCTTAATCGATTATCTTCAAAAAGGAAGAACCATTACAGGAGCATACTACGCCAAGGTGAGGGCAGAAATTGCGGAAAAACGGCCACATTTGCAGAAAAAGAAAATCCTGTTTCACCAAGACAACGCGCCGTCTCACACCTCAGCGGTTGCCATGGCGAAAATCAATGAATTATGGTTTGAACTGCTCGACCATCCACCTTATTCACCAGATCTAGCGACCAAGCGACTTCTTTTTGTTCCCTCATCTAAAAACTGCGCTCAGAGGACAGAGATTTGTCAAATGAGGAGGCAATCACCTTCGTGAACAATTATTTTGCAGAGAAAAACGCCAAGTACTATTTGGACGAGTTAGAGAGAAGTGTGTAGAGTTACAAGCACACTATGTAGAAAAAAAAAATTTTGAGAAAAATTATTGTTCAGACAACCCTCGTATACTATATTCTGTAAATCTTAATCTATGAGAAAACAAACAAAATTAATGATAACGGCACAGAATTTTGGAAATCGGTACCTCTGGTACATTGACTTTGACCGACGCTGTTGTTTTCGGCATCACACATTTCGCTGATGAAAATTTACCCAATCTTTTCGTAAAACTCTGCAATACTATCGGCGTAACACCATCAGCGCTGACGAATGTTTTTCGCACCAAACATCGAAACAGCAAAGACGAGCCACCTGTCATTCTCCAGTTCAACAGAGTAGGAGAGAGAAACCCAATGCTGAAAGCCCTGGCTAACTACCGTAAAAACTCAAAGCTCCCGATTTCGTTAAGCGACATCGGATTTGATTCAAACAGCAATGTTGTCGTGAACGAGAGTTTGACCCCACGGAATCGAACTATTCTTCAGCACGACTTACATACTGTGGCAACCCTAGTATGTTACAAACCCATTGAATATGCGAGTAGCTGATGTTCCAAAAAACAAACATGTTTACAGCATGCTTTATTCACATGAGCTCAAACGTTGTTGTTAGCCACAGTCAGCACAGTTGCAGCCAATCATATTAGGCAAGAATGTGATCTCAACTCATGCTGCTGTTGCTATGCCAATAGTTAACTCGCATATTCGCACAACACTCTCAATGGGAGATCAATTCATTGTTGATTCCAATTCCATCATGTGTGTGGATCATGCGACATGTTGCTATACAAGTGCACAATTGCAATTCTGCAAACCCTCTCTCTTGTAGATGAGAGTTTATGATATGTTGGTAGCAGGTTTGGATTTTCGGGCGTCGTAGGACTATACATTATTATTATTGGCAAAGGAACTATACAAATTAATTTTTAGGGTCCGGGATTTAACGCCGGGGTACTATGCCCATGTGGCGCGTTTTGTCAACAGCACGCGGAGTACTGGGTTCCCATATGGTCATCCACCTACGTACTTACCGCGCTCAACACTGCTTGATTTCGGTGATCTAGTGGCAACCGATGCAATTTTTTTCTTTTCAATTTAAATGCATTTTTATTTATATACTTAATTTACTCTTACATACTAGACAAAACAACGATTAAAAATTAGCTTAAATAACTTACAAATATTCTTATACTAACTTACTGGCCCCATGCGGGCACTCTAAGTTAATCCTAACACTTAAATTATGTCTTTCGACGTTTTGACAGGTTTTGTTCTTATTATTATATTTAGGACAATACAGCTTAAACTAAGAAAATATTTTTAATAAGCAAAAATTTAGTATATGGACTGTTTTAATTTTATTATAAAACTTAAAACTAAAAACTTACAGACTACCTAAAAAATAAATCTTAATCTGCTTAACCTACTTACATATAATACATTCATATACATATATACAATACACAATACATATGCACTTCATATATACATATATGCATATACATATATGTATAAATTTATATTTTTTTTTTACTATTTTTTATTTTTATTTATTTTTGTTTTGTTTTTATATATTTTTTTTCTTAAAAACTAACTTAAACCTTCCTAAAACTATGTAAGCCGGCCATGGCTAAAAAAAAAAAACAAAAATTAAGCTGGACCACTCTGCTTCACATGAAGCTACCTATCAATAGAGGAGTTCGACGACGAAACATCCTCGCCTTCATCAAGCCACCAAAATTGCTGGTTCTGCTGAGCAACATCCCTCCTGTCGCGACTCCCTAACGCCCTACTGAATTGGGAACCGATTCTTTCAGTGTGGCGAGGCCGTTGACAGGACTATACATATAAGCAGAGTTAAATTGGAAAAGCGGTTCTTCTTAAAAAGTGAGTCTAAATTGTAAATGATGATTCAAATGTAAAAATACAAAAATTAAAAAAAAAAAAATAACTATAGTAGTGGAAAAGTTCAAGCAATTTGATCGAATTTTATTTCAAAACATCAAACAGTTCAAACATAGGTTGGGCTCTAAACTGTATCTGGTCATAATTCATGCAGTACGTTTGAAAAAAAGGGCAGTTCTCTTCTGTACGCACACATCTTGGGTCAGTTTTAGTCAAATTCAACAAAGCCGGGGAAACTGTAGCTGTAGAAGACCTTGAGAGTTTAAATTCCCCTGCCGAGAGATTTCAGGTGAGAGAAGAAGAAGACACCGCTTAATATAAACGAAATCGATATGCATTCATTTTACAATAATTACCGTAACCTCTCTTCTTCTGATTATTTCAAGTTTTCTCTTTTATGTTTATCAATGGCCAAAGTTTTGTATGTTTTGTCCCTCTACAATCTCTTTTTGTCAAAACCTTTATTAGTGGAATCTGGTGTTTATCATGGTGGGTTCGGTTCTGTCGAGAGTGATGTAGATGGAAATATATATCGGATGATTTGGATTTTGCATTCCCAAAAAAGAGGCCTACATGTTTGCCATATAAATGCACAAAGCTTGACACCAAAATTGGATGAATTTCGTCTGTTGTTTGTTGATTCTGGAGTTGATGTTATTTGTATACCCGAGACGTGGTTCGATTCTGATATCAGAGATAGCGCTTAGAAGGTTAACGGTTATAGGCTTTTCCGTGGCGATCGGATTTGTCGAGCGGGTGGGGGTGTGGCTGCTTATGCTCGCGACGGATTAGTATGCACAACTGCTTGCAAGTCAAATCACAGCAGCTCTTCCGATTATCTGTTCCTTAATATTACATGTGGTATTGAGCATTTGCTACTCGGGGTAAAATACAAGCCGAATAAGAGCTGAAAACTTCCGTTTTCAGAACCCTAGATGGCATATCATGTTCGACGGCGAATACCATTGTTTGTGGTGACCTTAACTGCAACCTCCTTAATGTACGTTCCTCTGCTCAACTGGTTGAAAGTTTCAATGATCCTGCCACTCTCCTTGACGTGTTTTTTGTAGGTGATTCTGATAAAGCTCTAACAGCGGTGGACTTCTCGAAACACGATTTGATCTACTTAACCTATGACATACAGATAGGTACAACCGAAACCGTGTTTTCTTACCCAGATTTTAAAAATATAAACTATCAGAATTTACGGACTGAAGTTGTTGAGATAAAATGGGGAGACATTTACCTTATGCCCTCAGTTAATTAGCAGGTATCATATCTTGAAGCTGGTTTGAAAATATTTTTAGATCGACACGTTCCGCTACGACCTAGGATAATTAAAAGTAGTTCTCCTCCTTGGTTTAACAGAAGTATTTTGGAATAGATTCGCAAACATAATCTTGCCTATTTTCGCTGGAAACGCTATAAGCTCCATGTGCCCTACGACATACGGCTTCTTTTAATCGATGTTAAGGATTGGCAACACTTAAATCGTAGATAAAAATAAATAAATAACTAAATTAATGTTTGTTGTATTTTATTGAAGAGAAGTCGAGTAAGAGGCAATCGGGAAAGGTTTTTGCGAGTTCTTAAATACCAGTACTCCAGTGTTTCGGTGTCTGTGTCTTGACTGCAAATAAATGACTCGAGTCTATGTTGAATGAATGTGTAACGAATATTCAAGAAGTGACTTGCATTGCAACGTAATCAATTTGCTTGACTGTTTCTAACGATTGCACTTGTTATTACCCCGTCTTAGACGGCGGCAATAATAAAAAGGAATTAGTGCTCTGGTGGTTTACACTTAACCCAGAGTCCTTGGGTGGTTCAGCGCGAGTTAACGCAATCTATAAGACATCCGGAAACTCTCTTGAACCCTCGCAAGGACCCTCCCTGCTACCTCACTTAACCCTTATGACCTCCGAGCACAGGCAATTCTAGACGCCAGGTCGGGCAAAGAGTAGTAAGGGGATCGATCCGTTTGCAGCTGCAGGCATTCTTGCTCGCCGGAATGGAGGGGATCTTTCTGTCATACCAAGGCCGTCCTTAGTTACGTTCAATCATGCCTTGCTCTAAGTGGTAGCTGAGCGGTAAATACTATTAAAAGGTGGACCCCGAATACGTCCCTAGCTGGAGTACAACGATGGTGGGGTTGCGTTCTGAAATTACAAGCCATCCCCAGGAAAGATATCCCTTCCCGCAAGCCTATCGCGCCCCAAACCTAAATCGAAGAGAAAACGAAACCAACACGACGAACCAACACGTCATCATCCTTCGTCATCTGGAGGTCACGCCCCTCCTAAATCCCCTTTCGTTACACATCCGGAAACAAATTAAAAAAAAAGAAAAAAAAAGAAGGAGAATGAACGCGTCTCCCATGTAGGTTATTGTAAAACTACCCTAAGAAGCGTGTATCGATCAGTCCTTTTGATGGACATGGGTTATCATATTGGAAAACAAAAAGAAAAGAAGCCAATAGGTAAGAAGGTTTAGTAACAATTTATTTAAAATTGGTGGAGAGGGGGGGGGGGGGGCTTGACAATAACTTGCAAGGACATATATACATATAATAAAACTTTTGGTTTGCCTTAGCACTACACTAGTGTCGGTTCTCGCATCTACGAATTAAATCAAAACCTAATAATAACAATAATAGATTAATACTGAACCGAGCCGATAAGAAACACCATTATAAATTGTTTAGATAAATCTACAGCTAGATACAGAGGGTATCCGCTAGCTTGAGCAACATCGCTCTTTGAGGATATCACAGTACATAGATATAGCAATGAAATCTATTTACTGGATACAATCATCAATTAGTTACATTACAACTTTGTAAGTAAGCACTAAAGCCAAAATGAAAATAAAAAAAAACTTCAAAATCTAGTTCATATATCCTAGCGCGTCACCATATAAAAGATGACACGAGCAAAAAAAAAATGTCCAACTGAATTACCGAAATTATCCCGGGAGGATGTTCACAACTTCTTCGGGTGGATATGCTTGTCTTATATTTAATATGAGCAAGTGGTTAGGTATTCGTTCTCCTTTTACGAACGTGACGTTTACACTTAGATTTCAATTTCACTCATTTAAATAAAATTAAATAATAACAAAAAAAAAAGATATATATATGTAAGTAAGTCTCTATACACTGTATTACCTGAGTCCTTGCTTGGTCAGGAGGGGGACGGGATGTAAGAGTATACGGGCAGGCCGTCGGTCGTCTGGGTTTGATCGTAAGGGCGGTAATTATGGCTGGTATTTCAACATCTGTTGCTGTTGTTGCGGCTGGATGACCTTCCTTTTCTGCCACCGATCCGGCTGTCGTTGCTACTCTTAGTTGGGCTGTGGCCATGGCGGCTTTGTTGCCACACTTCCTACTGCGGGGGACTGTTGTCGCTCAGCAATAGTTTGGGTGGGACTGTTACCGTGGATGTCACTACCGCTTAAGCTAGTATGGAGATAGTAACGGGTGTTACCGCGAATGCTGTGGATACCACTGTTGGCTGTGGCTATTGTTGCAAGCATAGCTGAGGTAGCAACTTTAGCTGGAGTTGCCCCGGCTTCTGATCGCTCCTCTATTTCTGTTTCCCTTTTTTTACGTTAAAATTGTTCAAGTTAATTTTTGTTTTTCTTTGTAAAATTTAATTAGTATTTTAAATAATCACATCGCAATTTGTAATGTTTATTGGTTTTTCTTTAACTGGTACCGAACTAGATGAATTTCAAAAAAATTATTCCCGCGCACTTGTCTCTTTCTTCCACTTTTTTCCTTATTAAATTTTCCTTTTTCTTTTCTTTCGCCTCTGTCGACCACTGCAGAAATCTCAATGTCCTCTGGACAACATCTGGCTTGACTTTCATCAGTCAAAAAAAAAGGACCGAATTTTCATAATTTTTCGTTCCTCTCTTTAAATGGAATCTTGTAGAGTCATTCGCAGGTCACTTATGGGTGTGTAGGCTGTGCTTAGCAAGGCATGCTAATTAAATAGGAAGATGGAGAGGCTAAGTGATAGGGGGAAATAAAGAAAGCTTCGCGCAGGATGGGAAATTTCTTTGGTTTTCTCTTTTTTTTTATAATTTTTTAATTATTTTTTTGTTAATTTTTGTTTTACTCTGTTTCGGAACCAATTGAGCCATAACGGGTTGCTATATTCGTTAGGTTGCTATGTTGGTCGTCCTAGGAGTCGGTTACCAGAAATGGTCAATCCATTTAAGTCGTACAGTCGTTTCCCATATGTTTTAGGATCAGGTAACCGCCATGTTTCTTTGTAAATATTTTTGTTACAAAACTGTGTGCTGCGAGTAGCTTTGAGGGGTTATAGCCACTTCTGGCGAGCGAAAGGACGAGATTTTCTCGATTTTTTTTCGGCAGCATAACAAATATTTATTTGAAATTGATTAAGACTGCCGATGAGTACATGTTTTCAAGTACTTGTACAAATTTTTTCATAAAAAAATATTTCAAAATGGCTGTTTTCCGAAGCGCCTTTTTTTTGAGCATTATTGGCGGTGGACATGATAACTAGGGAACAGTTCATCTAAAATCAAAATTTCAAAAAGATTTGGTTAGTATATTCTATTGGCTTGTGCTTGAACGAAGGATTAGTTAAAATGATGATTTTTTGGAGAAATGGCGGCAGTTTTTACAAAAAGTTACATTTTCAAGAAGTTGCGGTTTTTTCGGTCTACAAAAAAAATTCCCACAAAAACATGAAAATCCTTCGTTCAAGCACAAGCTATTATCATAACAAACAAGCAGAAAAAAAATTGGAGACGATCTATGGTATGTCTAGATTTTGAGAAATCGTGTCCACCGCAAACGTGTTTTTTGAAAAGCACGATTCTGAGAAAATCGTGTTTAAAGTTTTGATTGTAGATTTTTGATATGTAACATTAATTTCTGTACACTAAAACTTTTTTGTACACTCACACCGAGTCATCGATTCCAGGTCCATACAGTAGTGCTTCTGCTTCTTCTGTAGCCTTGAAAGCATCGATTTGCTGCTGTCTTCGAAGCATTCTACCCTCTCTTGTAGCCCTCTCGGCGCGTAGCTCAGTAGTCATAATGCGAGACTCGTCCACATCTCCCCAATTACATCTCTCATTCCAGAAGCAGAGTCAATGTCAATGTATCTATGACTTGGGCTATTAACTAGCCCCACCCTCCGATGCCATTATTTTTTTTTTTTGCAATCAGGTAAGCGAGTGCCGATTCGCTTTTGGACATGCCCAATGTATTCTTTTTTTACCAGACACTTGAACAATTTAACTAGAGCACTGTAGGTCTTCGAAACCCCATCGCCAATATAACTTAAATATCTGATTCCAAATAATATTTCTGCTCGTTCAAACATTTCCTTCATCCACTTCCATTTTCCCGGATGATCCTGACTGGTTAGCAAGACAGTTAGGCTCGTTAACCACCCATATTTTTAGTACAAAACGTTTGGTAAATTAAAACACTTCGAAGGTTACGTGTTGTGCGTTAGAATGATGATAGACAAATATATTCCGGGGTATATTCGGTGCTGAGTCCCTGTTTAACAAATAATATATGCAATACATATATACAACATCTGTAAAGGTTTTGACGCCACAGAATTCAAACAATGAAGTACAGCAGTGAAAGTCGCCTAGTATTATAACGCAGAGCGGCAGTTGTACGCCCGAAGTTGCCCCGCACCGACGGAACCGTGCAGCTGCGCGACTTAGCGGCGAGGCGTCGCACTATGAATTCTTATAACTCCGGTTCTAAAACTCCAATCATTATAAAATTTTGAGACGATATTTTTGAAGGTTTGTTATTAACGAATATGTAATAAAAAAAATTTTCGATTTTCTTGACTCTGACAGTGGCTATGAAATTCATCCGCGCAGTAAAAGCAAATATGTAGCTTGAGGCCGTTTCCAGACATAGTCACGTGTAGACAATGGTTTCCGACTACACTACCAATGATGTTTTCTTTTCCTATTGTAATATTACAGCGCTTCTCCATTAATTTGTTAATCCCAACATTGTTACAATGCATTTGCTCATGTGACTGAAGATCAAGACTCTTTGTATTAGTCTGCCGCCCATAGTCATAGACTACGACACTGTTTTTCATCTTTCTTCTAGCCGCGTCAGCCCATACCAACCCACTTACTGCATGGCGATAGTATAACTTTTCTATTTCACATCGTTTGCTAGTTGTCCGGCTGTATAAGGCACGTTCATTCCAGGTGCAGATCTGAATGTTGTTTACTAGATGGAGTGAAAAGTGACATCCTTGACCACCAGAATGCGCTGCTACTGCAAAAAAGGTTATGGTGCCTTGAAGTCCGTTCATATTTAGGCAGACATGCCAAATTTCAGTGCGATACTGTCTTTAGCTTTGTTTTGACAGTTGATTGTTGTTGACGTATTTGGCATCATGTTGAGTATGCACAAAAACGATTTTCGTTCTCTCGTAAAACATTATTTTTTGAGAGGCAAAACGGCGAAGGAAACAGAACAAAAGTTGGATAAATATTATGGGCTAATGCTCCCTCAGATTACACCGTCAAATATTGGTTTCGAGAGTTTCGTGGTGGCCGCAACTCCACTACCGATCAAGTCCGCAGCGGCAGGCCCTCCGATGCGGTTACAGAGGACAATGTCAAAAAAATACATGAAATGGTGTTGGCTAACCGGAAAGTGAAGGTGCGCGAGCTAGCAGATACCACAAAGATTAGTACTGAGCGCACACGCCATATTTTGGGCAATATTCTGCATATTTTTTTTTTTTTTTTTTTTTTTTTTCCCGGCGAGGGCAGGTGAAAATCTTCCATCAGACACTATGAGGATCAGAAGCGCGTGCTCATAGTAGTGTGAGATTCTTACTCACTAAAAACACCTCCCTTCATTGTTGATTTTAATACCGCAACTAAGTAGAACTTATCAAGCAGTTTTTATTTCATAAGTTAGTCACGATTGGTAGGACACTTTCCAATGGAAGACCCTACATATTCCGCTTTCTTAATGCGGTTTCAATTTATCGCGCAAGGTCCAACAGTTTAGTTCGTTGAAGACGGCGTAGTATGTTTCGTTCGTCCAAGACTTCTAGGACTGTATTGTTGATATGGCCGCTTAACCGGACTTTGTTTTCGTGCGCAGTTCCTGACTTCATCTTCCACGAAAGGAACTCCGAGGTCTCGATGCAGGTCATTATTTCTTATAAAACATGGGGCACGCACAAATTGTCGTAGCACTTTATTTTCAAAAGTTTGTATTATATTTACATTTGATTTCTTAGTACAACCCCAGAGTTGTATACCATAGGTCCACACCGGCTTTAGCACTTGCTTATAAAGAAGCAGCTTGTTTTCTAAGCTTAGCTTGGAATATTTACCAAGTAGCCAGTACATTTCTCTGTATTTGGCCTCTAGTTCTTTTCGTTTCTTTCTAACATGCGTTTTCCATTTAAGCTTCGCGTCAAGTGTCATTCCCAAATACTTAGCCTCGTTTGCAAAGGGGATACACACCGAGTTTATAGAAATGGGCAAGTGATTTATCTTTCTGTAGGTGAAGTCAACATGTACAGATTTTGTCTCATTAAGGGTAATTCGCCAGATCTTTGTCCACTCGTAGACTTTATTTAAAGCAGTCTGAAGTTTCGCCGTTGAGTCTTCTATTGATTCTCCAACCGCTAAGATAGCGGTGTCGTCAGCAAAAGTAGCGAGAACAGTATCCTCGACGTGTGGTATATCTCTTGTATATAAAAGGTACAAAAGTGGGCCCAGTACGCTTCCCTGCGGTACTCCGGCTAGGATATCTTTAAATTTCGAAACATCATTTCCGTATCGAACGCGAAAAATTCTATTTTCAAAATAGCTTGTCAATATATTATAAAGCTTTAATGGCAAAATTCGTCGCAGTTTGAACTTCAAACCTTCATGCCATACTTTGTCAAAAGCTTGTGAGACGTCAAGAAATACGCTCGAACAAATCTTTTTTTCTTCCAGGGATCTTTCAATTACATCAGTAATTCTATGCACCTGATCAATTGTTGAATGCTTAGTCCGAAATCCAAATTGATGGCTGGGAATAAGATTTTGGTTTTCGATAATTGGGAGAAGACGTTTTAGCAAAATCCTCTCAAAGATTTTCGACAGGATCGGTAGAAGAGAAATGGGTCTGTATGATTTTTTATCGTTTGGAGGTTTTCCTGGTTTTAGTACCATAATGACTTCTGCAACTTTCCACTGGCTTGGCACGTATTCAAGCCTCAGAGCCGCGTTAATAATGTGTAAGAGCTTTATAAGTGCTTGCTTCTCCGGTAATAAGGTCATACCCCGGAGCCTTCTTTGGTTTTAATTTCCTTATTACAGTTTTGATTTCAGCAAGAGTTGCATTTGTCATTACAAAATTACTATATGCTATTTCTAAAGAACTGGTGCCGGGTGCCAGTGTCGGGCCGTCGGAGGGCTTGAAAATTTCTTCAAGATAGTCGGCAAAAACCTCCGCTTTTTCCTTATCCCCCTTAGCCCATTCGTTATTGCCGACCTTGATTGGTGGCGCGGGGATTTTGGGCCTTTTTAAGCATTTTAAAGCTTTCCAAAGCGAGTAATTTGTTTCTTTTCCTGCCGTCAGGTTTTGAACATATGTATTTACTTCGGAATTTCTGTAACTTTTAAGAGTCTCCTTGAGCAGATTACAGAGCCTGTTTAAGCGTGTTTTATCCTGCGGCGCTCGAGTTGTTTGCCATCTTTTGCGAGCTTTTCTTTTTTCTCTTATCATATCTTTTACCTCAGGCGGGTAGTTTAAGTTACGTTTAGCCGTGTTTTTTCGTTGACAAGGTGTATTGTTCCACGCAGCACATTGGACTATTTCAACGAAAGAATCCACTTCGATTTCGAGTTCAAGTGCTGCTTTAAGTGAAACGTCTAGTTCTAGGTTATTATTAATCTCATTTCTGAATCCTTCCCAATTAGTATTTCGTCCAGTTAGTCTTAATGATCCTTGTTTTTTAATAAACGTGTCGTTCATTGTCAGTATGACTGGAGAATGATCGGAGGAAAGATCGAAGCTTTCATCAACGTTTATATCCGAGTTACGAATTCCTTTAACAACGAAGAAATCGACAAGATCGGGTATTTTCGTTGTGTCTGTTGGCCAATAAGTCGGCTTGCCCGTTGAATAGAAGTCACAATTGTGTTCCATACATGCTTTATAGAGTATTTTACCCTTTTGGGAGACACATCTTGTTCCCCAAAAAGTGTGTTTGGCATTGAAATCACCGCCAATCATAAAAGCCGATCCAAGAGAATTGAATATATTTTTAAATATATGTTTTGAAGGCGTAAATCGTGGAGGACAGTAGATGGCTGAAATAGTAAAGGAGTTCCGTACCAATTTTACGCGCACCGCAATTAGTTGTACAGACTCGAGCTCTACTTTTATATCTTCGTTGTGTTCAAGAGACTCTTTAATGTATACAGAGGATCCCGAAGGGTGATACGCGTAGTAATCTTTAAAACCTCTAATTTTTGCAGATGACCCATTTTTCAAGTGGGTTTCGGAAACCAAACAGACGTCAATGTCGTTTTTCCTTAGGAATAACTCAAGTTCATAAAGTTTTTCTAAGATTCCGTTTGCATTCCAGGTGAGTACGTTTAATTTTTCCCTTTTCATTTTTTAGGCGAAGGACGTTTTTTATTGAACCTATTTTCAAACTTCTTTAGCTTATCTAAAATAAGTTCATTGATTTTGTTTTGCTGCTCAAGCTGCGCGAGAATAACGGAAAATACTCCGGAATCTTTTGCCTTTAGCTTGGTAGCTTCAGCGTATGTAAGTTTTTCCGATGCTTTCTTTTCAACACTGGAATCAATCACTTTCGCCTTGGCGTTTTTAACGATATTTTGAGCAGATCCCGATGTTTTTTCTTTAGTTTTGGGATTCTCTTTTTGTGGCTTAAACAACTTGTCACGTCTGTTTTGCAACTCCTTTGCTACTTCACAGCCACGGAAATTTGCTACGTGTTTACCCCTGCAGTTGACACAAGTCGGAGGGGTTTGTTTGCTTACGTTGCATTCTTTGGACAGGTGTTTACCTGCGCATTTTACGCACCGAGGCTCTTTTTGGCAGTAAGCTTGCGTATGGTTAAATTCCTGGCATCGCTTACACTGCGGGATCAGTTTCGAGTTTTTGCGTCGAGGCTCAATTTTAACAATAATGTTGAGGATTGACTTAATATCGTATATTTTTTGGGTATGTTCAGTGTTCTCAAAGGTTAGCATAAAGAGGGGAAGGCTACGTTTAACTGTCATATCCTTTCCTTCAATTTTTTGTTTCTCTCGCTTTTCGATGTTGACGACATCAATGATTTTAAAACCCTTGTTTTTTAAATCACTTACGATATCTTCTTTTGGGCAAGACGGATGCAGTCCTCTGGCGACTACACGAATAGGTCTTTCGCACTTGTTCTCGTATGTGAACCATTGGATTTTTTCGACGCTTAACTTGCGAGAAAGAATGCGATAGTTGTCAGCGTCCTTGACATTGACTTTCCATACATTATTATTGCGCGATGTTACTATATAGTCCGATCTCGGCAGGGTCATCAATATGTTTTGGAGTTTCTTGTAATCTGAAACTCCAGCGACATTGATTGGCGGGGGTGTTCGTTGTTTTTCCGCTTTGATTTTTTCAGGACTCATGTTATTGTTGACATTTTTCTTCGATTCATCTCCCTTTGCTTCACGTTGAGAGACGATTTTGGGAGAAGACGCAGCTTTACGCTTTTTTCCGGGACGTTTTTGCAAGATCCAGTCGGTTTCTCGACCTAGCTCTTCTTCATCTGTTTCGTAGATATTTTTAACAGATTCAATAGACATAACGTCGCTGTTTGACTTTTCCTTGGTTTTCAGTTTTTCCAGTTCTTTTTTAAGATCTTCGCATGTCGCTTCCATTTTGGTTAGCCTAGTACGAAGTTCGGTATTTTCGTCTTTCAGGCTATTTATTTTCGCTGAGGTCCATTCTTCGCAAGACGACGTTTTTGGTGTCGTTGGACTTCTTTTGTTATTTTCTTGTTTTGGAGATCTAGGTGGTGGAGATCTCGAAACCCGTGAACTTTTTCCGAACGGGTTGATAAGATGCAATAATTGGCTCGCCCCAGAATCCATCGAGCCGACCTCCGTAGAGGGTGGATTTTCCAGCATAGCTGGTCTGCCACCTGGGGTAATAATTCCATTTGTTTTACTCATTGCATAATTAGTATACACTTCGCGCTCGGTATACGGAGGGTGCATTTTAGTCGCCTCTTACGACAGGCATGCATACCTCGGGTATATTCTAACCCCTACCCGAAGGGGGAAATGCATATGAAAAAGTTATCCTGCCGCTGGGTGCCGCTCCTGACCAAAAACACGAACACGAGAGCACTTCGGAAGAGTGTTTGGACTTGCTGATCCTGAATCGGGCGGGCTCTTGGGGTCGACTGGTAACTGTATTTGGATCCCTCGGACTATTATCTCTTCCCAAACCTCAAAAGATGGCTGATAAATAAAAAAATTCAGCTCACGCGAGGAAATCATCGACGCCACGGAGGAGTATTTTGCAGACCTTCCGGAAAATTACTTTTCGGACGGGATCAAGAAGTTGGAAAAATCGCTGGAATAAGTGTATTAAACTAAAATAAAAAACCATTTAAAAAAACAATTTTTTTCAATTCCCAAGGAGGTCACTTTTCACTCCATCTAGTACCTTTTTTCGTTTTATAGACGCAGAAATAACAGAACAGTTTATATGTTGGCGGGTATTTAGCCACATGCCTAAAAACTTTCTAGCTGCTCAGAATCTGAATGGTACACTCACCAAGTGTTTTGAAGTGACATGTTTCCCCGATAATGGCATGGAGGCCGCTGCTAATATGATCACAGACACTATCCTCTTTGGAATGATATGCTTTATCCCTCATCGGATGAAGAGTATCAAATCAAAATAAAGGGCATGGTATGACTCGGTCCTGCAAGACCAACCCAACAGAGGAAAATCGGAAAAAGTTCAAACGTGTGAAATTCCCATACGACCAAAAACTGAGGCAAAAAATGCTGCAACGCCCGAAGGGCTGTTAAAATTGTTGTTCGTACGTCAAAAACATTAGAAATTCTGTCTCATCCTCCATCCCAACGCTCATTTACAATGACATTCCAGCTGTCAGCTCTTCAAACAAGCCCAATCTGCTTGCTGCACAATTTTTGGGCAGCTCAACATGTCCAGATTGTGCTTTACCTCCGCCTACACTTGATGCGTCGAATCATCAATGGGACGAATCCACTTTCGCAATCGTGTAGTAGCAAGAGTACTTAAAGATCTTAATATACATACATAAATCCGCTGATCCAGATGATACATCTCCCCTTCTTCTGAAGAGGTGTTCTTCCCCGCTGGCAAAACCACTGCGTAAGCTTTTTCATCAATACTACTCTTTAGGGCTCTCTCCGAGCAGACCGAAAACAGCATTTCTCCAGCCTTTCCTAAAAAAGGCGAATCTTCTTCCCTCACTTTCTACAGACCCATTGCGCTTACGTCCCTTCTTTCCAAGATAATGGAAACGCTGATAAACCGTCAGCTAATGACATATCTCAAAACACAAAAACTTGTCAATGACCGTCAGTATGGGTTTGGTAGCAACAGGTCCACTGGTCATTTGATGGTATGTCTCACCGAACAGTGGAACCAAAGCGTCCAGCAATCTGGTGAAAGCAAGGTAGTTGCGCTTGGCAGATTTTAGCATCAGGGTCGATGACTCTCTTTTTCAATGGATTATAAACTACTCGTACCTTCCGGAACATTCAATTCAAGTTGTCTTGGACGATTTCAAACCTAATATTCACAAAATAAATGCTGGTGTACCACAGGGCTCTGTTTTGTCTCCGACACTCTTTTTAGTTTTCATTAATGATCTCTTGTCCGCAACTTTTATTTCAATATATTCCCTTGCGAACGACAGTACTCTCTGATTTCATATTCATATCCGGACTCACGCCCCTGCTCTTCGGCTGTAGAACGGAAACGGTAGCAGTTGGGGAACTATCAACAGAATGGAATTTAATGCTTCCAAAACTCAATTCTGTCTGCTGTCGGTAAAGGGAAATTGAAATACGCAGCCATTAACCATGAATGGTACTAACATCGTCGGTACCGAGAAACGTTCTATTCCCACGTCGCTATAACTTGCAAAAAACAATGTACTTCGGTATCTCTCTTTTCTTCCTCCCTAAATTTTCTTCGCCCGTCTACAAACATTTTAAGGGTACACAAATCCCTTGAGCGCTCGCTCATTATAAAAAAAAAAAGTCCAACCAGACTTTTGCGGTTCGAACCAGAATGCTGGTCAAAGTCCTCAGAACCAGCTCATATTAATGAAGTTGCTAGTGAGCCGAATAACATAACACCTCGCAGCTGGTATATTTCATCGTTTGTGGTGATTGATGAGGCCATCAAACATGCTCACTTTGATGGCTTCAAGTTGCCTGGCTCCGACGACATATACCCAGTTATATTACAAAGAGGTAGAGATCAACTGCTGGTAACTCTGAAGAGAATCTTTATACTGAAAATCGGAAAAGCGGACTACACGCACGTCAAGAGCTTCAAGCCTATTAGGCTACGCGCAAAGTGATGTGAGAAGCGTTTATTTGCGGTAAAACTGTTATAAAAAAGGGTATCCTTATGCACATGCGCATAGTGAGGCGATATTTGATGCCACTCTGTGCTACAGCCGCGAGCTTTTCGCAAACCTCTCGCAAGCCTCTTGCACACAAACTTTTCTGACCACTTTTTCAAACGATTCTGTGCGAGTAGTATTAATTGTTGTTGTTGTTTTTTCTGATGCAATTTCGTTTGTTTTGAAGGAAAATCAAAATAAAGGAAAGAAAGTCTTTAAGTTATTGTATTTGGAACTGTACTTTGGTGGCAATTGTCGTAGAAGAAATGTAAAAGCTCTGTATTTCCGTGATAATTTTTGTGGTGAATTTCCACAATGTGAAATGAATTCAGAACAAATAATATTAGCAATTTTCGAAAGGCCTCTACTTTGGGATCAAATATATAAAAATTATCACAACAGAATTATTATCTCTTTAGAATTAAAAGAAAAAAGTACTCGTACGTTTTTTTTTTAAATTCATAGATGTGCATATATTTTTAAGTACTATCAACCTTATACTCGATTAGAGGTAAAGAAATTTCGTAAATTATCTCGGACAAATCGACCACGTTTTTTGGATACAACTGAAATAGATACAACTGCTTCTTCTAGATATTAGTTTCCCTAGCCATCTACGTCGATAATTGTATTGTGAAAAATGCAAAGGGCTTTCACAATTTGTTCTGCAAATTGTTCTTGGTGTGGTCACTTCGAATTATCTTCGAATCTTCGTGCGTTCATTAAAATACCCATTTTCTGGGTTGAGACATTTAGGGGGTACTGTCTCAGAACAGAAGCCATTGCAACAACGGATATGCTTCGTCGGCCAATACGACATGTGGCATAGGAATAGATGAATTTGGAAAAGCGTTGTCTTTCGGTAATATTATCCCTCTGGAACTAACCATTTCGAATAAGGCTGAAGAACTAAATGTTCCTCCATCGCTTTGCTTCCCATATCCTTCAACTTCTATCATTAAAAATTTGCAATGAGCGTCTGTTACAGCTTGAAGCATAATCGAAAAAAGTTTATGATAATTGTAGAACATTGTTCCGGAATAAGCAGGGCATTTAATACGGATGTGCTTTTCATCCAGGGTTCCTACACAATTTGGAAATTCCCACACACTCCAAAATTCTTTCGATATTTTTTCCATGTTTCTTCGGTCGGTTGTGGGTCGCAGAGTGGTCGACCAGTCTTATGAGGTATCCTTCACAATTTTTCTCATTGTACTTTCTCCCATCTCAAATGCAAATCATAACGCCCTGAATAAGGACCAGTTCGCGAAAAATCTGGAATTGTAAACAGAAAATTTATATAAACTTATACAATTTGTGAACATTTTATTTTCAGGGAACATTTAAAAAAAAGTGGAAGCATCTAAGGAACCAATTCCGGGTAGAACTAAAAAAAACTCCAACAGAGCGATCGGGTGATGAAGGCTGTGTTGTGCTTGGTCTTATTTCAAACTATTGTTTTTTTTTCAAAATCCAATGAAATGTCCCCCTTCATCCATAAACTTAAGGTCAAAAAGTGATGTTGAATCACCTAAAGAGCTAAACTCTTCAAGCTTGTCAGGGCTATTTTCAGAACACAGTGCGAAAATAATTGTCGAGCAAGAGGAACAAGTCAATCTAGAAAAAGAGGAAGAGGAAATTTTGGGAAAAGAAATTTGGAAGAAGACAATTTTGGGAGAGCTGAGCCTGGATGTTCGAAACTAGAAATCCCCGAGTCCATGAAGCCGAAATAATTAAAATTAAAAAAGGAAAGATACAGCCCTTTGAGCAGAAGCAAAACTGTAAAAAAGAGGAGGACGAATCCTTTTTTGTTAGCTTGCTCCCTAATGTAAGAAGACTACAGCATTTCTAAAAACTTAGCTCCAGGATGCAAGTTCAAAGAATTGTACACGATCTACTTTACAATCAAGCGCAAACACAAGCTATCACGCCAACAAATTTTACTTCGTCTAATTGTTCACACGGATTCTTTTACATCTACGCCAAATTGGTCGCAGAGGTCCAGCTATTCCATGCAACAATATTCTCCAGTTAGCGAGTCCTTTAGTACACCAGTGAATTGTGTTATTGACAACAGTGCACAATCAGCATTAGAAACACGCGCTCCCGCAATATTTCTTTCAGACAGTTTTGATAATTATAGTTAGAAGCCAAATTAAAACTACCTAATTTCATTTTATGTTTGAAGTTAAATGCGCTGTTTTTGTGTTAGTGATTTTTGTGCTTAGCGTTTGAAATTAATTTCTTCATAAAGTAAAAAATGAGTTATTTACCTCAAGGTTAGTATTTATAAGTCTCTCACTCGCTGTTATAGAATTTTTTACAAAATTACACAGTCCAGTTTCCTAATACCAGAGGTTAAAATTTTTCCCAAAATGTGATGAAATATTTTGAACAATATTTTTATATATTCTGAAAACTTTCTTTCCCATTTTTTTCTTTTCTTTTTAAATAAATTTCGTGCACTTTCCTTCTTTTTCTATTTTGTAGCTATTTAAAATATAAACTCTCGTTTAAAAACTCTTCTTCTGATAATGAATGGATCGCGATGAGTACCAGAACAGCACAGAACAGCTTCACTATGCGCACCATCTCGCACGTCACATCGCATCTCACATCTCGCATCGATTCTCGTATCGCATCGCTTTCTGCATCACTGTGAGCGTAGCCTAAGTCTGATTTCTCTCATGTTGAAGAGCATAGGGAGAATTGTCGAGATCCGCATGTACCAAACTGTTCTGTGAATACATTCTCTGTCTGAGATGCAACATGCTTACCAACGCTGAAGATCTTGCGGGAGTGCACTTCAAAATCTCGTAGACAGAATTGAAAGCGCACCCGACAAGCTGGAATACGCGCTTTGTATTTTCATCGACAATGAGGGTGCTTTTGTCAATGCAACTTTTGACGGCATGTGTATGTTAAATTGGCCATATAACACGGCGTAGACGGAATCACTAGTTTTGTGGATCAGAGCAATTCTGGTGGGTCCTATCCACCAGCATCGCTTTGACCCTGATTGCTGACATGGTGCATGGTGGTCGGTTCACTGCTTAACGCTCTCAGTAGTTCTGACGCATATGTACAAGCATAGCTGTACTGTCCGTTGGATGGTGTCTAGCGACTCTCTGCTCTAAATCGTAGGCAGCCCTAGATGTGATCGACAATTGGTGCACCAGAAATGGTGCTTTCAGTCAATGCAAAAATCAAAAGTGAGGTTGTTCTCTTTACGAGAAAGAGGAAGCTGATTGGTCTGACTTATCTAGTACTTGGAGGCATCACCATACAGAACTCCAAAGAAGCTAAGTATATGGGTGCCATCCTAGATAACAAACGAAAGCCTCTAAGTTGCTGTTGGCCTTCTGGCAGTGTAAACGAATTGACGGCAAGTCATGGGGCCTGTCACCGGGAAGAGTGCTTTGAATCTACACAGCTATGATAAAGTCAATTATACCCCATGCGTCGGGCGTCCAGTGTTACAAGGTCTTACGAAAATACGTCACTACTACTTTCACCAGACTCCAAAGGACCGTTTGTGTCGCCTTTTACTAGACTCCAAAGAACTGTTAGTGTCCCTAGCACGCCTGCCTTCGCTCTAGGTGCACGGTTGAACACATTTCATGGGCTGCAACCTCAAAACTATCCTCCGTTTAAAAAGAAGTCGTCTTTGGTATAATACGCAGTGCAGATTTGATGATCATGAGCGCAGACTCTGGTCGTATGAACATGCGTTCTAATACAATGACACCAGAACTCCTGCTGTGGTAGAAATACGAAATCGACTTTCCCTGTACTCAAGACTCGCTTCGGACAGAATCTGAGCCTGGAAGGGAATGAAGTCAGGTCCTCACAGCTGGCTCCAAAACTGATCTAGGGTACAGTGCTAGTGTCATCCTGGAGGACGAAAACGTTGGATTTCATTACTCGTTATGAAGCCTTGCGTCTGTCTTCCAAACGGAGGTAGACAAAATCCTGATGGCATCGAACTATATTGTGAAGAATCGGTGGAGTGGCTGAATCATTCGCGCCTGTAGCGACAGCCAAGCTGCGCTTAGGCCCTTGCTGAACCCTCTTACTACATCCAAGCTACTTTGATAATGCAAGACTTCAGTAAACGCGGTCTGAAGGCAAAATTCACTGAGTCTTGTCTGGGTCCCAATTCACAACGGGAAATGAAATCGTCAATGTACTTGATATTGCTATTGATTTTGCTTCAGTTTGATAACATTTACATTCGCCTAGTTAACAGACAACTATGAGTTCACTTCTTGATCCTCGTTTTGATAAAGTTGTGTAGTGCAAGAGCAATCGCGAAAATCTCCTCCTAAAAGACAGTTGCTCATCCATCTAAGGTATTGTAGTTTTCTGTCTACAATCCAGGTACAGCTATTGTTGTTGTTGAGTATTGCCGGCTCAGAGGATAGCTTTTCAGGATTCTGCCTCCTCAGATAGGGCCTCCAGTGACTGTTTGGTTTCATATGAGCACAAATGCAAATTCCATGACTCTCCACGCTCTAAGATTTCAGCGGGATGCCTCCTGTCCATCATCAGGAAAGACTGCACGCTGCTTAATCGCTTCTTGATGGTGCTCTACACTTAAGTGCCTGTGATGTTAGCTATGAGATTTGCGGTGAAACAGTGGAACACCACTTCCGGCCAATTGGGTACTCGGCGTTGGCATGATGGGTGCTGGTACTGTATTTTTCGGAAGACTGAGAAATTCTATTAAAAGGAACTTACATGGAGCACAATGGATTAGTCTGAATCCTGTACTCATTTCATTAATTGCGGGGTCTGAATCTTTTCCTAGTTTTCTTCGTTTTGCTTCATTTTTAAAAATATTAACTATTTAGTTTCTGTTTTGGTTGCAACTCTTCTGAAGAAAATTCTAAGTTTAAATGTATTTCTTTTTAAACAACGCCTTTATATGGTATTAATTTTTTTTATTTCAAACCACAAATTAAAAGCAATGAAGTACTTTGTTTTCAGTAATTTCTACAATAATATCTATGGAATGGTGGGGACATTTTCCGAAATAAACTACGCATTGCAAGCTCTAACATTGGTACGATAACGGACAAAGTTTCGAACTGGAAAATATATCACGACAACAAGAAATCGATATAATATGAGTTCGAGGTACCAAATGGTGAAATGTCGGAAACAGAGCCCGCTAGTTAAATTTGCGAACGATACATAGAAAATATATTATTACAGATTGAAGGTGCCATCATCTCGACGGCTGCACTCCTAGATAAATCCGTAAGCATATCAAAAATTGGTGATCGATTAATGGCACTAAAATTGCAAATTGAACACGAAACTTGGAATACTGCTAGCGAGTAGGCAATGAGTAATCAGAAAAACAAATATTTCGGAGCGAAGCAAATACCAGGAGAGCTAATGCCTTCCAACTGGATTAAAACAGACACGTCGGGGAATTCAAACTACGAATACAAAGACTCCCATCAGAACATAAAACTCAGCGGGGGAAGATATGTACACTAAAGTCTTGCAATCACAGGATCTTGTCATACTAAATTCGATATTTATTAAGTAAAACCGGCATTTGTTTCATATTGCAGAGGACACCAAACGCAGATAGACTACCATCTATGTTGTAGTGTAGTTGGAAAAAAGATTCTCATGTTATCTTACAAGAATTACTAACTGTCAACACTGAATTTTTTGTAAAACGACCAAAGCAAACCGGCATTAGTCGAGAAAATAAACATGCACAACTCAAAGCGGCTCCCAAATGACATAAGAAGAAGAACTAAGCGCTGAAGGTATGTTATATGGAACTACAGCTGAGAAAAATATTAAAGTGGTGGAAAAACTCTGCTCGGTGTTTCAAAAGGCCATATAAGAAAAATGTGGTCGTGGAACTATAAGACGAAAATGGCATTACACAACTTAAGGGAAGACTTTAAGGCATACATTAAGTACTGCGGAAATACCGAAACCCATAAGTTTTGAAGCGAAAAAAACACTAGCTGGGGCACAATAAGTATAGAGGCAATGAATCGGAATTTAGAAATGGCACCCTAATACTCGTAAGCCATAAGCAGGTGACAAGTAGTAGAGGAAGTACAATGTCAAGACACAGGTAAACTATTTTAAGATTACGGCACAACAAAGAAAAATTCGGAATAAGAAGACCCACTAACGCGAAACAACGAAGTTTTCAATAGATGTGTAGAATTCTTTAACGCGTTGCGCATGGAATTCCAAGTACTGGAACATGCAGTCAGTCCAGATCACGTACCCTTCGAAATATTTGCGACATCGGAAATCTTGCGCTTAAATGGTCGGCGATTTTGCTCAATAGAATGACGAAAGGCGATCGAACGCCTTTCCAGAGGGAGAGCTTTCTCGTTCCACTGCATAAAGTCAAAAGCGACATTGGAAATTCCAACAACTACCAATCGATGAAACTAATGTCGCATAATATGAAAATATACTTCAGATTTCTAAACAGTCGTCAGTGAGGCTTTGTGGCAGGCAAGTCGATATATGACGAGATTCAAGGTTTACGGATAATGATAGAGAACATCGCACCGTTTCGACAGATCTGTACGAGTATACCGTTTTCATCGACTTTTTATTTTTTTAGCAAAAAGAATTTAACACTCAAGTGGGTATGCCATGTGTTAAGTTTTTTGGAAAATGGGAGAAAGAAAGATGCTTGGGCTCAGTGGTTATTTCGCTCCATGGCTGGCATTCAATATTTAATGAGGTGACTAAATTCTTGGTGGAAGTTAGCTTGTTGTTGATTTCTAGTCAACTGCTCATCTTACTTTGGTTTTTGTTAATTGAAAAAAATTAATGTCTTTCGGGCGCGGTTGGTATTTGAATACCGACCTTTCCGATTTGAAAGCCAGTCCACTACCACTTGGGTAAGAAGAAGCATGACAAAGTTTCCCGAGATCTTATTTCTAAGTTCAAGTTGGAGTATCCCAAGCCAATGTACACAGTCTATTGCATTTTAACGTCATTTTATTGTGCGCAACACAGACTCTCTTAGAGAACAGCAACTTCCCTTCGATGCCATGATAGGACATTTATAAGCAACAATGTGGCAAACTGCCCTTCAGCATCTCTTAATAAGTGAATAATCGCGCTACAAATCGGTCGTACTTATACCGAATATCTGCATTGCCGTTTTTCTTAATCCGTAAATAGCATATTCTCAAAGAATCATCGTGTAAATGTTGCAAAAATGTAATTACTAAGGCTCCGTCGTTAGCCACCAAGGACGGTGTCGCGGACAGTGTCTGCGTAGGGTGACTTAAATGGTGCTAAAACTCCGCAGCAGTTTGTGATAGAAAAACGCCACTTTAACTTAAAGGTTTAGTTGTCGTTCCTCCAGTTTTGAGCTCACCCTTCGTAATGTTAGGCGATATACGAGAAATATAATAGACAAATGACAGCGATAGAAATGATTGTGTTACGAATATCAGAGGGTGTAACAAAAGCTGGTCTAATAAAAAGTATGCGCATTCGCGGGAGTCCCCATATTAAGAAATCGTTAGTGGACAAACTTGAGACTGGTTCATAGGAAAATCCCGTCCAAGAAGCAATAGAAGCTCATGTTGCCACCGTAGGTCAACGATGAAATCAAAAGAAAAGTAATTCGATAAATCAAATGAAAAAAAATATAAAGAAACTCTCGCCCTCATTAAAGAGGTAATCCATGATAGAGCGTCCTGATGAATGATTCTTAGGTCCACAAATTTATCCAAGCCCATAAAGGATAGTAATATCAATATCTGGCATTACATCTAATTATAAGAGTTGTTCTAAAAAATTTCCAACTGCTGACTGCCGTTTTACGGTGCGTAGAGACTACGTACTAATACTTAAGTTATGTTTTGAATTTATTGAGACGCTTCTCGTAAGCGGAGTTCATTTGATAAGATAGCATCTACGTTTATATTTTGTTCCGTAAAGCTTCAGTTTTTAAATTGAAGTGGAGGGAATTCTCCGTTCCTTTTATCAAAACTATAACATTCCGATAATGTTAGGTACAATAATTTCACACTTCGAGCAACTCTAGTTGCATCTTAGTTACCTTTCTTTCAGAATTGAAACAAACTCTTGTTTGTGAACTGAGGAAGGAATGTTACCGTTACAACTTTATCAATATCCGAATATAGGCTGCATTTCTTATTAAATAATTATGCATTTGTCTTCCAAGGGAAACACACAATCTTAAAGGTCGTGCATATCATTACCTCCAAATCCGTATCCCCAAAACCAAAATCCTCAGTATAAACTCGTTAAAAATATAATAATTTCCATGCGTTTAGTAGAGTATTTCGGACGTATCTAAGAAATTATGGTAACTTTGACCATCGAACAAGAAAAAAAAACGAGGAGAATATTTTATTCATATAATATAAGGTTATATTATACACTACATATACAAACATAAATAGGTATAGTACAAGCACTCCAATTCATCAGCAACATTCATACTTATTTTGAAATCAGAAATTGGTTGCCGATTGCTCGGCTTGAGTGGGTTTTTTATCAGAAATATAAGGAAACAGGAAAAAGAGTAGACAAAATTAGGACAGGATATTAAAAAAAAACAAGGAGGATGGGCTTGAAAAGGCGGAAACCCGGGGTAGAAAGGATTGATAAAACAGGAAGGTATCCTTTCATTTTTTTCTTTATCTAAAGGATGGACCACCATGAATGTGGCGAATAAAATCTTCATTTACATTTACAGTCAATAACAATTTTTGTCATAGAAAAATTCTTCGTGGAACAACGAGAAAATGACCGTTTAACAAAAAAAAATGCATATCTCGCATTACGTGATTTTTTTACAGTTATTATTCTAGCACAGCTTGTACAGAGATATGGTAGTTGATACCTTACTACTGAAATTACAATTGATCTAAGTGTGCTTTGTTTATTTATGAGTATACGAGGGCGGGTCAATAATTCCGTGCATTTTTGAATTTCTGACCTCTTTACTGAAACAGCAACACTGCTCCTGTCAACAGGCATTTGTCAGTTGACTCCTGTCAATATTTAAACTTGCTGCGTCAGTTAGTTTGTGTTTGACAGCTATTTTTATCAGACTACTCACTAATTTGAGGAGAAAATGGAAAAAAGTGAATTTCGTGTGCTTATTAAGCATTATTTCTTGCGAAAAAAAACCATTACCGAGACCAAGGTTAAGCTTGATAAATACTATGGGGACTCTGCACCATCGATTTCAATGGTAAAAAAGTGGTTTACTGAATTTCGTTGTGGCCGTACAAGCACTGAAGATGCCAAACGTCCTGGAGGCCCAGTTGAGGTCTCTACACCCGAAACAATCGAAAAAATTCACGATATGGTGTTGGCCGACCGAAGATTGAAAGTGCGAGAGATTGTGGAAGCCGTAGGGATCTCGCATGGCTCAGTGGTTTCAATTTTGAATGATCACTTGGGCATGAGAAAGCTTTCCGCAAGATGGGTGCCGCGTTTGCTCACAGTCGACCACAAACGCAATCGTGTAACAACTTCACAGGAAGGTTTGGCGTTGTTTAATCGCAATATGGAGGAGTTTTTGCGCCGTTTTGTAACCGTGGACGAAACATGGATCCATCACAACACACCAGAGAACAAACAACAGTCAAAACAGTGGGTTTCTAAGGGTGAATCGGCGCCAAAGAAGGCCAAGGTGGGTTTGTCAGCCAATAAAGTTATGGCGACTGTTTTTTGGGATGCACGCGGGATAATCCACATTGACTACCTTCAAAAGGGAAGAACGATCAATGGGGAATATTATGCCAACTTATTGGACCGATTCAATGACGATTTGAAAAAAAAACGACCTCATTTGGCCAAGAAAAAAGTTCTTTTCCACCAAGACAATGCAAGGGTGCACACATGTGCAGTTGCCATGGCAAAAATCCATGAATTGGGCTATGAATTGCTCCCTCATCCACCCTATTCTCCAGATTTGGCTCCGAGCGACTACTTCTTGTTCCCAAACCTGAAGAAATGGCTTGGTGGAAAAAGATTTGACTCCAATGATGAAGTCAGCTCGTCATTTTGAGGACCTCGACAAATCATTTTTTTTGGAAGGGATAAAAAAATTGGAGAAGCGTTGGACAAAGTGTATAGAGCTCAACTGAGACTACGTTGAAAAATAAAATAATTTTTTTATCAAAAAATCTGTGTTTTAATCCAAAAGTCACGGACTTATTGACCCGCCCTCGTATAAATTTAGAGGAAAAACTGTATGAAAAAACCTCAATACAAAAAAAAAGCATATAAGCAATTAAAAAGTATCGCAATTGAGACTTAACAAAAAGAATTACAAGGTATAAAACAAAAACAAAACAAAAATGTATAGTAATAATAATAATAATAATAAATAAATAAATAATCAAGCAAGTAAATAAATAAATGAATAAGCAAATAAATAAAACAATAAATAAATAATTAAATAAATTAAATAATAAATAGATAAATATGTGGATATATAATAAGTTGGTAAATAATCCGATAATACAATTTTATTAAAGAAAAGAATCAATTTACAATAATTCTAATCAATTTATAATAATTTACGTAATGACATTTAACTATACAATTTTCATTATGAATCTCAATCCTTCTCGCTATCTGAATGAGTCCCACGGTAGACTCAGCATCATTTTAAAAACTTTATTTCTGATGATTTGCAGTCCTTTGAAAAGAGTTTTAGCACAGTTTCCCCTAGCAGGGGAGACGTATGTAATCAGTGGTTGGAAAACTGTTTTGAAGATGATCATTTTGTTTTGCTTACTAATTAAAGATTTGCGATTTATCAAGGTATAAAGAATTTTAATTGCGATGTTTACTTTTTCTATTACATGCTTGATATGAGCGGCGAAAGTTAATTTCTGATCTAAGTACACCCCGAGGTACTTAACAGAATTAATACAACGTATATTGCAATTCTTCAAGTTAAGATTGCCCTGTGGACAAATGCAATTCAGTCTTTTTCTCGGGAAAAAAATAGCTTTTTTCAGCGTTTATTTTAATTTTCTAATGTTTGTAATATTTTTTCTACGATTGAACCTAATTCATGAGAGGAGTACTATATATTGAAAAATCGTCCGCATAAAGTGCTATATCACAGTTTGGGATGCTAAGTAGATTAGCTAGGTAAACGTTAAATAAATTCAGAGCAAGGACTGAGCCTTGGGGAACGACCGCTGATACTATTTTAGAAAAAAAGGAAGATCCTTTCAGGCCGACTAAAAATGTTCGATTACACAAAAAACTTTGAACGATTTTGACCAAGTATTTTGGACAATCAATTTTGATAAGCTTGTAAATAAGCCCTTTGTGTCAAACACAATCAAATGATTTTTCAATATTAAGTAAAACTATACCTAGCGACTTTTTTTGATAAAGTTGCTGCTTGACTTCCTTTGTAATTCTTAAAATTTGGTGAGACTTGTTGTGCTGTTTTCTGAAGCCAAACTGTACCTCTGACTAAATATTATTTGTACCTAGAAATGCATCAAGTTTTATTTTAATAACCCTTTCAAGTGTTTGGATAAGAAGGGTTATGACTGACTACGTTTTAAGATGGGAATAGCCTTAGCGTTTTTCCATTTCATGGGAAAGTACTGTAGTTTCAGACAAGCGTTTCTATTTAAGAATTACGAGGGCGTTTTTCGAGAGATTTTTGATAACTCGATTGTTAATAGTAACCAATCCAGGTGATTTTCGATTTTTCAGATTGGAAATTATAAATTCAATACCGTCTGTGGAGACGAAAACATTTGGATGGACTTAAATATGATTCGTTAAAAACATAAAGCGCATTGTCAACATCTGTGTCCAAAGAGGAATAGATATTATTTTGCGAGACATTGTGGTTTTGTAAGAAGGTTTCTGCTAATATTTCAGCTTTACTTTCATTGGAAGTCAGTAATGATCCATTTACATCAAAGCTGGGAATGTTGGTACAATACTTTTCTTTTTAGTCTTCTTAGAAGGCTTAGTATCGAGTGCAAGTAGTTTTCAGGGTGAATGACTCGAACTCCAACTTTTTAAAATGCTATATTTTTTTTATTTTTTGATAAATTTTATTGTGTCAAAACAAAAAATGTTGGAAAATACATCAATTTTCAAATTGTATCAGTAGTTTTCAATATGTCCATCTTTGGCACGATTAATGGCCTTAAGACGGCAGAAGACAGCATCGCACGCTGCACGAAAGTGGCTCTGCGGTATTTTGGCCCATTCCCGGCGAAGTGCTTGTTTGAGGTGATCCAAACTTTGATATTTTTTAGTGCCAACCTTCGCCTTCAAAATACCCTAGACAGAGAAATCCAACGGATTTGCATCCGGAGAATTTGCAATCCATTGTGTCGATGAAATGAATTGTGGAACATTGTTTTGTAACCAATCTTGGTTGACGCGCGCTTCGTGAGACGGTGCCGAGTCTTGTTGAAATGTCCACGGTCTCCGACTGAAATGATTGTTTGCCCAAGGCTTCAATACTGCCTCTAAGACAGTTTCACGGTATACGATCACATTAATTTTGACGCCACCGTCCAAAAATACGAGCGGAGATCGACCATCGGCGGTTATGGCGGCTCAAACCATCACCATTGGTGCTGCCTGCATTCTGGTGGCCGTCCGAAGGTGTAAATTTTCGAAGAACCTCTTTGGCAAGTAAACTCGATCATTTTGTTTGTTGACATATTGCTCGATAACAAATGGCGCCTCTTCGGAAAAACTAAATTCGGCAACTCACCACTTTCGTGCAAGCGTAGCAAATCCTTCGCTGTTTCGACTCTAACTTTTTTCTGTTTCTTTGTAAGATCGTGTGCTTTTTGGACCTTCAATGGCTTGAGCCCAAGCTGATTTTTCAGTATGTGTTGCATCCGTTCCAACGATATGTTGAGCTCACGAGCCATTTTTCTTCCACTTCGACGCGGATTTCACTCAATTCCAGCCTTCACTTTCCGAACCATTTCTGCCGATGTTGCTGTTTTTTTATGACCACCTCCATGGCGTTTTGCAACGCTGCCAGTATCACGGTAACGAGCTATGGTTCGAAACACAAATGATTTATTCACGTTGAGGTGCTGGAAGGCTCTAACGATAGCTACTTGTGGTTTTCCAACCAAATATAAATCAATCACACTATCATGTTTGAATTCCATCGCTGATAAAAATTTTTCAACAAAACTGAGACGGAAATCTTTTAAAAAGCTTGTAAATAATAAAATTACCTGTCATGTGTTTAAATTTGAGTTTACTATCATGAACGGTTTGGAAATTATAGCAGTCTAAAGCCGTTTGCAGTTCGAGTCATTCAGGGTGTAATTTTTTGTTCCACGAGAAATTTCTGTATTCTAAAACTTGTTCTTTAATTATAGGGTTTAAAATATTCATATTTTTGAAATCATTTACTAATCTATTCCTTTGCCAATGTCTTCTATAGGAGTTTCTTACTTTGATTAGATTTGGTATAATGAGGAAGTATAATTGCTCTTTTGGAAATTGGTTTTAGTGGGACTGAAGAATGGATGCTTTCGGTTAATTTGTTATCAAAACTTTCAACAAAGTTATCAATCTGGTAATAACTATTTATACATTCCAAATTTTTAGGACAATAATTAATATCATTAGAAAGATGATGTCTACACATAACCCAATTTGCGTTTTCATAGTCTAAATATTGCACTTTGTTCAACATTGGACTAGATAATATATCACAGCTGAGAGGCGGATGGTCTGAACTCAAAGCGTTATGTACGAGGGGTTTAGTAAGGAAAGCAGGCATATTTGTTAAGAAAAAATCTGAAGTAGACATAGAAAACCTACTATAAGCTGGTATGTAGGTAGGATTAGAAGGTCATGGCTGAATAGTTTTCTTAAGTCGCTTCTCCAACACTGTGCTTTGTTGAGATTAGAAGACCCGTCGAGAAAATATGTAGACAGAAAAAAATTTCAAATAAGTATTACCAACTTTTGAGTGTAATGTTGGTTCCAATATTTTCAATTACTTTTGTACATAAAGTTGGCAGTTTAAAGTGATCAATGCCGTTTTTACTAAGATGACAACGCCGCCGCCTCTTCTATTTATACGATCTTGTCGATAACATTTATAATTGCTACATGCAAACGAACCACCATCTAAACCGGTTTCACATAAAAGACATGTATTACATACTCGTATATCAACATTCAAATGGGAGAGGAAATTGAGAAATTCAATGTACTTGTTGCGAATGCCTCTTGCATTCCAGCATAAGAACTTAAGATTTGACTGACTATTATTTAATATTAGAATAGAGATATTTCATTGCAAGCTGCGCGATTACTTTAAATTCTGACATAAGAATAGATAGTTCCTCGTGAGAGAATAAATCGTTTTCGATTTGTTTGAAGACAACGGCGCTGAATGCTCTTGAATACAGTGCTGAATAGATGGCTAAGATGGAATAGATCGATTTCTGATTTGGTTTTACGATTATTTGGATATATTCCGTGCGACTTTTGTATGCTTGGTCTGTTGATTTATGGTTATCTCCGCAGTTCGCACATTTGGAGATTGCGGTGGAAATGCAGGTGTTTGTTTTGTTATTATCTGATCAATTTGCACAGAAGCTTTTTACATTACAGTGCTTTTTACCATGCCCCTACATTTGACAGTAAGATTGTTTTTGGCGCGTCTTTGGTATTCCCATCGGACTTGCGTGCGGAAGATCGATTTAATATTTTTACGAACATCGGCTAAACGGACTGAACCGTTTTTAAAATAGATAATAAAAAGGAATTCAATATACTTTTCATGTTGTTTTTAATCATTTTTACTTCTTTACACTTTAATCCAAGAGTAATTATCTCCGGCTTAAGAGAGTCGGTAGAGTACTCTTCTGGACCGAAAAGAATAACTTTAAATGACCTTTCGCTTTTGAGGTCATAAGAGAAAAATTGACACTTTTTTTTAATATTAACGCAGTGAGGAGAGGTGTATTGTATACGAATTAATTGATTCACAGAAAACGTTAATACCTATTGAAATCTTTCGAATAGAGTAAACAAAGCAAACAAAACAAACAAATATGAACAGTTTTTATGCAATATTTTTATTGGGGAAATTGGTATTTTTTCTCAGCTTGATCAGTATTGGCAGATAGACCTTCTCCATTATCACGGTGGGATTGAAGAGGTGCAAGTAATTACCCCGGCGAGACATTTTACTTGTCGAGGATATGGGATCCTCAAACGTATTAGCTCGACGCTTCGATGTATTGCTTGATTGAAGGTAGACGGACTATAAAAAATCAGATCGAACAATGCCAAAACACGTCTCACGACCGACTGAAGTCCAAGATGCTGAATCTGATGTGAAATCAGATACCGGTTCGTACAGACTGCTCAGCCGAGACATTGCTGCCAAGAGCCAAAACTTCATCGCGCGTAGGAATTAAACCTCTCAAGAATTGCATTTTTAAAAGATTTGAATATGCGCGCTTACAAAATTCAGTTAGCCTAGCAATTGAATCCTCCATCGCCGATTGGATGCACGAGAACACACAATAAGATTTTTCAAAGAAAATCATCTTCCGTAACGAGATCCATTTTTATATCGTACCACATGAAATGTCCGATTTTATAGTAAAAACTTAAAAGACAATATTATTTTTCCGTAAATTTTTATTAAATCAAAATAGAATCCGTTGGCATCTATGATATTCTTCCAACGTGATACAAGGTCAAATATTCCTTTTACGTTGAAGTGCAGGCTTTTTGAGGCAATGAAATCTTCAAATGCTTTTATTACCTCTGCTCGGTTCCGGAAGACCTTCTGTCGGCAAAATGAATCCAAATTGCGGAAAAGATGGTAATATGTGGGGAAATATAAGAAGAATACGGGGGATACTGAAGAATTTCAAATCCCAACTTCAACAGTTTTTGCGCCGTTACTTGTGAGGTATGGGGTCTAGCATTGTCATGCGAAAGGTTCGGACTGTGGCTATTGACCACCATAGGTTGCTTTTCAGCTAATTTGGCAAGCAATATGTCGATTTCCTCACAATATTTGATAGCGTCTATTGGTTCTTCGATGTCCACTAATTGTCACCATAACCTTTTTTGGGTGAAGATCGGGCTTGGTGTTGTGTTTTGGTTTTTCATCTGCATCCCACCACTGCCCAGATCTTTCATCACAGGTTACTATCCGGTGTAAAAACGGTTCGGTTTGGTTTCTTAATGTAAGCGATGTGCAGATTTCCAAGCGCCGTAATTTTTGGGAGCCGTTCAGTTCATGGGGTACCCACTTATCGAGTTTCTTTACCTTTCCTATGAGAACAAGGTGTCGACTTATTGTCATTGGGGATATTCCCATGCTTTGTGCAATCTACCGCATCGATTTTATTGGGTCGTCGTCAACTAACGTTTCCGGCTTCAAACGTTATTCATTGCCATTATGTCCCATTTTAATTGGGTTCGAATTTGAACTGCCCACAGCATGGTAAATAATTCCTAGGAAAAAAATTATGGTACTTGTGACGAACATGTCAAGCACATGTATCACTTTATTTTATAAAAAAGGAAAGAAAGAAATTCAACGTTCTGGCACAGATGTTCACTCGAGAACTTCTTTTTTCCGACTGAGCGAAAATCGGATATTTCTTGTGGTAGAACGCAATACAAGCGCCATTTGAGCCAATGGAAACACAAAAGAGATTGTTGAGGAATCACTGTTTGGTGTGATATTTGGTCAGGCGGAATTATTTGACCGTTTTTATTTTTCTGAAAATGGTGCCGGTGATCCTGTTGCTGTGAATGGTGAACGCTATCGTACCACAGAGTCAATGCAACAATAACTTTATTGCACGAGAAGTTCCGGAGACGTAATATCTCCTGAAACAGCGGTACCAATTGGCCACCGAAATCGTGCGATTTGAAACCCTTGGACGTCTTTCTTTGGGGTTGTCTCAAAAGTAAATTCTTTGCGAATAAGCCACTAACAATTGAAGAGCTAAGGAATTAAGTGCCAGCATGTTATGCTAAATTTGGACAAACGGATTTATATTGTATATGATATGCCATCGAAGCCGTGATGAACATTTGGCCTTTATCACCACCATCCAGGAAATGCAATGGAATGGGCCAGGCATATGGAGGATGGAATACTGTGATATATACTAGAGAAAGGAAACAGTGCTTATTCGGATGATGATTGACATATGCGGCAGATTTTGGCAAGAAGACTTAAACTTCCGACATGTGAGCATAAGCCTAATATGCGCCCATGTCCCTATGGAAGATGTCACCAAAGAATATTTCGAGGAGCTCCTTGACAAAACATATGAGCAATGTCCGAATTATGATTTTAAAATCGTACTAGGCGATTTTAACCCCCAAGTAAGAAAGGAGGATATCTTTGGTAGGACAGTTGGTAAACATGTCCTACTTGATGCCACATCTGGTAACGGAGTTAGGCTTATTGATTTTGCGGTGCGACAAAATATTATCGTACCAAGCACACGGTTTCCTCATCTCAATATGCACAAGGGGACACGGCGGTCTCCGGATCATCCAATCAAATCAAATTAATCATTTTGCATTCGACATATGTAAGGCAGCCAACACTGACTCGGATCACTACCTTGTTGCAGCCAAGGTGTGAATGAATGCGGATTTCCCAAGTTCTAAAACAAAGGAAAACTACTATCAGAAGATAAAACGTAGAAAAGCTGCAATCTAAAGGGGCGGGGGGGATCTTCGCGGAATGAGTATCTCGAAAACTCTCAAGAACTCCTATGCTGGAAGCACCAAGTACCAAAGACGAGTGGCAACGTTGCCAACGTGCCATGAGAGACACCTCAACTGATGTGATGGGTTTCACTGTACCACCACTACGAAATACCTGGTTGGATGAAGAATGCCCGCAAGCACATGCAGTTAAAAGAGAAGCCAACAAAACGGCGCTGCAACGAAGGACGATAGCTGCTCGTGAACTCTATGAGCAGAAGAGGTGGAAAGAACATTGGTTTCTCCGCTGGACCTGATGGCTCACCGGCCGAAGTATCAATATATTGTACCAATTCATTTCTCAGATGTGATCAGGCGAGTGTATACCTGATGAATGGAATCTCAGCACAAAAAAGGAGACCCCCTCAACTGCGCCAACTATAGAGGTATAAGCCTCCTTAATATGAGATACAAGATCTTGCCTGTCACATTATGGGATGGTATGAAGCCCTTCGTCAAGAACCTCGTTGGTCCTTATCAGTGCAGTTTCAGACCAGGAAAGCCCACAATCGACCAAATTTTCATACCCCAGCAGAGTTGTTCATTGGTTTTAAGGCCGCATATGACAGAGGGCAAAACTAAGTATACGCTGTCAACATCGACGAATTGAACACAACGTCACAATCGACAGCTATAATTTCAAGGTAGTAAATGACTTTGTCTACCTTGGATCTGCAGTAAGTTCTCCCAACAGCACCTCACCTTATGTGGCGCGCACAACTCGGAGTGCGCAGCTGGATGCTGTTAGTTAAAGGCCGGACTAACTGGAGATGCATGTTAGTTGCGGCACAGGCTCACATTGCTCTTTAGCGCCACCTAAGTATGTAAGTATGTTAAGTAATTGCTAATATAAGAAAAAATCAAAATCCTTCCAATGCAATAATTTTTTATTTGCTATTCTCATGGTAAAACCCAATTAGCCCACCCTGTAGCTGTCACAGTATAGAACCCGGTAGGCTTTTGTTTTGTGAATCCCTCTTAAAAGTGTTGACAGTCTTGGAACTTAGGGGAAAATAGTACATTATTAAGTGAGTTTCTTGTGTAGTAGTAAGCTTTGCGAAACTTGAGGCGGCTGGAACAGATCTAGGCCGCTCAAGGGTTTGGTTGGCTGGGGCCCCATTTCAGGCTATGCTATAATACAATTAGAAAGTAAGGTAAGAGAGTTTTTGATGATTCATTACTGGAAAGCTGCTCAATCTCCTCAATTTTGGTGCAAAATAGGTAAAATTGTAAAATAAATTCACAGGAATATATTTAGAAAAAGGTTATCGTTCTGATATACAGACATTATAGAACAATAAGTTCTGATATATTTTGCTTATCCCGTACATACATATACGAGGGGCGTTCAAGATATTCTCGGTATCGGGGTTGGTTGCATATATAAATTGACTTATTTGTCAAGTAACACTATTATTTTAGTGCATTCATGTAAAATTTAATATAAATGTGGTTATTAATTCGCGTTTTATCTCTAGTTAAACAGAATCATAATGGCAACTGAGGCGATGATGGTGAAAATTGAGCATCGCGCTGTAATTAAATTTCTCACTAAGCAAGGAAAAAGTAAAAAAACTATTCATGAAGAGATGGTGGCTGTTTACCAGGGTTCCGCACCTTTATTATCAACTGTGCCAAAGTGGCCAAATGAGTTCAAGAGAGGCAGAGAGAGCATTGAAGGCGACCCCCGCTCCGGCGCCCCGGCTACTGCTTGTACGGGAGAAAGCATCAAAGAAGTCGAAAAACTTGTTTTTGAGGATGCCCGAATAAAGGTGAAAATGATGGCAGAGATCACCAAGCTTTCAATTGGTACCATTCACACCATTCTTCATGACCATCTTAACCTTTCAAAGGTCAGTGCAAGGTGGGTGCCACGAATGCTCACAGCGCCTCAGAAAAAAGTGAGAATCGCATGCTGTAGAGAGCTTTTGGAGATGTGTAGTGAGAACGCGGACGGTGTTATGGATCGAATTGTTACTGGGGACGAAACATGGGTCCACCACTATGACCATGAAAGCAAACAAGAGTCCATGCAGTGGCATAAAAAAAGGAACAGACCCTCCGAAGAAGTTCAAAGTCACTCCATCTGCCGGGAAGCTCATGGCCACAGTTTTTTGGGACTCAAAGGGAATCTTGTTCATTGAGTACAAAAAAAAAGGCGAAACCATCAACGCCACATCCTACGCTTCCACTTTGCATAATTTGCGGGAGGAAATTAAAAAGAAAAGACGGGGTAAACTCGCAGCGGGTGTGTTGCTTCTTCATGACAACGCTCCTGTTCACACGGCGCGAGTTTCCAAGGCTGCTGCGCGAGATTGTGGTTTCGAAGAAATCCAACACCCACCCTATAGTCCAGACCTTGCCCCTAGTGATTATTTCCTGTATCCGGATTTGAAAAAATGTCTTCGTGGAAAAAGATTTTCGGATGATGAAGAACTCAAGTCGGTATTTTGCAGAGAAAGAGGAAATTTATTATTTTGAGGGTTTAAAAAAGCTTATCTCAAGATGTAACAAATGCATTGATGTTAGGGGAGATCATATTGAAAAATAAAAACAATTTAAATTGAATTCGCATTTTCCTTCATATCGATACCGAGAATATATTGAACGCCCCTCGTAATTTTCTTAGTTCATGCCAGGAGAACTTTAGACTATGTATAGATGTAATTGTAAGCAAACCAACTATCAATGAGTTTTTAAAGGGATTTGTAAAATCAGTGTAAATCTCAACATCGTTTTTGATGGCTGTGCTCTATAGAAATATCATAGGATAGACACTGACTGGGGTCAATCTGGCCTTTGTTGAAATTGTTCTCATCAATTGTGCGTATCTTACCTCCAAGTAGTAGCCCTCTGCTACTAGTTGGTGTCCGTCCGTCCTGCAGGTTGAGGACTATTTCGTTTCAGCAAATTCCCTACTACTGAAAAAAAGAATTAGCTTTAATAAAGGCGCAAGTTTCAAATATCAACAGGCTTCCTCATATAAGATCACGACCCGGGGCATCCACGAACTATGAATTGTACAGCTTAAAATCTTGAACCCGTCCTCAAGCTATATAAGGCAGTTATTGCATTATCGTTACCCAGAAGATATAATGGAAAGGATCTAAATTGCAAAAACTTGAAAGGCTTATTACAGATCAGTCACAAAAAATTGTACATGTTACGACTCGGATTCATCAAAGAAAATCGGTTAAACTTAATGGTAATTGACTTCAAGCCGATAAGTGATCACATTTGATCCACGTTGAGCCAACATTCCAAGATATCGGTATAATATGTGTACACGCCGCTACTGACTGTAAGTAAGGATCCCATGATCCCCTGGACATAGCTTACGGAGCCTTTCCGGAGTGTGATGTTAGAATTGTACTTGGGGACTCTAACGTCAAAATCAGTAAAGAAAACATCTTCTGTGGATACAGCCTCCACGACATGATAACAGATAATGGCTTCCGTCTAATCTATTTTACGGCAGCTCCTAATACGATAAGATAAGCACTACGTTTCTAAGACAACAAGCTGTGACTTTCCAGTTCGACGAAACACCAACCAAATCGACTAAGTGGAAATATACGCCACACACGCATCTTGCATTCTTGCAGGTGCAAGCATTCAGTGGAGTAAATGTCGGCTCTGAGCGCTTCCTTGTTGTAGCCAGATTTAGAGCTCGATAATCCAATGATAAAAAGTTGTAAACGGTCAAGAGAAAGAAATCCAACGTTGGAAGCCTTAGTGCGACTGGAGTTAGCCAGAACCAGCAGAGAGCTCTTGAGCTCCGCTGTGGATTCACCATCTACAAACGCCAACAATCTTTGAAGTTAGTAGAGAGATATCAGGAAAGAGGCATCCCAGATCAGCGTAGGCCACCAGCTATCACCGAAAAACACCCTTTAGTATGACGAGAAAATGTGACAAATGCACCCATATAAGCGATACACACACAACAAGATCAGCGAGGGAAGAGAAGGGAGGAAAAGAAGGCCTTTCGTAAAAAAGAATGGTCTTCGCAATTTCCCAGTTCACATATATCGAAGAAGCCCGTGATTGCAACAATTTTCGGGTGTTTGTTAGGAAATCTAAGCAACTGGCAGTTAACTTCAAGCACAGAACACAAGCTTTTCGAAGGACATCTAGCGCAGCGAATAGTATTCTATATTTTTTGAAGCAGCGCCTTCAGCAGCTACTTAATGAAATACATCAAGTAAAGAAGTTGTAGGACAAGAAAAGACCCTGTTTTCAGTCAATGAAGAAGCCATCGCACTTCCCAGTATAGAAGAGGTTCAGAACCAGCTATCAAAAAGCCGCAACAGTTGAGTGTTTTATTATAGAAGTGATGTTTTGGTAGGGTGCATGAGTCAGATCATCACCCAGATATTGCTGATTGAAAGCATGCCTGATGACTGGACTACCAGCTCTTTATGTCCCAAGAGAAAGGCGATACTATGTCGTCTAAGGACGAGTCATATCCCTGCTTTATGTTGCATATCGGATCCTATATAACATATTGTGTGAACGTATCAAGCCTTTATGCAAAAGACTGATCTGCACATACCATTCGGCCTTCCGGACGGTCAGATCGACTAAATACAGGAAATTTTAAGGTGTGACTCACCATCTATTTATCGACTTCAAAACCTCAGAGGTTTTGTGGAAATTTTTAGTCAAGTATGAATTATGTCACAAAAGTTAAAAGGTCGTCCGTTAGCAGCTATCCATATAGTTGAATAAATCAGTCTACGAGTAAATGCATTAATTCTAAAGCACATACAGGATGACCACTCTTACAATTGAAACGATCATTGAGATCAGATTTCATGACAAATTTGATGAGTCTATTCATGATGCTAGGAATTAGTATTATATTGGCTTGAAATTTATAGAGCACTTAAGCAATTGAAATTCTGTGTTAAAATATTGTAATGAAACTCCTTTTCAGATTGAAATCACATTCAGTTAAAGTGATCTAATCAAAATATTGCGATAATTCGACAAAACTGCATCAGAACGATTATATGTATATGTATTGAAAGTACTCATATATATTCTTATTTGCCGAAATTTAGGGAAAAGGTGTGACGCTTTCTTAGTTCGGTAAACCGGAAGAAAAAATGAATTAACAACTAGTTCCAGTATTGTGTCCATTACCTGTTCAAAGAAATACTATCTAATTTGGAGACTGGCTTGTTTGACCGTATCAAAAAATATAAGATATGTACGGAACTACCAGTATTTTAATTGTTTTTCGATGAATGGAGAAATTGTTTTTCAATATTTATAAGATTCGTACTTATTTTACTTCGACCAAGTATCCATATCTCCACAAATATCCATTATTCTAGAACCATTCCAATGCAGCATAAGTAATATCGTCATATCAATTTGTTCTGTTCGGGTTCATCAAAGGTACCCGAATCATCAGAATTCATGGAATTTGTTATCACTCGCACCAATCATTTATAATTTAATTTTACCGCTGTAATTTTTGGAGAATATTTCAGTCTTCATTATGCCGAAATGGAATGGGATTGCATAGACATTCAGTCAGATATACAAGCAGACAAACAGACAGACATTCATACGTACGGAAATGGAAGAAATCGGCAAAATGAGTTGGTACAATTTCCATCAAAGCGCTGCTCTTTTTGGGTTCATGAGTCAATTGAAGGAAATGCCTGAAAAAAGGAGGCTCTGACGGGGGTCGTATCGTAATCAATAATTCAATATCTACTCGTACTCGTACCAAGTCGGTAGGAGGGAATATGATACATGTTACTGAATTCTGCTCCACGGATTCAACATTTCATAAATAATTTAACATAAAACCAAAGGGAATGTGTTCTGTGAGTGAGTGAGCTCACTAGCTAGAGTGAGCTCTGTAATGTGTTTTAAATATTTTTATTTGGGGTATCAATTAATTTAAACCCAATAAATCTGGGTAGGTATGTGTTTTTATTACAATCGCTTTTTGAAAGCAGATTTTATGTATACATATATAGAAATATGTTTTGGTAACCTAAAAGAAGATTTAAGTAATGAGAAGTATTGTACAATAGTAATGTTCTGCGAAAAGAAGAGAGGAATATTTACAGAATAGATAAAATTCAAATCTAGGACAGTTTAATCACTAGAACAGGCCGACAAATTCGAAATAATTCCTTGTGTGTACCAATTATGATTGTTCATAAAACTTTGATTTTTTAGGACCAGCCACCAAGAATGAAGTAATCCAGCCATCACGCTTCTTCTTCCATATCATGAATTTCTATTGGAATTGCAAAACCATTTTTTTTAAAATAAATTAAATCTAATTATTTACAGTCAGTACAGTGCAATGGGTGCAACGAAAAAAGGGCGAAATGCCAGAATGATGCATACATGGTAAGGGACGAGTGTTGCGTTTGCTCAGCACTAAAGTGTCGCGGCACTAACGTATTTGACAGATCTGCCAGCGAGCCTCACCACCCAACGTGGCGCCAGAATATTGCGACCTGCAAACTACAATAAATAATTTTGTGAATCGATGCAAATTTAATACATAACTCATTTATTATTTCTTTTAATGCACAAAGATTACAAATCTTATGGTCTTTTCGCGATGGCCGCCAATGTGAAAAGACAGAATCTAGAAGAGGCTGGTTTGCCTGGTATGTCCTTCGATGAACCTACCTCCTTGTCTGGTCTGACATCTAGGGGAGCTGGGCCTTTGGTAAATGCCTGATTGGATAGCTGATATTTGATATTGGATGCCTGATAATTGTCCATCTTTAGCCATCTTTGTTTCAATGACGCGCCCTTTAGCTAACAATTCTGAGGACTGCATGGACCCACTCTTAAAATAATGTCATTGCTTATGAACGAGAGTATAATTTGTATTGTGGTTGAATTTTGTTAAGTATGTATGTTGGAATTAATGATTTTATACCTACCCAAAGTCTTCAGGTGCTGTGATGTGACGATGATTAATGCCTAGTATGTACAATAGCGGGTGGTTATGTGAAGTGTGATACGATTAAAAGCAAAACTATTCACAATTTTATTTACGCTACAAATTTACTTTATTAATCCATTACGAGTAGATAGAACACACGGATCAAGCAAGAAATTATGTTTCGTTGGCAGTTTAACAGCAAATGAATGTATAGTATAAGAAAAAAAAATTGAATAAAGTGAGTAGGGCAAAATCATGACAAAAAGAGTAAGGACACAAACGAAGTTTGAGTGAAAAGAGATGAACTTGGGTGAAGGGAATGTTATTGAGTGTTTTATGATGATGATGATTTGATGGTTTCTAACCTGTACTCATTTTTCATTGGCTTAACTGGGGTAAACCACTTTGTCCTTCTAGTTATGGTAGGTATGTATACGGCTGCCCAGCGCTACCAAAACTCTTGCGCATATCTTCGCGATATCAACCAATTGCGTCTAAGCACATCATTGTCATCGTCAAATAAGTCCCATGGCCTTGAACCTCTAGAAGAGCGCAAGAGAAAATGATTGGGTGTGATAGCTTCCTCATTGGGAGAGTTCACAATGTTTTCTACTTCTAACAACATACTTCTCAGCAGCTCATCGGTTGGAGTACGGCTTGGGTTAATTTGACGCAACACGGATTTCACAGAGCGAACAAGCAATTCCCACCTTCCGCCTATATGTCGTGACCCCTTTTGCTTTTCGTTCCACTAAAATTTGTACCTTTACCGCTGAAAAATATGACCGATGTTCCTCGACGAGCCATAAAACTGCTTATCGCCAATGTCCAGGAGTCCGTGGTCAGCGAATGGGCGATCTCAATATGAAATTACCAAGTTGTCATGCATGTCAACTACACTTCGTACCTCTTTTCAGTCCTACACAGGTTAACAACACACACTTGCACGAAGATGGGCGACAATATAAAAGTATCCGGCAAGCTGGGAGCTGGGCCATCGTGGGAGGACGGGCTTCTGACTTGTCATTCTTGCGTCATTCACATTCCCTTCGCACTTTTCATGATGATATATGTTGGGATAAGAGTTGTTATATGATGCTGTTGTAGCGAGATTATTGGCCGCCTAATATCTGCATACGTTTTTAAGTATCTCTTAATTTTGCTACTGGCCCTAAAAGCTTCGTATTCGTCTAATAGTGAATATAGGGAGATAAGTGAATTCGATTTGTCAACTCGGCCGCCAGAACCTAAGCATAGTACATCATCAGCAAAAACATCCCATTAAGCCTTCTTAAAGAACCCGTTCGGCATCTTGGAACTCGGAGCGACTTAGTTTTGTTAGCTTTGCTTCAATTTTGCTAGCATATTTGATATGAATCGAAAACTCGTGCACCAAAATGGAGCAGTCGCAACCATTTAAAAAACTTGATAGTGATATATTTTACTGAAATACTTGGCAGCAAAAATTGGGAAAAATTTGTGTTTCGTGAATATTTTATCGAAACAATTAAACGTCATTTCTTGTATTGTCGTGAAACGGGTCATCCCATCCGACTCCGCTGCGCCAAATTTCCTGTACCAAAATCTTGACGCACATTAGAAAGTTCGCCTAGAGAGAATCCGGAGCACTTTGCGTTTCGTTGGGAATCTCATACCCAGCAGCGCATCTTCATTTCTTGAATTCGTTTGATAAATAGTCATTACGGATACATCACCAAATCCCAAAAACTTTCTCAGTCTCCAGCTCGGCTTTTGTGTTGAAATTAACTTCATCGGTAGATACAGAGTGCAATGCTTCATTTACTGCTTTAGAGTTGGAAATTCAATTCCGTATGTGGAATCATCCCTGCTGGTGAATGTATCGTATTTCATTTGCTAGTTTTATTGCCTCCTGCTCTGTGTCCAGCAAGGGGGAATTTGGCTTCAAACCCTTTAGCGTTTTCATTTTTAACATATTGCACGCTGCTAGGCGAGCAAGTTGCGCCGAAGGTCATGACCATCACATCATACTCTTCCAAGTTGTTGTTGTCCTGGTTAAACTATATGAAACGCCGGTAATTTTGGTCTTGTTCTCGTATTCGAGTTTGGTAAAACATTTCGCATATCACCTCTCACGAAATTTAAATATAACAGCAATAAAAGGTGTCAGTCAGCAACATTGGAATTTAAGGATACTCCTTGAAACTTTGCTGCAGCATGCTATATCAGGGGTACGTTTCCACGTTTCCAGGTTTATTTTTGGGTTTTTTTATTGAAAAATTTTTAGATACCCTGATAGCATTCATCCTGCTGAAATCTCCTCCGGCGAAAGCCTTCTTATCCTTTGTCAACGAAGCTTGCCATCTTTCAGTGAATTTCGTGCGTTAGCTATGAGCATCACGAGGCATGAACTGCTGTAGGCATACCTGGCGTCTTCTTGCTATTGAAAAACTCTCTGGAAGGCCAAATTGGTTGTATATCCATAGTAATCCCGTCTCGAAACGGCCATCTTTGCGCTAAGTGCAACAGATCGATAGCTCGTTGGTCATCAGAAGACTGGAGAATATGGGTGGAATTAATGATCCTAAACTCTAAGGTGAGAAAAAATTCTTTTACTAGGCGCTCCAACTAAAAGTCGTTCCCCCGGTTGAAATATGGAAGTGGAACAAACTTGTTTTGACCGCAACCGGCTCATCCGATTTCCCCTACTTGCATTTGAGTGGCAGCCCCAAATTCCAATTATTAAGCCCAGTTAGCAATCGAGGAGAAGCGTAAGATGTAGGTATAAGATTTAATTGGAACATTCTCCAAATGCCTATAATACTTTCGAAGACTTTCGGCGTTAATCGTTTGTAGCGGTAGCTGAAATTCATTCACCTTCTGCACGTTTGTGAGTGGGTATGTCTTACTGTCCATGCCGATACCAGAAATATGAAAACTTAGCACTGTAGAATCGTTCTCGTATCGATGTGTGTTGGAAGTCAATCTGTGATATACTGGGTCATGCCTCCCATGGACGTAAAACAAATCTTCTATCTTGTTTTTCATTAACGTCAGTGAGAATCCGTGCGTCATTAAAAAAGGAGTAGGCTTTTATTTGAACATCATTACTGTGAAGGGTTACTGGAATTATACTGGAATTTCTCGATCAGTTCTTGTAAGAGCATAGGGTTGTTTACGTGGACATACATTTTGTACAGAGATTGGAAATTCACTAAAGTGTCCAACGGTTCCACTTTGGGGGGCGATGTTGCCTAGATTTTTCGATGTAGTGAGTTCAGAATGAGCTCAGTTCGCCCAAACATTATTCTTAGAGTAGATATTACCCGTCGTACAAGGCTGGGTAAATATTGTAGAGTGTGGACAGATTTTAGAGCTTCATATTTAAGTAGTCTTTGTAGCCGCACTAGATTTTGCTCATCCAAAAATCAACAGAGCTATGTTGTACGTTTACAGTAAGAAATAAAAGTAAGCCTGTCTTTGGGATCACCGCTACTGATGAGAAAATCTGAAAAGTCTGCGGCGGCTCAATACAAACTCTATCTGCGAACTTTTTATGATATTGGCTTGATAATGTTGCCCCAGTGTAGATGTTTCGCTGCAATAGATGAGAGTCTGTTGTTTATGGGCGGATTCTCTAGTTGAACGCGGAGGTTGGAAAATTGACTACTGACCGTGTGGTAATCCAGGTATAAACTCGTTTAGTAAAGCTGATGAGTGATTGGGTTCCGTGAAATAAGGTCAAATGCAAAACTTGGCCCTTATTTCGGTTTGTGAAAGTAAAATAAGGCTAAACGAATTTACTAATCCAAAGTGAAATAAGGCCAAATCATCAAAATGTTTATTTATTAAAAAAAAAATTCTGTCAAGGTCAGATCCTTTTACCGTATTTTACTTCTTTAGTTAACTTTATTTCAAGACCTGTTGCTTGGCGGAATCTTCGTGCGTTGAAAATTTAACAGATTCACGATAGGTTTACGTTTATTTTTCTGGGTATTAATTCAAATTTGTTATAATTCAAATTTGTACATATTTATAAAATACGCTAGGAGTTTTACTTACCAATTTGTGTCCGCACGACGACGCCTAACCAAGTGAAAAGAAGGAAACTGATGCATGTGTACTTTTATATAGCAGCCATATTTTCTGCTGGCTTAGAAACTATACGAGTTCAGTGGATCTTCCTTAGGCGTGTTCATGCGGGCAACAAATTGGTATTACAATTCATCTAGTACAACTACGAGTATGTCGATAACAAGACTTTTTAAAAAGGAACACAACGTACTATATTTCCTGCAACATATTACTTAATACAAACGGTTTATCTTATCAGGTAAGCAAAATTGGCCTTATTTTACGACACCAAGTGATTTTGCCTTTGATCTCAGATCAGAATTGATTTTTGACGTGCATTCTGTAAGCTTTGCATGCGCCATTGTTGATGCTGATGTGGCAGATTCACGTTAGTACCCAGCCACGTGGTTAAAAAATTGGTCGCATGGCTTGTGGGGTTCAACGAATTGGGCACTGTTTGCTATCCGTCTCCTCGGTATGCTCTCGTTGAGTCTCGTGTATGTGCAATCCACCCATGATTCTTACCATTTCTTATTGTAGAGATATCATCATCACTGCTGGTACTCTCCTCTGCATACTGATCTAAAGGCTGATATTTTTTTTAACTTGATACCCCTTGTTTCTATTCTGTCTTAATAAGGATTCTGCAGCTCAAGTCCTAACCTTGTTGACGAGATGACACAGCTAAGATATAATAGATATGTGTATGTTTTTCAGAGACGCTCGCCTAAGTTTTGCTATACCTATGTACTCGTATATGCGCCCTTGGGCAATGTTCGTCGGTTGCATTACTGGAGTGTTTCATTCAAAATGTTTGCGGGTTGAATAATCGTATGCAGATGACACATGTGGGGCGTTCATACAATATGGGGCTTATGAGGCGCCAGATAGGAATTTTGAGACTGTGGGAGTAGTATGGCTGGCGCTTTGAGGACGAGGCGCCAGTGCAGTTGGCGTGGAATATATCCATTCTTCTGTACACGTAGTCCTGGTTCTTAATGGAGCTATCAATCCCGGTACATATAAAATGGAACCATAAATCAGATCTATCATGTGCCACCAAATTGTCCAACGAATCATTGTCATCGTACAATTAGTAATTGGACTCCGCTGCTGCATTTGATTTCGTTGATATTGAATTGTTGACGAAAAGTACATACAATTTGTGTGAATGTTACGATCTGCAACTATTAAGAGCTGCTCTGACCTGCAACAAGATAAATTTGTGAATACATAATTCATTTATTATTTTTTTTAATATACAAAGATTATAAATGCTATGGTTTTTCCCTTAATTTCAAAACAAAGTATCTGCATGAGGTTGGTTGGCAGGGCTGTCAAATGCGATAGAGCTGCAAAACTTTAGTGTTGATCAAACGCAACAGGATTACCATAGCAATATTGCTTCCATAAGCCCGTGAAAAGACCAATGAGTGTTGTACCTGAATACCTGTGGCATCAATATAAGCAAGAAATCACAAATTGTGATTGCGGTGTGGTAGGTATCATTTGAATACCGGACGAAACCCTTGGCTTCACGAAAACAAAATGGTTCTAGCGGCATTGGATGAAAACGATTCTAAAAACAACACGGCTTTGGAAGCTGTCGATTTACTGGAAGTGTTAGTTAAATAAGCATGTGAAAAATGAACGCCAACTGCCACTAGTTACGCACTCTAGGATAGTTGAGAACGAAGGAGAGGACTTCTGAAAATATTGTTGTCATCGCGTTCGCAAATAGTAGAACCTTGGGAACTTCTGCATCTGGAGTTTTTCCCAATTCTCTAAGATTTCGTTTTGGAACATTTGCCATTACTTGTTGGCAAAGCACGGACATACGAAATATGTTGTTTCTGACTTTGAAATGTATGGTTTGGTAAATGAATAAAAGACTGTTGTCAGTCATTAACTTGTCAGCGGCAATTTATAATCGTAAGATCTAAAGACGGCAGGTAAGGGAAATTCGCTACAACAAGCAAAGGTAGTTTCATAGGCCCCCGCGCCTAGAGCACCGGAACCAGTAACTGACATGCTAGCTATCTTACTCTCAAATCAGGGGCAGATAACTCAGCTTCAACGTCCGATAACATAGCAGGCTACGCGAGTAGATCAAATATACGCACTGCTGCCGAGCGTAATGCACCTCCAGCCGTAATGAGTACGTCCATGGCGGAGCAAACCCTGAAGGTCCTTGCAGTGAATGTTAATTCACTGATTAGATTCGAACGAAGACCCACACTATTTAAGTTGTTTAAATACCAAGCCCCTGATGTACTTTTGGTTAACGAAACTAAGCTTACCAAAAGACCCAAAATGAGGCACAGAAGATATAAAATAGTGCGAAGAAACCGACATAATTCCATTCAAGGAGGAGGCGTTGCGATCTTTGTAAAAAAAGGTTTGCGTTTTAAAAGAATATAGAGTCGTGTAGTACGTGGGTTCCAGGTGTTGGAAGCATGCGTCGTGTATATCCCTCTCCGTAGTAGAAAGCGGTTATACATGGTGTCTGTTTACGCACCTAAGGTTAATCACCATCAGAACTCGAGATACTTTTTCGATTCCTAAGGCTATTAAGGAGAATTATTTTATTATCGGCGGAGATTTTAACACCAACACAGAGATTGGGGAAATAATACACCAAATACTAGAGGGAACCTACTATTCGATTGGTGGGGTCAGCATAGTTTAATGTACCTACTCGGCCTTAAGGCAACGGAGAGTTCATCTTTTCCTATTTGGATCTCCTCATGTTCGACACTCGAATTGAACTAACAAGCACTAACTAACATACCATGAACTGTCTACGCACTTTCGTGTATGACAGTGATCATTGCGGTCTCAGCACCGAAATAACTGTCCCCAAGGAAACTGCGGAATTAGAAGAGTTTGTTGGCATATTAAGGTGCATTGGACACACTTCTCTAGTACACTGACGAGAGCATTCTCCTCGAATTCGCTCTATCCACCGTCCAATAGAGATTTGTCAAGGGAGAAATTTTCCAGGAAGTGTACAAAGCGAATGACATCATTGGCCCGAAACACGACCTGAAAAATCGAGTCCTTGTACACAATTTCCAACTTCGAAATGAAATTGTGAACTGGCGATTCGAGAGTTTGAGTTTCACCCAGTTCAGTGACGAGAATATGGCAAATAATGTCATCGCCGACGATAGGGTACTACTCCCGTTTATTTCTAAGGAAGAGCTCCGAACGATTTTCGGATCACTTAGAAGTAAGAAAACAGTGGGAACCGGTGAAATACCGAATATTGTACTTCGACATCTCCCACTAGAAGCGGTGGACATTTATAGCAACCTGTTTAATAATGCAAAGAATAATGCCCATTTTCGAAAAGGTGACTAAGTGGTTTGAAGACAAACATATAGTTCCGGATAATCAATTCAGCTTTAAAGTGTGGCATGATGTCATTCATACCACTTTTAAACTGGTTTCTGATATCCAATGGAACAAAGGCAAGAACCAGTGTACTGGTGCCTAGTTGATTCACTTGGAAAAAGTCTTCGATACCGTACGGTTAGAGTGACTCTTTTTTAAGCTGAGCAGTTTGGGCATTAGCAAACCACAGCTGTATATTCTTTAATATGTTAGCAGATAGACAGTTCATAGTGAAAAATGGCGACGTGACTTCTGAACATTTCATATTAAAAACGGTCTGCAACAAGGTGCGGTAAATTCGCTGATCCTATTCGACACAAGTGTTCTGATAGGTTCACTTCACTATGCCATAGCGTATGCAGACGACTTAATCGGGTCTGCCCAAAAATCGAGATCCATTAATATACTATTGCAACGTGACCTCGGTAAAATTAAACGATAGTGCGTTGACTAGAAGTGAAAGACCAACTTTCAGGAATCGGAAACCATTTTATTTAGGACGCCTTTGTATAGGGCCTCTAGTGACACCAGAAAGAATTGGTGGAAGTTTTCAATCATGGGACAACATGGACAGATTGTCGAAGAAGATCCCAGATATCTTGGGATCTGGCTACATCAATATCTATATTTTAACAAACATATAGATGTCGTTCTGGCGAGAGCCAAAGGTGCTTTTGCCCTAACAAAGAGCCAACTATATGCGAGGGTGAAAGTGATCTGCTACATGGACCTTAACCGGCCTATGCTTGTATTTGGATGTACCGTGTGGTTCAACGTGAGATCAAGTTTATTGGAAAAGATTCGGGTGTTTGAGAGGGCTTGCCTCCGCTTATACAGAACACCAGAGTCTCAATATATAAAACTCGATTCTACTGAGGTTTTGCGCAATGGACAATTTTGTTTTTAAGCTAAGTTGAAGGCACATTGCAAGAGCAATAACCTCATCGAAGAACCTGATCTCCGGGGCTTACTACCCCAATTATAATACATATATGTATCATGAGAGAGAACGCTTTAACGGCTTGATTCCTCCAGAAGCGTTCCTCTACCTCGATGAGAAAGGTCTGATCCAGGACAGATTAGCGTTACTGTTAATTTACCACGTCACTCGAACAGCTGCGGACAAGAGACTAAACGATGCCAGAGACGTCGCACATGGCAGTGCAGAGCGTCTCCAGTTCAGTAGGGCGGTAGGGAGTCGCTACATGAGGGATGATTTTCGGCAGCAGAACCAATTTTGGTGGCTTGTTGAATGAGAGGAAGCTCCTTCGTCGAATTCTTCTATTATAAGATAGCTTCACTAGGAAGCAAAGTCGGTTAGCCCAGTTTTTTAGCCGTGGCCGGCGTACATAGATTTAAGTAGGATTACTATAGGGTAGATATAAGAAAAAAAAATTACAAAAATATAAGAAATAAATAAATAAATAAATTAAAAAATAAAAAAGAAGGGTTCCAAAAAAAAATAAAAATTATAAAAGAACAAAGAGGTGGTTAACAACTTCTCTTAAAGTGTAATTCATCGCAACAGAAAAATTAATTGTATGATATACAGGTTGAGTTTTTTAACTTGAGACATCCAAATTACTCAAAAAATACGCGATATCGCGAAAAATGTTTCAGACAAAAGTCACAAGGTTCTGAAGGGGACATAATATGGTGACCACGAGTTTGACCTTGAGACCCATTTTCAAGGTCAAACGAAGGTCACTTTTGATTTTTCAAATGATAATTCCTGATTTTCATTGCTCAGTTGTATTCCTCATTGGGGCACACGACTTTGTCTCAAAGGTCTTATTCATTCAGTGCTAGATACCACTGCACTGGCACGCCTAAATCAGTAATCGGTTTCCAACGTTGTTAGGGTGTTAGAAGGTCGAGATTTGTTTTGAGGAACTGATTATTATTAGTAACGTTTTCCAGATTAATAATGCAGGCTATTTCAATTCAAGAGAAAATTGAAATAATATTGATTTATGGAGAAAGTGGAAGGAACATCGATGGTGCTGTTGCTCTTTACGCCCAACGTTTCCCAGACCAGATACGATCACGCGTTTCCTTTTATCGGGTCATCCAACAATTCACTGGTAAAGGAAGTGTGCAACGAAGAAAAGGAATAGTTCAGATAGGGTGGCTGTTGAGGACAATGAAATAGCAGTGTTAGCTGCCGTTGCACACGATCCTCACATTAGCACTCGCCAAATAAGTCGTGAATCAGGAATTTCTCAAACGACTGTCTGTAAGATATTACATCGGCATAAATACCATCCTCATCATGTTTCAATGCATCAAGAACTTTCTAGTGAGGATTTTCGCAACCGGGTTTCCTTTTGTCAATAGGCACTTCAACAAATTGATTGAACGAGGCCCCCTTTTCTTCGCCAAGGTGTTATTCTCTGATGAGTCGACTTTCACCAATCACGGTACGGTCAATCGACATAATATGCATTACTCGGCTACCGAAAACCCTCTTTGGTTGCGACAAGTTGAACGCCAGCACCCTTGGAATGTTAATGTTTGGGCGGGAATTATTGGGGATAAATTAATAGGTCCATATTTTATTGAAGGCAACATGAATGGCGAAAAGTATGCAAACTTCTTGCGGGACCATCTTCCAGTATTACTAGAAGAACTGCCATTGCAGTTGCGACAAACAATGTGGTTTCAACATGATGGTTGTCCAGCCCATTATTCCCAAGTAGCCTGGGGCGTATTAAACAATGTTTACCATCAACGATGGATCGGACGAGGGGGTCCGAGGCAATCACCTGATTTTACGTCACTTGATTTCTTCTTGTGGGGCTACTTAAAAAGTGAGGTTTACAGAAAAAAGCCAACAGCACGTGAGGACATGAAAAGACGAATAACTGAAGCTTGCCGGAAGATTACGCCAGAAATACTTCTCAGTTCTGTTGGTTCGTTTAGAGCGCGGATAGACAAGTGTATTGAAGTGAATGATCACATTTTCGAGCATTTGTTGAAATAGTCTCGGGAAATAATCGTCGAAATGGGAAGAATTCAGTGATTCAACAGTGGGAGGCAAGGGACCCACTCTAATTAATCACCCCGAAGGAAACAAAATACTGCTACGTCCACGTCGTTGTTTCTGGGTTATGGTAAGCTCAGTATGTAAAAACAAATGACAAGCCTACGAGCAATACGACTGAGCAATGAAAATCAGGAATTATCATTTGAAAAATCAAAAGTGACCTTCGTTTGACCTTGAAAATGGGTCTCAAAGTCAAACTCGTGGTCACCTTCTTATGTCCCCTTCAGAACCTTGTGACTTTTGTCTGAAACATTTTTCGCGATATTTCGTACTTTTCGAGTAATTTTGATGTCTTAAGTTTTACGGCGCCCTCTGACGGGAAAAAAACGCATTTTTGAAAAAAGTGTTTCATGTAAAAGAATTGTAATTTTTCACGCAGATTACGAATCTGTCAAAAAAAAATAGGGGTTCCCATTACAAAATCAAAAATGACCTTCTTTTGACCATGAAAATGGGGCTCAAAGTCAAACTCGTGGTCACCATCTTGTGTCCCCTTCGGAACCTTGTGACTTTTGTCTGAAACATTTTTCGCGATATCGCGTATTTTTCGAGTAATTTGGATGTCTCAAGTTAAAAAACTCACCCTGTATAGTATACATTAAGCTGGAATAACTAGTTTAAGTAGGTTAAGGTTTAGTTATATGTAGATAGTTTTTAAGTTTTTATAAAAAAGGTCATGTACTAAGCTTTTTCACTTATCAAGTAGTAACTGCACGGAAGGTCTAAGTTTAAGTATTAGGTTTAACTTAGACTGCCGGCATGGGGCCAGTAAGTTAGCATAAGTTATATTCTATGCTAATTAAGCTAATTTTTAAGCGTTCTTGTGCCTAGGGTGTAAGAGTTAATTAATGAATGAAAATAAAAATGTATTGAATATGAAATGAAATGATCCAAAGACAATTGCTTATATCTGAGTCTTGCGCATCTCTGTAGAGAATCTACTAGGTTATGGTACCTTGAAGTCCGTTCATATTGAGGCAGACGAGCCAAAATTCAGGGCGATACTTGTTATACCATGTACATCTGGTAACATTCTCGTTAAATGTCAAACTGTCATCATATATCTATATTCTCATTTTGATAAAATAAATCATTCTGCATTTAACCTTCAACCAGCGTGTTTTCTTTGGCCGGTCCAATATATTACATTGGCGACGAGGACAATAATTGGAAAGCGTGATTAGTACTAACCATCGTTTTAACAAAGTTTAACAAAAAGTAGTTGAGTAAATCATTATTAATATTTAAAAATGACACGCGATAGAGATCCAGCGTAAAATGTTAGCACTCTTGTAAGTGCGACTACAATTGTGCGTAGCGCTGGTCACATGGGCTCTGTTCCATCATTCAATTTGGAGGATGACTTCAGTATATATGAAGAAAGATTGGAGCAATACTTTTTGGCTAACTACGTGGAGGATACCAGACCGGTGCCGGTTATATTGACAACCATAAGTCATAGAGCATATGAGATCGTAAGAGAGTTGGTGTTCCCCAAGAATCCAAAGGAGCTCCCTTTCGATGAGCTGATGGAGCTTATGAGGTCCCAATTCGAGACAACGTCTTCAATCATCAGAAAACGTATCGAATTCTTTGATTTGAAGCAGAATCAGGAAGAGATGGTAAATAGCTGGTTGGTGCGGGTAAGGAGCGTGGCGATGTATTGCAAGTTTGGCAATTTGTTAGAGGAATTTGTTAAAAATCGCTTCCTAGCAGGACTAGTAAAAGGTCCAATACTAGACCGTGTGTGTGAAGAACAGGTGGAAAAGCCGTTAGTGGAAATTTTGAAAGTTGCATTACAACGTGAGATCTTGCTTAAAGAGAAGGAGACGGACATACATCGACTGCAGGGAAGCAGTTGCAAAAATGTGAGCAATCGTTTAGAAGCACAAAAAATAATTCGACAACAGGAGAAGCAGCAGACGGTGACAGAGAAAGACAGCAGAGTGCGTTTCGCATGTGGTAAAGCAGGACATCCATTCAAATCTTGCAAGTATAAAAAATGTATTTGTAGAAATTGTAAAAAGAAGGGACATATAGAAATTGCATGCAAAAGTCCAAAACATAAAATTAATTATTTACAAGAAAATTTTAATGAAATTGAGCTACGAGTATTTAATTTAAGTAATTGTGATAATGTTAAAGTAGATCCTATTATAATTAAACTAAATTTAAAAAATATTCCGATGTTAGTAGAGCTAGATTCGGGTGCTGGGGCTTCGGTGTTGCCGTTGTGTTGCTTAATGAGATTGAATTTTAAGTAGAAGTTGGAAGATACCCACATTTATTTGCGTAATTATGATGGTGTAGTTTTGGTGCTGGTGGGAAAAATTAAAATACTAATTGAATTCATGGATAGGAAAGTTTGGGGTTGTTTTCAAATCGTTGATGTAGATAATGTCAATAAGAAACCACTTATTGGTAGAGACATAATGAAGTTGTTAGGCATTACATGGGGCATACAAGGTAAAGCGATAGTAAATCAGCATTTTACAGAAAAGTCAGAAGATAATTTAGTCAAGTTGGCTAGGGGTATTTGGGATGAGTTTTATGATTTGTTCGATGGAAAACTAGGAGAATGTAGGAATGCAATAATATCACTACAGTTCAAGAGCAATGCCAAGCCAAAGTTTCGTAAGCCAAGAAAGATACCTTTTGCTTTTAAGGCAAAGGTGGACGAGGAGTTGAAAAGGCTTGTTAATGAAGGTGCTTTATTGAAAATTCAAAGTTCGGAGTGGGGTACTCCTTTGGTACCAGTTCTTAAATCGAATGGAAAAATTCGTGTGTGTGCCGATTATAAAGTCACAGTTAATACCTATTTGGAGGATGTAAACCACCCAAAGAAACAGGAAAGAAACTCGCTTGGAGCACACATCAGGGCATTTTTCAAGTTCTTCGATTGCCTTATGGCACAAAACCCGCTTGCCAAATTTTTCAAAGAGAAGTTGAAAAGACAAGTATGCGAGGGTACAGCAAACCTGTTAGATGACGTTGTTGTAACAGGAAAAGGTCTTAAGGAACATATAGCCAATTTAAGAAAGGTTTTGAGTGTGTTAAAAGGGGCAGGTCTCAAGTTGAACAGAGAAAAGTGCGTTTTCTTTAAGCCTCAAATAAACTATTTACGTTATGTTGTGAGTAAGGAAGGTGTTAAGAAAGATCCGGCGAAGGTACAAGCTGTTCTTGAGTTGCTAAAACCTAGCAATGTCTCTGAAGTACGAGCTTTTGCGCGGATGGTAAACTATTATGCAAAATTTATCCCCAATCTATCAAGTTTACTTGCTTCTTTGTACAGGCTTTTACGAAAGGGCGTAGAGTTCAGGTTCAATGAGTGTAAGGGCAAGTTGATTTCAGACGATGTTTTGGTGCATTTTAATCCAAAACACGAAATTGTTTTAGCTTGTGATGTATCAGAATATGGAATCGGGGCTGTTCTCTTACATAAAATGCCTGATGGCAGTAAAAGACCGATTACATATGCTTCTCGAACCTTATCTAAGTCCAAAAGAAACTACGCAGTGATACAGAAGGAGGCATTAGCTATTTATTGGGGTGTCCGGAAATTTTACGAGTACCTTATGGGAAGACGATTTTGTATAAAGTCACATCATAAACCTCTTCAAGCATTGTTTGGTGAAAATAAGGGCATCCCTGTGATGGCGGCGGAGAGGCTTCAGAGATGGGCGATATATTTATCTTATTTCAATTACGATCTAATTTATGTTAAAGATTCCGACAATGCTGCTGCAGATGGCTTGTCAAGGCTTCCATTGGAGGTAAATCATGTAGAAGAAATCGAAAGTGTTGAATATTTAAACTGGGTTGAATAATTTGTACCTGTACGTATTCATGAAATTAAAGATGAAACAAGGCGGGACATAGCTTTGGGAAGATTTATAGATACGTTCAAAATGGGTGGCCAGGAAACGTCGAAAAAAATTTGAATTCATATTTCAAAAGAAAGTTTGAGCTTAATATATTGTAGAAGAGGGAGTTCTTATGTGGGGGTATACAGTAATAATCCCAGAAAAATTGAGACAACAAGTCTTAAGAGAATTACATGCCATTCCTGAAGGGAATCGCAAGATCTTATTTCTGGTGGCCAAAATTAGATGAGGAAATTGAACGAGTTTCAAAAGATTGTCAGTTTTGTGTGCAGGCAAGGCCCGAACAAGCGAAGGCGCATTTAGTCAAATGGCCTGAAACAAATTTTGTGTTTGAACGTATACATGTGGACTATGCCGGTCCGTCTCAAAACAAAATGTTTTTAATAGTTACAGGTGCGGCCAGAAATTTTCGAAGTGCCTAGAGCTATACGAAAAACACGCTGATAAAATTAAGAGAAATCTTTGCCCGTTTCAGTTTGCCGAAGACATTAGTTACGGACAACGGTGCTCAGTTCGTTTCAGCAGATTTTAAAAAATTTTGTAACTTAAATGGCATAAACCATTTATCTTCCTCACCATTTCATCCTGCAAGTAATGCGGCTGCTGAAAACGCGGTTAAATCATTAAAAAATGCCATGAAAAAGCATTCTGTCAATAGTAAAGACACTATTCACACACAGCTTCAAAGGTATTTATTTGGGTATAGAAATGCACCACACTATACCACCGGAGAAAAACCTTCAGTTTTATTGTTAAGAAACCATGTTTCTACACGTTTTGACCGACTTCGTCCAAATATTAAAAATAGCATCGAGGCTCAGTTTTGCAATTATAATAAAGGAAGGACAATGATGATGTTGATGAGTTTGATGATAATCCGACAAATATCGTGAATGCCGAAAATAAAAATTTAGTTCCAACTCCAGAAACAGGTTACGCAAACAAAGTAGCTTATTGTACTAATAAGGAAAATATACAAACGCCGGCAACATTGAATAATTCTTGCACTGATTCTCAAGTTCAAAAATACGAATGTAATAGGTCCTTAAGACGAAGAGATAGGTTAAATTTCCAGAGAGATTATGTTATTAAGACGATATTATCAAAATTGTGAACTTTAGTAAGTTTTTTTTGTTAATATATGTACATAAAATTTGTATTAATTACTAAAGGTTTTGAAATGAAAATTAAAAATAATTAAAACAAAACATAAATATGGATTAATGTAAATAATTTATTTATCCATACAAATATTTATAAGTTTGAAATATAAGATTATAAAAAGAACATGAATTGAATAGTTAGAAAAGGTGTGACATTACTATTGGTGAAACAAAATATTATTATTTATCTTAAGGTGGGGGTGTTATATCGTGTATATTTAAAGTAATTTGTACATCTGGTAACACTCTCGTTAAATGTCAAACTGTCATCATATATCTATATTCTCATACCGATAAAATAAATCATTCTGCATTTAACCTTCAACCAGCGTATTTTCTTTGGCCGGTTCAATATATTACGAGTACAATACTATCTTTAGTTTTGTTTTGACAGCTGATTGTTGTTGACGTGTTTGGCATCATCTCATAAAACATTATTTTTTGAGAGGCAAAACGGCGAAGGAAACAAAAGAAAAGTTGGATAAATATTATGGGGCTAATGTTCCGTCAGATTACACGGCCAAATATTGGTTTAGAGAGTTTCGTGGTGGCCGCAACTCCACTACCGATCAAGTCCGCAGCGGCAGGCCCTCCGATGCGGTTACAGAGGACAATGTCAAAAAAATACATGAAATAGTGTTGGCTGACCGGAAAGTGAAGGTGCGCGAGCCAGCAGATACCACAAAGATTAGTACTGAGCGCACACTCCGTATTTTGGACAATTATCGTGCCGCTCCTGACCAAAAACACGAAGGCGAAAGCACTTCGAAAGAGTGTTTGGACTTGCTGATATGGAATCGGGCGGACTTTTGGCGTCGATTGGTAACTGGATTTGGATCCCTCGGACCAAACCTTAAAAGATGGCTCATCAATAAAAAATTCAGCTCACGCGAGGGAATCATCAACGCCACGGAGGAGTATTTTGCAGACCTTCGGGAAAATTACTTTTCGGACGGGATCAAGAAGTTGGAAAATCGCTGGAATAAGTGTATCAAACTAGAAGGGGACTATATTGAATAAAATAAAAAAAAAACATTTAAAAAAAATTGTTTTCATTACCAAGGAGGTTACTTTTCACTGCATCTAGTACACATGTTTAAAATACTCGTACATATGAATTAAGTCGATCATAACAGTCCATTCGAAGAATTTGAGTTGTTATCTATGTAGGTATTTTACGTTAAAAGTTACAGCGCTCTGTATTGCTCTCTACATATAGATACTGCCATATGCGGCCTATGGATCGATAAAGATTAAAATCGGTTCAGACTTCTTGTACTTTTTCTTGGATCTGCCGTAGTGTGAACACGGTTAAAATTAGCTAAAATTCTATGTAATTCATAAGCATTTTTGTCACGGTGTATATCTTATATAAGACCGTCTGCCAGACTGAAATTTTAAGTTACTATATATTACAAATACAATTGTACTTTTTATATATTTATTGTTATATATGGCATTTTCATTCTTGTATATGGCATTTTCATTCTCATTTGTGGTTAACTTATAGAGTAGATCCCATCCTCTTATGTCAAAGAGAACTGGAGACGAATTAAAAATGGGACATCTTGCAATCCAGTGAAATAAAGCTGTTTAAAGTTACAAAGATCACAAAGAATTGGAAGTTCAGGGCCGTGCGGTATATAATTCGGGCTTAAAAATTGCCCTCTCACCTGAAGAATTGTGCTTATTACAATACTTCAGTTAAACTGTTGGCTAGAAAATATTGCACGTTTTACCATTTAATAAGCTGTTCATTTTACTATAGTATAGTCTATATCTATATTTATAAACTTTTCATATAGTCGGCTTCCTGTGTTTTCAGGCTGCGGTCTCTGAACTTCGATTTGAGTGACTTGACATGTTCGTTAAATATGAGCGACAGGTTGAGATTGCACCCAGATGAGACGTAAATGTGCATACGTTCTTTTTCGCAGTAGTTTTGGTATACTTTCCTCTCCACTTTATATGTATTATCTTTAACATGGAGCTTGAAGTTAGGTGCTATTCCTTTCTCCAAATATAACATGTAGTTAGGCAAGCTATTTCGGTTTCTAAAAGTCCGTTTAACAAAATATCATAGAAACTTCTTTAAAGCTTCAATCAAGGAATAACTTCATATTTGCGCTCCAAAAAAGAGTATGGGCAGTCTGTAGCACGGAAATCTTATATCTGCTATCTGCTGTATATGTAACTGTTACTCAAGCAACTATTCCAAATTGACAATCACAGTATTTGCATTATTAATAATGAAAAAGCCGTGGATCCTACAAAACTAATCAAACTACTCCCCCTGCTGCTCTATCGCTGGCAGTTCATCTGTTCCGCACTTCTCAGTCTCATTTTGGGATTTTTCTTATCAAAAATTGTTGCTTTAATCTTGCCAAAGAATGTCTGTGGGTAGTCTTTCAGCTACCACACTGTGTATAGGGCCCAAATCTGACGTAGGCAAGAATGAAACAAGTGATTCTGTGCGACTTTGGAGGAAATATGACGGCGGCCGCCTAGCATTCAGTGTATGAGCAAACAGAGATCCATGCAAAGGGATAAATGTGTAGTGTTGTCCAATTGGAAAAGCGTTGTTATCACAACTGAACCCACATAATGTCCATGTTAGCATCTGGAAGTTAGATTTGCCAGCCATTTGAGGAAGATGTTGTCAAAATTAAAGGAAACTTGCACAGTTAATTTGACGCGGTTTTTAAATGCAATCTCAAACGATTTTCACGATGTGCTCTTTGAATGTAGGAGGATTTTAATGATAGTGTTTTCACTCATTATCTTAAGCGTATGCATGTAGGATAGAACAAACCGTGGAATGTTCTCTCGAAGGAAAATATTTAAACAGCCTCAGTGCATGCTTGTGATCTGTGTTATACTGACCACTGCCAAGAATGTGGCGATGTTTTTATCCATTCGTTTCGAGTTTCCTTCTAAACATCGTACTTCCAGCGGATATATGTACATACATATATACGAGTACTTCCACGGCGACTCGAAGTCAAATAAGAGTTCGAGACTGAAGATAGCGCATGCTTATGGTCGGTGACATCAATGTCGACAATGCTAGTGGACATTCGCTCTTCATTCTTTGGCTAAATTTTGTGTTATTGATTAGCAGTCTGTACAAATTCAATTAAAAAGCCTTCAGGGCAGTCATCATAGAATGTTTACAGAAATGTACCCGACGAAAAGTAGTTAGTGTTATTTCCAAATTTAGAGTCAAGTAACGACACGAAACCAGTCTTGCTGGTGCAAGGTAAGAGTTTCTTATATGGTGTCGGCCTTTCACGGTGGCTCTGGACAGCGATGAGTATCTTATGGGGTTTTCTCCTTTGGTCTAAACGAATACTTTGTTTCCACATTGATCGATAAAGAGGAACAACAGAGAATGCCTGGGAAAGTGCTAGCTAATTGATTCCACTTTATATACAGATTGTGGCAGACTTTTCCCACTAAATCAAGGCCAAGCTCCAGCACCTGGAGGTTGGGTATTCTTTTACAAAGCGGACATAAGCACATATTTAGACGAAAATCGAGCCTTTTTTCTATTTGTCCGAAACTCTTTTTACGAGTTGTACATATAAAATGAGCAGACACGTGTACTTATCAGGAATTTTGTTCTTCGTTTTTTTTTTTTGGGGATATACTGGCCCCCTTTATTTTGAAGGATTGTCAATTAGACCTATTTTTACATAGTCAAATCTCGACTTCTAAGGTAATGAATTGAACTTATAAAGAAATTTTGTTTCAATTATATTTGTTTGTAATTAAGTGTTGTTATAAATAAATGAAATATTAAAATAAAGCTTTCCTAAAACAAGCCATACAAATTAGTTTTTCATTATTTCCTTGAATTCTTCATGCGTTTTACATAACATAACATATTTATAATTGATGCGGCTTTTATAGCTACCTACTAACTTCAAAAAATTAATGAATATACGAGTAGTACGCCGCGTCGAAAAGAAGCGCTAGATGCTCGAATGTTGAATGCGCTGTGTTCAACATACGTAGCCTGTTATCTTTATTTGATTTCGTGTTCGAATACACATACAGATTTTGTTATGTAAAATTATCAATAATTTGTAAGAATATTTTTTGTTTTCAAATAATGAATTTTATTTCATGGCATTAACAATAATTTCAGATTGAGATAAAGAAAATGTTTTTGCTTGGAGTTTCTTTTTTGTAATTGCAATTATACAACGATATCTCAGTGTTCCTTTTATTGTTAAAGCTGTTTGGAATGAAATGGCTTGCTATTTTTTTCTCCCTGCTTCATACTTCATACAAATGACACGTAGTTAATCTTTGGTAATAATTCCTGTATCCAAATGAATAATTTCGTCAGGTGTTTGTATAGCACGATGAAGACCAGCCCTGAAAAGTTCTCAAAATCTAAGCATCATCATTTTCATTCTCTTTTAGAACATCATGAGAGATATGAATGACTTTTTGCTTCAATTTCTCAATTATGTTTTTATTTTTCTCTGAATATTGGTTCTGTGCCACTTTTGTTGCTATTATATGAGAAGTTTCGAGATAAACCAAGCCTCGGGGCAAATTCGAGTAATGTGTACGTGAGTAAATTTCATACGTGATCGAATGCACGAATGGTAACGTATCGAGTGAAAACTTAAAATCGTAAAAGTAACAGAGTTATTACAGCCGATTTCTGACAATTGTTTGAAATATTGTACTTACAGAAAAGTTACTAATTTCCTCTTTAGTGACGATTTTCTCCAGCAAAGCAATATCTGTAAAAAGTTTTAAATATGTAACATCTTAAAAGAAAAAAAGAATGCACCAAATGATTTATTTAAGCTCGTTAGCACGAAAGATGAATTTATTGAATCCGTGGAAAGAAGACGTGGAGTAATCCTTTATATTACCATTTCTATAGAAGCGACCTTTCGATGAAGTTTACACTAAAGCGAGATGCATTGTAAAGCGGACTTTAGGAATTCTAAACGTTGGCTCATTTCAGTAATGGAAATGGACACGCTATAGTCTGGAAATTGATGTCCGTTTTAGTAAAGACAATGTGTTGCATTGTCAGTAGATACACTCGAAATGAGAAACGGAATTCTTCATGCTTTTTTGTTGAAAGAATTCAAATTATATAAAACTATCGTTATGAATAAATATTTCATTTACTATTTGAAATTTATTGTTTTATCTTATTCCATAGATAGGAAGTAAAAAAAAAACAAATGTAAGTATACATTCATATACATATACATTCTTAATTACAAGTAAGGAAATTCAATCTTAAAAGACTTTGCAACTCGTTCAGAATGTCAAAAAAGTAACGTAAGTTAACATACAAAATTCTTTCACAACCATTTTTTTGTCACTGTAACTATTGGACTTTCCCACCAACTAACATCGACCTTCTCTAAACTTCCTTCGCTTACTAACCGCTCTAGTTCTTGTTCCGCTTTATCTAGTAATTTCAAAATCACACTGTTCGCTACATGCAAAATTGGAACCGCGTCTTCTTTTAAGACAATATCTGCCTCAAAACCAGTTATTGGTGTCTTTATATTCGAATCAATAACATTGAAAAACTTAGCCTTAATCTCTTTAATTACATTTACTTCGTTTGTAATTTGACAAATATTTACACCACTTTCAAACCATTCCCCCTATTCGGAATAAGGACGTCAATCTAATTATGGCTTCGGAGTGCTCACCCTTGACAATTATTATTATTGGTAAAGTAAATCCAATTCTTCAATTTTGCTACCTGTAACTGACACAAGATTCGATTTTTTGCATTTAGAAGAACCTAAATTATAAACTTCCTGGTTCATAATACAATAGTTGCTGCTGCTCCAGTATTTATTTCCATATCGAAGAATTTTCCATTGTCCATTACAGGACTTGTTTGAGGCTGACAGTTTGTATTTGTACTGCCGACAGCTTTAATGCCACACGACGATGACGTTTTTGTTTTCCTCCAAATTAACTGCGGAGCAATCGCGGTGAGCTGATCGCTCATAACGTTGGAACTGACTACTACAATATTGCTTGAAAACTTTGAGTTGTGACCGACGATGGTGAGGTGGTTGAATTGTTTTGCTTAACATTGGGATACTTGGACTTTCTCTTATCATAATTAGACTTGTTTGACCTGTTTGTGTTGGACATGAAGACACCATGTGTTTGAGCAGTGAGTTGGACCGATAATGAGCTCTTTCCGGTGCTTCAATAGACAAGGCTCTATCACAATACTTTTTTTTTTAAGAACTTAACACTCAAGTGGGTATGACTTCATTTATAATGCCAAAACATGTGTTAAGTTTTTCGAAAATGGGACAGAAAAAGAAACAAAGATGTTTGGACTCAGTGTCTATTTCGTTCCATGGGTGGCATCCAACATTTACTGGGGAGACTAAATTATTAGTGTAATTGGACTTGTTGTTGTATTCGAGGTAACCACCACTCATCTTACATGGTTTTAGTTGCCTGAAAAAAGAATGCTTTGGGGTGCAGTGGGAATTGAACGCCGAATCTTCCGATTGGGAAGCCAATACACTATCACTTGAGCCACGGCCACCCACTACTCAAAGGTCAGACTATTAAGTTCCAGCAAAGCCTGTTGAATTTGTTCGTGTCCCAGGCCAGCAATAAAATGATGTGAAAGGTGGCTGTCCAAAATTGTTAGCTTATACAGGGTGTCCCAAAAATCAACGTCAAGCCAGAAACGGGTGATAGGTCAAGTGGTGTCGGTTATCACAAAATTATAAAAAAAAATCTAAGTCATGTACTTCTAAAATTATTGGCACGCTAAAAAAATCGAGAAATCTTACACCCTGTGACAATCTTTCAAGTACTGTGACCACAAATCTTTACTCTTCTTCGATTTGTTTTATTCATGTAACCCTGAGTAACTCTTCTGTAAATTATGGTCCAAAAATTAAAACATAACTACGAGTATATCGGCTTAAACTAAAATATTACTTTTTTGTCCATCCATACATCGGAAAATAATTAATCACCCAAATTGAACTGACTGTACTGAAAAAAACATGTTCACCCTAAATGACTCGAACTGCAAACAACTTCAGACTGCTATAATTTCCAAACCGTTCTTGATAGTGAGCTCAAATTTTGACGCATGACAGATAATTGTATTATTTACAAGCCTTTTAAACGATTTGCGTCTCAGTTGTGTAGATATCGTTAGAGCCCTCCAGCACCTCAACGTGAATAAATCATTTGTGTCTTGAACCATAGCTCGTTACCGTGATACAGGCAGCGTTCCAAAACGCCTTGGAGATGGTCATAAAAAACAGCAACATCGGCAGAAATGGTTCGGAAAGTAAAGGCTCGAATTGAGCGAAATCCGCGTCCAAGTGGAAGAAAAATGGCTCATGAGCTCAACATATCGTTGGAACGGATGCAATACATACTGAAAAATGAGCTTGGGCTCAAGCCACTGAAGTTCCAAAAAGCACACGATCTTACACCGCAACAGAAAAAAGTTAGAATCGAAAGAGCGAAGGAGTTGCTACGCTTGCACGAAAGTGGTGAGTTGCCAAATTTGGTTTTTCCGAAGAAGCGCCATTTGTTATCGAGCAATATGTCAACAAACAAAATAATCGAGTTTACTTGCCAGAGAGGTTCTTCGAAAATTTACACCTTCGGACGGTCACCAGAAAGCAGGCAGCACCAATGGTGATGGTTTGGGCCGCCATAACCGATGGTCGCTCTCCGCTCGTATTTTTGGACCGTGGCGTCAAAATTAATGTGATCGTATACCGTGAAACTGTCTTAGAGGCAGTATTGAAGCCTTGGGCAAACAATCATTTCAGTCGGAGACCGTGGACATTTCAACAAGACTCGGCAACGTCTCACAAAGCGCGAGTCAACCAAGATTGGTTAAAAAACAATGTTCCACACTTCATTTCTTCGAAACAATGGATTGCAAATTCTCTGGATGCAAATCCGTTGGATTTCTCTGTTTGGGGTATTTTGAAGGCGAAGGTTGGCACTAAGAAATACTAAAGTTTGGACCACCTCAAACAAGCACTTGGCCGGGAATGGGCCAAAATACCGCAGAGCCACTTGCGTGCGTCTCATTATTCGCGCCATTCGGACATCTTAAGGCCGTTATTCGCGCCAAATGTGGACATATTGAAAACTACTGATGCAATTTGAAAAATGATGTATTTTCCAAATTTTTTGCTTTAGCACAATAAAATTTATTTAAAAATAAAAAAAATTATAGCATTTTAAAAAGTTGGAGTTCGATTCATTCACCCTGTAGTATGACATTTTGGCAAGTAACTTTAAAAGATGGCGTATTTTGTCTGGATTCCAAAATGGTATGACACATGCTAGACTAACGCTTAATTGAGAACAAAAAAAATATAAAAATGTCGTTAACTGAAAAAATGGATGATATCTCTTTCGGGCGAGGCTGGAATTCGAACACCGAACCTTCGGATTTGGAAGCTAGTCCACTACCACTTAAGCCACGGCCACAGACCTATCACCCGTTTCCGGCTTGACGTTGATTTTTGGGACACTCTGTATACTCCTATTTTTATTTTTAGGAGGGAATTTGCGGTTGTATGCTTGGTGATGGTTGCATCGGACTCGGCGACTGTTCTCGTGGCTTGTTTAATAGAACAGTTGTCAAAAAAAAATCACCGAAATAGCATTTTTGAGCTGTTGCTTTAAAAGTCCCACGATGTATTCACTAATGGGCTCCGCCTGTTGTTGGACGACTGTGTGAAATCTAAGACGCTCAGCTCTTTTATTGGATTTTGGGGTAAATTGACTGCCCAGTAATGACGTTCTCCGCAATTTTTTTATCGTTGGGACTTGCCGAATACCACCTTGATCAAAAAGTTCCCGCACCACACCACCGTGTGTTCCGATTTGAGTTTTGTTTTGTTAAGTTGGTAAATCTGTTGTTGACATTCCCTCTAAATTTTAGCGGCATAGCTTGATATTTGCAAAAGTTACGTAGCCAAGAGTACATCTATCACTGTGTGGGTTGGCGATTTTTTCAATTTTAGAAATGGATTTAAATTTGCAACAACGAACTGGTATTCAATTTTGGGTAAAAAACGGATTTAATGGTGCACGAACGTTGGAAATGTTGGAAAAGTGTTTCGGCAACGATTCTCTAAAGAAAACGTTCATTTACCAGTGGCACGAGCGGTTCAAAAGTGGTTGTGAGTCAATCGAAGATGATGAACGCAGCGGCAGACCATCGACATCGAAAACCGACGAAAACATTGATGAAGTAAAAGAAATGTTGGTCAATAACCGCAAATTAACCATCAGAGAGATAGCGGAGGACTTGGACATTGCCTATGGATCCGTCCAAGACATTTTTGTTAATGAGTATGTTAACCCTAATAGCGGCTCCAGCATAGACTTCCCCATGTTTTCTACAAAATATGTGTTTTTATCTTTATCTTCATCGTTTATCTTGAAGAAATTAATTAAATGATTTTCATAGTCCTTGAAATTGTCTCCTATCTCCAATGGTTCGACGTAACTAATGAGTTTTGACATGTTGAAAGTGTACACTTTAGTGTTTTTCTCCATTTTATTAATTGTTTTATTTATTTTTTCTTTTTAACCTCGTCGCTAATTAACGTTTTGAATAATTAAAATAATACACGCGTTTTAACTTCACTTCGTATTTCATTTATTTTATACACGAGTTCCTAAACTAGGGCAATTAGGCAAAACTTCTGCTTATTGAGCCTACTTAAGCCCTAGTGACGACACAAAACTGTATCATTAAAATACAACGGTGTATGCATATGTATGTAATGTACTAAATAGATTTATATCACTAGATACCGCCTGAATCTGTTAACGGTCCTGTATTATATAATATACTGCATATACCAGGTGTAGATTTGGACTCTGTAAGAGCGTAGTACACAAGTTTTAGGACAGGCACTGTGGTGCGGTACTTTAAATGGGCAAACGGATATAATGCCTTCTTTCTACCGATGATAATTTCAAGATATTTATAAATGTCTACAAGTCAATTTTTTCAATGGCGCAAATGGAACAGCCTTCATTTCTCATGTAACATATTGTAGATACAATGGATACTGCGTAGATTTAAAATTTAGATTTTTTGTATGCATAAGATTTGTTATCGAAGCGTTGATAAACAAACCGTTATAGTGGCACCATTTCAATGCAGCGCCAAATTCCTCTTGCATTGTAGTTCTTACCATTTGAAGAGACCTGTGACGTACAACAAGTGCTGTATCATCGGTAAAAACAAAGGGAGTGTTCTTCGTTCAAGGTCGAAGCAGCTCAATGGGAGATCCTATACCGAATTTTTTTCTTCTCACTGAACTCGTAGACATCTTTGATTTTAACGTAGAGATACTCTCTTATCCAATCTGGTTTAGTATGTTAAAAACTTGCGAACCTTAGCACCATTCTACTGGCTACACTGTTCTGGATCACCTCGTTAGGGAGGCCATGATCTTGCTAAGATTTTCGCATTCGAGTGATCTAATTATTTTTCTTTCGACTTTGTGAGGAGTTTAGCTGGCAACGCAGGAGCTATCGATGAAGCAGGGGTAGACGGCTGTCGCAGGCTCGCAGTTGCTCGGCTCTAATTCGTCGGAATTTGACGGTTCTTGCCACTACTCCATACATCTTAACTCAACTTTTATCTTGTGCCAAAACATCAAAGAAAGAGAATAATAGATATTAGGATCCTCAAACCATTCGCGCTAAAGATTTAAGCCAAACGTACTGAAAATTACCGCAAAATTCGTAATGTGTTTATTAACGCTAAAAGCACCAGTATTTACCATGTATGTACCTATTTTTACCACACGGGTCAAAAAGCCCTGATATGTGTTTACTAAGCAAAATATCAAAAATATAATTGCATTACTATTTATTTACTAAAACAAACAATGTCAGAGAAAACAAAGCTTGCATTCATTGAAAGTAAGCAAATATTTTTTTAAAGAAATACTAATAATATTAATATAGGTTCTCGCAACAATTACATACACATAGATATTTTTTTTACCACACAAAAATATTTTTTACGACCACCGCCGATCTGCTTTGTTTTATTTTCATTACATAACAAATAGCTAAGTTTTTCAAGTACTACATAGAATTTACAGCGGTTTTCAATAGGACATTAAATCTTTGTAAATCCGGTGGGTCTTCGAATTGTGCGGAAAGTTCTGTTACTAATTAAAACCAAAAATTTATTCTGGATATATTTTCCTTTGTTATTTCCTTGTACAAAATTCAACTAACTCCAGAATATTGAAGAATACTGGAAGTGGCCATCCTTGAGATTTAGATTTCGTTCTATATTTTCTTGTCATTTGATCTGAAATATCTACGAGTACCCCCACATTTAGTTTTATTATACATAGAATGCAATATTTTTGCACTTTATTTTGGCATATTTGTGTTTCGTACTGAGTAAAAGTACTTTTTTGGTTGGCTTACTTTTATATATAGTCAGAGTACTGTTTTGTAAATGACTGATGTAAAACGAGGTAAGCTATATTTTTTTTATTAGGCTAATTTTCGCAATCCGTTTTTATTCGCACGAATAGTTCCAACTAAACTAAGAAAATGGTTACAAATGAATCATTCAAAGTATTGTCCATCGCTAGCTACAACTTTTTCCCATCTTTCTGGCAGAGCTATCCAGCGTTTGGGGTTGTCCACGAATCAAGACATTTTTTGATGTCATCATATGAGCGGAACTGCTGATCAGCCATCGAACAGAACAAGTAATAATCGGACGGAGAATATTGCGGGTGGGGTACGACTTCCAACTTGAGCGTTTCCAGGTAGGTTTTAACGGGTTTGGCAACGTGAAGCCGGGCGTTGTCGCGCTGTAGAGAATCACTTTTTCGTGCTTCTGCTCGTATTGTGGCCGTTTTTCGCGCAGTGATTGCCTCAATCGTATCGATTGAAGTTGATGCCCTTCCCCAGTGATGGTTTCGTTGGGTTTCAATAGTTAACAATAAAAAACATAGACCAGGTCCCACCAAATACACAGCATAACCCTCGCAGCGCGAATATTCGGCCGAGCCGACGACGTAGAAGCGTGACCGGACAGTACCCATGAGTTACTGTAATGAATCCATTTTTCATCACCCGTCACGATGTGATGAAGAAAACCTTTCCTTTTTTACCGCTTCATCAGTTATTCACAGGCGAAAAAACGACGCTCAACGTCCCTTGGCTTCAAAAGTTTCTGGTTTTTGAATTATTCCCAACGCATGCAGACCCAATGCTTGGAAATGGCTTGGCTAATGCTGAAGCAAGCTCTTCTTGCGTTTGGCATGGATACTCGTCGAGCAATGCCCTCAATTCAGCGTCTTCGAAGGCCGTCAACATCGGAATCACCGTCTTTCAAGCGGCGGAACCAATTGCGGCACGTTGTTTCACTTAGAGCAGCATCTCCGTGAACTTTTTGGAGCTCTCGATGGGCTTCAGCCGCCGTTTTCTTCGAATGAAAGAAGAAAATCAACACTTCCCAAAAGTGACGAGTTTTTGGCAAAAAATCAGACATTTTCACACAACCAAAAGTATATGAAGAAAAACTAAATCAATAATGTGTCAAAATAGTTTGCTTACCATATGTCTAAGCTTGGTTCATGACGTTTTGGATATATCAAAATCGACCAGCACTTACTGCTGGAGCCATCTATTGAGAATTAATATATATATATTATTATTATTATTATTAATAAATTTCTACCACAACCAAAATATGGTGCAATTAGTTTCAAAACTACAAATTCACTGAAAAAACTTTACGATGGCTTTTTTCGTCTTTTCCTAAATACGGGAACTCATTTATTATATACCATATTGATTGACATGCTAACCAAAATGTTGTTCCAAAGTTATGGGGTTTGTTCGGCATGTATTGTGTATACCTGTATCGAGCTTGTAAGTAATTGTTGGTCAACGCTAATGTTTTGTCCTGGTACGTAACTATTCCGACTATTTTCAATGAATGCATTCCAAACGATTGAAACCAATGAAAATTTATCTGTCTGCAATCGTTGACTTCGTTTGCTTTTTTTATCGAAGCGAATAAACTGTAAAATCTCCATAAAGGCCTAAAGAACTCTTGTCCTCATTTTCTAGACCATAAATAGAATAACTTTATGTTCCTGGCTGCGTATGCACCACATGTTGACAAAATTGCAATAAAGGCATACAACCTTTCTGGAGATAGATCCCATTCTTTACCAAGAGTTCGAGTAGCTTCCAAATTTATGCATGTTCTGATATTGTCTATAATGCGATGATTGATTTTCAATGAAAGGGCCATGCTTACATTGCCCTTCATTGTGCTTCGATTTCCATATGCTATAGGTCCACTTACTTCCATCGTTAGAAGTTTCAGTTTGCTTATGGTATTGCTCATGCTCACTCACATCAAAATATGACAGCAATCTCATACAGCGTCTTCATCTACGTATTTTGAAGATGATTTCAATCTCACTATCGCTATCAATGTAAGGACACCCGTCCTTCTTCTCGTTTGGATTGATCCTCCGTTTATATGTATTTGTTATGTCTTTCAATAGTCTACGTCTTTTTTATAGAAAATTTTTTAACTGAAAATAGGCAGAAGAATAATATTTTCCAATTAGAAATATAATAATAAAATATTTATTCAAAGTCTACTTACAAAAGATTTACAATACTCTACGAGTATAAAGATATATATCCCACTCGCTAGCAAACAAAATAAATTTGTATACTCAAAGTGTATAAGTATGCACGTATTCAACTCTTCACAGCCATCGTCAAACTGAAAACAGATCACATAGATCAAAGGTAATATTGTAGGCTCAGTATCAAATTCGGGGAATACCCCAATTTGTTTGCGATTTTTCCACATCAGCCCGCCTCCACCGGCATGATGCCCGGATTATAAACATGCGATGAACACGTCTAATGGAGACATAAAAATCCATGCTCAAACTAACATCTGTTCATGGATGTTGCCTTTTATGTCAAGACATGAGAGCGGATGAAAATCAGGGCATAAATTTGACATTTCGTGTACAAAATATGTAAGTTGTTTTCTGTTGAATGTGGTCGTAAACGTATTTTTTTCAAAATGCCGGAAACACAGCGATCGGCAGGGCATTCCATACGCGAGTTGTACGGGTTAGGAAAGAATCACGATATTTTGGAGTACGTCCGAAAATGGGCGGAGTGCTACTGGCGATTTCAATGGAGCACTGGTGGTGGAGATAGCGATAAAACAAAGTGAGACAGGAGATATTACGTCAGTGTTCAAGGGTGTCAATTGATTGACTGATATTAGTATCACCAATGAGTTTTATCGCACGGTTTTGAATCCCATCTAGAATGTGCAGATATGTTTTATTAGCACCTGACCAGATGTGGGCATTGTACTCCAATTTTGGGCGGATGAATGCCTTATATTTTGTGGCCAGATCAGAGGGGGTAAAATATTTCTTACATCGCTTGAGGAAACCTAGACATTTCGCAGCATTTTTGGCGACATCGAATATGTGGTCATTCCCACGTAAGTTGTCACTGACACACATACCGAGAATGGAAAGTTTATCGGTTTCGACGATGCAAGTGCAATGGCTGAGTATTTGAATTTCGCTTTAATGACAGTAGACAGCATTGAGTTTTGGAAGCATTAAATTCCACTCGGTTGATAGTTCCCCAATTCGTTATGCTGTTAATATCGGAATTTAATGAACTGAACATACGCTGCCGGTCCCATTCTACAGCCGAAGAGCAGGGGCGTGAGTCCGGGAACGAATAAGAGAGTACTGTCATCAGCAAATGAATATATTGGATTAGAAGTAGCAGACTAGAAATCATTAATGAAAATTAAAAAGAGTGTCGGAGACAGAACGGAGTCCTGAGGCACACCAGCATTTATTTTGTGAATATCAGACTTGAAACCGTCCAAGACAACTTGAATTGAACGTTCCGAAAGGAAATTTCTAATCCATTGAAGGAGGGAGTCATCGACCCCAAAAGCACGTATTTTCGACAAAAGAGCCTGATGCCAAACTCTGTCAAATGCCTTAGAAATATCAAGTGCAACTATCTTACTTTCGCCAGATTGATGTACGCTTTGGTTCCACTTTTCGGTGAGACATGCTATCAATTCACCAGTGGACCTGTTGCTACAAAAACCATATTGCCGGTCATTGAGAAGTTTTCGTGTTTCGAGATATTTCATGAGCTGACGGTTTCTCAGCGTTTCCATGACCTTGGAAAGAAGGGACGTAAGCGCAATGGGTCTGTAGCAGGAGGGGGAAGAAGATTCGCCTTTTTTAGGAATGGACTGGACAAATGCTGTTTTCGATCTGCTCGGATAGAGTCCTAAAGAGTAGGATTGATAAAAAAGCTTACGTAGTGATTTTGCCAGCGAGGAAGAACTCCTCTTCAGAAGAAGTTGAGATATACAAACCGGACCAGCGGATTTATGTATAATCACTTTAAGATCTTTAAGTACTCTTGCTATTACATGAGTGCGAAAGTGGATTCGTCCCATTGAAGATTCGACGCACTCAAGTGTAGGCGGGGACAAAGCGCAATCTTGGAGTGTTGGGCTAGCCGCAAATCGTGCAGCAAGCAGATTGGCCTTGTCCAAAGAGCTGACAGCTGGAATGTCATTGTAAATCAGCGTTGGGATGGAGGATGAGGCAGAACTTTTAATGTTTTTGACGAACGACCAAAAACTGTTACTTTGGGACATTGCAGAAGTTTTTGCCTCAGCTTTTGGTCGTATTGGAATTTCGCACGCTTGGGAAAGACCTTTCAGTCATTTCTGCACGTTTAACTTTTTTTCGGTTTTCCTCTGTTGGGTTAGTCTTGTAATACCGAAAAAACAATTCTCTAACCCTGACAGCCTCTTTACAGCTCGAGTCGTACCATGCTTTTTCTTTTGGTTTGATACTCTTCATCCGATCGAGGAAATATAACGACCAGCTAAAATTCCTAAAGAAGTTGTTAAGTCCGCTCTAATTGGCTTTCTCGTATTGCCATACGGTTCTTTTAGGAATCTTTTCTCTAACTGTGTGGTGGGTGTACGAGAATTTAGCTGATATGATACAATGGTCCGACGAGCCTAGAGGAGAGAGCACATCAATGCAGTACTTGTCAGGGTGAGAAGTTAAAAACAAGTCCAGGGTGTTGGCGGTATGACTATCAACGTCTGGTACGCGTGTGGGCTCATTTACAAGCTGGGCTAAGTTATTTTCCGCAGCGAAGATCTCAACACACCGTCCTTCGGGTGTTGTCTGTCCAGAATGTCGAAGCCACCCAGAATTGTGTATACTGAAATCTCCCGTAATCACGATTTTGGTATGTGGATACAGGGATACAATTCTTTGTTTGGAGTCAGGCAGCGCATCAAACTCGTGGAAGGTCGAGTTGCTGTCCAGTTTGGGGCTTCTGTAAATAAAGCAGTAGTGGATAATTTGCTTATGGAGATGGAATTTTAACCACATGAAATTGAATTCCGGATTGGAACAGGGACTACATTGTGGTGGAATTTGGTAAGCTACATCACTACGCACATAAATGGTGAGACCGCGATGGGGAAAGAATAGTGGCACTAGTTCGTAGCCAGGTAGCTTCAGATCAGGGTGGTCTGAGAGGTGTGGGCGGGGATCTACCTATGTTGCGCTAAGTGCCAAAACAGCTGGTCGGTACTTACAGACGTGGACGTACGCAGAAAAGTGATTACTTTTCAGCCCGCGTATATTGGCTACGTGCAACCTGAAACCCCTAGTCATAATTACAAACAAACACAGTAAACAGAAACACTGACGATACTAAGCAAGGCTGTGAGGTGAAAATTCTGACGATGGTTTACCGAATCAAATTGCTGTAGGTGTTATGACCTTACAACAATATAAAACAGTGCACCAACAAAATTTTCACACACAACATACACTCAGTCACTGCCCGTACCGTATGATACTGTATTTATCGGCAGTGACCGAGTGCAAGCAACAGTACTACGACCAGGAGCGGGAAAGGTGGGATACCCGCACCGTGTGATATTTTTGTTTTTCCCCAACTGCATTGCACTGCATTTAGTTCGCTTTTTTTTTTTGTTTTTGCAGCACAGGCCAAATCACGAGTGCAGGGGGTGACGTGTGCGCTCGTCTGTGTCGACGCGGTAATGTGATCATATTTTAGGGAGAAAAGGTTTTATTTTTCAAAAACAATTGTATCGAGGTTCCTTTTTGTTACTGAATTACGAAACTATATGCTAAGACCTTTTCAACGGTACCAAACATGCTATATTTTTACAACAAAATAGTTAATATGAACAGTTTATTTCTACACAAACATAAAACAATTGTTTGTTGACATAATTCAGTTACACAGCCTATATCAACAAATTTCCGTTATTCTTTGTTGAATGAAATAGAGGGGGTGGGAAAAAAAGGTTTTAACTCCCTTTCCACAGGTTTTAGCTGCTCATGCGAGCTCTTCGCTCCGCTAAGGGTCTGTCAACAACTGTCACTCAGGCGCCTATATGCAAGGTGCCTTAATGACAAAAGGGACTGCACCCAAGTATCTCTAAGCGCCTTAGACTAAATAACAGCTTTTTTTGAATGTAATAGAAGGGAGTTGGTAGCCCCCAACTTTTCAACCCCCTCTTCGCAGACTTAGCCGTAAAACTTTCAAGTATATGTACAATTTTAAAATCAGAATTCAAATTAACTTTTATTTCACAGCTCTTTATTCATACATATTTTATTCATTGTAATATAATTAATTATTTGATCATATCATTTACCGGGGTAAAATCGCTTAATATCTGCAACTGTTTAAAAGGATCTCGGTTTAGCTTTTTTACACGACGGTGCCACAGAAATTCACATAAATGGTTGTACATACAATTTGTGTGTGCACCACTACGAGATAATTGACGACGAATCCACCGTCACGACGTCTCAATATTTTGGGTATAAGCCCCTGTTTCCGAATCTAAAAACTCCTTCGAATGACTCACAGTGAAATGTTTATATCCAAAAGATTCTAAATCCATGTATCCCTTCCAACAATCTGTATGAATTATTGTTCCAGGTTTTACATGTTCTTGGATTAAACCGATCAAAGTATTTTTATCTCTTTTATTTTCAGGGCAAATCTCTAACAGGTATTGAAGAGGTTTCCTACAAACCATAAAGCCTAAGATCCAAGAACCAATTTTGCATTCTTCAATTTCTACAATTTCACCTCCTATTTGACCCTTTTTCTCGAATTGTTCATCTAATATCAACATGCAAACTTCTCTACAAAATGAAAAGCGATCCGAAACAGTCTCACGGGAAACTTCTTTGTCATCGATAATAGAGCTTTCTCTGACTGTTTGTTCGAATGTCATATTAACCGAAAAACAATATGTTATATATAAGTATACAAACCTCAGGAGAAGTATGACGTCTTTCAAACCACGTTTATTTGCAACTGTAACATAATGATAATATGTATTTGTTCATCTTACGACACTCAAATAACCAACAGGTTAATTTCAGTTCATTTAACACCATATACATTTTATGTTTGTTACAATACTTGGTCACTGGAATTAGTTCACGATCTCTTAACCACTGTAATGTGCTCGAACGAGTATTTAAAACTTGATAATCTAAACAAATTATATATTGTATCCATTTCAAAATACAAGAAGTAAAAATATTTCAAAAAAAAAACAGATCGAATAGATCGCTAGGATCGAATTCTACTGTTGTGGAAAGTTTCTACTCAAGAAGAGATGAAAAGTTCTTCCATCATCGGTTATCTTTATTTGGGTCTGTTACTGATAGTAACAGAAAAACTTTTGTTTATACAAATGTGACTCCCAGCGCTCTCTCGACAGTGAATAATTTTCATTTCAAAGGAAATGAACTCGTATTAAGTAATATACGAGTAGTATGTTCCAAAAATATAGCATGTTTTGTACCGTTGAAAAGGTTTTAAAATGTTGCTTCGTAGTTCAGTAACAAAAATGTACCTTGATACAATTGTCATTGAAAAATAAAACCTTTTTTTCCCCAAAATATGAACACATTTTCGAAATTTTGATTATATCTTGAAAAATTCTGAATGGATTATTTTTATTTCAATTGGAGGTCCTTAATTGTAGCCTTAATTTGCAGTATCATTCATATATAGTATGTGTTATAGTTTTGAAGATATTTGAAGTTTTTTTCTCCAGGATTTTGAAACTACGTACGTCCTTTTAGTCCTTTCCAGTAGTTTGCGCCGAAAATCGCCTTGGATTTTCACTTTTGACGTATAAGACTATACGTACAAAAAAATTTAAGAAAATCAGAACTGCACCCGGATTAATTGTTGCTGTTTCATGTTATCGCACGAACATCTGCTGGTGAAATGAAATGTTTTGACATGATTTGCCTAGTCAGGACAGAAAACAATATGGAAGATGTTATGCCTAAAATAATTCTGTCTCTTGGAGAGGGGCTGTATAGAAAGCTATAAATTTCTCAACAGGTGAAAATGTCCGGTCGGTATAAGAAGATGAAGTAGAAAACAAAATTAATAGTATTATAGAATATGTATTAAGATTTAAAAAAAGTCATAATTTAATCAAATAGTATGAAAGGAAATTTATAATAAAAAACTTGTAAAACATTATTGGAATCGGTCATTTTAAGCGGTTGGTGCTTTTAGTGTTAAAGATAGAAAAAAATTAACAAATGATAGATACTTACTAAGTAATGAGGAGTTGTTTTGATTCTTATTTTGACCAGAAACTACTGTATGGCTCATCTAATTCAAGCCGCAAAAACTTATAGACAACTATAACTTACCGATTATTAAAGGATCCCTCGTAGTTCGGGCGGCACCTAACCTAACTCTTTTTTGAATTTTATTTTTATTGTTTTTGTGTGCGCGATTCTTCAAGTTGTGGATTCACTATTTTTATCTATTGCTAACGATTTAGTAAAAAAAAAAAAAATCAAATCAATATCTCAACATAGAGTTGATCTAATTATACCACTTCACAAATTCTGTTCGTTCTAAATTATAAATTTTCTTTTCTTTGAAAGGCAACGATTAGTTTTTTTTTTTAATTCATATTTTTGGCTGAATAGTTAATAGTTTCTTTTTTTTGCTCCTGTTAAGAAAGTTCCACGAAGTACCTCTTTTAGGCGATGTAGCTTTTGAAGAATTAGTTCAGCTCGCCCGCTAAACAATCCAATCCAATCCATCAGGTTCACACGAATGGGTTTTTAAGTTCTCAAGTTTTTTTTGTCTTTTTGTTTTTCAAAAAAAAAACTCAAATTATTGTACATTAACAATGTCGAAATGTTCATATGTATATCGGCGTATCCCAAAGCGGCAAAACTTTTTATGGCCAACCATATTGTGCTGCATCAAAAAATTTTTTTTTTTTCTGTTTAAACTTTAGATATATGTATGTACATAATGACCGTCGTAGGACTTAGCATGTCACTGCTCCACCTTTGTATCGAGGCAGTGACTATCGACCACTATCGTCTGCGATCCGCTGATTCAAAATCCGCAAAGGTTATTGACCTCATTGTTTTCATTTTTTAAATACCCAATTTCTATCCTTTCCTTCATTCGGCTTCGTCTTCGCTTTCTATCTCATTTCCTTCCTATGCCCGATTCCTACTCTACATTCTCTTTCGCAACGACAGGTTCCTGATTAAATTATGCTCCTCATCAAAGCGAATAACCCACATATAAACATTCGTACATACCTAACCTACTCCCACATGATCTGCACCCTTAGCAAGGCTTTCCATCTACTGCTGTTGCAGTAGTAGTTACATTGCCTCCACGAGGTGCTTTGTGGAACTTCCTCAACAGAAAAAAAAAACTAATTTATTATTCGGAAAAAAAGCAAAAAAAGTGAATTAAAACGAAAAAAAAGGACTGTTTGCCTTTCAAAGAAAAGAAAAATATATATACAGCCATGGACACGTAAATACAATAGCACTAACTCAAATGAAAATTCTATGCGCACATTTGTTATCATATAATTGAAATGAATCCTACTTTTGCTGATGATACTGTTTACCCCTATCGTGCTGTATATTGTGTGCTTTGGCAGGTGTTGATTTCAATAAGCGAAGTGATTTTTGTGGTTGGACGTACAAAATATTGTAGCATAAATTGAGATACTTACAATTTTTCGGCGAATTTTTTAGCATTTTATTTGTGTTAGTAAATTTAATTTATAATTTTTCTATGGGTTAGCTAAGTGGCATAATGGGAAAAGGTGTACATTGCACTACAGAGAAAAGAAAAATTATATACGACACGTACAAAGATGGCAAAAAGCCAGCTGAAGTAGTTAAAATAATAAAGAGTCCTTGGAAAATGGTCTATAATGCGATTAAGCTGGTAAAGGAAGGTGAAATTTATTTAAATGAAAACAAAAAACGGGAACCGAAACCAAGAAAAACTACTGTCTTCATCGATAATGCCATTATCCGAAAATGCAATAAGAATCCGTTCAAGACATCTCGGCAAAATTGGAAATGGAATTAACGAAGAATTTGAGGGTAATGTATCGAGCCAATTAATCAGAAGGAAATTAAATGAAGCTCAGCTATTTGGACGAATGAATAGAAAGAAACCACTCTTGTCAAAAAAAAACATTCGAGGGCGCTTAACCTTTGCAAGAGCCCATCAAAATAAAGGCCTACACTTCTGTGAAAAAAGTGGTATGGAGTGGCGACACTAAGGTAAATAGAATTGGGTCAGATGGCAGGACAATTGTCCACCGTCCAAAAGGGTAAGGTTTGAATCCCAGATACACTTAAAAAACAATTAAGCATGGTCGAGGGAATGTACATAATGGTCTGGTGTGCTATTTTCTGGCATGGAGAAGAACCGCTTGCAAGAATAAGTGGAAAAATGGACAAATTTCAATACTTAGACATATTAAAAAATACGATGGAGCCCTTTACTTTTGAGGTTATGCCAGTTAATTGGATATTCATGCAAGATAATGATCCACTCCGCCAAAATAGTGAAGGATTGGTTCTCCCAAGAAAATATCCATGTGTTGGATTGACCAGCATAGAGTACCGACCTTAACCCAATTGAAAATTTGTGGAATGACGTTAAGGTAAAAATTGGGCAGCAAAATTTCAAAAATAAGGATGAACTCTGGGATGACATCAGAGAAGCTTGGTATTCTATCCCGAAGGAAAGATGTCAGAAGCATGTTGAAAGCATGGGGCGAAGATGTGAGGCATTAATGGAAAATTCTGGCTAGAGTACAAAATACTGAAGAGGTAAAAGACAAAACAAAAACATTTTAAATTATATTTTGAATATTTCTTAATTTATTTTCAGAAATCAAGTTTTCTGCTATTTCTGTGTCCGGAGCAATTTCTTGCTCATTATTTTCTTTCTGTTTTAAGTTTTTTTGGATGTATGAATACATTATTTTGAAGTTAATTACATTCACCGTTAATAACGTTTCCAACTAAATTTGAGTTCATTATTGTTTTTGAAATATCACTTTATTCAATTACGTTTTTAATCTGGTAAGAAGGTTTGTGCTATTTATGTGTTCGTGGCTGTATAGTATATACATAAATATACATATATAAGAATATTTGAATTTGTGAAGTAGTGTAATTAGATGAATTCTAGGTTCAGATATTGATTCGTTTTTTTTTGTTGCTAAATTGCTAAGAATTTTAGATAATAATAAAAGTGAGTTTTTGAATTAAATTTGAATTTTTCTGTGTGCGCGAAAAAAAAAATTATAATTTTGAATTTGCAATCAATCTTTGTTTTTTTTTTTCTGTGCACGAGGCAAGAAGGTAAGTTGAGTTGAGATGTACGGGGTAATGCCGTCTACTCCTGCATTACGGATGCATGGTCGATTAATCTCCTTACAGCCTCTTCTTCGAAACTCAGTCTCTTTTGGATTTTGGACCGGATTTTCCGACGGCCCTCGCTGAACATGGCAAAACCATTTGATTTCCTCTGCCCGAAGTTTCCCTATTATCCGATGCATAATGTGTGTACTTCTTATGAAATCCATCCCGTTTTGTTACACCCGCTGTCAGTCGTAGCATTTTTATTTGCGTTGCTCTCGTTTTTCCCTTATACTTTTCTTACAATACATTGTCCAACATTGCGATGCGTATGTTAAAGGTGGACGAATGACTGTCATATATAACAAACCCTTAAGTTTAAGCGGTATTTTTCCATCGCAAAATACAAGGGAGGTTTCGCGCCATTTAAGCCATCCACACTGACTCAAAGCGCGATATTCTCATTGCAATTTCCTTGGTGGTTAATGACGAGATTTTTCACACTTTGGCACGATGACTCCTTCTAGATAGGTCAAGAGTTGAATTTACTGCTTCAGAAAAACTGCAATTAAGTATTCGCTCTTAGTTGGGCTACAAACTTTTTCCAATTTTTGGCCTATAATAGCGTTGTCATTGGCAAAAAGAAGATAAGTTGGTTCGGACTCTTTGATGTGCTGACATTAAAAAGCAACGGACTTTGTACACTTCCTTGCTGTACTCCAACCTTAACTTCGAATTCTCCGGTTATTCGCACTGTGTATTCCTTTTTTGTTTTTTTTTGTGTTTTAATATCATCGTACATGTCGCATATCATTTTAACATATGTACGTCTGGTGTTTATATTGAGGTCTTAGTGCCGTGTACGTGAAATATCTGCAAACTCTGCCAAACGCTATTTCTAAGTCGGTGAAGATGATGTGCAGATCTTGCAAAAGCTTCGTGATGTTTTTTTATCACTTTTAGCGTCATATATCCACCTGTTTCCCACAAAGTCCATTGTCGATTCTCTAGAACTGGCTCGTAGATGTTCATAGTATGCGACATTAGTTTCACCCATCGGTAGTTATTGCAAGAAACCAGAAACGCAGTCATTTTATTGGATAAAGTTGAAAGCCATTTAAACCCAACAGTTCGGATTGTTACCCACACTTCGGAGGGTATGTTATCGGGTCGGATCGCACGACCCCGGTTCATTCTTTTACAGCTTCGTTAAGTTCGGGCTCCGGGCTCGGCTCTATGCGCAATAGCCGAGGGAATGATACTGCGCTGAAATTCTTCACTCAGTAAGGCGTTAAAGTACTTATTCCATAATTTCGCTATCCCCATTAAGTAGAAGTGTTCCCTTCTCATTTACAATAAATTTCAGCGATATTTGCGCCGCAATTTTAAAAACGTTTGATCGTTTACCCGTGCTTTGATGTTGGACTTGTGCTACTGCCTGTCGCTTGCTTAACGTTCGAAAGGTACGTCTTCTAATTCCTGTTATCCCACGTACTCTTGCTACCGCTTTTTTCGCTTCTTTTTTGCGACATTCATAGTCTAACTGAAGACGCACATTATCGGTTTCGCTATTTACGCTGTACTTAGTCCACGTTTCAAAGACTTCTTCTTTATCCCATTTTCGTTTCTGGGTTCCACTACCTCGTTTTTTTATTTATTTGGAGCAATTGAAGCCAAGCTCTCGCCTCTTTCTTTATTTAAATTGTGCCAGTTAGCAAAACTGTCCTTTGGTTTTTTAACAAAAAATGCTGTCAGCATTGTGGTTCGTGTGATTTGCCTAAGATCACTTTAGTATCTTTAACTCGCCGTTTCGGGGTATTCCAGCGTACATGGTAATGTACCTGCATTTGGAGGCCACCGCTGCAATATTTTATCAAGTGCCATTCTTGCTTCATAAATAGCGTATTTAAAATAGCATAGTAGGGCCGTGTGATGGTGAGCTTAGTATACTCGTAACTTCTCCCGCTGAGTTTCTTGTTTCGAAACAGTCTTCATAGTCATAATTCGATTTTCTGATGTGCATCGATCAAGAGCATTTCCAGTTTGATGTTCCATTTTCTAGCCTATCATAATCGCGTCAAAATTGTATATATCTTTTTCTGACTGCTCACAGCCTACTTGCTGGGCGTAGAAGCTAACAATATTCCACGTTTTGTGTTCAGTTATTAGTTTCATTGCGATAAGATGGAGACTTTTCAATGTTGTACTAAAAACAAACAATAACCCTGATTGGAGCGTTTGAAAACACAGGCTCCAAGCAAGCTCTTGGCGATCTACTACTTCTTGTCCACTTTAGGAATTTTAATGGCATTTGATTGGAAACATCAGCGGAATTGATAAGCACGTAATTTACGTTCTCATTAAACCAGTTTTTAGTACATAACTAGGAAAACGCGGTACCAAAGGAAAAAATCTTTTTTTGAAAGACTACTGGACTCTAGGTACTTTTTATTCGCATGAATCTACGGAGACAAGCCCATCGGAATGACTTTGTTAGCACATTTGGGAATTCACTGGCTGATAATTAAGCTCTTTGCTGAAGGTTTTTGTGTTGTAATTTCTGTTGAATCTATAGGAAAATTCGACTCAGAGAAGGACTAGCATTTGCAGAGCAAAAAGAAAGCCGACGAAACAAATTATTTCAAGTTAAAGCAAAGAAAATGAATAAAAAAAATATACAATATTTGATTGCGCTTAAATCTTTGCTGGTCGAAATCTTAGATATTTTCATTACACAATTTCTTTAGTGCAAAGTATTGTTTTATAATTACAAAGTGGTAAACAATCGTTAAGAGAGCAAGTAATGAAGCAATTAGCGATTAAAGATAGCAGTTAACAGATCATGTGGATAGTCTATGATTACAGTGGTTCTCACAAATATGAAAATAATTACGTGGGACATGAGATTAAATTAAAAGTGCAAAATATTCTCAAACATTCCCCCGCCCCTGAAAGATAGTTTCAGCATCTTGGAAGTTAAGCCAGTTTCTGTATTGGACGGATTAATTCTTCTGTTGCAGTTTTGCGTGTAACCACATGAACGGATCCAACCTTACCGGGATGTAAAGCGATAACACGCCCCATGGCCCATTTTTAGATGTTGTTTCATTAATAACCACAAGTCATTCACTTCAAAATTAGAGCAAGGTTGGGTCCAGCGTGGTCTTGTTGAAGTGACGTCACATGACGTCACAGTACTCCATCTTTTTTGGAAGCCTTGAATTTTAGCTTACCAACAGGATAACCGATTTATTAGTACTTCCGGTGATGGTTCAGGAACAGCCTTGTAGGATTCACTTAAAATAAAATAAGCTGGCGTTAGCGGATAGAGTTCGTTATCGGATATTTGACATAAGGGTCGAGAGTTTAGTTTGGCTTCGATTTGGTTTAAGAGGGTTGTAGTAGCTTGATGGACTTCACCCCTACTTCCCACAATCCGCCGAATTGTGGTGCAGAAGGAGAAATGAAGTCTCATGTAATGGAATCCTGAGCCAATGACTCAGCAACGATGGAGTTATGGGGTTGGGATAAAGTTAAATTGTGCATCTCAGATAATATTTTAGCAGATCCTCGAAAGTTAGTCCAATTATCTGAGTTCATATGTGAAGACCTGCCACGGCGTGCGATAAAGCGACGGAGAGCTGCAAGGAATGCTTCGCTTGTTAGGTCAGTGACAGGTTCTAAATGAATTGCTTTTGAAGCAAGACAAACGAATTTCAAAATATAGCCCTTTGTGGTTTGTGTCTTCCGACTGAGCTTTACTTTGATCGGGATGGGACCAGCGTAATCACACCCGCAGTGTGTGAAATGTCTACTTGCGTGAACTCTGAGTGAGGGTAGATTGCCCATTAGTTGAGCTGTAGTTGATTTCCAATGCCGATACAATCGTGTTGCAATTTTTTACTTGCAGTAATCAAGAACCTCTGTCTAATAAGAGAAAGAATGCCGACACTCTGGGATGAAGAACGTGTTCATGTGCGTCTTTAGTGATAAGTTGTGTAATCATATGTCGCTTGGGAATGATGGTAGGATATTTCACATTGAATGTTATATTGGCTTATCAGAAAGGATTGGGTGCTATTACAGGACAATTTTTATTGAAGTGGCCATGTTGGTGGTAGTACGTCAAATGGTATCTGCAGTAATGACTTCGTAGCCAATTTATGACAACGCGTCTTGCTCCATATATTTCCTGTGGAAAAAGTTGCTTGCCAAGAAAGGACAAACTGAGAGTCACATATTCAGACATTTACGAAAGTGGTATTTAACGACCTTTGAACTGCGACAAGTAAGCGTGCGATAATCACAAGCATGCGATAATCACAAGCAATTTGTTCCAAAAGACAAACCGCTTGGTAAGAAGCACATGACGTCTTAAGTGAATAGCAAAGATATTTCCTTGGATTGGAGGGCCTACCGTAAGACATTGGTTAAGGGAGTTCCCATAGATATCAGCAAACGAACCGTTGAAGACGACGCGAAGTGTGAAGGAAATGCTGTCGGGCTTAAATACCGCGTGATGTGGTAAGTAACGGTGTCAGCAAAAATAGGCTTTGTTTTAAAGGGAAGCCTTATGACGTACCTTCCGCTTTCGTCCCTACGATGGTATCAAAAAAATGATTTTCGATTGCCTGGACTTCTTGGGACATTATAATTTCCGAATCGACTTCCTCGATTGTCCAAAAAGATTGCTATGTTGAATCAATATCAACAATAGCATGATTAGCATGAAAGATGTTCAGATTTGCCGATGGTAACTGACCTGCCCAGCCAAATATGGTTTTCTGGGCAACTGGAAGACAGTTGCAGTTTCGAACGATTTCTCCTTGAAGAATATCCCAAGATGAGTTTTTGCTTTGATACATGATCCCAGTCATGAAAATCAAACGAAATAGATGGTAGATATACGATAGAACGTAAGCGTTAACTGCGATATTTTTGATTTACCGAAACGAGAAGATTTTCCAGCGCATGTTGCAGTAAAAGAGATGCGAGCATATGTTCGTTTTAATCGAAGCCTTTGGACAAAAGACTCGGTTACAAATGAAACCTGAGTCAATGAGCATACCAACGAGGTGAGATTTTCCATTATTATCGAACATTTTTCAAAGGCAGTAGGTAGCAAAATTTGTGGCAAGAGATGAGTTTGTTAATCGATGGTTTACTACGAGTTGAAAAGAATCTAACGGTATTATAGCAGGATCCGAATAAATATTGGGTCTATAACTTAATTCGCCCGGTTTGCTAAGAGATGGCGTAACTTGTATTATTCCATTGGAACATGCATTGGAAAACTACTGTCATTGTACGTCATTTCAGTATATGTCATTCGTTTGAAGCGTAAACAACAATAATTTTTTTTCACTCAAATATGTCGAACTTTGAGCCTGAAAAAGTGTTTTTGTTTCATTACTTTAATATGAAGAAAACTGCTGCCGAGAGTCATCGCATTTTGGTGGAAGTTTATGGTGAACATGCGCTAGCTGAGCGAACGTGCCAAAAGTGGTTTGCACGATTTAAAAGTGGTGATTTTGGCTTGGAAGACGATGAACGTCCTGGGCAGCCAAAAAAGTTTGAAGATGAATCTTTGGGTGTCACTCAAGCAGCCATTTCAAAAGCAAGGAAATTGGGTTCCACATGAACTCATGCAGAGAGACGTCGAAAGGCGGGTTTGCATGTCCGAAATGCTGCTGGAACGCCACAAAAGGAAGTCATTTTTGCATCGAATTGTTACTCGTGATGAAAAATGGATCCATTACGATAACCCTAAGCGCAAAAAATCATATGTGAAACCCGGCCAACCAGCCAAATCAACGGCAAAGCCGAATATCCATGGCGCGAAGGTAATGCTCTGTATTTGGTAGGATCAGATGGGTGTGCTGTATTATGAGCTACTAAAACCGGGTGAAACCATCAATGAACAACGCTACCGAACACAACTAATCCGTTTGAAGAGAGCAGTGACTGAAAAACGCCCGGAATATGCAACCAGACACGAAGCAATAATTTTCCATCAAGACCACGCTCGGCCCCACGTTGCTATTCCGGTTAAGAACTGTTTGGAAAACAGTGGATGGGAAGTCTTACCCCACCCGCCTTATAGCCCAGACCTTGCCCCTTCTGACTACCATTTGTTCCGGTCGATGCAGAACGCCCTCACTGAAATACGGTTCACATCAGAGCAGAATATCAAAAATTGGATTGATTCATTCTTGGCTGCCAAGCCGGCGCAGTTCTTTTGGGATGGGATCCACAAATTGCCAGAAAGCTGGGAAAAAGTCATAGCTTCAGATGGGCAATACTTTGAATAATACTATTTTACATGTTTTTCTTAAATAAACGTTCAAAATTTGGAAAAAACCGAAATTAATTATATACCCAATAATTTGCGAAGTTGACTTGGAACTGGAATTATTGACAGATATATTTGCCGAACGTACGTGCACCACTGTATTCTGACGTGAATTATATATCTTGCACCGACATTTTGACCGACAGCGAACCGAATTCTGCCCACTTAGATTCCATGATCATGGCAAGGAATTCTGAACATTGCGGAAGTATGTAATGACCGTTACATTTAAGCAGCTGTTCCCCAACCACACGTGCATACTTTTAAAGGTCGTAGACTTTGACTTTATATTTTCTACAGTAAATCCCCTATATGATTCAAGGGCTTAACACAGCGCTCTAAAGAAGTAGATATTCGCCTATCGAAGTTTCTCGGAGTCGACGCCTACAGCTGACTAAGCTTGTTGCGTTTCTGGGTCCTCTTTATTTAAAAGAGTGTAGATCATCCACGTATCACGTTCGAGAGATTCTAACGAAGGAGGGCTTCTTAAAACTTCGTTAGCACCATCTGAAAGTTTGTGTAACAATTCAACATTCGAACTTTGAATTGATGGCAACTGCATAAATGTCTCAAGTACGCTAATAATGATGAAGCGTGGCCTATTATACCGTTTACACAACTTATCCCATGCCTGCTGATAGGTAAGATCAGATACCGGAATATCGAAAGCAAGAACGAAGGAAATGGAACTTCTGACCATGTGATAAACTTGCTTTAAGGTCAACCATGGTTTTGAGCATGTTTCTAAAACACGGCCAATCTCGATAACTGCCCGAAAACGATTCAGTATGTATTTTTGGCAAATATTCGTTAAAGTATTAACTTGATCCGGTGGATTGCTGGTTTCCAGAAGATGAAATGCTAGCCAGAAGATGTAATTGTAACGCACTAAATTTATATTTCCTTTCCCGAATAGCAGAAAGTAAAACAGCTTTAATCATGAGGTACTTTGACTCGAAATTCTCGAATTATTGCTCAAGATCAGTATAGCTTTTGTCGTCCATAAATTTGTACCTCAGATGCACTAAATTTTGTCTATACCTCTTCTAATTGATCTAGCCCCACTTGAATTGTCTCTGTAATACGGATGCCAATTAGCGATTCTTTAAGATTGCCGAGATTGACACGAACAATAGCTAGATTGCTCTTACTTTTCGTAATCGGTGATGAATTAGAGACTTCGTGCGAGAATGATTTAAATTTTACTTTTAAGTGTTTAAATGCAAAATTACGACGTGTTTTAAAAGGTCATGTTAGGTATTTTATAGTTGTACCAACGTTTTTACAGTTATTAAAATAATGTTCACTTAATCTCATACATAAACACATTCATAAATACGGCGTAGTTTTACACGTACAAGATTCATACATTCACCAATGTTTCTGAACGATAACAAATTAATCCAACGATGCAATTCAATAATAAATTTAATTAAATCAGAAATTAAATGCTGCAGCGGATTTTCGACAGGCTTACATCCATACCTAGCACGGTCTCCGTTAATTCCAATGACAGGACAAGAAATATTAGAAGCACAGTGACAAATATTAATGTACGATCCGGCTCAATACGGACCATTAATTATGTTTCGTAATTTTCGTTGAATCTATACGAAAATTTGATTCAGGGGAAGCCCCAGCGATTGCAGAGCAAAAACAAAGCCGGCGAAACATATTATTTCAAGTTAAAGCGAAGAAAATGAATAAATTAAAAATATATTTGATTTTTAGTCGCATTCTGACTTTTGAAGCGCGAACATTTCGTTGTTTAATTTTTTTTTCGCTATGAGATCTCTCAGAAGTGCAATTTTTACAAATTGTTTGTCTCTTTTTGCCCTAGTCTACCTGTTTTCTACTCTTGTTTCACAATCGCGTGGATTATTCCTTTTTTCTAGAATAAATAGTGCCTTTATTTAAACCCAGCCATGGGTCAATTGCCGGGGTCGAAGAAGAAACCCGAAGGCTACTATGATGTGCTACGTGATAACACATAGGCGGAGCCCCGAGGAGTTTCCTGGTTTACCAACCAACTCAAACCTCAAAAACCCTAAATTTGTGGTCATGTCGCCGAAAAACCCAGTGAGTATATTTTGTTAAGGCTCAGTCAGCAGCGAGTATGAAAATATTTCACAACTCAGAGACGGTAGTATTCTCATACTTGCCAGAAGCCAAAAATCTGCAGAAAAGTTTCTCAAAATGACCAACATAGCCAATCAATGCCGTCTGAATATGGCACTTCATTAAATTTTGAGTGCATCAGAGGGCATAGTATAGTATATGCCCCCTGTCTTATAAATGTAACAGAGACGGAAATTATCTCTGAAATGAAAGCGCAAAGTGTGGTTGACGTACCTATATAAACTTCAAAAAGAAATTGAAAATAAATTTCAACCAACAGACCTAGTTATATTTACTTTCGATTTATATCAAATCCCGCAAACTGGTTAGTATAAAACCAAGATCAAGGAATATATGCCCTCTCCAATGAGGTGTCGAAATTGTCAATTGCTCGGTCTAAAATCAAAATCTGCGCAAACTGCAATCTTCGTCCTCATGACCCATGCACACTTATTATGTGCGCTAATAGTCTTGACCTCATGACCCATTCACACTTCCAGATCTACAACAAAAACAGTTTTCCACCCTTCTCAAAGCAATTGTATTGCTATATGCTGTTGCTAGCTACTTCTGATTGTGTGGCAAGCAGTCTGGAACGTTATCGGCCTGACCAAGGTGCAGGGTTGTTAACCTCGGATGACTGAGTCTCTCACAATTAATAGCCGATAAACTTTGGATATGTTTACACAGCAGCAAAAAGTTTGCTAGATTTTAGTCAATTATCGCACCAGCCGGGTGGAATTAATAACAATAAATATGGAAAAAAGTACAAATTCATAGACTACAAAACGCCGAGACTTGACTTCTTAAAAACATCCTCTCAAATGAGGTCCCCATAAGTCTTGTATACTTGTACATGGCGGTAAATACGAAGGAGTGATTTCGGATGTGTATGTAGGGCCCAGTGAAAGTAAACTTTTTGGTCTAAGGAATTATATGCTAAGTCGGTTTATTTTAAAAAAATTTGTTAAAAATCAAGAACGAGATCACTATCACATAAAAAATTATTCGAGGTCAAAGTTCATGAAAAACGGTTTTTTTGCGGATATCTCGCTTTCTATGCGATATTCGCATAGGGTCATTATGAAAATGAAACAATGAAATTCCCAAAAAAATTATCTCATCAAGTTTTTACGTACAACAAATAGTTTAGGTAAGAATCTGGTCCGAAGTATCCGCGTAAAATGATAGCTCATACGTAGAATATGTGCTTGTTGTATATGTATGTGGGAGGGGGTCCAGGGAGGTATTAAATAATAACACGTTTCTTTAAGGATATGTTCCAAATATAGTTTTAATTCATTATAGGTAATAGTAAGTAACTAATTAAGAAAAAAAATATTAAGATAACTAGATTAAGAGAAAAAAAAAGGTATTTCTAAGTATCGTTATGTATCGTTGCGTAGCGTTCGTATCGGTTTTTATAAAAAAACTTTCGTTGCTCTTTGTGGCTACTGGTCAACTGTGTAGTAAGGCTCTCTTCCTTTTTTGTTTTTTCAAAGTGATTGATTAAGACAATGACCAAATATGGTAATAGAGAAGTTGCGTTTTACAGAACAGTAAATTGCGGTAGATTATTAGTTTAACGTTTGTGGTTCGCTGTGACAGACTAAGGTTTCAGTTGATAGGCATATTCTTCCTACATGTAAATATATAGAAATTCGTTACCATGATCAAAAAGTTCCAGGGGGACACCACCATGTGGCGGAGCCATTACTCCGATTTTAGTTTTGTTTTTTTGTTAAGTTGGTAAATCTGTTGTTGACATTCTCCCTAAATCTTACCGTCATAGCTTGACATTTGCAAAAGTAACGTAGCCAAGAGTACATCTATCTCTGTGTGTGTTGACGATTTTTTACAATTTTAGAAATGCATTTAAATTTGCAACAACGAACTTGTATTAAATTTTGCGTAAAAAACGGCGAACGTTGGAAATGTTGGAAAAGTGTTTCGGCAACGATTCTCTAAAGAAAAAGGTGGTTTATCAGTGGCACGAGCGGTTCAAAATTGGTCGTGAGTCAATCGAAGATGATGAACGCAGTGGCAGACCATCGACATCGAAAACCGGCGAAAACATTGATGAAGTAAAAGAAATGTTGGTCAATAATCGCTAATTAACCATCAGAGAGATAGCAGAGGACTTGAACATTGCCTATGAATCCGTCCAAGATATTTTGGTTAATGATTTGGGTTTCCGTTGTGTAGCAGCAAAGTTGGTGCCAAAAGACCCCAATTTCATGCAAAAAAGAGACCGTGTTGACATCGCAAAAGAGATGATTTGCAAGGCTGAATCCGATCCCACATTCATCAAAAGGATCATTACTAGAGACGAGACGTGGGTTTACGGCATCAGGCAAATGAATGGCGCTCACCAAATGAGCCAAGGCCAAAAAAACCACGTCGTTTTCAGTCAAAAAAGAAGGCAATGCTCACGGTTTTCATGGATTACAACGTGTAGTGCATCATGAATTTTTGCCAGAAGGCCAGACAGTAAAGAAAGAGTATTATTTGGGCGTTATGAGATGTTTGCGTGAAGCAATTCGCCGAAACACACCAGAATTGTGGGCAAAAAACTCGTGGATTTTGCACTATGATAACGCACCGTCTCACAATGCCATCATTATTCGTAATTTTTTGACGAAAAATGCAACAAATACCATCCATCAGCCACCGAATTCACCTGATTTGGCTCCCTGCGACTTCTTCCTGTTCAGTCGAGTTAAAAAACCACTACGGGGAACGCGTTTCAGCAGCCGAGAGGAAGTAATACAAAAAATGTTTCGAGGCCAGCAAGCGCTGGCATAAGTGTGTTGCAGTCGATGGGGATTACTTTGAACGGGACAATATAGATTTAGATGAATAAACTTGTATTTTTAGTTTTCTGAATAAGGTGGTTTAAAATAAAATAAATATACGAGTATATGTAAACTTTTATATGTATCAACTATTACTAACAGCGAACTAAGTAGCAGGATTAATAGAAGACTTAGAGATGTCAGTCTCTATAAGGCTCCCGAAATAAACCAGCTTTTGCAGGGTCCAATGGTATATCTGTGATATATATATAGTGATATATCATAATTTTTGCGAAGAGCTGAGGTTTTAGGCACACAGCATAACAAGCTTTTCTGAACACTGGTACATACAGGCAGCTCAAGCAGCAAATACGAGGACGACTAACTGTAGCGTAGAGGATCGGTACTTAAAAAAGAACAAGCTATTCTTGTATGCATCATTCGAATGGCTGCGAATAACGAGTCAATGAATAAAGAAAAGAATATAAATTTTCACTCTACCTTTACCATAGTCTTTGATGCCATGTTATGAGGGATGTGCATTGTCGTTGCCCTAAATAGACAGACGTATGGTCAAAATTTACGTGAGAGTTGTTCTCTTTTATAAAAGGATGGAAATGTCATAGCATAAAAAGACCCCATTATTCAATGAAGTTAAATTTACCCCACATACAGAGGTCTTCCATTTATAACCTTACCTTTTCTAGACATCGTGAAGGAGATCATAAAAGACCTGTGTATGTTTCTAATCGAAACACGTATGCGAATAGAAAGATAATGTTGTGTAGTATTTTCAATCAGAATTTTGTGTGTAATTAGCAGATCTCTTGTTAGTTACAAACTTCGGTAGGTATTACACAATCCACAATTGATTGACATTTATCTGCTGTCACCCATAAAACTCGCCCTTGGCGATAAACCACTGTATATATTTTACCTCTCTGACATTTGCTACATTTTCTCGTGACAAGGTAATTCCCATTGGCTAGCCACCACTCCGCACCCGTGGCACATTATGTACCCATCCACAAAGTTATCCAATACTCTTTACTATACGTATCCAAGAGATTGTCAGGTTAATTTATTTTGTTTCCAATAAGTCAATCAAAATCTAAATTCAATTTAGGTTCTGTCACATCACTCGATAGACTGAAAGCAGAAAAATAGATAAAAAGATACGCGAGCCAATTCAACTAACAATTCTATAAGGTGCCCAGGTGCTCCAGCGAACATGACAAGTGTTCAAAAAAAGAAAAATTTGTACCATCTAACACTAAGTAATCCATCCTTGTTAATAAGAGGATTTGACTGGAAACGTATTATCTAACTTAATATGGGTAACATGGATTTTAACTGACAATATATTTCACTTATACACAAGTCAAAGGCACGCACTTTCATCTGCTAATTGCAAGATGAAGCTAAATATTTCATTTATCAATTACAAAAAAGGAACACAAACAGGTGCAGCACAGGTGTGTTCTAAATCGATATAGCTCGTATCTTTTACCGCACCCAGCCCTCAAGTATTCTGAAGTGTCAATGGAAAAACAAACTAATTAGATGTTATCCTACTACGGAAGCCTTTGAGCGTTTATTTCTAATTAGCCTCAAAATTGTAATGCGAGTGTGTTTGTTCCACCAAGGCGTAAACGACAAAAGCATTCGTAAAGGTTCTATGGGATATTAAATATTTCCTCGTCGAGTCTCAAGGATTCTTTCAGTGCAACGGAACATAAGCTTAAAGTCAATTTCAATTTACACATACTTGAGGCATAACATATGTACCCTGTTGTGCTAAATTTTCTATGTTTATTTTAACATCATGGACAAAGCAATCAATCACTCACGCCAATTATATGCATCTGTGAGCAACAAACCTGGATATTTGTTTGTAATACAACTTGCGCTTTAGCTGCTTTAGGAGTCATAAATAATATTGTTCAAAATGAGTTATGACTTTAACCCACCCTGCAGGTTGCCTGGTTGATACTTCTTCTCCGTATCTCGGCATACCTGCAATTAAATTGATGACTATTTGAAAGTTACCAGTCGATGTACGAGGAGATCCGCGCGACGACTATGATTTGAATTAGGCCAGCAGCGTGTAGTGTCAGGCAAGTCGAAAATTGAAGCGCGTGATCGACTAGTAGCATAGTACTGGTCCATAGGGCTCACGACGGTATACAGAAGACATGGTAAGAAACCAGGAAATAACCACAGGTAATAACGGATCCACTGCTGATGACCCTGACAAACCATAAAACGACAATGGCTTACGGAACTGCACGTGGATTGCTCGGACCTTTAACAATCCAAGTGCAGCCGAACAATGAGTACAGGCTTTCGACTGCTATCACTCAGATGTCACAGCCATCCAAGAAGTGCAATGGAATGGGATGAGCAAAAAGATGATAATGAACTTTAATATATACTGTGGTGACCCCGAGGAAGTGTTGAGCTTCCGACACCTGGGGGAAGATCTTATAGCAATCCGCCACAAGGTTAAATTCGCTAATATAAACCTATTATTCGCTTATGCCCCACGCATATCTAAGACGAAATGTTTCTCAGGCTTCTCGACGATCGTAATAGGTGATTTTAATACCACAATAGGAAAGAGGACATCTTTGGCAGGATAATGGATAAGTATAGCCTACATGACACCACGTCTGGCCACGAAGTTAGGCTTATGGAATTTGCGGCGGGACGAAATATCACTAAAGCAAGCACACTGTTTCTATATCTCAACATTCAGAAGGGGTCATGGCGGTCTGCAGATCATGAAACCCTAAATCAAATTGACCACATTGCGATCGACGTAAGATGTGCCATCAGTATTTTGGATTTCCGAAACTTCCGGACAGCCAACATTCACTCGGATCACTACTTTGCTGCAGCCGAGGTACGAATGCGAATCTCCTTAACGCCACAACAAAGAAGAATTATTTGGAGAAGATATTATCGTCGCTCTCTCAATAAAGTAAGTCGTATTTTTCTTTCACTAACGTGTAAAGAAGATCCGAAATTGTCAAGCGTATATGCAACGAAGATCCTAGATCTTCAATCGCAAATGTGCAAAAGGACACTCTGATAATGTCAAAGCAGGGAGACATCTCCAATAGTAATTACTGCGCAACCTTCTCAAGCCCAATGTTCACCTGGACGCCGCGCCGGCGAGGTTGATGATAAAATCGTTTCGTCGGTAAATGTCGATCCTGAGGATCTGAACAGAGCATTTATGTAGACTGTATAAGGGCGATAACGAATCAAATACCGCTGTCAGGCAGAATGAACCTTTCAACCTGGATGATATAGACCAACAATCCCGTCTAACCGACCTTGATGAATATCTAAGCTTAAGTCCAACAAAGCTGCTGGAGCTGACCGCCTGACCGCCGAGCTCCTCAAAACCGCAGGCAATGACTTGGTAAGGAGCATACTCCAACTCATCTCTAAAATATGGTCGGATGAAAGTATTCCAGATGAATGGAACCTCACCATTGATAGTCTGATACTCAAGGAAGGAGACGCTCTAAACTGCGCCAACTAGAGAGGCATCAGTCTTCTTAACATCGCGTACAAGAACACTCTGCTGTATTGTATGAACGCCTGAAGCTGTTCGTCAACAACAGATATATGGAAATCATAGCTGAACGAGGAAAAAAATGGAAGAAGACCTGCACACCCATGCATTCTCTCATTTAAATTGTTTGTTACTCTCCCTGCGTGTGGCCGTTGCCCGACTGTTTTGAATCGGACTATACAAGAAAAATTATGAGCAGTGAAAAATGGATACTAGTGCAGATGTTATTCAAACATTAAAATAACAAACGGGCTAAAAATTCTTTCTATATTAGAAGCAAATGAAAAGCTTTTCCATCCCTAAATTCGAAAGGATTTGACACTAACTTAATCCGGAAATGATGTGAAGGAAATAATGGGCATATATATTATGACATTGACAGGCTATGCAATGCCACGAAGGGAGTGCTGTATCCATGCTAAAACATGGTTAAACCTAACCTTTTATCACAACATAAAGGTCCTTCTTAAAACTGGCGGAAAATACAACTACAAATACAAAAAGTTCATGAAATATTCGTACAAGGAAATAATATTGACATTTGCTTGATCTCTGAAACCCACCTGAAGGAAAGATCGTGTGCAAAAATAAGAGGCTTAAGGGATTACCACGCTTGGCATCTATCAGGAAGGCCGGTAGGGGTATCTTCCTTGTACGTTAAAGAATCTGTTGGATATTCTAAAGAGGTATAAGTTAAAGACAAAACTGACAGAATTTCTTTACGATTTCATCGATTTACTGTCTTTGAAAGAGGTGTCTTAAAATATATATACAATTTGCTTAAGCTGAGTTTCATTATTGGCGATAACTTTAATGCAAAACACACCTACTGGTGCTCAAGATGCATCTTATTGCATGTCAGAATGCTACACAATTGTGATTTTCACTCGATGGGCTAACCCACATACGAGGGGCGTTCAACATATTCTCGATATCGTGGTGAAGCTGTGGTTGTATATATAAATTGACTTATTTATCAAGTAATACTATTATTTTAGTGCATTCGTGTAAAATTTCATATAAATGTGATTATTAATTCGCGTTTTATCTCTAGTTAAACAGAATCATAATGGCAACTGAGACGATGATGGTGAAAATTGAGCATCGCGCTGTAATTAAATTTCTCACTAAGCAAGGAAAAAGTCAAAAATCTATTCATGAAGAGATGGTGGCTGTTTACCAGGGTTCCGCACCTTCATTATCAACTGTGCAAAAGTGGTCAAGTGAGTTCAAGAGAGGCAGAGAGAGCATTGAAGACGACCCCCGCTCCGGCGCCCCGGCTACTGCTTGTACGGGAGAAAGCATCAAAGAAGTCGAAAACTTTGTTCTTGAGGATGCCCGAATAAAGGTGAAAATGATGGCAGAGATCACCAAGCTTTCAATTGGTACCATTCACACCATTCTTCATGACCATCTTAACCTTTCAAAGGTCAGTGCAAGGTGGGTGCCACGAATGCTCATAGCGCCTCAGAAAAAAGTGAGAATCGCATGCTGTAGAGAGCTTTTGGAGATGTGTAGTGAGAACGCGGACGGTGTTATGGATCGAATTGTTACTGGGGACGAAACATGGGTCCACCACTATGACCCTGAAAGCAAACAAGAGTCCATGCAGTGGCATAAAAAAGGAACAGACCCCCCGAAGAAGTTCAAAGTCACTCCGTCTGCCGGGAAGCTCATGGCCACAGTTTTTTGGGACTCAAAGGGAATCTTGCTCATTGAGTACAAAAAAAAAGGTGAAACCATCAACGCCACATCCTACGCTTTCACTTTGCATAACTTGCGGGAGGAAATTAAAAAGAAAAGACGGGGTAAACTCGCAGCGGGTGTGTTGCTTTTTCATGACAACGCTCCTGTTCACACGGCGCGAGTTTCCAAGGCTGCTGCGCGAGATTGTGGTTTCGAAGAAATCCAACACCCACCCTATAGTCCAGACCTTGCCCCTAGTGATTATTTCCCGTTTCCGGATTTGAAAAAATGTCTTCGTGGAAAAAGATTTTCGGATGATGAAGAACTCAAGTCGGTATTTTGCAGAGAAAGAGGAAATTTATTTTTTTGAGGGTTTAAAAAAGCTTATCTCAAGATGTAACAAATGCATTGATGTTAGGGGAGATCATATTGAAAAATAAAAACAATTTAAATTGAATTCCCATTTTCCTTCATATCGATACCGAGAATATATTGAACGCCCCTCGTACATACTAACTGATTGGTACCACGAAAATACCCGATCTTATCGATTTCTTTATCTCAAAAGGAATATCTATTAATTTTATAAAAGTTAATGAGAGCTTTGGCCTTTTTTCTGACCATTTTCCAGTCATCGATAAGTGAAACTCTAATTAAAAACAGGACCAAATAAGACTAACTAGCAGTAGACTTCAAGAAAGAAGTTGAAGGGAAAGTGAGCGTGCCCCTAAAGACGCGTTTTGGATTCGAAGTCGAAGTTGGTTACTTTGATATCGTCCAATATGCCTCGTGGAAAAATACACTGTACCTCCTTCGTGGTAACACACTTTATAAAATGAAACTACTAGTACTTTTAAACTTCAATGTTTTATTTATTCTTTTGAGAATTTTGAGCTATGCTGGCTTGTTACAAAAAACTGAAAAACTAAATTAAAATGGCGCTCTTTTATAACTCTATAATTTTACTGAAGGGTGTGTAACAAGCTCGTTTATAATGTGCATGCCATATCACTCCCGTTCTAAGAAAAGTCCCTCTGCAATTCATTAACATATTAAAAGTTACAAGGATTTGAAAATTTTTTATAAGAATGTACTAAACCTACAAAGTGAAAAATATATTGGGTCTACAAGTAAGTTTCCAGCGTTTTTTTTTTCAAAATTTGAAGTTTTATTATGAAAACATAGTTACAATGCTTTATTCAAAGTATCGTCCATCGGAAGCTACAACTTTCCCCCATCTTTCTGGCAATTTATGAATTCCGGACCAAAAAAATTTCTCGTCTTTCGAGCCCAAGAACGTATCGAGCCAATTTTTGATTTCCTCTACTGAGCTGAAGCGTATTCCCGTAAGAGCGTTCTGCATCGAACGAAACAAGTGGTAGTCAGATGGTGCCAAGTCTGGACTGTAAGGCGGGTGAGGCAGAATTTCCCATCCGCTATTTTCCAAATAGTTTTTCACCGAAACCGCAATATGTGGCCGAGCGTTGTAGTGATGAAAAATGACGGACTCATGCTTGGTCTCATAATCCGGCCGTTTTTCTTTTAATGCCCGCTTCAAACGAATTAGTTTTGTTCGATATAATGGTCCTTTGATAGTTTCACCACTCGGAAGCAGTTCGCAGTAGACGACACCCTTTTGATCCCACCATATGCAGAGCATGACCTTATTCACGTGAATATTTCGTTTCGGCGTCAATTGGGCGGGCTCGCCGGGCTTTGTATACGATTTTCTGCATTTAGGATTATCATAATAAATCCATTTCTCATCACCAGTGACAATACGATGCAAAAATGATTTATTTTTATACCGCTGCAGTAACATTTCGGATATGCATAATCGCCGTTCGACGTCTCTTGGCTTCAATTCGTACGGCACGCAGTTTCCAACCTTTTGAATGAATCCCAGTGCTTTTAGGCGCAGGGAAACGGCTTGTTGCGTGACGCCCAATGATGCAGAAAGTTCTTCTTGAATCTGACACGGATCCTCATCCAGTAAAGCGTCCAATTCCTCGTCTTCAAAACTTTTCGGCTTTCCGGGGCGATCTTTGTCTTCAACTCCAAAATCACCACTTTTGAACCGTTTGAACCACTTGCGAAACGTCAATTCACCAATACATTCCGCCCCATATGTTTCCGAAAGCAAACGATAGGCCTCAGCTGCACTTTTCTTCATATTAAAGAATAAAAGCAGCGCTTCCCGCAAATGACGTTTATTTGGCTGGAAACTTGTCATGATTTTGCTCGATAAAATGTACGACACCGATAGAACTGCTCAAATATAACGCTGCAAAGTTGTTGACAGATACAAAACCTACAAATAAAACACATGGGGTCTGACATTTCTGCCCGGGATCCACTGGTGGCGCCATCTCTGACAAACGCTGGAAACTTACTTGTAGACCCAATACATTTGCGGGTCTTATGCATTGAAGGTAACTCTGGGTTTAAAAACTGATCGCTTCGTAATATTTTCCTTAGCTAAAAACGCGGGTTTTAATGTAACGATCGAGATTGTATGTTTTTAATTATTCATTAATTTAGAGAATGTTTTGTTCGTTTTATAGAGTCTTTCGAAAAGGGCAATATATGGATTCTCTTTAAATAGTATCGAACTCGTGATGATTTGGCTTGACTCATTTCTTTTGCTGATGTAGATGCTGATGATGATGATGTCCAGTGGTTTTGGTTCAAATAGATGTAAGTCTCGACCATACAATAATTCAACAGGTGTTGTATTTAAATCGTGGAAAGAATATCTGATAAACTACAGCGCAAGATAGAGAAACAGTTGACTCTGTCTTCGTGGAACTACTCGTATAAGGTTCGGTTGAGCTATCTGCAGAGCCTCTCTGCCGAGCGCTTCGCTTGCGTATAGTACGTAGTTATTCGAATTATTTTAGTATCCAAAATTTTGGAGATTTTCCTAAAAAGCTTTGCTCAAATTGAGTACCTTGACCTTAATGATTTGTGGGATAACATATCTTGAAACCCAGTTTTGAACGAATGCAGAGACCACTGCTTGAGCGCTTATGTTTTTTAAAGGTATTGCCTCAGCCCAAGAAGTGAAATGATCTTTAATTGTCAGTAAGTATGTGTAACCCTACAAAGATGGAAGACGTTCTACTAAATCCGTTTGGATGTGTGAAAATCTTTCAGGGAATGTAAATTTTATAATTTTTGATTTTTGAAATGGAACACAAACCTGCGTCCACTTGTTAATGTCGTTGGTCGTTTTTGAAAAAAAAATATCTAGAATTTGAGAATATTTTTCTCATGGTCTTAGCACTCGGTGTGAAAGTTTATGATGATTTTGAAAAATCGTACTATTGAAAATATCGGGGATATAAGGCCAACGTCGTAAATCAGGATGGGTATCTTTGAAAGTTTGAGTTACGAATTCGGGTCTGCTAGAAGCAACTTTAATTCTTCGTCCGATCTTGCTCTTTTGCAATACTGGGAATATGGACGTGGGTAAAATTTGTAACTTCTACGAGAGACCGCGATAAGGTGTCTGCCACAATATTCTATAAGCCTTTGAAATAGCGAATATCTGTAGTAAATTCAAATTAATAGTAGTATTCCAATAAGCGAGTTTGTCAAAGCATTTTTCTTTCTAATATTGCTTTTGTGGATGGCTTATGGTCGAAAAAAAAATGAACCGTCCATCTTCCATGAAATATCTTAAATATTTGATGGCTTTGTAAGTAGCAAGTAGTTCTCAGTCGAAAGTCGAATATTTCCCTTCAGCCGGACTTAAAAACATGGAAAAGAAACTTAAAGGTTGCAATTGGTTGAAGAGAACTCCGTCATTTGAAGCACCTACCACAATTGATGGGTTTGGGTGAAAGAACATCGTTTGTTGTTCCAAATCTTTCTTCAGGATACGAAAAGCCTCGTCGCACTACTCAGGCCAAATGAACTTCGCTTTCACTTTTTTTTATTGTAATTCATATAGCGATGCCTTTATAGCGATACCTGGTATGAAACGTTGGTAAAAATTAATCATACCTAAAACACGTTGAATTGTTTGATTGACTTGGGCTTTGGAAAATCGCTAATGGCTTTTACGCTATTAGAAGATAGGGTAAGTTCACGTTCTGTAATTGCGTAGCTCAGGAAATCGAGTTATTTGACGCCTAAAAAGCATTTGCCTAATTAATTGGAAAGCCTGTGTTCTTGCAATCTTGTAAAAACAATGCGGATGTCTTCTTTTTGTTTTTAAATCGATATGATACTCGTAGATACTAATATGTCGACTTCCAATACAAATGGCTAGTCATCCAGCATTTCATATATACTCGTAAAACGTTGGAAAGATTGAGCCCCATTTTTTACCCAGAATGGCATTCTCAAAAAATCATAAAGCCCGAAAGGTGTTAATACAGCGGTTATATGAATGCCTTCTGCGGCTGCCGGTATTTGAAAATTTTAAAATCATGCAGGTTAGAAGTGCAATCCTGAATGTTAGGTAGTGGGTATTCGTCAGATATTGTTACAGTGTTTAACTGGCTGTAACGGCCACATGGTCTCCAATCAGGCCCATTCCTTTTTGGAACCATGTACAGTAGAGAAGCTTCAGTCGAATTTGAAATACGACAATTTCCTAACCGCACCATTTGTTAAAATTCTTGTTTTGCTATTGTAAGTTTTTGAGGATTGTGTCTTCGAGCCGAAGATAGCGGAGCGGTTGTTAATATTTTATGTACGACACTATGTCTGTGCCGTGAGGTCGAAATTGGCGGGACTTTGAGTTCCGGAAACTCGTCCAAAATTCTTCCAAATTCACTTGGAATAGAAAACAATTTCGGAGTGAGAATATAAGTTGATATTGACAAGCAGTTGACTTTAAAATTCGTTTGCTTGTCGGCAATTTTCTGCTCATCTAATAAAAAATAAATCATTGTGCGGGGACTCCCACATCTCCTGCCCCTAGTCAGTACTCGGCCACTACCGTGCATAACTCTGTTATGCAGCAGAAGTAGTGACTGAGGGCATGTAACAATTGATGAATAGCCTGTTCCGAGTGTGAATTCTCTTGATGCAATGTTTCATTTTGTTGTAATGACATAACACTTACAACAATCTGATTCGATAAACCAACGTCAGAATTTTTACGTTGCAGCCTTGCTTAGTATCGTCGGTGTTTGCGTCTTTTATATTTGTTAATTTGTAATGACTCGGGAATTTAGAGTGAACAAAGCAAATATACGCGGGCTAAAAAGTAATTACTTTTCTGCGTACGTCCACGTCTGTAATTCAGAACAGCTGTTTTGGCACTTAGTGAAACAGAGATAGATCTCCGCCCAAACCTCTCAGATCACTCTGATCTAGTGCTAGAACTAGTGCCATTCTTTTCTTCTCTTCGCGGTCTCGCCATTTACCTGCGTAGTGATATAGGTAGTTTACCAAATTCCACCGCGATCTAATCCCTTTTCCAATCCGAAATTCAGTTTCATGGGGCTAAAATTCCATCTCCGTAAGCAAATTATCCACTACTCTTTTATTTACAGAAGCCCCAAACTAGACAACAATTTGACTTTTAACGAGTTTGATGCGCTGTCTGACTTTATTCAAAGAATTGTATCCCTACATCCTCATACTAAAATCGTTATTACGTTTTCAATATACACAATTTCGGACAGACAACAGCCGAAGGACGATGTGTTGAGACCATTGCTGCGGAAAACAAATTAAAACAGCTTGTAAATGAGCCCACGCGAATACCAGATGTTGATAGTCATACCGCCAACACTTTGGACTTGTTTTTAACTTCTCACGATGATAAGTTCCTCGTTGACGTGCCATCCTCTCTAGGCGTGTCGGACCGTTAGTCATATCAACTAATTTCTCGTATGCTGACCACGCAGTTAGAGGAAAAATTCCTAAAAGAACCATATGGCAAAACGAGAAAGCCAACTGGAGCGGAGTCAACAGCTTCTTTAGGAAATTTCAATGGTCGTTATGTATCCTCGATAACGACGTGGATGCCGCTGCTGATATTATCACTGACATTATTTTCAATGGAATGAGATCCTTTATCCCTTATTGGATTAAGGGTATCAGACCAAAGGAAAAGCCATGGTACGACTCAAGCTGTAAAGAGGCTGTCAGGGTTAAAGAAATGTTTTTTCCGTCCTATAAGACCAACCAACCGACAGAAGAAAACCGAAAAAAGTTCAAACGAGCCAGGAATGACTGCAACGCCTTTCTTGAAATTTTAATACATGAGACCAAAAATTGAAGCAAAAAATACTACAATCTCCCGACGGTAGTACATACTATATTTTTGGTCGTTCGTCAAAAATATTAAAAATTCTGTCTCATTCTCCATCCCAACGCTCATTTACACTCCGCCTACACTTGAGTGTGTCGAATCTTCAATGGGACGAATCCACTTTTGCACTCGTGTAGTAGCAAGAGTACTTAAAGATCTTAACATACACCAAGCCGCTGGTCCAGATGGCATATTTCACGTTCTTCTGAAGGGGTGTTCTTCCAAGCTTGTAAAACCACTGCGTAAGCTACGAGTATTTCATCAATCCTACTCTTTAGGGCACTTTCCGAGCAGATGGAAAACAGCATTTGCCCGTTCCTAAAAAAAGGCGAATCTTCTTCTCTTTTCTCCTACAGACCAATTGCACTTACGGCCCTTCTTTCTAAGGTCATGGAAACGCTGATAAACCATCAGCTCATAATATATCCCGAAATACTAATGACCGGCAGTACGGATTTCGTAGCAACAGGTCCACTGGTGATCTGATGTCATGTCTCCTCGAAAATTGGAACCAAAGTCTGCATATACGAATCTGTCGAAAGCAAAACAGTTGCACTTGATAGGCGTTTGACAGAGTTTGGCATCAGGCTTTTTTGTCGAAAATGCGTGCTTTTGGAATCGCTGACCCTCTTATTCAATGGATTAGAAATTACTTTTCGGAACGTTCAATTCAAATTATTTTGGATGGTTTCAAGTCTGATGTTCACAAAATAAATGCTGTTGTGACCCAGGGCTCCGTTCTGTCTCCCACACTCTTTTTTTATTTTGATCAATGATCTCTTATCTGCTACTTCTAATCTAATATATTCCTTTGCTGACGACAGTACTCCGAACTCATGTCCCTGTTCTTCGGCTGTAGAACGGGAACGGCAGCGTATGCTAAACTCATTAAGTTCCGATATTAGCAGCCTAACCAATTGGGGAACTATCAACAGAGTGGAAGAAAGCGAAATTTAAATACCCAGTAATTATCTATGAATGGCACTTGCTTAGTTGAAACTGAAAAACTTTCCATTCACGGTATGTGTGTTAATGACAATTTACGTTGGAATGACCGCATATTTGATGCCTCCACAAACTCTGCAAAATGTCGATGTAAGAAATATTTCACCCACTCTGATCTGGCCTCAATATACCATATATGTCTCCTGTCTCACCTTGTTGGATCGCTATTTTCACTACTTGTGCTCAACTGAAATTGCCAGTGGCATTCCATCCCTCCTAACTTTTAACCGTAACATCCGTCTCGCTATGAATGCTCATCAGTATACCCTCAATCCCACTTTCGGTCCTACTCTGAAATGTTGTGATTCGTTCCTATGCCGTACAACTCGCTTATGGAATCCCCTGACGAGCTCTTTATTTAGTCACTATAACTTGCAAACATTTAAAACCAACTCACTTCGGCATTTCTCTTTTCTCCCTCCCTAACTTCCCTCGCCTTCACTATGTGCAATCATCGTAAGGGTACGAAAAATCCCTTGTGCGCTCGCCAATTATTAAAAAAAAAATGGTGCACCGCTAGTCGATGTTATTTTTGGAACGCAATACTTCGTGGCGAATGATTTTCGCCAATTTGAAGTGGTGTACTGTCGTTATAGTGGTGTGGTGGTGTGACAGTTTTGAGGCGGCGTGGGGGTGTGATGGCTAGCAGGGGTTGTGCGCTTTTAGACGGCAGCGTACAGTGGTTCAATTAGGCAAAAGTGCTTGCACAATCCAAAATTTTTCAATTCGCTGGATTAACAACTGTTTGGAGCTCTGGTAATCGAAAAAATTATTTCCTTTGGCTCAATAGTTTTGCTTGTAGTAAGTGGCTAATTTTTATGGTCATCTAAAATTTTTTTTGTTTGGTTTGGGTGTAGAAAGTGGGCAAAGACTTTTAAAAAATCACTTCTTTTTCATTCAGTGTTATATATATATGGTGACTATATACAACAACGGTGTGAGATATAAAACTGATTCGGGCTTTATTTTGAAGCTACGTTCACGCTATTATGTGTGGCTGCCTCGTTGGCAGTGCTTCAAGCGGTCGGTCCAATTTTTGATGACTCGGTCCAATATGTGCGGCGTTATTCTGGCAATAGCGTGTTGAATGTTGGCCTCGAACTCGTTGAAAGCGGTTGGCTTATTAGCGTAGACTAAGGACTTGACGTAGCCCCGAGGAAATAATCGAGTAGTGTCAAATCGCATGATCGCGGCAGTTGACGGACGCTCGCCGTGAGATGACCCAGTCAATCTTGGTGGATGCATTGATGCTCCAATAATTCTCCGGCCAACATTTCCAGCGCCCAATTACCGAACTCATGGCGTTGTATATTGTCGTCCAGCTTCAATTCTTGTATCAGCAGAATCTTATACGAATGAAGGCACAAGTCGAACAACAAACTAAGCCGGGTTGATTTTCTGGCAGTGTCCAATTCAACTGATCGGCGCCGAATCTACATTTCCGTGTTCTCTTCGATATTGGCAGCTATGGCGGCTATGTTTGCTTCATTTCGTACCAATCTCCTTCTGATTGTTGGCTTAAGATCCAAAGAGTGTACCCATGCTCAAACTTTTCCACGGTGCGACGAATTGCCTGCACACTAGATAATGACCGACTTCATAACGAAATTCACGTTGCGTATTTACAACTGAGCTGGAATTTCGATAATATTCGTCCGGCAAGCGTAAAACGCTTGAACGTTTTTTTATAATTTTTCTATAACTACGAGTATTTGATTTAATGTTTTTTGAAACACTATTTCTGGCGCATTTTAAGTTTTAGGTTGAGTTTTAAAAAAAGGTCCGGAAGGGTCAGACCTAAACTTAACAGAAAATGCATTCCTATATATTTTTAAAAACATATGGTATATTCTTAATCATTCAGCTGCGTTAACTTGCATTACTTTGTGCTAGAGAATTTTGATCTGAATAGGTCATCCAAATTTAATGTTTTCTTCTCTCTCTCTCTCTCTCATTGGAGAAATATAGCAAAATTATACTCTCAAGCCCAAATTTTAATTTTTCTTGTAATGAGTAATAAACCTTTATTATAGGTTTTATTCCATACGATAACAATTCGGGGACTACGATTACGATTCGCTGTGAAAAAAGAAGTAAACCATTAAAGCAAACGGTGGTATTAGAGAATATTAGCTAAAAGGTAAACAGGGACATTTCAGACAACACTTTATTTAAAATTTTTGTCAACATCTCGAACAAAAAAGATTTCATGTGTGCCGTAAAAAATGATTACCGACTGTCCGATGAAAATTTGTCAGCGGAAAGGTGTCCGAAATTAAAAAAAAAAAACTCTCACCAGTTCATGCGCATATTCAATCAAATGAGTCGCAGCCTATACATATATCGAGAAAGAGTTTCAAAAAGAACAAGAAATGGTTGGAAGATTGCCACCATATCGATACTGAGAGAGCTGATGTGTGATTATTCAAGTACATCAAAGTCATCAAGAGGAAGGCCAAGTAGGAAATCAATAACAGAGTGGTCAAAAAAACTGATAAACGCTACCGAAAGCATAACAACTGAATATCTTTCTAATGCCTTAGCAATAAAGTATATTCCGTTTTATAGATCAATAGATGCAAGCTGATGTATCTAAAGCAGTCCTTGCCGCAAGTCCAATGCGAGTCAAAATAATAAAAGAAGCCATTTCGACTCCACAAAAGGATCCTATCAAGTATAATAGTGAGAATGCATTGGTTTTTTTTTTATGGATTTAGGTCTATTAAAAGAAAATCATAAGATTTTGAGAAATTCCCTGAGAAAACACAACGTAGATGTTCTTCCATTCTACAGAATTATAACAGTTGCCAGGAAATTACGAAATCACGGAAATATCAACCAGAGTGAAGCTACAAGATATGAAGGATTATACTGAAAGGCATCTTTTAGAAACCAAAATTGAGCCGGAATTAATTGCACTTCCAAAACTTCTTACATTACAAAGTAAGTGGGCCTGTAATGGATAATCTAGGATAGGCGCCTGCAATCAAAAAATGAATACACCAAATGGTGCAACAGATGCAAACATGCTTATGACCTCAGTTGTTTCACTGAGGCTTAACAGTTCAAATAGTGAACATTGGAGGAACCCTCGTCCATTCTCAGTTAATTTTTGCCGACCAATAATATTCCAATATGCAAAGGAACAGGAGAGATCTGCATATAAAGTTGACGACCAAATAGGCATAGTTGTCAACCACGAATTCCTTTTAACTATTATTGACGAGATACGAAGTCAACGCGGTCATGTTCCATATACATACAAAAGAACGTAAAAAAACTTCAACAACGAATATGAATCAAATGATGACCAACATAATCGTAACTATGAATATGGAATCTCTTTACCATATCAAAAAGTTTATTCATCTAAATCTATATTGTCCCCTTCAAAGTAATCCCCATCGACTGCAGCAGACTTATGCCAGCGCTAGATCCAATCCTCGAAACATTTCTTTATATTCGGTTTTCCATTACTTCCTCTCGGATGGTGAAACGCGTTCCCCTTAGTGGTTTTTTAACTCGATTGAACAGAAAGAAGTCACAGGGAGCCAAATCAGGTGAATTCTGTGGCTGATGGATGGTATTTGTTGCATTTTTCGTCAAAAAATTACGAATAATGATGGCATTGTGCGACGGTGCGTTATCATGGTGCAAAATCCACGAGTTTTCTGCCCACAATTCTGGTCTCTTTCGGCGAATTGCTTCACGCAAACATCTCATAACGCCCAAATAATACTCTTTCTTTACTGTCTGGCCTTCTGGCAAAAATTCATGATACACTACACCGTTGTAATCCATGAAAACCGTGAGCATTGCCTTCTTTTTTGACTGAAAACGACGTTGCTTTTTTGGCCTTGGCTCATTTGGTGAACGCCATTCACTTGCCTGATGTCTGGATTGCGTGTCGTACTCATAAGCCCACGTCTCGTCTCCAGTAATGATCCTTTTGATGAATGTGGGATCGGATTTAGCCTCGCAAATCATCTCTTTTGCGACGTCAACACATTCTCTTTTTTGCATGAAATTGAGGTCATTAACCAAAATGTCTTGGACGGATCCATAGGCAATGTTCAAGTCCTCCGCTATCTCTCTGATGGTTAATTTGCGGTTATTGACCAACATGTCTTTTACTTCATCAATGTTTTCGTCGGTTTTCAATGTCGATGGTCTGCCGCTGCGTTCATCAGCTTCGATTGACTCAAAACCACTTTTGAACCGCTCGTGCCACTGGTAAATGAACGTTTTCTTTAGAGAATCGTTGCCGAAACACTTTTCCAACATTTCCAACGTTCGCGCATCATTAAATCCGTTTTTTACGCAAAATTTAATACAACTTCGTTGTTGCAAATTTAAATCCATTTCTAAAATTGTAAAAAATCGCCAACACACACTTACTGTACTCTTGGCTACGTAACTTTTGCAAATGTCAAGCTATGATGCTAAGCTAACAGATTTACCAACTAAAGAAAAAAACCAGAACTCAAATCGGAACAATGGGAGCGCCACACGGTGGTGTGGTGCGGGAACTTTTCGATCAAGGTGGTACTAGATGCAAGAACCAAGTGTATGGAATTTATTTTGAAACATGCATACACATTTCGACAAGAATGAGAGGATATTGATGAATCTATTGGAACAAAGAAGGCAGAAAAAAGAAGGAAACAAGAGATCCAAAAGCATTATCGCGATGAGATTGACCTCACCGTGGATAAATAGGATTCGGAAATACCAATGATGGAAATACTTCAAGTAGATTTTTTCAAGAATCAGAAGCAACAGTTCATATAACTGGGGTAATGACGAGACTTGAAGTTATATTTAATGTCTTGAATTATAGAGAAAACGTTAACACTATCAGAGCTTGGGGAGCCAGGAAAACAGCAGATTTATTAAAACAGATATATCGCGAAAAACAACTCAAACCTACTCTTCATAAAATTTTGGCTCATGGTGAAAATATAATCGATTATAAATCGTTTCCACTTGGAGAATTGTCAGAGCTCAGGAATCCAAAAATAAAGACTACAAGAAAAATAAATATCAAAATGCGTGCAAGATTTCAAAGATGCAACAGAATGAAGACCTTTTGCAACCTGCCTTCAGCCTCATCGGACCCACTCATTTCTTCGTTAAGGCATGTCAGAACCGAAAATGATCTCAAAACATCCAAAAATGATAAGTTTACTAGACATTAACCTGGATGTTCACAAAAATTTCCAAGAAATCCAATTTTTTCTCTACTGTTTGATTTGAAATAAATCACTGAAATATTTTATTACGTGCTATAAAAAAAAAAAAAAAACCTTTAATAAATGATTCGTTTACTTTAATACCCCACTGTTTTGAGCGGATTAGCTTTTATTACTCCAATCGTATATTTGAATATTTTTAAAGTAAAATATTATGTTTATCCCCTGTGGTGAGAAAGTCCTATAAAGCATTTTTCTCAAAATTCACTACTTTCCTAGCATTGAGAATTTCTTTTAAGCAAAAAAAAAACTATCACAATCCCTTTATTCGTTTAAGAGTTAAGATTTTTGCAAGCAAAAAAGCCAAAATGAGTCACTGTGCGGCGTGATGGCGTTGTGCCCTTTAAGGGGCGTGATGGCTATCTTTCAAAAGTTCCTATAAACAAACACTGCGCAGAATACATTTGAATAGTTAAATAATTGTAGTTTCAAACATACATATACATGTATAAAGTGGAACGAAACCAAACTGTCATTATTCTTTAGAATAGAACTAATTCATTAACCTGGCTTAAACCAAAAATTTCCGGTCATTTAACGGTCATCCCAATTTTAGCATGGATCAACCTGTGAGAAATATTGAACAGTGTCTGATAGCATTAAAAAGTATGCTGCAATGGTAACAGCAGCAACAACAAATAAATAACAATCAAGACCTTAAATCATGAATTCAAAGAGATGTTACAAATGCCCATGAGTTTTCAGGATACAGAGTACTTACCATCATTTTTTGGCTCTGTGGAATTATGAAAAACTACCTTGGAAACGAAAATAAGGTGTCTACGATCTTAAAATTACCAAAAAACTACCCCAGAAATTCGCGACCGGGCTTGGACTAATTGCGTGGGAAGTTTGAAGCTGCACTACAGGAGTAAAAAGGACCAGATGACAATAAGCAGAAACTTGATGGATATGAGAGTAAGTAGTATCAGGGATTTGTGTGAGCAAGAAAATTCTTTAATTGATAACATAACGGGGTTTGTAGCACTATCAATTGAAAATGATAAAAATATGCAAGAAGTTTTATGTGCATTACTTTTACAAAGAATTAAACAATTAGTTTCAGGTACTTTAGCTTATAATATAAAACTAATTCGGGTGAAGTTATTTGAATACATTTTTACTACTTAAACACAATTAGAAAAACAATTATGGCCATAAAAATCAATATCATCGAAATTCTAACATTCAAATTGAGAATATAAGAACAACAAACAATCCTGTGACACCAAATAATTCAAACGTTAAAAGAAACATGATGACTTCCCAACAACAACATATCTCTGGTAGATCTAAGCAATTTAATAATAAGAATCAAAATAATAGCTATCAAAGATCTCAGCGTTCATCAAATGCACCAATGGACGTTGATGCTTTAAGTCAGTTAGAAACCATTGATGCAGTAGTAGAAGACATGCATTCAATTTAAAAAAATGATTTTTTTTTACCAATTAGCCTCGGACCATAATTCAAAAAAAAAAATATATAACTTTATCTTTGCTCAGTAAAAAGTGGTTAACTTTAGTAGATCTAGGACCAATTATTAGCATTATGAAGTTGAAAATAACAAAATCATAGTGAGTACTTTGAATGGAGTGTTAGATACATCAAATAAAAAAGTGGCCACACAATGTCCGTCCGTTTTGTAATGTAAAATTTAAATGGCTTTTAGTAGATTTCAATAAACCATATGATCTGTTACTAGGAAACAACCTTTTATTTAAAAACGTGATATACATTAATATAAGAGATCAATTTATTGAGCTAAGAAATAGTATTAGAAATCCTTTTTCTTCAAAAGCCATGTTAGATAAAATTTTAACATTAGAAGCAAGTAAAATTGAAGATATCCAAACTAATAATTTAAATTCTCTAGAAAAAAAAGAAATAGGGAAACTACTAGCTAAAAATAAGCAATTATTTTACAAAGAAGGAGATGCATTAACCAATACTAAGGCAATAGTTCACGAAATCAAAACAACCAATCAATTCTCATATTTATCGACTTCCTCCAAAACATGATGAGGAAGTTCGAAATCAAATTGAAGACTTACAAAGACAAGGCATAATAAGAGAAAGTAGAAGTAAATATAGTTCACCGATCCTCGTTGTATCTAAAAAACCAAATAAGTCTGGTATCCAAAAATTTAGGCTGCTATTAGACTACAGGAGATTAAACCAATTAACCATCGATGTCAAATATCCTTTGTCAAATATTTATGATATACTTGACAAACTGGGGAGGGCTCAATATTTTACCACATTGGACCTAGTAAAGGGGTGCCATCAAATTCCCTTATCAGAAGAAGATATTGAAAAGACAGCCTTCGACGGTCCTGTAAGGCTTTTCGAATATGTTCGTATGCCGTTTGGGCTGAACAATGCTCCTGCCACTTTTCAAAGGTTAATGATATTCTCGTGTTTTCATGACCAATTGAAGAGCATTTAGACGCTTTAGGTAAAATATTCGATGTCCTACGCAAACATAATTTGAAAATTCAAGCAAATAAGTGCAGTTTTTTACAAAAACAAACAAATTTTTCAGGGCACATACTATTGAAAGATGGAGTGCAACCAAACCCAGATAAAAGCAAAATAATACAGCATTTAATACTACCTAATGCAGAAAAGAAACTTAAACGATTTTTGGGAGTGACAGGATTTTCTAGAAAATTCATTATCGACTATGCCAAAATTGCAAATCCATTGAAAAAAATATTTAAAAAAAAATTATAAAATTAATACAAATGACCCCCAATTTATAAGTAGTTTTGAAAATCTAAAAATATTAATATCCTCACATCCCATTCTTAAGTACCCCGATTTCGATAGGGAATCCAGAATTACAACCGATGCAAGCGATTTGTTATGCAATTGGAGCCGTGCTATCACAAGGGCATCCAATTTGCTTTATATTAAGAACTCTTAATCAACATGAAGTTAACTATTCTACTACTGATAAAGAATTCCTTTCCGATATATACGCCGTAAAATGGCTTAGGCCTTACACTTACGGAACAAAGTTCAAAATTATAACTAATCATTGTCCCATTAAATATCTAAGCCTTAAATACAAAGGCAAAGAATTTACATCAAAGCATCAAAGACTGCTTTTGAAATTATAGGAATTCAATTATGAAATTGAATATAGGAACGGAAAGGAAAACGTTGTAGCAGATTTTTTAAGTCGGTTAGAAAATTCTCCAAAAATTGACGACAATAATGGTAAAGAATCAAATTTAGATTTATTGTATCTGAAACATTTAATTCGGCAAAAGAAAAACAGTTAGAGTACATTGGGATAAATGAAGAAATCGTAAATAAATATAAAATACAAATTATACGAATATTTGTATATAGTCCAGAGCTTGAAAGGCAGATAATACATTAAAAAAAAATAATTGAAATCAATCCAATGGAGAGCGAGGAAACTATAAAAGAAATATTTAAACGAGATTGTATTAAGAAGGGTAGAGTAGGAATTTTTTCAGAAGTAGAAGAATCCGATTAGCACAAAATTCAAAAAATATTATTTTCACTTGTGCGGTTTTTTTATTTTTATTCGTGTGGTTTTTTCTTCAAAATTTGAACGTTTATTTAAGAAAAACATGTACAATAGTATTATTCGAAGTATTGCCTATCTGGAGCTATGACTTTTTCCCATCTTTCTGGCAATTTGTGGATCCCATCCCAAAAGAACTGCGCCGGCTTGGCAGCCAAGAATGAATCAAGCCAATTTTTGATATTCTGCTCTGATGTGAACCGTATTTCAGTGAGGGCGTTCTGCATCGACCGGAACAAATGGTAGTCAGAAGGGGCAAGGTCTGGGCTATAAGGCGGGTGGGGTAAGACTTCCCATCCACTGTTTTTCAAATAGTTCTTAACCGGAATAGCAACGTGGGGCCGAGCGTTGTCATGATGGAAGATTATTGCCTCGTGTCTGGTCGCATATTCCGGGTATTTTTCGGCCACTGCTCTCTTCGAACTGATTAATTGTGTTTGGTAGCGTTGTCCATCGATGGTTTCACCCGGTTTTAGCAGCTCATAATACAGCACAACCATCTGATCCCACCAAATACAGAGCATTACCTTCGCGCCATGGATATTCGGCTTTGCCGTTGATTTGGCTGGTTGGTCGGGTTTCACATATGATTTTTGCGGTTGGGGTTATCGTAATGGATGCATTTTTCATCACGAGTAACAATTCGATGCAAAAATGACTTCCGTTTGTGGCGTTCCAGCAGCATTTCGGACATGCAAAACCGCCTTTCGACGTCTCTCGGCTTGAGTTCATGTGGAACCCAATTTCCTTGCTTTTGAATATATCCAGCTGCTTTTAAACGTTTTGAAATGGCTGCTTGAGTGACACCCAAAGATTCTGCGAGCTCTTCTTGTGTTTGGCAACAATCTTCATAGAGTAATGCTTCCAGTTCTTCATCTTCAAACTTTTTTGGCTGCCCAGGACGTTCATCGTCTTCCAAGCCAAAATCACCACTTTTAAATCGTGCAAACCACTATTGGCACGTTCGCTCAGCTAGCGCATATTCTCCATAAACTTCTACCAAAATACGATGACTTTCGGCAGCAGTTTTCTTCATATTAAAGTAATGAAGAAGAACTCCCCGCAAAAACACTTTTTCAGGCACAAAGTTCGACATATTTGAGTGAAAAAAAATGATTGTTGTTTACGCTTCAAATGAATGACATATCCTGAAATGACGTACAATGACAGTAGCTTTCCAACGCATGTTCCAATGAAATAATAACAATGGAATAATACAAGTCACGCCATCTCTTAGCAAACCGCATTAAGTTATAGACCCAATATAAAATTTATAAAGTGCACCAAAAGAGCTATTAAATTAAAGAATGATCATGAATTACATAAACAGACTGTCGTATAACCACAGTATTTAATCAATGCATTATGCAATAACTGATACTTATCAATCCTTAAAAAATAGAATATTCTATCCGAAACTCAAAGACAATAAACACCTAGTAATACATAATTGTGAAAAAAATGCAAGCAAATAAAATACGATAGAAAGCCTGTGAAACCCAAACTTCATTTAACAGAAACTCTCACTGAAAAAAACCAGATAGTGCATTTAGGTATTTTCCATTTTAAAAAGCAAGCTTTTGTAACAGTAATCGACAAATTGACTAAATTTCAAGCAGCCAATAAAATAACCGACAGGAACTGGACTTTAACAAAATGTATACAGTTAGATCATTTTCCTAAGTTTGGTAAACTAAAAAAAATCGTTTTCGACAATGAATTTAGAGTTGTATAATTAGCAGAGTTTTTTCATAAAGAAAATATTGAAATTTACTTTACAAAACCGGTAACCGGAAAGGTTGCACTCAACCCTCTTAGAGAAAATAAAAAGAATTGATGACCCTAACCTTACAGCGAGATGAGGATACACTTTGTTATTGATATTTATGACAACAGGTGTCATCCAACTATAAAATTTACTCCTAAACAAGCTAAAAACTCAAGTTCTCAAGTTTTGGGTCATTGAAAAAGAAAGTAGTAAGTAAAGTTATAAAGAAGATAGAAAGGTCGATCCAATTAGAAATTAGAAAAGGGTGAGACATAAGGATGAACATTATTTTGGAATACATCCTTTGACGAATGTACACCCAGCTAATATAAAATGACCACTAAAATTTGTGGGTGAAGATATTTCTGATCTCAATGAATTTGCGAGTTCAGAAAACAGAAATCTTACAAGTTTTTGAACAATTCTATGACAAGACTTTTGCTTTTTGAAACACTAACTATGCAGATAGTTTGTTGTTGAGTTTGCATATACATACATATATTTTTTTTATTTCGATTACAGAAGAGGGGTGTATTTATTATTATTAAAATTAATTTGGAGAATTAAAAATTATGTTTTTCAAGGAATCTACAATATTTTTGATTTTTCAATAAAGGGATGAATAATTGTATAATAGTATATGAAAAATGATATTTAAAAAAAAAACGCACAAAACAGAGAAACGAATTAAGAGAACTATTAATAATCGAAAATTTGACTCAGACATATTATATTACCTAATTACTAAAATATTAGGCCACACATTTTACAATTGATTTTCACTTTTTATACCTGTTTGAAATTTTGTACCCCAAAATTTTTACTACCTGTAACAAGTACATATTTTCTCAACAGGAAGTCATAAAATTAAAGGGTAAATAAGAAACGACCGTTTGAATTTCCCAAGATCTAAAATGAACTTCTTGAAAAGCGTATAAAAAGGTGCGCCCCTAGGATAAGGCCATTGGGAATATTTCGTTGCAGGAGTTCACATCAGCGATTCTTTTCAATGTTTGTTAAGAATATTTAATAAAGCGTTGAAAAGAACTGAAAATGGTTCCGGAAAGACTTTGACAGCTACAAAAAAAAGAAAAATAGATGCTTTCAATGAGTTAGGACTCTCAGGCCGAAAAATTGGAAGGAGGCTTAAAAGAAGTAATTTTTAATTTAATTTAATTTTTTGGTGGGGGCTGATGCCCCCATTTATTGACTTAATACAAGTTTAATCTAACTTAAAAACTAAGAGCTAGTGACCAAGGAAGTGATGGAGGAGATCTTGTTTGAGACGAGGAGTGCTCAGGTGGAAATGAAGAAGGGAGAGGTTTGAGTTGACCTTTCGGAGCATTCGGGAGATAGGTTCGTTGTAGCCATAAGAGGTGCGGTGGACCGGTAGATAGAAGAGACGAGGACAACGTAGATTGCGGGGGTTGATATTGAAGGAAATGGAGTTCAAAATGGATGCACAGTCGATGGAACCTGAGAGAAAACGGTGAATGAAAAGAACGTCAGCAATATTCCTACGTTCTTCTAACGAATTCATATTTAGAAGTTTGAGGCGGTCTTGATAGGGAGGTAAGATTAAAGGGTCGTTCCATGGCAGGCCACGGAGGGCAAATCGGAGGAATCAACGTTGAATACCCTCGATTCGGGAAACATGAACCCGGTGAAAGGGGGACCAAGCTTGACTGGCATACTCAAGCAGGGGGCGAACAATGGTAATATAGAGAGATCTGGTTACATACGGGTTGGAAAATTCCTTGGACCACCGTTTAATAAAGCCAAGTGATGAGTTGGCTTTGAGGATCATCTTATCGATATGCGAACGGAAACTAAGCTCACTGTCGAATAATATGCCAAGGTCTTGAAAAGACTGAACCAGGGGAATTGGTTGACCATGGAGAAAATAAAGTCGGGCGAGATATAGACGTATATTCTCATAAATCTTTTTATCTCCAAGCCTAGAGAGCACATAGCGGCATTCGGTGGTATCGCTAGTTTGCTGCGTTAATTTAATAGTGGGTGGCGAAAGGGGTCAATAGAAGAGGGAGTGGTTAATGAGTTTGGTGTCGCAATGGCTTTAATAGGGTTTAAAGTGTGAGAACTGATGAAATTAGGATACTTAGCTCCAGTTCTGAGATCGAAATTAGGGAAACTCGTGCATGTTAGGGGTTGAGTGGTGGAGTAAGACTGTTGTAAACAGTTATCTTGCGGATCCACAGAACTATGGAAAAAATCAAAAAGCAGAAGCAACATCATTGCGAGAAAAGCGGTTAATTCTACCGCGTGCCTCAAATTCTACTCTACCAGCGACTAAAATAAGGGCCAACAGGGGAGTATCAGCCAGCATAGCAACGGTCCGAAGGATAATACGAAAAAGTGGTACTATACAGAGAAAAAAACTTAAAAAGAAACCTGTTTTAAGGCAACAACACAAGGAGCATCGAATGAATTTTGCAGGAGAACATGTCGCTTGGAGCAGTGAATGGAAACGCGTTGTCTTTTCGGATGAAAAAAAGTTTAACCTTGACGGCCCGGATGGTCACAACTTTTATTTCCATGATCTAAGAAAGGAGGAGCTTATTTTGGCAAGAGACCACAGCCGTACATCAAGTCTAATGGTGTGGGGAGTTATTATCTACTATGGCACAATCCAGTTGTAGTTTCTGTCCACAACAACTACAAATGTTTGGTGGAACGGTCATTTCCAAAAGTGAAAAACATTTTCGGACCCCTTCCTCGGATATACCAACAAGACAATGCCCCCATCCATACTTCCACGGTTGTTAGAAGTTGGATTCAATCAGAAGAAAACTGTATGATTCTATTCCAAACCATCTTATAGAGGTCATATCGAAAAATGGCGGGCATACTCATTATTAATGTAGAAAAACCTAATAAATAAATGTTTTAAAACCATAAAATGTAAACATTTTATTCATTTTTTCCTTTCTTTCGAAGATTTTGCACTTGACCTCATCCTAGTGGCGCATCTTTTTATACGCTTTTCAGGTAGTTCATTGTTTGATCTTGGGAAATTCCAACGGCCGTTTCTTATTTACCCTTTAATTTTATGACTTCCTATTGAGAAAATGTGTAACTGCTCACAGGTAGTAAAAGTTTGCGGGTACAAAATTTCAAACAGGTATAAAGAGTGAAAATCGATTATATGGCCTCATCCTAGTGATCGCCAGTGTATATTGTTATCACTAAAAATACTGTTACTTCGAGCTTTGAGAATAAGCTGGTTTACTTGACTAGATGCAAGTATTTTCGAGTCTCTCAGTTTGTGAAGTGGCGTTAAGAAATAAAACCAACATAATCAATCAGTGAGTTGTTTTCTTACAATTTATATGCACATGTAATATAATTCGCCCTATTGGTGCCAACGTAAATGATTTAAAATAATAATAATCCTTCGTCGGGGTCACCAATTTGTGTGTATTTTATTTAGTCTATCTGCTGCACGTGCTGTCCAGTTACGCCGGCTTATTACTGAAAACTAGAAATCTAAATTAAAATGTTGCTCTTTTATAATTCCATAATTTTACTGAATGGTATGTGACGAGCTCGTTTATAATCTGCATGGTATTCACACCCTATAAAAGAAAAAAAGAACAGAATGGAGTTTTACTACCCGCCTGAAATAGAAAATATGATTAAGGAAAAAATAAAAGTCTGTACAAAATGGCAACAAAGTCATCCCTTCCAGCATAGGACACGTTTAGGTCATCTGTGTGACCTTCTAAAACATACTATTAGAAACTCCAAAAACAGTGCGCTTGGTAACTACTTCAAAAGCTTGATAGCATAAAAAAATCCGATTATTCTGTATGAGACCTCTAGGCCGTTCGATTGTTAAGGATTCATCCAAAATATCAATACATGAAATAGCACCTGGCAATGTCATGTTGACGGAACTCACCAAAGAAATAAGGATATTAAAACCAAGGAAAGATTCTGGCTAAGACCTGGAACTTGGAAAAGTCCTTAGAAAGTTGGCTAGACAAGTAAAGCTTGCATATTTTAAAAAGCGACACTAATAATAGAATGCATTCCGAGTCAGTGGAAAGTTGTAGTAGTGGTAATATTATAGTACCAGGGTATACCAGAGACACCACCGGGTGAAAAGAAGTCTTATAGATCGATTTCACTTTACAAAAGTTTTGAGAGTATACTAGTTATACCCCCGACACACAGCTGGTATCGATGCCATGGTATTGCGTATACTACGGTAGGTGACACACAGCGTTTGTAATATCATTTGAAATATACTCGTATATATAAATAAATCCACGAAAAGATTATGCAACCGATTATTTTAATTTCAAGGGTGGCTCTCCACAATATTGTTTGCTACTGGAACACTGGAACACCCAATGGATTTGCATGAAAATAATGAATTGTTTCAACACAATTAAAAAAAAAAAAACAAAATTGTTCTCTGCTTTCAAGTTGTCGAATAATCTTACGAAACCATTTCCGTTTTATGTGAAACAAACTGCCCAGGGCAAAGTCTTCAAGAGGCAGTTATCAAAATTTTGAAGAGTGGTAGAAAATTCCTTTAGTCAACTCAAAGACAAATTTATTGTAGAAAACTAAGTCGAGGATTTGAAGTAAAATCTGAAAACGTTATCATATTGTTCAGGCTTGTTTTATTTTGCACAACATATGTAATAATAGAAACGACAACATAAACTAATTCGGGTTATATGATTTAGAAAATGGAAATATAAGAAAACAGCCCCAACAAACCACCGTCAGCAGAGATGATGATTTATTTGGAAAAGTATTCAGACCAGCAATAATGAAACACCTTTGTAAGTAACACAGTCATGCTCTATTTATTTTCTACACTTAAAATATTTGTCAAACGTTTCTTCTTCTTTTCTTGTCAAGTAGAGAAAATGCTGACATAAATTTTTCTTTCTTTTTTATCTATTTTTACTACAGTTAACGACGTGGATGCCCCTGGTCCGCTCGAATATTTTTTAGTTTTAGTTTTAGTTTTAAATGCATTTTATTATATTAATCATTAATTCTTACATACTAACAAAAAATGATTAAATGCTAGCTTAAAATTACTTAACAATCTTATATTAACTTACTGGCACCACACAGGCACTCTAAGCTACTCTAAATTCTTATATCTATGTCTTTCGACTTTATTTACATTTTATTGCTCGAATATTTTTGCCCAATTGAAATTTTCAACGGTGGTGGAGAAGATACAACTGGAGATTCTGAAGAAATACTATTGTTTTCTAAATCTATGTAATCATTAAAATGTTAATACAATTAAAGTTTTTCAAAATATCATTTGTAAAAAGTTACTCACCTATAAACAATAAACTGCAGCCGATTTCGTCCATCATGTCTCCGACATTTTTGCTTTAAAAATTTGATAAAAAATCGTTTATCAACGAAAAGTATTACAAATCGGAAGCAGATTCACCGGATGGGCATATTATTTGTTTTTTAATTCTGTGAAATGTTTGATATGTTATCAAACAAAACAAACCGGTATCTTTTCGTTAGATTATTTATTCTTGTCCGAGGCTCGATTTCATTTCATGTAATTTTGTGTGTATTCTTCAATTCAGCACACATTTGTTTATGGAGCTGAGAGTTCTTAATGTTTCCTCACAATTTATGAACGTAACGTTTCCTTACATCAATTACTTTCTCGATTTCAACTTTTCCTAAAATTGTTCTTCACTTTGTTTTGCCCATTGTTGATTCTTTGTTATCGTTTTCAGAACCAAAGCCATATGATTTATGCCAAATGTATGAATTTCCCTATGCAAGGATAAGCAATTTAAAGAAAATGGCGTTTAGATCATTTGAAAGACGTGTATACTCGTACTATGCTACCAGCTAGCGTATCCTGGTACTCGTATTGCGCTATTTTTGCATGACACACACGTGGTATATAGAATACCATGGTATCGATACCAGCAATATGTCACGGGTATTAAACGTATACTTTCGGTTTGGGTTCAGAAACATGCATTCCGCTATTGATCAGGTGCATACTCAGAATCAACAATGAAATTGAAAAAAACTCTCGCAGACAGAAAGATTTGCTCAAGCGTATTTGTTGATGAGTCGCAGACCCTTGAGAAGGCTTAAAATTCAATTTTTACGTCTAAATAATATACTGACAATGGATTTTTTCATGGCAGATACAGAAACGACTTCTCGCAATTGCGTACCGCAAGGAGGTGTTGTTGGTCTGCTTCTATATCTTCTATATACCCGCGATATTCCGCAAAAAAACGAGACCATTTTAGTTTCGTTTGCTGATGAAACTACTTTACTAACAATATGTAAAACGCTCGAAGGACCAACAGTTTAAATACAGTTCAAATATCCGGATAGGGACAAGAGGAAGAATGTTTTTCTTATCGATAGATCTTTCCGCGCAAAATACTCGAACGAAACTGGTGCTGCACCCAACAAAGGCTACAGTTGTAGTGGACACAAATCAAATGAAGCGGCCAAGCCCATCGACAAATACAAAATCAACGCACACGATGTCCGGATAACGACGGTCTTAGTTTTGGTCGACGGAAGTCGTTGAGACACAACTCTGGTTGTGGCTATCCCTGCGCATAAGATCCGGCTGAACCCGGTGCTGCAATTCTGGTGGACGGAACTTGGATGTCGCTGGAAAACCCACCTCGAAGAAAATCCCGACGCGTCAAGGAGGATGAGACCGGCGCACCTATCAGGATGCCGCTATCTCCTCTCTGGCGCTTCGAATTGGGAGGGCTGACAACTACAACAATCTGAACGACGCTGAGTGCAAGCACTGTATTGGTCAATTGTGGGAGCTTCAATGTTTGCATTCAAGCAGAAGGCTACGAACTCATAAAGTGAAGTGATCCACGCAGCAAACTCTTGAATGGATGAACAAGTCTGTGCCGGAAATCCCACCCCTGGACACTAATGTGGTTGTCAGACTGCTGGGTTTGATACCATGGTATTCATTCATGCATTGTAATTATAACAACCCCTGACAGACAGCATTTCCCAGTGCACTCTGATTTTTGCGCTAAGTAATATACCTTGACGTTTGTTTTGCTTCGCGTTCGGATAAAATAGTTCTATTCGAATCCATTGTGCAAAAACTAAGCTATTCTTTTTTTTTGTGAAAGAACTTTACACTCACATAAAATAACTGAGCACGTGTTAAGTTTTTAGGAAAATGGAACAGAGAGAGAAAGAAAGATATTTGGGCTCAGTGGTTATTTCGCTCCATTAGTGGCATCCAACATTTAATGGGGAGAATAAGTTATCAGTGTAATTGGACTTGTTGTTGTATTCTAGGCAACCACTCTTCTTAGGTGAATTTAGTTGTCTGAAAAAAAGAACCCTGAACCGTCCGATTTGGAAGCACTACCACTTGAGTAACGGCCACACATGGTCATTGTGATTACTTGTCAAATAATCTGCAATAGGGAGAAAATGGCACTAAATTTAGTAAGAAGTTGGTATAGGACCAACAATTTGCTAATCTCAATACCAGGTATGTTTCGTGGTATACTACCTTTTAATGTGGTATTGTAGCAACAGACATGTGGTATAGAACATAGCATTGCCATACCATGGCATTAATACCATCAGTCTGTCTCCCGCTTAAGACTTTCGAGGTTTTCAAACAACCAAAACTGACTTGCACGCCATCTTCTGGGTTCAGGGGCAATTCAGGAAAACGGGGATGAAAAAATTAAAAATCTACTCCCAGAAGTAGGGAAAGAATCAAGAAAACAAGGAGGGCTCTTCTCTTCTTGTACGCCTAGAAAAAGCTTCTGTCGAGACCATTAAATCTAGGTATGGCTCACCTCGCAATCTACAGCCTAGAAGGGTTAATTTTCACTTTGGTTCGAAATGAGTACCACAGCACTCATCTATTTTGTGTACTCAGATTTATCATCAACATTTCAATGTGGTAGGCTTTCCGTGTTGGATACAAAACCTCACATAATACCCATACAGGAACCAGGGGTGTGGAATAAACGCATCTACGGTGTTGAATATTTAAGAGGTTTCACATCACTACTCGTATATGACGAGTTATCGAAAAGACCAAAAACTTTGCTTTATGTACCGAACTCACCTCAACTCACCTCCTAGACTTGTGCAATTTTGCAACGAACATTTAGTTGCTGCAGATATAAGCTACGAAATGGATGAGAATGGCACAAGTTCGTTGTTGCCACCGAGGGCGGTTCATTGAATACTGTGACACCAGGAAGATTGAACTTATCATATGCTGTGATGCTAGTGCTCCAAATAAGCTCCTCGATTTCATTTTATCGTCTGACCTGATTGTCAACCAAAATTTGGCTACTGCCAGTAGTCAACTTCACGTTATCCAACAAGTGTGCTAAAGACGCGATTTAAGGTGGAGCTCGGCAGGTCCAACAGTGCTCCGCCAAAGCTCGGGTTAAAACAAAGGGTAGACGAAGCTTTTTAGAACCTGAACGGTACCCTCACCAAGCACCAAGTGTAACTGGAAATCGTGAAAAAACCAGGAAACTTCTAAACAGGTCCCTTCACATTAATTTGGGGGAATACCGGAGTCTGTAGCGATCGAAGCAAAAAGAATATTAGAAGCTTATCCGGATTTCGAGGAGTACTTCTTGTTAAGGATTTGGTGAAAACATCGAATCGAAGCTATTAGAAGCTTATCCGGATTTCGAAGAGTACCACTTGTTAAGAATTTGGTGAAAAGATCGAAACTGTCGAAAAAATGGAAAGATCAACTAGGCCGAAGTTACTCAGAAAACTTGGGTCGTCCGTCTCAAGATTGAGGCTTACTTCCCAGTCAATAATTAAAATCAGCTCACAAACTGATAGTGAGCTGAATACCACAGCACTCCGTAGCTGGTATATCATATCGGATGTGTTGATGGATAAGGCAATTAAGTATGCTGTTCCTTCCTTTGATGGCTTCAAGTCGCTTGTCGCCGATGGCATTATGTTATAAAATGGTATAGACCAGTTGCTAGTAACTCTGAATATAAATTTCACTGCTAGCCTGGCATGTATACCGAAACCGTTGCGAACAGTGAGAGTAGCCTTTATACTGGAAATCGGTGAAGAGGACTCTTGACGAGCGTGTGTCAAGAGCTTCAGGCCTATAAGTTTGACTTCCTTTATATTGAAAAGCATGGAGAGAATGGTCGAGATCCATGTGCGGAAAACTGCTTTGCGAATATATTCTCTATCTGCGATACAACATTCTTACCAATGCGAAAAATCTTGCGAAGGCGCAACGCGTAAAAATTGCAATCCCATTTTGTACCCAAATTACCCTGTATATTCTCTAGTTTCAGTTTGTTATTGATTTTAGTTCGGTGCGGTTTAAAATATTTATAAAATATGAGTCAAGAGGAACGCCGTAAAAAGATCATCGACAAATGGCTCGAAAATACTTCGCGTCCAAATCATTCATCGCAAAAAATTTAAAAATAGCACGCAGTACAGTGGATTCTGTTATTAAAGGATATTTAGAGACGTTGACAGTTAAGCGAAAACAGAAAAGTTGAGCTAAAAGTGGAGCACATGATACAAATTTGGACAAGAAAATAGTGGGTACCATCGTAAAAAACCGGACTATGTCATCCAGAGATGTTGCTCGGAAATGTAATACCAACCAAACAATGGTACGAAGATCTAAAAAACGTAACGGTCTAAAAACACGAAAAAAACAAAAAATACCAAAAGTTACTGAAAAGCAAAAAAAAGTCATAAAAACACGAGCCCGAAAGCTATACGAGTTGATTGGCAACAAGAAAGCGTGCTTGGTTTTGGATGAAACTTCTGCCAAAGCCGACTTTACTACTCTTCCAGGTGTGCAGTTTTACAACTCCTTTGAAGCTGAGATTCTTCCGCAATCAGCAACATCGATTGGGATGGAAAAATTCTGGTCAAAATATCTCGTTTGGGAGGCCATTTGCCAATGTGGACACAGAAGCTCATCGTTTATTACAACGGGAACAGTTAACGGAGAAGTGTACATTAACGAGTGCCTAAAAAAATGGTTGATTCCTTTCTTAAACAAACACGAGGGTTCAACATTATTTTGGCCATATTTAGCTTCAGCTCAATATGCTCATGGGACGTTGAGCTTTCTTGTTGCGAAAAATGTCGACTTTTTCCCAAAAGACATGAATCCACCCAATGTTCCACAGTGCCGTCCCATTGAAAGGTATTGGGCTTTGGCCAAAGCTAAATTGAGGAAAAATGAGCAGTGTGCAAAGGACGTAAAAGATTGTAGTGCTAAATGGAAAAGAGCGTTCAAAAAGATGACGGATGTAACTGTCACCAACCTTATGAAGGACATTCGAAAGAAGTTGAGGCATTCTTTCCTCAAAATTTTTTTTATTTCTTGTAATTGTAAATGAATTTAATAAAAACAGAGTTTGAAAGCACCAAAAAAAAAATTTACATGAATTATGAAAATATTTTTTTTTTTTACTTTGAAGTTTCCAAATTTTATTCGTTTCAGTCCTTACTAGCAGTACATTTTCGCCGACACTGCGTGCTTTCGACAACGCAACTGTTACGGCATGTGTAACTCGGCCAGACAACACGGCGCCAACGAACCTTTACATAGTTTTGTGGACTAAAGTAATGCTGGTGAATAGGACACTAATTTCGTATGCTGACTGCGGGCAATAAATTTGTGATGACGGGGTAAACAATAGTTGCCCGCAAATCGCAGTCATGTCTCCACTACCCTGGTGCTTGTTAGTCGGTTGACTGCTTAATACTCTCAATAGCTCCGACGTCTTTGCACAAGCATATTCAAATGATGTAGCTGTACTATCTTTTGGATCGTGTCCGGCGGTTATCTGCTCTAAAGCACAGGTAGCCCTAAACATGATCGACAATTGGTGCGCTACAAATAGGCTTTTATTTAATCCTGTCAAAACTGTGGTTTTTCTCTTTACTAGAAGGTGGAAGCTTTATCACTGAAGTGCTTATTCGTTTTTCTTCGAAAAACTGAGAAATTCCATTGAAATGATCCAAAGGGGGTATGATGGACTAGTTCTTTATCTGAGTATTCTGTTTCGACAGGGAAAATATACAAAAAGTCGTGGTTAATTGAGAAAGCTGTTGCTTTAAACCTAAACAGATTGCTTAAGTGTATGGCACATTTTTGAATTTGTCTGTAAGGTATTATAATTATAATCCTAATTATAATCCTAACGAAAATATTAAACTAGGGGATAAAAAATAAAACAAATCAATTACTTTTCATCATACCACTACACTACATTTCTTCATTAATTTACTCACTGTCCTCCTATTGGAACTTTACCTATCCGTATGCATGTCAAGTCAGAGCGTTTGTCGGCTTTTCATTTTATGCAAAGCTATTTTACTTCCGTAACGGATACATATGTCAGTATTGCTTTTCACCGGAATCTATTCTATGGCAATGCCATTCGCATATACTCATGGCAACCATATCTAAGAACAAACACACGCGAACGAGCAATCCTGCATGCACCCGTTGTGAACGAGAAGTCGGCTTTATAGTATCAATTCTGTTCTCTGACTGCTTTTGTTGGAAAATTCCATTTTATTAAACTTCCTTCGGGAAGTTCAATAAATGATGTAGAGGAAATTGCATTATTGAGCTTGACATCGGCAACAAGGTGCAGTTTTTCATTAAAAGAAAAGCCATCCGCCTTCAGTAGGCACACATTAGCATCTACACATACTGATATATGTATAGTAGATGTGATGTGCATGTATTCCTATGTAGGCTTCCATTTACGTCAACTAATTGCTGAAAGGTACTTTCGAGGCTTAATTACAATTATTGTTTCACTTCATTTCTGTACCTCAGACCATCGTGCTTGGCAAATGAATTTTACGCTTCTGCAACTTAATACCTAGACCTAATCTAATATTCTTCAGCAGCAACGCTAGGCTTACATATGTATACACTCCAAATACACTTTTTGAATTAATAAGTATCAAAAGTATACAGTACTCGTATGTAGTTTGTTTCAAGGCCAACCGCGGATCGACTTATAAATAGGCCCTGAGATAATAGGGCAATTTACTTGAGAGGACATTCAAGCACAATTATTGCAGAAAGCAAATAAACAGTGGTAAAGCGTCGTAAAACCTAAACGATTTTCGTAAACGAAATTTCAACGAGACCTTCCTAGTAATTACACTTTTGTTAGTCCTCCCTTATGGCATGGCGCAGTGACTGGTCACACAGGTTTAGTATGATTTCGGAGCCAAGGGACTATAAGGACTATATAAAAGTTTGCTCACAAATATACAAACGTAAAGACTCGCACCTGATACCAAATAGAACAGAGCGAGTCGTTATCCTTATCGATGGCGTCGCATAATGGAAAACCTGAAATAAAATTTATGACTTCGAAATGTATTTTGATAGTACGGGGACCTATAAGGACACCACCAGACCAGCAGAACACCAGAACACCAGAACACCAGGACACCAACCGTACTGGTTTTGACTTTCGGAATGATGATGGAAGAGGAAAAACAATGTTTACCCCACCCGCAGTCAACCCGAAAATGGCACGGTATCCGTAGCCCCAGATAAATGGTGAAGAAAATAAATAATGTAGTGGGGAATAGTTCGGTGGAGGATAGGGCCTACGAGAAGGTAAGTCACGCACCATGACAGAAGTACATTTGCCCAGGGCGCAGCTTTTAAATTGGAAAATATATTATGTGGGCTCATGGAATGGTGTGATATAATAAATTGTGATGGCGACCTTGTGATGTACTTCTATCTGGTTTCTGGTCATGTTAACCTTGCTGCTGGAAGTGACTGATTCTGGCTGTGAGGTTTTGATGAGGTAACATAACAAAGTTGCCCTTGCGAGGGGTTCTGCCCGATAAAAGTACATACATACATGGACTGCTTCAGCAAAAAAAAATACATTTTAATTCCATTTAGCTGGTAATAGGTTTTAACCCAGGTGTACAAAACGATAAATCACTTTGTCAAAGAGATAAGTATGTGTATTCACGATAAAGTCCTCACACCAGTGAATGTAATATAAAAAGAAAACTTGAGGATAGCTATGTACTTACAAGAAGTGCTTGCTACGTTATATCTTCGCAAGATGATCCCTGTCAATGTTAATCTGCCGAGAGAAGCAACACACATTTAACACTAGACTGATTTTCAGATCAAGACTAGACATTGTACTCATATATTAATAGAGAGACAATTCTGTCATTTGTACGTGAGTTTCGATCAATTTTTTTTTGTCTAGAACTGCTCCTAGATATTTAATTTGATTGGAGAACTCATTCAAAGATATCCGGTCAATATTCATTTTTTTTCTACGACAGAAGCGGATTAGTACTGCCTTCCAGGGATTAATTGAGAGGGTTTCTATGTACAACGCACCAGTCAGACACTGCTTTTAGAATATTTTGCATTCTGTTGGAAATTGCCTTTGGCTGTTAATCTTTCACGATGATGACCAAGTCATACACATAACCAACCGCTTTGTACCTTCAATTTCCTAATTTAACTGCTCAACATAAGCTGTCGATGACAAGTGAGTATAGAAAGGCTGAAAGAAAACCTCCTTGTGGACAGCCTTTGGCTGCTGAGACAGTAATTGATGTCTCACCGGAAGTAGTGGTTATTCTATAGTTTTAAAGCATTGCATCCACACATTCCTGTAGGCATATTGATTTGGGTACAGAGTAGTAGTTTTACGTGATATTGAAAATACATACGAGTATATTAGTTTTTCCATTATTTTAAGAAGTCACAAGCTTTTTCATGTTAAGGTTTATGTAGATCACTAGGTTTGTTACATGGTTTGGGTATGCATGCCAGATTGACTCTGCACCTAAATAAGGCAACCACGGTTTGTATTATAGAATGGGAATGTGACCTTTCTGAACCAGAGCTGGAAAGGTTCCTTCGTTTCCGGAGCCTTGAAAGGTTTAAACTAGTTTATGGCCCATGTATCTTTGTCTTCACTGAACGTTTTTCCAGGCAGACTGTTGGTTCTGATATCGATATGACAGGTATTAGGATCAGAACTAACATTTGGTGTAAATTTAATTAGGATCGTGCTTGGGAATTATACCTCAAGTACAATAGAATTCTAAGGGTTTCCTCTCAACTAGATTTGAATGTACCATCTGTTTGAAGGGCCCTTGAAGGAACCTTTAAAGGACATATAATAGACGAAAGTTTTTCCAGTCTTTCGCAACTCTTTATCCAGGTTTTTCTCTTTCATTTTGAAAACTCCGTATTGAAGTTTGTTAATGTGAACTTGCAAGCATCCCACGAACTGATGCGTTTTGCTTGATTGCAAAGTTTTCTCGCTCTTCTGCGATGTTTTCTTAGTTGGTTATACCAAATTGGTACACATATTTACACCACTTCAGCTATGACTTTACAACCACTTCTAAAAGATGATGTGATAGATTCATTGAGCTGAAAGATACCTCTCCTATGTCTCCAGTCGACCTTGGTGATGTAGGCAGATTTTAGGGACTGATCGAGAGAATTTCTGTAAATGTTGATTTTTTGATGTATGTAGTCTGGACATGTCCCGTATTGGATTTTACATATGCTAAAGTTCCAGGCCTAAATTACTCGTAGATTGAAAAGAAGACGAGATAGCAATGTCCAGTTTTCTCTGGTTGGGTTCAAAATTGTGGATTTATTATCCCTTTTACATATTATAATAGTAAGTGAATGCTAACAATGTATTTTGATACGCACTCACCTCTATTGTTTGTGTCACTACTGCACCAGATTTTAGCATCACATGCAATCACCAGATAACGTGGCACAATTCTATAACGTCGGATATTGGAGCAGGAGGGATATTACCTTCATCGCCGCAGATGTAAGTGAAAGCACACACAAAATTCTGTAATCTTCCCCGCTTTGGTAGCTTAATAAATAAGTAGCTACTGCAGCTAATTCCTTTGGGTTCCGTTCTGGAACTAGATCCCAGGGTCCTCGGAAGAGAGTTTGCTAAACATGTCCGAGTTACTGTTAGCGCGGTGTAGTCATCTTTTCCGACCATACAGCGCATTGGGCCGCTGCCCAATTACCAGCAGCCGTATGGACCACCGGTGGTCCTAACAGGACTTAAAAGTCAGCCTTGTTAAGTCAGGGCCACCTGAACTTCGAATTTGGAAGAGGTAGGCTCCCTTGTGGGGCGTCATAATGGCTGTAGTTAGAACCTAAAATCGGAGGAAGGGTTTTCCACAAGTTGGTTGCACCGAAGTGGAGTAGCAAATAAGTGCTGAGTGGCATGAGCCTAAGATGATTTAGATCGGCCTCAACTCAAACCAAGGATGGAGCTTGTGCCCTCAACAAAGGTCCCGACTTTGGTATTACTAAAACATTGTAAGCGATAAATGGATGTATATAGGATACTGGTTTCCCCTGACTCCGCACATACGGGCAATGCATAGATTGAAGGTCATCAAAAACTAAAAGAGGGCAGATTATACGTGGGAGCGGAAGAGTAGCCAGTTAAGAGTAATCCATTTAAGAAGTCTTTGTACTTTTAATTTTTTTCTCTTCTCACAACCTAATTAGTAATTAAATAAAGTGAATCGTATTGAAATCTAATTAATTAAATTAGGATCAATGTCTCACTTTCAAGTCGCCAGGACAGGTGTTCACGACATTCACACTTGAGACGTTCTTATTCCGGGTTGCGTGTGCAGTTATGTTTGCTATCACTTCTCCAACTTACGTTACCCCCTCCGGAATAGTGGCCCTAAGGTCTACTCTTGTGGCCTTTAGTCTATTGGAGGAGGTTGCTGGAATTGTAATTTTAAATTTTATTGGGGGCTTAATACAAGCTAATCTAACTTACAAACTAGGCCTAATAAAGAGTAAGAGTTAGGTACCAAGGGAATGTTGAAAGAAATCTGGTTTGGGACGAGAATTGCATAGGTTGAAATCAAAAGCGGAGAGGTTTGAATGGACCTTCCGGAGCATGCGTGAGATTCGTTCGTTGGACCTGCAATATAAGAGTTGTTATGGGTCGAATATAAAAGAGACCAAGACATCGTAAAATTACGAGGGTTAGTGCAGAAGGGAATATATTTGTAAAGGGAGGGGCAATCCATAGAACCAGAGAGCAGTCGATGAGTGACGAGAATGTCAGCTACGCCTCTGCGTTTTTCGAAGGTATTCAGGTTAAGAAGCATGAGGCGGTATCGATAGGGAGGTAAAATAAAAGATTCATCGCAGCATAGTCCTAGAAGAGAAAATCGAGATATATGATGTCGCTCAAAGGGGGACCACACCTGGCTGGTATATTCGAGAAGGGGCCAGACAAGGGTAGTGTAAATTGTAATGTGACAACACTTAGGGGTTGTAAAATTCTTTGGACCATCGCTTGAGGTAACCAACTGATAAGTTGGCTTTCAGAATTATTTCATCAATATGGGAACGGAATTTAACTCTCTATCGTATAATATTCCAAGGTCAAGAAGGGATTGAACCTGGGGTATAGGTTGGCCATGCAGGAAATAAAGTCGAGGAGGAGATTGGGCTTGCGAGACAAAGTCATAAATTGACATTTGGAGACAATAAACTCTAAGCAGTTTTTTAGACACTAAGTGGAAAACCTATCAATGCCTTCTTAAAGGAGAATGGAGTCTTGGAGTGAAGGAAGAGTTTTGGAGAATTTAGTGTCGTCGGCGTAAATGGATAGGGCGCAGTGATTAATAATCCTCTCAAAATAGTTTATAATTAAAATAAAATGAAGGTGACCTATTGTAAATGGCTGCTTAGTGCGACAGCAGAAGTGGCTAAAAACGTGATTGAAAAAGCTGACCTAAAGCAAATGCTATAATAACGGTTTTCCAGATAAGAAGATATCCATTTTAATAATATGGGATCAAAACCGATGGAAGACAATTTGAAATGGATTGATTGATGAGATAATTTATAGAAGGCCTTAGCAAAATCTATAGCATTAACATCGGTTTCTTTGCCATCTTCTTGCATTAAGTTTGTAATAGTCGATCTACCTTTCAGAAATCCATGCTGACTGGGTGATATAAGTGGCTTCCACTGAAAGCTTAGCACTTAATATAGAATAGTTTCAAACATTTTAGGTTGATTAGATTAAATTATATTTTTGTGAGAGGTGGTATAATGAATCCCAGATCACTGCGGCCACAGATGGGCGTATTGTAATGTCCTCCATTTTGAGCTCATCTGTGATGCCGCAATTTGTAAGAAAGGCGGCTAAGTCTTTAGGTGAGCTGGTAGCTATGTCCTATGTGTCCTAGAATTTACCTAGATAACGTTGAAGTGTTTTGATTAAACCATTGCGGTCACATAGTATGTGTTCTGCCATTTCCACGTCCACCACACTTTAGGTAAGTGAAAAACCTTAGCAATGGCATGGTAGTTAGTTACTTTATCCTCATATCCCTTTTTGTGGACCGGGATTATGAAAGGGGACTTCCAAATTCAGGGAAATTACCTCTGTGTGATAGATAGATGAAATAGGGAGGAAAGTGTGAGAGAAAAACTAGAGGCACACTTTTTAAGAAATATTCCCGGTAAAAAATCGGTTGTCAGCCAGTATGTTTATTATTTCTTCACATAATGTCTGAGTCGCTCAGAGGAGACGGATTTCCTTTTTCGTTTTTATCATCAGTGTCAGAAACTGCAGGACTAATGGGTTGCCGTGGCTCAAGAGGTAGTGTATTGGCTTTCCAATCGGGCGGTTCGGGGTTCAATACCAGCCGTGACCGAAAGACTTTTTTCAGGCAACTAAAATCTCGTAAGATGAGTGGTTGCCTAAATAAAACATCAAATCAATTTACACTAATAATTTAGTCTCCCCATTAAATGTTGGATGCCACCCATGGAGCGAAATAGCCACTGTGCCCAAATATCTTTCCTTCTCTTTCTGTTCCATTTTCCGAAAAACTTAACACATGCTTTGGCATCATAAGTATAGTCATACATACCCACTTGAGTGTTAAGTTGTTTTTAAAAAAAAAAAAGTCCAATTGACATTAGGGTCATAAATATTAACAGGAAGTGCAATTATGTCCCTTGAAGCCGATGCATTTATAGAGGTAACGATCTTTATTGCAGGCTCTATTTTTTGATCCATTTTAATTACCACGAGTAATTGGGAAGCGAAATTCATCGGTTAGCATAGCCAGTTTTGACGATAGGAAGGCTGTGGTTAAGTCAACTGGTGCCCAAAGTGCGTCTTTTAGTGATTAAGCATCCTCTTAGCCATGTATCCCTCGGCGAATGCTTTTCCAACTTCGAAGAGGTTCATTCCTTATGTTGCTCATATTTCCAGTTTCCGAAATGAGTAGTTCCGAGAGTCTCTAAAAAGGAAAAGAATAGAAAACAATATCAGTATTACTCAGGGGGAGAAGCCTTTGGCTGCAATAAAGCTGCTGTTGACCGGTGTCTCCAACTTGGAGGCAGTGAGTCTTCTTTTATCGGTTATTAGTACGGATCATTATTACATATGATATCCGTTTTCAAAAATTAGAACTAAAGATTGTTCAAATAAAAAGAATTTCTATTTATTAGTCATAATATTTACAACAAGTTAATGAAAAAACAAAGTTAGGCAATAAAGTATTCTCTACCAATTTGGTTTTTGATTGTTGTTGTTTTCCGATAATGATATTGGTATTTTGTTTTTTAAAATCAGTTTTTTTTTAAATTTTAATTTAGAAAAAAAAAATAACAACAGGCAGGCAAGGCAGGCAAGTAGGCAGGTAGGATTCAACACTTCTGCAGGTAGCACACTTAGAAATGCTTCGCTTTGGAGGAGGAATACCATGCACTGAAAGGTGCCACCAAAAAATGAGTCCGAATGCAGCCACCGAAAGTAATCAAACTGGACCAGTAAAGTCCCTCTAACAAACATACGGGTGCCTGACTATTCGACAAAATTCATTTCGCATCTATCGACATAAATTTTGTTTATCTCGCAATAATTGTTTCGTAAATTTTCATTCGATCTTTGATTTATATCGCAAAGGAATCATTTTCCATTGCTTATCCGAGCTTTTCCATTCTGCTCATGATTAGGCAGCAATTTGTTGTTTTGAAAGAATTTAGCCTAATGTCGCTTTGTCTTATTTAATTTTGTATACATGACATTTTTCATGTATTGAGAAAAAACAATACATACTCGTATGTGTGTGTTTGTTAGGCGCCTGCCTGACAGTTGTTGATATACCATTAGCCGACCGATGAAGTCGCGTGAGCGGCTAAACGCTGCGGAGAGGGTGTTGAAAACCCTTTTGCCAGCGAATCGGACCACTCTGGTTCCTGTAAGACATAGGCATCAGCCTGATATTTGTTGACATATTGTTTATAGTTCGTCTTTTTAGTATTTTGTAAGATAAAAATTGTTAGATGACAAGTGCGAAATTATAACTTTGCGACACGATAATGTAGTCAAATAAGAACTTGCTAAACAAAAATGCCGAATAAATGGAATGCGGAATAGTTAGAACGCAAGACAACACATTACGAAAAGAATATGGCGAAATGATAAATTGCCAAAACAAATCCGCGAGTAGACCCCTACCCAAATATACCCCAATATATTTCAAAGGGGATGAAGTGTTAATGACCCAGACCAAATACAAATGTTATGTGGGCGCAGACACAGATTTATAGCCTTATACCGTGAAAGTAAACCCATTAATTAATAATCTACTCATACGGATACGTTACAGAAATAGTAGCGAATAAATTTGAAGCAACAACAACAACCAATTGCCAGGGGTTTGTTTAATGTAAAACCATTATGCATATAATTGTTAGTGATTTTCCAAATATTGTATTATATATTTGTTAATTGGTATCATAAACATTTTTGCACACCGACTTATTACTCCTACGCTAATAAATATAAGTGGGAAATTATCATTATGCTAGGATTCTGTTTCAAGGACGCAATTAAATTAGAAAATTTCGATTATTCAATTTCGACTTATCACCTGGAAGACTTGCATATGACTTTAATTTTAGTTTTAAGATAAAATTCAGAATGTTTTCGAGAAGCAAACATTAAATCGTAACTACGCACTGTTTTCGGATATACAAACAAAGAAATCATTATAGAATAGATTCTACTCGTATTTATAAATTCATTGAAAAATGTCGAAAGCGAAAAGCAAAACTCAACTTCTGTTGCATTTCTTCAAACTCAAACAAGCAAAGATTAGGCTACACTGACTTAAAAAAGATTTTATACAACTCTCCACTGCTTGGGAACCAGATGTCAATATCATGGTTTATTGCAGATATGAATGACATTTCAAAAGTTACTGTTTACCGTGTAATAGAGGAAGTAGTTGGAGTAGTCAATGACAAGGTATTTCTATTGATGATCATATGCCTTACGTTATTGGGTGTACAGATGGTACAAAAAGAGCGTTATTACGAGAGTTCAATTAACTGCCTGTTGGTATGTGAATCGGACCTACAATTTAATGGTAAATTTCGATCAAGCTACACAATACCGTGCCTTAAGAAATAGTCTACTCAACGAGCATATGGAAAATGGTCGGGGCCATTGTAATGTTACTACTTCATTAACATATCAACAATCGTTTGCACACCTCGTGCAGTAATCCTAATCCCGTGCTTCGTAAAATTCTATTCCAATGATTCAACATAATCTTAAGACTTCGTCGTCGTCTACACTAAAATCGAAAATCACTCAAACTCAACCACTCAAATCTCGCATTTTATATCACGTCGTGCGTTGTCTTCATTTTCTAATAGAAACTCCAAATTCACCAAATATTTCGGTTGACCAAAATGAATAAAAATGGATACTATGCTAACTAATGTAAGTTAATGTACGGAAAATGTAAATACTGGTGGCTGAACAATGATATGTGTCATTTGCAGGGTGCCACCTAATAAAGGCATTTAAGGAGTAAGGGTCAGCATATTCAAAATGTTTTCAGTAAAATTTGCAATCGGACCGAAAGAATTGTTTTAAAGATATTAAAGAATAATTTAATGGACCTTTACTACTGCGGTTTATTATGATTGAGAGCAAGTAGCTGACGCCTGCTGTTCCTGACCACTTTAGGCCTGCCTAGTCACACGAAAGAAATTTAATGATCCGTGTTAACTGGAATCAATTGTCCTCAAATGTTTTAGTATTAAGTTATATTTTTGACTGAAGTTTCGAGGTTCCGACAATTTTTGCAAATCTTGCAGCACCAAAAGAAGAATGTTTTTAATCCAAAGACAGCGGGACGTTATTGCGCGTCAGCTAGGAAATTGAAATCATCTGATGATTTCTGACGTACCGGAAGATACTTACTTATTTACTTAGGGGGACTACAGACGGGTCCTCAACTAACAACCCCCTCCAGTTTCGCATTCCAAGTCGGTTGATGTCTCGAAGTGAGGTCTTACATTACAGCGTTATCCCTCCGGTTAGTTTCGAAGACCCTGCAGACAGAAGAATTATTATCCATTCGCTCTACATGTCCTAGTTATCTCAGGCGGCTGATGTGACTGATACGCAGTTCTCTGACTGGGACGATGTTGCGTGGAGCTTGGATAATCAAGGTCTTATACAGAGTCTCCGCAGTTGCTCCGGATAGTTGACTGAGGTCACATATCTGGGCATAACGTTGGGTGAGTGTATGAACTTCATGCCTCACCTGGTTCGAATCAGACAACGCATGCTGAGTGCTGTAGGCCAGGTACGGCGCATTTTGCGATCCGACTGGGGACTCAACAGGCGCTCTGTCCGTGTCATATACGATGGCCTTTTTGTTGCTTGTGCAACATATGGATCATCGGTATGGTACGACAGGATTATGACTCTTTATGGTCGTAAGCGGATCTTGTCTTGCCAAAGAGTCGCCTTACTTCGGTGTTTACCTGTGTGCCACACTATCTCCACAGAGGCAATGCAGGTGTTGCTAGAAGTGCCACCTCTGGATCTGGAAGTGATACATCGTGGCATTGCTTTCAAGATCAGAAAAGGTCTCCCTCGAAATGGGCGAGATTGGGTTTTCCCGGAAATGTGGATGGCCTATCCCTGAAGCAGCGTAAAACCTTTCTACACGCATGTGTTCTATCTAGATGGCAATCTAGATTGGATGCTAGCGACAATGCAGGGTTACTTATGGTTTCCTAAGGGATGTGCTAAAAATGAGAGTATTTCCTGAACGGAAATTTAACCCTCAGCCTGGGCATTTTTTTTGACCGGGCATGGCTCTCTTAATGCATTCTTGCATAAGAGAGGGCTTAGCGGGGTTGCGAGCTGCTCATGTGGAGCCACCTATGAGGACTAGCTTCATGTCCTATGTGAGTTTCCCCATTACGCTGGCATTACCGACTTGCGGACTATGGGCATCATCTTTAATGGTGAGGCCTACGATGTCAGTGGATTTATCACTGATAATGTACGGTTCGAAAGAACCCGTAGTTTTGCAAAAGAGGTATTTAATAGAAGACGCAGTAAGCAGCTATCGGGTGGAACATAGGAATTTTTAAATGTGTTGAAAGGCCGCCAGTCCTGGGCAGTGAGGTGCTCAACTGGAAGTGACCGCAAGGTTGCGAAGCTCGATCGGAAGCTATATTCTGGTACCATGGGAGATCAGGAGCTCCCGGAACTATGGTTACGGCCTGATCTAGGAGTTGGCCCCCTTGTAGGAGTATCGTGGTAACTGGAGGTTTGTACCCAAAATCGCGGGGAGAATAGACCTAATGGTACTTGGACATCTCATGGCTTAGCATATATGTAGTTTACTACTACCTGTGCTAAACCACGAGATTACTATGGAACCAATTGGTCTGCTCGTTGTGGAGTTGCTTTGCAACCGGGTGCAATGACCCACAGAATGGCTGCGATATTAGATAGTGACTTACCACGCAATTCCTTGCACCCAAAAACAGCAATTGGAAAGACTAAGTGTTAATTTTATATCTATGGAAGTATTATTGGCAGAATACTCAGCAGAACCAAGGTAGAAAAATTCCAATACTACCACTGAATTATAGCTGTCGACTGTGAAGTTCCGTTGAATGAAATTTTGTTAACGGGTTATACTTGGTTCTGCACTCATTTACCGGTAAACCCATTCTGCAGGTTCCGTTTCAATACTTGCGAACGCACTGGTGACAGCCTCGCTGAGTTCTGTCAATTATGTCAATTTCATCAACGAACACTACTAGTTGCACAGACATTTGAATATTGTGCCTATGGTGTTGTTTTGTAAGTTTCGTCAAGTTCTTGAAGTATGATGTAAAAAAAGCTATATGGTATATACCTTTTTCGATATAAAAGTTCTTAGTTAAGTTGCTACCGAAATGAGCAGAATTGAATTCAGAATTTTGAACTTGGTTGATTTACTTCAAATCTGTGTGATGGAAATGTAAAATTTCAGACATCAAGCATAAATAATGAAGAGAATTTCAACCAACTAGTGGGGAATATAAAGCCAATAGTAGCTAGAGAAATTACAGCATAGTTGTTGATGTACTAGAAATATGTTGTGGGCATATACAGCTATCGGAGCAGCGGGCTGTTGAAAACACCCGAGAAGGCAGAATGCAACGTGGGAGACAGCATCTGGATATTTAAGAAGCTTCCACTACGGCATGACTTCTTTTATATGGGCCAGAAATAGATGATTCGATTTCAAAGAATGTTCGGCCGCTTATTTTGGTGAGTATTCAAGAGTGAAATTCTAAATTGGTTTTTTTTGCAAAATTACGTTTTCGGGATCAGTGACCACTTATTTTGAAAACTTCTTTATGGACTTAAATTAAATTTATACATATGCAAACAATTTTTTTGTAACCAATAAATTAAATAAATTAAGAATATACCTTATATTCTTTTGAAAAGTACTTTCTACTTTATATATATTATATACAAAATAATTTAATAATTTAATCCCTATAAGATGATTTTCAATAAGATGGATAGGCATGCAGAATATTTGATTGAAATTCCAAGGAAAAATTTTAACGCTGCGGCTTTTTTGTAATTTTTTTTTCAGGAAAGATATAAAATAAATCGAGTTTACAAAGATAGAAGTTTATTGTACATATGATTGACTGTAAAACATAATTTTTATAGAATAATATATTGAAAAATGGCAGCTGCGCAGAGTTTCTCAAATGACCTCTCTTTTGGAAGAGTCTACAGCATACCAACAGCTCCTGTAAATTTAGTATTACGATGAGTCACTAAATTTATTTTTATTGTATAGGAACATAACAATAGCTAAAGAAGTACGTAGGATTTTTTTTATATATTGATTTTTGGCCGAATGGCGCACTTCCAAAGTCAAACTTGCGAAATTCGCAGAAAAATCTCCAGAAAATTGTTAATAAAAAATTAACTATGACATATAAAAATCCTCCGTACTTATTTATTTTTAAAGATCCAGTTCAAATTTAAAATGAATTAGTTGAAAATTGTTCAAGTTATTGGTGTGGCCAACTTGAAAAATGCAGTTTTCAGATAAACCTGTTTAAAATTTGTCACCAATTGAACAGACCCCTGCATCTAGGGCCGCCAACTTCAACTACATTGAAGTGTCATTTTCAAATAAATAAAATTTAACGGACGTTTGTGAATTAAAAGAGAGCGATTGTGTTTTATTTCTGATCAGTATTAAAAATAGAAATATTCTGGCAAATATTCAGAAGTGGGATGAACAAACATTTTCTTTTATAAAAATTCAACCACGACCGTCACAAAAATAAAAAAATTACGGATAAGGGACCTTAAATTGATTCTAAGGAAAAATAATCAACCAACCACCGGCAAACGAACGGTTCTCATTCAGCGCTTGCAGAACGTTCTGGAAAGCGACTAAACTCCGAACTAGTATCTACTCAGCGACGACGAGCAAGGGGAGATAACGACAGTATGGAGCGACGTCACCAATTTAACGAATGTGGTGCAAGGTTTGCAATTGCAATTATCCACTTTTGCTACTGCTTTAAATTCCAGAGAAACTAACGGAACGACGATGTCGCACAGGCACAAACGTCAACCGCTACTTCAACGCCATCTTTGTCATCAACGACGTTAAATGTACCACCGCCTTTGTCCAATGTGAATGAGATTCATTCAATTGTCCCAGAATATAACCCATCCGATCAACTTTCACCGACAGCCGAACAATACGTGCAACAAGTAAACGCTTTAATTTCAGCATACGTTTGGGACGAGAGGAGCGTTTTGTTTGTGTGTCAAACAAAGATGAAAGGTCCAGCGAAGCTATGGTCAGAAGCTCTCGTAGGTTCGATGAAAACATGGATCGAGTTCACCAATCGTTTGGTAGAAGACTTTGGCAAAACAATGAGCGAAGCTGACATCCATTTTGCTGTGGTTGAAAGTACTCGCAAGTCTTCGGAATCGCCGATCGATTATTTTTTTACAATGAAGGGCACTGGGACAAAAGCACAATCTGTCTGAATCATACGGAGGGGGATGAAGCACGTAGAACTGCAGACCGTATTGGCGAGTTCAAACTTCATCTCACTCAATGAATTCAGAAACGCCATCGATCGATTCATCGCTAATCGTCCAACTACAACTACAATGTATAGAAGTTTCACAACAGAATCTCATCAATCGCACAATCAACGAAAAACGCAAGAACGATGAAATGCTTTAATTGTGAGCAACCGGGTCATATTTCCATCAACTGCCCACAACCACAGCGCAAACAACGTTGTACGAATTGCCGCCGAACTGGTCACACCCAAATTTCCAGAAAGAGGCAAATCAACCTCCAACGCAGCAAAGAAGGGTATCCTTCGAATAACATCAAACGAAGAAATCGGCGACAATAGAACGAGAAACATTCAAATCAACGGACACAACGTCATCGCCTTTATTGACACAGTCAGCGATATCTCCCTTATCCACAATGCAACACAACAACGATGAACATCTCTCTTACGTCAGAAACACCGATTGCCAAGAGTCCATATCGTATACCCTTCGCTAAGAGAGAAGTTATTAATAATATTGTGGCAGAGCTGCTTGACTCGTGAAAGTGAATCGCCCTACTCTTCGCCAGTGGTACTCGTCAAAAATTCTGCGGAGAGGATCGCATGTGTGTTGACTTCCGAGGACTTAACTCCATTACTGTAAAGTTACCATACCCGATGCCGACAATAGAAGATGTCTTAGTTTCAGCCGCAGGAAAAAGATTTTTCACTGTTTTGGATTTCATGTCTGGGTATTACCAGATACCAATTGAAGGGAAGTGCCGAAAGTATACGGCATTCATAACGAACAGTGGACAGTACGAATTTAATCGGATGCCGTTTGGGCTTCTAAATGCTCCCTCTGTCTTTCATGAGGCGATAACGAAATTAGTCAGGCCGCTGAAGGGAAAGGTTTATAGTTACGTGGATGAAGTAATTATCCAAACGAATTCATCGGAGGAAGAGGAAGTTATACAACTTGTGCGACGTGCAGGTATAACTCTGCGATTGAATAAATGTATGTTCCTCACAAACGGGTCACCAACTCACCGAGGACGGCCTCAAACCAGGCGAGCGGAAAACGGTAGCGATCGCACACTTCCCACAGCCAAGAAACATTAATGAGCTGAGAAGATTCATTGGATTAGCAAGTTTCTTTAGGAAATTTGTTCAACACTTCTTCATAATCGCGAAACCACTGACGTCACTGTTCAAAAAGGATAAGCTAAATTCTCCTTTTCGATGGGAGGAACCATAAGCGGCAGCATTTAACACATTGAAGAGATCTTGTGCTGCGAACCTGTGTTGGAAGTGTTCGACATTAAGAGGCAACATGAAGTGCACACAGATGCAAACTCCGTGGGAATTGCTGGAATATTGTTTCAATCAACGGACAACGATAACGAATGGAAACCAGTATTCTACTTCAGCAGGACATGCACGCCAGCTGAATCAAAGTACGCAAGTTATGGACTCGAGGTACTCGCTGTAGTTGCAACACTGGAACGATTCAGGATGTATTTATTGGGAAGAAGATTTACCGTAGTCACCGACTGCTCAGCTACCAGTACCGTAAAAGAATCTAAGTCACTTATAACTCGGATAGCCAGATGGTGGTTGCGTCTACAGGAGTTTGATTTTGTAGTTGTTCATCGGAATGCAATCCGCATGACACATATTGATGCGCTTAGTCCTGCACCAGTGGAACCTGCATGTGAACTATCGACTGTGGCTGCGAACGTGTTGAACATTGGGATCGAGCGTAATGATTGGATTTATTGTATGTAACGTCAAGATCGTAGACTTGTCGATATTATGGGAGCATTACAAAGGGACGAGATAGCATTTAAAAAGGATTTTGTTATGAAGGACGGGCGACTTTTTAAGAAAACGAAAAACGGACCTAAGCTTGTGGTTCCATCAGGTGTACGTTGGCGAGTAGTTATGTACTTTCATGATGACTGTTACGCAAGCTCCAGTCTTATTTGTGAAAAAATTTGCATCGATAATGTCACTGGCAAGAAGAACACATTAAACATTGCACTTTTGCTAAGCGTCCATTAGAAGATTCATTAGATCCAATTTCATACCACCAAATTTTGTTCAGTGATGAAGATCACATTTGTCTCAGTGAATTGGAGGTGAAGAGCAGTGATAAAGCGGTTTAAGTAAAAGATGAAGTAAAGTAGAAGTGGTTGACAAAACGGATTGAATTGTAAACTGTAGTTGTATTGAAGAAAGAAATAAGTTCTATCATTTGAACCCACACAAACATTTCGTAATACGTTCATTGTCTTTGACTTGAACATTGTGGGCCGGCTTGTAGCAGTGACTGTACAGTTACAGATTCAGATTTACTATTTGAATTTCGGAAATCACTTTGCTATATATATTTAAAATTAAATTTAAAGTAAACAAAGCAAGCATTTTGAATTCTAAATACAGGACGTTTCAGGCAATACTTTCTTTAATCAGTGTTATAAAAGCCTTAAGATAATTTAATACGAGTATGTAAGATTAACAAAGACTGTTATGTACAGTAGATAAATGAATTCAATTTAAAATGTTTAGTTAAGTGGAGTTAATAGTGAACGAATATGCACAATTGGGCGCGTGATGACCCTATTCTGAGTCCGTATATTGTCGAAACCCTGGTAGACCTTTATAATCCGTCCGAGACGCCATTCATTTGTGAGAAGGTTTTCATCTGTGAATACAACCAAATCATCTATAGCTACATCTCGCTGTGGGAACTTCCATTTGTATCTTTTGTTAAGTTATTTGGGATACTCATCTTTCCATCGACAGCAAAATTGATGACGCAATATTTTTACTCTCTCCAACCTATTGATGCAAATTAATGAGTGGCCATCAATAGCAGGCTCAAAGGGGCTTTACAAAGAACCATCCCGCGGAAAGTGGCCTGGAGTCAATAGAAGTATGTGAGATGAGTTTTCAGAAACGGGTGAAATAGGGTGTGAGTTTAAGCAACCTTCGATTTTGGGTAGAATGGTGGTGAACTCTTCAAATGTAAATTTATTGATTCCAGCCACTTTCCGAAAATGGAATCTGTAGCTTTTATCTCCGGCTTCCCGGAGAACACTCATATGAGGCGTTCCAGGAGGAATACATTTTCACTTCAGATTCTGATTCACATACGAGTATCTCTTAGATACTTCAATGGACTGCTTAAATTGCTTAAAATAATTTGCAATGGCATTGTCCGAAAATTTGGTTTTCCGTATACCACGTCGAGGAATGAACCGACTCAAAGTTACTAGAAATGACTGAGTCGATAGGTCATTGCATACAACTAGCAATAACACTAGTAGCAAAACAAACAGATATACAGGCATTTGTTAGTCGACAGCTCCACCCTGCACAGATTCCTATATTATACGAGTATTGTAGGCACCCGCAAAATCGATGCCCGTATTGGTAAACGATGATGAAATTTGCATTCTTTTCAATGGTAAGGCGTTTGTACTTTCCTATTTTTCAAAGTTTTGGCAGTCAAGCTCTGCTATGACCTTGCCAAAAAGTTTTGACAAAAAAACAGCGCCACAAAATTCCAGTCTTGGTAAGGGGATATATTTAAATGGAGGTACCTTACTCTTGGAATATTAAAGATGGGAAGAACAACTATTTGAATCGTACTGAGTTAGAACATTCGAACTGTTAGTAACCCAGTGTGAGACTTGAATATTTTATATATCGGGAAGCGCTGACAAGAACGTTTTCCAACAGCGACACGTAAAATTAGTGGCAAATGAGATTTGACCCAAGACCTCCTATCACATTAGATTTGCTGCATAATGATCTTGGCAGTAATAAGTACGGGCGCGATTGAAGTGTTTTGGTAACACAGAAAGTACGACTCTTTTAGTAAACAATCGATCTTCTTCTAATTTTGAAAAAAAGAAGTGAAAACTATCAGATCCAGCGTTAAACTTAATCCGAAGAGCTTTTGATATACTTTTATTTTCAAGTTTAAGAAAATCTTGGCTGTAGAGATATGAGGCAAGGAATTCTTTAATCAAATCCAAGCAATTGGAAGTCTATTTTTTCAAGGAAAATCCTGCTGAGCTTAAAGCTTCTATCAGTTGTCTTTGTGCCTGGACAATATCATGGGCTGTTGATACTACATTGTCGCGACATAAAAGTAATTTTTGAGAATTGACGAAGCAATGGGAGAATTTGATTGCACATCATCTGCAAGACGTAGCAATGTACGTATTGCTAAATCTGCAACGCAGTTTACGCCGAAGGTGACCTTTTTTAGATCATAATCTTGAAAGGAACTATTGCCATGATCGGATTTCCAAAATCAGATTCGCTGAGAAGACGAATGTTCAGGATCAACAATGATCGATCGAACTTTGGAGGGCCTTTGGTGAGGTTGTAGTATGTCGCTTCAATTTCTGGTACTGTGGATGTTTGCATCGGTTGTGATTTCGTTATACTTCTGAGCTCTAAAAGAAGTGAATTGCATGGATTTTCGTAGGAAATGCCTGTTGTTTTAATAGATTTTTCACATATCAAAGTTCCAATGAATTTAAATAATGTTTTACTGTCGATCATATGTTTATTTTTTAGATCCACTAAGATATTGTGGTGCTGCAGAAAACCTGCTCCTATAATTGGATTGGTGATTTCTGAAACATTAAACATCCATTTGTAATTCCTGTGCAGTCCCAAACTTAAAACAATTGTTTTTTCTCCGTACACACAATGCGTCGATTATGGTGGACAAAAATCAAAAGTTCAAGAGATTTAAATTTTTTGTTTAAAATAAGCTTTGGAAATTGAAAAGCAGATTACATATTTCTTACACAGTGAATTTGAAAGACTTATGATAATTACAAGACTGTCTAATGAGGGCAAAGGCTTATCACTTAAAAACAAATATGGGTATTATATTTTCCTGTGTTTTAATTTTTAACTTTTATTGACGTATAAAAAAATATATTTTGAATGATTTGTTTTCTTTTTACAGCATAAAAAAATGCAATGTTCTTAAAAAAAAAAATCAAATAATTGACATGGCAAATCATTATTGTATATAACATCATCAGTCAGACTAATTGGAGGCTTCGCTGTCTATATTATCAATAATGACTCCGTATTTTCTGGTAAAGTTAGGTATGGCTTGAGGTCATCATCGACTTCCCTTAACATTTTTTTCGAAATTGTATTCCAATATTCAGAAATTACAGGATCAGATCGAAGTAGTAACACGGTCATAAGGTCTTCGTTTGTATATTTTCGTAAGGATTTCCTAGTGTGGGCGAGGCGATGTTTCAAAGCTCTCTATGACTTGATTCTAAGGCTTCTTCTGAGAACTGACCAATATCTATTTCAAAAAATGAAATAATATCTGGTCTGCGAATTAAGAGCTTGTGAAAACTGCTTAGCATATAATACCAACTATAAAGCTGTAAGTATAGCTCTTTCGTTTCACTCGGCAATTCTGAAAATTTTGGTAGATTTATATTTTTTCCAGAAGCTATAACCCTTAGAATAACAGAAAACGTTTATATTAGACGTTCGTTCACGCCAGTTATTTCTGCAGCAATCTTTGGATTTGCAAAAATCGTCTTTCCGTGCTTTCACCGTTACTTGATCCGAATCCTGGCTTTGGTTTGTCCATTCAAGTTTTAAAAAAGTATTTCACTTCTTTTTTTCTATATACCTTGAATAGTATTTTGTTCTCTGAATCATATACTTGCCAAGTTTTGAAAGGAAGCATATAGGAAATTTATTTATTTATTTATTTTATTATCAAGGGAACCATACAAATTAATTTGTAAGGTCCGGGATTTAACGCCGGGGTACTATGCCCATGTGGCGTTTTGTCAACAGCACGCGGAGTACCGAATTCCCATGTGGAGATCCATCTACGTACTTACCGCGCCTAACACTGCTTGATTTCGGATATAGGAAATGTGTAATAAACATTCAAAGCAGCATATCCAAAAATGTAGGGTAGTTAAACAAGAACGTTAGATTTCTTCAGTCGGAAGCTTTTCATTGTTCAATCACGTAAATAACATTTTAAAAAAAATTATATATTACAACAATTTTTCCGGATACAATGGTTAAAGATTTAACCAATACGTTGACTCTTTTTTTCCTTTTCATCTAGCACAAGTCTTGCAATTTCTTTTTTTCTTCTCCGAAGAAGAACGGGGATTTTTCCCCTAATAAAGGTACTATACAGCTAGACCTAGAAGATCTTCATGGCTCATCATTATAATAAAGGGTCTTTCAAAAGTCGCGCCTAGATGTCAGTAGTGAATAATTTCTTTTTTTATATCATCTTTGAAATTTGTGAAGTAGACATACGAGTATGTACAATTCTAACCATAGATAGTTACATGATAGAAAAGTGCATTAAAGTTATTCAAACTCGTTATGAATATGGTCGATCCCTCAAAACGTAAAATTTATGAATATGGAGTTGTAAATAATCGGCCAAAGTGCTAGTGAAAAAATTTGAAGAAACTGATTCTGTTGAGGTTCGAAAAAGGTCTAGTAGACTAAAAAATGGAAACTCTACTGAGGACAATGCTGCTGAAGCACAAAGTACCGCAGATAGGGAGGGCTATGGACAAATGATAGAAGATTTTTTTGTGGCCTCAGATTAAAGGAATAAAGTCTGGTATTAATTCTCCTTTGGAGGGCTTAGTGTAATGTCACACACCAAAGACAACACCTTACTTTCTCTAGGTGGTGCGATTTTATGTGACGTCGTTCCGAATGCAAGGTTTTTATTGATATTTGAGAGATATCACTGTCCTTCTTCGTTGCTTGCTGATTGGAAGATTTATTGCCACATTTGGCAGCCTTCGGCGCGGTTTAGTTTAAGTTCGAAGTGATTTTCTCTTTTTTCATCCGGGGTTAACAATGTGGAGTGGACTTCGAGTATGCACGTCTGAGTACGAAGGAACAACCAAACTCGAACTGATTTTAACTACAATTTTAAAATGTATTTCATGGTCAACTTACAAACTAATACATAAGTGAGTATGAAATATTTATATATGTGAGTAGACTGCGTTAGGTCCGTAGTGGATTAAATGACGTCAGACTCTCGGAAAACTAACTGTATTTACGGGATATTTTTAGGGTTTCCTGTGTATTTCTTGATAATACCTTATTCCTCAATTGCCTTAATAGGCAAATGAAGAAATGATTAATAGATGTAACTCCTTGTTTGATTTTTAATGAGATGCCATTATCAGAATTACCAGCAGAGCCAAGGTAGAAAAACTTCCTTACTTGCTCAAAGTTATTGTTATTAGTTAGCTTTAACTTATGACATTTTGCTCAATTTGTCGATTTATTCGTCGCGTCTTGTTGAAAAGACACACTTGGTTTTGCCCTCATTGACTATTTTTCAACATCTCATTTTCTTTAAAGATTTTAATTAATCATCACTCCCAAACATATTACGACGTTTTCTAGCTTTTAAGGGATTTCGGAGATCACTTATGTAAAGTTTATTAATATTCCAACTGTACAGCAGTTTGTGCGGAACGGAAATATAATAAAAAAAGAACCATTTTGGTTTGGAATTCTGGCAAATTTAAACTGTCGTTTGTAAATAGTTGGAGTGGTGTTTTTATGCTCTGTCATCATTTAGGTATATAAAAGCCACAATGAACTACGGCAATATGTTATATGTCGGTAGGCTGTTAAATTATTTACGCCATCATAAGTGGTTTTGGAAACCATGTAAAGTCGTTAAGCTGCGTTGATTGCATTTTATGTTAATGCAGGAACGTAGTCGTAATTATTTTTATTTAAATGAGGAATTCCAAATAATTTGTAACTACCCCTTATGCCGGGTAGAACTAGTGTTGCCAACGACATACAAATAGTGAAAAGATTTATGTCCCTCGCGGCTTACATTAAACATATACATGTACTCGTATTTAATACACGACTATGTGAGATGTTCGTTTATAATTTTGGTACAAAATTATCGGTTCTTAAAAAATAAAAAAATAAAACAATTTGATTTCTTAGACTTTGATATATTGTAGAATAAAAGATAGATACAAATGTATAGTATACGAGCACATGAAGACGCTTATGTAATTTATCATGGTTTCAAAGGCAATATTTCTTTTGTTCGATCTCTTTGATTTTGTAGAAGGCCAGCGATTGATTCGCGATGTTAGTGCACCTATCATGAAAGGATAATGGCCACTGGTTTATGATGAGAATGAAGTATTAGCAGATATATAAAACACTTACGGCTAACTATGACAAGTGTTGGTTGAATTGAACCTTTGATAAACTGAGACAGTTAGCGGAAGACCACTACAATTAGTACCAATTAGTGTGTTGCGAAACCTGATACAATGCTTTGGATAGGAATTTATGAGACATTAGATAGTACATACTAGATGGGGTGAAAAGTGACCTCCTTAGGAATTAAAAATTTTTTTTTTTAGATTATTCAATATAGTCCCCTTTTAGTTTGATACACTTATTCCAGCGATTTTTCAACTTCTTGATCCCGTCCGAAAAGTAATTTTCCGTGGCGTCGATGATTTCCTCGCGTGAGCTGAATTTTTTATTGATGAGCCATCTTTTGAGGTTTGGGAAGAGATAATAGTCCGAGAGATCCAAATCCAGTTACCAATCGACGCCGAAAGTCGGCCCGATCCCGCATCACCAAATCCAAACGCTCTTTCGAAGTGCTCTCGCGTTCGTGTTTTTGGTCATTCCAGTCAGCCAACACCATTTCATGTATTTTTTTGACATTGTCCTCTGTAACCGCATCAGAGGGCCTGCCGCTGTGGACTTGATCGGTAGTGGAGTTGCGGCCACCACAAAACTCTCGAAACCAGTATTTGACGGTGTAATCTGATGAACTTTTCTTTTGTTTCCTTCGCCGTTTTGCCTCTCAAAAAATAATGTTTTACGAGAGAATGAAAATCGTTTTTGTCCATACTCAACAAGATGCCAAACACGTCAACAACAATCAGATACCAAAAACAGTATCGCACTGAAATTTGGCATGTTTGCCTAAATATGAACGGACTTCAAGGCACCATAACCTTTGCAGCAGCAGCGCATTCTGGCGGTCAAGGATATCACTTTTCACTCCATCTAGTAGTGATAGCTTCTATATCTATGCCGAAGGGTTTGGGTTCAAAATCCGGAAAACGCCAAAAAGTAGAAGCTAAATATATCTCTGACGTCACCACACTCCTGCCATTCAGAATCTTGAAAAAAAACCTAGTTTCCCTCGCACTGTCCACAAAAATAATAAGGACAACAACACAGTGAACGGATTAAACTTTTATTTATGTTTCTTTGATTTTGATTTTGAAGAAAAAAGTTTCAGTTAACAAAAGATTTGATAATTGTCATGATAAAAAGGAAAAGAGAAAATAAATATGTTTTCGTAAATAACTACGAGTATATGCTGTCAAATACGTTGAAATATTACAACAGCCCTATCAACGACTAGTTGATAGTTGACGCTCCTCTCCAAATTTGTGCAACTTTGTGGTTCCGAGTGGCTATCATTTCCATTTCGTCTCTTGGACAGCGCTATATACTTACAAGTTTTTTCTTAACTAGACATACAATTATATTTCAAGTCAACATGTTTAATTCTATTTCATGAATCTCCACTGCTCAGTATCTTGATTGGCTTCATAGAATACAGTCTGCCCGCAATTCGCCTGCAATCTTCCCATCCACAGTATGATAATTCCCTCCCAGCTTCTGTCATTGCAGTGTATTCCCCTTCACAATTTGACCGTGCAATGCAAGACTGCTTCCTACGAGTACATGTATCCGCATAAACTTCAAGTAGTTTGTTGTTATCTGTGATCTTCAATTTCAAATCTTTCGTTCTTTCAGATATCTAAAGATCTGGTTTGCTTCGTTCCAATCTTCTTTTTGGTTTCTTCGATTTATGGCTTAATAAAGATGCGATAGAAGTTGGGTCTGGTCCAGTTTGGGTTACAATATACGTCAGACCTTTTGGTAACATTTATCCCCAGATAATTTATTGCAATAATTCTCCGAGCATGGTTATTTCAGGTTTTCTCCGTCCGTCCGTCCGGTATAACCTGTATTGCGCTGTCGTCTTTGCCTGCAATTAGAAGGTCATCTATTGGTATATGCACTGCTATGTATGTATTGAATCCCATTTGATGTTTCCTTGACATGAAAACACTGATCCGCTGTGCTCTGCTTAGCATGCACTGGTATAGGAAGGAATGCATGCATGCCTTCTGAATGTAGAATTCTCCAGATGTAAATCGTGCTTCGCTTAAAATATCTACTTAGTTGCCTAAGACTAGTATTTGAATGGTTCCTGACGTAATGTAAAACGTCTTCGTAGTTGCGAATGTGGTGTGAGTCGCTCGACGATTTCCGTGTTGTTCCTGTCTCCCTCTACCTGGAAAATGTTCTAATAAACGTCCTGTCATTTCGGAATTAAACGTAAATATCTCGATTGAAACCTACAAACTGGTTATGCATATAATTTTGCATTATTTTTGTATTATTACAGAAGAGATCTGTTAAATTTTAGAAAAAGGACCTGTAATTTTTTTTTAACTTAAAAAACGGGCATTACTTTGGTCATTTTTCCTCTTTCAGGGGTCACAAAATAACGTGTTCTTAAAAAAATTTATATTGGATTACGAGTACAATAGATTGATCAATAATAAACTAATTATTTTACGAAAAAAAATTCTGCAGCAGCTGTTTACAAGTTAATTTTATAGGGCTGTTGTAAAAGTGAGCTCTACCTGCAGAGTTGATAGCGCAGTCGTGATTCCGGATGTGTTGGTGCTGTCAAATGCACCCTCTATGTCCAGGAAAGCAACCATTGTGTACTTTCTCTATTTTGTAGGGATCATTCAATATGGCTAGTCAGTGAATGCATTCCATTACAGTAGGCATGTTGAGCCGTTGACAGAAGTCTCGGATCAATTTTAGCTCGTATATGGATACCAATCAGTCGTTCTCTAGTTTTCAGAAGGAAAGTTGATAGACTTATAGATCTGAATTACTTTGGGACAACATGAGAAAATTTTCCGGCTTCGTGAATGAAAACTACATTGACTTCTCTCCATGACTCTCCTCAATACTAACACTCGAAATCTACGTACCTCTCGTCCCTTCTATCTACCAACCTTCCACATCTCCTATGGCGCAAACGAATCAATCCCCTGTATGCTACGAAAAATCTATTCAAACCCTACCGTCTTTGACTTTCATCGCACCACTCCCTACTACAAATCCGTTCTCCTTTCCCACTCCTACAAACCTTAGTTTTAAGTTTAAGTTTAATTTTAAGTTATAGCTTGAATTAAAATCCAAATATTCCCAAACAGCTTGTATTAAGCCGAATAAATGGGGCCTTCACCCCCACTGAAATTAAATTAAAAACTTTTAAGATCCATCTTATGCGAGTGTTGAAACCACGTGACCGTTATACGCGTCGTAGATTCGGTGAATGGGCCGAAAACATGATTCAGCTGATCCTCATTTTCAACGCAAAATTTTGTTCTGCGACGAGGCCCATTTTTGGTTAAATGGATATGTAAACAGCAGGAAGGTCTCCCTACTGGCCTTACAAGTCTGGGGAATTTATATATGAAGTTCCAAGAGATTTTCAATATGTCTCCCCAAAATGTCTCAGACGACCTTGCCGCTTTCAGTAACTATGTGCACTCAAAAAGGATCTCACACCTTCAACGGAGCAGAGCTGACAACGACAAATTTCTTCGTCAGTAACGTGCTACCAGTGCCAGTGTTTCAGCCACCCTAGTTTTAGTTTTAGTTTTAAATGCATTTTTATTTTCTAAATCATTAACTCTTACATACTAACAAAAAATGCTTAAATGCTAGCTTAAAATTACTTAACAAACTTATATTAACTTACTGGCCCCACACAGGCACTCTAAGCTACTCTTTCGACTTTGTTTACATTTTATTTATTAATACTTATTTTCTATGCTTAAGGCTAAGAAATCAGCCACCCTACACCCTCTCAAAATAACATTCCTCTAACCTTCTACTATCAAAACGTAAGAGGACTGCGATCTAACACCCGGGCCAATTTCACGCTCTCCCATTTGAGGTCTACGCTCTGACCGAAACTAATCTAATTCCCGATGTAAAGAATCAGGAATTATTCCCCCTACCTTCAATGTTTTTCGAGACGACGATCTCACCCGTCCAAATGATGATTCTCCTCGTTTAGGTGTCCTATTGGCCGTCCACAATGATCTAAACTCTTCTCCAGTCGCTGTTTCTACTTCTTCTAAGCTTAACTACGTTTCAATAAAGATAACACTCCCCTGCAGGCACAACCAATCGAATGCTACCAATTCGCTATCGATGTAATTGATGAAATAATTAACTTATCTGATCTTCTCGATGATATCATCGTATTCGGCGATTTCAATCTACCTCAACTGCACTGGTCTCAATCAGATGATGAATCTTTTTTTATCTCAAGCCCTAACTCCAGTAAAGGATGTCTCTTCTTAGATGAGCTCACAGACTCTAGCTTACGCCAAGTTTGTGGGGTCTCCAACTATATGGGTAGGCTATTAGACCTTATTTTCACCACTGACCCCATAAACTCCTCTGTCTCGCTCTGCCCCCTTTCATTATCGACCATTGATAACTTTCACGCATCACTTCTTCTTTCTCTTTTCCACCACTCTCCTATCCAATCCACCAGTGCTGCAGCTGCCTCTTCTTACGACTTTAGTAAAGCGAATTTCCGCAAAATTAACGCTTATCTTAGTAAGTGTTTTTTTGATTTCGTAAATATGCCCCTTAAAAGTGCTCTATCTTTTTTCTATACAGAATCATTCAATTCTATTTTCCTCTATGTTCCTTTTTCGAGAAAAAAGAACCTTTCTACGAGCCACCCGGGGTATAATCGTAAACTTCGCTCTTTACGTAACAAGAGAAACAAATTATGTGCAGTTTTCCTCCGATCCAAATCTTTTTCTGACTATTCAAACTATTTCGGGTCATACCTTCAATTCGCCAAGCTTTATAAGGTTCTCTACCAGCGATACCTTGATAGTGCGCAATCAAGGCTTATAAACGATCCTAAGTCTTTCTACCAATTCGTTAACTACAAAAAAAAATCTGCGATTTTCCTCCATCCCTCTCATACGAAAACATGTCATCAACCGATCCGCATAGTATAGCCAACTTTTTTGCTACATTTTTTAAGCAATCTTTTGCAGATAATTCCTTCGTACCAGATCCCTCTTATTTCAAATACTTACTTAACTTTCGCCTTGGCCCCTCTATTTCTCAAAGTTTTGACCATCCAGTAATCGAAAATAAATTAGAATGGTCTTCCATCCATATATCTTAAAAAGTGTTCCTCAATAGTTTTGTATTTTGCATTTTGTACGAAACCTTAAGCTTCCAGTGCAAATCTCTTATTTCCCCGGTTTTCTGAAAGGTAGATCAACTACCACTAACCTCATCGAATTTGTGTCCTCTGTCCTCTCAGCCTTAGAAAGTGGTAAAGAAGTTGACGTTATAACAACTGATTTCAGTAAAGCTTTTGACAAGATATTGTCAATATTGTACTATATTGTCCGTCCTGGGCTTTGAACCCATTTTGCTTAAATGGATCGTTGGCCAATCGTTTTTATAGTGTTCGTTTCAGGTCTGTCCTATCGGCCCCTTTCTTGGCCACTTCAGGTGTTCCTCAAGGTAGTCACCTAGGTCCACTTCTCTTCATCCTAACCATTAACGATCTTGAAAGGTTCATTTACCACTCAGCACTTTCTCTCTATGCTGACGATACCAAATTTGTTAAACCCATTTCCTCACAACACGATTCCAGCCTCCTTCAAATAGATCTAAATAGTTTTTTAACCTGGTGCATCAAGAACTACTTAGAACTCAATGCCACCAAATGTCAACCAATTACCTTTTCACGTAAGTGCAACAAGTCTACTCCCCGAACTTACGTTCTCCACGGCCAACCTATATCCCTTGTTCAGACTATCCGCGACCTTGACATATTATGCGACTGGGAGCTTAATTTCCGCTCGCATAACGATGAGATAATTACTAATGCAAACTCATCGCTTGACTTCGTTAAAAGATGGTCCAAGGACTTCTGTAACCAGTACGTGAAGAGATAACTATACATCACTTACGTTCGCCCCCTTCTCGAGTACGCTAGCCAAGCGTGGTGTCCCTTTCAACGAGTTCATGTAACCCGAATTGAGAGGATCCAGCGTCGTTTTCTTCGATTTTCTCTTCTAGGTCTACCTTGGAACGATCCGTTAATCTTACCTCCCTATCGAGACCGTCTCAAACTCATTAACCTAAATACCCTTGAGGAACGAAGGGGCGCAGCAGACATTCTTTTCATTCACCGACTCCTCTCAGGCTCCGTCGATTGCATGTCTCTTTACAACTCCATTTACTTTAACACTAACCCTCGAAATCTACCCCCGCCTCTTTTATCTACCAACCCGCCGCACCACATATCGCTCTAACGAACCAATATCCCGTATACTGCGTAAGGTAAACTCCAACGTTTCGATTTTCGATTTTAATCGCAGCACACTTTCTCTCAAATTCGATCTCCTTCACCATCCCTAGCTTTAAAACCCTAATTACATATTTCGTACTTTAGTTTTTAAGTTCTAGCTTTTTAAACTTGAATTAAGCCAAATAAATGGGGGCGTTAGCCCCCACCAAATTTAAATTTGAAACATGCCAAACAGCGCGCGACACCATCAACTTGAAGGAAACATTTGCTGAGCTCATAATTTCTCGTAATGGATCTGTGAACTGGCCTCCACGGTCCTGTGATCTCGTACTTTTAGATTACTTTCTTTGGGGGTATGTGAAGTCACTAGTCTATGCTGGTAAACCAGAGACGTTAGACGATTTGGAAGTCAACATTCGCCGTGTTATTGCTGATATACGGCCCCAGTTGATCGATAAAGTTCACGAAAATTGGATGAATAAAAATGACATTATTTATCAAAATAATCCACATAATAAAAAAAATCGCAAAATATAACCGTTATTAGAGAAAAAGACAATGCAATGGACATACGAGTAGATCCAACGCCTTCTAAACTCCGGTACAATAATCGACTTAATCCCTCGCACTTTGCATACCAGTTTCCAAGTATTTTAATAAAAATATGTCTCCAAGATCAAATACTAAAATGCCACACAATAAATATCGCGAATCTGATGGGTCAACATAACCCAAATTTCAGTATGTAAATCACATCCAACAGCACTTATCGGTACAAACTAATCAGAATGAAACTTTCGAAGATAACTTTATAAGTCAGATTAATTTTTTAGAGTAGGGTCGGCAATACGGTTTATCAAAAAGAAACTTAACAGCAACCTTGAACTAAAATTTTTTGTGGATGCAAATACTGACCAATTGCATAAAAAGGTAATTCAGACAAAAAAAATTTCTAAGCAAAACTTTTAACAGTTAAAAAAAAAATAACGCAAAAATGTAAAATAAATTTATTCGGAAACTTGGTAGAATTCTTTTTAATTCCTCACCTAGACACTTTTGACCCCATAATCGGATAGGATTTCTTAAAACAGATAAAACTAAAAACTGATACTGAAAAAAGGGTGTTAGTCCATGTAGAATAAATGAAGAAGAACTTTTAGAACTGTTGAAATGCTAAAATGGGAATGTTACCGACATAGACTGCGCAACAGTTCCACGTAACTTAAAATGCAATTTTAACAGTTTAATCAAAAAGCACACAAAAGTGTTTGCTCAATCGCAATAAAGATTACCGTTAAATACTTCGATTAAAGCATCGGTCAGAACAACTAACTGTGAACTTATTTATTCAAAACCCAGGCCATATCCTATGGCACATACTGAGTTCGCTAACAACGAAGTTGTTAAAGCAAGGAATTAGCCAACCGTGCCGTTCACCTTCCAGTATACCTATACTTTTTGTTAATAAAAATGGTTTGAACGAGGAAAGTACTAGATTGGAATTTGGGTACAGGAAACTAAATGAAAAAACTGTAGATGACCAATATCCTATTCCGGAAGTATCTGTGAGTCTCTCCAATCTAGGTCAATAGAATTTTTATTCAACTTTTTTTTTTCAACTTTAAAACTGGTTTTCACCAAATCCTTCTGGATGAAAAGGATAGGGAGAAAATGGCATTCGCAATCAATCATGGAAAGTTCAAATTCAGTGGGCTGTATACGTCAAATGGGCCCGAAATGCTCGCAATAGTATTTAAAAAATTATTTATATGGCGCATCCAAAATTAACATATTCACCGATAAACCAGTCATTAACATTCACTATGTCAGAAAGAAATCCAAGCACAAAGCTGAAAAGATGGAGAACATTTATAGAAGAATACTCACCGTCCTTTCACTATAAACCGTGAAAAGAAAATAAAGTTGCAGATGCGCTATCAAGGCAACACATAAATATTTTTAGTACCAGCGCTGCTACGGTTCATGGCGAAGAATTATTAACAAAAATGTATAATGTCAGTTCCACAACCAGTAAATTATTTTAAGAACCAAATCCTTCTTTCTTTAACCAAACTCATTGAATCTATGAAAGAAATAGTTAATCCCGATCAAGACATAATAAATAAAAATGATCAAATGGATATTACAACTTCTGAGCACAATAGAGCACACAGACGACAAGCAAAAAACCATAAACAGATTATCGCAGACTATTTTTTTCCTCTTATTAAGAAAATGTTTAAAAACATTATAATACTACATTGCAAAGTTTGTCTGGAAAATAAATATCAACGAAAGCCAATAAAATATACGATAGACAAGTACCCCGGTGAAAATTCTTCATTTCGATATTTATAACACGTGTTAGAAATACTTTATAACTTGACTGGAGAAATTTTCTAAATTTTGCTATTCTCAAAAATATTAGCTCCGGAAAAATCCACTTACAGAAATTATATCACATTTCTACAAGCCTAAGTTGATAGTCTCTGATCATGAAGGTTCTTCCATATTCAACTCAATACAAACTTTTAGTAAAAATGCTTTCAATATATTAGTGTATTCTCGCTCTTCACATCGAGTGCAACGGTTAAGTGGAACATTTGCACTCAACTCCTGCAGAAATAGCAAGATGTACGTATTAAAGGGAGCACTACTCTTATAATTGAACTGTTCTTGTTAGCTGTCTATAAATACTATAATACAATCCAAAATGTCACAGGATATAAGTCTTCTGAAATGTTTCATTGCAGTATAACCGCGGAGACTAGGTCTACTTAAGAATAAATAAAAGACTAGTCAATAAACTAGCAAATTTCTACAGCTTAAAAACCGTTCAAGCAGACTTACGAATTGCGGTTATAGTTTATGCCAAACAGGTTCACAAAAATAACTACAGACAAACCTTTCTTCCTTTTCAAAAAATATCGCTATTTTCATCTCCAATCGGCACAATTAGGGATTATTCAAATGCTCTATTTATTCCAGTACCAAACGGCGAAGTATCAAAAATATTTCTATTTAAAATATATAACGAATTTCTCCTTATTGGAACAAATTTTAAATGTTAATTACTTAATGGCAGTTTACTTAAAGATGAACGAGACAAGGAAATAGTTGAAAAATACATTCAAGACGCTAAACGATTGTTTTTGATTCTAAAACATCCAATTAGAACAAAAAGAGCATTCGATTTCCTTAGTTCCGTTTTCAAATTTGTTGCCAGTGCTCCAGACCAAATTAGAGGGAGTGAATTGATCAAATTTGATCAGTTTTCCTTAAATCTAACCTAATTCTGCCTAAATCTATGTAAGCCGGCCACGGCTAAAAAATTTGACTGGCCAACCTTGCTTCCTATAGGGGTACATAGTATTGGCGGAATTCGATGATGAAACTTCTTCTCCTTCAACAAGCCACCAAAACTGTTGGTTCTGCCGAGCAACATCCATCATGTCGCGACTGCCTACCGACGCACTGAACAGGAACCGCTCCGCATTGCCATGTGCGACATCTCTGTCGTAGTTGAGTCGCCTGTCCGCAGCTGTTCGAGCGACAGGGAAGATTAGCGATTAGGATTCATATCGAGGTAGAGGAACGCTTCTGGAGGAACAAAGCCGTCTAAACGTACTCTCTCATACATATAATTGGGGTAGTAAGCCCCGGGGATCAGGTTGTTCGACGACGTCATTGCTCTTTGGTCTTGTAACATGTGAGGTTAAGAATTGGCTAGATGAAGAGTACGGTAACCGTTGGATAATAAGAAATGGATCAGTTCACTGGCCCGCAAGATCTCTTGACCTTACAGTGTTGAATTTTTTTGTATGGGCAAGAATGAAAGAACTTGTTTATTCAACTGAAATAGCAACTTTAATTGAATTGGAAGATCGTGTTCTCGAAGCATCATCAAAAGTGAGGCAGCAGTTAGCATCAATAAACATTCGCAGTGCAATCCAAAAACGGGCTCTAGCATGCATACAAAACCAATTAAGACACTTTAAGCACCTGTTCCACTGTTATAATTGTAGTATACATATAAAATAAAATTCACGAGTACGATAACTTTGGCGCCAAAAATTGATCACGGTTTTTTATAGAGGGGTCAAAATTAAGCATTTTTTTACTATAGGAGGGGGGTATATCTCGCCCCGTTTAGGAGGTAGGGGCAATTTTATTAAAAAATTACTTAAAATGGAAAAAGAAATGATTAAAAAACAACGGCAACACTTACAATAAAGTACTGTACCAGTTTCGAAAGTCAGAAACCTATTCTTCAACTCTAAGTTCCAGCTATATTATTTGTATCAATAGTTTTTAAGAAATTCGCATGCAAACCCAAAATTTTGATAAAAAAAATTTAAAAAATGAAGTTTGGAGCAATTTTTTTCAAAATTGTGATTGGATTCCTGTGGTCGATGCCTATATAAATTTGAATTGAACACAAAAACCGAATGGGTTTATGTCGTCTAGTTTTTGAAAAAATTGAAACTTACGAGTACTATCTATGTTTTTTGGATTTACATGGTCTTCCCTTGAGGTAAGTAAATAAATATAATAAATTAAACGTCTGACTGACGCCTATATCAATAGTATACGGGTGACCCGCTTCGCGGGATTAAGTGATTTCAACTCTCTTTCCGCAGGCGGCAGGTCCCGCTCACGCAACTTCGTTGCTCCGCTCGGGTTATGTGCTTTTCGTCAGGCAGGCGCCTAGTCATCAATAATCTTCATCTACAGTACTCATTTCAAAATTACAAAGTTTACATTATTGGCAAAGTTTTGCTGATTCGCATTATAGAAAATTCACATGTTCGAATGTTGCAGCAAATTATTTACTTTGGGTAATATGTATGTTTGTACTTATGTAATATGTAATGCACTTGATAATGATGCAAAAATAAATTGGGTCCACAAGTAAGTTTCCAGCGTTTGTCAGAGATGGCGCCACCAGTGGATCCCGGGCAGAAATGTCAGACCCCATGTGTTTTATTTGTAGGTTTTGTATCTGTCAACAACTTTGCAGCGTTATATTTGAGCAGTTCTATCGGTGTCGTACATTTTATCGAGCAAAATCATGGCAAGTTTCCAGCCAAATAAACGTCATTTGGGGGAAGCGTTGCTTTTATTCTTTAATATGAAGAAAAGTGCGGCTGAGGCCTATCGTTTGCTTTCGGAAACTTATGGGGCGGAATGTATTGGTGAATTGACGTTTCGCGAGTGGTTCAAACGGTTCAAAAGTGGTGATTTTGAAGTTGAAGACAAAGATCTTCCCGGAAAGCCGAAAAGTTTTGAAGACTAGTAATTGGACGCTTTACTAGATGGGGATCCGTGTCAGATTCAAGAAGAACTTGCTGCATCATTGGGCGTCACGCAACAAGCCGTTTCATTCATTCAAAAGGTTGGAAACTGGGTGCCGTACGAATTGAAGCCAAGAGACGTCGAACGGCGATTTTGCATGTTCGAAATGTTACTGCAGCGGTATAAAAATAAATCATTTTTGCATCGTATTGTCACTGGTGATGAGAAATTCATTTATTATGATAATCCTAAATGCAGAAAATCGTATACAAAGCCCGGCGAGCCCGCCCAATCGACGCCGAAACGAAATATTCACGTGAATAAGGTCATGCTCTGCATATGGTGGGATCAAAAGGGTGTCGTATACTACGAACTGCTTCCGAGTGGTGAAACCATCAAAGGACCATTATATCGAACCCAAATAATTCGTTTGAAGCGGGCATTAAAGGAAAAACGGCCAGAATATAAGACCAGGCATGAGTCCGTCATTTTTCATCACGACAACGCTCGGCCACATGTTGCGGTTTCGGTGAAAAACTATTTGGAAAATAGTGGATAGGAAATTCTGCCTCACCCGCCTTACAGTCCAGACTTGGCACCATCTGACTACCACTTGTTTCGTTCGATGCAGAACGCTCTTACGGGAATAGGCTTCTGCTCAGTAGAGGAAATCAAAAATTGGCTCGATACGTTCTTGGGCTCGAAAGACGAGAAATTTTTTTGGTCCGGAATTCATAAATTGCCAGAAAGATGGGGGAAAGTTGTAGCTTCCGATGGACGATACTTTGAATAAAGCATTGTAACTATGTTTTCATAATAAAACTTCAAATTTAAAAGAAAAAACGCTGGAAACTTACTTATAGACCCAATTGACTTTTGTGCCGGTTTTTTTTCATAAAAATGTTGTAAAACGTGTCTAAACTTTTTTTTTGTCATTTTTTTATCAAAATTTTGAGTTTCCATGCGAATTTTTCAAAAACTATTGACATGGATGATTTAATTTAAATTTAGGATTAAAGAACATTGTATCGATTTCTTGGTTCCTGGCTTTCAAAACCAGTATGGTACTTTGTTTTAAGTGTTGCCGTTGTTTTTAAAATAACTTTTTTTCATTTTAAATATTATTTTTTTTTAAATTGCCCCTATCTGCTAAAGGGGGCGAGATAGACCCCCCCTCCTCCCATAGTAAAAAATGCTTGTTCTTGACCCCTCTACAAAAAACCGTTATAAATTCTTGGCACCAAATTTATCGTACTCTCCCCAAATAAAAACTGTCTAAGACCACACAAAATCATTTTTTTTTCATAGCCTTTGGAGCTTAAAGCAAAAAAAAACCCTTTTTTTATAAATTTTAATTGCTGCAGGTTTTTCCAAGTATCATAAAATCTGTGGGTTCTTCTGCAAACTCATTGATGATTTTGTTTTTATTATTGTTACTTTCATAAGAGAAAAATAGTAAAACGTTATGTTAATTAGGCATTTTCTGGAGAAATGTGACCTCAAACTCGAAAATTAGCATGGGCAATGAAAACAGAACAGGCTTAGAAATTGGGTATCTAAAGGCTCAAACAAGATATTAACTTTATTTAAACGCCGTTATAAAGGCTGGTATTTCTTCTAAAAACAAAGTCCTACACGAAGTTTTTATCATTAGTACTAATAGAGCAATTTCTATTAACAGGGTACATCAAAGTAAGACTTTTCTTAAATCCTCGATAAATGATGTCAACATTGGAGATAGACCCTCACTGTAAAACGATTTTTTTCTTAGAATATGACCAGGAATCATTTCACAAATTTTCGTCAACGAATTAGGGGACAGCTTGTAGAGAGTTTGAGTACTTTTACGAGAGGAAGAGGACACAAATGACTGAGAATATTTCTCTGAGCCGATTTCTATGTCTATATTGTTCTCTGGGTCATATGATATTGTTGAGGGTTCTAGTTTTTTCATTCCGTTTTTGATTTTGTTGAGAGAGTTCGATGTGGTGAATGATGTATGGTAAGTTTTTTGAGTTTGTGTAATATTGTGATGTTTCTGTAGATCATTGTTTTTTTTAAGATTTTGTGTTACGCATGGATCGATTTCAGCTTTCTCATTTTGTAGTAAATTAAAGTTCTTTTAGCAGGGTTCACGGTGAATCGAAGGAGTTTGTTGCAGTTTAACTTTGTCATTGCTTTGTAATGTGTGTTCGTTTCGCATTGTATCGATTTCTTGGGATTTCGATTCCTCTGCCCGAGCCTTTATAACTTCTGCCATAGTTGATTTTTCAACATTTCGTTTTTTGTGAGTAGAAAGTTGGTGTTGGAAGGGGTTATGGTTGTAAATCTGTCATGCATCTCGAACGATTGCTTTTTTCAGTGATTAAAAACTAGGATAGAACAAGTTTGTTAAAAACGTCAAATCAAATGAGACCAGAAAAATACAGCTCATATGAGCGTTGTTAAGAGTTAATCCATTTGTAATTTGTCGATTGAGAGAAGTGTTTGTGTTTTAAAAAAATGTATAAAGATATAAAAGCTAATATTTAAAATGGAAAAGAAAATAATTGAGAACATTTTGTTGAACGAGTTTAAAGAAAGTGAGAGTGACATCAGTTTGTCAAGTGAACCTAGCACTGATTCTAGTGATGCTGATATTATGATGTTGATAAGCGTTATCCCCTTTTCACTTGGGAAAGACCCTAGGAACTGTATTTCCCATTTTTTGAAAGAAGTGGTTCCTTCATACACGGAAAAAGAATTTGTTATTGACAATCTATCAACATCTAATATTTATAAAAAATTGAAGGCTCGCGAAACGTTTTCTGCAGAAATGCACATAGCTCTCTTTCTTTGGTTTGCCGGACATGAGGCGTGCTTCTACAGAGATATTGCCGATAGACTCCAGATTTCTCAAGGAACCGTTGCTCCCTTGATAAAAAGAGTAATTTGTTTTATCAGCGGTCTTTGTGACTCTGCAATCCGGTGGCTTACCGAATGAGAAAAAGCCGAAACTGTCTTGTACACGAGGAGCAAAACCGGAATGAATGGTGTTATAGGTACTAAAATTATTACATACAATTTTATCAAACGATCATGACGTCTGTTTTTATTTTCCATGGGTTATAGACGGAACAAGGATTAAAATCGACTCACCTAAGATTGGAAAAGACGACTACATCGATAGGAAGAACGTAACAAGTCTATGCTTGCAAGACATCTGCTATGAAAAACAAAATTTATAGACATTTTCTTGGGTATTGAGAACCAGATTACGACAACAGGGTTTTTGAAAATTCAGATATATATCCTAAATTAGCTGATGTTTTTGGAAACCGATTTTTATTGGGAGATTCCACCTATAGCTGCAGCCAATATTTAATAACGCCATTTCGGGATAACGGTCTCTTTATTTTTCAATAGAAAACTTAGTTCTGGAAGGATTGTTATTGAGCATTCATTTGGCATACTCATGCAAAGATTTCGACAACTTTATTACTGTAAGCTGAGAGGAATAAAAAAAACTCTGCCATTTCATAAGAGCTTCCTTTCGAAGTCGAAGAAAATATTGAACAGGCTGTGTATCACGAAACCCAAAATGATCAAGGACATGACTTAAGCCTCCGAAATCGGCTTTATAAAGAATTTTTTACTTATCCCTGTATTCTCGTTTTGCTTTTCTTTCTTCTGCAAATTGTTCTCTCCACTTTCGAAGCTCTTCTGCTACAGTGCTAAATTTTTTCTGTCGCCTAGGTTCCTCCAAATTTTTCGGGGATAGATCTTCATTTGGCGGAACACAAACTAGCCACTGATGGAACAGTTTCTAAAAAAAAAATAAATGCTGTGAATTTTATTCATGAGATTTTTAAAAACTTACCTGTACTAGAAGATAATCCGCCTTCCATCAATATTTGGACTCTGGATTTCCTACTTCCACTCGCACTCCCGAACCGGTAAGTGGGAATTACAGCCGCAATTTAGAAAAGAACTTCCGAAAGCTCCCTTTACACATACGAGGGGCGTATTCTCGGTATCGGGGTGAAGCTGTGGTTGTATATATAAATTGACTTATTTATCAAGTAATACTATTATTTTAGTGCATTCATGTAAAATTTCATATAAATGTGATTATTAATTCGCGTTTTATCTCTAGTTAAACAGAATCATAATGGCAACTGAGGCGATGATGGTGAAAATTGAGCATCGCGCTGTAATTAAATTTCTCACTAAACAAGGAAAAAGTCAAAAAACTATTCATGAAGAGATGGTGGCTGTTTACTAGGGTTCCGCACCTTCATTATCAACTGTGCAAAAGTATGTAGTTATTAAATATTTATTTATAATTAATAAATTTCTACACAATTGGTAATTATTGATATTGTACTTTTCATATGGACATGTGGCTCGATCTTTCTTGTTGTGGTTGATTTTGTTTACAAATTTGGTTTTGCCCTTCCCCTTTGTAAAATAGTGTAGTCTTTTTTATGTAACCTTTGTTTTAATGTTCATGTGAACAGCAGCGTGTCCAATTCAGTTGTGTTTAGTTTAGGAGTTCCGCAAGGGTTGGTGCTGGGACCTGTTCACTTCAATATTTACCTCGTTGATTTTCCAAATTCGATTGGTTGTGAAGTGGCCATTTTCGCAGATGACTCATCTCATCAGTTTGCTCTTACTATTGAAAGCAATTTAAGGGATGGGATGGATTTGTTAACCAAATATTATAATAGATGGAAAATAAAATTAAAATTAGATACGTAGGCATTTACCTAGACACAAGGCTTACATTTAAGGAACACACAAATAGAACACTAAAGAAAATAGGTATTGCAATTAAAATGTTGTAGCCTTTCATAAATCGTAAATCTTGCTTTCACAGGAAAACAAAATCATTTTGCATAAAATTATCTTTCTGGCAATTTTACTGTTTGGTTGTCAAGTATGGGGAGATTCCGCAGCATGCCATATAAAAAAGTTGCAGGTCGCACAAAATAAAGTTTTAAAAATGATGCTCGACCTACTATGGCATCACTCAACATTGGAGCTACATAATAGGGCGAATGTTGAATTATTATCTAATAGGATTGCAAAGCTTAAAGCTGAATTTTTAAGAAGATGTAGATTTGCTGACAATCCTTTGATAAATGAATTATATCGTTAAATGTTTTAAGTGCTTATAAAATTAAGAGAGTAATTTGTTAATTTATCTATTTATTTATTTTTATTTTAATTTTTTTTTGTTATATGTATATATTTATTGTTATATATTTACTATGTGTTTAATGTTTATTGATAATCAACTTATTATTATTCATTAATTTATTTATTTATTTGTTTATTTATATATGATTTATTTATTACTTATGTATTAAGGGAACAATCTAGTCAATTATATGTATACTATATATTTTTTATTTATTTTTTTTTTTTCCTTCTTTTTCGTTTGGATTGAAGGTTTTTTTCCGTATTTTCCTTCAAAATTTTTGTTAATTTTCACGAAATTATTTGTAATTAATTAACCATATTTCAATAGAAAGGTATTTCATCTTTATCGATTTATTGTAATATAATATGTACGGTTACTATACTTATGTAATTTTTTTAATATACGAAATAAAATATCTACATATCTATTTATCTATTTGACACCTTTTACAATTGTGTTCTACTTCGAGAGTATGTGCCAAATTGTCTCTTCCGAACAGATTGGAACAACCTCACTGAACAAAGCTACATAGTGCATCGGCGGTCAATTTTGATCTTGTTGAGTGATTTATAATGGAGGAATGCAGGGTAGGCTGGATCGTATGATGTGTGGTCTTCGCGATAGCAGTTGATGCAATAAACACGTTTTTGTATAGTGGAGAATTGGTGCATCGATTTTTGATGTGTTCAAGTTGTTGACAAGACACGCAAGGCATTGGGTTTTGTATATACTCTTCAATCTTGTAATTAACCCAACCTGTTTTGATTTCGTTGAGTCGTCGCATCAAATCGAATGATAATACCCCTGCACCTGTTGGCACCAAAGAGTAGCTCACATTTTTCATAATTTTTATTACTTCAATTACTTTAAATTTCGTGAGTTCTAATAGCCATTCTTCTTCTGAGATCTCCGTGATATGCGTTGAATAGATTTCTCCTTGAATAGAATTAAGGCTTATGTGATTTGAAAATTTAACAGAATTTGAATCAGCAAGCTCAGCTTGAAGGAATTACTATTTTGCCGTTTCCATATTTAAAACTTTAAGAAGCAGGTCACCTGACATCGTCAGCCTAATTTAGAAATAAATTCGAACTCACGATTTATTCGTATGGGACTATAAGAAGTTTCTACAATATATCGTGGAGTATTGTGCTCATTGTTAATCACAGGTATCTATTTCTGGATACTCTTCACCATGATGCTTTATTTTAGTTTGAATTTGGTTCAAACTTACCTCAGGTGGTAAGCTTTTGAACCAGTTTTCTCGAGGGAGATCTGCGCCCCGTACATTATAAATGAACCACAAACATTTTTTTGTTTTTTTTTTTTTTTTTAGATACCCAATCTAATAAAATAAAATAAAAGTAAAAGAAAAGAGATTAAATTAAACAAAATGATTGTTGAACCACCACGTGTCTATACAATTGCCCGAACAGAACTGGTTTTTAGCACTGGTACCTTTCTTCTGTTTTACGAGGTAATGGCATTTTAAGGTAGGAAACTTTAAAAAATTTACAAAACTAAAACTAGTAACCAGCCAAGATTATTTATTTTAATGTCAAAGAGAATAGAAATGTATCTTTTTTATTAAATATATTAATTAATTAGATTTGAGTATTATGCAAAGTTGAATTCATAAAATTCATAAAAAACGGGAAAGAATTATTTTAGTTATGACAATAAGTATGATAATAAAATAATGATTAATGAATACCAAAGTTCATAAGGCAATTACATAACAAACAAAACGTATTGTTACTTAAATTGTCTTTTTATCTCGGCAACTTTTCGCAATATAACATAATCATCAACGATGTCTGCCATGGTAATGTGCCATCCTCTATGCATCCCATGGCACTCACTGTTTCCCTAAAAACTTATAATTTAATTACTATTATTTATTAACTGACGGACCACAGTTTTATGGTTTTGTATATTTTTTTTTGTTCGTTTTTTCAGTTTATTTTATTTTGTCCTTTTTTTCTAAATTTATCATCATTAATTAATTTTAAGTATTAGCGAGCCCATATTAATATCAAAAACAAAAAAAAGGACATTACGGTCTCTGACAGCCGCCAAATTATACTTTTTTACGCTTAATATACCCTATTTCACTCTCGTGATTCGCAGGAAACTAATGACACCTCATTTATTATAATCCATCCAACGGTTTTTTATGATATGAGGAAATAAAGAATACCACATAAGTACATACATAGATATGTGCGAAAAACATAACCCTGCCTTTGGAGTCGCGCAGTCGGGTAAAATAGGAAAATATTTTTTACATAAATAAAATGCTCACACAGCCCGATGATACTTACCAGTCCACTTTATTTTTTTGATGAAATTATCTAGAAATGAAAATTTATTTCAACTGACCTTATATTTTCTCGATAGTTCAATATGCACATAAACATTAAATTCACAAAATATGTACGAAACCAACTAAGAAGAACTTTAGTTTATGAACACCAAAATCAACTAACATGATTTTCCTCAAAGTCTAATATGCTGTCAGAAAACATTTATATTTGTGGCTGAGCTAAAGTAAACATGCATGAAGACCAAAATATATTGAGCTTAAAAACATTTTGTTGGGTCATAGTGTCTACATTTGTTCACATAGATATTTTATTTGCAATGTAACATGTTGGCACTTTTAAGTACGGTGGGTCAACAAAAGGTTAAATTCATCATACTTACGACGCGAACATTGAAATTTGAACTGCTTTCGCGAGAATAACGATTATTCGAGGTTTGACTAATTAAGTAATGATGTAATTTCGCCATGAATTTACCGAAATACCTTCATCGCCACTGAATTTAGAGACCAAACTCTTCCTATCTTTTAGAGAAAAACGGATTGAAAGTTCACTACGTGCTTCAATTTCTGCCATTTTGTTCTCTTTTTGAATTCTGGTTCTATTGTACCCACTATGAGATTTCATTGCACCATTATCACTGTAGGCTGAGTAGTATGTACCATATATTACCTTCTGCTATCTGCTCCCTGCTGCTGTACGCTTCGATCAATCTTGCCACCAAAATTGTTTTCTCACCAATGGAATCCAGATTTAAGCTCGTTAACTTTAACTTAAGCTGCTCCAGGGTGAACTGATATATTGTTGACATTTTTTTCCTGAGTTTGTTTGTTGAGTTCCCAAATATGTAGCAGGTGGGCTAATCGAATAAAATTAGATGCCTTATTTAATTCACAAATTGGACGATTTATTTAAAAAGAAATGGAAAATTAGAGCTTGAAAGTATGTCCAATTGAATCAATTAACGGCTTCACTACTTGATTACTCAATTGGGAATGACTTATGGAGCAAAAGTACAAAAATACTCCATCAAAAATTCAACAACCCATATTTCTAGCGATGGCGGACTATCGCATTTAAGCGGTAAAGGCATAATGGCACACGCTGCAATCCAATACCAGCACGAACTCCCCAATGGGGACGGAATTGGTGACGGCAGCGGTTCGTCCATGTTTTACATTAAAACAGTGTCAATAGCTGACTTAAGTAATTAAGACAATTAATATGTAGGTGTTCAAAAGAAATTGTAAAGTGAGTTTTATGTGTTTTCGGGTACAAAATGTATCAAATTACAATGAAAAATCAAAGAAGTAAGCGAATAACAGATGTTCAATTCACGTGAAAAATCAGTTCCATAAATAAAAAAACTCTGATATAAATCTATTGCCTAATTTAGATTTCCAACCATAATGGCTAGTAACGAATACCTCATCAGTCTTTGGTATAATAACGAAGATTATTGGAAATTATGATTAACATTTAGATTCAAAATTATGACTGCTCCTTTAGGCGACAACCCGTCAACCCCTTTATAAAGGTATTGTTGCTTCAAATGAACACAGCATGACACTCGGTGAGGTAAAACCTGGTAGAAGAGAGAAAATTTCCCTATTCCTTACCGGCTGTAATAGATACCGGATACTTTAAGCTACTTCCTCTGCATTAATTATGTTAATTACCTTAATCTCAAAGTAGACTCTCTTCCATAGCCGGACCATCTGAGCTCTTACACACCCCAGCTGTAACAAATGATGCTGAAAGCACAACCAAAGAAAAACAAAACTTCTCAGCGCCATTTTTCTTTACCGGAAATTAGTTCAGGCAAGCATTACGAGTATAAGCAAAATAACTGCAAAAGCGAAAGCGAAAACGAAAAAGAAAATGAAAATTCTTTTCATTTCATCACAGAACTGACCCCAGAGCGAAAATCGATCACACTACAAGTTCTACAAGCAAAGCCTCTTCACTGAGCATCATTCTGCCCTGGGTATACGAATACGTAACCTATCCTATATCTACATATGTAGCCAATAGTGTACCATGTACTGCCATGAGAGGAATAATAATACATCAATACCATTCAGGAGCCATTCAATTCCCCAGCAAATACGATATATTATGGACAATATTTTTTCGCTACCCCCTGGCGCATTCCGAAGTAATTTACTAACTTTTTCGTTGGCCATAAAATATGTGGGGCACGTTTCAACACCTTCACGTTTATTGCGTTAAGCGTTGAGGGTACACAAAACAAAAACAAATAGCCATTCAGCAAAGTACGAATACACGGGGATACACGGATAACAATGCGCCTATAACCATAGTATTTGTAGTTTGAAGAAAGAAAGAATATGGTATTTGTAGAGGTTTCGAGACCGTCATTGTGTCGTCAGAACTGAAGGAAATGCTCTCAAAGGAAAAGGAACAATGGTCCTTGGAATTGAGGAATGTTCGTTATTTTTCATTAGAGACAATGCCTGCGAATTTAAATAAACGAGGGTTGGCATTAATTGCCACAAGCCATTCACTTGACCTGATAAGAGGTGAACATTTTTCACAATCACTTCCCGGCATCTGTATATTTTGTAGACTCATACCTACGGATGCCATCTATCTTGGTCCCGATTTATGCTACTCATTATTTGCTGGGCATTTCCTAAAATTGTTGTTAAAAGGGTGAGGAGTGTGGGGGGATGTCAAACATGGATGGTCCACAAGTTTCTATCCATTTCCTGCATTCTCCTTTGTGGATCTTTCGTAATTTTTTGCGTCTTCTTTATTCTTGTGTCGCTATTGTATTATAGTAGGTGGGCGTATATACATATGTACGAGTATGTATGTTTGAGAGGATGCAAAAAATTGTTTGAACATTTTTTGTTAGAAATACATAAGTGTTTGTATGGTAATTTGTACTTTTGTACGATTTTCCTGTTACAAGAAACCCCAAAGTGGCTGCTAATTTTTCTTCAGGTCTGATTGCATCCCTCACGTTTCATCCCTCACTATTCGCTTCAAATCGCTTTTCACAAGGGATAAAGCAAATTGAATTTGGACGTGCATATAATTCCAAAACGAGGCTTCGTCTTCATTTAGCAGTTCTCTCATCAAAAATGAAAATGAGCCTTTTGTATCCCGTAATTTCCTCCATATTCTTCTCTTATTTTTCGGCCTGGTTAAAAGATCTTCGCAACACTCAAACAATCTAATCACAATTTGGTTTTGTTCTTCATTTTCCGGATCCACACCTGCAATTAATGTTTTAATTAAATTTAATACGTCTTTAACTAATTTATATTTCTGCTCACTCATTTTATCAAAAAACATGGGAAAAACTCCGGTAACAGCAAGAACTACCTGCTAGGATGAATGGGGAATGAAGAAAACACAAAGAGCTTTAACATCAGAGCCAGAGAATGAAAACTGAATAGTGTGAGTAAGTGCACCATTCAGGCCCAAAAGAGAATTCAGAAAAAAAGCCAAGCAAAAAATGGTGCTGGGAAATCAACGCAAATGCATTTAGTATCGTAATCTACGAGTATCTACAAAGTTGTGACCAATTCTTTAATTAGCGCGGTACAAGTACGAATAATGTTCTTTGATAAATTAGGGGGCGGAAATGATGTTAATTTGGATTCTGGGGTTGAAGACGATTTTAACGATTTAATGTTCAAAAGCACTTGACTTTTATTTAGAAATAAACTAAAAATCTTGGGACACGATTACGTCATTTGCGAGGTAAAGTGTAGCCAACGAAAAAAAAAAAATCCAGCGTGACAGCTGACAGTTCAGGGTTATTAAAAATGGAGCGCTACACGAAAGAACAAGGCATTTTCATTGTTGAGCAATACGAGTATTTTTAAATAATGAATATTTGGCAGCTACAGTTCCTAGTTTTCGTACAAAATATGGTGGGAATATTGATTTGCCTTCATCAACTGTGAAGATATTGATTCAAAAATTCAAGGAAACTGTATTAATTAATGATGTTAGACACTTTGGCCGTTCTTTAACAAGTCGTTCAACCCAAAACATCGAAGCAGTTCGTGAGCGTGTTGTTGAGGGTGCAATCCAAGAAGCTCTCTGCAGCGTATTCTCATGAAAGATTTGCATCTTCATGCATACAAAGTGCAATTGACTCAAGAACTGAAGCCTATTGATCACGCACATAGAAGAGAGTTCATTGAATGGATTATGGAACAACAAGAGTGGATGCTGATTTTTCAAGGAAAATCATTTTCAGCGATGGAGCTCATTTTCATCTTGATGACTTTGTTAAGCGTCAAAATTGTCGAATTGGGAATTCAGAAAATCTATAACTGATGTTCAGAAATAAATGCAGCCATAACGTATCACTGTTTGGTGCGGATTTTGTTAGGCTGGTCAAGCAATAACAGTTAATGGTGATTTCTGTCGCCTGCATAGATTGCAAGATGCGGATGTAGACACCATGTGATTTCATCAAGACAGTGCCAAATGACGTACAGTCCAAGAGACAATTCAATAACTGCATGAGTCATTTGCTGGTCATATAACTTCCCACCTAAAGTTTCATGGAAAATTTCGACAAAAGAGCGCTTATGTGCCAGCAAAGCCGTGGAGGCCATTTACTCGATATGCTATTACATACATAACCCAATACTGTATATTTTATGAATCAATAAAAAACTTATAATCATTAAATAAAAACCTGGGTCTTCCTCAAAATTACTTCTTCCATGAATTTTTGGAGACCTGTTGTAAACTCTGTCTTAAATAATCAAGGTAGTATAAATCATACGTCGCAAGATGTAAATTAATTAAAAAAAAAATTAAGGTGGAAATTGAATTATTTTAAAGATATCATTTACACTGCTAAAGGCATAATCGATATTTAGTAAGCCCTGCCAATCCCGACGTACTGTGATGGTGAAAGATTCGGATTCAGAGTGCAGGTTTGTTTTGTTTATAATTTTTGCTTTGCACGTTGTTGAAACTTAGATTTTCCAACTCACGTGTTCTTACAGACAGTTTTCCCGCCCTATTTACCGCCAAATATATCCACTCGAATATACAAAATTCGTTTCCTAGAACTACACTGACTACACCTGACACCAGATATAGCGTCGCATTTCGTCTGGCTACGAGCATGCAGTTTTTTATTTCCCACATTTCCATGATCTACTTTATTTTAATTTTAATTGTAAAATAGTATTTAAGCTGATACGTTTTTGAAAATAAAGTTACTTGTCACAATTTAGGCAAAGTCTTTTAATCAGATCATAAGAGACCTGTTCACACATTTGACTATCGTTGTAATGTAGCGTTAAAAATATGGAAGTGTTCTGCCATTAGATAGGTACAAAGCCGCTTTGTTGGATACTTTACAAACGATAATTTTATTGTTTTCTAAGATTTCCAAAAGCTCAGGAAACGTGATAGTTACCAGAAGGATAATTTCATGTTCAGTCATACCATCTTCTTTTTTTTTTGCGTTCCCTTAAAATGTTTGTACACAGCGCGGGCGAAGGAAATTTAGGGAGGAAAAAAAGACAGGCACCGATGCGCATTATTTTTAAATGTTTGTACGTTATAATGTTGCTTGGTTTTCAATGGTGGTCAAGTGTTTTATAAAAACACATGCGTCGCACTTAAGCTTCTCTCCATCAACTCCTACTCTCACCTTTATATGATGAAGCTCAAGAGTCTAGTGCCTCTGACTGAAGCTAGTGTACCCAGCACCTGCAAGAAAACATTGCCGGTAGCAAGCGAAAGAGGGAGAAGAGTGCTCGCCCTAGAGCGGTTTCCTTTATCAGGACGCCAGCGGAGAATATATGGTTCGCCATACTAGACTCTAGTCAGTGTGGCTACTTTGCGCATAACCCCCTTAGAGCTTCTTCCAAAGGAATTTCAATTACTGTGTTGTGAACCTGAAATAGAGAGGATGGCGCAAGAACACAGAGTAACCTCAGCGAAGCTACTTATACTGTACTGCTTAGCCGAACCCTTTATCCAGGTGTTTCATTAAAGATCTGATCCTTCTATTTGGGAGTCGCCGGGTGACTGCCCCACCATGCAAAAACAAACAAAATAACTTCGGAAATGGACATACATACATATATAATGTTAATGACTCCAGCAAGCAAAACATTTCTGCACGTCAAATGTGCCCTATACCGCTCTACAGCAGAAATTACTGCAATCTAAGGCCATTATATAAAACCCTTATCATCTCGATTCTGCTTTCGACAGGCTTAGAGCTTTTCGAAAGCGGATAAAGAAGACAATGAGGTTAAGAACGGCCAATTCAATTCGTAGGAACCAACGTTGACGACGAATGGGGGCGAAGATTCAACCACGGAATATACGGGCTGTATTGCAACATCGATTTAGTCAGGCGTCTACAAAAATCCAATACCTGAGATAGCTGTACCATGTTGATCAAATGGATAGCACAGCTCTGGGCCAAAAACACTTAGATTCTTACTACTAGGGGCAGCGCAGCAGAGAACGACGCACGAAAGTGCAGCAAGGAAAGTAGCTTGTGGGAGATTGCTCTAGCTAGAGAGGCTCCTACGTGTGTCTGTGTGTTGCTTTGGAAAATAAACAATTGATTTTGGGTTTTAGTCAAGTTTCCTTTATTGAGCGAGAAATCCGGGGTATTGGTAAACAGGTTAACGGCCTGGCTACGTTGAAAGCATCTGCTCTCTCCAGATCACTGTTGGGCACGGTAGGTACATACTTAAATGGCGACCAAATGTGAACTCAGTCCCTCGTGCTGTTGTCATTCGCAACACATGGAGTAAAATGGACAGGTTTCGCGTATGAGTGGAACACCTTACGAAAAATATGTTGTGAATTATATGCAACTGAGAGCTTTCACTCGTCTATAATTCGCAACAATAAAGAAAAAGAAAAAGATTTAATTGCCGGTACATTTTTGGATCTTTTGCCCAATGTGTCCAATGATTAGTTGGCACTTTAAATTTGGAGTTGCGCTTTAGGGTAACTTCCTTATCGCAGTAAAAAATTACTCTTTAAAAAATTAGATATGATGGATTTGTATAACGAATAAAATAATTACGTTTAGCTCAAGTACAATACGAAGTGTGTTTATTATACAATAAGCAATGTTAGAGAGAATTTATCATACAACAGGAAATGAAACTACATAATATATGTACGAGGGTACTCCCAGAAGTACCCGACCTAACAAAAAAAGCTCAAAATAAATGGGGGAAAATATGTTTATTCCTCTACGTAGTCTCCTTTTAGTTCAATACACTTTTCCCAGTAATGTTCAATAGTTTCGATAGCCTGTTTATAGTGAGTTTCGTCGAGCTCCTTAAAATGGACATCAACCGCAAACTCCACCTCTTTACTTTTGTCAAATCTTTTACCACCGAGCCATTTTTTCAAGTTCGAAAATAAAAAAATAATCCATGGGGCGAATAGTGTGCATGAGGAAGCAATTCGAATTTCAACGCATTGATTTTGGCCATCGCGATCACTGTTGAGCGAACTAATGAGACAAAACTTTTTTCTTCGCCAAATGCGGCCGTTTTTTCTTGATTACATCTTTCAAGCACTGCAGTAAGTTCTCATCTACTTTCTGAAGATAATCAGTGAAAATTATCCCACACGCATCCCAAAAAACTGACGCCATGGGCTCGCTTGCGGATGGAACTGCCTTCGCCTTCCTTGGAGCCAATTCTCTCCTTGTCACTGCTTGTTCGGCTCGAGTATGAAGTGATGCGCCCATGTTTTATGCATGGTTATGAATCCATGCAAAAACTCGGTTTTATTACTATGAAATTCCGCCAAGCACTCGATTGAAACATCTTCACGACGCTATCTTTGTGCCATTGTAAGTAATCGCGGAAACCATCTTGCGCATAGCTTTCTCATGTCCAATTGTACAACGATTTTTGAAATGCCTACCATCTCTGCTAGTTCACGAGCTTTCAATCGATGGTCATCTAATATCATTTTTTGGATTTCTTTCAACATTTCTGGTGAACTCACCTCATTTGGTCGACCGCTGCGATGTTCGCCTTGACAACTCGTACGACCTCGCTTAAACCCTGCCACTCAATATTTTATTGTTGTAAGCGAAAGGGCGGCCTCCCCCAGAGTAGAATCCAGTCCCGCTTTGATGTTGGTTGGATTGAATGAAAGTATTGTATCACATAACGATTTCCATATTTAAAAATTCATTCATAGCGTTCAGGTCGAGTACTGCTGGGACTATCCTCGTATTATGAGAATGTGAATGTAAGAAAAGATATATTACTTATTTTTATCAGTAAGCGTTGATCCCTATGAGCATGCTACTTTTTTGTATATTAAATATAAGCAAATGAGGTAAAATATATAACACAGAATGTATTCGTAATAAATGTTTCCTAATTAATGTATGTCTCTATGCATCTGCTTGCTCTATTATTTCATATTCCACTACGAGTATTTACTCCATTCTTACAGATGTTTTAAAGTTATAATATTATTTGTTGGGCTTTAATTAAATTACATATTAGAAACAAAGTACAATACTTAAGTTGAAACAAAAAAAAAAGAAATTGTGAAAAAATTTGACAAGGTGCCCACGGAAAATGTTTGGCAAACGAATCTGGCAATTTCGAAGGTTCAGCAAAAATTCAATAAATTCTCGTGAAGGAAGTCCACAATTTTGCACATGTACATACAAACAAAAACGATTCATTAGGCTGAATATCCTGAGGTGGAGAACAAATTATACGAATGGTTTTCGAATCAGCGTCCTCGAAAACGTAGTGTTGCAGGTCCACTACTTAAAGCCAGAATCATATTTATATTCGAGAAAATATATCCTAACAAAGGTTGAATTTACATTCATTTGCTGCGAACGATGAATGGTTGCCAACGTTTAAAAAGAGGTTTGAAATACGTTATCGTAAAATTTATGATGAAATTCTTTCGAGCGATGCATCTCAAATCGTACTGTTTATAAGAAAACTGAGAGGTGTGATTCGTGAACGCGGACTAAATTATGCTCAAATGTACAATGCGGATGGATCAGGTTTACACTAAGGCTTGTTGCTAGAGAAAACCTACTTTATTGGCACAGAAAAAAATTGGCAAATCTTTAAATATGCGATAGTTTTAAAGGCTTCAAAAATACGGCAGTTTAGACTAATTCGTCATCAATTTGGATCATATGAAAATTTGTATTATGACTGGTTTCATGGTTCATTCGTAAAAGACATTTAGCAGTGGGTTTTTAATATAGGTTCGTCAGTTTTACACCAAAAACAATTTAACGTCGAAATTTGTTGGTTGCCAACCGCGTAGGGCAAAAACATATTAAATTACTTAAAACTGATAATGGGAACATTTGAGCGCTATCACCAAATAGCAGATTTGCAGCCAATGGGCCAGGACCCCATGAAGTTCATCAAATTAAGTGGTGATTATAAATTGTTGTGCAATATTGTGGACCACGAAAATGTGGCAATAGAAGCTTTGTTTGGAACGCCTAATATTCGTGATAGTATTTTGTTGCTCAGATCTATTTTGAATGAGCTTCAGCAATGTATTCTGCAAAATGCAGAGAACTAATTTGGTTGTTTCGAATGATTTCAATAAAGGCCAAATTCAAGAAGTCAAGCTTCATCTCTTTGGAAAAATGCGGATTCAAGGCGAGGACGATATGGAGAAAGTTGAGACTTCAAAAATTTCTTATCCAGAAGCCACGGGAAGTGTGAACACATTTTCAAAACATGTTCAAATATTGTAAAGGGTCACTTTACGAAACCTAACAAACAACAAACTATTTCAAATGAGTTGAATCAAACAAGCATCAGTCAGACTTTTTAGGCTTTTGAATGTAAATCAAATAAAATTATTTAACCCATATCGGAAACATACTACAGTTCATGGTGACAATGCGAAATGGAAGAGAAAATAATGGTTTCTGGCTTTGCACATAAAATCCTAGAATTGGCATATTGGCGTATGGCAATTATGCTCTGACAGAGGAAAATAACATTCCTTCGGCCACTTAGGCATAAGCTATTCTTGCCTTATGAGTACATGACGCTGAAATTGTTTCGTGCGACGACCGCGACTTGGAGAAACACACTGTTCCGAGCAACGTTCGTTGCAACATGCCCTTCGAAGCAACATGTCATTCGAAGGGACATTAAGACATTTAATGTCTTCGAAAACTAACGTTAATTGTCTAATCTCTTTTCTATTATGTATATAAATATGTACTTCTTTTATTCTTATCAATTCTATCGCAACATAAATTTTCTTTAAAGCAAACAGCTGACATTGTAACATGGTAAAGACCATTTCTGTCTTGACAACGCATCAATAAGGTTAATTTTTTATTTATTTGTTTTATTAAACAGTCCCGCTGCATCAAACGCTCTGCTTATAACTGCGATGAGGCAATTTTTTTTATCAAAAAAAAGTCCATGTTAGTAGCACATTAGTAGAATTAATTCTTTAACTGCAAAATGGCTCAGTGAATTTGATGAGGCCTGTTTACTGTTAGTATAATAATTTCAATAATGTGCAACCATTGCCTCAAGAAGCTGATGTAACCGAGTTAGATAGTACAAATCGTGCAATTTTACTGCAGTATACTTTCACGCAATGGTCAAACTTTCTCGTGAGCTTAGTACGCAACGAAGGATAACGGTACCACATTCTCCGACCGTTCAAAATTTTCCAACGGATTAAATACTCGTACCATCCTCGTCATCCTGAAAATCTCGAGATACAAAAATTTATTGGAGCGTACACAGATTGGCCAAATTTCTTCGCTTTGTTCAACAATGTCATCGAAAAGCATGTTGAGCTGGGTTAGGTTGAAAAATCCCACCGTTTATGCGGCAGTTTGAAAGGTGCCGCATTGGAAATCATATCTTACCTTGAAGCAATTTAAGAAAACTACGATAACACGGTCGATTTATTGAGAAAACGATTTGATATTATTTTTCAGGGATATATTGGGTATATAACTTAATTCGTTTTTTTTCAAAATTTGAACGTTTATTTAAGAAAAACATGTACAATAGTATTATTCAAAGTATTGCCCATCTGAAGCTATGACTTTTTCCCATCTTTCTGGCAATTTGTGGATACCATCCCAAAAGAACTGCGCCGGCTTGGCAGCCAAGAATGAATCAATCCAATTTTTGATATTCTGCTCTGATGTGAACCGTATTTCAGTGAGGGCGTTCTGCATCGACCGGAACAAATGGTAGTCAGAAGGGGCAAGGTCTGGGCTATAAGGCGGGTGGGGTAAGACTTCCCATCCACTGTTTTCCAAATAGTTCTTAACCGGAATAGCAACGTGGGGCCGAGCGTTGTCATGATGGAAAATTATTGCCTCGTGTCTGGTCGCATATTCCGGGCGTTTTTCGGCCACTGCTCTCTTTAAACGGATTAATTGTGTTCGGTAGCGTTGTCCATTGATGGTTTCATCCGGTTTTAGCAGCTCATAATACAGCACACCCATCTGATCCCACCAAATACAGAGCATTACCTTCGCGCCATGGATATTCGGCTTTTCCGTTGATTTGGCTGGTTGGCCGGGTTTCACATATGATTTTTTGCGCTTGGGGTTGCCGTAATGGATTCATTTTTCATCACCAGTAACAATCCGATGCAAAAATGACTTCCTTTTGTGGCGTTCCAGCAGCATTTCGGACATGCAAAACCGCCTTTCGACGTCTCTCGGCTAGAGTTCATGTGGAACCCAATTTCCTTGCTTTTGAATATATCCAGCTGCTTATAAACATTTTGAAATGGCTGCTTGAGTGACACCCAAAGATTCTGCGAGCTCTTCTTGTGTTTGGCAACAATCTTCATAGAGTAATGCTTCCAGTTCTTCATCTTCAAACTTTTTTGGCTGCCCAGGACGTTCGTCGTATTCCAAGCTAAAATCACCACTTTTGGCACGTTCGCTCAGCTAGGGTATGTTCACCATAAACTTCCACCAAAATACGATGACTTTCGGCAGCAGTTTTCTTCATATTAAAGTAATGAAGAAGAACTCCCCGCAAAAACACTTTTTCAGGCACAAAGTTCGACATATTTGAGTGAAAAAAAAATTATTGTTGTTTACGTTTCAAATGAATGACATATACTGAAATGACGTACAATGACAGTAGCTTTCCAACGCATGTTCCAATGGAATAATAACAATGGAATAATACAAGTTACGCCATCTCTTAGCAAACCAAGTTATAGACCCAATATAAAAGCCATTTTTGGGCTAAAGGGTATTGAAAAAGGTTCCATTAGTGGCTTGCGTGAACTTAGCGATAAAGTTAATTCACATTCTCGTACTCTTTATACACTGGCGTCGCCTGAACAAATTTTTGATTGATTGCTCATGTGTGTATCTTCTCGTTCACAAGCTTTAGCATAGGACACAATAGAAATGGGAAGATGATCTACCAACTGATCAGTTACCATCATAGATTTCTATGTCATCGTTTTTGGAAAAGAGATTTTGTATGAGAATTTAGTATGTGCTATGGTAGCATCAACACCTAGCCACTAGATAGGAAAGAATTTAGATGTATTCAAAAACAATAGAAATGTCTTAGTAGTGTCTTCGAGTAATCATACAACATGCAAGAAGTTTTACAAATTTACCTCCAAATTTGCGATACAAGAAGAAAAAAATTAAATCTTTTCTTTAACTGTTTACGTAAGGTTCATACCATGCGGCGGTGTAAATCTGGTCATTGTTGTCATTGCCCTGTAAAACACCATTTGCTACTCCATATGAATTCTGCTTTTTCTAATATCGTCATTTAGTTCGAATACATTTGAATCTGCTTAATCCAACTTATATATGTATTCATCCCCTACAAACTTTCCCCATAAGTCTTTATCTGCCTTCAACAGCAATGTACTCCTAGCCGCAGTTATATTTCTTGTCAAAAATCGAACAGTCACATTCGTTCCTCGCCGCCCAATTTTTGATTCCGCCTAATTTTTTCACAACTCGATTAGCAAGTCAGCTCCATCTGAAATCAAAGGGCTCTTTCATATCAATTACCGGCATAAATGAGGTCAACTTGCAGAATCGCAAGAGGATAACTACACCGCTTCACTCACTGCATAAGCATAACTGATTATAATCAACCAAATTTCGACCTAATTACTTCTAATTGGGACACCCCTACACACCTAGCGGACCGTTTATTCTTCAAAATGTCAAAGAATTGATATCTTGATAAGCACCGGTAATTTTTTTGAATTAATGTGCATTGGTGAAAAATTTTACATATAGGAAGGAACCTGCCAAATTTGCACAAAACTCGACTCGGCTGGATCATCTCTGGAAGGGTTTCATATTCAAACAAACGATCATCAATTCTAACGGCCTTCATCGAAATTTGGGAAATAGAGAATTGTTTCGATTCAGCTTCGCCGCAATCGGAATCAAATATTTGGTGTGAGCAGCATTTTCAAAATAATTTTATTCGCAGTACTTCAGGAGTTCGATCGCCTACGAAAGCTGACCGCACATTGCATAACCTACTTCGGGTAACTCTTTAAATGAACTTCTTTTGGTGGGGCCAACAATACAACGAAAACTGTTCACCACACACTTACGATTTCGATTCTTCACAACTATATTATGCGGAGACATTTGCAAAATGTATCCTAAGGTTCGTGTCTTTAATCCAAATAAATTTCTTTAATACCATTCATTTTACGCCGTGATCGTCCTCAGGATGAAATAAAAATGTACACTCTCCGCTTCAACACTCGTTGTGGACGACCTTATATCAGGTGGTGATACCATAGAACAAGTTGTTGAAATGGTATGTGCTTAGTTTGTAGTTTCAAGTTTCATCGATTTGTATTGATACACAAATCTATATGAGAAATACATTGACTCTGCGCCGCCAATCTGGCAGCTTATGGTACCTGCTTATACGTCCGATCCTATTTTGAATGACCTACAAAATTATCTCTACTTTGTGGAAAAACCCTGACCATTCCCGAATTAGAGTTGCCTGCAGCTCCGCTCTTTGCCGACTTATTCGCAGCAAATACCACAGCTTTTACAAAATTTGCATGATGTTCACCATTATTCGATGATGGTCCTTTCTTGGCTTTGGGAGCGAACTTCAAACTGAGTAAGTCACAAGCTCACCAGCGGCATGACATGGCATCACGTACCGACTTCAATCAATCCGGCAAACATTCTTTCGAGAGGATATACTCCAAGTAAGCTACTGCTCATATAGTCTGAACTTTCGCATCATGGACCACCATTTTTAATCAAAGATCAATCGTCTTGGCCAAATAATTTTGAGTTCTAGTCGTTTCATGGCAATATGATATATCGTTCGACTGCAAATATCATAACTCATTCGAAAGATTACAGACTATTCATCGTTTGAATACACCCAGACAAACTTCCAAAATCAAAAATCCTTTGACACAAGAAAATGTCAAAATGCGAACCTACATGCTTATTCGCAATATTCAACAAATTCATTTTGGAGCTGAGTTGAAAATCTAATGAACCATTTACCCAACTCAGTAAACTACATTCCTTAACCCCATACATCGATTCGTATGTGTTACTTCGAGTATCAGGACGATTGCAAAATTGGTTTTTGGGCTTTGAGGCCAAACATCCGCTCCTTCGCCAAAACATTACCTTGACACCAGTGCAATCATCAACCACTTTCATCTCCACGCAGCGCATCAAATGCAACAGGATTGGGACCGCAAATCTTCGAGCACATTATGGGCACTTCACCATTTGATAGAGAGCAAGCTAGCAGAGTTCTGCTTACCACCGCCATCGGCTTTTGTGGGCCAGTTTATCACAAAATAAGAAATTCGGAATCGGCCGCCAATAAAATGTTGTATACCATATGTACTCGTATTTTTCCGTGTTTTCCAACAAAGCCATCGCACTTGAAGGTGGTCAAAGATCTATCTACTCCATCACTTTTGGCCGCATTAAATTGTTTTATTTACGAAGGGCGTTCAACATATTCTCGATATCGGGGTGAAGCTGTGGTTGTATATATAAATTGACTTATTTATCAAGTAACACTATTATTTTAGTGCATACATGTAAAATTTCATATAAATGTGATTATTAATTCGCGTTTTATCTCTAGTTAAACAGAATCATCATAATGGCAACTGAGACGATGATGGTTAAAATTGAGCATCGCGCTGTAATTAAATTTCTCACTAAGCAAGGAAAAAGTCAAAAAACTATTCATGAAGAGATGGTGGCTGTTTACCAGGGTTCCGCACCTTTATTATCAACTGTGCAAAAGTGGCCAAATGAGTTCAAGAGAGGCAGAGAGAGCATTGAAGACGACCCCCGCTCCGGCGCCCCGGCTACTGCTTGTACGGGAGAAAGCATCAAAGAATTCGAAAAACTTGTTCTTGAGGATGCCCGAATAAAGGTGAAAATGATGGCAGAGATCACCAAGCTTTCAATTGGTACTATTCACACCATTCTTCATGACCATCTTAACCTTTCAAAGGTCAGTGCAAGGTGGGTGCCACGAATGCTCACAGCGCCTCAGAAAAAAGTGAGAATCGCATGCTGTAGAGAGCTTTTGGAGATGTGTAGTGAGAACGCGGACGGTGTTATGGATCGAATTGTTACTGGGGACGAAACATGGGTCCACCACTATGACCCTGAAAGCAAACAAGAGTCCATGCAGCGGCATAAAAAAGGAACAGACCCCCCGAAGAAGTTCAAAGTCACTCCGTCTGCCGGGAAGCTCATGGCCACAGTTTTTTGGGACTCAAAGGGAATCTTGCTCATTGAGTACAAAAAAAAAGGTGAAACCATCAACGCCACATCCTACGCTTCCACTTTGCATAATTTGCGGGAGGAAATTAAAAAGAAAAGACGGGGTAAACTCGCAGCGGGTGTGTTGCTTCTTCATGACAACGCTCCTGTTCACACGGCGCGAGTTTGCAAGGCTGTTGCGCGAGATTGTGGTTTCGAAGAAATCCAACACCCACCCTATAGTCCAGACCTTGCCCCTAGTGATTATTTCCTGTTTCCAGATTTGAAAAAATGTCTTCGTGGAAAAAGATTTTCGGATGATGAAGAACTCAAGTCGGTATTTTGCAGAGAAAGAGGAAATTTATTTTTTTGAGGGTTTAAAAAAGCTTATCTCAAGATGTAACAAATGCAGTGATGTTAGGGGAGATTATATTGAAAAATAAAAACAATTTAAATTGAATTCGCATTTTCCTTCATATCGATACCGAGAATATATTGAACGCCCCTCGTATATTTATGAGGCAAATTCCATACTTTTTGGGCGGAAAATGCCACAAACTTCATTGGTGCCAAAAATGGCTTCGCGGAATTGAAACAACTATTTTCGGGTGAGTCGCACAATTTGTCAATATCCAAACAATGCCTCGTAACGGATGGCCGTGGCACTAAAATCACGTAAATTGAGTAGTTGCCAAAATTTTATTTTGTATTTTGTTAATAACTAAAAATGTCATGAGAGAATTCAACGGCCATGATTCGGCATGATGGGGCATCATCTGACATAAATTCAAATTGATAGCTCTATTCGTTCCCGAGTTATCATTGTCCAACAAAAATTTGCACACACATAAATGCGTTTTTATTGAAACCTGTTTAAAAATATTACAGAAACCTTAAAAGGTAAAGATGTCATAAAATTTCATTTTCAATTTTTGAGGTGACCGCAAGAACTTCGCCATCAGGAATTTCACAAGATATTTCATAGCTTCTGTTTTATTGACGCTAGAAAACGTAAATCTGCCAGGCACCCTGTACTTAAAAAAGTCATTGGAGTTTTTTCCACAAGCTACAGCAACGGCTTAAGTTGAAGCCTGTAAGCATTTCGTATCGATTGGTGATATTTGATGATTGCTGGTGATTGTTGATGATTGATTTAATGTTTAAGGAAAACAAGTAAAAACAAATATTTAGCATCGAAAATGGCTATATAGTTTTTCAATATACTCTCCATGAAGACCAATACAAATTTGCATGAACCAATTTTCGGAGAACTTTTTTCACTCCGAACGAGGTAAAAACATGCTTGGCTCAAAGATTTTCGATAATTATTTTTTTTTATTTCGCTCCTAAACTTCTCGTAAATTGGCCAACTACGAGTATACGACGCATACATTAAAGTTGAATGCATTACTGTATTATGAGTTTGAAATGCATTTTTGGCTAAAAAACCGTTGGGTTTTCGCACAATTTTAGTCACACCACGCTAACTCTGTATGGGATATCGCCATAACAAGCACGAATATTTAAATTGTTAGCCTTGCAGGACTATAACTACTTTTAGGAATGGTTCATACTTCCAACACTCTTATCTAGCCATACAAGGTTGCCTAAAAGCTATCACATAGCTAATTATGACAGAGCTATAATTTTACTCTTTTAGTAGAAAATATTGCGCAGCATTTAAAACTAATGGATTTAAGACTTGATGTGTTGAAGCTTAAAGCTTTGACTAGAGTAGGACGCGATGGGCACACCTCTACAGAACATTGACTATTGCACTCTCCTGGAACTCGCTGTAGGAACTCTCTATCTGTCAAACGAGTAGACTTACAAGTATAAAAGACTACACAATGAAACGAACGGTGGACAAACCGACACCTTGGTATCAACACGCTGGCAACGAAAACCTATTCCGAATTCCGCCAACACACTCTATTTTACCGCTAATTACACTAAACAGTGCTCCATAGAAATCGCCAGTAGCATTCCGCCCATTCAAACTTTTAACTGTAACACCCGCCTCGCTATCAATGCCATCGTATACCCTCAAGCACACTTTCGGACGTACTCTAAAATATCGTGATTCGTTCCTAAGCCGTACAAAAAAAAAGTAGACTGCGGGACTAAAAACTGTCTACTGACAGATACATTGTCATGAAACTATAATTATTGATCTGCATAGTCTATTCCTTCGAAATGACTCGGAAGACTTTCGGTTCCATAAGGGCTAAAAAACACTTCCAATCTATTCAATAAGGCTCCTTCCGATTATCAGTTAGGTATTCAAAGAAGTGATTAACAGAGCCCTGGCTTAGTTGGTTGGTAAGTTAATGTACCTAATTCCGGTTAATTCATTGGGTTTGGTTTTAATGCGGGTAATGATATTTTACATCGTATAAAGTGGTATCCGATATCCAATGCAACGAAAGTAAGAAACAATTCAACTGTCCCTGCTTGATTGACTTGAAGAAGCTTTGATATCATATTATTGGAGGAACTATTCAACAAGCTGAAAAAGTTGGACATTAGTAATCCACTACGGTACACTTATTTTAATATGTAACTGCTGCTGGAATATAAACTGAAAATTGATCCGCAACAAGGTGCACAAGTGATCCTGTGAATTCATTTTACTATACCGTAGCGTAAGCGGACGACTCGATCGCGTTGAGCTCAAGTCCAAGATCAAAGTTATTAATATACTCTTTCAACATACATAACTTTAATAAGATAAAGCGATGTTGCGATGAGTGGAAATTAAAGATCAACTTTCAGAAGTCGGAAACCACTACCACTACGTCTTTGTGTGGGGCGGTTCGCTCTCACAGGGGTTTCACTGTCGTTGAAAATTTTATCAATGGACAAATCTTACCTAAAAAAATTTCGCGTGACTAGTTTTGAGGAGGGTCGTGCCAAAGGCAAACTCGAAAAAAACAAGTTCTGAGGTCCAGCAAAGGGGCATTTGATGCAAATCTGGACTTTAATGGTAAATCAGCAAAGAGGATGGTCTAGAAAAGTTCATATATGATAAGATTCTACAGTCACATCTGACACAAGTCCCAACGCTTTTTAGATATGAAGTTAATGGTAATTTTAGAGCTGAGTATTCCGGCAGAATTTGCTTTTTATCCGAAACATTTCATGCTGATACAGTTTTATACGTTGCTGACGAAATATTTTGCTACGAAATGAATAAAAATCAGAGAATTGAGAAAAATTAAATATTTTTTCAAGTAAATTAACCGGAATTAAACAAAGTAATATAACGAACAAGGAAGGACGGATATTGAATCTCCCCACAATCCTTCTTCTAATAAGGTGCTTTCAAACTTGAAAAGTGAATATAACACATAAGTTTTGCTCATATTTTTCTTTTTCACATTTCAGGATTTACAAAACAAAGATTTTCCATTTTCTATTCGTTCGAGTGTGTTCATCATATCCTTACCCTAAGTCCTCGTATCGTTCATTTAGACCTATGATACTATACAATTTGAATAGTGGTCTATCTATCTGAATATCGCAATATCCGTCCGATATGTCAACTTTAGGCTAATCGTATTATTTATTTGTTTTTTAGTTGGAGGTATTGAATTCATGGCCTTGATTTGTCATCCTTGCTTTTTTTTTCTTCACAACTTTTTATATTATGGACTCATCTCAATCATCCATCGAAAGTTTGTTCATTTTTGCTATTAAAGTTCTTTACAAATTGTTTGTCTCTTAAAGGAAACTGAAAAAAAAAATCGAATTGCATTTATTGCCGCTCTGGGGCGTATTTTTATTGCTTTTGTGAATTGTGATTTTTTTCTTGAATTGAAGTTGAGTTTTGTATCTATATGTATATATTGTATGTATGTATGTAACCGTTGGAAGGTTAACCACCATTTGTATGGAAAAGAAATAGCTAACAATTTTATTTAATTCAGTTTCCAAACGTATTTTACATAGGTTTTCTTACTGTTCATTCAATCTACTTGCTTTTATCTGTCACTTCTATTTACTTAACATACTTAACGAGCTCCCAAAATTGAAAAGTCTCTAGCTGAGACACGGCAACTTTCCATCTTCCATTATCGTCTGTCTTTGAAATTTTATTTGATTTTTCCACAAGCAGGATCCGAAAATTATCGTAAACTTATTTTTATTTTAACTTCTCTCAAAACTTTGCGAGAAGAAACCTTTTCCGCGGTTGAGTTTTTATTAAAATTTCGGAAGCTTGAAGGATATTGTTACATCTAAAAAAGTTAAAGAACAGTAAAACGGAGAATTGGCTTTCTCTTGATAAATATTCTCAGTATACGTGTACTTATAGCAGTAGAATACAAACGCCAGTTAGAGGTTCCATTAAAGGTATCTCGCTATCCAGGTTTTCGAGAGCTGGAGCTTCCACAGGTTTGACACAGAAATGTTGTTCGTATCCGGGGATATATAATTATTTAATCTCAGAGGCAGCCAGCTGGGACTTGGAGCCCTAATATGGCAGAGCCCATAAATCCCAGTGTTTCGAGTAAAGTTCAGTACTTTTTGCTTACTGAGTCCACCGTCGTTAAATTCCACTGTGGTCTCATTTTGTTGGTCTTTGTTTACTATGAAGTATATGTAAAGTTTGGAAGGAAGTGACGTTCTGCTTTAAGCGATGAGGAGCTGATTGTCCTTACCATAAATGTATTTCGTCTTGTCATTATTTACTTTCAAACCAGCTCTACACGCCTTTACTTTAATTGGCGTAAACACTTACGAAAGCACATCTCTTTGGTAAGCACTAACCTTCGAATACTGTCATATGTGTTCTTAAAATGTAGACTTAAGCTCACTGTACATTGTCATGATTAGTGTAATAATCTTGTCTATCTTGAGGTGGTGCAAAGGGGCTTAAGACGTTCACGCAGTACACTGTAATATGTACCTCGGTAGTTTTTGCACGAAACGGCATGTATATTATGTATAACTAGTATTCTTCAAGCATGTATTCGCATTCAATCTGGAAAAGCTGTCAAAATGCATAGAAAATTTTCTATTAATCTGTGACAAGCTTTCAGTTAAAATCAAGCAGAACCTATATTTCGGGGTTATAGCCTGCTGGCAGCGGTTTATCACAGGGCTTTGTACAAATAGATGGACAATACCCAACGACCTTCGCTGTGAAAAACTACTTGGTCTAGTTTGTAAATGAACCCACGTGAATACCTGGACCTGTTTTTAAACTTCTCACTTAACAACTTTTTTAGGAATTTTAATTGGTCGTTATGTTTTCTCGATAACGACGTTGACGTCGTTGCTGATATCATCACAGACACTATTCTCTGTGTAATGAGATCATTTATCCTTCAGTAAGAGTATCAAACCAAAGAGAAAGACATGGAACGACCCGAACTGTAAAGAGGCTGTCAGGGTAAAAGAAATGTTTTTTTCGGTCTCACAAGACCAACTCGACAGAGGAAAACCGAAAAAAGTTTAAGCCAGCCAGGAATGGCTGCAGAGCCTTTTTTAGGCGTGTGCAATTTCAAAACGAGCAAAAACTGAGCCCAAAAATACTACAATGTCCCAAAGGTATTAACAACTTTTCGTAGTTCGTCAAGGCTCTCGGAAATTACGCCTTAAGAAATTACTCCAAATTTTTTTTTGGAAAAAATGCCAGAAAATGTTTTTGTTTTCAAATTTGGAAAAAATATCAGAATTTTGTTTGGAAAATGAGCCAGAAATTACGGAAATTAGCCCATACAGATGTTTTCGGGTGTTTTTCCATTATCAGAAAAGAAAAATATGTTAGAAAAAAATATATGAAATAAGGCCTAACGAAATAAGATCATATTTTTTTTTTGTTTATATGAATTTGCATTGATATCAGCAAACTCTAATACAATTAACAGCTATTACATGGGCGCCTGCCTCACAGTTGTTGTGGTACCCTTACCGGAGCAACGAAGTCGCGTGAGTGTCTAAACCACCCCGGAAAGTGGAGTTTATATAAATGAATCGCGAGAAGCGCTGCACCTACTCCCTCTTGGCTGACATTATTTCTTTTTGCACAGCGAAATAATGGCAAATTGGGCTTATTTCGATTTCTAAAGCGAAATAAAGCCAAATCGGAAATTTGGTGTTATCTCCAGATTTGAAACGAAATAAGGCCAAATTTTTCATTTTTGGCTTTATTTCGTTACGCCTTATTTCACGTCACCGTCAGAAATATCGTTTCTGGTATTTTTCGAACATGTTCTCTTCTTTGGCTTTTCTTCCTAGGAAAACTCTATAGAAAATTTTCTGGCGTTTTTTCCATAAAAAAAATCTGGAGTTATTTCCTCTGGCGTAATTTCTGGGAGCCGTTCGTCAAAAATATTCAAAATTCTGCCTCACCCTCCATCCCCACGGTCATTTATAATAACATTTCAGCTGTCAGCTCCTTGGGTAGGCCTCGACTCATACCAAGGGTGGAACTTGTGCCTCCAACACAGTTCCGAATTGGTATAATTCAAAAGCGAACTATTAAATAATACAAGCGAGTGATTAGCGATGGCAAGGCGTATCCTTGCTCCCTATGGGTGTATGGGCACCTCGTAAACATTAAGTCTACATGACAGGAGGTTTACGTTAAAAATCCAGGTACGTTCTGTCAGCTCCTTGGGGGCCCCCGCCCAATTATCAAGGCTTCGCCCATTAATGATGTTGTCTAATAAAAATCGGGGGTAGATTATTCTATAACTGGTCTTATCGAAAACATCCAGATTTTATTGCATGAATGGATGATATGATTTGGCCAGTTACAAGTTGCCGGTCATAGGTCTTGTTGGTAGGCTTGACCACCGGTAGTCCATACCAGGACTTAAATCACGGTACCATGGGAGTCGGGAGCCCCCCGGATTTCGGTCCGGGCCTGACTTGTTAGAGGTAGGCCCCCTTGTGGGAGCGTCATGGTGGCTGTGGTTTAAACCCAGATCGCGGGTACGGGTTTCCTTTTTGGTTTAGCCCATTGTAGAGTAGCAAATAATTACTGGGTGCTGGGACCCTAAGAGCAGCAAGAGGTTTTAGGTCGGCTTCGACTCATACCAAGGGTGGGACTTGTGCCTCCAACACAAGTTCTGCTTTGGTATAAAATATAAGCGAAGTATTGTAAATATAAAGCGAGTATTTAGCAATGGCAAGGCGTATCCTTGCTCCCTATGGGTGTATGGGCACCTCGTAGACATTAAGCCTTACGGCAGGAGGTTTACGTTAAAAATCCAGGTACGTTCTGTCAGCTCATTGGACAAGGCCAATCTGCTTGCTGCATATTTTGTGTCCAGCTCAATATTTGCAGATTATGTTTTTGACTACACTTGAGTACATAGAATCTTCAACGGGACGAATTCACTTTCATGCTCTTAACATTCGCAAATCCGCTGGTATATCTTCTCTTCTTCTGGTAATACCACTACGTAAACTTTTTCATTAATTCTACTCCTTGCTACTATTTCCTAGCAGATGAACAATAGCATTTGTCAAGTCCGTCCGCATCTTCTTGTTTCTCCTCCTACAGACAGAACGTTCCATGATTTTAACGTAAACCATCTGTCATAAGACCTTATGTTTATGAGATGCCCATACATCCATAGGGAGCAAGGATACGCCTTGCCATCGCTCGCCACAAATATTTTGATACCAATTCGGAACTGTGTTGGAGACACAAGTTCCACCCTTGGTATGAGTCGAAGCCGACCTAAAAGCTCTTACTGTTCTTAGGGTTACAGCACTCAGTACTTATTTGGTACTCTACAATGGGTTAAACCAAAGGAAAATCCGTAGCCGCGATTTGGGTTTAAACCACAGCCACCATGATGCTCCCACAAGGGGGCCTACCTCTAACAAGTCAGGCCCGGAAGGTAATCCGGGGGACTCCTGACTCCCATGGTACCGTGATTTAAGTCCTGGTATAGACTACCGGTGGTCAAGCCGCCAACAAGACCTATGACCGGCAACTTGTAACTGGTCAAATCGTAGCAACCATTCAGAGGTGTTATTATCTGAAGATGTTTACGATAAGACCAGTAATATGCTCTGCCCCCGCTTTTTATTAGACAACGTCATTAATGGGCGAAGCCAAGTCAACAATCTCTTAGAAAAACAAGATGAATATCGATTCCAAGACTGAAGAAGAACTGATAGACTTGGACTCGCACGTGACTATAGTGGAGAAATCAACTCAGAAACCGGCCTGAAGCAAAAGTCTAAGCACACTTGCTATACGCAAAAGATATTGCAAAGCTATCCAAAGGTTTCTGAGTAAGATGACGAAAAGGATCCCAGCACCCTCAACGAACGAGATCGTATACTAATCAAATGACATAACAAGACGGTAAAGACGTACGAACGTCTGGTAGCGCCTGAATTCGTCTAAACTAAAGACACAGGCAAAACGATGATGAACCCCACCGATTAAAAACAGAGCCAAGACAGACAGGCTGACAAATTCAGATCTCGTGTTCAAGAACAGGACGAGTCAACTAAGCTGAATATTCTGTCAACTTCGAGACTATCAGCGGAATGGCAGAGGTGAGGGGATGTTACCAAATACAGCAGTTTAAAGCGGAAAAAGCCATACACTAACAAAACGGGGTTGATGTTGTTAGTTACTAGAATGAAATTTATCTGCGGTTGCTCAACAAGATCACCTCTACAGCCGGAACTCTGGAAGGTTCCCTCGTTTATGATTATCCCCAAAACCGACCTTAATCTGCACCATCACATAAAAGTATGGGTCGCTCGTCCTGCAACTCACGAAATAGCAAATATGATGAAACTAATTGCAATGCAAAATCAAGATCTCGATGTAATAGATTGGGTATTACTAAATTCTCGAAAAAGCCACAGCAATGAAGAGACAGATCTTCTATTTGCCGTAGAAAGGCAGACTGTGCAGATCCTAAAGGCAAAGTTAGCCATGATAAAATACGGGATAGGTTGTCTAAAGGCAAATCTACCCGATTATTGCAAAAGTGCCAAAGAAGCTGGAAGTGGCTGCTGTAAAGCAACAGCTTTTTATACGATACTATTCATACCAAGACTCCTGGATACTTGGAAACCAAGTACAAGGATTACAATGCAAAGAAAATGATCTTTTCCAACAGAAAGACATGGGTAAAATCAGAAGCTGTATTCTATCCAAAAAAAAAACAATTAATATGCTCTTTATTTTAGACACAGCGATATGGATAAGATGGCAACAAGCTTAGAAAACAAGGATAAGAACATTATCCTAGCCTCAGCTTACGTGACCCACGCAGACAACGGCCCTCCACCAACAGGCGTGCGTGAACTGGTGATATATGTCGAATCAAGAAAGCTGACCTGGTAATCGCCTGTGTGCCATCAAGGCCAGGGGTGTGTTCATTTTTGAATCCATTATTTCTTATAAATTTTAGGTGTGTAACATTGGAAATCACCCCACTTTCCATGGAAAAAACAGATAAGTAATTATCGACTTAACAATCACAAACATATATGCTCAAACATGTGTGAATAACTGGACAGTATCCAATAAGGAATCCTTCTCTTCTCTATAGACAGTGACCCAACAATACAAAATAAATTCCGAAATCATTAGAAAGCTAACTAGACGGTGTACTCCAATTGATTAATTGAAAATATGGAACCACCCGCAAGAGTGTACATTCTGGATCGCTTTTTCATCGCCGTAAGCCATGTAACTTCAAACCTAAGTAAAGTCTTTATTGATACAAAAAACTTTTAGGTCACCGTGCCCTCGCAATTCGCGGATCAGGTCCTTAAAAACAAAAGCTTTCATTAAGAACTGTCTTACCTCTAGTCATCGCAAGGCCTCTAAGCCCCCTTGTTGGACAAGCGAACTAAAAATATACCAACCAGAGGTCAAAGGATTTCGCAAAATTTCACAGAGTCATTTTGGTGGGAGGAAAACATCTTCCAACTATCTGCGATTCTGCGATCTGCGAACTAATGGACTCTACCTGGAACACACTCAAAAAATGGACAACACAAAATGGTTCAAGGATAAATCCATCAGAAACGGAACTAGTGTTATTCACAAGAAAAAGAAAGCTAGAAAAGATTAATCTTCCCAGAATCAAGAATATTAGGATAAAACTTTCATCCAAAGCTAAATATGTATTGTAAGTGGGAATCATCCTAGACTCATCTCAGTAGGAAGGGTAATACCGAAGAAAGTACTAAAAAGCATTAAAAGCATTCTACATATGACAAAGAAACGTTGGGGACTAAGACCATGTACCTATATAATACAATGGGTGTACCTCTCTACCTTACCTATTGAGCTCTGGTTTGGTGGAAAGCCGCAGAAAAGACTAGTTATCTCAAAATCTTCTCACAAGTTGAAAGACTGCGTATGTCGCAGCATCTGGAGTGTTAAGGTCTACTCTTCAATCTGCACTAGATATGATACTAACCTCCTTCTTTCTGAAATGAACTGCTTCCAAAAGCTTGATTAGATTAAAAGAATCAGACCTACGGACGCACCGCAATTTAGAACACGCGTCTATAATATAGGAGTACGAACCAACAACACTGACGATGTATAGTGCCTACATCGCGCCAAATATGGACTTTGATAGGAGTTTCTCCGCATCATTTCCTAGCTGACGTGTCTCGTTATCTATCATTGCCACCATCAATGGAAAACTCCACCTTCACACGGACGGCTCCAAAATTGAGAAAGGTTTGCTTCTTCTCAAAATTATTGCAGAAGCTGTAGGAATGAAGAGGAAATAGAGACTATCACAAACTTTCTATGCGACTGCTTCCAAATACGCAGTTCCAAACACCTGGGGTACAGATATTTTAGAGAACTTGCAGACTTCAGCAAAGCAAAACTGATAGCTCTCATAAGATTTGTTAGAAACTAAGAAGCTAGGTAGGACTCAAGTTAAGGTAATCCATTAGGAGGATTCCGAAAAAACGCGAACGTCAGCAGAGTGGGCCGACCCAACTGTTCGACGTACATTAAAAAAAACGATTCTTTTAGACACGTTATAACAATTACAATTTAATAATTCTAACAATAGTACCGGTTGCAGTCACGATTACAATTGACTGCCCAATCCATTCTCATCCTTCTCCAAAGCATTGCCTCTATCCAAATGTTCCCATGGATATCTCCTGACTCATCACTTTTGATATTTCACATGCATCCCATCCGGTGTCAAGTAGCTTGCGCGAAATCCAGCTAGCTAACAATCAACGCGAAAACTCATACCAACTGGAGAAGACCCATCAGCCAGCTGATACTGGTCAAAATAACAACAATAAAAGCAATAGTATAGAAACAGATTCACAACAAGAAATCTATCGAGGAGATAGGGAGATGCAGCTCCCTCAGCTCGAACAAAAAATTCGATTTATATTTGGAGAGCAGCAAGTGCTTTCTAACGGAATGGATCATACCAAAAATTAACGCATCGAATCGAGTTAGTCAGCATTATGAATGACTCCGTATTGATTGAGATTATGGCTGAAATATCAGACTTAAATAGCTACCACACTATCTTATACTGCGCAGCTGCTACCGTAGCAAGAATGTGTGGTTAAAAACTAACACCTCGGATTAACAGATGGAGACAAAAGCCCTCTCGTGACATATTCATTGAAAGAATTAAAAATAAGATTACTGATCTACACAATTTAATTGAGAGGATCAAAGCCTACCTAGCCGGTAACGAATCAGGAAGATTATGGAATAAAATCAAAGTGATATGCATTAAACACCGCAATCACTCAGATATGAATCTAACCATGAAGTTACATCCCGCGTTCTAGATACCCTCACACAAAAATTAACTGTACAAATACTCGTATCAAAACAAAGAAAACATAAAAAGTCTTTGAGCAGATGCGAAAACAACAAAGCTTTAAATACCAGGGAGGAAGCATTCTACAGAAACTTGAGGACTCAAGTGAAACCATCACAATGACCACTCTAAGGAAGTCATTATGAGAGCCCAGAACTGGAAAACTCCCGGAGCTGATAAAATACAGAACTTTTGGTACAAACGCTTCAATGCTACACAACCAAAGCTTTTGGATCTAAACGAAGCTCTGAGAAGACCAATGCAGTTCCCAGAGCACCTAGTAAGAGGAATAACTTATCTGCTACCCAAAAACATTGACTTCAATAGAGACCCCGCTAATGGAAGATCGATAACGTATCTTCCCAACCTGTGCAAAATAATGACGGCATTATAAACAAAATAATCTACAAGCATTTAAACAGCCACAAAATACTGAGTGAGCAACAAAAAGGATCAATCAAAGGAGCCCGAGGCTGTAAAGAACAACTGACTGTAGACCAGGTCATTATCGAACAAGCTATGAAAAATAAAAATAACCTATACGTCAGTTATATATACTATAAAAAAGCTTTCGATAGTGTACCACACACTTGGCTCAATTAATTAAGTTTCCCGCACACAGTATGGGTCTATGGAAAACTTGTATCGAGATATTTAACAATGGCACAACGACAAAAACAAAAGACATCCCCATTAAGTCAGGAAGACTGCTTCAGGAAGACTGCTTCAGTGCTTTATGGTTCTGTATCGCCATTAACCCTCTTAGCAACATGCTCAATTCGAGTAAATATGGCTACAAAATTAAATCGAATTCTTTTGAGTTTAAAATTAACCATCTCTTGTACACTGATGACCTAAAGCCATACGCATCAACAAAGATACACCTTAACTATCTCCTAGAAAAGTCAACGTGTTTAGCAGAGATACATGGTATGTATGGGATTTGGGTTGGATAAGTATAAGACTCTAAGTGTTGTGTATGGAAAATTGTCACCATCAAAACAAGGCGAAATCCTCGGGATTAAAGAAATGCTGAAGAATGAGGTTTACACATATCTGGGAACAGATCAAAGTAATAGAATGCACTCTGGGAAAATTAAAAAAAAGATCTTATCTCCGAGTTTAAAGAGCGAATGCATAAAATCAGGAAATCCCATTTAAACGGTAGGAATTTAGTCAAAGCAATAAGCACCTATGCCATACCTGTGCTGACCTACAGCTTTTGTATAATCAGATGGTTTACACCAGATCTTGTAGATATACAGCGAAAGATCCGCACCTTATTGACTAAAGAAAATCGTCACCATCCGAATTCTTGTATAGAACGAATGTCGTTGCCCCGACGAGAAGGAGGTAGGGGAGTTATTGATCTGCAAGGTCAATACATGCATGATGTTAGGCAAATATTTTCACTTAGTCTCATCTCAGACCTTGCAAAAATAACTTTTGAGGCTGATGAGAACCTTACTCCACTCAACCTAAAAAATCAACCAGCTGTACCCCTACCCGACATGGAGGCCCGAAGATGAATATGGGCAGCCAAACCTCTGCATGGAAGACACCATCAAGCACTAAGGAGCGAACATGTTGGCTCAGAAACGTCAAACTTATGGCTCCGAGTAGGAGAAGTGTTTTCTGAAACGGAAGGTTTCATGATAGCTATACAAGATGGCGTTGTCGCTACACGAAATGATATAACGTTTATTCTAGGAGACAATACCGTAGAAAATACGAGTAAATGTCAAATGTGCGGAAAATCTAATGAAACAATAGAACACATCATCTCAGGATGTACAAATCTAGTACAGACCGCATATCTCGGAAGGCACAACAATGTCGCTAAGGTCTTCCACCAACAGTTGTGCAAAAATGCTGGGCTGTTGCAAGAATTGCAACCGTATTACCGTTATGAACCAGAGCCTGTGATGGAAAACGAGGACGTCAAGATTCTATATGACCGAACGCATCGTACTGCAAACCGAGTTGATCATAACCGACCTATTTTAAACAAAAGGGACAACACAGCAACATTCACCGATTTCGCTGTCCCTAACAACAACGTTACGTTGTGACATTTTTTTTTGTCAATTTTTTGCGACAATTGTTTTTGCACTAAATTTGTGAGACAATACTTTTTGTAGCAATTTTTTTTGTCACACATTAAAAACGAACATGATTTCAAATGCTGGTTCTGGCATTGCCAGTAGATGGCGTTGTATGCATCAACTTTTGACAGCTGATTCATTTGCACAGTCTTTCCATCTCATACTATTGTGCTGTGCAGACGTGTGTTGCGATTTATCAGCATTTTTTCAAGTTTTATCAAATTTTTATCAGCTTTCGACAGTTAACCAGCGAAAAGTGAAAATTACCAGCGAAAGATCATAGAGGTGAGTTCAGTTTGATGAAGCGCACATTGTGAATGTTCTTTGTGATTGCGTTCGCATCGACAATCAATCCAAACGTTAATTTCGGATTGTGCAATTAATTCTTAGCTGGATTACTTTGAAAATCAATTCAAATTCGCTGTTCATTTCATTTTGATTTATCATTTTGGTGTAGAATTCTATTTTCGAACAGTAAGTTGCTAACGAATATGTTTATTTTGTGTGGTTATGACATTTGAGAACATGTTTGCATCGATTTTTATTTTGTGAGGTTATGACATTTGTGCACATGTATGTATTGATAATTCCTTAATTGCTTTTGTAACATTAATTTCTCACAATGCCGCTAGCCAGAAGATCTACTCTTTCGCATCGAACCTGTAATGCAAGTAGAGTTCGGAATGTCGCCAATCAATTAAATACGGATGAAGAAATCGCACAAGAACAGCGCCGTGTTAATATGGCCCGACTTCGTGCATTACAACCGCAAGAAGAAAGACAGGAGGCAAATGAAACGGCTCAGTTAACAATGAGAAACCGTCGAGCAAAGCAAACAACTCAACAACGTGAAAATCGAAATCAAAGCGTAAGAAGAAGTGCTTCAAGTGTTGATGTCCCATTCAAAATTCGTAAGGGAAGAGGGTTCGAATCTGAACTGCCGACAGCATGGTAAACAATTCCTAAAAAAAAATAACGGTACTTGTAACGAACCCTAAAATTCTCACACTTTGTTTTATAAAAAAAGAAAATTTAACGTTCTGGCACAGATGTTCACTCGAGAACTTCTTATTTCCGACTGAGCGAAAATTGGACATTTTATATCCGAACATATGTATGTACCCATACGAGTACCTACCTACATATATATGTGCTTTATCCAAGGAAAGCTGTAATGAACTGCGCGATACCCTTTTACTATCTCGTGGGTCATCTGACCCATTAAGTATGCCAAATCACAAGTCACTAACACATATGTACGAGTATGTGCCAACATACTGCTGCATATAAAGAGTCGATTTGTGCTTGTGATTCAACATCTAATGTGCCATCAGTGTCACAACTCACTTTTGCAAGGTGCTATTCAAAAGAGAAAATGGTTCACACAGAGAGGAGACAAGTTCAAAGGACTAACCGATAAGTTGTCCATAGGGTTGGGAGGTCCTCGTTTTCGCGTGGTTTTTGAAATCCTTTTTTAATAGAATGTTAAACGACAATAACATTATTGTAAATAGCCGGCATATTTCAAGTCACTAAATAAGGTGGTGTCTCGTCTACCCTACCGTAAACAAGTAGACGTGGATTTAATAAAGAAATCTCACTCGACGGTTCAGCTTAAGATATGTGGCTTGAAGCAAGGCAGGAATGTTGTCTAAGAGGGTTTTTGACCTTACACGTAATTTTTTTGGAGGCTAAGTTTATACATATCGACTTACATATACATATGTATGCTGACCATAGAAAACAGTACAATACTTATAATACATGAAAAATAAATTATAAACTACTCAAAACAAAATAGCGACAACAAGTTTTTAGGCTGTCATTTGAAAAAATGAGTGATTATATACCAAAAAAAACTTGACCTTTCATTCGTCTGTAAAGAGTACAGGCCTACATATGTTCATAGTCCAATCTGAATGCTAACGGGCGGAACTTAAGCGCGCTGCTCGATGTGCCCTCCTCAGTTTCGGTCGAATGACGCGCACTCTGGACCGTTGACCATCTTCGTGGAGTCGATTACGCACGGTATGATCACTTACTTGAGTGCCAGTAGATAGCCGTAGTTGATTTTGTTACGCCCGGATGGTTACAGTACGCTCCCGACGTGCAATTATTCTCACTTACCGAACTTCTTGCGCGTTTGTGACTCTGATTCTTTCTGATTCAGGTCTCCTGGGTAATCACAATTAATAACGTTGTCGAAGCAAACAATTCCAGAAAGTAACACTGTCTTAGCGACAACGCTTAGAATTAGACTGAGAAAACAAGTACAGGAAATTTTGCATTAGTTGTTTTTTTTTTAGCAATGCGCTTTCTCTGCCTACTTAGTTCGAGGCAACAGCAAAATTTTGTAAAATACATAGAGGATGGTTGCTTATTCACACCTTGGAAATGCAAATGTGTGATAAAATGGAATTATTTATTTACGACTCAATTTTACTGTCCTCTGAACTTATTAACTTTATAAACTTATTTCAGTTTATTGTTTGAAGCACAGATACCTGAAACTCAGATCCGGTATTAAGAATACGAAATTTTTGTTGAGGGTAGCCAAATAGTTTTGAGAAAATGAAAGACATACGCTGCTATATTGAAGCGTAGAATGCTTATACCACCACCCATTGAGAATATAATCATACACACTTAAGTAAAGTTATGTTAGTTGAAGCTATCTTGATTGGGGTGCACCGCAAATTAGACAAATTCTAAATGGATTGTGATGACTGGGAGAGCATAGGAGGGCGATTCTCCAGCTAATCCTGAATATTTCTTGATAAACTTATCAGGATCTTTTATTTTCATGGATCAGGGACTATTTAGATCTCAGAAGTGGTAACTCCATAGAGATGTGTGCCAAGGTAGGGTAGTTGCACAGGAAACATACCATAGCTCGTGCATAAATCTTTGTGAGGAATAATCAATCGATACGTCTGCCTTCCGATAACAAAGTATCCCTGGATTATATTTGCGAGCTTGCAGAAGTCTCTTCTCCTGAGGTTGATCAGCTCCGTTGATCGTTAAGGATAGAGTATGGGCCATAATAGTCTAGAAGTCTCACAGTCCCTATGAGCCTAACTATGCATACTAGGTGGAGTGAAAAGTAACCTCTTTGACTGCCAGAATGCGCTGCTACTGCAAAAAAGGTTATGGTGCCTTGAAGTCCGTTCATATTTAGGCAGACGTGCCAGAATTCAGTGCGATACTGTCTTTAGTTTTGTTTTGACAGCTGATTGTTGTTGACGTGTTTGGCATCATGTTGAGTATGGACAAAAACGATTTTCGTTCTCTCATAAAACTATTATTTTTTGAGAGGCAAAACGGCGAAGGAAAGAAAAGACAAGTTGGATAAATATTATGAAATTAATGCTCTGTCAGACTACACTGTCAAATATTGGTTTCGAGAGTTTCGTGGTGGCTGCAGATCAAGTCCGCAGCGGCAGGCCCTCCGATGCGGTTACAGAGGACAATGTCAAAAAAAAAATACATGAAATGGTGTTGGCTGACCGGAAAGTGAAGGTGCGCGAGCTAGCTAGTACTGAGCGCACACGCCATATTTTGGGCAATATTTTGCATATGAAAAAGTTATCCTGCCGCTGGGTGCCGCTTCTGACCAAAAACAGGAACGCGAGAGCACTTCGGAAGAGTGTTTGGACTTGCTGATCCGGAATGGGGTGGGCTTTTGGCGTCGATTAGTAACTGGATTTGGATGTCTCGGACTCTCTTCCCAGACCTCAAAAGATGGCTCATCAATAAAAAATTCAGCTCACGCGAGAAAATCGTCGACGCCACGGAGGAGTATTTTGCAGACCTTCCGAAAAATTACTTTTCGGACGGGATCAAGAAGTTGGAAAATCGCTGGAATAAGTGTATCAAACTAAAAGGGAACTATATTGAATAAATTAAAAAAAACATTTAAAAAACAAAATTTTTCATTCCCAAGGAGGTTACTTTTCACGCCATCTCCTAAGAGGACGTTTGAGAATATGTATTTTTTTTTTTTGAGTAGGGAATTCGTGGCTTGAGGTTGTCAAGCTGCCTATGTTCCCGGCATTTCAAGTATCCGGGAACATAACAAAGTGTGGTCTTGGTCCCCTTATCCATCTAGTCCACAGATCTGCGGCAATATCTAACCATCCTCGACTAAGTAATACCATCTTGATCAAAAAGTTCCAGGGGGACACCACCGTGTGGCGCTTCCATTATTCCGATTTGAGTTCTGTTTCTTTTGTTAAGTTGGTAAATCTGTTGTTGACATTTCCTCTAAATCTTAGCGTCATAGTTTGACATTTGCAAAAGTTACGTAGCCAAGTGTACATCTATCTCTATGTGTGTTGGCGATTTTTTACAATTTTGGAAATGGATTTAAATTTGCAACAACGAACTTGTATTCAATTTTGCGTAAAAAACGGATTTAATGCTGCGCGAACGTTGGAAATGTTGGAAAAGTTTTTCGGCAACAATTCTCTAAAGAAAACGGTCGCTTACCAGTGGCACGAGCAGTTCAAAAGTGGTCGTGAGTCAACCGAAGATGATGAACTCAGTGGCAGACCATCGACATCGAAAACCGACGAAAACATTGATCAAGTACGAGTAAAAGAAGTGTTGGTCAATAACCGCAAATTAACCATCAGAGAGATAGCGGAGGACTTGAACATTGCCTATGGATCCGTCCAAGACATTTTGGTTAATGATTTGGGTTTCCGTCGTGTAGCAGCAAAGTTGGTGCCAAAAGACCTCAATTTCATGCAAAAAAGAGACCGTGTTGACACTGGAGACGAGACGTGGGTTTATGAGAACAACACGCAATCCAGACATCAGGCAAGTGAATGGCGTTTACCACATGAGCCGAGACCAAAGAAACCACGTCGTTTTCAGTCAAAAAAGAAGGCAATGCTCACGGTTTTCATGGATTACAACGGTGTAGTGCATCATGAATTTTTGCCACAAGGCCAGACAGTAAACAAAGAGTATTATTAGGGCGTTATTAGGCGTTTGCGTGAAACAATTCGCCGAAAGAGACCAAAATTGTGGGCAGAAAACTCGTGGATTTTGCACCATGATAACGCACCGTCGCACAGTGCCATCATTATTCGTAATTTTTTGACGAAAATGCAACAAATGCCTTCCATCAGCCACAGAATTCACCTGATTTGGCTCCCTGTGACTTCTTTCTGTTCAATCGAGTTAAAAAACCACTACGTGGAACGCGTTTCAGCAGCCGAGAGGAAGTAATGGAAAAATCGCAGGAAGCACTGATGGACAGACCGAAAACCGAATATAAAAAATGTTTCGAGGATTGGATCAAGTGCTGGCATAAGTGTGTTTCAGTCGATGGGGATTACTTTTAAGGAGACAATATAGATTTAGATGAATAAACTTGTATTTTTAATTTTCTGAATAAATTCCGGAAAATTTTTGATCAAGGTGGTATCCTTATTTGACTGCTTATGTATGTATTGTAATATTTGACGCGGGTATTGAAGTCAGGGTGAGCCTAGCTGCAGCGTAATTATTGTCTGAGACATCGGTTTGGTCAATGCAACAGTTTGTGGGTAGATTGAAGGATTTGTTATGCAAATCCTCTGCGCAGGCGATTTCGGCTCTCTTCGACATGTGAAGATTGAAATTGCCTTACTCACTTGGATTGAAATCGTCATTTAAGTCACTTTTAGGTTAATGGAAGGTCGGGATATCGGAATATGAGAAATTATGTTATGTTTCTCCAATTCGTCTTCCGATGATTACGATTGATGGAAAAAAAAACGAACAATTGTTGTATTTACATTGAAATGATTTAAAACGAATTTTGCTTATCTGTAAATACAAAATGGATATTTATATATCTGTACAAGATATATACTAAAATTATTAAAAATATTTGATACTTGCGACGTAGTGTGCTGCGATGCAAGTCAAAAGCGATTGAAGGAATGTCGCGGTGAATAAATTAGAAAAATGTAAATATCAAGAGAAAACAAGTCTTAAGGAAACATTAACAAACATCTATTGTAGATGCTAGTTGATCTAGTTAGCAAATTTAAAGTGAAGGAGTTATTGGAGCCCCAAATAACGATAGATGATAGTGAGAAGTGATTGCAAAACACACTTACGATGAAACGCTCTTCATATTATGTCTGAGGACGTGCGTGGAACAAACGTGCCAATTCGATGTTACCCTAGTTAAAAAGGTATGAAGGAAAACCAGATATATTTACGTGTATATACTCAGCTAGCTGCTACCGAAAAACACGCAGTGCACCAGAGGAAGCTGCATTAACCAAAGTTAAAAAAAAAATCAAAGTCTTCTTAATAAATTCTTATTGCTAACATTAACAGCAAAGTTTTCTTATGTAACGAATATTTAGTCATTTCTAGTTCGATTAAGTTAAGCATATCTACCTACATTTTTTTGCCAAAACGAGTTTTAAAAACAGTGCCGTTTCTTTCTCGGCTTGTTTGGAAAGAAACGTAGGAGTAAAAACTACGCTATAAACTACGTATATACATCCATGTTCCTCGACTTTGCCTTTGTTTTTGGTTTGAGGCCCGGGTCAACCCTGGACAGATTTATTAAGGCTAATTGCAAGCATATTCTTATAACTGACAATCTCACTTAAAACTAAAGATAAAAACTAAAGGGGTGGTTAAAGAAAGTTAGGAGGCATATGTTGAAATAAGAATGTTCTTTAGGGACAGCTCGCTGAGGTTGTCGTCGAAGAGAGGCAGAATATAGTTAACTTCGTAATTCGTTCTGTGAAGATTCAGCCGGAAAAGTGGCACAGACCTAAGATTGCGTGGGTTGGTGTTAAAAAAAATAGGTTGAAGTAAGGAAGGGCAAATGATATATGTTGCCCATCACTGCCACGAATAACCCTTAGTTATTTTTAATCTCACATGTTCAACGTCTTTTTAATATCTTCCTTTGAAATATTAATAGTATTGAGATCAAGAGACTAAACAGCCTACTCAATGTGTGTGCGCCAATCTTACGGTCAACATAATCGACGAAATGAGGCTATTCGCAACAAATTGAGAAATTTCGCGCTTCATTTGCTTTTTTGAACTGCAAACCATTGACAAAAATCCACAGAGTAACCATAGATAAAAATATCGTCGCTATTGGGGGAGTTTCTAATTCATCTATTCGTTGTCGTGCGCTAGAACTTTACCTATGTCCATCGACTTTGTGGAAGATTTTGGTGTACACGGTTACTAGATTCAATTCCCGTAACTTCGCTGGTTGAGCGCTTGAGCAGATAGAAGTCAATCCACTTTTTTGACGTCAAATTTCATTCAATGATGCTCACTTCTGTATCAATGGCTTTGTTAATAAGCATAAGATGGTCTGCAGGACATTTGATTTCATCTTATTTGGTGTCATATGCCATACTGGCGTAACCATCAAGAAAATGTTGGCTGACGTCATTTTCTCTAGAAAGGGGTCTCGAAATCAAATCAGCCTCCAAGATGGTGTCATTTAACCAACATCAGCTGCACCGTTTGTGGGATTCCATCTCAAATACCCCAAGACAGTTCATGAGACGATCCTGTAGTAGTCCTATGCCTATCATCTATCTAATAAAAAAATCATGACTTGTTTGCTCAACGTGTGTTTAATTTTAATTTCAAATCTTCCAGCTCTTAAAAAACACGCTTGAGAACTGCAGCAGATAAGACTATATAAGAAGCAAATAAAGTAGAATGATTTTTATAAGATCTTTTGTGTAAAAAAGGCAATGCTCTATTCACTCGGACTATCTGGAAAAAGTTGGATTATAATACCATTTTAATGCTCGAAACATACTTACCAGCAAACCACTTTTAACGGCAAAAGAACCCCAGGGAGACAATACAGCGTAAGCTTATCATTGCATTAGTTTTGAATGAAACAGAGCTTTAATAGCGCATGCTGAATAGCACGATTGAAAGGCCATTCTTCGTTTGCTTCACAGAAGCACAGACTAAGCTTAAAGATTTCAAGCCTGATTTCAGGGAAGTAATAATCAAACAACCAATCCTTTGCATAACAAAACGCACAACTAATTTCTGTCCAAAACATTCTCTTACGAAAAACTTGCAATACATATCTTGAAATGTCATATTATTGTGAACAATTTTGTGACGAATGGCTTAAATTGAAAGCCTTTTTACTAAAAGAGTTTGTGCAATACCAAGAGAGCTGGGCTAGTAGACTCAAAATTCGTACTTCTATTTTTTTCTTTTTAGCTAAGGCAAGTACGAGAAAAAATAAAACTTCCCCAAAATCAGCACCATTTAACCTTTCTAAAAACAAATCAGAACTAGCAAAAAGTAACATAAAGCCGGAGAGTCTCCCCGGTAAAATGAAAATGCTCCAGTAACGGGGCAAGTTGACTTACCTTATGAGGCAAGTTAACCCATTTCGTTTCAAACTGAAATCTTACAAAGAAATGTAATAATCAAGACGAGTTGAATTGTTTTTTAATATTTTTAATTATAAAAACAAATACCACTCCTTGTGATTAAAACCATAAGGTCTTAAGGGATGCAAGATCACTAATGTTAAAGAAAATAAATAATTTTAAGAGACTATTCTTGTATATTTAGGCATTTTATAATTTTAAATTAAGGAAACTAAAAACCAATTCTCGTGGCATAAAACAAAAAATTAAAATATATAAGTTATATTCTTAGTCGCTAAATAAGCAAATAAATTAATTGTGGTCTTTATTTTCTTCTTTCTTAAAATAAACTCAAGCCACTTCCAGTAGTAAAACAAATAATCAAAATATCACTTCTTGTTCTGTCACTAATTAAGAAAAAAATAAATGAATAAGAGAGGCACTTCAACTCCTATATGACTTAAATTTAAGCAAAATAAATATACGAAAATCCACTTCCTGTGGTAAAAAAAATATTATTTTTGGCTCAGTTTCTTACTCACTGACCAAAATGTCATCCGAATTGCAGTTTCTACATTTATAAAAAATTAAGTTTCCTCTGCAACATTGCGAATGTGCCAATTTGCGAGAGCTAATGCACTGTATCCAATTTTCTCCTGGAACACTTTCTAAGTATGACTCTCCGCAAACAAGGCAAATCTCATCTTCTTCCTCTGAAGACTCGTCCTTTAGTGTTGGCTGATGTTTTCTATTGTTGTTTTTTCCAGGCTTCCTCCCTCTTTTGGCTGTCCTTCTCTTGTTTTTTGGTGCTTTCTTAGACTTGATCGCGTTTCGTTTCTCTTCAATAGCGGATTTTTCTGGTGTGTCAGTATAAATGGTTGAAGATCTTTTCCGACTGTTTTCTTTTGGTTTCTGACGGGGAGCTGCCTTTGGCAAAGTGCGTATCTCGAGCAAAAGGACATCTCCTGAAGTGGAGTGCTGCCGTATATCTTCTGGATCTTCAAGATGTGGAGGTATGATTTGTTTTGTTGGAGTCATTTGGCTTTGGTGGTACAAGGAAACGCAGGGATTATCAGTTACTGGTTATGGTGATGTAACATAATGTTGTTCAACGTTTTCGGTTTGAATAATTACAGCGCTGCTTGTTGACGGAGCATGCTGATCACAAACATGTTGATTATTGGGTGTACTTTCAGGTCTGTCAGATACATTAGCTTCCCAAAAATTCTGATTCAGGAAAGACATTTCCATTTAAAGGTTATATTCCCGAAATCTGGCCCGAAGACTGACCTGTCCAGCGGTTGCAGTTTATGACTACAGTGTACAGTACAGGGGGAAAGACAAAACAGTTACCCTATTTTGTTTAAATAGATCAAGGGCTGCTATCGACAGATGGGATTCATGGTTGTCAAGGAGCAGCAAAGCAGGCCTTTCTTTGGATGGTTTCGCATGCTGTATGAAATGATTTGCAAATTTTAAGAACTGTTCTTCTTTCATCCAGCCTGAAGGATTTGCAGCACCAATTGACCCAATCGGCCCTCCGTTCACAAAATATTCTTTATAGTGGACTCGTGGGAAAATAAAAAACGGGGGAATAAAACTTCCGGTCGCAGAAACGGCAGCAGCTATTGTTACCAAAGTTCCTCTCTCAGCTGAGGTTACTGATCCTAGTTGCTTAACTCCGCATCTTGCAACCACCCGATCCTTAGTATGTACTGTTGTCACACCCGTTTCATTCATGTTCCAAATATCTTCGGGATGCAGTTTAAGACGCTCGTAGACAGTTTTAAAGTTTGTGAAAAACAAACCGACATTGTGCTTATTAAATGAAGTAGCTCTCGACAAACCCGTAGCTTGTGTCCTTCGCATCGACAGGGTTGGATGTCAAAAAATAAGTGAACCAGTCTTTCCCGGCAATCTGTTTATCCGTCCACGATCTTGGAATTTTAGCTTTTGTTTTAAGGGCAAACTCGAATGCCAGTTTTCGTGTTTGAAAGGCTGTCATGCCAAAATATATATCGGCAGTAGCTTTTAAATATTTTACTAAACATTGCTCTTCCGCGTCGGAAAATATTTGTCTGGTTGTCTGCCAATTATATATAATTGCCCTAATAGAGGTTTAGGCTTTTCTTCCTTCGTAGTTTTACATTTTTTTACATACCTTTGTAAGGTTTTATATGGAATGTCTTCATCATGTGATACTGATCTAATGGTTTTGCCTTCAATTACTACCAGCCTGTACGCACGTTCCATCAGGCTCTTTTCAGTGACTCCTCTTGTCGTTTTCCTTTTAAAAGTCCTCATTTTCTGAAAATTCCGAAAAAAAATACTGAGTTCACTAACTCCGACAAACAAGAGTCAACTAGCTCCGCCTGATCATCTGGCAATTGACAAGATTCTTCGCAAAAAACAACAACAAATAACAAAATCTGAGAAACGCACATGGTAATACACACACAGGTACACACTACATTCCAAAAAGTAAAAAAATTACTCATAGTTGCTAAAAATCGTTTTTTTCGGCATATTCCACAAACTGCGTGCACTCGCGACGAGATACAAAGGAAGACTGAGCAGGCAGCTCATGTAGTCAATAAAAAAAAAAATCGCTGTGAGTTGACTTATCCCTGCACCCAACTACCCCCGCTTTGCCCTATCAGATATTTTTCCATGTTAATATACAAAGTAGGTACCAGTAATATGTGAACCGTTTCCCTTTAACTCCAAACGAAAAATCTACCCAGTGCCTACCATCCCCACAGCTATATGCAATACTACCAAGCCAGCGGTTACGTCTCAAAGAAAAATCGAAAGAGCGTAATTAAAAAATATCTAAAACTCTGTATAATTTAATTTAGGTTCAAGTTTTATAATATTAAAAAATAAAAACTCCATTCACTTAGTTTTTGCCAAAAAAATATTTTCTTAGTTTTTTTTCTAATTGTAATAAATATATTGTAACAATAAAATTATACTCGAAGTAGTGCCGAAAGATGTTGCGGCCACCACGAAACTCTCGAAACCAATATTTGACGGTGTAATCTGACGGAGCATTAGCCCCATAATATTTATCCAACTTTTCTTTTGTTTCCTTGGCCGTTTTACCTTTCAAAAAATTATGTTTTATGGGAGAACGAAAATCGTTTTTGTGCATACTCAACATGATGCCAAACATGTCAACAACAATCAGCTGTCAAAACAAAACTAAAGACAGTATCGCACTGAAATTTGGCACGTCTGCCTAAGTATGAACGGACTTCAAGGCACAATAACCTTTTTTGCAGTAGCAGCGCCTTCTGCCAGTCAAGGATGTCACTCTCCACTCCATCTAGTAGTTTAAGCATTTGGCTTATCTTAAAGTGTTCTCATGGGGCCAGTAAGTTAGCATAAGACAATTGAAGGTAATTAAGCTAATTTGTAAGTATTTTTTGACTTGTGTGTATTGTAAGAGACAATTAATGAATAAAATAAAATTGCGTTTGAAATGACATTAAATGCACATGAACATCTCCTGTCTACGTTTGTTTGATTTCGAGAAGATGTAGCATTGATGAAACCTACGCTTTTCTGTTAGAAAAGCCGGGTCAATAAGGTCCTTGGATTTCTATCTGACATTTCGACAAATTTCCTAAACCGTTGTTTAGTATGAGTATGTAATGCCAGGACTCATCTCTAATGCAGAACGATTCGCTACCAATATCCATAGCAACTTTTACCGTCTACAATATGTATGATTCTTAAAACACACTAAATTAGAAGAAATATGGAATTTTAAGGTAATTAAATATTAATAAAATGTGTAGTAATGCGGAGTCTACAACATTAGTCCAACACAACAGTTCAAATGTCTTTTGTTTTTATGACGAAACTCTTCAGAAGATAACCAACGAATTATTCCCCATCACGTTTGTCAGTTCACTCTTTTTCCCAACTATCTCTAATAAATTACACCGAAGAAGAATGATCTCGTAACTTTGTTTACATTTTTCTTTAGGTAAAATACGCAACATGAATCGCTACCGTTTCAATTGAAAATATTTAGATCGCCGCAAAACAATACTCTTATGTGCGTCGACGTCGATTCGACTATGTACGAGTACATACATCAAGTTTGTGAAGAAAATTTCTTGGAGATACGAGTATTGTTACACCTCTAGATAGACTCACCCATTTTCAGACGATAAATTTACTCCAATGAGGCACCAGCTCCATTCTTTAAATGGATGTCACTCGAAGACATCTCATTCGTCCTGAGCTTGTGTACAACGGCACGTGTCCCTATATAAAGGATGTGAAATAGTAATTTGTGGGCATATTTATAATTAGACTTTTATTGATTTTCCATTGGGGTTTGTGCAAACAAGTGGTTCCGAAAGGATGGTGGAGCAGTGCGGAGAAATGAGTGATTTGGGAGCTACTTACTGGAAATTGGTGGCAAGGAGGTTTGGCAGTAATCATTTTTATCGATTGGGATATGTTTATAATGAGACTGTGGCACGTTAAATGCGCCATTTGATATTGTCATAAGCCTTCATTTCGTTTAATTGAATTAACGAGTAGATGTCCCTTGATACACGTTGATCAATCTGATTTTATCACTTTGTAATTAAGGTTTATTACGTGATGGATTTGGGATGTACCTAATTGTGTGTGAACGTAATATTCAATAATTGACATATCTGTTGTGTAATCAGCACATTTTGTCGCTTAATTGAACCGGGAAATGAATTGAATACAAATCTACGAGTATTTTAATTTTAACCAATTTATTACCATCATACGAACATTTCCACGAGTAAGTGCATATATGTATATGTCTTAGCCCTTAATATGTGAAGCGAAAAAAAAATGAAACATTGCCGTGTTACACACGTATGTATGTTATGTGCAAATACGGCAAGTCATGACGAACATTACAATTACAATACCTTTGATGGAATATATGGAAAATGCAACATACAATACGAGCTCAATACAAGCAGATGAAAATTCATGAATAAATGTACGAGTACTTAGTTATTTGGTAATTGTTTGAGCTTGATTTTATAATGGCGGTGAACGAATCCCATATATGGATAAACGGCGGCATCCGCAGCTCTGGTCAGATTGAGCTACTTGTTCTACATCGACGTATTCGGAGCCCAGGTGGAAAGGAGATTCCATGGTGTGTTGGGATACTGGAGTAGAGATGGCGGCACAAGAATGCTGAATAACCTTAGGAAGGTTACTGGCATCGTACTTTTTAGCTGGACTCTTTATCCAGGGACCTGGCCTTCAGATTGGGGTTGCGCGTGGGGTAACTTCCCCATACGAAGGGATATAATATAGGGAATATAAGAACCCTTTACTGGACACATGATGAACAACTCGCGAAAGCAGTTAAGGCAATCCAAAAAATGCGTCAAAAAGCAAAAGAAATACTGCGACATCTACTACGACGATTGCTTCAAAGAAGTAGATAAGACGACGCTTATTTGGATGTGGATTTACTATTCCAATTAGATTAAGGGCAAAAATTGTAAACTCTCCGCGTGTAAGTGAACGTTTCATAACAATCCGCATCAAAGCCAAATTCGGAAAATTATGCCAGATTTGCATTTGCCCCAGCTTTGAAACTAAAACTGGACTGGAAAATCACGTGCGACAATGGATTGAGGTTCTTAGAATTTGTAACGGGGCTTAACCCGTACGCTGTTTCCACTTCTTAGCATCCATAAAGGGACTTGGCAAGAAGCATGTAAAGCTACGCTGCATTAAAGGATCGAGTTGCTTCGAGCAGGAAAACACGGAAAAGCACAAGCTTTTCGGAAAGTAAAGGAAAGAGCATGAGGAGTACCATCGAAAAAATTGAGAGGCATTACCGTAGGAATAGCGTTCGAATCTTTTATCAGAGAATAAAGTGAACATGCCAGGGCTACAAAGACATAGCAGAAGCTGGCAAAGGTGAAAATGCACATGGGCAACTAGTAGTAAACTCGCAGTCACGAAGTAAAGTTAGTTATATTTGCTCTATTCCAAGTGTTTCTCAACTTCCATCACGAGACTCTCTAAGAAAAAACATTTTTGATATATGTATGCTGGCAATGGACCAAAATCTCAAAAAGCTCTGGATCAACATACGCTCAGTTAGTGTTCGTAAAAATGACGTTGTAGACGTTTTACAAAATCTTGAGGATCTTAATGATGCCTTCTTATCCAGCTCAATAGAAAGTACACCTCCACCAAACCTTCAACATTTTTCTGAATCACTCACAGTTTTTGAAATCGAAGATGTATCGGAAGTTGATGTCATTAATATGGACATCATTAGGATAGAGTTTCTATCCGGTTAGTCAAGATGATATTAATCCAAATTCTTTGTGTAACTATGTAGGTAATTAATTTTTGTACGACGTCATCATCATTTCCGTCTAGTTGGAAGTTGGCAAAATCTTTCCTGTCCAGAAAAAGGCTCTACCTCTTTGGCTGCATGCTTTCGACCCATCAATATATTATTATCAAAAGTTTTGGAAAAAGTTATCTAGATCAACATAAGCTACTTGCTTTGGTCCAGTTTTCGTGCCAACTATAGTTGTTCTGCAGCTATGGTTAAAATTCTCGATGACATAAGGATCAGCTGTGACTTGGACTTCCTCATCGTACTTTGCCTCCTTGGCTTTTAACACAAACAACCACTCAATCGTTTTCGAGGAACAAAGAATATATTTTGGATTTAGTGAAAGTTCGGCGCGTCCCATTACAAAGTAATCGCTGTGAAAGGGTTGCGGTTGGCGATAAATCCTCTCATATTAGGAATATACATGCATAAAACCCTCCTTCCTCTCCCTTTAAGCTGACGACACAAAATTTTCCCACGAATCTGCCCCTCCTCAAGAAGACCTTGATCGGTTTTCCAATCTGGTGCCTAGAACTTAATATAGCCAAATGTCAATCTATAACCTTCACACATGAATGCAACCCGTCTCCTTTCTGACATTATGTTTTGTATCGTCAACCAATTTCCCTTGTTCAGTCTTTTCAAGACCTTGGCATATTATTCGACTGTGAGCTTAATTCCAGTTCGCATGTCGATAAGATGATCCTCAAAGCCACTTGGCTTTATTAAACGGTGGTCCATGTAATTTTCTAACCCGTATGTAACCAGATCTCTCTATATTACCATTGTTCACCCCCTGCTTGAGTATGCCAGACAAGCTTGGTCCCCGAATCGAGGGTATTCAACATCGATTCCTTCGATTTGCTCTCCGTGGTCCGCCCTAGAACGACCCTTTTATCTTACCTCCCTAGGAACATTGGTGACATTCTTTCCATTCATCGACTGCTCTAAGGTTTCATCGAATGCGTTTTAATTTTCAACTCCATTTCCTTCAATACTAGCCCACATTGCCCTCGTCTATTTTATCTACCCATCCATAACACCTCTTATGGCTCCAACGAACCAATCTCCCGTATGCTCCGAAAGGTCAACTCAAACCTCTCCCTTTTTGATTTCTGCCCGAGCACTCCTCTTCTCAAACAAGATCTCCTCCATCACTCCCTTGATTCCTAGCTCTTAAGTCTTTCTGTTACTTTTTAGTCCTAGTTTTTGAGTTAGATAAAGGTTGTTAAGCCAATAAATGGGGACCTCAGCCCCCACCAAAATGGAAAAGGAGTACCTCAGGGCTTAATACTGGGTCCAATTTCGTTTTACATATTTATTGATGACCTCCTTAAAGTTTGCTCAAACTTCTTCACTTCTATGCGGGTGATGCTTAAATATACTTATCTACGCCTATTGGTCTCGTTGAGGATTTTGCTTGCATTTTGAATGAGGATACCAATGGTCGCTACGTATTTGTTTGACCCTCAACCCAGCAGTGTCTAAGCTGATTTTAGTATCCAAAAAACTTCGCAATACTGAACTACTGCCGCTCGAAGATTCTAACCAACCTGACTTTTAAGATAAACCGCTCTCTCTCCTCTGTAAGCCACATTATTTATACTGTGGGACGTATTTAAGAAGGTGTACGCAAACTTTGGCTGCTCTCTAGTTTTACTCCTGTAAATACAAGTCTGAGACTTGTTGTGAGACAAGCACAAGTCCAATTATAACAACGGTATCCTTGGTTATACGCTCCAGCAATTCTTGCATGTTAGGTGCTGTATCTTTTTGCACAAAATTATTTGGAAGAGGTCGCCAGCATACCTGTTTGAAAATCTACACACGTACACACTTATAACTCCCTCCTCGAACTATTTGAACTCCTCGAGTCATTTCTTCTTCTTTGCCGCCGGGCTCAGCAGCTCTCTGCCCTCAAGAGGAAAACAAAATATAATTGGAGCCATACAATTTAAAAATGCTGGTTTAGATCATATTTCATAAAAATGCAACAGCATGCTACTGTATTCCTTGCTTCTTGACTATGTTATTTACCTCCTTCACGCTTTCCCTCCTTTTGTATCCCTTTCCTGGTTACTGTATCTTTTCTTAAATTCTTTATAATGTTAAATATATACTAAATTAAATCTTGTATATATATAATCCACAATTTTAAGTACTATAAAAGACTAAGTCATATTTGGACATCCTTAATTGAATATGGAAATCTAAATTTAAATTGAAACTGTGTAAGTTAAACTATTTTGAGTTTTTATTAACAAAAAAAAACTTTATTAATTTTACTTTACTGCTTCACGGTCACTTAAGAACTAAACTAATAATTTCTATAATCTTAAAGGTAACTTCGCGTTTCTGTATCCAGACGCTAAATCAGCAAAATTGTGTTTGTTCACTCAGGTGTCATCTCCGGCATGTGGCTGCATGTGCAAGGTGGTATGTTATTATGTTTGCAGTTTCCCGTGGGAACATTATCATGGGGTTTTTGCGTGATCATCTGATTCGGCGTGTGGCGCGTTAACTCCTCCGCCCTTAAGATCGGATGTCCTCGTTCGATAACTTTGACTTTAAGAACTTCGGGATGTCTTCGAGTCCAATGGTGGTATGCCTAGGACTTCTTTCAGCGGGAATTGGGGGTTCAATATGTTCTGCTCCTGTCTTATTACGTTTTTTAATGTTCTTCGTATTTTAATGGCGAAAGGTGTTGCCAAAATGAGTAGGATTATAATAAGTCCAAATGTGGTCATGGTGCTGATTTTGTTTTTGTTTTCTAGCAATTCTATCTTTGATGTGCCCTTAGCGTAAAGTTGTTTTAACATTTCTAGTGAAAGGACTTCTGCTGTTTTAGTTGTAAAGGTGGTGGGTTGAAGAACAGCAGGCATCGGCTGAATGGTTGTATTAATGTGGTGGATGACGTATGTGCCACTTAGTTCCAGTGTTTCGTTATTAATAACAACGGGGCCCTTATATTGATTAACAAGGAGTATTCCTGATGATATCTCTTCTACCGTAGGTATGTGCTGATTGTTGATCATGGCACACTTGGCTTCTTGACTTTTGATTAGCTTTGGAATATAGATAGACGAGCCTAAATCTACAATATTATTTCTGTTGCATATGCTTAATTTATTACAATTATTTATAATGCCGTATATTTTGTTTTGGCAATCTAAAACAGATTCAAATTGAATTTTGCTTATTTTTTCTTTTTGCTTAACAGCTTTAATTATTAAAAGGTTACATGTGTTTACTTCCGTTGTTGGAAAATCTAGTATATAAATTACATTTTTATTGTTAGTTGCTATCTTTACATCAGCAAATTCTAATGCTTCATCTGAGTTAAAGAATGGTATGTTTTCTTTCTTAACTATAGTTTCAGTTACATTAATTTCATTGTTTGACAATATATATGAATTAATTACGTTGGCCTTAGCCCAACGAATTGCGTATGCCATGTTAATAATTTCTTCCTTAATTAATTCTAGTTTGTATTTAATTCTTAATATTAAGTTGTTTTCAATGCCTTCTTTTTCTTTAAATATTTTTAATATATGATTAGTTACATTAGTTATTTCGTTTATTTTTTCTAACATTACTCTGTTTATAATAAATTCATTATCGTTGTTACTTAAAACTCTATTCATTTTATCTGTAAGAATTTCCAAGTCGTGGTGGTCCGGATTTCTACGCGCTTCCGATAAAGTCTAAGGACCTTTTAGTTTTATTGTTTACTTTAAGCCTGTTTATATAATTTCTGATGCGTACGGTTTCATAGGATTGAATGTGGTATAGAGGATGGATATTATAATGCTTTGTTAATAAGTTGTTCATATGCCTGTATGTCAATGACATGAACTATTTTGAACGATCCGTTTCGTACCTTTCCATTTCCAGCACTGATCTTGATGAGTTGGGAATTTGTGTAGTCCAAAATTTGGATGTTTGCTGTGCACAAAGGCACCAGTAGCCTGTAGAAGTGAATTAACTTTTTATCAAACTTTTGTGAATGGTTTTTCCTGATTTGGTTACGAGTATTACAGTGGAGTTTTTATCTTCTGCTACTATTTCTTTTCTATATTTAGCTGAGAGTTTGTTACCTATTCTCTTATTAATTTTAACATAAATAATATCTCCTATTGAATAATGTTTTAGTGGTGTCTTTTTCTTATTATGATATTCCAAATCGGCAGTCTGTTTTTGTTCAGTTTTTTTTAATGGTGTTTTGTCTTTCTTTTTCTAGTTGTTCCGGGTTATCAAATAAGTTTCTAGCAAAAAAATGTGTCTATTGGTTTTTTCCCTGTAGTTAAATGAACGGAATTGTTATATTCGTAAATGGATTTGTCTAATATTTCAGAAAATGTGCTAGTGCTATTTTCTGATTTCAAGCAACGCATTAGCTCTGATAAAGTAGAGTGGAATCTTTCTACTTGACCATTTACAGAGCTTGTATACGGAGGGCCTTTGAACACTCTTATATGGAAAAAATTCTCTAACATAAACAAAACAGAATTGGAATTAAGAGATTTTTCGTTGTCCACAACGATGGTTTCGGGAACTCCGAAAGAAAGTATAAGTTCCCTTAGTGGCTGTTTTATATCTTCTAATGATCTAGACTTAAGGATTCGTGCTAAGACGTATTTCGAAAATTTATCTATCGCGGTTAGAATGATACGTTTGTTTGTGAAATAAATATCTAGGTGTAGAATATTGTATTGGGGTATAGGTGTTGTCTGAAGTATTGGTTTATTGGGATGCCTATCGCATTTGTGTTCTTTGCACATTTTGCAGAGTTTGACTATTTTTTTCGATTTTGGCTCGCATATGCGGGAAGTAGTATTTCTCCAATATCTGAGTTTTGTTTTCCCGAGCATTCCTATGTGCACGGTTATGTTCCTTAATGATTTCAGCTTCTTGCTGTGAATCATTTGTTAAATCCGAAACTAGTTTTCTTGAAAATCGTACTTTGTATTGTCGAAAGTGTTGGGGGTAAATTTCTTGAATAAATCCTAGAGTTCTTTCTTCGGTTTTTAAGCCATTAGTAACAGAGGGATTTAGATAGCGTTTGAAAGTGCTGATTATCTTTTCCTGATTATATTCAGTTTCGATGGTAAGTTGGGAAAGTTATTTGAAATTGATATGAGGAGGTATGACCAATATTAAGAATAATTTGGTTTTTGAAAACATTAAGAGGTTCTTCAGCCATTTGTATTAAATTTTGTCCTGAACTCTCATCACTATGTTGTGGAACTGTAAGTGAATTAATTTGACTATTTCTTGGGGGCCTTGATAATGCGTCCGCAACTACATTGGATTTTCCTGGCTTGTAATTTAACTCGTAGTTGTACTCTTCGAGTATAGCCTTCCAACGTTTCATTTTATTGTTCGTATTTTTGTTGCTTAGAGGATGCGTCAAGGGTTGGTGATCGGTAAAAATTTTGAGTTTAATGGGTAACTACCTACCCGTAACGTAACGTAAAGAATTCAGAGCCCACACTATGACCAGCATTTCTTTTTCATTGACGGCGTAGTGTTCTTCAGTTTTGCTGAGAGTACGCGATATGAAAGTTATCGGTTTATCTCCCTGTGCGAGAACAGCACCTAATGCATAGTCTGATGCATCTGTTGCGGTAAAGTCAGGGTATGTGAGAATGACGTCTTCTGAGATTAGTGAAATTTTGATCTTGTTAAACGCTTCTAACGCGTCTTTGGTCAGGTGTATAATTTTTTTGCTTGAAGCTGCTTTGGATGTACATCCATCCACCCCCCTTAAAAGGGTCGTTAAGGGTTTTGCGAGCTTCGCGTAGTCCTTGATGAATCTTCGGTAAAAAGCTGAGAGACCAAGAAAAGAACGTAAATCTTTTAGCGTATTTGGAATTGGAAATCTAGCAATTGCTTCAACTTTGTTGGGGTTTGTTTTAATCCCATTGGTAGATATTATAAAACCGAGGAATTCTACTTCGGATTTAAAAAAATCACATTTGTCTAATTGTACTTTGAGGTTTGCTCTTTGTAAAGTATCAAAAATTGTTGCCAGGTTTCGGAAGTGAGTTTCAATGTCTTCGCTAAAGGCAACAATGTCGTCTATGTATACGTAGCATATTTTTTCAATATGCTCACGCAAAATGTCATCCAACGCTCTTTGAAAAATGGCTGGAGCATTTTTAAGTCCGAATGGGAGTCGTGCGAATTCGTATTTCCCGTTGTTGACGGAAAAAGCTGTTTTTTCAACGTCAGCCTCGTGAAGAGGGATTTGGTGGAATCCACTTTTAAGATCCAATACAGAAAACCACTTATTTTTCCCAAGTTGGGATAAAACTTCATTTATCTCGGGGATAGGGTAACGGTCAGGAATAGTTACGGAATTGAGCTTCCTGTAATCTATTACCATTCGATATTTTTTCTCACCTGAAGAGTCAGCCTTTTTCGGTGCAATCCAAACGGGTGCATTGTAGGGGGACCGTGAAGGTCTGATTATGCCATCGTTTAGCAACTGATTGATTTGCTTATTTATTTCAGTTTTGAGTTGCATCGGATATGGGTAATACTTAGAATGAATTGGGTCTTCCGTTGTTGTACGAATTCTGCCTTTAACAATAGTTGTAAACGTAAGATTTTCGTTAGGTTCAGCGAACAACTTAGAGTATGAGTCTGTCAATGATTTAAGATTTGTTTTCTGTACTTGGGACATGTGTTCTGTTCTTATACCAACGAGGTTAACTGCCTCGGATGTCATTTGCTTTAAGCGAATCTTTAGGCCATTCTTTAAAATCATGTAATTTTCATTAGTAAAAACTACAGCGGATAGATTCTTTAGGCTGTCGTTGCCTAGGATGCCATGAAATGATTTTAAATTTGGCATGAAGAAAAATTTAATGTTAGTTTCTAATCCGAAAGGATTAAGTAGAGTGTGATATTTAATTTCCATATTACCGGCTATTGAGTTTGCAAAAAAGTTTTGATTATTAGGTATAGGGTTTTTTACAAAACTTGTCTGCAAATAATTTTTGTTTGTGCCTGTATCTACCAAAAATTTGAGGATTTTGTTGTCTTTCGTCTTGCACTCGAAGTCGGGCAAAGACGAGCTTGTCAACCTAAAAAATGGACGTCGGCAAAATCAATTGGAGCGCCTTCTTGATTTTGTTGGGGCTCTGTGTTTTCGGTTTCGATAGGAAGTTGATCGTTTAATGTCTGGTTCGACATTTGTTCGATCATAGCGCTATACTCCTCCAAAGTCACAGCGTTATTTGTCAGATCAGGTGCGGAAGTATCTACGTGATAATTCCTCTGCATTTTGTTTGGTGGAACGTTTTGCTGTGGATGGTCCGTTTGTCGCTTAGGAGCCGGTGGCCAGTTTTTTCCTTGAGGTCTATTGCCGTAGTTGGTGTTGTTTGTCCTTATTGTAGAGGTGTCCATGAGTTCTTCTCTCGGAGGTGGATTTGGGACAGAATTAAGTTGAGTTTTATGTTGCATATTAGGAAACTGAGAATTGGTTGGGATATTTTGACGAGGATGCGGTTGGTGATTTTGTTGGTGATTGGGTTGGTAATTAGGCTGGGTTGAGAATTGTTGGTGGTTCGGGGTTTGCGTCCTTTGTACTTGTGGCAAATATACTAAATGAGGATAGAACTGTTGTTGCGGGTGTTTGCGAGGGTGTTTACGAGGAGGTAATGGTGGTGCAGGATTTGTTCTTCTTGTTGTGGTACTATTATGAGTTGCGTGTTGTACCCTATAGTATTGGTTCTCGAGTTTTTGGCATAAATGAAGGGCCTATGGTAAATCTGCAGGTTCCCTTATACCTAACAAGCGTGGTAGGGGTCCTCTTAGGCTTCTTATGAAGGTGTCTAAAGACTTCCCTTTATATGTTTCGGTCAATAGATGCATTGCATCCGATGATACGTCCATACTAGAGATCTTATTTAGTATGAGGGTGAGGTGAGAGTACACGGCTTGGTAATATTGTTCTAGCATGTTATTACCTTGGACTAACGTTGTCAACTGGTACTCTAAGGTTCCCAAGTCACGTTTATCCGCGTAGTGTACGGTTAGGCACTTGGATATGCATTGCCAATTCAGAGGAGTGTTGTATGATTCCAACACTGCATCTGCAGAACCGATGATTTTATTTCGGATGATATTAATGATTCCGAAATATTTAGGAGTTCCTTTGAGAGGTTCGTGAATGTTGAGAATTCTCTCGACACTTTTCCCCCATGAGCTGAATTCACCAGGGATTCCCGCGAACTCACGCAGACTTCTTACCACGTCGGGTATTTTGTCTAACTCTCCCAAATTCCCTAAATATTGTGGGTCAATTCCCTGTTCTGCTCCTTTGTAAAAGTTAGCAATAGGGTTAATTATCGACTGAACAAAACTTCTACACTCGCTTTGCCACACTCTAGCTATGATATTTTTTAATTATTAGAGTTACTTTCTCTTAATATCTATTTTAAAATTTAATCAATTTTTTTAATATGGGTTTTTCGCTTAATTTATTAAAAACTAGGTCACTTTATCATATATCTTAAAACTATGCTTACACTAGGGTCAGCACAGCGAACATCCTACGCTGGTGGAGTCGGTATTCGTCCTTTTCGCTTTCTACTTGGGTACCTTGTCCACACTCTCTCATCCAACGATGTCCAAATGATGTCGGTGCTTATTTGTGGGTGGTGGCCCAAATACAGATGAAACAAACACTTTTTTTTTTAAATTATCGGCGGATCGCGAGCTACTTGAGATCTTTTGCCTTCGTACGTACACGAACTTTTTTTGAACTAGTTAAGGTCACTAAGTCGCGTATTTATTATGCGTTCACTGCATTGAGCCAACCACGTTGGGCGCCAGTTAAACTATTTTGAGTTCTTCATTAATAAAAAAAACTTTATTAATTTTACTTTACCACTTCACGGTCACTTAAGAACTAAACTAACAATTTCTATAATCTTAAAGGTAACTTCACGTTTCTGTATCCAGACGCTAAATCAGCAAAATTGTGTTTGTTCACACAGGTGTCATCTGCGGCATATGGCTGCATATGCAAGGTGTTATGTTATTATGTTTGCAGTTTCCCATGGGAATATTATCATGGGGTTTTTGCGTGATCATCTGATTCGGCGTGTGGCACGTTAAATTGTACATACACCCAGTGGCGGCTGGTGAGTTATCGCACTTACTTACTCACTAAGGATTAAGATTAGAAATTACAACAAAAGAACAATTTACATAACATATGTTTTTATTCTTTATTATTTTTTATACATTAAATCAATGCGACGACATTTTTCTGAAGCGAAATGTTCAATCACCTTTTTATTAAAATCGGGTATTGTTTGTATAAATTTGTTTTCAATACTAAGCACAGAAAGTGCATTAAGCCCATCCTGAGACATGGTGTTTAACAGAAAAGTTTTGATTCTTTTCAGTGTCGAAAAACATCGCTTGATCTTTACCGAAGTCATTGGTATAGTGCACAGAATTCGCAGTAGTTTCATTGACTCTGAAATTGATTCAGTGAGGTAATTATTATAAAACAATTGTATAATTGCAACTGCACTATTTGCTTTGATGAAATCGTCGCGATTGTATATTGCAAAGAGCTCGTTTTTCAATTTGTATTTGTCCAAAGCAGCGTAAGTGGAAACTGTGACCGTGAAATATTTATCGGGAAAAGTAGAACGGTATGTGGTAAAGTTCTCGCAGTAAAATAATTTGGCTGCTATCAAATGATTGCAAAAATTGAATCTGTCTTTCACTTGAGTAATAATTATATCGCACACTTCTTTTGCTATGACAGAGCTAGACGATTTAAACCTTTTTTGAGGAGGTTCTTCAAGTTGATCTATGGTGTTACGTAAATTCTGTACACTGATTTCAAAATCGTTAATACAGTTTTTTATATGAACCAAATCAATATTCTTTTTTGCATTTGTTTGAATAAAATTTCACTATGTGGCAGAATAGATTGCAAAAAATCAAGCCAATATAAAAAAGTACTGTCGTTCACATATCTTTGAAGCATATCAGCCTGATTTATAGAATTGGTATCATTTTCGGTTTCTATGATGGTGGCCATGCATTCTTTTAAAGGCTCCTTGTATCTATGTACTGCATCAACCGTCCGAGAATTAAAGTTCCATCTTGTTTGCGGAGCAGCTGGAATCTTCTTTGATACAATAGTTTTCAAAATCTCTGTACGCTTCGGTGATCGTGAAAAAACTTTGGAAAAGCTTGAAGGTTAGCAAAAAATCTCTGTACGGTTTTGTTTTGACTTACATTTTTTTTTATTATTAAATTTAGTTGGTGGGCGTAGCAATGAACGAATGAAGCCTGTACTCCGCCAACATTTCCGCTCATTACAAAGGCGCCATCGTAACATTGTGCTATTAATTGTTGCGCAGTTTTTTGAACTGCCCGTAATTCTGTTATAATAACAGAACTAAGCCCTTCAGCAGTATGGGAATGCGGCATAAGATATTTCCAAAACCGTTCATGAACCTGTCCGTTTTCTTCGTATCTTAAAATCATTACCATCAGCATAATAGCCGATACATCGGTAGTTTCATCAGCTTAAACTGCTATTTATTCACATTTTTTTATAATATCGGATAATTCATTGTGATATGCACATAAAATTGAGTCCAAAATATCGTTCTGAATAGTTTTTGAAGTACCTTTGAAGGTACATGTTACATGCAAAGAGAATTCAATTATTAATATTATTTGCAAAAAATGGACGGACAACACAAATGACATATGGAGACACAAAGTGAAAGTAGCATCCCTATATGTGGATGCTGAATCTGAAGAGGAATCGCTGATTTTGCACAATGTTGTTCTTGTCGTTCTCTTACTCCATCATGTGCTCACACGCTCTCTCAGGTGAGTTTTTTTGTAATAAGTAGTTATAATTATAGTACATATGTTAAATTTCAATGCATGTATATTTTAATTTTTATTGAATGGCATTTTGTGTTGAGCATAGGTATGTGTATGTATGTATGTACATATGTGTTGTTTAGTTACGCATTTTACCGATGTTGTTTTAATTGGGTCGAATTCTATTTTGTTGTTGTTGTTTTGATTTCCTACGTTTCGGTTTGCTGTGTTGAGTAAGTTTTTTTTTTTTTTTTCGTGGGGAGGTGAGAAATCTTCATAGACACTATAGGCCCGGAGCCTATAGTAGTGTGAGATTCTTACTCACTAAAAAACACCTCCCTTATGCAAACCACGACTGAGTTCACACTCAACAACCAGTTCTTCTACCGCATTTTATTTTATTTTATTTTATTTTATTATATTTTATACAGGCGATTTTCCATTGAAAATTTCTGTGTACTTTAGAAAAGTTACGCGCTGCTAATCACCGCGCTAGATCAAAAGGCTTACTCCTTTTCAGACGGCGCAGTAAATTTGTCTCGTCGTGGATCTGTTGAACAGAAATATTCGTATGACCTTGTAATCGATTATTATGTTTTCGCGCAAACATTTTAATTACGTTCCGAACGTTTTCGACTCCTAAGTCCCTGTGGATATCATCGTTTCTAATGTACCACGGCCCATTAACAATACCTCGAAGAACTTTGTTTTGGAATGTCTGTAATATATTAATGTTACTATTTTTAGTATAACCCCAAAGTTGTACACCATATGTCCAGATCGGTTTTAGCACTTGCTTGTATAACAGCAGTTTGTTCTGTAAGCTAAGCTTGGAATACTTTCCAATAAGCCAGTAAATATCTCTATATTTGATTTCAAGCTCTTCACGTTTTTTCTTGACGTGTGCTCTCCATTTTAGTTTAGCGTCGAGTGTCATACCGAGATATTTGGCCTCGTTCGCGTATGATAAATACCGGTGGATACTCAATTTTCTTGAGAGTGAAGTTCGCGTGGACAGACTTGTTTTCATTAAGCGCGATTCGCCAAGTCTTTGTCCAATTGTTAATCCGTGTAAGGGCACGATGCAACTTGGCAGTTGCTTCTTCGACTGTTTTAGCCGTTGCCAAAATGGCAGTGTCATCAGCAAATGTGGCTAGGACATGTGTCGTCCATTTGCGGTATATCGCGGGTAAAAAGCAAATATAGCAGAGGGCCAAGTACACTTCTTTGCGGCACCCCCGCCTTTATTGTCTTAAAAGTGGAATATTCGTTTCCGTGTCTCACACGGAAGAGTCTGTCTTCCAGGTATGAACCTAAAATAAAAAACAATGGCTGAGGTAGGGCTTGTCGAAGTTTATGTTGTAGGCCCTCGTGCCTTATCACAGGCATGCGAAACGTCAAGGAATGCGCTTGAACAGACTAACTTACACTCGATTGCTCGTTCAATTACATCGGTTATTCGATGCACTTGGTCAACTGTAGAGTGTTGGCCTCTAAAGCCAAATTGATGATCCGGCAAAAGGGAATTTGTGTCGGTAATTGGTTTAAGACGATTAAGAAGGATTCGCTCGAAGACCTTCGATGTAATCGTGAGAAGCGATATTGGTCTATATGACTTGACTTCAGTCAGCGGTTTACCGGGTTTCGGAACCATAATAACTTAGGCTACTTTCCACTGGTGCGGTACATACTCTAGTCTAATGCTGGCATTTATAAGATAGAGCAGCTTTAGCAAACCTTTTTTCGGCAACGCTTTAAGTATCTCTCCCGTTATTAAGTCATATCCCGGGGCTATATTGGGCTTAAGCGTGTCTATAACTTGTCTAAGTTCCCTAAGTGTAGCCTTTTCTACTGGAAAGTTTGTCGTCACGTCTAGCGTATTGACATTCTCTGGAAGCCCTTCCCCGTCGAATGGTTTAAACGTATCTGCAAGATGGTCGGCGAAAACATTAGCTTTTTCCTTATCTTCTTTCGCCCAGTCATCATGGTTTCTTCTTATTGGCGCCACGTGTATTTGGGGCTTTCGAACACTTTTAACGGGTCTCCATATGGAGTAGATGGTATCCTCTGTCGCTGTGAGTCTTTCAAGGTAGTTATTAATACCTTGATTATTGAAGTCCTTGATCGATTTTTTCAACAAGTTGCAGAGCCTATTGAAGGGCGTTTTATCTTGTGGTGCCCGGGTTTCATGCCACTCTTTCCGCACTCTTCGTTTCTTTCTTATCATTTCTCTGATTTCCGGTGGGTATCTTATGCCGACTTTGGGAACTTTGTTCGATTCGCGGAGAGTGTTCTTCCAGGCCGCTTGCTGGCTTTTGACTTCAACAAAACGTTCAACTTATTTTTCAAGTTAATACGGCGTTTTAGCGGTACTTTTAGCTCAGTATTTTCGACAACCTCTATTCGGAAATCTTCCCAGTGAGTTTTGCTGTTAGTTAATCTGGGTGATCTTTGTATCTTAACCAAGGATTCGCACAGTGAGAGGATAACTGGCGAATGATCGGAGGAAAGATCGAAGCCCTCTTCAGCGTTTACTCGGGTGTTTTGGTGACATGTCGGCTTGCCTGTTGAGTAAATATAGCAACCACATTCCATACCAGCCCTGTAAAGAGTTTTGCCTTTTTGAGAGATACATCTTGAGCCCCAAAAGGTGTGCTTCGCGTTAAAGTCGCCACCAATAATGAAGATTGGTTCAAGAGAGTTGAATAGGTCAATAAATTCGTGTTTATCTATTTTGCAGCGCGTTTGGCAGTAGATTGAGGATATATTAAAAGAGTAATTTTTATTTTTAGCGCGCACCACGGTCATTTGAAATTTGTCAAGTTCAATTATTGCTTCCAGAGTATGTTCAATGCAGTCTTTTATGAATAGGGATGACCCGCCTCTTGCCTTTCCCGATGGATGATGAGCGTGGTAGTCGCGGTAACCTTTTAGTTCCACGCGCGATTCTGTCGCCAGGTGAGTTTCAGAAATTAAACATATGTCAATTACTTTTTCCTGCATGAAAATATTTAGTTCACCAAGCCTTTTCTGTAGCCCGTTGGCATTCCACGCAAGTATATTGAGCTTCTTTGCCATAATTAGTTGCAGAAATTGGCTTCGAACTTAAGAAGCCGTTCGACTATTACCTTATTTATTTTAGTCTGTTCTTCTAGTCTCTCGAGAATTACTGAGAACACATTTGAGGCAGGATTCGGTGACGTAGAGTTAGTCATATTTACTCGCGCCGCTATTTGCGCGTAAGTTTTTCCACTTTCCACTTGCGCATTGTTATTTTTGACGTTGTTGTTATTGGTGATTTTAGCGTTTGTCACCATTACCTTCTTTAAAGGCTTTGTAGTAGGACCGCTTTTGTTATTTCTCATTCTATTTGTCCCTGCGTTTTTCAAAGGCTTCGGTTTTGATTGATCTCGTAGCTTTTGCAACTCCTTCGCGACTTCGCAGCCTCGATAATTAGCTGGATGTTTTCCCTTGCAGTTAATGCATATCGCTGGGGACTCTTTCGCGGCATTGCACTCTCGAGTCAGATGTTTGCCAGCGCATTTTACACAGCGAGGTTCCTTCCGGTAGTCGAAAGTTAGCCTAAAGGGGGGAAGACCGTGTCTTGGGGTCGTCCTCTCGCTTTCAGCATTGCGCTGTTTTTGCGCAAGTATATTAACTGCGTCGGTTATCTTAAAGTCTTTATTTTTAAGGTCATTTACGATGTTTTCTTTAAGGCAAGAGGGATGCAATCCTCTGGATACGACGCGTATGGGTCTTTCCGTTTTATTTTCGTACGTATGCCATTGAATCTTCTCGGCATTTAATTTTTGCGAAAGCGAACGATAGTTGTCTGGATTAAGGACATTAATAGTCCATGTATCATTATTACGAGATCTTACTTTATAATCGGTTGAGCACGGTGATTTCAGGATTTTGTGTAACTTGTTGTAGTCCGAGATTCCAAAAACGTTTATTGGCGGCGGCGGTCTTTGTTTGGGTTGCTTTGTTGCCTTATCGACCTCAGCAGTGTTAAAGCTGGCTTGCTTCTTTGTTTGTTCGATATCAGGCGGGGAAGTAGCTTAGCGCTTCTTACCTGGCTTTTTTTTAAGTATCCAGTCCGTTTCGCGGACTAGCTCTTCTTCGTCCGTGTGAAAACTCGAGTTTTCGGGGCGGTCAAGTAGCGAAACAGACTCAGAATCAGATTTAAATTGCAGCTTAATGGCATCTAGTTGCTTTTTTAGTTCGGCACAGAGCAATTCCATATTTTGGAGTCTGGCGCGGAGATCAGAATTTTCGCGTTGGAGATTTTGTAGCTTAATCGGTGTAATGCTATTGCCCTGAGCTACCGACTGTGCTTGGTCTTTGCTTTTGCATGATTTTCCTAGCGATCCGCGTGCTGGAGATTTTGTGACCCTTGAGCATTTTTTAAAGAGGTCCTGGTTTATATTTGTATTATTTTGGAGTTTATTTGAACTCATTTTAGTTCCCACGAGTAGCGGAGAAAGGGTAGTCCGTCTGTCCAGAGATCCGCATTAGACAGATAAGGCTGGCTGGTCCGGAGGTCGCCAAGTATCCGGATGCTCCGTTAGAGATTGAGCTACTGGGCCCCCAACCTTGTCGATTCTGGCACGGGTCGCTTAACACTTTAATCCGGCCCAGTGGATTTTAGTCGCCTCTTACGACAGGCATGCCTTACCTCGGGTATATTCTAACCCCTAACCCGAAGGGGAGGTGTTGAGTTGAGTGTTGAGTGACAACTTAAAGTGTGAATTAGTGTCATGTGTGTTTGTGGATCGCGATGGCTGGTGCATTTGATGAATGGGTTCGGTGTGTATGTGTGTGGTTATAGCCGGTGGAATAGTTGCATTTAATGTTACAATACGTGAATATGTGATTGAATTTGTGTTAAGTATAATTTAGTGTGGAGTGTATGAAACTTGTGGGTTCTAGGTGGAATGAATGTGTATTTGTCTATTTTGTTGAAGAGTTTAATTCTATTGCGTAGATGGGTGAATGAGATATAAGAAAAGAGAAAATTGCATGAGATTGGGAATTAATTTTTTGTTATTGTTTATAATTTTAAGGTTTTAACTTTAAATGAAATATTGATTTAAGCTGTGAATTAGCGGGTATGTAAGCGGGTATTTTTGCTATTATTTGAGATGCAGAAATTTGAATGTTTAATTATTTATGGGCTATCTTTTTGTTGTGGATTTCGTTAATTTGGTGTTATTGATGTAATGGATTTCTAATATGTGGACATGAGTTCAGCTGTGAGATATGTTGCATGACATATCATTCTCTGCTGTGATGTTGATTGAGATATTATTTTCTGTTGTGATGTTGATTGAGATATTTGTCTTTGGATTTTGAATTTTGTTCCTCATTTATTGGGTCCATAACTTAATTCGTGCGGTTTGCTAAGAGATGGCGTAACTTGTATTATTCCATTGGAACATGCGTTGGAAAGCTACTGTCATTGTACGTCATTTCAGTATATGTCATTCATTTGAAGCGTAAACAACAATAATTTTTTTTCACTCAAATATGTCGAACTTTGTGCCTGAAAAAGTGTTTTTGCGGGGAGTTCTTCTTCATTACTTTAATATGAAGAAAACTGCTGCCGAAAGTCATTGTATTTTGGTGGAAGTTTATGGTGAACATGCGCTAGCTGAGCGAACGTGCCAAAAGTGGTTTGCACGATTTAAAAGTGGTGATTTTGGCTTGGAAGACGATGAACGTCCTGGGCAGCCAAAAAAGTTTGAAGATGAAGAACTGGAAGCATTACTCTATGAAGATTGTTGCCAAACACAAGAAGAGCTCGCAGAATCTTTGGGTGTCACTCAAGCAGCCATTTCAAAACGTTTAAAAGCAGCTGGATATATTCAAAAGCAAAGAAATTGGGTTCCACATGAACTCAAGCCGAGAGACGTCGAAAGGCGGTTTTGCATGTCCGAAATGCTGCTGGAACGCCACAAAAGGAAGTCATTTTTGCATCGAATTGTTACTCGTGATGAAAAATGGATCCATTACGATAACCCTAAGTGCAAAAAATCATATGTGAAACCCAGCCAACCAGCCAAATCAACGGAAAAGCCGAATATCCATGGCGCGAAGGTAATGCTCTGTATTTGGTGGGATCAGATGGGTGTGCTGTATTATGAGCTGCTAAAACCGGGTGAAACCATCAATGGACAACGCTACCGAACATAATTAATCAGTTCGAAGAGAGCAGTGGCCGAAAAACGCCCGGAATATGCGACCAGACACGAGGCAATAATTTTCCATCATGACAACACTCGGCCCCACGTTGCTATTCCGGTTAAGAACTATTTGGAAAACAGTGGATGAGAAGTCTTACCCCACCCGCCTTATAGCCCAGACCTTGCCTCTTCTGACTACCATTTGTTCCGGTCGATGCAGAAGGCCCTCACTGAAATACGGTTCACATCAGAGCAGAATATCAAAAATTGGCTTGATTCATTCTTGGCTGCCAAGCCGGCGAAGTTCTTTTGGGATGGGATCCACAAATTGCCAGAAAGATGGGAAAAAGTCATAGCTTCAGATGGGCAATACTTTGAATAATACTATTGTACACGTTTTTCTTAAATAAACGTTCAAATTTTGAAAAAAAACCGCACGAAATAAATTATATACCCAATAACAAGTTTCGTTTTCTTGAATATTTTCAGCTAGTAGTGAAAGCAGCGACGAAAACTCATTAGAGTTGTTGAAATTTTGGACAATTAATTTCGTGGACCAGGGATTCACGAACATATGGTATGTACATACATTTAGCAACAGTTGGTGGGCGGCTACAGCTGGGAAATTGTAATTTTGTCAAGTGGACTGTATTTCATGGTGCGTGTGTAAGATTCATCTTGTTATTTGTATATACATATTTTTGAATACATATGTATACCAGATTTTTTATTTTTATTTATTATTCGTTTTTTATTATATTAAATACATACCTATGTGATTTGTTTTTTAGTTTAAGTATTATATTGTATCGGTTTTTTCGTGTTGCGTGCATTTTTTTTATTTTGCATTATACTATAGAGTATTGTGTGTTGGTCTCGTTACATGGTAGTGGACATATCTTCGTTATTGGCCTTTTGAATTCTCCGGTTTCAGTTTTTAGCTTCACTACTCGGATTAGTTGATCAGCTCCTGGGTAGATCTCCGTAATACGAGCTAAAAGCCATTTCGATGGTGGAAGCCGTTCGTCTTTTAGCAGGACTAAGTCTTCAACGTTGGGTTCATTCTCCGTTTTCAACCACTTTGGGCGATTTTGAAGACGAGTTAAATACTCACGGCTCCATTCCTTCCAAAACGATTGTAGTGAGGCTTGTAATCTTTTCCATCGGTCGATGTATCCGATTTTTTTCCCTGCTAGGTCTGCTTCTGGTACAACGTTGCATGAAATCCCGATCAAAAAGCTGAGCTCCGAGAAGGTTAACGCTTCGTTCCGGGCAATTCGTTTCAAATGGAATTTGACCGATTTCACTCCTGCTTCCCATAGTCCCCCGAAGTGAGGAGAAGCAGGAGGATTGAAATTCCATTTAGTTCCTAATTTGCTAATTGAATCGGCGATCTCATTGTAGTTGTGCTGGGCAGACTTAAGCATTTTCAGTAGTTCCGTATTGGCTCCCTTGAAATTACTACCGCAGTCGCTATACAGGTTGGAACAAATTCCACGTCGTGCTGTGAATCGCCTGAATGCCGCAAGGAATTCCTGGGTGGTCATGTCTGTTACGGCCTCGAGGTGAATGGCTTTTGTTGCTAAGCAAATAAATATTGTAAAATATTCCTTCAGCATTTTCGATCCTCTTCCCTTCCAGGCTTTAATTTCCATAGGTCCAGCATAGTCAACACCTGTATGCGTAAGTGGCCTCGATATGGTTACCCTTGGAGTTGGTAGATTTCCCATTAGCTGTTGCATGGGCTTGGGCTTGAAGCGAAAGCATATAGTGCATTGGTAGATGTGTTTTTTCAACATTCTCTTTGCATTAAAAATCCAAAATTGATTTCGCAGGTATGCGGTCATTTGTTGTAGGCCACCATGAAGCGTTTGCACATGTGCATTGTCGACGATGAGTCTCGTGAAGTGGTGGTCTGGTTTTAAAATCATGGGGTGCATTTGGTCATAAGTCAGAGCAGAATTCTTTAATCTGCCTCCTATTCTTGTGATTTGTTCTCCGTCAATAAAAAGGTTGAGAGTTTTGTACACCAACCAAGGTTGAGTTATTTTTACGCAACTCATTGAAGAGATCAGGAAACATTTCCTGCTGTACCATTCGTACAGCTGTGCGCAAGCTTGAATTGATTTCACTTGGTGACAAAATTGATTTTAATCTTAAGTTTTCTGTTTTCCGAATGTTGTTGGTGAATCTTTTCACATAAGCCAAAATTCGTAAACAGTTTGTGAGTATCGAGTGAGTTTGGATTAATTTCGAAATGTAATTTTCATCATTTATAGCGAGAAGAGTTTTGATTTCTCTTTTCTCTTCTTCTGAGTCGAGTTCCGTGGGCTGTGTTGGAATGGAAAATTCCCATCGTTCCTGAAGAAAGACTGGTCCCTTCCACCAGAGTGCGTTATTTTTAAGTATTGAGGTCAATACCCCACGCGATACAAGATCCGCTGGATTGAGTTTGGTGGGGATGTGTTGCCAAATGCTGACATTCGTCAGTCTTTGAATTTCAGCTACTCGATTTGCGATAAACGTTTTCCATCGAGTTGGTGGTGCAGATATCCAACAGAGGGTGATTGTGGAGTCAGTCCACGCATATGCTTTGATGTTTTGCACTGGGAGCACAGATAGGGTGTAGCTCAGAAGCTTTGCCAGGACTACTGCACCACAAAGCTCCATTCTTGGCAATGAAACCGTATTGAGTGGCGCTACTCTAGTTTTGGGGATGAGTAAATGTGTGTGTGTGATGTTGTTGCAGTCCAAAACTCGGAGATAGACCACCTCCATATGCTTTGATGGATGCGTCACTAAATCCGTTGAGTTCCAACCGCTTATTCTGTCCTTGTGTGTTTACCCACCTGGGAATCTGGATGTCTTCAATCATGGCCAATTCTTGTTGAAGAGACGACCACTCTCGACGTACTTCCACCGGAATTGCCACAATTGCTGCACGATAATTTTCGCTTTAACAATGCAAGGCGAAATTAATCCTAGGGGTTCAAAGAGACGCGCGATCGTTGATAGGATGGTCCGTTTTGAAACTATTTCCTCGACGGCGAGCTTCTGAAATGAAAACATATCTGAACTAGTATGCCAATTGATTCCCAACGTTTTCGTGTGTTGTGTTGTTAAAAGCTGAGCGACACACGGGTATCCCGGTCTTCTTTCGGTATTAAATCCAGGAACTGTTGACTGTTGCTCATCCATTTCCTGAGATGAAAGCCAGCTGAAAGAAATAGGTTCGAAATTTGTTCAAATTTTTCTTTAGCTGTTTGGATGGAATCTGCACCAGACACGAGATCATCATTGTACATATCTTTCTGTATCATTTGGGCTGCTAGTGGATATGTGTCCTTTTCGTCATCAGCGAGCTTCTTCAGCGTACGATTTGCCAGATATGGAGCAGGAGATGTGCCAAACATTAAGACCTTTACCTTGAAAAGTTTGATTGGAGTTGTTGGATCCTCTCGCCAATATAAGGGTTGGTAGTATGCATCCTCTGGATGAATCTGGATCCGGCGATACATCTTCTAGATGTCTGCTGTAAAGGTAATTTTGTTTGTTCTCCATCTTAAAACAATTGATATAAAATCCGTCTGTGTTTTAGGTCCCGTCATCAGATGATCGTTTAAGGAACTGCTCTCCGCAGTTTTGAATGCAGTGTTGGAGACCACTCGCAGCTTAGTGGTTGTGCTAGATTCCTTGAAGATGGCATGATGTGGCACAACATAATGGAAAGGCGATTTAAGTGTGGTATCCTGGGTGATGTTCACTTCCTCCATCTGATTGAGTTGTAAGTATTCCCGCATATATTTTTTGTAGTCCTTGTAAAGTGTTGGGTTGGTAAGCAGTCTGTATACAATGCTTTTACTGTATATTCTGACTTAATAGACAACGGTTCTGTGCCGTGACTATTGGTGGTATTTCCAGTACAAACTAGAACACCAGAATTGAGATAAGTTGGCAGCCTTCCAAGCAGACTCACTTGGAAAATTAAAGGTCTTGGTTAACTGTCGAATTATATCTGCTTCTTCAATGTTTATTGGGCGATATTTATACAAGAAATTTGCTTACTCTAACAACAATACAAAAATATACAATACGACGAATTTGCATACTTTAGTATAATTCTTAGCTTACTCAAATATTATTAATTAATATGACATACAAAAAATAATAAGTGCGAATGTGCAATTTTGCTTATTTTGCAAAAACAATTGTTTACGTAGGGTGCAAGTTAAGTTTTGTGCAAGTATAGTGCAAACATGAATGTAAGTGAACGGAAGTACTCGTATGTACAAAAAAAATAAAGAAAATACAGGTGTTATGTTGCATCCACGTTTGGGTTGAACTCAGTTCAATATCAGGCAAGTGGGTGATCCGATTCAATGTCGGGCAACTGGCAATTGGATGCCGGCGCACTGTGAATACTGACCATACTCAACACAGTCTTTTTTCCTGCCTATAGAACATACTTAGGCCATTCTTTTGAGTTGAAATGAGTGCTGGACGCTGACCTCCTTTGAAAGTGAGTGCAACTTCAAAACGCCCTCCCGGAAACCGCTTGACATTTTGTAAAAAATGTTCCTCGCAAGCATTTTCTTCTTCAGTTAGGGCCTTTTCGAATGGTGATTCCTAAATTTCCTTAACTGTGTGTCTATGTCGGAAAATTGGGTGAACACCTGAATTGAGGGTGGTGTTTCGAGGGGAACTTTACCTAATACTACCCAGTCAAACTGACTTTTTTGGGCGATCGGTGCAATTAACTCTGCTCCTCTTATGATATCAGCTAAAACCGCCTCGCAAAATATTTCATTTCACAACAGCAAGTCGATACTGGAGGGTTGGTTAAAGGTAGGGTCCGCTAATTTCAGACCTTGTAGGTGTGTCCATCTACTTGGGTACACCTCCCGACTCGGCAAAAACCCTGTTAAGGTTTTATAAACGTAACCTCGTGTCGAAGTTCTAAATTCTGAATATTTAGAACCCAGGTTGAGTTCAACAAAGTTTTGACAGGAACCATTTTTAACTTGTCCTAAAACTTGGACATCAAAGAATGCTCTATGTTTGTTCAACCTTAAAAGTTGTACCACTGATTCGGTGATAAAAGTTGCTTGCGATCCCGGATCAAGCAAAGCTCGCAAGCTAATATAGTCGCCATTCGTAGACTTTACCTTAACGATAGCTGTTGCCAATAAAATTTGAGTGTTGGTATGGTCGTGAGTGTGGAAACAGTTTGCCGATGACTGTTGTTCATGAGAGGGATGATAAGAAGATGCATTTGGGTTGATTTGGGTGGATATGTGATGTGTTTGATATTGATATTTATTCTGTGTGTTTGGGTTTTAGGGTGTAAATATTTTGTTATTATTATTTGTGTACATATGAGTGGATAGGTGCGACGATAGCTGAGCAGGGGGTATTGGTTAGTGTTGTGTATTTGATTAGAGTGAGATAATGTTTGCTGTGTGTTGTAATTGGGTGGTAACTGATTAGAAGGGAAGGCTGATTGTTGGTGAGGCTTATACAGATTTGAATTATTGTTGGTGTCAAAGTGAAGCATGGAATTGGCAGGATTTGTTGCTTGGACAACTATTCGTTTTGTGGCTATAGGCCAAACAATTAAAACAATTACCTAATTGTTTAACAACACGCTGCCTGGTTCTTACATCCATATTTGAAAATTTGTAACAAGCTCATAATGAATGAATCGCTTCGTGGCAAACCTTGCAACTGAAATTTTCCTCTGCCACCGTATTGGCATGGAAGACGTTCTTGTGAAACCTTTTTTGTGTTGGGTACTTTGCGTTTTGTTGCTGATCCACTATCTCTAATGTTCGGAATTTTGTTTCTAGAAACTCCGAAAATTCTTTGAAAGTAGGAATTTTCTTGTTTGTCCCAAGAGAAGACTCCCACGATGACTGAGTCGATTTCGGAAGTTTCTTTAACAGCAAAAAAATGATAATTACATCCCAATGCTGCACTGGCAAGTCGAGATTCTTCAACGAATGTAAAATTTTCGTCGAGTTATCCAAAAGTTCACGAATTCCGATGGCAGATTCCTCACGGACGACTGGCAAATCATAAAACAACTTCAATTCCTGATTCACTAAAATCCGTTTGAAATCATAACGGGATTTTAAAAGTTCCCACACTTGGTCGTAACTAACATCGTCCACATTAACGTGATCAAGTAATGTAGCAGCACTTTCTTTACAGCATGATTTTAAATAATGTAATGTTTCTATTTTAGATAAGAATGTGTTGCTATGTATGAGTGAAACAAATTGATCGTGGAATGATCGCCAGTTCTCATATTCACCTGTAAATGAAGGCGGATGGATTTTCGGGAGGTGAACCTCATGGGACCTCTTAGACTCTGACGGATGTGAACACGCTTCAAGGTTTGTTTGAATGGATGTTTCAAGTTTTTGCAGCTTATCTAAAAGTTGTGACTTGTATAGAACTCGCTCGTGAGGCGCACGAGAGCAGACTCATTTCAATGAAATATCTTTTGCTTCATGTGTCAGGCATATTACTTTGTAACTCATACAAGTTATATAATCAGTCCTCGTGCACTCGCCGAAACGCACGAGAATTTTTCTTTACAGGGAAAATAAGTAGCTTAGCAAAGCGCTTAAATTGTTTCGTCATAATTGGAAATTTTATTTGTTATATGTTTTTGTATGCTTAAAAAATAAATATTAATATGGTAATTTAAAAATAAAGATGAAGTGATATTTTTTAATTTTTAAATCTTTTGAATTGGTGGTTCAGCGCACGAGCTCAAATAAGATAAAGCCGCCACTGCATGCACCAGCTCATCTGTAAGATATAGTCAGAGGAAACTCGGCCTGAAGCATGGGATCTCAGCACCGTTTGTCTGGTACAAGGAAAAGGAGAGTCTTTGAACTTCCCCAATGATGGACGAATAAGTCTCCAAATGTATTGGAGACTATTTATTACCTCATTTTGCGCATAAGATCTTTTCTGTCATGTTAAGTGAATGTCTGAAACCATTCATGAACAATCAGGCATCAGGGCAGTTTCAGGCCAGGAAAGTCCAGTGTCGATCAAATATTCGCACTTCCGCGAATGTTGGAATAGATCTGGGATTTTCAGCTGAATACTCACCATCTATTTCTTGACTTCAAAGCGTGCATGATGAGCTATACAACGCCATGTCTAGTTTTGACATTCCCGCCAAACTCGTTCGACTCTGGAGAATTTTCACATCAAAATCAGTAATGAATTAACCGAGACCTGCAAGTTAAGAAATATTTTAAACAAAGCATCGCTGACATTAATGTGGTTGGAACGTAGCCAGCCGTCAATGAAGGGGAGACCGCATCTAGAGGGGCTCACGAACGTGAAAAGCACCTCAACCAAATTGGATGGCAACACTGAAAGTAGCTGGCGAGAGAGATCGTGCTAGCTGGAGATGCTTGAAGGCTGAGAACCAAGTTCACTGCGGCCTACGGCGGCACGTAAGTCAGTAGCTAACCTTTCTCCTCCACCACCTACTCGCATATGGGACCATCAGTTCCAGTACCGCTTTTCTACTGAACGTCCTATTTCGAAATGCTAACTTACTTCAATCCTGGGTGTAAATAGGTCTGAATCAACTGCTCCCTTTATTTAGCTCCATTTTGCCATAATTGCCTCCAGTTGCGCATACAAATTTGGTTTTCCATTTAAACACCATATCTAATGCGAGATGTCCCTCCACCTAGCCGTTCCTTCGTTAAAAGCTGTTAACGGGATTGGAACTCTTGTAGTTTGCCGTCCTCTCTTGTCAATAACATATGTTTATGTTACGTTGTTTAATCCTCATTTACCACTTAAATTATCCTCGCCGATTTAATGGGAACAAGCGCTTTAGCCACAGCGTGGTGATTCATTTTCGTGGAGGTATCCTCAGCGTTATCTAACAATGGAACAAACCTTATTGGCCTATGAATTTTACACAATTTGTTCAAGTAAGAAGTAATTCGGCAGAGAATTACTCTGCACGAGCAGTCTTATTACGTACGCAAGTTGCTGTTATCCTCTATATGTAATGCTTCATTCTGCCTAACAGTGGAATCTTGGTTGTATTCGTCAACTATCTCCAGCACAGAAATGCTTTCTGTTGAGCATCGGACAGGCATTTGCACTTCCATACTCGATTGAAAGTTTGGAGGATAACGTCCACGAACGTATAACTTCGGATATTTTTGCAAATAGTCCATAGAAGTCGGAGGCCCTACTGTGTTTCAGCACCTGAATTAATGTGCTCCGCTAGCGGAAAACACAACATCTTTGTTAAGTAGATCATTTTATCTTTTTAATAAATACTTACCAACTTCTGGAATTGATTGTAACTGGATTAAATTAAAATCCAACATTCTTGTAGAAAAGACTAAGGCCAGGTTCGTATCGTTCTTAGACAAATACTGGCCGTAGTTCCTGTGTAGGCTCTTTTGTTATTTGGCAGGAGTTTATTTTCCTCCCTTCTTTCTTTGCTTTCTGTCGTTTCGAGGGGCTGTAGTTCTTAACTAGTCCGCGAAAGATATTTTTTTTTAATAATTTTCAACATCTTTGCTACTGGGGGTGATAATATTTCCATAAACCTGTTTTTTTTTATTTTTATTTTTTTTTAAGCCTTGAGCAGTGCCTACGCTGGCAATCGACACATATAAAGCACTCCCCTAATTTCTACCGCTTGGTGATATCATTAGTGGATGGGATGTTTCTCAACTGACAATTGTTTTCCTCATGTCTTTGAGCTATCACATTTTTCTAATATATTCGGAATATATCTTTGAAATACTCGTATACCATCATTATTTAGACTATCTCATTTCTAAATACGAGTAGTGTGTGAGAATTTTGATTTCAACAACATAAAAATCAATTAAACGGTCATAGTTGTCTTTTATTTGATTGATGTTTGAAAAGAATTTCGAGAATATGACCAGCTCGACAACTTTTTTTCAAAAGTTATACTCTCGCTCCAACTATTGACACTTTTATGGATAAATCTGCCTGAACATCGTCAAAATCAATCCCAATATTTACTCCCATGTCATCAGTAATTGGAAGTCCGGTCCGGGAAATCACCCTCTCGTCAAATTCTGAATTTTATAAATCGATGTTAGCGTTCCTGTATAACACATCTAAATTACATATCATACCACATCTTGCCACTAGTATAATACAATACATACTCGTATATGTATATATTGAAACAAATTTTTATTTCATACTTGAAGAAATAAGGTCAGATCGTGCCATCAACGCATAAGCCAGCTATATTGCAGTATTTAGCGTAAACATGAATGTTAATTTAATGATGGTTAGATGAATTGCTTACTTAGATGGACAATTATGCGCATTAAAATATGGATGAGAACTATTTAAGTTTGTGGAAAAATGCGAATTTTGGGAATATACAGGGTGTCCCCTAATTCGTTGACGATAATTTGGGAAATGATTCCTGGGCATATTCTAAGAAAAAAATCGTTTTACAGTAAGGGTCTATCTTCAACGTTGACATCATTTATCGAGGATTTAAGAAAACGCTTACGTTGGTGTACCCTGACCCATGTTAACGGAAATTGCTCTGCTAGCACTAATGGTAAAAACTTCGTGTAGGACTTTATTTTTAGAAGAAATACAAGCCCTTATAATGGCGTTTAAGGGCCGTTGAGTCTTTAGATATCCAATTCCTAAGCCTGTTCCATTTTCATGACCCATGCTAATTTTCGACTTCGAGGCTACCTTTCTCCAAAAATTGCCTAATTAACAAAATGTTTAACTATTTTTTTCTTATGAAAGTAACAATAATAAGAAAAAGCATCAATGCGTTTGCATGAAATACCAGCGCGAGGTGTGTGTCCTTCAATAATTTCCAAATATTCAAAAGAAAAATATCATATGCAATTCCCAAATTTGACAATTTCCCCATTATTTTTAGTTCATTTATGTTCTTTCTTTTATTGTATTTGTTTTGTTTAAAACTCGCCCCAACTCGTACAGTAAATGTCTTCACCACTTACACTTCTTTCTTTCAATGGGCTTCCTTTTATAGTGTAGTGTGTCCTTTAATTATTTCCATTGCCATCCTGTCCACTGAATATCATAGCATTTAGTCTTTTGCTTCATATATTTAAAAAGTCTGAAGCTTTTTTTTCATTTTTCTGGTTTCACGATGATGTGATCTTTTCTAATCTAACATTTGTTAGATTTTTAGCTCGTTTAGCTGTGCTCAAAATACTCGATTCGTAGATCTGCAATACTATTGCAAAACAACTGGCTATTCTCAATATGTTCCCGTTTTCGCAGCCATGTTCAATAATAGAATCACTGCTGCATCTTCAACGAAAGTGTTGTAATTATAATTTCCACATATTATCTCGTGATAATCTAATACTTCGAAACCAAGTCACCAGCTTTGAGACGTTAAGAAAGTCTGAACCTCTATTTTAAAGATCAAATGACCACATGAGGCGGGTAGCTTGGGCTAAAAAACTCCACAAAATGTACTCAAAATCTAAAGCTTTCGCGAGTTAGTAGTCAGTCTCACTATTCGCAAGCCATTGTTAGGCTAGTTATGAATACTTTCTTCATAGTTGTTAACATTGTTTCAGCTCGATATAAGGTATTACTACCAGCAAATTTGGTGCCATCAATGATGGAATTCACAGTCCTAACATATAACTGTGACTGGCCTACCTCCCAGTGGTGGTCCCCTATAACAGCATGAGCAAATCCCTACTAATCTGCTATGCCGGTAGCATAATACTGGCCTATGCGGTTATAGAGCTCACAACCCTCTACGGAGGAGATAAAAAAAAATGTGAAGAACCATCTAATAGCCTCGGATTATAACGTATCTACTGTTGACGACTTTAGCAGGCGGTTAAAAACGACGACCTTCGGAACATTAGCAGAGGCACGTTTCCTCCTCTCAACATACACAGGGGACATGGCGGTCTCCGGATCATCAAACGCTAAATCAAATTGATCGTTTTTCGGGCAGCCAACATTTACTCGGATCACCACCTTGTTATAATCAAGATGCGAATACTTCACAACAAGAATAACTACTGTGAGAAGACATAATGTAGAAAAGCTGTAATCGCAAGAGACCGCCAGAATCTTCGCCGAACCCGTATTCCGAAATCTCTCAACAACTCTTATGCCGCTAGCATCAAGTACCGAAGACCAGTGGCAACGCTGCCAACGTGCCATCAGTGACGCCGCAGCTGATGTGCTGGGTTTCACCACCAAGAAATCCCTGGTTTGATGAAGAATGCCTGCAACCACATACAGCTAAACTGATCCGTTCGTGAGCTCTACGAGCAGAGGAGATGGGAAGAACATCGCTTTCTCCAGAAAAAAAAAATGAGCATGAGAAACGCACGATCGAAAATATTGAGAGTTTGTTCTTTAGAAACAACATAGGGAAGTTTCGCCAACATGTAAAATCAACGTTTCAAGGCAACAAGACCCTGCAGAATCTGTAGAGATAATGAAGGAAACCTTGTAGTAACGTCATAGTTGGTGCTGAGAATATGGAAAAACTTCTGCGGAGTGTATTGTATATCGGCGACGAGGCCCATTAGGAGGAATAAACCATTCAATTTGGACGATGATAGCCAAAACTTTCGTACACCGCACCTAAACGAAGTAAGGATATCCATATCTAAGCTTAAAACCAATAAAGCTGCTGGATCTGGTGATATACCTCAAAGCCGCTGGAAATGACTTTGTGGAAAGCACCCACCAACACATTTCTCAGATCTGGTTAGAAAAGTGTATGCCTGATGAATTGAGCCTCAGCATCGTTCGCTCGATTCACAAAAAAAGACCCCCTCAATTGCAATTGCAATGGCAATAGCGACAAGGAGACCGCTGTCATGTGATTTCTTTAACATCATACTTGAACGAATTGTGGAGAACCCACAAGCGAACACGGGAGCACAATCTTTCAAAAGTCTGTGTAACTACTAGCGTATGCCGATGATATAGACCTTATTCGCGCAACTCAGCGAGCTGTTATCGCTGCGTTCTCTTGTATTGAAACGAAAGCTGCCAAAATTGGTTTATTGGTAAATGGAACCAAAATCAAGTTTATGCTGTCAATAAGAGGGGACACACAATTAGGCAGAACATCACAATTTTGAGGTAGTAAAAGATTTTGTCTACCTTGGTTGGCAATCAATTCTGCCAACAACAACGCGGTAGAAATAGAACGACGAGCCATTCTTGCCAATTGCTCTTTCCTTGTTCTAAGAAGGCAATTAATTAGCAATTCTTTTTCACCTCTACCCGTTGCACCATTACCATTCTACCACCACTCCCTCCACCTTCCACCTAACGACAGTTTCCATTTACACCTATACGTAACTAACAGGCAAAATTTGAAAAAAAAGAAAAAAATTCATAAGCAAAAATTTCTCACTATTGATGTTGTATGCTGATGAAGTAAACTTGCACAAATTGTGTTTGTTAGAGCAGAATGCAAAGCTCAAAAATTATTTGACAGTTCTTAGCAGTAACAGCAGCAGGAATAGTAGATGAACGTTGTGTTCCTCGCTTTAACGAGTCACAATTTTCGCTGAAAACCAGTTCGGATGAAATGGAACCAATTTAAACTTCACTTGCTGTCAATTTAGGTTTAATTACATTTGATTCTCTTCCATTTTTCAAAGTTCGCAACCTTCGTTTTGACTTTATAAAAGAACAAACCTTCAAAAGCACTCAACCAATCTACGAGTATAGTATATGGAAGCATAACGACAAATAGTCATAAAACATAAACTCAAAGGGATTTTATTACGTCTGTATAGGACGAGTTGAAACGTGATCCCAACCAGAAGCTAACATTTTTATGCAGTAGCAACAAACTAACGCGAACGGTTTTTATTCCTTTTTCCTATGGTAAATAGTCCTGGAAAATTTGCAGTTGCAGGCTCTTTTGGGATGCTGTTACCTCTCGTTTTTTATGCATTTTATGAGATTCGTGAAAAGCAGCCGAGTGCAGTTCACCCACACAAGTCTAAACACAAGTCAAAGATGATTGCAACGAAGTTGCAGGAAATGTAGAACAATGCTTGCAGTCAGGGTAGAAATGTGACAAAGGAATTGAGCAACTACTAAAAGTTGCAAATGTTTTTTACACATTTTTCTTGTTATTGCTTCTATTGTATTTTGAGATTGCCATAACGCTGGTGTTAGAACTTTAATGAAAGATAACTTGCTGGAATGATCTAAATGGAACTCTTTATCAAAGGAAAGTGTACCATTTCAATGGCAGTACGAGTAAACAAGTCGGAATTAACATGTGGTTTAATTACTCGTAATTGGGAATCTATCCGATCTCACAGTCAACGTTTCCTGTCTAGGCGGGGTATAGTGTTTTGCTCTGTTAACAAATGCCACAGATTCATTACACAAAGCTTCTGCTTTTTGAAATGCTGCTAATATTTCAAATTCTGACAACTTGCACTGCTGTACAATTCCGAAATTCATCAAAATATTCCGGATAAATTAATAAACATATTTACCTTGAGAATGTCACTGTCACTCAAATGGGTCGGTAAGGATGTAAATGTGGGAACAACCTTTACATTCGAAATATGTTTCTGCTTTTCCCCTGTTCTGAATCTGCTCTTGTCCTGTTGGGAGGTAGATGATGGCTTTTTGGAAATAAAACTCAATACGGTTTATTAAATACATGTATACGAGTATGTCAGTATGTACATATATATATATATTCGTAAACTGCGTATTTGCTAAATATTAAAATAAGATGTTACGAGTTTAAGAGCACTTGAGGGTAAATAAGGATGGAGAAGGAACATCATTGTAGAACAAAAGTCGGTGATGAGAATTTGGAAACATTGCAGACTGTTAAACATTGATGATGAACAATATCCCACCATCAGGCAGAATGATGGCGGGACGAAGGCATGGAATATTTTCTTCCATCCGACCAAGATAAAGTCAGGATAGGCATTTCCAAGATTAAGTCAATTAAATCTGTAGGAACCGCTGGCTTAACTACTGAGCTATTTAGAGCAGCAAGTGATGATTGACATTAACCCATTTACAAGATCTGGTTCGATCAAAACTATACTCGTCAAGTGGACCTTTTTTTGTTTCTCCGATCCTAAAGATGGAAGATATCTTGAACTGCGCCAACTAAAGGGGAACAAGTCACCTCGCATATAAAATCCTGTCTGCTGTATTATGTACGTAAACGCCTAAGACCCTTCTATATATACTGACTGGCCCCTATCAGTGTGGAAACCGAGACCATCGGAAAAGGACTCAAACAAAGCGATGCATTGTCATGTGGGTTTTTCAACATCGTTCTTGAAAGAAATGAGCGAAACCCAAAAACCAACTTCAGAAGCACAACCTTTCAAAAGTCTATTCAGATGTAGACATTGACATAATGGGAAAAACACAGCGAGCTGTCAGTGGAAGACATCAGCTAACTTTTTGCGAGCAAATGGAGACGGCGGCAAAAGGCCACGCTTGTAAGAGGGTCATGTTAGCTGATACCTTGGTCAACGCCGGACTGTAGCCCCCCCTAAGTAGGTAAGAGTGTAAATTAAAAAAAAAAAAAAACAATTCTGTTTCCTGGGAAACAGCTTTTAGGTCTTTATCATTCTCCTTATTATTAGTGGAAGTATCAAATCCATTAAATATTAACTCAAAGATATGGTTTTCATGAGGCTCATGTGGAAGTTTCCGTTCACTTCAATCGAAATTGAGCACTCACTCAAACGAACAACTACTCTATCGTATTTTTCCTAATACAATTTTCAGTCCTTCGTAGAAAGATGAGTAAACGTTTCAGTGATAAATTATCTACAATACCAACACCTGTTATACAATATCGTATACGTTTAGCTTATTGAGCACAGCGAAAATCGATTTCGTACTTTCGCAGCAATAGGAGTTCTGGTATCAGACGCATGTCTATAAGACCAGAATCAAATAACAATCGACATATATAGTCATCGAAACTCTTGTAACTGTTTTACCAAAGAAAGATGGCTTTGAGAGTGCAGCCCATGATATGAATCTGCTCTAGATTTATCAGAGCATCTAGATCAGAGCTAGGAGGGTTAGCGAAAGCCTTCGTGCTGCCGAGGCATACCGTTCTTTAGACTCTGGTAAAAGCAGCAGTGACGTATTCTCATGCGAACATGTCCTACAAAAATACTTGGGATTTAATTAGCCTTTTCATAACCGAGCAGATTCATAGGCCCACTTTCGGTAACCCATGTCTTGCCGAAAGCGCTTTAACATTGCCAGAAGACCGATTTACATATTGACCGCAGTTAGGATCCGCAATCATGATCTTATTCGTTGACATCGCTCTTATTCACAAAACTAGTGATTTGTCTACGCCGAATTGTCTGGCCTTCATACGAGTATTTTGAAGCGTTGGTAGGCATGTTACATCTTAGACACAGAATGGAGAATGGGGCTCGCCCATTCCCTAAATATTCTTCAACATGAAAAAAATCAGATTTAATGGTCTGTGGCTCTTGGCAAGCGCGTAGTCATCTTTTCTGATTTTTAGAATAAAAGCTATTCCTGCTGTTCGCCAGGATTTCAGTATGTATGCCATTGGGGCCAGGCGACTTGAAGCCATTAAAAGAAGCAGCAGCGTGTTTGATGTCATCATCCGTAACCACTTCCGATGATAGATATTAGCTACGGCGTGTGGTATTACTAAACTGTAGGAGCTGACGTGGGTCTCAAGAATACGACGGAGAGTCCCCGCTTTCGCGGACTAATCTCCCGTACCTGTTGGGTAGCGTTATATTGATTATCTGCTCTCTTACTTTCGTAACAAATATTGAAATGTTGGTTGAGAGCCAATAATAAGTCTGATTGCGTGTAAACTTGAATTTGTTACTGCCACAACGGTTAATCTACGCACTGGCGTTATAGCAGCGTATTATAAGTCCGTACTGCCTGCGATTGTAGCAGTAGTATCTTGTCATAATGAAAATAAGTTAAGGCGACCACGAATTACCATTCAGTAACAAAATCTTGGTTGCTAAATTACCCAAGTTTAGATGGTGGGTTGTCTTTCTTTCCGAACGCTCGTCGTATACGTTTTCCCGCATCCATGATGCCTGTTTGGGTAGATTCTGTATTCAACATGAAGTCTACAATATAAAAACCCCTTATTCCAGTTTCCGCAAAACTTTTAAAGCATCTCGAACAAGAACGGAATTTACAATGAAAACGAGCGTTAAAGGTGCACCTTCTGCAAAAATTTGTTACTCTTAAGTACAAATTACTCTCGCAGTTTGGTCTATAAAAGTAGGAACGCATGGTTTTCTGTATACTTCGAATAGTGTGAGTTAGAAACTCTAGTATAGACAAGGATTTTGAAGTTTTTACGACTTAAATATCATGACCTCTGAGCACACAGATATACATATATAAGGCTATTAATCTTGAAAAGAGTCTACTTTTATGTCGGTGGAATGCGTTGTCAATCTGTTGATAGCGAGGTATCGCATTGTCAATTGCTTATTTTACGGTCTCGCCCATTTGTTTAAGGTACCTCCCAATCTTCACGTACTACAGATTCCTGTTTCATGGTGGTTAGAGCGAGTTCGAGTTGAATACGCAAGTTAAATGCTCTAGAGAAGTATTCGTATGTTCAACGTAACCTACAGTAATTATAATAATATGTGTGAAGAAACTCCTCCAGCTCAAAAATTTCGTTTGGAACTATTATTTCGGTACTAAAACCGCATACTTAAATATGCGTAAATGTTGGTTCGTGTCTAACTGTTGTATACAAGTGTTGAACAACAGTAGATCCAGGTACGTGCCGTGTCTGGGAAACGACGGACTATCGGTCGATGCATAACACTGTGGTGGCCCCAGCAATTGTATAGTAGGTTCCCTCTAGTGCTTGGTGTATTATTTCCTCACTCTCTGTGTTCAGCGTTTAAATCTCCGCTGATTATAAGAAGAGTCCTCCTACTCACTATTCACTCTTTTCAATCGTTAGCCTTGTCTTATGATAATTGGAACACCACTTCCTTGTATGTAATTGGGCCGGTTCCTTCTCACTATATTGTATCGTTTATTCCTCATAAAACTTAGCTTCGTTAAAAAAAAGCACGTCACGGGCTTAGGATGATTTAAGAAAGCTAGATAAACCATCCCACAATGGCTCTATGTACGACATCGTAATCGCAAGTTCCTTACTGGTTAATGACACAGCCTGATGACAGAGGTTTCAGGAGTTAGGTTTGCGGTTCGTAAAAACGACAATTCAGATATTCGGTCTTAGCACAACTGTAACCCGTATCTTTCAGCGCTTTTATTTAATTAATAAGAATTCGCTGCTTATAATAGCGCTATGATCGGCGAAGAGAAAAAAATCTTCCGGACTGGTTATTGTGCTGCTGGAATAAATCTTACACGATGTTGCAAACAGCAAATTTTTTACACTGCCTTGGTGTATAAGTTTGACTTCCAATTCTCCGATATTCGTCTCGGGTACGATGTGAGATCGTAGCACCATCACTAAAGGATTTCTAGAACTTTTTGGAATACTTTTCCATGATTAAGATATGCAGATGCTTTTATGATTCTCGATGTTTCCCCATCATTATCCGTAAAGTTTGAATTTCATTATATGTCGACCTGACCCACAAGGACTATATGTGCACAAATTAACAATCCGTAGAAGACTACAGAACTCGAATTTTCCACAAAGAGTCGAAAGCAAAATTCCACTGTTAAGAGCTAATAACTTACGGTTCTGCAAAGAGTTTGGAACGGACCTAAGGGAGTGAAAAAATGGCATAATATCTTTTGGGGCGAAGAGGCGAAAATAAATTTATTCTCCTCGGATTCTGGACGTAACATTAGGCGACCAAAAGGAAACGACTACCACCCTCGCTATGCAAAGAAAACCGTCAAACACGGAAGGGGACATATCGGGTTCTACCACATGTAATGTCCGATTTTATTTTTCCATAAATTTATATTCAACCAAAATAAGATCCGCTGGCAGCTGTGACATTCTTCCAACGTGATACAAGGCCAAATATTCCTTTTTCGTAGAAGTGCTGACTTTTTGAGGCAATGGAATCTTCAAAGTCTTCTATGGCCTCTGCTCAGTTGCGGAAGACCTTCTGTCGGCAAAATGAATCCAGATTGCGGGATAGATAGTAATCCGTTGAGGAAATATCAGGAGATATGGATGCGGAAGAATTTTAAATCCCAACCAGAGTCGCAAGTATCAGTCGTTCATTGACCTCCGCAGAGAGGAGAGGTATTTCGTGTGAGGCTTTACAAGTGTTAAAAGTGAATTAGTTTACTTTTAAGTAATAAATCTTAGAAGTGTTCGGTGGCCAAAGTGGTAGAGACTCGGTCAACAAATCTCGGGGTTGTGGGTTCGCTTCCCAACCTCTGATAAAGTTTTTTTTTTTTTTTTTTTTTTTTTTTTTTTTTTTTTTTTTTTTTTTTTTTTTTTTTTTTATTATATTAGTGTTAATAAGAAAGTGATAAAGCAAAGTTCGATGAGTGGAACTAAGCGGTCCGCTATCCCAGTAGCGGGGTCAGCAGATGGCATGATGTCGTCTGATGATCAAACCGTTAAGCCAGTCCACTTAAAGACAACAACAACAACAACAATAACAGACACTGGCACAAAGAGGAGGAGGAAGTTGGAGCCGACTCCGAATATCATTACGCGCGCGCATTCAGCTTCGCTGGAAATGCTGCATGGAAGAGTGCGGGGGAGGGCTGCGAGGATAGCAGCAAGCGCAGCAGACAACAGCTTTGCATCCCTCGCTGCATCGGAGTCAGATGACGAAGAGGAGGAGGTCGAGGCTCTGCACAGTAGCATTAAGCAGCTACAACAAAAAGTGCTAGCCATAAAAGCAAAGCAAGCGGCAAGGAGGGAGATGGAGAAGAAGCAACTACTCCAGAGAGCTCAGGGACAACCAAACATAAATGTGGAGCTCCCACAACAACAACAACAACAACAACAACAACAACAACAACAACAACAACAACAGAAACAACCAATGCAAAAACATAAACAACAAAAAGTACAAAAGAATATGCTGCAACAACAACAGCAGCAACATCAACAGCAACAACAACAACAACAACAGCATCAACAACAACATAAGCAAAAGCAACAGCAGCAGAGACAACAACAACAGCAAGAGCAGAAAGCCACCAAACAAAAAGTGCCACCAATCAACACATTTAAATTGGAGTTAAAGGACACTATCGAGCTATGTAAGTCGGCCATAGGCTGTAATTTTTTTATTAAAAGACTAAGTGAAGATAGGCATGCGATCCACTGTAACACAGTGGAGCGCTACCACAAAATCAAAAGTTTACTGAAGGATTCAACGACGGAGTTCTTCTCCTACACCCCTAAGGGTGAAAAGCTGCAAACAATGCTGCTGAGGGGATTAGAGCCGTCGACTGATTCGGAGGAGCTCCTTGCACTGCTGAAAGAGAAGGAGTGCGAAGGGCTTAAATTCGTAGGGGTTAAGCCGTTTGTCACGGCTAGAGCTAAAAGGGAGAAGCGGAAACTACCGTTCTTCCTGGTTCAGCTAAGTCCCAACAGCAAACTGGATGGTCTAAGGAGTATCAAAGTCCTAGACTACCAGGTTGTACACTGGGAAAAATTAAAGAGGAGCGAAAACATTTTACAATGTGTTCGCTGCCAAAGGTTCGGGCACGCCGCGTCGAACTGCGAAATGCAGCCTCGATGTGTGAAGTGTGGAAAGGACCACAAGTCAGAGGAATGCGCTCTAGGTAAGGACGGAGCGTCGGAAAAAAGCCAACTCTCTTGTGCTTTATGTAGGAACACGGGACACACCGCAAATTATCGGGGTTGTCCCAAATTCCAATACATCAAAAGAGTAAATCTGGCTCGGCAGCAGAAAGTGGAAGTTAAACGTCCACTCGTGCAGGCTCAAACACCAGCCGTTACTCCCCAAGTTACCTACGCCCAAATGGCGGCAGGTAGGGGAACTACGGTACAACAAGCAAAGGTAGCTTCTCAGGCCCCAGCGCCTAGAGCACCTGAACCTGTACCTGACATGCTGGCTATCTTGCTCTCTATTCAGGGGCAGGTGGCTCAGCTTCAGCGTCAAATACAGGAACAGGCTAAGCGGGTAGATCAAATATACGCGCTGCTGCCGGGCCTAACGCACCTCCAGTCGTAATGGGTACGTACATGGCGGAGCAAACCCTGAAGGTCCTTGCAGTGAATGTTAATTCACTGATTAGGTGCGAACGAAGAGCCGCACTGTTTAAGTTGCTTAAAGACCAAGCCCCTGATGTGCTTTTGGTTAGCGAAACTAAGCTTACCAAAAGACACAAAATGAGGCACAGAAGATATAAAATATTACTGAGAAACCGACACAACTCCATTCAAGGAGGAGGTGTTCCGATCTTTGTTAGAAAAGGACTGCATTTCAAAAGAATATACTGTCGTGTAGTACGCAGGTTCCAGGTGCTGGAAGCATGCATCATGTACATCGCTCTCCGTAGTGGAAAGCGGTTATACATGGTGTCTGTTTATGCATCTAAGGCTACTCAATCCACTTTATTCATCTCAGAGCTCGAGACACTGTTTCGATTCCTGAGGCTGGAATTGGAGGAGAACTTTTTTATTATCGGCGGAGATTTTAACGCCAAACATAGTGATTGGGGAAATAATACACCAAATACTAGAGGGAATCTACTATTCAATTGGTGGAGTCAGCACAGTGTGATGTATAGACTCGGCCTCAAAGCTACAGATAGACCGTCGTTTCCCAGACACGGGTCCTATCTGGATCTCCTGCTGTTCGATTCACGAATACAACTGACGTGCACTAACCAACAAACTACAAACTGTCTACGCACTTTCGTGTATGACAGTGACCATTGCGGTCTCAGCACCGAAATAACTGTTCCCAACGAAATTGCGGAATTGGATGAGTTTGTGCAAAGGCATTCTTACAATTACAGTAGAGTGCGTTGGACACACTTCACCAGAACACTGACTAGAGCACTCTCCTCGAATTCGCTCTACCCACCGTCCAACAGAAATCTGTCAAACGAGGAGATTGACAGGTATCTTAGACTAATGGACGAGACAATTAAACGAACAATGGACAAAACGATACCTCGGTATCAACACACTGACGACGAAGACTTATTCCGCAATGCCACTATTGACGCACTGCACCGACAAAAAAGTAGGCTGCTTTCAAGACTAAAAACCTTGTACAGACAGTTCACTGACAGACATAACCCGGAGATCATGACATTGAAGTCGTCGATTAAAAACCTCCAAACATTAATAAAGGAAAATTACAGAAACTCTGTAAGTTTGTATTGGAACAACAAAATTCGGACTGTAAACACCAGCAACCCGAATATGTTCCCGCAAATAAATAAAATATTTCGGAGAAATAATCAGAACGACCTTCCATGTCTTAGAATCACCCGAACGACGAACAACGAACAAATACTTGTAGCAGCAGGCATTGATCCAAATGAGGCAGTTGATGATGACAACTTCTTTGTGACCGAGGATCCGCAGGAGAAGGTAGAGGCTATAGGAGCGACTTTCCAGGAAGTGTACAAGGCGAATGACATCATTGGCCCGAACCATGACCTGGAGAGTCGAGTCCTTGTGCACAATTTCTGCCTTCGAAATGAAATTGTGAATTGGCGATTCGAGAACTCGGGTTTCACCCAGTTCAGTGACGAGAATATGGCAAATAATGTCATCACCAACGAAAGGGTATTACCACCGTTCATTTCGAAGGAAGAGCTCCAAACGATCTTCGAATCGCTTAGAAGTAAGAAATCAGTGGGAACCGATGAAATACCGAACATTGTGCTTCGACATCTCCCACTAGAAGCGGTAATCATTTATACCACCCTGTTTAATAATGCAATGAATAATGCACATTATCCAGCGCATTGGAAAACAGCGGTGGTACATCCCATTCCCAAAAGGAATAAAGATATTTCCAATCCGGCGAATCTCCGCTCGATTAGTCTTCTTCCAAACATCAGTAAGGTTTTCGAGAAGGTGATCAATAGAGTCCTGACTAAGTGGATTGAGGACAAACATATAGTTCCGGATAATCAATTCGGGTTCAAGGCGGGGCATGATATCATTCATGCTACGTCTAAACTGGTTTCTGATATCCAGTGGAACAAAGGCAAGAAACAGTGCACTGGTGCCTGCCTGATTGACTTGGAAAAGGCCTTCGACACCGTATGGTTAGAGGGACTCTTCTTCAAGCTGGACAGGTTGGGCATTAGTAAACCACTGCTGTATATTCTCTTTGATATGCTCTCCAGTAGACAGTTCATCGTGAAGAATGGCGATGTGACTTCTGCTGGAACATTTAACATTAAAAACGGTCTGCAACAAGGTGCGGTAAATTCGCCGATCCTATTCAACATTTACACAAGTGATCTGATAGGTTCACTTCACCATGCCATAGCGTACGCAGACGACTTAATTGCGTACAGATCAGGTCCAAAGATTGAGGTCATTAATACACTTTTGCAACGTGACTTCGACAAAATTAAGCGATATTGCGATGACTGGAAGTTGAAAATCAACTTTCAGAAGTCGGAAACCATTCTGTTTAGGACGCCTTTGTCTGGGGCCTCTAGGGATACCAGAAAGAATTGGCGAAAGTTCTCTATCGTCGGACAACATGGACAGCCACTTGCTTGTCGAAATGTAGTCAGATACCTTGGGATCTGGCTAGATCAATATCTGTATTTTAACAAACATATAGATGTTGCTCTGGCCAGAGCCAGAGGTGCTTTTGCCCTTACAAAGAGACTGTTTTATAACAGCCAACTCGATGCGAGGGTGAAGGTGATCTGCTACATGGCCCTTATCCGGCCTATGCTTGTATTTGAATGTCCCGTGTGGTTCAACGTGAGAGCAAGTTTATTGGAAAAGATTCGGGTGTTTGAGAGGGCTTGCCTTAGGGCTTGTCTTCGCTTATACAGAACACCAGAGTCTGAGTACATAAAATTCTATCGCAATGAGGTCTTGTACAATAGGGCGAACCTAATAAGAGTGGACAATTTTGTTATTAAGTTGACTCGAAGGCACATTGCAAGAGCAATGACATCGTCGAATAACCTGATCTCTGGGGCTTACTACCCTAATTATATGTATCATGAGAGAGTTCGCTTTGACGGCTATGTTCCTCCAGAAGCGTTCCTCTACCTTGATAGCAAAGGTCTGATCCAGGACAGATTGGCTGTGCCGCTAATCTTCCACGTTGCTCGAACAGCTGCGGACAGGCGACTCAACTACGACAGAGACGTCGCACACGGCAGTGCGGAGCGTCTCCGGTTCAGTAGGGCGGTAGGGAGTCGCGACATGAGAGATGTTGCTCGTCAGCACCAGCAATTTTGGTGGCTTGTTGAAGAAGAGGATGCGTCGTCGTCGAATTCCTTCAGCAATTGATAGCTTCTTGCGAAGCAAAGTGGGTCAGCCTAAATTTTTTTTTTTTTGGTTTAGCGTTGGCCGGCTTACATAGTTTTAGGTAGAATTAAGTTAGATTTAAGCGAAAAAAAAAAAAAAAATTATATATATATATATATATGTATATATGTATGTACATGTATTTATATATTACGTATATATATATAATGTATATATATTATGTATGTATATATTATGTATGTATATATTATGTATTAGATGTAAGTAGGTTAAGTAAATTAAGATTTATTATTAGGTAGTTTGTAAGTTTTAGTTTTAAGTTTTATAATAAGTTAAAAAAATATAAGTCATGATACTAAGTTTTTCTTAAAAAATGTTTTCTTAGTTCTAATTATAATAAATAGACATAGTATAAACATGTAATGTAAGATACGTCGAAAGACATAATTTAAGTATTAGGTTTAACTTAGAGTGCCCGCATGGGGCCAGTAAGTTAGAATAAGATTATTTTAAGTTAATTAAGCTAATTTTTAAGCGTTTTTTTGTATAGCATTTAAGTGTAAATTAAGTAATATAAATAAAAATGCATAAAAACAGAGTCGCAAGTAACGGTGCAACAGTTTTTGCACCGTGACTTGCGAGGTATGGGGTCTAACATTGTAATCCAAAAGGATCGGACCGTGCGTATTGATCAACGCAGGTTGCTTTCCAGTCACTTTTGGCATGCAATATGTCGATTTTCTAACAATATTTGATAGCGTTTATCGTTTCTCCTGGTTGAATAAATAAAAAGTGGGTGAAGATTGGGCTTGGGGGTTTTGGTTTTTTATCTGCCTCCCACCACTTCCTAGATCTTTTCCGATTATCATAGAGTATCCACTTTTCATTACCAGTTACTATCCGGTGAAAAAACTGTTCGGTTTGGTTTCTTAATGTTAGCGATGCGTAGATTTCCAGGCGCCGTAATTTTTGGGAGCCGTTCAATTCATGGAGTACCCACTTATCGAGTTTCTTTACCTTTCCTATGAGAGAAAGGTGCCGAATTATTATCATTAGGGATACTCCCATGCTTTGTGCAATCTCCCACTCGATTTCGTTGGGTCCGCAACCACCGGTGCTCTTAAAACATCGTCGTCAAATAACGTGGTTCATTTTCAAGTCTGAAATCTCCCGAACGGAACTTTCCAAACCAACGCCGTATAGCGCGTTCGTTTACCGCTACATCCTCAAATGCTCCATTAATGTTTTTCGTTGCCAATGATGCATTATGTCCCATTTTAAATTCGTGAAGGAAGAGGGTTCGAATTTGAACTGTCGACAGCACTGTAAATAATTTCTAGAAAAAAAAACGCACTCGTACCACTTTATTTTATAAAAAAAGGAAAATTTAACGTTCTGGCACAGATGTTCACTCGAGAACTTCTTATTTCCGACTGAGCGAAAATCGGACATTTAATGTGGTACAACCCAATATCTGGTATTAGGCTGTTCTCGATGGTATGGTATCGGACCTATATTTCGTCTCAATAACATCATGACAAAATATGGATATAGGGAAATTTTGGAAAATGTCATTCTTTCATTTGCCGAGGAAACCATGTCCCCCCGATGGCAATTTTTGAACGACAACCATTCGAAACATTACGAAACTTTTGGTTTCGTAATCAAAAGTTTCTGCCATCCCATGGCCTAGTCAATCCCCATATCTCAATCCCATTGAGAACTTGTGGGATGAACTAATGAAAAAAACTAAGGTTTTGCATTAAAAGTACATTTTCTTAGTCTTATCATGTAAACAAATTAAATAATTACAATAAATTAAGTTGTGTTACGTCAAAAGACATAGAATAAATGTTAGGTTTATATTAGAACATCCAAAAAGGCCAGCAAGTTATAATAAAATTGTCTAAGTTAGTTAATTTAATTTTTAAGCACTTTTAGTATAACCTTTAAGAATACCGAGTTTTTGTAAAACAAGAATAAAATAAAATAAAAATGGATTTAAAATGAAAAATGCTCAAAATTGGTAGACTCAATGCCACGATGAATCCAAAAAGCTTTGAATAATAAACGAAAACACTCATGTTAGTAACTAGTAAGGAAAAAGATAAACTGTATTTTAAAAAAAAATTATTGTTAAAAACCGTAATTATTGAAGTTTTAGGAGGACAAACCTATTTTCTTGGCCAAGCACAAGCGTTAATATCGACAGTTTTCGCGACTTAATTTTATAGTTTTACGACATTAAATTTCCCAAAATAATTAAAGTATTTTAATTGTGTTAACTCCGTCATACAGCAGAGGCAGTGACTGAGTGCATGTAACAACTGTTGGTGCACTGTCTCATATTGTTGTAAGGGCATAACACCTACAACAATTTGATCCGGTAAACCAACGTCAGAGCTTTCACGTTGCAGTCTTGCTTAGCATCGTCGGTGTTTGTGTCTTTTGTGTTTGTTAATTTGTAATGACTCGGGAATTTAGAGTGGACATACCAAATATACGCGGCCTAAAAAGTAATCACTTTTCTGCGTATGTCACCGTCTTCAAATTTAGACCAGCTGTTTTGGCACTTAATGAAACACAGGTAGATCCCCGCCCACACCTCTCACATCACTCTGATCCGAAGCTTCCTGGCTACGAACTAGTGCTACTATTCTTTTCCCATCGCGTTCTCGCCATTTACGAGCGTAGGGATATAGCTTACCAAATTCCACCACAATGTAGCCCTTTTTCCAATCCGTTATGGTGGTTAAAATTCCATCTCCGTAAGCAAATTATCCACTACTGCTTTATATACAGAAGCCCCAAACTCGACAGCAACTCGACCTTTAACGAGTTTGATGCGCTGTCTAACTCCATTCAAAGTATCCCTGTATCCCCATACTGAAATGGTTATTACGGGCAATTTCAGTATACAATTCTGGTTGGCTTCGATATTCTGGACAAACAACACCCGAAGGACGGTATGTTGAGATCTTCGCTGCGGAGAACAACTTAACGCAGCTTATAAATGAGCCCACGTGGCTATCAGACGTTGATAGTTATACCGCCAATACCCTGGACTTGTTTTTAAACTCTCACCCTGATAGGTACTGCGTTGATGTGCTCTCCCCTCTAGGCTCGTCGGACCATTGTGTCATATTAGCTAAATTCTCGTAGACCCACCACACAGTTAGAGAAAAAATTCCTAAAATAACCGTATGGCAATACGAGAGTTAGTTTTAATTGCATTTTATTTTCTAAATCATTAACTCTTACATACTAACAGAAAATGCTTAAATGCTAGCTTAAAATTACTTAACAAACTTATACTAACTTACTGGCCCCACACAGGCACTCTAAGCTACTCTAAATTCTTATCTATGTCTTTCGACTTTGTTTACATTTTCTTGAAACATATGTCTTGTATACTTAAGGCTAAGAAAAAAATTGTTAACAAAAACTTAGCATATGGACTTAATTTTCTATAAAACTTAATATCTAACTTAAAATAAACCTTAGTCTACCTAACCTACTTACACAATATACACACATAGATATTATACATACATACACAATTATATACATACATTAGTATATACCTTTGTATATACTAATATATGTATATATTTCTTAAATGCTAACCTAAACCTATGCAAGCTGGCCATCGCTATTTACAGAGCAAATAGATTGGTCAGCTCTGCCTCATTAGTGAGGCTGGTCCGTAATTGACGGAAACGACGATGAAACATCTTCTCCATCATTCAACCACCAGAAATGCTGGTGCTGCCGAACGACATCCCTCTTATCGCGATTCCCCACCGCCCTACTGAACCTGAGACGATCCACACTGCCGTCTGCGACGTCTCTGTTGTAGTTGAGTCGCCTGTCCCCAGCTTTCCGAGCGACATGGAAGATTAACGGGACCGCTGATCTATCCTGGATCAACCCTATCTGATCTAGGTAGAGGAATGCTTCCGGTGGAACGAAGCCGTCAGAGCGCACTCTCTCGTGGTAAAGGTAGTTGGGGTAGTAAGCCCCAGATATCAGGTTATTCGTCGAGGTCATTGCTCTTGCAATGTGCCTTCGAGTCAGCTTAATTACGAAGTTGTCCACTCGTATTAGGTTCGCCCTGTTGTAAAGGACCTCATTACGATAGAATTTTTTGTACTCCGACTCTGGTGTTCTGTACAAGCGAAGGCAAGCCCTAAGGCAAGCCCTCTCAAACACCCGAATCTTTTCCATTAAGCTTGCTCGTACATTGAACCACACGGGGCACCCGAATACCAGCATGGGCCTGATAAGGGCCATATAGCAGATTACCTTTACCCTCGCATCGAGTTGGCTGCTATAAAACAGTCTCTTTGTAAGAGCAAAAGCGCCTTTAGCTCTGGCCAGAGCAGCATCTACATTTTTGTCAAAATACAGAAACTGATCTAGCCAGATCCCAAGGTATCTGACTACATTTCGACAGGCAAGAGGCTGTCCGTGTTGTCCAATGATCGAGAACTTTCGCCAATTTTTTCTGGTATCCCTAGAGGCTCCAGACAACGGCGTCCTAAAGAGAATGGTTTCCGACTTCTGAAAGTTGATTTTCAACTTCCAGTCATCGCAAAATCGTCTTATCTTATCGAAGTCACGCTGCAAGAGAGTATTAATGACCTCGATTTTTGGACCTGTTCTGTACGCTATCAAATCGTCTGCGTACGCAATAGTATGGGGAAGTGAACTTATCAAGTCGCTTGTATAAATGTTGAATAGGATCGGCGAATTGACCGCGCCTTGCTGAAGACCATTTTTAATTTGAAATATTCCAACAGAAGTCACATCGCCATTTTTCACGATGAACTGTCTGTTGGTTAGCATATTATAAAGAATGTACAAGAGTGGTTTACTGATCCCCAGCCTAGTCAGCTTATAGAAAAGACCCTCTAACCATACGGTATCGAAGGCCTTCTCCAAGTCAACAAGGCAGGCACCAGTACATTGGTTTTTGCCTTTATTCCATTGGATATCGGACACCAGTTTAGACGCGGCATGTGAGATATCATGTCCCGCCTTAAAACCGAATTGATTATCCGGAACTATATGTTTGTCCTCAACCCACCTAGACAGAGCTCTATTGATTACTTTTTCAAACACCTTACTGATATTCGGAAGGAGACTTATCGAACGGAGATTCGCCGGATTGGATATATCCTTTCCCTTTTTGGGGATAGGTTGAACCACCGCCGTTTTCCAATGCGCTGGATAATGTGCATTATTCATTGCATTATTAAACAGGGTGGTGTAAATGTCCACCGCTTCTAGAGGAAGATGTCGAAGCACGATGTTCGGAATACCATCGGTCCCCACTGATTTCTTAGCCCTGATTGTGTCGAAGATCTCATGGAGCTCTTCCTTCGAAATGAACGGGGGTAGGTCACCCTCTCTGGTAATGACATTGTTTGCCATATTTTCGTCGCTGAACGGGGTGAAACCAGAGCCCTCGGATCGCCAGTTCCCTACTTCATTTCGAATGTAGAGGTCGTGCACCAAGACGCGACTGTCCAGGTCATAATTAGGGCCAATGGTATCAGTGGCCTTGTATATTTCCTGGAAAGTCGCCCCTATGGCCTCAACCTTCTCCTGTGGATCCTCGATCACAAAGAAGTCGTCATCATCAGCGGCCTCATTTGGATCAATACCTGCTATTGTCAGTAACCGTTCGTTGTCTGTTGTCCGGGCTATTTTAAGACACTGAAGGTCGTTTTGATTTTTTCTCCGAAATAGTTTGTTTATTTGAGGGAACATATTCGGGTTGCTGGTGTTTACAGCCCGAACCCTACTGTTCCAATATGAACTTACAGAAATTCTGTAATTCTCTTTTATTAACGTTTGAATATTTTTAATCGACGCCTTCAGTGTCCTAATCTCCGGGTCTTGTCTGTCAGTAAACTGTCTGTACAAGTTTTTGAGTCTTGTCAGAAGTCTACTTTTCTGTCGGTGCAGTGCGTCAATAGTAGGATTGCGGAACAGGTCTTCGTTAGTCGTAGGTCGATATCGCGATATTGTAGCGTCCATAGTTTGTTTAATTGTCTCGTCCATTTGTTTTAGGTAATTGTCGATCTCCACGTTTGACAAATTCCTATTGGACGGTGGGTTGAGCGTGTTCGAGGCGAGAGCTCTTGTCAAAGTTGCGGAGAAGCGTGTCCATCGAGTCTTGCTGTAGTTGTAAGAATATCTTTGGACAAACTCCTCCAATTCCGCAATTTCGTTGGGAACTGTAATTTCGGTGCTAAAACCGCAATGGTCACTGTCATACACGAATGTGCGCAGACAGTTTAGCGTTTGTAAATTCGTACCTGTCAGTCGTATACGTTCGTCGTACAGCAGTAGGTCCAAATAAGACCCGCCTCTGGGAAACGACGGGTTATCCGTCGCTTTAAGACCGAGTCTGTACATCACATCGTGCTGCCCCCACCAATCAAGTAGTAGGTTCCCTCTAGTATTTGGCAAATTATTTCCCCACTCTCTGTGTTTAGCGTTGAAATCCCCGCCGATTATAAAATAATTCTCCCCCGATTCCAGCCTCAGAAGTCGAAAAAGCGTGTCGAGCTCTGTAATGAATAAAGTGGATTGTGAAGCCTCAGGTGCATAAACAGAGGCCAAGTACAGCCGCTTTCCACTGCGGAGCGGGATGTAAATGACGACTGCCTCCAACACCCGGAACCTACGCAACACTCCCTTGTACACTCTGTGAAATTTTATACCTTGTTTAATGAAGATCGCAACACCGCCTCCACGTTTGGATCCGGGCCGGTTTCTTCTTCTAACAATATAATTGTTGTACTCCAGTTTGTGCTTATCGGTTAGCTTGGTTTCGCTAGCGAAAAGCACATCAGGAGTTTGGTCTTGTAGCAATTTAAACATCGCGGCTCTTCGTTCGATCCTAATCAGTGAATTAACATTCACAGCAAGGACCTTCAAAGTTTGCTCCACCATGTGCGTACCCATTACGACATGTGTTGCGTTAGGCCCGGCAGCAGCGCGTAGATCTGGTCCACCCGCTTGGCCTGTTCTTGCACCTGTTTTTGCAGCTGAGCCATCTGCCCTTGGATTGCGAGCAAGATGGCCAGCATGTTAGGTGCAGCTTCCGTTGTTCTCGGCATTGGCGCCGGAGAAGCAACAGTCGCTTGCTGTACCGTAGCACCCCTACCTGCCGCCATTTGGGCGTAGGAAATTTGGGACGTGACGGCTGGTGTTTGAAACCTCCCAGGTGAACGTTTGACCTCCACCTTCTGCTGCCGAGCCAGTTTTGCTTTTTTAATGTCCGCGAACTTAGGACAACCCCGATAGTTTGCGGTGTGTCCCACGTTCCCACATAACACGCACGAGAGCTGCGTCCTATCGGATGCTCCGTCCCTACCCAGAGCACACTCCTCGGAACTGTGGTTCTTTGCGCACTTCACGCATCGAGGCTGCATTTGGCAGTTCGACGCGGCGTGCCCGAACCTCTGGCAGCGAACGCATTGTATAACGCCTTCGCTCCTTTTTAATTTTTCCCAGTGAACCACCTGGTAGTCTAGAACATTGATACTCCTTAGACTATCCAGACGGCTTTCGGGACTGAGCTGCACCAGGAAGAACGGCAGACTCCGTTTCTCCCGCCTGGCTCTAGCTGTGGTAAATGGCTTTACCCCCACAAACTTGAGTCCTTCGCACTCCTTCTCTTTGAGCAGTGCCAGGATCTCGTCAGGATCAGAAGACGGTTCCAACCCCTTCAGCAGCATCGATTGCCGCTTTTCACACTTCGGTGTGAATGAGTAGTGCTCCGTCGTCGTTTCCTTTAGGAGCTCTTTGACTTTCGCATAGCCCTCCACTGTATTACAGTGGATGGCATGGCGGTCATTCCCCAATCTCTTAATGTTAAAATTTTGACCAATGACCAGCTTACACAGGTCCTTGGTAGCATTTACCTCTAGTTTATAGGTGTTGATGGGAGGCACCTTCTCCTTCTTCTTCTGATGTTGCTGTTGTTGTTGTTGTTGCTTCTGCTGCTGTTGTTGTTGTTGTTGTTGTTGTTGTTGCTGCTGCTGCTGTTTTTTCAGCTGCTGTGGTTTCAGTTGTTGTTGTTGTTTTTGCAGCTGTTGCTGTTTCTGCTGCTGCTGTTGTTTCTGCTGCTGCTGTTTTGTTTGCTGCAGTTGTTGTTTCTGCTGCTGCTGGTTTTGTTGTTGCTGCAGTTGTTGTTTCTGCTCTTGTTGCTTTTTTTGTTGGGAGCTTTCTACTTCTAATTGCTCCTTCTGCCTGCGTGCAGTCTGTTTTTGCCTAATAGCAAGCATTTTTTCTTTCAGCATTTGTATGCTGCTGCTAATGTCTTTTATTTGTTCATCCTCATCTTCAGACTCAGATGCTGCTAGAGAGGCAAAGTTGTTGTTGCCCCCCTCATAGTGGACCTCATCAGAGATGTACATCAACGCATCATCTGGTTGTTGTTTGGTTTGTTGTGTTGTGGTTGCTGTATCAGTTATTAAAGCAGCACTTATTTTTATTTTTGCTAGATTAGGAGTGGCTTTCAAGCTCCTCCTTCTTTTGATGGCTTTCGCCACAGCACCGGCAACAGTATTGTTGCCTTTTGCAACTCCCGCTATGCGACGAGCGGAACGCTCCACACCATCCATCACGTGATTTCCACTTTTTAGTTTTGCTTTATTTATTTAAAAATAAACACAAAAAAAAAAAAAAAAAAAAAAAAAAAAAAAAAAAAAAAAAAAAAAACAAGAAGTCTCCAGGTTTGGCCTGGGATCGAACTCGTATCCCAAGATTTGTTTGATCGACGCCGCTAACCGCTTGGCTACCGATTCAACAACGAAATTGCAATTAATATATTTACAATGAAAACTCACTCACTATTTTACTTTAAGAAAAGCCGAAACACTTCTATTCACTGTGAAGATCTGCGAACGACTGATGGCAATACGAGAAAGCCAATTGGAGTGGACATAACACCTTCTTTAGGAACTTTAACTGGTCGTTATGTTTCCTCGATAACGACGTGAATACCGCTGCTGATATGATCACCAACACTATTCTCCTTGAAATGAGATCCTTTTCCCCCTATCGGATTAAGAGTATCAGACCAAAAGAAAAGGCATGGTATGACTCAAGCTATAAAGAGGCTGTCAGGGTCAGAGAAATGTTTTTTCGGTCCTATGAGACCAACGGGAGAGAGGAAAACCGAAAAAAGTCCAAACGAGCCAGATTGCAAACGAAGCGCGTGAAATTTCAATATAACCAAAAACAGAGGCTAAAAATATTACAATGTCCCAAAAGTAGTAAAAGTTTTCGGTCGTTCATCAAAAAAATTAGAAATTCTGCCTCATCCTCCATCCCAACGCTCATTTACAATGACATTCTAGCTGTCGGCTCTCTGGAAAAAGCAAATCTTTTTGCTGCACACTTTGCGGCCAGCTTAACACTTCCATATTGTGTTTTATCTCCGCCAACATTTGAGTGCGTCGAATCCTTAATGGGACGAATTCACTTTCGCACTCGTGTTGTAGCAAGAGTGCTGAAAGATCTTAACATCCACAAATCCGCAGGTCCAGATGGCATATCTCCCCTTCTTCTGAAGAGGTGTTCTCTTGCGTAAGCTTTTTCATCAATCCTACCCTTTAGGACCCTTTCCGAGCAGTTTTAAAACAGCATTTATCCAGCCCGTCCCTAAAAAAGGCGAGTCTTCTTCTCTCTCCTCCTATAAACCCATTGCACTAACGCCCCTTCTTTCTAAGGTCATGGAAACGCTGATAAACCGTCAGCTCATGAAATATCTAGAAACACGAAAACTTCTTAATAACCGGCAGTACAGTTTTCGTTGCAACAGGTCCACTGGTGACTTGATGCCATGTCTCACCGAAAAGTGCAACCAAAGTCTACACTAATCAGGCGAAAGCAAGATAGTTGCACTTTATATTTCTAAGGCATTTGACAGAGTTTGGCATCAGGCTCTTTTGTCGAAAATGCGTGCATTTGGGATCGACGACTCTCTCCTTCAATGAAATAGAAACTACCTTTCGGAACGTTCAATTCAAGCTGTCTTGGATGGTTTTAAGTCTGATGGGAAGTCGACTCCTCCGGGTCCATTTCAGTGCTACTCTGCACGGGTGTAACAGCTTCTTCAGTGCGCAGTGTAATGCGTATTATCATTTAGAGTATACGTGGTGCGAAAACAATCTGTGGTTATTTGAATTAACTGCTCAGATGGACCATTATCTTGATCGTGAAATGGCGGTAGCGAGTGTGATCTTTCTTGTTTCACTATAAGCTCACTATAAGTATTGGATAGCAATTTGAGTAAACGTATTTGGAAAGACCCTTATACCGTTGTCTACTCGAATTCGTATAAAATTGAATTAATATGTTAAAAATAATTCGGAATTCACGAATTAAAATTTTTGTCCAAATGGGCTATTACACTTTAGAACTGGGATTCTTTCCTTTTCCACTTTATAATTTTATTTCAATTTCAAAAGTCTATGCAGAAACTTAAATATCACCATTTCTAATCAAGTTTATACATCAAATCGATCCTTCAACTTTTCATAATTTTGCGCAAGTTTTACAAAAAAATACCGTTGAAATGTATTATTTTTCAACAGCTATATTGTTTGAACTCCAAAGCAAACTCTGATTAGTTGTCAACGGGGGATAAGACGAGGGGCAAAAGTTACAAAAGTCGTTAATCAAAAAACAAAGAAACCACGACATGGTAAAGACACTCCTCGCTGGTCGTGCCCCTATAGGATTTTCAATTTCGTATTGCAAATTGAAAATTAATATCAGGGCATGCCTTGAATGTCCCAATGAAGTTAAGAAAACCATCTCTATAGCCTTTGAAGGATGCTTAAAGCGATTTTATAGAAATCGTGAAGGAGTCCCTTGGGGAAAATATCTCATCAAGCGATGTCATCGAAATTGAAGGAGTACCACCTTTCCATGGTTACCGCAATACCGGGTAGATACAGTTACATATGTACATACCTGTGTATACAAGTGTACGAGTATGCCATCAAACATTGAAGTCGACTATAAAAATTCAAACACTCAAATTTTGATTCTTCGGATCATTCGGGTAGTCCCCTTATATGTAATATTCAGAATTATCATCTTGTTGTGTCATTCGTGCATGACATGTGTGTATTATAATTTATAATCATGAAGATTTCCTTATTTTAGATTAGGAAACATTTAAAATGGGATATGCGAAGAAATCATATTATTTTGTGTCTTCAAGGAAATTTATGGAGGTTTTCCCGTTTTCTAGGCTAAAAATAGGTGCTGTTTGAAAGTGTTCTTCAATGGAAGAGCGAGTTGTTATTTTCATATAATGCTTATTGTTATTTGAAGTACATCATCTAAAAGTTTTTTTCTCAGAAAAGGGTATGACCATCCGATCAGCCAAGTTGATGACCTCTGGTTGTAATCGTAAAAGAAAAGTTACGGCAAAGCTGAGGACATATCTGCAATAATTAGCCTGATGGGCTATAACACGCATCGCAGAAGTTATAACAGGAAATGTAAGGAGTAATTGAATAAAGCATACGACGAACAATAAATTTTTGAATTAATCTACAAAGCCTACGTCGTCGTAGGTCTCACACCTAGGCGAAATACTACCTTGATCAAAAAGTTCCCGTATCCAGAAAATTGAAGATACCAGTTTATTCACCTAAATCTATATTGTCCCCTTTAAAGTAATCCCCATCGACTGCAAAACACTTATGCCAGGGCTTGATCCAATCCTCGAAACATGTGGTTTTTTAACTCGATTGAACAGAAAGAAGCCACAGGGAGTCAAATCAGGTAAATTCGGTGGCTGTTGGATGTATTTGTTGCACTTTTCGTCAAAAAATTACGAATAATGATGGCACTGTGCGACGATGCGTTATCATGGTGCAAAATCCACGAGTTTTCTGCCCACAATTCTGGTCTCTTTCGACGAATTGCTTCACGCAAACGTCTCATAACGCCCAAATAATACGAGTACTATTTGTTTACTGTCTAGCCTTCTGGGAAAAATCCACCGTTATAATCCATGAAAACCGTGAGCATTGCCTTCTTTTTTGACTGAAAACGACGTGGCTTTTTTGGTCTCGGCTCATCTGGTGAACGCCATTCACTTGCCTGACGTCTGGATTGCATGTCGTACTCATAAACCCACGCCACGTCTCCAGTAATGATCCTTTTGATGAATGTGGGATCGGTTTCAGCCTCGCAAATCATCTCTTTTGCAGCGTCAACACGGTCTCTTTTTTGCATGAAATTGAGGTCTTTTGGCGCCAACTTTGCTGCTACACGACGGAAGCCCAAATCATTAACCAAAATGTCTTGGACGGATCCATAGGCAATGTTTAAGTCCTCTGATATCTCTCTGATGGTTAATTTGCGGTTATTGACCAACATTTCTTTTACGAGTACTTCATCAATGTTTTCGTCGGTTTTCGACGTTGATGGTATGCAACTGCATCTTCGATTGATTCACGACCACTTTTGAACCGCACGTGCCGCTGGTAAACTACCGTTTTCTTTAGAGAATCGTTGCCGAAACACTTTTCCAATATTTCCAATGTTCGCGCACCATTAAATCCGTTTTTTACGCAAAATTCGTTGTTGCAAATTTAAATCCATTTCTAAAATTTTAAAAAATCCCCAACACACACAGAGATAGATGTACTCTTGGCTACGTAACTTTTTCAAATGTTAAGCTATAATGCTAAGATTTACAGGCAATGTCAAGAACAGGCTAACCAGCCTAGGAAAGAAAATAAAGCTCAAAGCGGAAGAATGGGAGCGCCACACGCTGGGGTCCCCTGGGAACTTTTTGATCAAGGTGGTATACCCCTTGAAATCAACAAAATCCACGAATAACACTAGTTCAACTGCTGACACCTCTACAACTTGATAAGAACAACGACGCTTGGGTATGTAGAAATGAACGTGGAACAGTCCATGTGCTCCCGATGAACAAATGGAGACAATGTAGGCCAATAAGGCAGATATAATCGCCATGGACAAGACGAAAATCATATATCATACTGTAATTATAATTATAACTCAATTGTTAAAAAAGAAAAGCTTGTTTATTTTAAATTGTACTACAGAAAAGAATTAGCATCGTTATAAAATAAAGCGCTAAAATAATTAAATAAAAAGTGTTTCATTTTTGAAAGTAATTATTATTTGAATTTTTTATTAATTTATATTTACTTAGGTGGACCAGTCGAGGCTACAAACTAACGACTATTAAAAAAAATAGTTATCTGAAGACAATAGAGCTTTGTTCTTAAGAAGAAAAGACGTTTTAAAAATAAGTGTTATTAAATAAACATCAGAAATAATGAAAAAGAAAATTTAAGTTACAACAGACAGAGTGGATTCTAATCTTGTATAATTCGGATCTAAAAGCCACCATTTTACACATGATTTTAAATGTTCCAGAAACTACAATATTAATCGTCTTACCGAGTGTGGAAGTTTATTAAAAGGACCAATTAAGGGTGACGAATGGCAGTTGTGCGAGACATCGGTAACAACATTCAATAAGTTGCTCCAGAGATTATGATCAGTTATGAATAACAAGCAAGATTTCCTGATCTCATAAAAAAAAGTTTTTTGTACTTTAAAACAAAACAGATGTTGGACAGGAGGAATATTCAAATCACGAAACAACGGACAACTTGGCTGTCGTCGGTTTTTACAACTTATCTTTGTTATATTTTTTGCAGAAATTAAATAATGTTCCACATCAATAGGAAATTTGTACCATATTGATGTGGAAAATACCGTAGTAGATAGTTCCTAGTAATTTGTTAGAACATACGTCTTTCAGGCAGAAAACGTGACAGAGATTGTTATGGAAATATTTCGTTAAAGATTCTGTATGATTTCCGAAGGTCATACTGCAATCGAAACTTAGAGTTTGACAAATAGAAAAGATAAAGCAGAAGCATAAGGGTAAATTTCCAGTTTATTTACATATATCTTCGGAATCACGAGAATGAAAGTAAATTTCGGCCATAAATTAATAAAAAAGAAAACATAATATTTGTTTCACGACTGATACTCAGGTAACCAGACCCTTCGGAAATTAAAGAACTGTCCGAACAGACTATGTCATCTACGAACACCTTTAAAATAAAGCTTCAATAAGGAATTGGCATAAATAAGGAACAGAATAGTTCCCAACAAAGACCCTTGGGGTACACTTAAATTGGAAAACTAAATTTTACTCCGGGCTTCAAATGTCTTAACTCTTTGCGACAATTTTTTTTTTATAATTGTTGTGCCGCACATAGCGCGGGCGAAAGGAAGTTAGTGAGGGAGGAAAAAAAATACCGATGTGCTTTGGCTTTAAACGTTTGCAAGTTGTAGTGACTAGGAAATAAAGAGCACGGCAGGGCATCCCATAAGCAAGTTGCACGGCTTAGGAAAGAATCACAATATTTCAGAGTATGTCAATTTTGAGAATTTCCGAACCGATTAAAATTTCTCTGAGGAAGTATCCTCTCCTTAAGGCACTCGGAGCCATGCATTTACATAAAATGTGTTCCCCAGTTTCGTTATCTTCCATGCAAAGACAAGATTCAATTACCTGAATAAAACCTACAATAAGTATTTTATGTAGGTGATATCGAAGCTGGTAGCCTCCAGTTTGAAATCCAACCAGGTTTCTAATATCATCCCTTTTGATTTGTAGAGATTCTTTAGATTTGTTGTGGAAGGGTTTAATAGATCTTTTATGCTGGCGAAACCCTGGAACATTTTTCCAATGGGATATACACATTTTGTTCTCTCAAATCTTTTTTGTTGGGCCAATTGCTGAATTCGTAATATATATGAGGCCCTCTGGCCTCACTTCCTTTTCACTTGTCAGAGCTCTTTACAATGATCCTCAGCATGCCGAAACAGTACACGACATGACCTTTTAGGTCATTGAATCATTTCATCGCACTGTCAATAATAGCAAAGACCATGTGAACGAGGTCTCTGTGTTCCACTCTTTGCAGAACTCTCCAAGTTCTATTTTTTAGACCTGAGTTCTGTGTATCCAAAGACGCGCGGATTTTCTCGCTTGCTAGGCTTGATACTTTGCGGAAAGAACCGTCTCATGATATGTGGTTTCGGAAATGAATCCTTCTCCACTAAAATCATGTTCAATCCGCATTTGTTTTTGATCTTCTGGAAATTACTCCTCAGCCATTGCACAATAGCTTCATTAGAGCAAACAAACCTAACTTTAAAGCTGTCAAAAGACGGCTTTACCGCTTCATCTCAAAGCTCAATCAAAACATTGATAACCCTCTACTTGCTCAACAATAATGGGGTTGAGATTAATGTCTTCCGGGAGATTACTATAGAGAACCTTTTCGACTGGAGCATTTCCTGTTCGGACTCTCTTAGCTTGTGACGTTGGGGAAGTGGAGTCATCGGAGCAGGTCCATTTAGCCTTTGTGCCGTTATTGTCGATTTTTGCAGTGAAAACCTCAATGCACGTTCCATAAAGTTACCTTGTTTCAAGGCTTGTTTGAACTGTCCCCTCTCCGAAGATCTAAGTCTAATACAGCCGGTAGACTTTAGTAACTCGATCTCAGAATCAATGGCTACTTTCATGCTAACAGCTGGTATACGTACCTCATCCAAAAACATGCTGATTGTATCATCGCATAAAGCGTCTGAGTCTGACATGCTCACAAGGGCACATTCCCTTCCTCGCTTCTCATATCAGCGTCAAAGTTGGCATTAACAGTCGGATCGGCAGTTTCTGCTGCAGTATACTCTCTGTGTTTCTCTAGAACTTGATGCTTTTAAAGAGGCACCAGTCTCCATAACTAATTTCTGTAGTGGATCAATTGTGATTGCCATGAGTAATCAGAATAGGAAAGTCACCTAATAGCAGAGCCCGTTTTGCTGAAAGGGGGGCTGGAATTTAACTCTTACGCAAGCTAAATTCTTAGCGATGCATCTTTCTGTGCTTGCTGTTCCACCTTGTGCAAGTACACAGAGCATACGTAGTTTGCAATATCAAAGGGAGTTCATTAGCTGTGAAATAACCAGGGTTACCCGGCGGTCTCTCCGTGGAGCCAATCATTGTAACTGCAAACATAAGATTTCTTAATGGAACTAATTATCTTTAAGAGTTTAGACCCAGTTACTGGCTCAAAAGCAACAGTATTTCTGTGCAACGGTTCTCAAAAATTACCAAAAACCGAACAAAAATCACAACTTAGCTCGACTGTTTCAGTTGATTAACTTCTATTGTAGATATTGAACCAAAGTGATAGTTGAACGCATTGGCAATGTTAAGGTCATCCGAAACTAAGTTGTCATTTACACAAATTTTCGTAAGTCGTTTGACTATCTGCCATTAATTTGTAGGTTTCTATCAGCAAAACTAAATTTATTTCGAAAATAGTTACCGCGACAGATGGGATTTTCTTTTCTGTTCTTTAGTCGGAGATGCTAGAGTGTTTCATAAACTTGATTCTAACAATGCTTTTATTTCTAACCTTGTTAAAAAGTGGTCTCGTTATCCAAGGCTTAAGTCTTTTGGTAGAATTTTTCAAAGGCACGATGAAAGTGCAATTTTCAATATGTTTGGTGTGGCAAACAATGAATCATAAATAGAATGGTAAAACATCGCTATCCAAATAACTACCATTCCAAGATTCATATGAAAAATTATTTTTTAACTTGATAAAATGAATTTTTGACACGAAACTACAATATTAAACCTTTGCTCTCTTTTTAGCAAATAATCCCATCAATGCGTGATCAGATATTTCAAGAACGAAAATGCACTTCTCACAGTAATTTAAGGAAAATTTGTCAAAAAAGTCTATAAATACTATTCAAACATCTACCCGATAATAGTCTAGTAGCTTCCATAATCAAGAACGATAAGCCATGCGAAGCGAGAAGAGTCAAGTATGTAATTGGAAACACTATCATTATTGTCTTATATTTAAATTAAGATTAAAATCTCCTAAAATATTTAGATTTTTAGCTACGAGTACTGTTGTATGAATGCAACAACATTAAACATATGCCGTCTGCATACATATAACAGGTGATTCGAAAAATTCTAAGACTGAGACACAGATGGTATATCTATCTATACAATTGTTGGTTAGTACCAGTCAAATGATACGTTTGAAAATTGGATGATATTTCGACTAAGTGTCATTGAGATATTGAATTTTTAGTGACGCATTTCTCGATATTTTCAAACCCGTGAAAAAAAAGTGTTTCGTGTGTTAGTCCACTCTACATAGGATTTTCAAAAAATCGATTTCTGTTTAATGCTGTCAATGGTCCCTTAGGACCTCAAAAATGATATCCCAAAAGATTATGGCCGGGAAATATCTCAAAATACTTGTTTTTTCAAAGTATAGCACAAGACCGCCAATTAGGCAGCGAGCCTCTTATGAACTTTAAACGCGTTTATCTCAGAACTGCATTTTTCAAAATGGCCGTACCCATAACTTGAACAATTTCCAACCAATTCACTTCAAATTTTAACTAGATTTTTAAAAATATATTGTCTAAATAAGTACGTATTTTTATATGGCATAGTTGATTTGTTATCAACAATTTTCTGGCGATTTTTCTGCGAATTTTGCAAATTCGCCATTGGAAGTGCGTCTTTCAATATATTAAAAAAAATCAAAAAATGTACAATAAAAAACGTTGAGTGACTCATCATAATTCAAAATTTACAGGAGCTGTTGGTACGGCCGTAGACCCTACCAAAAAAGAGAGGTCATCTGAGAAACGTTGCACATTCACTGGTATGCTGAATTTAAGCACGGTCGTATAAACACAAATTATGCTGAGCACTCTGGGCGCCCAAATGAAGCAGTTGCGCCGGTACAAATCGTTTTGAACAACGGTAAGGTGAAAGTGTGTGAGATAGCTGACATCGTAAAGATATCAATAGACCATGTACATCATATTTTGCATCAGAAACAACGTCTTGATGATTCAGAGGACTATTTGGAGCTGTTTAAGCTAAATAAAAAGGATATTTTCAGGCGGTAAGTGACAATGGATGAAACATTTTTTTTTTAAGAACTTAAAACTCAAGAGGGTGTGACTACTCTTAAAATGCCAGAGCACGTTAAACTAAATTATTAGTGTAAATTAACTTGTTGTATTTTTGGCAACTATTCATCTCAAGTGATTTTAGTTGCCTGAAAAAATGAATGCCTTTCGGGCGCCGATGGGATTGAACGCCGAACCATCCGATTGGGACGGCCATCCTCATGAGGTTACGTGTTATTTGAGTGCCAACTTCATTTCAAAGTTTGAAAACAGTGAACAGTATTTTACACCCAACATACTCGTATCAACCAGCATATCTAACCCCTGGTTCACTGGAATATGACAATCTTTGGCACAGTACATTAACAGATTCCAGTGTGACAAGTAGTGCAATTAAACTACGTGAGCTAATTGCTCAGAGAACCAATATCTCTGCAGTGTTTTCAATCCACTAGAGTTAGAGTACATTGAATAAATTAATCTCGATCCATTTGAATTTGAGCATATTATAAACATAGATCTACTACACTCCTGAGTCACATCGAAGTGGACAACGAAGGCATGGTATAATATTCATGGACTATTTTGAAAAGGCAAAAACCAATAATACTGAATATTATATATCATTGCTGATGCGTTTGGAGAATAAGAAAAAAGTGCTGTTTCACCAAGTCGGTCACAATGATGGCAAAACTGCATGAGTTGCACTTCGAATTGGTTCCGTGCCTACCGTATTCTCCAGATTTGGCCACCAGCGACTATTACCTGTTCGCAAACGACAAAAAAATACTGGCGAGAAAGAGATAGAGCCGCAATAAAAAGGTGAGCGCCGAAACTGCAGCGTATTTTGAAGGGTTGGTTATGTCATTCTATAAGAAAAGGATATATGTACATATATAAATGTTAGAACGGCGCTGGAAAGATTGTATCACTTTAAAACGAGACCTATTATTGTGATACAAAATTTGGTCAGTTTCTAATTTATTTAATTTGCTATTTGTTGGTTGTTTGTAAAAACGATATGTTACTAGATAATCGTACACAGGAACACAGGTTGGATTACTGTTCCCTTGGTGTGGTATGTTATATTTGGCAAAATTTTAGCCGTATATTTGATGCCGTTGTTGTTGGTTTGCTGTCTTTTGTGACGTCCAGATTGTTGCTGGAGAATTGTTAGTATTTAAATAACTTTTCGGTACAAAATTGTGACATAAACCTTAGAAAACCTATCTCGGGCTGTGATAGTAAGTAGACTTCCGTTAATGGTGGCTACAATGGACATACTCAAAAAAGCTCGCCGGTATTTAAAAGGCACAATTACAAGTGCTTTAAATTTCATTTCGGATAACACCGACTAACTATGTTAGACAGGGAATAGTGAGAAACCAAATACTTTATAGCAAAAAATTATATTTTTAAAATCATTCACATGCCATCCGATGCTTCAAACGAATTCGGTTTCGGAAAATCTTTTTAAACAGCAAGCGGCTGTGTGCGAATTCCTCTTGAATCAGTCAACTCTTTCCAGTTCGTTCCGAAAGGCAGAAATTGATTTACCTGCTTTTAAAATAACACCTTTTTGTGATTATCGGGAGTGGCTTCGGTTTCGGGATATGTTTTTAGGCAATATTGACTGTCAAAAAAAATGTTCCGGGCACCCAAAAGTTGCATTATTTAAAATCTTTTCCATGCGATGATGCTGCAAAACAAACTATTGAAATATCCGAAAGTACTCGTAATTATGAATTAGCGTTAGTAAATTAGGCAGCCGATATAATAAGCCTCTTGACTTAATCAACGTATATTTTGAAAACATTTTTCAAAAACCTAGTGCATCTACAATAGACAGTTTGAAACTTCGCAATTTGATGGACAATGAAGATGAGATCGCGTACGGCTTAAAGACACTTCGAATAGAAGGCCGAGGTCCATGGCCCTCTATACGCAAGGGCCTGGGCTTTAGAAAATAATATGGCAGAAAAGTGAATTAGTGAATTTTAGCAAACAAGCGTTCGTTGTAATCGAGTGAGCCGAAAATTCGTATCAACAAAACTTCGTCATGGTCTTATACTTTAAAAAACTTGAAAAGCTTGAATGCCTCCAATGCCTCTTATCCAAAATATAAATAAAATCATTTACTTCCTGACTGTTAATTATTTAACGGTATGTCAATCCATTTCTGTTGCGATTTCCTTAGGGATCAGAAGCTATGTTATGAAGGGCTAATTATTCTTCATCGCGTTGCAAATCGGAATCTCGTTACTCCAAGTTCCAGTTTCGGCATCATTCGTTGGTCCATTTGAAGAAACTAGACTTTTAAGTTACGTCGTCGATTAGTTCGCCGTCTCTAAATGTTATGCCTTCTTCTTCTGTCATTGGTGAGAAATCACAATATAAACCAAACCCGTTTTTCCGGTATGCTGCCAACCGTTCTGGTACATATGAAAGATATTAGCAGAAAATTTCTATTTGATACCGGCACACAAGTATCTTTTGCATCAGAAAGACTATTGTAGTTAAGCGCTTAGGTCTTCGTAGAGTCCATGCACATATTCCCATAAGTGGAAAATCATCTCTCAAAACTAGTGTTACTAAAGGTGTCGGATGTTAACAGTCAGTTTGCTTTCACATTTGAATGCAGATCAACTTGAAGTTAAAGTACACGTCTTATATAAAATTTCGGAGCCGAAAGCCGTTGCTGCTAATTGCTCTTATTCTTAATTGTATAACAGTTTATAATTGTGTATTGATATCTTAATAAATAAGTAAACATATAAAATTCCGATTCAAATTTTACAAAACCGTTCTCTCGTGCAAATGATGGTAAATATCTATGAGGTCAAGTTTGGTGACATTCTTTTTTATTTATTTATTTATTTACTTAAAGACAGTAAGATACAATATCTTATAAGTTTGCCTTAAGCTTATTTTACAAGAGAGAGCTAATATAAGATTTTAACAATGGTTTTTGATTTTATGAATTAATAGATATAAATAAATGAAATTTTCAATTAGAAATTAAATTAAAAAATTTACTAGAAAATGTTTTTTTAATAACTTGTTAATGCTTGTTGCCTTCTGTGCTACTTTAATTTAACGCAGTAGAGAATTCCACTGACGGACGGCATTGACAAAAAATTGAGGCTCGGATGTTAAACATGAAAAACGAGGATGAATTAATTGACGGGACCTACTCGAGGAAGATATACTAATTCTTTCAAAATACTCGTAGTATTATGGTTGTCGTGTTAACAAAAAATCGGAAAACAATGTTACACTTCGAAGTTGAAGATAATTTTCCAAAGGCATACCAATCAGATGATTAGCAAAACCAGACAATCAATGATATCTTCGTATCCCAAAGACATGGCGTCATGATTGCACCTACAAAAAAGTTCATACCCGTAAATTAAGATTGGGTAATACCATTGTCTTAACCAGTAACAATCGTGTTTTAACTCGTGTAAATGACTGAGTTACCCACAAAGTACACAGTACGCCATATACTTTACCGACGAGTGAATTAATGTGGTTATCCCAAGTTAGACACTGATTGAAAATCACCCCAAGATATTTTGCAGTTTCAGCATATTCGATTGGAGCGTCGCTCAACACCATCGAAGGAAAATAAGAGAGATTCATATTTTTCTCGATATTACCAGACATTTCGACTGTTTTGGGTTTAAAACAAGGCCATTTAACTGGGACCAATGTGATATCTTCTCTATGTCTTCATTTACACAAGAAACGCCATTCCCAATAAGACCGAGAGGGCAGCTTAGGTACAGTTGCACGTCATCTGCATACATGTGAGATGAGCAGTTCCTGATTATAGATGGAAGCTCATTAATGTAAATCGAAAACAATAGTGGTCCTAGTATGGAACCTTGAGGTACGCCGGTAACATTTGGGAGAAAGTCGGATAAGTTATCATCACCAAGCTGCACTGCTTGCTTTCTATTAGTTAGATAGGAAAAAAGTAACTTTGTGGCACCAGCTGAGAAGTTATATTGCTGAATAAGCTTTTTACATAAAATATCGTGATTAACTGTGTCAGAAGCCTTCGAGAAGTCAAACAATACCAGAAAAGTTACTTCATCCCTGTCCAACGGATGCCTAATATCGTCTGTGACATTTAACAAGGCTGTGATACAACTGTGTTTTTTTCGAAATCTAGATTGTTTTAGGGTGAGCATATTATTCGCCGTTAGGTGAGCACTAATTTGTTTTTGAAGAACTCTTTCAAACACTTTCGACCAAAAGGGCAAAATTTAAAAATATGTAGGTTATGTGTGGCTGTACAATGGGCAAAATAATTTTAAAAAACGAGGGATGAATTTTGTCCATATCTTCCACAACATCGGCATGATCTACCGCTCGAAAACCAAAACCAGAATCGTCCGGCTGATACGCAAACGAAAAGGAAGCTTCTGTAGTACTCAATGGACGCAGCGAGGGCAAGGAAACAAATTTTTGGTTTAGAATATTACCGTCAACATCTTTATCTCGGTCGCCCCTTAACTTACTGATGCCTACGTTACGTAAGTTATTCCACAACTGACGGCCACTTAAAGAAGTATTAAGCTGGTAAGAGTACATTTGAGATTTGACTTTACGTATTTCCCCAACAACTTTATAGCGAAGTGAACAATATATCCTCATACTCATAATACTGATTTAACCGGTAACGTTTCCAGGAACTATAGGCCTCATCACGTTGCTGAATTAATAAACGGATGTGTCGGGTAAACCATGGCTTATTACTCGGTTTAATGAGCTTAGTACTTAAGGGCACATGAGTGTTATACAGGGCAGTTATGTTTTCAGTTAAAAACTTGAAATTGATCATTTGATGACAGTAAATGATACGTGTAATCCCAATTCCTACTTCATGTGCGCTCTTCTAGGAGTTCAAAATCAATGTTATGGAAATCACGATATTCTATAGTTTTGCTCAGGCGGTTAATACTGTATTTTAGAGTCAAAAAGATAAGATCATGCTTTAAAAAAGCAGGGGCAGAGAGCTGGTTGTACAAAGCTACTTTGCTCACATCACTAACGAAAAATAAATCTAGTAGTGTTCCACCATAGTCAAAAAAGTGTGTAGGGGTGCAAATGTTGACTGACATTAAGTTAAACGTTTCCATGTGTTGAGTGAGGGAATTCGGGCCTAAAAGATTGCAGTTAAAATCGTCACATAAAATAATATTAGGGGAGCCCAACGATATTTGATCTAAAAGAGTAAAAAATGGTGATAGGTTAATATCCCAATTTGGCCTATAAATTGCACCAAACACCAAATTTACAAACATTTAAGAACAATGTACATCGGTACCTGTCATTTCTTCCTCCATAAATTTCCCTCGCCCGCGGTGTGTACAAACATTTTAAGGGTACAAAAACCCCTTGAGCGCGCGCTCATAATAAAAAAAAGGCGTGAGTACCAGGTACTCGTGAATTTGATGTGTAATCATCTACGCATACGGCTCGGCAAAGCCTTAAGGCGATGCAATTATACAAGTTAAAAAAAAAAACAAAATTTTCTATTCATTTTATTTTATTCATTATTCTGATTTTAATTTATTTATTCATTTTCATTTTCAAACTATTTAATACCTGAGATTATTCACCGTTTGTTGACTTCTCACTCCGTAGCTATGCTGACGTCTCAGTCCTTATAAGTGCTAATACGTCTGTGTGCCCCGTGCTCAGTCAGTGTGCCCGTATGTCGGTGGAGAGAATGACATACGTTTCTGTGTATTTGAGCAGTGTGGGCGAGCGGCGAGCGCTTACGAAGTAGGTAAAATTAAATTTTTAAATTACATTGATTACATCAACAACTCTGTGTGCATGCATAGAATATTTCGACTTCGCTCAGTCAAATATATGAAGAGAATGTTGGCACTTGCAATGCTATTGCTATTGCTCTGGGTTGTGTGAATGTATTAACACTAAGTTTGGTTACGCGTGAGGACAAGAAACTCATGAAGCCCATACCGAGAGCTAAGATGTTTACACATCAAAAAAAAAAATAATAATAAGTAGTCCACCCTCACAAACATATACTCGATACTACTTCAATTATCAGATGAAGGCCTTGCTTTGCATTTAATTGTATCTGTAACAAATACTCCCCCTTCCAGAACGGTATTTTCTGTTTGATCGAAAGGGTCGATGGTAACCCTCCAAGCGACAAGCCTCATCTCTTAAGTCAGCCCTAAACCATGTTTCAGTAACACATACTACGTCAACGTCCGATCCAACAAACAAATCACGGAACTCATCAATTTTCGGCAATAAACTTTGCGCGTTTAAACTACAAACCCGGAGACCGCTATTCTGACTGCTCACAACTCTAACCATCGAAGGCAAAGTTGTATTTTGCTCACGACCGCTGCATTAATTAATTGGTTATTAATCATTTTCATTGTAGCAACAAGCAGAAAACAAAAATAAATGAATAAAGCAATTCAGAAGAAAGAAAATACAGAATAATAACAAAAATTATGAAGAGAAAAAAAAGCAAGAAAAAAAATATAATAATAATAGTAATAATAATAAATATATTACGAAAATCTTAGATTTGATTATCATTAAAACTTCTGATCTGGCAACGTCTTCGAGTCCCTCGATGCAGCTGTTTCGTCGGATTGACGTTCGACAAAAACCACTTAACGTGCAGTGTAAACAGAAAAAAGTTGTTTACGTTTTTTAATTCGAGTGCACGTTGAAATAGACATCTATTCTGATGCGGATTATAGTGGACGCCGCGGAGGTCGAGCAGCTATCGATAGCCAGGAGTAAATCATTTAAGCAGAGTTGTTTATTATGTTTTTTTCGACAACACGCAATTGATATTAGGACATAGTTTTTGTCGCATGGTGAATTAAATTTTATCATTACTGCGGAGATATGCGAGTTTAGTTTCGGTCGAGTGCGGTAAATATTAAGAGTGGATGGTTTTATCTTTATTGTGTCGCATATTAAGTTAAATATTGATTTAAGATTTTCATTAGGCAAGTACGGAATGGCAAATAAGAAAGCTCGCGATTACAGGGTTTTCATAGGAGTTCATTGAGTGCCTTAATTGTTTCAGTTCATCGGCAGCGTGATCAATTTTTTTTAGTTCGACGTTTTTATTAGCAAGCAATGTTGTAATATTAGTGCATTCACTGGTAACATTAGAAAACTAAATTTTCAGATTGTTTACATCGGTGATCAAAGAATCAACATCGGTTTTAGTATCGGAGAGGATTCTAAGTGTGTTACTCGATTGTTCATATCACATACACCCTAAATGACTGGAACTCCAACCGACTTCAAACTGCTATAATTTCCAAACCGTTCATGACAGTGAGCTCAAATGTTGACACATGATAGATAATGTTATTATTTATAAGCCTTTTAAACGATTTGCGTCTCAGTTGCGTTGAAAAATTTTTATCCGCTATGGAATTCAAACGTGATAGTGTGATTACTTTATATTTGGCTGGAAAACCACAAGTAGCTATCATTAAAGCCCTCCAGCACCTCAACGTGAATAAATCATTTATGTCTCGAACCATTGCTCGTTACCGTGATACTGGTGGCGTTGAAAAACGCCATGGAGGTGGTCATAAAAAAACAGCAACATCGGCAGAAATGGTTCGGAAAGTGAAGGCTCGAATTGAGCGAATTCCGCGTCCAAGTGGAAGAAAAATGGCTCGTGAGCTCAATATATCGTTGGAGCGGATGCAACACATACTGAAAAATGAGCTTGGGCTCAAGCCATTGCAGTTACAAAGAGCATACGATCTTACACCGCAACACAAAAAAGTTAGAGTCGAAAGAGCGAAGGAATTGCTACGCTTGCACGAAAGTGGAGTGGTGAGTTGCCGAATTTGGTTTTTTCCGATCAGTCGCCATTTGTTATCGAGCAATATGTCAACTAACAAAATGACCGAGTTTACTTGCCAGAGAGGTCCTTCGAAAATTTACACCTTCAGACGGCCACCAGAAAGCAGGCAGCACCGATGGTGATGGTTTGGGCCGCCATAACCGCCGATGGTCGCTCTCCGCTCGAATTTTTGGACCATGGCGTCAAAATTAATGCGATCGTATACCGTGAAACTATCTTAGAGGCAGTATTGAAGCCTTGGGCAAACAATCATTTCGCGTCAACTAAGATTGTTCCACACTTCATTTCTTCGACACAACGGATTACAAATTCTCCGGAAGCAAATCCGTCGGACTTCTCTGTCTGGGCTATTTTGAAGGCGATGGTTGGCACTAAAAAATACCAAAGTTTGGACAACCTCAAACAAGCACTTCGCCGGGAATGGGCGAAAATACCGCAGAGCGACTTGCGTGCAACGTGCGATGCTTTCTGCGACCGTCTCAAGGCCATTATTAGCATTTTAAAAAGTTGGAGTTCGAGTCATTCAGCCAGTATACTACATATACATATTTACTGTCTTTTATTTCGCGGCTGAGTTCTTCTTTCATCTTATGCTCAGACTTTTTCAACTTTTTGGATAATACGGACACAATAAACTCACTTTGTTGGCGATTCTTTCATCCATTACGGTCCACATTTTGTTAGCGTTAGTGGAGCTTACGGGCGCGTCAAATACAAAGTTAGATCGGGTTGCGATTCGTTTTGGTGGGTTAGGCGACATGTGTGCGTTAAAAAAAACAAACAAACTATTTTTGCAATTTCACTTTTAATGTTTTGAGAATAAAAGAAAAGAACTTTTGCCGAGAAAACAAACTTAAACAATCACCGTAAGCTTAGGCAACTTTTTAAACAATAAAAATATTAGTATAACTGTGTCTTCGGTCAAAAAAGAATAAAACTTGTCGCCAATATCAGAAACACACGTACTACTCAACAGCTCTCATACAGTGCTCTTTCGCGTGCATTGTCAAGTTTGTCCAAAATGGAACGTCATTTCGCACGCAACAAAATACTTCAGTCGAATTTATGAAAACTTATGCTGGGATAGGCCATACGGAACGTATTCCAGAAGGTAAAATTAATCCTACGTCGGGATTCTATTGTATTCGTATTCGATGGCTGGCATAAAGATTCTTTCGGAAATATTGTAGTTGGAATGATGTATATGCTACACATTGGCCGTTCTTTGCAACGTAATTTGAACAATGCTTGTGTAAAATTTTCCCGCGAGATGCTGCGCCAGATATGGTGAATGTACAGCTCCGAGACTTTCAAGCCCATTGAACATTTTAAGTTATGCACAATTACATATGGAGCGTTACTTGCACCATTTTTGTCAATGATGAACAAATAGGGAATTTCTATCAATTTCCTTATAGGACTTCTATGTTGAAGGATCAATTTGAAGAACTGTTATCCTGTGCCGGTTTTCAATTGGGCAAATGAAGCTTGAACTGTTGGTCAATTTTAAGTCGGATTCATCATAACGATATATACAGGGTGTTCCAGATAATGTGTCGACAACTTTCATGGGATATTCCTTGAAATATTTTAAGAAAAAGATCGCATGGGCTTTAAGCAAAGCCATAAGTTGCCCTATTAAAAATGAAATCTTTCAAATTAATGGGTGTATGGTCACAAATGAGGTATCGTTGAACTTGTAATTATAAGTATTTTAATTTTTTAAAGTAAATTTTGTCCTAAAATTAATGTATTAATTTTGAAGGTCAAAAGTTTAATATAAGCAACTCTTTTGTTCATTCAGCTAATTATATTTCAATTAGTACCAAAATGAGAAAAAAAGAAAACAACTTGTCACTTCCATCTTTGACTTCGACCAAGAAGGTCATTTTAATTTACATTAATCAAGATCAAGAGATTATTGAATTGAACAAGGTTTTTTCATTCATTTCTACCCAAAGACTTAAAATTGTGGCAACGAAGATGAGTACAAAACAGGTTCAACAGTTGTTGATCCAGCAGCAACAAAACAATTGGATGGAGCAAATTGTTGGTTCCAACAAAAAGTTTATGGAAAAGGTACTGCGCAAAAAATCTGCCGCTTCAACATCAAATTCGATTCAATTATTTGGAAAACCAGCTATTCCAGCTACAACAATACTGTACAACTACAGAATTCCCTGGAAGACGGACACCGACGAAACTCACATTTTCTGGCAGAATGTGGTCCAGATGCCAACGAATTGCTCAGGGAATTGTTTGAAACAGAGAACGAAATATAATTATACACATATTTAAAGAGCACACGGAAAAACTTCCATTTTTCAACAAAATTATATGTTCTGGCGTCGCGTTATGAATTTCTCCGCTGAAAAATGTCACCGAATCAATTATACGGATCGGAGATTTAAAGGGATTGGCAAGAAACTGTTTTGTTTTTTGCAGTAAGGATAGTTGCGGTCAGTCGTATACAGATATGATGAACGGAAATAGAGAATCTCTCACTGGAGGAGACTGAGAATATCACCACGTCATACGCGTCCATTCAACTAGCGGCTGGCAATTTAAAAGATACTCTCTCACCGGAGGTCAATTTGATTCATTCCAGGCGTAAACAGAAATAGACGAATCAGAGTCAGGAAAGAAGCTCTTGCCCAGGGTGCAATGTACACCACGATCGAAGCAAATGTCTTTGCAGTAAGAAAGGCCACATTAAAAGCATGAAGGTGGAATGCCATAAAAGAAAAATAATCAACGATACAGGCGGTCGAAATCACGAAAGAAATAAGGAAATCAGGAATCAATAAAACATAGGTATCGTTTTAGTCAGCACATTATGTTCACCAGGTGGAGGTAAGGAAATCAGATGTTGCATAAGTTGTGAGGGTAACACTGCTCTCGATTCTGGATGAAGTTTCGTCAATTTGGGAGACGGATTGTAGACGGCGCAAAATATTTATAAGGCTAGATATAAACCAAAATCTAATAACTTTCCTGGTAGACAGAGGGGCAACTTCATCACTAATTGGGCGTGATGGCTAGACAGAACTTGCAATCCACCACGCGCGCTCTTCAGGCTTATGGCAATGTGTCCATTCCCATAAAAGGTGAAACAGTTGTTACAGTGCGGTGGTGAGACAAATTTTACCAGGTAGTGGACAGTACCAGAGCTTCAAATATAATGAGTCTTGGTTGGTATGAGGCATTCCAGTTTGTGGTTGAGTATCCAAAAGAGGGAGAGGTTTTGCAGATGTCTGTCGCGGTACAAGCACATGACCTTTGTGAAGAGTACCAATCTCGGAGCTCGGGTGTAGTCAGCATTTTGTTGTCCACCTTATTTTAAATACTTAACAGTTCCTTTTGGACAAAAAAATACCAAGAGAAAAGAAATTGAGCAAATAACGAGTGTGGGAATTCTGTGAGCCATTAAGACGAATCAGTGGGCTGCTCCAATCGTAGTTATTAAGAAACAGAATGGTAATCTTCGGTTTTGTGGTGATTTCAAGGTTCCCATAAATTTTCAGTAGAAAATTGACGACATCTTTGTCCATCGAATACCAGAGCTATTTTGTGGTCTTCAAGAAGGCCGTTAGAAAAATAGAAAGACTCTGTCTATTGTTTATGGTGTAACAAAATTCCACCAACATCTTTACTGACGAGAGTTTGAGTTAATAACTGACCACCAACCCCTAGACACAATATTTCGCGCTAATAAAAAGTAATAAAAGTAATAAAAAGTAACCGGTGATGACCATGAGGTGGGCCATAATGCTGATGAGTTATACATATACGATTCGCTCCGGAAATGCCCAGTATTTGTCACGGTTGCCTCATGGACCAGACGAGGAGTTTCATAAGTCAAAAGAAGACACAGTTCATCTAATTTACAATATCTTAGAGCATTTTCCAGTAAACGCGGCAGACAACGCCGCGGACTCCAAGCGCGATGGATTACTTCAGAAGGTCATGTGGTATGTTCAACATGGTTGGAATAGCCCCCAATTTGTATCTAGAAAATTTGGGGATTTCTGCAAAAGAAATTCGATACAACACCTCACATTAACACGCAGTCTAATGGTGCAGTAGAGTGCATGGTGCGCACTTTTAAGACAACTCTATCAAAAGTATTGGAGGATTCATCTCAGAGCTATGGCGCTTTGGTTATATTTTTGGCGATATATCGCTCGACACCAGACCCTTCCGGCGTTTCGCCTGCCAAAATGTTACATGATCGAATGCATCGGACAGTTCTAGCGGCCATGATTCCAAACAGAGGAAGTGAGAAAAAACACTGCGAGAATAAGTCCAAGTACTTGCCCCAACAACTCGTGTTTTTTCGTCTTCACCTGTAGGAAAGGAAGTGGACACCCGGCGTGGTACGAGTATTGAAACAACTTAGTGAAAAGAAGTATCTCGTGCAGTAAGAACGTGGCAGCTGTAGGGGACACCAAAATCAACTTCGAGCTTGAGTAGAAAACCATACATTACGAAAAATTAATTCTTGTAATGGTAACTGCTTTTCTTAGTATAATCATTTTCCGGCTCAAATTGAAGAAACTCCACACTCTGGTTCTACAAATGTCTCCTTGATTTTGGAGACTACTGCAGATATGCTACCGAACCTGTTGATATGATTTCTCCATCATCTGTTTAAGATGCACCAACACCATGAAAATCTGAATGGTGGCGAACAAAGCAAGTTAGATTTGTGTCTTAATTAACGCGAGGAAAGCTGTGACATCAACAACTCTTTTGTGTTCATAATCAATTGAATGTTATGGCAATTTTATTTATTCAGCGAATTGTATTTCAATTGCTACCATAAAAAGAAAAAAAAAATCATCCACCACGTGGTTAATCTGTCACTTTCATCTTCGATTTCGACCAAAAATCATTAATCAGAACTAAAAGATGATTGAATTGAATAAAGTTTCATCATTCATTTCTATCCCTAAATTTAACAAATATTAATTTTTTTTTCAACGTAAAGTTTTGACTTTGCTGTCATTTTTTTCGGCAAAATGTATTATTATACCCTTAAAGCGACTACACAGTGGACAAATAATTTATTTGGCCACGCTAAATTTCTTAATACATTAGGAGTCCTCTCAGGGAACATCGGTTACACCATACCTGAACTTTGGTTTGACAAGGACTTCCATGTAAGCTTCCCCTCTAGATCCTTCTGGGAGGAAGATGCTTTCATGGAGGACAAGTCAACTCTTATCTACACAGATAGATCTAAAACCGATAGCGGGGTTGGTTGCGGTGTTTTCTCAGATAAGCTAAATCTTAGCCTCTCTTTCCGTCTTCCAAATCACTGTAGCGTGTTCCAGGCGGAAATTTTAGCGTTTAAAGAAGCTCTGTCCTGGCTGCAGAAAAATGTTATATCAGCAAAGGATATCCGCATCTTTTCGGATAGTCGGATCAATTCCCTGGAGTCAGTCTCACTAAATGCAAAAGCCGCCTATGAATGCCGATAAACTCTTATGGAGATGGCACAGCAGTTCAACCTTCACCTTTGCTGGGTGCCGGGCCACATGGACATTCCAGAGAACAGTAGGGCCGATGAACTCCCCAAAATTGGAACCACTCTACCTATTCTATCGGAAAAGGGTACCATATGTTAGCTATACCAATCGCTACATCCATTTAATATTAAAGCTGGATGCCAATAAAAAAAATTACCTTAGGTGGACTGTTGGACCAACATGTCTAGCGATTAAACGGCTCTGGCCAAAGCTAGATCCGAATCGCTCTAAGAGTCTGATCCTTCTAAATAGGAAGCATCTCAGCTCCATCATAGGTGTCATCACTGGACACTGCCTCATAGGCAAGCACGCAAGTCGGCTTGGCGCTTTTACAAATGATTTCTGTAGAAACTGCATGGACTAGGGGGAAGAGGAGACAATCCTCCACCTTCTCTGTACATGACCAGCTCTCTCCCAGAGAAGAAAACTTCACTTAAGAGCTTTCTTTTATCTAAAAAAAATATAGACATTAACAGTCTCCTTCGCTTCATCGTAAGCTCAAACTGGTTCCATTAGGGCCAATATCCCTAAGTGTGTTGATGTTTCCAACAGCTACTCTTACGTACCTACCTACCTACTGTTGAGGAAAATAGAATTGTGAAAAGATGCGCATTCAACGTGTCCTAAAAGGAGTAGATGAATGAAGAGAAAGTCGGCTGCACCTCTGCGCTCCTCAAGGGTGTTTAAGTTGATAAGGTGGAGACGGTTTTGATTAGGGGGCAGAATAAAAGAATCGTTCCAGGGCACATCTCGAAGAGCAAATCGAAGAAAGCGGCGCAAGGTGCTTTCGATTCTCGTGATATGAACACGATGATATGGGGATTTTGAATTGGTGAATTCTTTGGACCACCGTTTTACAAAACACAGTACAGAGTTGGCTTTAAGGATTACTTATCCCATCAAATGTAAACGAAAGTTGAACTCTCCAACACACAAAATACCGAGGTCGCGAAGAGATTGAACGGAGGAGACAGGTTGGTTGTGGAGAAGGTAGAGTCGGGGAGGAGGTTGGTTGCGCTTTTGTGATAAGGCGATGGATTGTCATCATCCAATGCCAAAAAATTTTTGAGGCACCAGGTCGGAAAACTACCAAGGTCTTGTTTAAGGAGGAAGGAGTCATGGCGAGAGGAAACTATCGAGATCATTTATGGTTAATATAAAAAGAACGGGACCAAGATGGCTGCCTTGTGCAACTTCAGAGGTGGCCAAAAATGGAGCCGATTGGGGTCAAAGATGAACACTGTAAAAACGGTTTTCGAGGTAAGTGGATATCCTTTTTAACATTATGGGTTAAAAGACGAGAGCACACAATGTGTGGAGTATTAATCGATGAGAGATTTTATCGAAGGCCTTGCTAAAATCAGTTGCAACTACATCGACTTCGTTGCCATTCTCTAGGGCAGAGAGGGCAAATGATATGAATTCAACGAGAGTTGTAGAGGTTGACCTACTCTCAGGAAACCATGTTGCCTAGCGGAAATAAGTGGTATGCATTGGAAGCTTAGAGTTTCATAGAAAATACTTTCGAAGAGTTTGGGAGGTTTTAGCGATTGGGCGATAGTTTGTTCTTTCGTTCTTTGATCCTTTTTTGTGAATCGGGGTTATGAAGGAGGTTTTCCAGGCCTGAGGAAATTCTCCTTGTAAAAAAGGGATAAACGAAAGAGATTATAAAGTGCAAGGGAAAGCGAAAGTGTATTCATACCCACTTGAGTGTTAAGTTCTTAAAAAAAAAAAAGAAAAGAGAGGAAGAACGGGTGTGAATTCATCATTAAGTTGGTCCAGGGTGTGAGAGAGAGTAAGCCCAGATCTTTCCGTATAATCTTCCAGAAAGTGGATGGGCATAGCTCCAATCGCTGTAAACAATGGCGAATCGAATTATTCGGATTCTCCTCAATACTGCGCTCCACAAAACGGCAATAACTTCTTCTGTTCCCACTGTTTATCATTTTTGGGGATGCGTACTTTCCTCTAGACTGTACGTGGTGCGAAACTTGCTCAGATGGATGATTATGTCGACCGTAAAATGCACGTAGCGCGCGAAAAGTTTGGCGAACCGAACCATGATTTTCAAAATACACAATTTGCACTCATTGTTTTGGCGTTAATCCATTCATCGTAAAATGGTAAAACGTATTAACCGCAAATAAATTTTCAACTATTAAATTGCCAATCTGTAGAAACAGTGTTGCCAGTTTAAAAACCGAACTTCTAAAAAAAACACCTCTTATAAGCAGTTGACACTGAAGTTTGAACTGCTATCGAAATATTTTCCGTCTTATTTCAAAGACACGAAACGCCAATACTCAAAATAAAAGTATATTGTAGAACGAATTTAAAACTCAATTTCTTAACGAACTAACAAATATAGTAATGCAATTCTTTGTTTTAGTGGTAAGAGAACTTAGATAATTAAGTTTAGAGGGAGAGACAAAAACAGCCTTACGGTACTCGTTAAATCCACATAATTTGAAATTCAGTTTATCCATAATTGTTCGGTCATTGTTGCCGTAGATATACATAGTTAGTTTTGAAAGCACAAGATTTAAAACAAATTTCGGAGTTCGTCTTTTACCACTTTACTACTTTAGTTTCCTAACACTAGGAATTTACATATGTAAAGATGATTAGAGCTGGTTGGGCACCAGTTAATAAGAAGCACGTCCTCTTTGTTTGGAGGCTAGCAAACTTGTGTCGCAATCCGTATATTGCCTTGTTTCATTTGTTTCCTACCGTACAGATCTACCTTAAATATAACTTAAACCTATTTCGCTGTCCAGATAGCTATTGTTTCAGCAGATTCGCAGGCAGGCGTTCATTGCGTTGTGCTGGCGCAATATCTGTTAATGCGGAAATATTTGGTTCCACAGTGTTTCACTTATTTGAAGGCGTGCATGTTAACTTTCCGCGTTTATTACAGCAGATGGATTGTTGGAATTCAATAAGGTACCATTCGGCCGGTCAGATTCAGATTCAGGGATTTCGTTGTTTGCATGTAAATGTGGCAGGAAATCTTAAAAAGCTAAAGATTTTATTTGAGAGAAAAGCAGTTCATGGATTGGTTTTTAATTAGAAAAAAATTAAGATATTTCCAATCGAAGGTAACATACTCGTATCTAGGACACGTTGTCAAAAATTTAAAGCTAAGTCCATCGGCAGAAAAAAATTAAATCTAAAACCCTTACGAAACTTCAGAATTTTTTGGGACTTACCAGGTTTTTTAGAAGATTTATTAATTCGTTTTAATGCTGGTGAAATCTTTAACAGACAAAGCGAAAAAGGCAGCAAAATTCACAAGTACTGAACCCTCAGAAGAGCGGTGGCACAGTTACATAAAATATGAGAAGTCTTCGCAGTTTTCAAAGCATTTGAGAAGTTTCAAGTTTACCTGATGGGGATGAAATTTAGGGTGCTCACAAATTGTGCATCATTTCGTCAAACCATCAATAAACAGGAAACACCGAGCACAGTAAAATGAAGCCTAAGTCGATACATCATCCGAGGCAGATGAAACTCAGGATGCCAGATGTAAGCACAGTTTCTAACATGGTGTCTACTACCTACTCTATATTCTTAAACCTACTCTATATACTCATTACCAATTAAGTAATCAAGCAATCAACCAGGTTTTGCATCACTAACAGCCAGGTTACATTGTTCAGTGAACAGAGTCGCAAGGAGCGGAAGGAGTTAACTCCTTTGTTTGCTGGAGGGAGCCAAACCAAAGAGAGTGGTATAGAGTTAACTTTAAACTAAGGCCACTTTGTACATTACATTATTTGTTTGGTTTTGGGGGGGGGGAATGAAGAGATTCGAGGAGCCCCTAGCAATCGAACAGATGACCGACCCGTGGAATTGAGTGTGGGAGAGCAAGGCATTCAGAGCATTACGCCGTTCGTCTTTAGCGTCTCTCCCTGCAACTTGTTGACGGCCATGGCGAATTGAAATCATTTTTAACTGAAAAGGAAGTTGGAAGAAATCTGCTGAACTCGCTGGATGAAAACATCCAGTTGTTTTTTGGCGCGAAGTCTGGTCGAATTGCTTGGTTTCGGGGGATTATAGCTGCTGACGAGCATTCTAGGTCCTCACACGCAGGCAAGCATTTACCTGTAGTTTATGGCGAAGTACGTCATTGATTTCGCCTAGCCTATATCTAAGATGGAATGAATAATGAATTGCACTATGTCGTTTTTAGACGTAAGTATACTTCGTTCGCAAAACTAAAAATACTCCTTGCCTTTAATATCTGCAATGTTTGTATAAACTTTAGAGATAAATTCGTCTGATTTCGGTACAGTGCTGAGTGCAATGCAATGCAGAGGATAGTGGGCTTTCTCGGTTGGTTTCGTAATAGTACCTTCACCAACCGACAATAGAATGGCCGAAAATTGAGCTAGTGAATCGACCCCCAGCAAAGCAGAGGAGGTAACCCCTGACTCACGCGGTTATTTGATCTGCCCGTATTCCTCTAGGAACAACGGGGAGGGTTTGACGATAGTCTCCAGAGAGTAAAAATGTCACAGCCTCAACCGATTTTTTGTGCGCTGTTGCGCATTCCTCCAAAACGATGAAAACACAGGCTTTGATAACAGACACTTTATGGCTATCTTTGAAGAAGCTGCACACGGAACTTCTATTAATGTCTAAATTGAGAGGAATCTTACAGGAACTCGCCGTTTTGTCACCGGGCAACAAGTCCGTCTTATCATTCACCCTGCACTTCATTATATTTGTAGTGCCTCCTGCGGCATCAAAAAAAAATCATTTTGCCTTCATTAGAGAAAATACGCTGCGTAATCCGAGTTAGCTGTCATACTGATGACGCGTGTGTAGTCAGAAGACCATATTGAACGAATGGATGTCTTCCATTTGAAAACAAATTTTTTTTTTGTATTTTTAAAAGACAGCTGTTTTCAATGCTTTCCTGGTAGATGTCATCATTGAACACCAATAATACCGCCCGCGAACAATTATCACAATCTGAGACCACTTTCAGCAATACAGGCCTCTGCTAGGGCTTCATCACAGTGTTGGTCGTTATCCAGCAAGTGGCTAGCTGCATATGCCTCTTGGTAAGTGGGGGTAGAAGTACTCGCTGTTACTTAGCTGTATTGTAGTTATAAACGCGCCCATGATATTACCTTTAAAAAGCCTGGGATTAGCGAACATCTGAGTCCCACGTCGTCTTCAGTTTAATAGTCCACTTCGTTTATCAAAAGTCCAGTAGGGCGGTGGTTCTACAAATAACATAGTTATTGCAAATTCGTCTTCTGGCAAAGTTGGAAAAACGTTGTAAGAGTGGTGTTCCTTGGGTTTCCCATACGGTCGTGTTATTCGAGGCATCAAAATACATCCACTGCCCATTTTCAAGATGGACGTTCAAATGGAAAACTGAATAGAACTGCTTGTGAATGGAGTAACCAAATAAACGACACACTGGGTCAGATATGTTGACCTGTACACGACGATTGAAGATTTAGGACTCCGCGTGTTCCATGAATCATATGCGACTTAACTATTTTTAAAAGAACAGGATCTGTTTGGACATCTATTTGATTTGGCACAATCTTCCGCCACTCTATTGTAAATATATGGCACCAAACTGCACTAAATAACTTTTCATTAGTGAGAAAATCCATAAGTTCTCTAAGCTTCAAATTGAACACCCGCGTAACAATATCTTGGCGATCGTGAGATACCTGCCCTTCGAAAAGTTCATTTGATATATCTTCCCACTTTGTGTTATGGTTATAAACAGATCGAAACGACCATATTTTCGCACGTATACTAAAACGTCTTGAGCATATACTGCGGCCCGCGGGTGAAGGAAGATGGCAAAATCACGAAGCGTCCTATGTTGTCAAGACAGCCTTGTCTGAGGTGGATATAGTTTGCGGAGCGGAGTCGACTTTGATTGATACCAAATAATTTTGTTTCCCTTCTCGAACCACAACTCAATATGCGTAAAATTCAGGAGAAGAAATTTTTTTAGTTGACGTTTGACATTTTTGTGGATTAATGTTGCGCAGTTCAAAATGGTAACCATCTTGGCCAAAACAAAACATTACTTTTTGTCTATTTGTCAGTTTGTCCGAGTATTATACGTTAGTCTACACGATTAATGTTAATAGATTTAGTTGCCTTACAAAATTTAATTACAACCCAGAGAAAATCATTGAAACCGATGCTAGTAGTAGTAGTTAAAATTTTTGAAATATTCTAATTTTGAGATATTTCTTTAATTATAATTTTGGCTCTATTCAACCGATTGTAATTAAACATATCGCATTGTTTAAGTTAAGAAATGGATCAATGAAAACTCAGCTAGAATTGGTTCAGTAGGTTTTTTTTTGTGATACAGACACGGCTTCATTACAATTTGTAGAATAGTACAAATTGAGCATTTACAATCGGATATTATTGTTAATTGTTTTTACTTAATAATCACTGTATTTCATTTTGTATTTGTTTTACTTTTTATTGTTTGTGTCTGTGTTTTAGGTTTGATTGTAACAAAGCCATCGTGGTCTGGATTCCATCAGTCCATTCATTCTGCAGTCCATCTCCACGTGGTGCCGATAAAATTTAAGAAACGTTTTGGTTTTCGCGGTTTCAAATTGTGTAAACGATTTTGAATCTGCTTCAAGGGAGTTGTGGTGTGGTGCTTTCTGGTTTCAATATTAAGGATTGAGTTTCTCTCAGATATGAATCGTCCGTACTGGTTTAGTTTAATAATGTAGATATGTTTCAAATCTCCGCCCTGTATCTTCAAAATTTGGATGTTGCCATTGCAAGTACCGAAAGTGCATCTGAAAGGACGCGTGTTAATTTTTAATATTACCTTTAATGTTCTTTAAGTCGCCCAACGAGCACAATCGTATTTTAATGAAGGCTTGCCCAATGCCCGATGGACTACCAGAAGACATTGATAAAGGTGATGTTAGTCCAAAGGATGACTTTAAGGTCCGTGCTCGTTATTTAGTAGAGAAACACTACTACGATGTGACTGAAGTCCGTAAGATTTGGTGTTTCAGCCCCGATGGTATTGGTCCAAACTTTATCATCAATTGTACACAATCTGTTCAGTACTTGAATGAAATTAAGAATTCCGTTGTTGCCAGCTTCCAATGGGCAACAAAAGAGGGTGTTTTAGCTGATGAAAATATGCGTGGTGTCCGTTTTAATATTTATGATGCAAGGTAACGCTGATGCCATTCATCGTGGTGGTGGCCAGATCATTCCAACTTCTCGTCGTGTATTATATGTTGCAGCTATCACCGCATTACCACGGCTTATGGAACCTGTTTACTTATAAGAAATTCAATTTCCAGACATAGCGGTAGGCGGAATCTATGGTGTATTGAACAGACGCCGTGGTCACGTTTTCGAAGAAAGTTAGGTCGTTGGCACACCAATGTTGTAAATTAATTTGTATTAAATGTTAATTTGTATCATATTTCTCGTCGATATCTACCTGTTTTGGTGTTCGTTTATTACTTTCGGTGTAAATCACTCGTCCGACTTGATATTATTTTATCGGATTCCCCTTTCTCTTTCTCTTCCTCCTCTTATTTTGATATTTAATATCTTCCTTCTACTGGTATTTTCGATGGATCATGAGAGTATTATTTCGGTGTGGGCAAATTTCGTATATTTACGAATATCAACGGTTGTTAAACAAAATATTTCTCGGTTGAGAAGATATCGATATGAAGAGTATAGCCCGGATAATTGGGAATGGGTGTAGAAGTGATTTGTTAGGATGCGTATCGCATTTACTTTCTTTGCAAGATTTTCAGTGGTTTACTAATCTTCTTATTTATTATGCCATTTTAGGGAAGTAGAAGCTATCTAAGAGCTGAGCTCTATTTTGTTCAGCGTAGCGGTGAGCTCGTCGATGTGTTTTCAGAATTGTTTCTTCCTGTTCGGTTTCGCTGGTAAGGTCTTCGGCTACAATTTGGATAAACTCTATTCGATAGTCCTGAAAATGGAGAGGCTAAATTTATTCATTTATTTATTAAAAGGCTTACTTTGGTGTACCCTAACCCATGTTCACCGAAATTGCTCTGTTAGCACTAATGGTAGAAACTTCGTTTAGGACTTTATTCTTAGAAGAAATACCTTAATAGGTAAGGTTAGGTTAGGCTAAATAGGGGTGTGATGGATATGCCATCATACAGACACTAGGCACTAAAACGGTCCCCGTGGAACCAATTGACTTGGTCTTCAAATTGCAAAAAAATAAACTATCGCCCTGGTGAAACACCCAATTTTCTTGCAAAAGTGAAGAAGGCATTCGAATTTCGTGCCGTCTATTTCCTCTAGGTGTTCGAAATATATTTCCCTAAAAATGTTCTTCGACCACGCGATATTGCCTCGCATTCGCACAGTATTTGTGTTATATCCTCAACAGCTTGCAGATCACCGCAGAATCTACAGATATCGTATCGGACAATTTGAGTTTCTTTACGTGCTGCCACAGGAGGCAGTGTCCTTTCAGGATTCCCATTACTGTCCTAAGCTTATCCCAGTTTAATTTTATTAACTTCCTAGATCTCTTGCCATCAAAAAGCGGCCAAAGAGACTTGGATACCCTGTGTCCTTCAAGACTTGACCACCTTAGGTTGACAGTCTTTGTTAGTTTTTCCTCGATAGCGCCCCTCACTATGTAAAAGGTTGGTTTGATATTGGCAACCTCGCTATTGTCGAGTAGCTTCCCTTTTCTTGCTAGTTCGTCTGCTTGTTCCTTTTATACCGCAGTGTCCTGACACCCTGCACAGTTTTACCCGGTTCTGACTGCGTAGTACCTTGAGCACTGAGCGACAGCCCCTGACTGTATCAGAGTTCACGTTGGTTGATTCCATTGCCTTCATTGCGACCTGGCTATCGATGTAGATAGCGATATCTCTTTCGGATACCGATCTCATCTGCATTAGCTCAGCCGCCCTGAGGACAGACAGAACCTCTAATTGGAAGACACTACTTGCGTCCGGTAGTCTTATAGCTCTGGGTCTTCTAAAAAGATACTCGAACCTGTCCCTTCCTCAGTTTTTGAGTCGTCTTTGAAAATTGTAATTTCATTCCACCTGATTATTGCATTTTTTTTGCCAGTCCTCCCTCTCCGGCGATATTATATCATATGGAATGTCGAAGTCGACCATTCGAAGGAATTTCATCCGTTGGAATTGGATTGCCAGGCAGTAGCTCTACTAGGACCGTGCCATGTCTGAAACTACTGCTTTTGAAATGGTGAGTCTTATCGCACTGTTGCCAGGAAGTTTTTTGGTCTGTAAATCAAGCGGTGTTAAGTGCAAAAAGGTGTCTAATACTGCCGTAGGGGTGGTACGGAGCGCACCTGTAATGACAGGAGTGGCGATATGAATCCCCCTTATGGGATTCCCCTGGTTACGGACATTCTGACCGATCTTTGCCCAATGGAACAGTTTATTTTCCTGCTTGCAAGCATGTGGGAAACTCAGTTTGTAATGTCATGTTCAATGTTGGCGTCTACTGGAGCATTTTTAATGGCGGTGCACTCCACGTTATTGAAGGCTCCTTCAATATCGAGGAAGGCCGCCATAGCAAATTCTCCGAAGTGTAGAATTTTATCTATTTCCCCCACCACCTCGTGCATGGCGGTTTCTACTGATTTTCCTTTCATGTATGCGTGCTGTGACTCAGTTAAAAAGCCATTACTGCATCTATTGAATCTGTGAATCTCCAATAATCGCTCCAGGTTTTAATCATAAATAATGATAGACTTATTGGTCTGAAATCTTTTTCCGTTATATGCCCCTGTTTGCTTCCTTAACTTCCCTACAAGCTATTGGTATGTGCCCTATTTTTAGATTGTCTAATAATTTCCATAATTTTTTCGATTGCTACCTCCGGTGCTTTCTGTAGCATAATCAGTAGAATACCATTCGGACCGGAAGATTTGTACGGCTTGAAGGACTGAATTACCCACCGTAATTTTTTCCTGTTAATAAGAACACCTATTTCCTCTTCGGAGAGAGGGAGATCAATGTCCTCTTTGTGCTGTAGCATGCCAGGGTCACCTGATACTGTGGATCGGGAAAAGTGGGTTTCCATCAGTGTTGCTAGAATCTCTTGGTTACTTTCAGCACGTGTTCCGTCACTTTTCCTGAGGTAGATAGGAACACTCGCTTCCTTTGCAAGCACTTTCGCAGTACTTCTGCCATGAAGGCCTTTTTGACTTTCAAACTACATAGGTGCTTGAATTGTTTCTCACTTTCGTAGTGCTCATTTCAACTTCGCCCTATTATATGTAGAATTTCCTGACCTCGTTCCTTTTTAAATCTATCTCGCTATTCCACCACTTTGGTCGAGCCCTTTTATGTGTTCTATTAGCTGGGCAAGCTTTCTCGAGCGCCATTGTTAGTGCCTTATTAATATTTTCTACCGTCCTATCTAAGTTAACAATATTATCGCAGGTAATTGATTGGGTATCCAGGTGTATATTTACCACTTCTCTATACTGGACCCAATCAGTCCTCCTAGGATCCATCGGTGATCCGACATTGACGCTTCGTCGACTACTCTCCATTCCCTTATTTTTAACCTTTCTGCATTTGTACTCGTAGCAAGGGTGATATCTATCACATCCAGCCTATTTTTCACCACAAATCATTTCCTGAGTTGTAAATATTCAAAAGAAATTTACCTACAGCAGGTAAAATTTATAAAAAAGGGTTTTTTTGCTTTAAGCTGCAAAAGCTATGAAAAAAAAAATGATTTTGTGTGGTCTTAGGTAATTTTTATTTTATGTGTGTACGAAAACAGTTATAACAGGTGCTCAAAGTGTCTTCTTGGTTTTGTATGCATGCTGGAGCCCGTTTTTGGATTTCCCTGCAAAGGTTTATTGATGCAAACTGCTGCCTCACTTTTGATACGCTCTTCCAATTCTATTAAAGTTGTTATTTCGGTTGAATAATCAAGTTCTTTCATTCTTCCCCATACAAAAAAATCCAATTTCTGGTCCATTTCTTCCTATCCAACGATACTCTTCATCTAGCCAATTCTTAACCTCACGTCCATAGTGGCTGGAGCACAATTCTGTTGGAAATATGATGAAGCTAGTTGAATCAGTGGAATGTCCTGCAAAAGTTCTGGAAAATTATTTCGCAAAAACTCCAGATGGTTTGCAGAATTCAGCCTAGGTGGTACTTGGAAGGGCTCGATTAACTTGTCTCCAAGTACACCTGCACACATATTGACACTGAATTTGTATTAAAATGATAAATGTCTCTTTGTATGTGGATTGTCCGCATCACACTTATGAAGATTTTGAAAATTTGTGAAGCCATCTCTTTAAATTAAGATTCGTCCGTCCAAAGAATTCTGCTAATAAACTCGCTGTCATCCAAGCTCCGCTCCAGCAACCAGTTAGAAAACTCAAGTTTCTTTTCATTGGGAAGCAGTTCTAGTACAGGCATATGGTGGTATGGATAAAGATTTTCTCCATGCAGCACATTAGAAATTTTATGTACGGAAGCATTGAATTGCAAAGCTAAGCGTCTGATGCTGATTGATGGATCAGTTGTAACAGCTTCCAGTATGCTTTCATCTTACTTGTGGAGCTCCCGCATTCGGTCGTGTATTTGAAACTGATCCCGTTTCTCGAAGCCTTCGATACGTATTTCCTTTACTAGGAAGTCGTCGGTTAGGATAAAGTTCATGGTATCTTTGTCGCGCACTAGTTGAACTTACATTGCACAGACCATAAACGTAAATAATGTCTGCGTATTCTTGATTAGTAAATGCAGATATTTCAAATCGCATTTCTAAGCCACTGTAAAATTTAAACTGATGAATATTTTTTTCTAATCTTTTATACCGTTTTTCTTTGGTAAACTTTCCAAATTGGCCTTCAAATCCCAAACCTAACTCTTTCTGAGAAGATTTAAGGAACAATTATTTTGATTTCGTTTGTTTCTAATCATTTTCTATTGTAGAACGGATCAAATCTTTAAAAATACAATTTATTGCGATTGAAGAATAATAATAAAACAATCAATACGTCTGATATACTCGTACTATTTATCGCAGTTTTCATACGTATATATGCACATCCGAATCACGACTGACTATGATTATAAATTTGAAACCTAGGCGCAAATGACAAAATAATATTGAAAAAACAAACATCGTAACAGTACTTACGATTGTTTACAAAATGAGAAAAGCGAATCTACTACATTTTACTTGACCTTTAGATCAAATTTTGTAGATGCCATCCATACACGACACAGACATACCCTTAAGAAAGAATCACGATATTAAAGAGTACGTCCGAAGGTGAGCTTGAGGGTACACTGATGAGCATTAATGGCGAGACGGGTGTTACGGAATGCTACTGGTAATTTCAGTGGAGTTCTGGTGGTGAAAATAACGATACAACAAGGTGAGACAGGAGACGTTACGCCGGTGTTCGAGAGCTGCTAATATCAGAATTTAATGAGATTAACATACGCTGTCGTTCCCATTCTACAGCCGAAGAGCAGGGACGTGAGATCGGATACGAATCTCACTGTACTGTCATCAGCAAATGAATATATTGGATTAGAAGTAGCAGACTAGAAATCATTAATGAAAATTAAAAAGAGTGTCGGAGGCAGAACGGAGCCCTGGGGCACACCAGCATTTATTTTGTGAACATCACACTTGACACCGTCCAAGACAACTTGCATAGAAAGTTCCGAAAGGTAATTCCTAATCCATTGAAGAAGAGAGTCATCGAACGTAAAAGCACGCATTTTCGGCAAAAGAGCCTGATGCCAAACCCTGTGAAACACCTTAGAAATATCAAGTGCAACTATCTTGATTATTAATTTACGCTTTGGTTCCACTTTTCGGTGATACATGCCATAAAATCACCGGTAGACCTGTTGCTACGGAAACCGTACTGCCGGACATTGGGGAGTTTTCGTGTTTCGAGGTATTTCATGAGCTGACGGTTTATCAGCGTTTCCATGACCTTAGAAAGAAGGGAGGTCTATAGGAGCTATTGACACCGTTTAATGTCATTCAGTCAATGCAATTTCTTTTGAACATTTACTAGTATTTATTGTCTCAATTCCTTAAGCCAACTATTAACACTGTTTTAATGTAAATCATGCTGTTAATGCATGAACCCCCGCCATTAGCGATTCCGTTCGAATTGCGGAGCTCTTGCGGGTGCAGGATTAAGCAGAGTTCGAACAAAAAATCAAAAACAAAACGTCTGTAAGAGAAAAGAGCGCTAGCTTTGTTTGCACTACCGACGCGTCGGCATGAGTGTATGAGTTTCTGATTTGTAACCTTTTTGCCTTGCGAATGTTTGTTATTGTCCTCTAGTGTTGACGTCAGAAGTTTTGTTGTGTTGTTGTTTTGTTTTTCGTTGTGCCGTTTGGGATGAAACATAAATAGAACATAGTGGATGACATGACAACATAACCACTTTATCTTTGCAAATACCACGTTTTGTACGTACCAAGTTTCATTATTCTGATGTCGGTAGCTACTACATCATTAGAGCTTTTGATGTAGGAAACCCACCATTTAGAATCAAAAAGATGATATCGCCCAGCTCTATATCAAGGGCTTATGAAAAGCAGTAAATAAATCTGAAAAGCCTTGTTAGTTTCAATATGCGTAAAGCTTAGTCTGTAATCAAATGTCAAACTTTCAGTAACGCACGTATCTTGTGAGCTCCGGCAAATTCAGTTAATATATTTACCTTATTGTTTTCATTTTATAAAGTTTGTACCTCAAAGTTGTGTATAGCAAAACATTTTACAGATCGGAGGTAAAATTAAATAAAAACAAATCCACATTTTAGATTAAAAAAAAAAATCCATTTCCAGTGACTTAGCCAAAATTTAACCAAAAAGACGATAGTTTTACCAACAGTTTTCAAAGTGATTTGATCGACTTGGAAAATAAAATAAAATATAAAGCCGATTAACAAATCCTTAATAATAGGCTTAATAAACTCGAATACGAATTGCGTAGAAGTGAGGTTGTATTAACTGGAATGCATGAAACTGTAAAATAAAATCCGTACATATAACACAAATCTGTGCGCATATAAAGCATTCGGCATTACCTTTTAACATAAAATAACAAAATATCGAAATAACAGCATAACATGATTGTTAATTTGAATAATCCACGTGATAGACATACGTACATTTTGCTGTCACTCCAGTCACACTCGACAAAATTGGGTTTACCTCCAATAGAGCGTGTATAAATCCAGGAATAAAACACAGCACAAGTCGGGAAAAAAAAATATATAAAAATGCGATTATTCTTTATTACTCGTAATTACATTACATGCTGTTAAAACAATAATAAAACGATAACTATTATATTATGACCTTACTGATTAACTTAATTTAGTGCTTTTTAGTGACACCTATTTTTGAAATCATGTAACAATAATATCATATCTTTTGTCTCACTCTCTTCAATGTCATTTGTATATTTTTTGAATTACACATTAAAACTTTTCCCTTTCGATTTTAAACCTTCCAACGATCCACACGTGTTTTTTTTCCTAAGTGTTCTAACACATACTAACTACGCGACTGTACTCTCCACACCTGTACTATACTCTTTATGTTCTGACTCTATACGACATCTTTTCCGCAGTCTGATCAAGACTAAGACAACTGACTGGTTTTCATTCAAGGAGTGTAAAACCGCCAGCTGGATCATATTTAAACTAAAAGGCTCATACATGAATAAACATAGCGCATAAGTACATGAGTGATTCTATACAGTGCCAACAAAATTCACACTTTTCTTTATAATCTATACATTAACAATCTCGAATCTTAACCAAACACTAGCGACTGCCGTCTTCAACGAGAATTACGCAGATCTTCTGTACGAGACGTCTTAACTTTTCTGACTCGGTCTGTACAACTACGGAGTACACTAGTCCATCCTTGCTGACGATGAGGTTGAATAGTTAAGTATTCTGTACTCCATCTTTCCCAAAAGTGACCCAACATTTTCTGACTATCTTTCCAAAGTATGTACTTGGTTGCTGGCTGATGTTAAAGAGGATTGGAAGAATCATTGGTTCGGCCACTAAAAAGTGTCCAGGGGTGAGGGCCTATGCACCAGTTGGATCATCACTCAACGGATGAATCTGCCTCGAGTTCAGTGTAGCTTCGATCTGCACCAGAAGTGTTGAAAGTTGCTCATATGGGAGCACCTTCAAACTAACCATCTTCTTTAGATGACATTTCATCGACTTTACTGCGGCTTCATAAATCCCTCTTTTATGAGGTGCTGCCGGAATCATGAAGCGCCATTATGTATCCTTACTACCAAGATGAGTCAATATTCTCTTGTCTGTCTCTCTTTCTACAGTTGTTGGCTCCAACGAACGTTCGCATCTGCATCTACGTTCCATAAATCGCTCATAGCAAACTATGAAAACTAGGGATGTCAAGTCTGTTACTAGGTCGATGTGTACTGCTCTTCAAGCACATGAAGATTGCGATCCAGCATTTGGCTTTGGGGACGTGATCTTCTTACCTGTTTATAACTTTCATCTCTAACGGACCGGCATAATCCACTCCGCAGTGCAGAAAACGGCTTCCCTGTCTGTACTCTATCGACTTGTAATCCCGACAACAGCTGATGTTCTAACCTGTAGTTGTATCTTGCGCAAATGACGTATCTGTGCAGATATTTCCTCATTTCGCTACGAAGTTTTTGTGTCCAATGCTTCTGCCTCACAGACTGCATCATGTACTGAACCATGATTTGATTTGCGGCCCGGGTCAACCCCGGACAGATTTATTAACGCTTATACAAGCTTATTCTTAAAAGTAACAATTTCACTTAAAACTAAAGATAAAAACTAAAGGGAGGGAGCGGTGAAAGAGAGTTAGGACGTGAGGCATAGGTGGAAATAAGAATATTCTTGATGGACAGTTTGCTGAGGTGGTAGTCGAAGAGAAGCAGAAGCATTATAGACATTGGCTCCAGGTGTCCGTAATTCGTTTTCTGAAGATTGAGCCGGAAAAGTGGCACAGACCTAAGATTGCGTGGGTTGGTGTTAAAAGAAATAAGTTGAAGTAAAGAAGGACAATCGATATTACCAACTAAGATCTGATGAATCAAGGAAATGTCGACAACTTTTCGACGTATATAAAGGGGTTGTAAATTTATAAGTTTCATCCAGTCAGTATATGATGGTAAATATTGGCTATCATCCCAGGGAAGACCACGTAAAGCGAATAGTCAAATCTGCGTTGAACAGCTTCTATCCGGAGGATGTGTGTTCTGTAATAGAGTGACCAAACTTGGCTTGCATATATCAGAAAAGGACTAACAAAGGTTATATAAAGAAATTTTTTAACATAAGTATTCGAAAACTCCTTAGACCAGCGCTTGATGAAGCCAAGGGCAGAGTTGGCTTTTTTTACGCAGTGAGCATGATCTAGGATTAGCCATGCCAATGTGGATCCATTTGGAATTCTCAGAAAGCCTCTAGCATCTAACACCGGTTTGAGCGGTTCCATCCTCTCTCAAGTAAATCTATCTCTCTCAACGCTGCTATCTCTTTACAGTACTTCTCCTGCTATGACTTACGCAAGAAGTATGTCATTGTATGTGCTTTCTCTTTTAACGCTGGCTGTCTCTTTCCTGTACCACCTCTACTGGCCTTTATTTTAAAAGTTGGTCTAGCCGACTATGTTCAATAGTCTTTCTAAGCGATATATGTTTTCTAACAACGATATTCTATTGGTTAAATGTTTGGCATTTATGCACACCATCGGTTGAAATGCTGTAACTGCAAATACTTTCATCTCACCCTGTACCAGTACTAACGTGGCCTCTGGTGAATCGCTTGCGGGCCACACCGCCTGTGGTGAGCGTAGCCATGTTGTGCCCTCTAACCATAATCTGTTGTCTATCAGTGCTGACGGCCTTACACCTCTACTTAGTAAACCGGCTGGATTTTCTTTCGTGTTGACATAGTGTCAGCATCTCACCTCCGTGTTCGTTTGGATTTATGGTGCATCTGGGATTTATGGGAAGGTCCCATCGATTCTTTCGCCTGTACAAGGAGCCTGGATAACAACTCGGCCGCAGCTAACTCTAACCTCGGGATTGGTAGTGTCTTAAATGGCGCTATACGTGACGTTAACATAATAGTTTGCACGAAATAGTACCATCTGATTGTTATGTGCGTATGTAAATGACGGCTCCATAAGCTGCGCTTGAAGCATCAGAAAATCCATGTATCTGTACGTCTAACTCTTCCAAAGTACCTGACCATCTGTCTATACGAAATTTTTCTAAGAGGCTTATCTCATCCAATAACTCTTTCCATCTGTACTGTATCTCTACGGGTATGTGGTTATCCCATCCTGTACTCAATCACCAAATGTCTTGAACCATGATCTTTCCCACAATCTTGAGTGGAGAAATATGGTATAACTATTCGAGTCACAACTAACAATCTTTCTCTTGGTGAGTGTGTCATGCAACTGTAGTGTTTCCACCTGATATGTGAACTGATCAGACCCATTTAGCCATTTTAGTCCTAAAATTGATGATTTGTCTTCCTCCGAAAATACCATGGACAGCTCACTAGTGCCAGCGTTCATCTCTTCCAAGAATCCAAAGAAGTTTGACTTCCACTGGCACAACTCGAAACCTGCACCTTTCAATATTCCGTATATCTCTTTGGTTAACTTTATTGCCTTGGCTTCATTCGACTTGCCTGTAGTGCAACGGTCTAAGTAGTAGTCATTTTGGATTGCCTCTGTTGCCTCTGAGAACTGGTCTTGCACGTCTCTTGCTGCCTGTACTACCGACCTGACTGCCAAATGCGCTGACGATGTTAAACCGAATTTGACAATATTTTACCAGTATTCACGCAATGGCTCGTGACTGCTCTCTCTCCAAAAGATGCGCTGCAGGTCTCACTGCTCTGTACTAAATCTGACTTGGTTGAACATTTTCTTTATATCACCGCATATTGCAATGCGATGCACATCGTTTAAGGATCTACCGTTATCCGTATAACAACTTGCATCATAGACTATATGAAAATCTTTTCTATTCAATGGTGAGGTATGTGATATACCGCCGCATTTTTACTTGCCTCTCTATCCACAATCTACATATGTATACATGATCTAACTGAATGGTTTCACACATTTGCGTGATGTACAGTTGTAGCGAACTAATTAAGAACGATACACTGGAATCATGTTTTTCGAAAATTTCTATTTAAATTTCTATTCATCTTGGGTTGTTAAATATTTTTTTGTACCAGGTATCAGTTAAAAACAGAAAATTGGAAAAAGAGTAGCAAGTAATTAGCTGGCGATCTAAATGTGCACTTTTCATTGTATTTTGCGGTTTTTTCTCAATATTTTGTCGGGAATCCTTGTTTGCAATTACAACCATACATCGCCTTGGCATTGACAAAATTTTTTCGGTGTTATTGCATTCTTGGAATGTCCTTGCGATTTCATAGAATTCATTTGTATTGCTAATTTTATGTTTTTTAACTTTTTTTTTTTAACTCGTACCAGGGGCTTTCGATTGGATTTAGGTCCGGACTGCATGACGGCCAATCGATGACATCCACAGAATTATTCTGAAACCATCCTTTTGTTGTCCTCGCAGTATGTTTCGGGTCGTTGTCCTGCATAAATTACCAAGTTACTTTCCATTCTGCCTCTATATAGGGCAGCATCACAATTTGAAATAATCCTATGTAGCTTTGAGCGTTCATTATACCTTCCGCTCGGTGTAACGGTACGGTACCTTTAAAGGATATGCAACCCCATAGCATAATACTCCCTCCTCCAAATTTGATGGTGTGGTGTGGTGTACTTAGGATTGAATGCACCATTTTTTGGTCGTCTAACATATTGTTTACCATCGAAACTCATTCTATTGATCTTAGTCTCATCACTCCAGACCATTTTTTTCCATTGTGAGATGGTCCGATTTTTGTATTCCTTTGCAAAAGCTAACCTAGCCTTTGGGTTTTTTTTGCGAAAGCAATTTTTTTTTTGGCTGATCTCCTAAAAAGCTGACTTCATTCAATCGCTCTCTAATGGAGCGTGCAGAAAGTGCATTTGGGCCCTCGCCAAAAACGAGCGTTCGAGCTCAAAAAACGATTTTTTTTTCTGTACGAACTATCAATCTATTTTCAGCTTCATTCGTTTTTAGGAGGTCTTTTACGTCTTTCTACGCTTTCGTTGGTTCGTTGTTTTTCGCCATATGTTACGCCAAGCGAATACTGGGCCGATATGCTTAACAACCGATTTATGCTGTTAAATAATGTGCAATAACATCGACAGTTACAGTTTAACATGAAAAGGGACATGACTGAATAGATTGCGGCACTTTTAATTTTGGTTGCCATCTGTCTTATTATTGGAGCGATGGTGTTGCTAGTACTTACGATCGTTCTTAATTAGTTCGCCACAACTGTAATTCTCTTCATCTGTTCGTTCGTTCTTCTCTAACTTCTTCTCCAGGTAAATAAACCTGCGCATTGCGATCGCTCTTGAACTCCCCATCTTCTCGAACCCTTCTTTCAGTGGCATCTTTACCACAAACACGCCATCTTCGTAGCGATGGTGTGTCTGCATAAAATGTTGCTCTACGAGCTCTTCTTCTTTTGTACGGTTCGGATACGAATCTACCTGGTCTATCTTTTAAGTAGCAAGTCCAACATCTTCAGCAAATCTGACAGCTGTGCAAGTATCGCTTGCGTCATTGCAACTTTCACTATTGGAACCTAGAACAACTGTGCCAAGAGATGTTTCCAGTAATGTCGTGCGGTCTGATTCTCTTGAGGACATTGAGACGATGGATTTCGCAAAGGAGTCCCACTTCCAACAAAATGCTTACTGGACCTGGTTTGAAATAGCCTGGATCAGCGTACCTGACCAGAGCTGTCTTTATGTTTTTATCCACCTGTAATGTGCGCAATAACAGAACTGGTTGCCATTGGCTTTCTTCTGGCATGAACCAAACGGTCACCAATGCACGTGGTTTCGACGGGATTGAGGCGAACCATGGAAAGACCTTGACCATGGCCTTGCATGTGATCGTAAAGGGAGCGCCGTCAATGCCTACTAACTTTCCTGCTGTTCTCTCGGGGAATCCCCAGCGCCTTTGTTATTCTGTCCAGCACTAGACCGGCAAATGCAATCTGTACCATAGCAGTTGAGATCAGAGAGCCCTCATGCTCCAAGAGATCAATAGACTGTACATATGTTTTGTTAATAATTTTACGCAATTTCATCGGCACTATATTCTGTACATTTTCCTCCACGCTTTCCTGTACTCTTCTTTTCTTCTTTAAGCTCTGAAACTATTAACTTAAACTCAACTCCTCCTTCTTCAGCACGTCGATTTTACTGTTAAACATCCTCAACTTAGCCTCATGAAGATGAAGAAGTCCCAGGTCTCTACTGGCAAACCTAATGCATGCAACTGATGCATGACCTCATGAGTCGTATTCAATATCCTCTGCAGACCATTCGCTGACGGCTTACCGCCTAGCTCCGGGAGACGCAGGTGGTCACGCTCTATCAAATACTTTTAATTGTATGGTATATCTGATTTAGCCGCTCCCAGACCTCGCTGTAGCTGACGTCGGGCAGCTGTCACTCTCCAAAAGTCCTTGTAGCACGGCTAGTGATTTCTTCAAATACGAAAATTTATAGGCTGGCGAGACGTTTCATTGGTATGTATTGCAGCTGGAAATCTATCGTGGAACCCTAACCATTTAGTGTAAGTTCTGTAGTTTTTTACATGCACCCTGTACGTTGTTGGGGCAAAATGCCTCCATTCTATAGCTTAACGCTGCGCACACTTGGAAATAGTCGACCTTAACTGACTCCTTTACATCTGATCTGAAATGGGAATCTTTGACACATCACCCTAATTCATCACCCGAAAGCTTATATGAAAAAGTTCTAATCAATTTTAGAACACATGCTATAGGTTTTGGTACTAAATGCCATAATCAGCCACTTTTTGGATTCGCTGGGCGGACTAGCAATTCAACCGGCAACGAGTAAAGCCATATTTTTCATTTTTACCTAACGTACACATTTTCATAGATAACTAAAGTATTGTAATTAAGTCATTTGAAATCTAACCACTATTTTTGACAATAAATTGTAATCACATATGGAGTAGTCTTTCTTAACAACACAAATACCCTACGCATATACATATAAACCACACTAACCAGACACCAGACAGCATTACACATTACACAAAAACCACAGAGTCGCAGTTTCAACATTGGTCCTTCGGGACGGATTCACCAGATTCATCACGGCTTCATAATGTAGTTTTCATAGATGCATGACTAATAAAACATTCTGACTCAAAAATTGGTAAATTAAACAAACAACGTGACCACCGTAAGTACAGTATCGCATGTTACATAATAACACATAGATCGCATGTTTATCCAGTTACATACATATATCTAACGGCATCTACATATATGCATTCTACACATATACCATATACCAAATATTACCTACATATATCACACTAGGGGTTCGATGTAACGGAAGTGATTATTGATTCAGATTTTTATAACATCTCCAATTAAAAGCCTTTTATCGCACTCGTTGCAAATAAATTAAACTCTTGCCCACTTCATAACTTATTTCTGCCAAAAAATGAATACCATCAAAGCGAAACGTGGTCGCGCTAAGGGGTGTCTTACTCGTGCGTTAATCTTTACGGAATCTATTAATCTCGAAACTCCTATATCTATGCTAAATATTCGATTAGCAAAACTAGACAAAGTATGGTCCGATTTCGTATCTTTACAAAATCAGATGTATGAATTCATTGAGGATCCAGATTACGTGCATTTAGATTCGGAATTTGCCGAGTAAGAGGCAAAATACTTGCAAACTTACTAAGTCCTTTCAAACGCGATATCTGAAAGGAAAGTAGTGGCTGCTAATACCGATCAAACTGATCATGTGAACAATGAAGCTTCGAAACAATCCATTAGATACTCCAGAAACCGTATCCCCCAATCATCTATTCATTTACCGAAAATCTCAATACCGGCATTTGGGGGAGATTATAAGGATTGGCCTGCTTTTAGGGACTTGTTTACTGGAATAGTTGATTCAAACACATCACTCACATGCACACAAAAATTCCAATATCTAGAATCATTTCTTCGCGGAGATGCAGCAAATTTAGTTAAGCACATTACGCGCTCAGAAAGTAATTATATTGAGGCGTGGGACAGATTAGAAAGACGCTTTGACCTAAGTCATCTCATCACACAGTCGTTTTTATCGTTGCCCCTTTGTACAACTCTAAATCCACAACTTTTTCGAAAAATATCAGATGTTGCTGATGAGGCTATAAGAGGATTAAAGGCTTTAGATTCTACCAGCAGAGATCCTTGGTTAATTTACATATTGATTCAAAAGTTGGATCAAGAGACGAGGCAAGCTTGGGCAGAAGATCTAGGTTCAAGGAACGACTGTACCATCATCGAACTGTTAGATTTTTTGCAATCCCGTTGTAGCTGCTTAGAGACCTGTTATACAACCACTCGTTCCAAACAAAATCAAGGTAGTGGTTCTAATGTTAAATTAAATTCTTTATGCTTTAATTGTTTGCAACAGGGGCACGCTTCTAATAAGTGCCGTTCAAAATTTCGCTGCCGATGTAATTCACGACATCACTCGCTGGTCCATCTTGCACAGACGCAAAATTCAACGCCTACTCAACACTTATCGGACTCGAACTTAATCTCCAACATATCAATTCCATTACCATTGCAAGGCTCCAAGTCCACTATCACAGTCAATCATTCATCGCATCTCGACTATTCTTCCTACAACTATTGGTCAGGCTCAAGATAAACAAGGAGTAAACCAACTTGTTCGCATATTATTCGACTCAGGATCCCAGGTGTCTTTCATTTCCGAAAAAGCTGTTCAAGGGTTAGGCCTACCACGTAAGCGTTCTCGACTCCCTATTATAGGTATCGCATCTACCTCCGCTGGAACCACTAATGGATTAGTGTCTGATCTTGTTTTCTCGTTTTAATGCAGAATTCATCAACATCGACTGCTATGTTCTACCAAATGTCACATCTTCGTTACCACAATTTCAGTTAGACAATATACCTTAAACCATTCTATCTATGGAACTTGCCGATCCGAATTTTTATGTGCCTGCTCCCATTGATATTTTAATCGGTGCTGACAAATTTTTCAACGTGATTCAAGGAAAGCCTCGGTTGGACTCAAAAACTAGCCTTACTTTATTCCCGACTATATTTGGGTGGGTGGTTGCTGGAGCTAACACACAGTTGCCAACAAATGGAATAGATGTAAGAGCCTTTTGCACCCGCTTGGATTATAGTCAGCAATTTGATCTCGAGCGTTTTTGGAAAATGGAAGAGATAGCTGCTGAACTGCCGCTATCTTTAGAAGAAGAACTAGCAGAGGAAATTTTTGTCAAAGGTCACTTCCGTCCCACAGATGGCCGATATGAGGTGCAGCTTCCATTTAAACCATCCGCAACTCTTAACTTTGGCGATTCATTTAATGTGGCACTAAAACGTTTCCATGCAATTGAAAGAAGATTTCAGTTCAATAATGAATTGAAGTCGCAATATTCTACATTTATTAAGGAATATTTATCATTGGACCACATGGAAGAGATTCCTTCCAATAAGATATTTGAATCAAAAAATGTATGCTATCTTCCACATCATGCTGTTTTTAAAGCAGATAGCAGCACAACCAAAATTAGAGTTGTATTTGACGCATTGACTAAAGTGAGTAATGCAAGTTCATTGAATGAAGTTCTCCTCGTTAGGCCCAAAATACAGCGTTATCTATTTTCAATTTGCCCTAGGTATCGTCGCCATTTGTATGTCATTTCGGGCGATATCGAGAAAATGTACAGACAAATTTGGATTACACCTAAACATACAGATTTCTAAAGAATAATTTGACGCGAAAACCCAAATGAACCTTTAAAACATTACCCATTATTGAAAGAAACGTATGGTACATCAGCGGCACCATTTTTGGCAGCGCGTACACTCAAGCAGTTAGGCCTCGACTCTGCTAAAACATACCCTTTAACATCTTAAATACTTCAAGAAGACTTCTACGTTGACGATGTCATAACTGGGGCAAATTCCGTGGAAAATCTTATGGCCCTTCAAACTGAGCTAGTGGAAATGCTAAAATCTGCAGGGTTTAATTTGGTTAAGTGGACCACTAACTGTTGGCCACTCCTTATATCATTGCCAGAGGAACATCGCGAACTCACCCCAGTAGAATTTGAAGATTCCAGGTGTCCATCTCAGGATTCAATTTCATTCAAAGTTAAATTAAATAATTCAAAGGAGTGTACAAAACGTCGCATATTGTCGGACGCATCGCGCATTTTTGACCCCCTAGGCTTCCTAGCTCCTATTGTTATTTCAATTAAAACATTATTTCAGGAGCTTTGGCGTAAAAACTTGGCATGGGATGACGAGGTTCCAGATTGTCTAGCACATCGATGGATCAACATCAGAGATGAGCTACCGTATATTAAGTCATTATCGGTTCCAAGAATCATGATTACAAACAAATCGAAATGGGAGTTGCATGCGTTTTCTGATGCATATGCGGCAGTAGTATATTGCCGAAGTATAAATTACGACGAGTCAGCAACTGTTAGGATTGTTGCAGCCAAAACAAGAGTTGCGCCAATTAAGGTTCTTTCGCTTCCGCGTCTTGAGTTATGTGGAGCTGTATTATTAGTTCGCCTGGTAAACAAAATTAAAATTTGCTTTCAAGAATTTAACTTCAACATTTTTGCATGGACTGATTCATCAATTGTATTGCATTGGGTATCAGCCCCGCCAAAAAAGTGGTCCGTTTTTATAGGCAATCGTACATCGGAAATTTTATCAAGCATTCCCTTTAAATCATGGAACCATGTTCGGTCCGTCTCCAACCCAGCTGACATTGCAACTCGCGGAATATCTCCATTTTCTTTGCCCTCATTGGCACTATGGTGGAATGGCCCAAAATGGCTAAGCAAAGATAAAAGTCAATGGCCAATATCCAAGTTCAATGTGGACGAGATTAACCCTGATCAACTGGAAGAACGAAAGGTAGATCCAGCAATGGCTTTCACATCTAAGATCCATTCATTTAATGTGTTGGAATCTATATTAACGGATTCGTCCAATTGGCTTAAATCAGTACGGGTCGTAGCATATCTTATCCGTTTTATCTCTAACTGTCGCCTTAATTGCAATTCTCGTAACATACTCCCTCTCTCATCGAATGAGCTTTCATCTGCAGAGACAAGGCTAATAAAGTGTGCTCAGATATTATTATTTGGCAATGCTACAAAGCTTCTGGGTACGTTGGCACTAGGAATATCTCACATCATTGCAACAACGAGTAAAGTGGCAAGGGGCACAGCCTAATTTAAATATGGTGATGTTGTTTTAGTCAAGGAAGCTAATTTACCACCATGCAAATGGATCATTGGACGAATAACAAAAACTCATCTGGGCAGCGACAACAAATGTAGAGTTGTAACCATCCGAACAAAATTTGGTGAATTCGTTCGACCAGCAGTAAAGGTTGCTCCGCTGCCTTTTACTGAAAGATAAAAATCTTTTAGGGAGGCTGTATGTTCTGAAATGGGAAACTTTTACACATCACCCTAATTCATCACCCGAAAGCTTGTATGAAAAAGTTCTAATCAATTTTAGAACACATGCTATAGGTTTTCGTACTAAATGTCATAATCAGCCACTTTTTGGATTCGCTGAGCGGACTAGCAATTCAACCGGCAACGAGTAAAGTCATATTTTTCATTTTTACCTAACGTACACATTTTCATAGATAACTAAAGTATTGTAATTAAATCATTTGAAATCTAACCACTATTTTTGACAATAAATTGTAATCACATATGGAGTAGTCTTTCTTAACAACACAAATAAACTACGCATATACATATAAACCACACTAACCAGACACCAGACAGCATTACACATTACACAAAAACCACAGAATCGCAGTTTCAACAACATCTATACAATTGACTAAAGCGTCGACCTCCGCTGCTGCCAGCAGCTCCTAGTGAAGCTGGCAAAAATGTTACCAGTCCTCCTGTACCGTGTTAATGCGCAGCTTGGCACTTTTATAGGAAATCCCGGCTACCTCCTTAGGCTCTGCAAATTTGCATGCCATTCTAATCGCATGAGCTCCTGATCTGCCCTGATTGCTCGTCGCGTCGTCTTGGTTTGAACTTCTATTCGCAAATTCATTGAGAAAGAATAATTCAATTATAATCTGTAGTCTAATCTCATTTTGCTCTAACATATGACTGACTTAAGCTAGTAAGTGCAAACCATCTGATCATATTCATGCAACCACTGCATGCTCCAGTCTGTGCATTCTCTTAATCTGTACTGCAATTTGAATACAATTCATTGTTCTCACTCTCTAAGGTAATTAAATCTGTACATCTCTACTAACACGACATATCCTGTGTATCCTATTGCTCAGCATCTTGGCATTATCTTTATCGAACGATAGAATCCTGACTTTCTCTACCAGAAACAATATTATAGTGGCTACCTGACAATCATGATTTCAAATTTCTCTACTCTGTACATTTGCCATCTACATTTTTCTACTATTTTTCATTTCACGGAATTATGCCATGCTTACTGTTTCCCTATACTAAATCATTGATTCCACTGTACATCTACATATTCCGAATTGTTAATTTCCCTATACACTTATAACTTTCAATATACATTAATATCTCATTGTACGCCTCTACACATCGCAACACATTACCGAAATAGCTGCGCTCGCACTCACAAAAATTACATTACGTACTAACTTCGCGACTGTACTCTCTACACCTGTACTATACTCTGTGCATTCTGATTCTATACGACATGTTTTCTTTTCCACGGTCTGATCGAAACTGAGACAATTGACGGGTTTTCACTCAAGGAGTATAAAACCGCCAAGTGACTCATGTTTAAACTAAAAGGCTCATACGTGAACAACATGGCACATGCATGAGCGATTCGATACAGGAAATTGAAGATAGAAAAAAATCTTCACTCAGAGCAATCATTAAATGGGACTGTGACTATCAAGATAAAGTCTACTAACCACCTCATTCAAATCAACGTTAAATCTCCTTGATAGCACATTTTCCAGAAACAGCTTCGTTTTCAAGCCAATTTCGGGATTAGAGTTTTAAAAAACAATCAATTCTACAAGCTAATCGAATTCTTGTGGAGACGATGAAATCTCTAATTCCATCTTAAAAAGAATCGTCTTAAATGTGGTAGATATTCTTGCTCACCTTTTCAATTTAAGCATTTTCACGGGTACCTTCCCCGAATTATTAAAACGAGCCAACGTGATTCCTGTTTTTAAAAAGGGTAATAGTAAAGAGTAGGTGAATTACAGACCGATTTCCTTACTATCTGAGATATCAAACATTTTTGAGAAGCTATAAAATACAGAGTTTTGAAATTTCTGACTGAGATTAATTTTTTTAGCGAGAACCAATTTGGCTTTAGAGAAAACCATTCCACCGAAGATGCTCTTCTGGATTTTTGTCAATGTCAATGGCAAGAACTGCTTTGCCGGACTCTTTGTAGACATAACCAAAGCTTTCGATATGGTAGATCACAAAATACTTTTGGATAAATTGTAGGTTTTCGAGGCTTTATCGTAGATTGGTTTGCATCTTATCTTAGGAACAGAATGGAAAAAGTAAAAAATTGGACACGTTCTCAGTGGTTTCAAGACCATCAACCTAGGCGTTCCACAAGGATCTATCCTTGGTCACTTACTGTTCTTAATATATGTTAACTCAATCTTCAGTGTTCCATTCGTGGGTAAGATTAAGGCTTTTGCTGGTGACTTTGCGTTTGGGTATAGCTAGTTGCTGACATTAACCATGACGTCCATTTGTTACTTATAGCTGCGCTATAAGCATTTTAAAAAATATTTATTTTGGGATCATCTCTTCCAGATTGCAATATGGTATTAGATTAAACAACTAGTTGTTTTACAAAAATGTGTAATAATAAAAATATGTTTTCCGTCTCGTTCAGCCAACACCTTACTGCTATTTAATAAGCTGGAAATACTGCCCGTACGACATTTGTACTACCTCAAAGTCCCATCGATGACACATATAGCCTTCGAAGCAATACTAGTTCCATGGTTACCATTCCATCTTTTCGAATAACAAGCTTAAAAAACTTCTACTCAGCTGTATCGTGCAAACTATTCAAACCCTGAGAACATTTGAATCATCAAAACTTTAAAGAACTTTTTATGCAAAGTAAAACTGTGGCTTTTAAATATTAATCATGAAGAAATTGACATTTTGTTGCGCTTCACCGCCTAAACTAATGTTAATAATTTATAATATTGTTATCGATGTACTTATGTTGGTTATTTTGCCTTCATTTCTTTTTTCCCTTATCTTTTTCATTCAAATTGTTTTACATTTATTATGCTTATGAATTATTGTTCACCCCACACTGAAATAAATTTAATAATGTGACATTTATTTTTATTTGTATCAAAATATTAAATGTCTCTAACTATTCTCCAAACTTATTATAAAACTAAAAGTTGTAAGATTTAAAATTTTGTATTTTTGAGAATAAAGATTTAAAAAACAAAAATCAAAAAATAATTAATTGGCCTGGCTTCTGCTCCAAGCTCAACAACACTGTTTCAACAACATTCAATAAGATTAAATACAGTAGAAGCTCGGAAAAGTTGACTCTCAGATAAGTTTACTATAAACAAAAGTTGACCAAATTTTAGCTACAGTACGTTACCTTAAAAAGTTGACTTTCGGTCAACTTAAAAAGCTGACTTTTGGTTAACTTTTTAGAGCATGACTCTTTTTTTACTTGCATTCGTTTTTTATATACATATGTATCAAATTTAAATATAACACAGCAGCGACGCATTCCGAAATGTATGTTTCCATGGCACCTGCGTGTCAGTTACAGTTGTTTTACAGACTTTTTCTTGCGAGTATTGTCCATTCGCAAATTTAATTTTATTTGCTGTCTGGTAATTAACTTACGAAGTTGATACTCATAACGGCGAAACCGATATCGAGACAAAAATTTCTTATCCAGAAGGCATTGATCAAATGGTGCGGTCTTACGTTCAAACATTGTAGAAACTCACTTTATAAAAAAAATACGAAACAAACCACTCTTTCCAGCTACCTCAAACCAGTTGAACATCGCTAAACATTTTTAAGTTTTTGCTTTTAAATAAAATAAAACTAATTAATCGAAATAAAATAAGACTATTTATGAACAAAATACTAATTTTCTACAGATCTTGAAAATTGTCTCGAAAAGTTGACAAGCAAGCTCTGGGACATTTCGATCAACTTTTCCGAGCTTCTACTTGGCAACAACGCAACATAGTCACTAAAAGTGATTTTTTTTTCTTCTCCTTTTGTTTCTCTTTATTTCTTTTAAAACTGAATTACGAGTATTGTACTTCTGTATTTATTTAAACTCTATTTAGTTATTTATTGTAATGAAAATGTTTATGCAAATCTTATCCAATCTGATTGTGGTTTTTAATGAGCTTATCTGTTTCCTTTTTACATTATTATCGTATGAGCTGTTCTTTGTTAAATGGAATTGGTGAAGTGGATTTAAGTAATGCAATGTTGAACACATTCTCGTCCCGATTTAATGGGTTGAAGATTTGTCATATGAATGTGCGAAGTCTTTTCCATAAATTCGAGGATTAAGGATCCCCGTTTCAATCGGTGTCAATGGATATTATCTGGCTTTATGAAACATGGTTAAATAGCGATACGAGTATTAAGGACTGGATGTTTCAAATTGAGAGCTATCGTTTATTTTGTTTAGCTGGATACGGTTGTTGCTGCGGTGTTATAATTTATGTGCCAAAGGGTATATAAGCGCACCGTGCTGACTTCTTAAAACATAATGATATCTAATGCTTGTTTATTGAGATCACATTTCCATACGAAGAACTTCTACTTATGGTAGTATACAGACATCCGGGTTGTTTTCCCTTTGTAGAATTCGACATAATTTTAACAAAACACAGTATATCATGCGAAAACATGGTGGTGTGTGGAGCTTTAAATGTTGATGTTTCTCTTGCTACATCTAGACAATTAAAAAATCTGTTTGATTCTCATGGTTTACAAATCGTAAGTCTTACCCCTACACGTGTTACAAGTCATAGTGCTACGACTATTGATCTATTTGAAGTTACAAATTAGAATAAAAATGTAATTCTAATCAAACATAAGGTAGGAGACTTTTTGATTTTTTCGGGGTTTAATCAACATAAATACGGATCAACATTTCAAGAAGGGCTTTTATTGCAATCACGATATAGCATTTGCAAACGATTTCAACAATTCGTTTGGACTTCCATGTTTAAATACACATGTACCCTAGCATATTCTTAATAACCCAAATGGATATTTCTCAATTGACTGTATTACAATAAATGAATGTTTCGAGCCTCTTCTCTCAATGCAATCCAAAGCGGTATGCCTGGACAACATATCAGCCAAATTCATAAAACTAATACCATCTGCAATCATTCCAAGCATCACCAACATCTACACTATTTTCCAGCCTCTGGAAAATAACTAAAATTATACCTCTTCAGAAAAACACATCAGACAATATTATAATAACTTTTCGAATTACTGCCTTATTGGTATCTTACCATTTCTGTCTAAAGGCTTAGAGAAATTGCTGTTCAAATAAATAAATTAGTATTGTATATTTATAGAACCACATAAATACTTGTCACCCCTTCAATCAGGTTTTCGCAAAAAACACTCTTGTGTATCAAAGATCTTAAAAGTGCATGATGATATTCGAATATCAATGGACGAAGATAAAGTTACTTTAGCTCAGTAGATCACACAATCTTATTAAGAAAATTAAAACTGTTATCATCTGTATTAGAGCTCCTGTTTATTAATTACATTGTAGATGTAATTAAATACTCCTCTTATCTTTATGCTGACGATTTACAAACTTATTTTTCTTTTCCCTTGGGCCTTATGGAAGATGAGATTTTTAGAACTAATGAAGATTTACGCTGTATACACATGTGGGCCATAGACAGTAATTTAACTTTGAAACCAAATAACATAAATCGAAAGTATAATAATATATTGTACAAGGAATTCTTGGTCGAATCTTACTTGTCTGAAGTTACTTGCATACACATGTTATTCCATACCAATCCAAAGTGAAAAATTTAGGATTTATATTTAATAAAACACTTACATGGAACGATAATGTTAATGAAGTAATCAAGGGAATCTATGCTGGTCTTAGGCGTCTCTGGAGACTTTCACTTTATTTACCAAAATCTACACGATTAACTTTAGTTAATTATGCATTATTAGCACCCATCATATCGTACGGTGTCGCATTGTATTCTGGAATAGACTCAACAAAGCAATCAAAAATTTGACATAGCATTTAATTCTCGTATTCAATTCAACCATTCTTTAAAAAAAATTTACCATATACCTCATTTGTTCGAACTCTCGATAATGTCTCACTTCGTTATTAAAATGTGTAAACTCATACATGGACTGATACACTATCGAATGCCTTTCTATATATGTGAAAAAATACATTTTTCCTCATATACAAGAACTTTTAAAATGAGCACTGACAGGACTTGAACACTGCAAACACGTAGATCTTTCTTTCCATTATGTGCCAAGATTTGGAATATACGAGTATTACCTACACATTTAAAAACACATACAATATAAATGATTTTATCCGCTCATTAAAAAGCTACCATCAAAACCCAGACGAGGATTTACTTTTTCACTGCAGTCAATTAAAAGTGCAAATACAATAAATAAATTGAAAAGCAAAATAAATTAAATACTACCGATTGTATTTGAAAGCAGAAATGCACCTGTGGTTACTCGCTAGTTAACACCTGTATTTGGTAGCGAAAAGATGTACATTGGCAGGCGAGATACCAAAGCCCCAAAAGCTATAAATACGAACAACTAATAAAAAAGCATATTGATAAAAAAAAAACAACCGGCGGCTAATAATGCAGAAACAAGACTAGTTTATTGGACGTAAATTTCAATGTAGTAACATAAAGAAGTGGGTACTTTCAAACACATATGCCGTTGCGAAAAGAGTTGCCATTCATACAAATTTTTCAAATAATACTTTACACTCCCACTTTTGGAAAATTTAAATCAACTAATGTTTTACATGTTTCAATTCAAGAATGCAATTCAAATTTAGTTGTGTTAAGGGAACAATGAAATATAGGCATTTCGTTAAATGCAATCAATTCAATAATCCATAGATCAAAAAACTCCAATCAAGCATCTAAAGTTTTCGAACTTATCTTTGCTTAAGGCTTTAGCAATTTCAAAATCTCCGCACTAGTACCTCTCTCTAATAAAATGGTAGGGTTGATGTACCCTTTTGTCCTTTTATGAAACTCCGAGTTTTTTTATTAGCCGTATTGCACCTTGGATGTCCATATTCAGGTTACAGTATTAAAACCACCTGGGCGCATTTCAAACAAAAGCCTTTTTATCCAAACCATTTCCTTCAATGACTGCGAAGCTGCCACTTGTTCCCACTCCGTAGTGGATAGTGACACACATCTCTGCCTTTGTGATGCCCAAGAAACTGATCCATCTAGCAACATGAAAGCGTATCCTGTCATCGAAGAAAAATTTATATTTTTTTTTTAAATGAATATCCATTTGCTACTTGCCACTGATGTATTTTAGAATTCTTTTAACGGCATTAACATGAGTCTATTTTGGCCAGTCTAAATAACGCGATACAACTCCCACTGCATACGCAATATCCGGCCTCGTAGCAATGGCTAAATACATCAAGCTCCCTATTGCCTCTTTATAGGGGAAATTGGTCGTTGCTGACAAGTTGAAATCCACACTAGAATAATTTTCCGCTGGTGATTTCGAAGACCTTCTGCAAAAAACTCAAGAGTTGAACAGCAACGTTTTTCTCCTTAGCAGCAACTATTCTATCGGATAGATTGCTAGTACAATACGCCTTCCATTGCCTTTTGTCACAAAAGGCACGGCTCCAAAACCTTTCAAAATCTCTGTTAATTTTTCGTTCCAACAACGAGATGCCAGATTAAGTCCATATAAGCGTTTTCCGAGTTTACAGACCCTGCCTGAACCAACATCAAAACATTCTGATTGGCGCATATAAATTTCTTCGTTCAGATCTCCGTTTAAAAAGGCAGTATTCACATCAAATTGAGTGAGACAAAGTCCTTCGTTAGCCGAAATGCTGAGTATTGCACGTATGGAGATGAATGTCGCCACGGGGCTGAACGTTTCCTTATAATCTGTATTATACTCTTGGGTGAAATCACGAACGACTAACCTGGCTTTGTATTTTTGGGGTCCGTTTACATCCAAGTTCTTCAGTTTGCAGGCCTATTTGTTGTAGATTATCTTCCGATTCTTAGGAGATCGCACTATATCCCATCCATTAAGTAGACTCCCCATTGCATCTAACGTAGCTCTCTACCAGTGAGCAGCATAAGTACAACGTATCGCTTTTTAGTAGCTGTCCGGCTCGCCCTGCAAAAGAAAAACATGTGTCTGTTCAGAAACCCAAGTACCTAAATCATTTTTGTTTTTAGCACTTCACAACCGATTTCTCAATGGAATGTCGGAAAATTCATTTCCAAAACGTGGTCTTCGGTCCTGACTATCCTCACAAAATTCCTTGTCTGCGGACTGAAATACCGCGCCCAATACTTCGTGATCCTCTTACTGATTTGCTCTGAACGCAGTTCTGCTGATTATTTTTTTTACTAAACGACATTTCTTTGATTTCAAGATCCCTTGATATCTCTAGATGAAGGTACGTATATCTAGTAGCCCTTCGTATTGTCCGGATATCCCACGAAAACACCGCTAACCGCTTTCCGACCTCATGTTCTACGCTTCTGTTTAGGCACATGAACAAAAACCTCCACACCAAATATATTCAAGTCGCTAACTCTCGGATCCTTGCCACACAACAGCGCACATGATTTTTCGCCTTTGATTGTACCAGTCAGATGCAGCACATGCACAGCAATACTCACCGCCTCAGCCCAAAATTTCTTAGGCAATTCCGCTGCACCCAACATCGTCCTAGCGGCCTCAACAATTGTTCGGTTCTCCCTTTCAGCACCACCATTTTGTTCCGGAGTGTAAGGAACCGTAGTCTCATGACGAATGGAGTGCTTTTGAAAGAGCAACTTTACCCCTTCGTTGACGAACTCCAACCCGTTGTCCGACCGAAACATCTTCACAGCATTCCCACTTTCTAACTTTGTTGATCTATAAACTTTTTAAAAACAGAGCACATTTTGGATTTTTGCTTAATAAAATATACTTGTGTGTAATGAGAATAGTCATCTTTAACAACAACAAAACTTAAAGACCCACCGATTGATGTTTCCTCCCACTGCCACTGTACTCTGGTCAACCATTTTCACAAATTTACAGCACACATTGTCGGATATGAATTGTGCCTCTGCTGTGGATAACAGCATCCTTTGCTGATGACAGCACTCTCTCATTCCTGGGCTTACGCCCCTACCCTTCGGCTGTAGAACGGGAACGGCAGCGTATGTTAAACTCATTAAATTCCGATATTAACAGCATAACCAATTGTGAAACTATCAACCGAGTGGAATTTAATGCTTCCAAAACACAATGCAGTCATTAAAGCGAAATCTAAATACCCAGCCATTATCCATGAATGGCACTTACATCGTCGAAACCGAAAAACTTCCCATGTGTGTGTCAATGACAACTTATGTCGAAATGATCACATATTCGATGCCGTCAAAAATGCTGCGAAATGTCTAGGTTTCCTCAAGCGATGTAAGAAATATTTTATCCCCTTTGATCTGGCCACAATATATAAGGCATTTATCCGCCCAAAACCTAAAACATCTCTGCACCTGCTAGATAAGATTCAAAACCGTGCGATAAAACTAATTGGTTATACTAATATCAGTCAATCAATTGACACCCTCGAACACCGATGTAATGTTTCCTATCTCACTCTGTTTTATCGATATTTCCACCACCAGTGCTCCATTTAAATCGCCAGTAGCATTCCCCCCATTCAAACTTTGAACCGTAACACCCGTCTCGCTATGAATGCTCATCAGTATACCCTCAAGCCCATTTTCGGACGTACTCTGAAATACCGTGGTTCGTTCCTAAGCCGCACAACTCGCTTATGGAATGCCCTGCCGATCTCTGTGTTTCCTGGTCATTATAGCTTCAAAACGTTTAAAAAGAATGGTACATCGGTAGCTGTACTTTCTTCCTCCCTAAATTTCCTTCGCCCGCGCTGTGTACAATCAGTTTAAGGGTACAAAAACCCCTTGAGCTCGCGCTCATTATAAAAAACGACCTCAAAATTAGAGCTGTCCCTTGTGACATACGGAAAGTTTGTCTTTATAAATTTTGTCATTGTCATTCAATCGACGAGGAACTAATGCAGGGTAAATATTAAGAGTTCTTTCCGCAAGGTTATGGTTATAAAGCGTTTTACTTATCTATTATCATGTGGTGAGCAATATTGAGAAACTGTTGCATGTATAGCTGATACAATTTAAAAGGTTGCCCGTAGGGTATACCATTCTGAGATTCTTTCCATCGGGCAGGTATCCATGGGACCATATCAATTCCGGTTGCTTCAGAAAGTTGTCTTGCGTTTTACCAAAGCAATCAAAATGTTGTGCTTCGGATAAGAAACAAACAATATTAAGCTTTGTTGCTCCAGTATAAATAGCAAATAGATGTCAACGAGGCAAACGAGTGCCTTAAAGTCTGTGGAAAGTTCTTGCGAAAAAGAAAAAAAATCTCACAATCTGTATCCGGTCCTAATGATTGCGTGCTGTAACCAAGATACAAATATAAATATCAATTGTTATACTTCGACCTACAATTATTAGGTTGTCACAATTTATATGGGTCCTTGGAATAACTTAATTACGTGATACATCCATGGCGTCGATAGAGACTGATGGGAGACTACAGTAATCAACATGTAATTAATCTTCACAAATTTAGGTTAAATGTTAGTATTTTCTAAATACAAATATGATACAAATATACCGGAAATCAAATGAAGGGGTAAGTATTACTAAGGAATTTGTGTATACGAGTATTTGTCAAAATAAGTAGTATTTTGGGCATTCAATTGATCGTTCAATTAAACACCATCACTTTGCCCAACGAAACTAATTTAATCATACTAGTATATACTTACACATTTGTTTAGTTTCTTCCAGCATATAATTATCTTACAATTACTTGATTATATATATACGTATAGCTTTCAATTTATAAGTGAGCTCTTTTGTATACATCTTTGTCAACGGATATAAATTGCAAAGTGTAAGAAATACAATGCATCATTATAATGAAAGGATTTCATAATAATGCAGGGAAGATACTGATTAAAGGTATTTTTTAAGTGTATATCTCACATACTGGTACAATATACGTATACATGTCTGCATTATTCAATATTTCCGTGTGAAGCTGTAACAAAAGTCATTTGAATAATAATCAAGTTGAAATATTGCGAAAACAAAAGGAGCAACATTTTACCTTGTAATTCCATCTGAACTCACTGTCAACTTAATACACGTTCGCATGTTGTCTGAATTCGCAGCATACAGGCCCGCAACATATGTTCACGGCCAAAGGGAGTGACTTACATTACATAAATATGCAAAGGCACATGTGAAAAGAGATTCATTTTCTACGAACTGGTACACGTTTTGTTAGCTTGTTACAGTGCTCACAGTTCATATAGTCAGTGCAAAACACTGTGTTTACATATATACGAGGAAATGTGTTCATATACCACGCACTAACAGTGTATTGTGCTTCAAGAACGTATTTGATTTGACACCATTTTTCACACATGACTTATGAGAGAAAACTGAAATTATCATCGTAGTGTTCTTCATTTCGGATTCATATTTGGTTGATAGGTCTATCAAGGCAGGTAAAGGATACGTTTCAAAATCCAATTTACAAGTAAATCTGACCAATTTTAAATTTATAATGCAATCTAATAGAGAGCAATTTGCCTCCCATCAGCAAATATCTGCCCCTCAAATTTGGTAGTCCTCAACTAAACATATTATGGTAGGAAACTAGGATTCTATTGCGTGCATGTATGTAATTTAAAACACTTAAGGAAATTTGTGTTAGTGCATAGTGTACACAGCATATGCTGTATCTCATCTTGCAATATACCTTTAGCAAAATGTGGTTAGCTTATTGTTACAATTTGATTCCATTATGACCTGTTTTGTCCACGGTGAGCTGTGATGATTAAAGTTTCCCGGATATGCTAATAGGAATCAGTTGTAGAAGGGACAAGCATAGGTCTGACATTCGCTATGGTTACTGCCCATCTTTCACAAACATAGAGCGCTCTATTCGATTTTTTTTTTTTCAAGTATATTACGATATTCCTACTTGATATGGTCACAGAATGTGACTTGTTGTTACACAATTTCTCCGACCTATTATAGAAAAACCTAAATTATTAGCAAAACCAAAAAATCAAAAAAAAGAAAAACTATTCAAATAGCTAAAAACTGAACTATTCAGTTGGTGCCTCAAGATTCGAGTGGTGATCTTGGGATTCGAGTGAAGAGAAAATGTCGTGGGGATATTTGTAATGACGGCAAATCGTACCGAACCCGGTGAGTGCTCAGCTGGGCTGCGTTCAAGGAAAAAGATATGCGAAAATTAAGCAATTAAAATAATTAAGATGTAGGCGCCATCAATTTTCCAGATCGGAAGTTCAAAACCGAATATTTTAAAGAATGTTAGACTTGACCGTAATGCAAATCTTCCTCTCATAAGTGCAACGTCCGATTTTAGGATTACTGATCATTGGCTCTTTATTGAAATGGGTCAGCTCAAACAAAAGAGATAACCCCTAATAGAGTAAATTTTCGTAATTTCAATGGACGTTTATTACATGAAGATCCAGTTTTTAACTTGTTCTTTAAGATTTTAAAAGGTCACTCTGAGTTGTGCTCAGAACCAGGTTTCGTTAAAAGAAAAAAGCTAGAGAAACTCCAACCTTGGATGTCTAATTATTTGTTGAACAAAATATATAGGAAGAACAAGCTGCTCTTAAAATGTAAAAAATATCCCAATAATACTCGTTTTCGAAAATCCTATGAACTAATTTCAGAAGAAGTGGCCACTGAGGTCCGTATATGTGAAGAAAGCTTCTATATTGATAAATTCCACAAAGCGAAAGGGAATCTTAAAGAAGAGTGGAGTATCGTGAATGTATTGTTTAACAAAAAAGCATCCTCTGATGTACCTTGTTGCATTCAATATCGAGATAGTGAAATCACCTCTCCAGCAGACATCGCTAATGAATTCTTTACAAAAGCTGCTGTAAATACGCTCACCGAAGCTGGCTTTGATTCGTCTAGCTTTTTTTTGAACCTAACTCTTCTTTCAAACTTTACAAAACATCTTGTTACTGAAAAAGTCGAATTCGTTCACACAGAACAGCTACTCTGAATTATTTTGTAGAACATTTACCTATATGTTTTCGATATTTTGGCTCACATTTTTAATAAAAACATCTATGGCGGTATCTTTCCCAATCTTCAAAAAAGATAATAGGAAGACATTAAACAATTATAGGTCAATTACCCTGCTTCCTATTTTTTCGAAACTCTTCGAAGGGTTATCAAAGCGAGAGTTATCTCTTTTCTTGATACATCGTTCTTTAGTGCTAATCAATTTGGTTTTAGAGTTGGTAAAGATACCGAAGATGCACTTTTGAATTTCTCTTGCCATGTTCATGCTAGCTTAAACAACAAATATGTACTGCGGCCCTGTTTGTAGGTATATAAAAAGCTTTCGATACTATGGACCACGAGCTTTTGTTGGGAAAATTTGACACAGCTGGCTTTAGAGGATTCATTCTTAAATGGTTCGGTTCTTACCTTAAGGATTGAAATCAAAGGGTAAAGATAGGTGATAGTTTCAGTTAGTGTCTGAGTATTCGGATTGGTGTTCCACAGGGCACAGTACTTGGCCCAACGTTATTCCTTATCTACATAAATTAAATCTTCAGCCTGCAGTTAAAAGGGGATAAAACTGGGTTTGCTGATGATATAGCGTGCTCATACTTAAGTACTTCTGTACTAAACTTAGTGGAGGATATTAATCACGACTTGGAAATCCTAAGGCACTGGTTTGGTTCTCATAAACTAGCTATCGGCGATAAAACAAAACTGATGTATTTTTAGCTCCACTCGTTTGAGTATCAACCTCCAAATTTAACTTTTCACAGTATTGCTGATTTTTGTAGTATATCCAGAAGCTGCCATCATACTATGTTTCTAAATTGGACTGCTCTTCTAACTGCCTTTCTATCGAAAACATATCTGTTTTCAAGTTTGGATGTAAGTATCGACAGAAAATTAAATTGAGAAAGTATTTACTAACAGCTACTTATAATATGTACCATCTAAAACAGTTCTGTTCTCGTAAGCTTCTAGAAACAGTTTATTTTGGGTTGGTTCAATCTAAGGTTCAATATGGACTCAGTTGCTGGAAAGGTACCTTTAACAACAAACTATAGCCCTTATTAGTAGTACAAAAATATATTTTAAGGATTATTTGCAAAAAACGGCGCCATGAACACAGCTTTTGTCTCTTCTGTAGCTCGCGGATACTGCCACTTAAACATCTTTACTTTTAAAATATAAAGTCTTAAAAATCTTTTATATAAGAAGTGGCTATTTATTAAATCGGAATTAGACTTCTTGTAATCAACATTGTTTGGATTCTATTCCGCAACATAACAATCAACGCTTCTTTAACTTTTATACATCATTAGCACCTCGACTTTTTAATCGGCTACCATTTGATATTCGTTTTACTCGTAAATCCTTTTCTTTCAATAAAGTAATTAAAGAGTTGTTATTTAATTTTGATTTCTGCGAAATTAATACTCTTGTTAGAGTTTTGGTTTAACTTTGATGATTGTATTTTCTTTCAACTACCTTTAAACTTAAAATTAAATACAATATTGTCACCCCACTATAATTTTTTCTTTTGGCTTTTATATGTTCCATACTTCCACCAATAGTTTTATTACTACAGGATGTATCTGTTATATTTCCAAATGAAGTTTCATTTTAAAAAAACACGATTTAAGTTAGATTGTAAGACTTGTATATATGATTATGAATGTAATACATTCCTGTAATTTTAAACTAAAAAAAAAAAGAATACTACAAAAAGTTGCGTCTTCAAAGAAAATGAAGTCCTGATTTCGCCCTTAGTTGCTCCTCACTTGTAAATTTCATAGAGATATCATTTCAACTTTTTATTTGTTATAATTAAATCTGGTTTGTATTATTTTTCCTTTTTTTTTTACAAAAACTTAGTTAGTCTTTCCTTTTTTTCACTCTTTCTTTTTTTTTTCCTTAAAAGGAAATCTCCTTTTTAATTACTTCTTTTTGTTTGTTTTCAACTTTTTAATGGCTAAGTGATTAACCCTACCCCATCGATATTAGCTCGGATCACAGGTCTCGCACATACGCTCATTCATATACTCGATCAGACTGATGCAACGCAATGGGCCAATTTAGACATAACACATCGGCTGAAAAGTCCGTGCTGTTTCTAAGAGAGGGCACCACTTGAATTAAATCCATATCATTTTCAGTTAGTACCAACCTTCAAAAGATACATGTATAAATTTGACAGCTGTCGGACGATTAGTTCTCGAGATAAACCGTTGTGAGTGAAGCAACTTTTGTTATTGTGAAAAAAATGGATTCAAAGCAATTTCGTGTGTTGATTTATTATTGCTTTTTGATGGGAAAAAATGCAGTCCATGCAAAGAAATGGCTTGATAAGTGTTACCCGGACTCTGCACCAGCCGAACGAACCATTCGCAAGTGGATTGAAAAATTTAAAAGTGGTCATACAAGCACCGAAGATGATGCACGCAGTGGACGTCCAAAAGAGGCTGTTTCAGATGAAAACATCAAAAAAGTCCACAAAATGATTACGAATGATCGTAAAGTGAAGTTGATCAAGATAGCTGAGGCTCTGAAGATATCAAAAGAGCGTGTTGGATATATCATACACGAATATTTGGACATGCGAAAGCTGTGTTCAAAGTGGGTGCCGCGTTTGCTGACAGTCGACCAAAAACAACAACGTGTTGATGATTCAGAGGAGTGTTTAAAGCTGTTCAACCGCAATAAAGCCGAGTTTTTGCATCGGTATGTGACAATGGATGAAACTTGGCTCCATCACTTCACACCAGAGTCAAGTCGGCAGTCAGCTGAGTGGCGAGCAGGCGACGAACCTCGTCCTTGGCTGGCAAGGTTATGGCATCCGTATTTTGGGATGCATATGGAATAATTTTCATCGACTATCTCCAAAAGGGGCAGACTATCAGCAGTGACTATTACAATGCATTGTTGAAGCGTTTGAAGGACGAAATCGCAGAAAAACGGCCGCATTTGAGGAAAAAGAAAGTGCTGTTTCATCAAGACAATGCACCGTGTCACAAGTCGATGAAAACGATGGCAAAATTGAAAGAATACGGCTACGAATTGCTTCCCCACCCACCGTATTCTCCAGATTTGGCCCCCAGTGACTATTTCCTGTTCGCAGACCTCAAAAGAATGCTCGCCGGAAAGAGATTTAAGACCGAATCGCCGAAACAGAGACCTATTTTGAGGCTAAACCGAAATCGTACTACAAAACTGGCATCGAAAGATTGAAAATTTTGCAAACATTTTGTGTTTTACTATAAAACGGCACGGACTTTTCAGCCGATGTGTTAGTGTGCAATACTCCGCAATTTTAGTGAAGTATGCCACCATACTTTGGACTTCCACTCTCTCACACACATTCATCCGTTTCTTTCTCAATTCTGGGAAAATTACCTCATAAATTGGGATTGTTCTTTGGCCCAAGCTAACATTTCCCATTACGATCAGCCATTGAGGTTGCATTAAATTCTAACACAAAAGATAATTTGCCAAAAATACGTGCTCTTCTCGGGTTTATAAAACCTGATTACGCGTATTATCCGTTTTTGATAATGATCGGATGGGGTACAATGAGGTTGAAACAAGGAACTACTCATAAGACGAGTCCAATAGAAGGATTTCTATCTCTGGAGTGCTACTCAATACAAAATTAAATAATACCTCCCGGCGAATCGTTTTGTCAATAATTTCATTAAAAAAACAATTAGGGATCCATTCTCTACAATAATTTTAACATTACAATTTTATTCCCTTTTTTTTTTTGTTTTTTTTGGTGGGTGGGGGGGGGGGAGTTCCGGTGGGTAGGCGCCCGTCACCGAATAAAGCGTCGGTGGCAGTCCGCCTAGTCTGTTGCTTTAGGGATTTATTACACGCAGAGGGTTACAGACCCTCCAGTCGGCTATAGACGTCAAACGCCACGACTAAAATTAATGCCAGACACTTTCACAGAGAGTCTTGCTACCCCTGTCTTATTGAAGATCCATTGGTTATACCTTCCGACAAGCATTTCTTTCCGCTAATACATGAAATAAAATGAAGGGGCTGGCCATAACAACAGATCGGGTAGGAAATGTAGGGGTAGAGCAGGTACATTTTCTATTGCTAAGGAGATTAGCCGATAGGAGAGCCAACACAACACAAGGGACAAGAGCCGACTTAAACGCTCTTCAAAATATGTATGGTATATCCCTTCCTGGCAAATCTTCTGTCTGCTTACTTCTTGTCTTCGTAATTGGTTTAATCACCGCCCGTCCTTCCTGCAATGGTTGATTATTCAAAGTACTAGCAGGGTGCACTAATGGCTGATGGACCCATAGTTGCCCAACTTGCCTAAGAAAAAAAGCGCAATATTGTCTTAAGTTCTTAGTGGAACCATTTCACATACCTACAGCATGACCTGATACAGTTGCCAGACTTAACACAAGGTCTTATTTATGAACCCACCTTAAAAGCCTAATTCAAAAATTATCTCTAACAATGATGAGTCGATTTTACCCGCATAGTTCTTAGCTTAATGCCCCTCTCCATTAAGGTTTTGCTTATCTTTATTGATTATCATCGCCCAAAGCAGCGACTTACAATATACGAGTATCTTCCTGAAGAGAATCTTTCCATATCGAAGATTTTCTTGAGTATACATAATATCTTATTAATTATTCTGTTTCTCAGCTTCTCCTCAATCCAATTGCAATAGGCCTAAAGGCGGTTGACCATTTACTAATTCCGTCTCTAGGGAGGGCGGCAGAACTTCTGTACTGTTTTTCCTTTCCAGAACACTGTTTGAGTATCTAATCACTGCTTTATAATATAATTCTAATGATGATAGATCGCTTCGTCTATAATCCTTTAGACTGCTCTCCTAGGAGCCGGTATCCTCTTTGTCAACTAGTTTGTGACAGTCTATTGTGTATTCAGCCAATTCTACAGAAGGAAACTTTTCACTGTCCTTTAAATTTGTGGGCCGTGATGATATTTCTTCTTATCTTTATTCGTATCACTTGGTGGAGGTGAGTTCTAAAACGAAGGCTTGCTCACATACCCTTTAATGTACTTTAATGTTCTCATTCAATGTATAATATTTTAAAAAAATTAAAGAATTTAAGAGCATCATACGAAATATCGCAAAGCTTTTTTTATGCTCTTTAAAAAAAAAGAAACAAATTATAATGCTGAATGAAATTTTTTATTTCTTATTTCTGTTGTCTGAATCCATTTCCGTAGCTAGGTTGGTGTTTCGAATTTGCGAAATAATTTTTAATAATTTTCCATTTGCATTTACAAACACACCGCAATTTATTATTGATAGGTGATATTTACACCTCATTAAGAGGTCTGCTCTGACTAAAATTTAATTCGTCAAATAGTCTCTGCTTCAGGTTTATATTCGTTTCTGATGTTACATCTCGCCCCTTTATCGATCTTCTCCTAGAAATTTGAGAATTTAGAGATTCTTCGCCGCCAGCCTCATTGGAGATGCAATGTACCGGGATTCTACAACAGCGTTTAATCCTTTGCTACGACATGCTTGTTTTCAGCTCCGTTTCGGCGCTATCTTGTTGATTATATATGAAATTTGATAAAGGGTTTACCGATATTATTTTGAGACGCACCTGGCTCTTACTATATGGTATTAACAGCCTAAAGCAATTTTTTTTACTGGCAAGCCTCTGTTCTTCTCGACTTGCATCAATATCTCGTTTCGAGTGCATCAACTTCAGTGATACGATAATATATATAATAACATGGTTCGATTCTGCCTTTTCACCACATCATTTGCTCTGGTTTTCCTAACAGCTGTCTTAACGTGGTTAGTCCCATACTGCTTCCAAAAAGGATTGATCATGCGAGACGTCAATGCAGTTACTCGGTCGGTAACTTTATGACTTCATGTAGCTCCCGATAAATGCTTTTATTTTCGGAACGTAAATGACTGCCTTATGTTTTAGTTCTTAACAAGAAGTTCACCATCATGACATAGTTTAAGGATCCTCCAAGGATTAGATTAGCTTTTTCAAACTGTCGACTTCACGGCTTAATCCACTGAACGTAGCTCCCGATAAATGCTTTTATTTTCGGAACATAAATGACTGCCTTATGTTTTAGTTCTTAATAAGACGTTCACCATCATGACATAGTTTAAGGATCCTCCAAGGATTAGATTAGCTTTTTCAAACTGTCGACTTCACGGCTTAATCCACTGAACGGGACGGTACCTTTTCCTTGCTTGGCAAATCGCTTCATGAATTGAACATAATTGAATTCTGAAAAGGTTTGAAGTTGAAATTTGTATCCGTCGTGCCAATTATATTTCTTCTCATCAGCGAACAGTTTGCACCTTTATGTTTCTTGCTCCACTGCAAAGGTCTGAATGATGGGGCATTGGTTTACATTCTATACACAAGTCCCTTCGGTCCCTCTTTTCGATGAGTGGGAACACCTGGCGTAGGAGGAGGGCAGTCATGGTCCCATCAGTCAGTGGCCCACCAACCCCAGACCTCGGAAAATAACCCACATAGGTTCACAGGCGGTTGGCCCGGCAAAGGAGAACGAGAAGGTGCGGTCGGTGAAGCCCTAAGGACAGTAGGGGGACTCACGACGAACCAGGATGCGAAAGGAATTCCACTAGGAACACCGTTGCCGGAGCTCATAGTTAGACGGGAGACTCGCAACGGACTGCATCAGACAGGACGTCTGAAAGTCACCGACGGGTGGGAGTGGACGGTCCTTCACTCCAGACACCCCAACACGATGATAGCGGGTGGGGGAAGACGGCACCTGGAATATACACCCCAACAAAAGCCAAGCAACAAGAGGTTTAAATAACACCACATCCTGCTACCGATGTGGGTGCGGACACCGGCATCACATCCCAAAACTGATGTGGATGCAGCTAGCCAGTTGATCGATGGGTGAAGAGACTACGATCTCTTTTAAAGCAACACCCCAACAAGGGAGCAAAGTTTTAAGCAGGTGGACGGCCAGCATAATCGGGCACACCCCAACCACGTACCAGCTTTAAAAGTTAGTCTCGGATTGTTGGATCGAGATACAATCCCTTCTGGATTGGTTAGTCTCGGATGGTTGGATCCCTTCTGGATTGTATCTACACTTTTTTTCTTTCCGTCCCAACACTCCAGCTACCATTCCGTTAAACACCCTTTCTCATTCACGATCGTTTAATTTTTGCAAAACATTTTTTAGTGTATTTCGATGGGGAGAAAATGCCTGGGTAGTAGAAGAGAAAGAAACTTTGCTTTTCGTAATTTAAGGGCATGTTGAATCGAATGGTAGGGGCAATAGTAGGCATAAACTCTCTCAATGGAGTTCCCAGTCATTACCATAGATAAACTAACCTAGATGGCAAACTTTCCAGATATTGGAGAATCAAAACCGGTTTTCTACTGATCGCCCCTATCCGTGTGATCATGTCTATGAATACCTGTAAATTGCCATCAATGGCAATTTTCCTCTACTTTTATATAAACCAATCCCATTTTAATCAAAAAAATGTCGTCTCCAATACACACATTCGTGCAAATCGCTCTCATTCTAGCAATTTTACTTGTACGAGTAAATTGCTCTCCTTCTAGCAAATTTTGACAAAGTTATAGAGATGCAGAAGTGTTGGAATCCACTTACAGTGTGTCTGTGCAAAGGTTAAGGGTTTGCAAAAGTATTAGTAGGGTTTGACATCAAGTTAGTTTATCTATAGTCTGAATATGGAAAATTGGTTTGAATGAGAGGCCTAGTTGGACACGGGTGCACACACTAGCAAAGCTTGCTACTGTTGTAGCTAAAAACCCCGTTGTTGGGTTATTGGGTCCGCTAGAGCTAAATGAGTGGATGAGAGAGCGGGTGTGCGAATGTGTGTGTGAATCAGCGGGAGCTGTGGAACAAAAAAGATTTGGAAGTCACTTTAGTGACGACCAGAACTTAGAGAGGGTCAGCCTAGTTGTTTTTTTTTTGAGTAGAGTAGATTTTAGTAGAGTCGCGAGTTTTAACCAAAAAAAAAGGGAATAGGAAAAGGAGATAGGAGATAGGGACGAAGAACTGGATAGCGGGAATAGCAGGACTACAGGATTGGAGAACTGTGCCAGAAAGGGGCGCAGCACCGCTAGAAAAAAAGAGATAAGTATAGTGCAGTGCAGCGTAGTATAATACAAATTCTTTTTTTTCTTAGAAAATGGTGACTCCGATGCGCCGTGCGTGCGTTGAGGTTCCCGAGAACAGACGGGACACGCGATCCGTTGTCTAACGTTTTTTTTCTTTCGGGACTGTGAAAATAGCGGGTCACTCTATCGACAATTGTACCGTTAAAAGGAAATTATAAAATAAATCATCGAGCCGCAACGGGGCTTTATAACGTTGAGAAAATTTAGTTTTTTATTTCCTTCCCTTTTTTTTCTTTTGTTGGTATTTTTTGGGTTCTGGGAAGATTTTCCTTGTGCGTTTTTTTCTACCGAGAGGTTTCGCAATTCCGCGGGAAAAATCACGTGGCGCCCATTTCGTTTTCTCAGGTCTAGCTGCCATCAAAGCGCTGGAAAAACCCACAGCAACAGCTTTATGACGATGCCAGACTCCATGTAAAATGTATTGGAAATGGTGGAATGGCATCTGTCGTCAACTGCAATCAACTCAATTGAACACTTTCCAAAACGGAACACTTCTAAGACATACGTGTTCTTTGCAAAGTAATGGATGTTCATAAATTATTGGGTTTGCTCATGAATCGAAAGTGATTCACTTAATACAATCGAATAATCACTATTAATAAAAAATTGATCGGTTTCAATAACAACAATCGACAACGATCATGGTCTAAGAGCGATGAACCAGCACAAACCATGTCAAAAGCTGAACTGGATCAAAAGATGCTTTTGCTGTCAATTTGGCCGGATTATAAAGGTGTTGCATATATTTAGCTACTTCCATAGAAATAAACGATCAATTTCTACTGTCAACAACCAATGAAACCGGAGAAACCAATTAAAGAAAACCCGCCAAAATTAAGAAATCGTAAGGAATTTGTGTTTCGCTTTGCCAACGCTAGACCACGCATATTTAGTAACTCCCGAAATATTATAGAACCTTGGTTGGAAAGTGATGTCATATCCACCATACAGCCAAGACCATGCATCTTCAGGTTTTCATTTATTTCGAAGTTTGCTAAACTCTTTGATTGATAAAACTTTCACAAATTATGGTGATCTGAAATCGCACGGAATCATGAATTAGCCAAAAAGATGGCAAAGGTCATCAAACTAAATGGCAATTTTTTAAAGTTATATATAAAAAAAGAATTTTTATTTAATATCAAAAAACCGAATTAGTTCCTTGTCAACCCAACAATAATCTTTCAAAGCCTTTGTTTATTTCCTTCTTTACTTTCCATTGCTGGATACATAAACCACGCTTAGCGTCATCGAAGCCCATGAGGTGTATAAAATAAATAAGTCCACTAAATGGCCATATAAACCCAGTTGTGTCATACCTTAACGCTAAGAATTTTGGATATGACATGTTTTAGTTTACAAAAAGAACATTCGAATTGTTCATCTCACCGAAAATCTGTCAAGTTGACATTAGAGATAATTGGCTCTAATATACTTCATGTGTGTGTAGCCAAATAGACAATGAATAGAGCAAACATTTTTAAGGCATCGAGCTCTTACATCGTCTTAACCGAAATATCCAGAACTTATTTTTTAAAATGTTTTTGTTACAAAATTTCTTTAAAGCGTTTTCTATTTTAAATACATATCAGTGGTTGCATTTGCGAATAGATTTGCCATACAATTTATCTGGAAATTTAGTGATAGACACTAAATTAAATGTGTAAGGATCTGAGTCTGTTAACCCTTCCGAGGTGTTGGGACACTTATGTCACAGTCGAGTTTAATCGCATATGCTAAATATCAATTTATGGTATTGTACTAAAATTTCTTGCACTTTACTTCACTGTGAATAGGCCTGTATTGTGATATTTCTTTAAATCTAATTTCTCGCTGTCAAAAAGTCCATTAAATGTAAGATATCTGCGTGTTAATATCAAAAAGTTGCTTCGACATGAAAGAAAAATGAGCCAGTAAGCTGTTCAGTGTGTGTTTTGTTAGCTCTCCTAGAATATTATTATTTAGAGAATTCAAACTATGTACTTACTTCCACTGGTGCAAAAAGAGCTGAGACATACAGCGTTTTCCATGACACTGCGTCTCCACTAGCTATAAACTCATAGCATATCCTCGTAGCAACATTAGAAGCAGAAAGCACAAAACAGAGCAACTGCCAAATTTTCTTTGGTATGCATTTCACTGCATAATGGCCGAAAAATAAGGTTTACCTGTAAATGACAGTTCTGGCTACTATTGACGCCTATATGTACATATAAAAATTAATCGGTAAAAGATACTTTTATACAGATTTATAGCAGCTACGGCGGTCTCCATATAGCTTGCTATAATATACGAGTAGCATGCTCTGACTTCATAGCTAGTGGAGCCACCATGTTAAGAACAATACATTTTTTTTTAATGTGAACGCAACCTTAATGTTTTTTGAGAACTGTTATTGCTATTTTGCGTGTCAATGTCTACCCATTTAGTCATAGTTCAGCAACGTTCAAAAACTAGCTCACAATTCGTAATTTTCGCTCCTTAATATTCCGGTGCCAGTAAGAGAAAAGTGCTGAAAATATTGAGGCTGTTAATGCATCTGCTGACCGCGCCACCAATCAATCCATTCCACACCATTCGCAGAAATTAGGCAACTCGCAAACAACATTGTGGCAAATTTTGTTAAGGAAATCGAACCACACCCATACCATATAAGATCATATTGTCTCAATGACTAAAGCCAGATGACCATTTGAAGCGTCGAATTTTCTCATATTTTTCTCTGGAAATAGTTACAATCGATTTGGAATTTCATCGGGAAATCATCTTCAGCAATGAAGTTCAGGTCTGGCTAAATGGCCCTGGCAACAACCAAAATATGCGCTATTGGATGGCTATAAGCCCACACGTGCTTCATGAAACGCCACTACATCCACAAAAATTTGTTTCGTGTCGTTTTCATGCTGGCGTCGCCAATTGGCCGTATTATTTCGTTGATATTGATGGCCGCCACGTTACAGCAAATGGAAATCGATGTGAGGGCATGTTCGAACGTCACATACTCCAGCTCATGCGGTTTGATATCTCTGGACTTTTTTCTTTCTAGCTACGTCAAGTTATTGGTCTATGACAACGAGCCAGAAACTTTAGGCCTACTCAAAGCCAATATTGAACGCGAAATTGCCGGAACGTCGGCCGAAATGTGTAAAAAAGTGGTCGAATCCACTGTGGCCCCAACGATATCTGCAAACACACTCGTGGTGATTGGTGAACATATGAATGAAGTCAAGTTCGCAATTCGCAATGGTATAAGATGTACCTTAATGGGAAATAAAAGTTTTTTCGATATCTCAAATAGATTGAGCTTTATTAAAAACCAGAATGTTTAGTTCTTAATGGAAAACCCGATACATATATTCCACCTGTTTTTAATATCAGCAACTTCTTGAAGAATACAAAAGAAATTGCAAATTATATCATAGCGATGACAACTCACGATTCAGTAAAGATATAAAACAACGGAAGAAGTGTCTAATTTATAGCGGTAGGTCAGATGGTTATGACAACGATGATGATAATGAAATTAACTGGAAAAAAAAAAATATATTTGTAGCACTCGACCCTATTTCAAAAATATGAAATATTAGAACTAGCTTGTTTAATGATGACGGCCTTACTTTTGTTCCAAGTATGAAAATACCTGAAAATCGGGGCTGTATCAGTAATGGAGGTCTAAGGACGTTGTGTTATGACCGAAAAATTTGTTTATGTGGATATCATGGTTAGCATCAATAAGAAATTTGAGTTTTCAAAGTAAGGTGAAAAACAAACACAAGCCATAAAGCTAACAGATTTTCATGAAATCATTACTTATTGGATATACACTGGTCATGTCTAACAATCGAGTCCCTCATATAAAAATGTATTGTTTACAGAATCGCTTTTTACGTAGGTAACGAAGTTATAAGTTCTGCAATATTCTGAGACAGATTTTGTATACAAACTTTATTTCAATGATCCACAACGAGGAGCAAACAACACCAAGAGTTATTACGAGTATATTGACGAAATAGTTTTATGTTTCGAATATACTTTTCAGAAGTGTAGATCTGATTCACCTTTTCAAAGTATAGATGAAACAATGCAAAATCAAACACAATCGTATGCCTATGAATTCACCGAAGCAGGGAATAAAGATGCGACTGCATAACTGGATACCTTTATGACTTAAATGTATATTGCGTGAAAAAGGTTTCCCCTCGGGGAAAGACTTTTGCTAAAATGGTGTAGTACTATATCTAACACAGATGTCAGCCTTTGCTTCGACTGGTTTTTTAGTCTTGAAAAAATGTACTAAAGTTTCCGAAAAATTAGAAAACGATTTATTGTACTATAAAATGGCAAAATTCGAAGTACATAATTGTCACTGCAATTTGAAAACTACTGTTTTGAGAAGAACAAAACCTGGTGAACAAAATGAAGTTCCTTACCCAAATGCAATTGCATTCTACAATACAGTGAATATATGGGAGTAATGGATCTCACAGACCAGTTTACAACATTATATGACTTCGGTCAGAAGTTTACAGCCAACTAATGGCGGCCGTAACAAATTCTTGGATCGAGAAATCTAAGACCAAGAAATGAAAATTTCGCTCATAAAATTCTTCATCCTGTTGATTGTGGTACCCTCATCGCTAAAATAATCTTGCGGCAGAGTCATACGAGAGTATATCGTCTGTTCTCATGAAGAAGTGTGCAATAAGCAATTATCTATACATACTTCGGCTTATCTTTTTCTCTCCCTGCGAGAAAGGGGATAACCCAGAATGATAAATTGGCAACGGGAACCATCCTAATGTTAAATAAAGTTTAAAATAACAAAAAATGAAATAAACGTCCATACCGATATCCAATGAATAATTACCCAATTAAGACCGGATCAAAACGAGATTGACAATCTGTGGGAATAATATTATTGTAGCATCTGGTTCGTAGCCCAGCTTTATCGAAGCAACACTAGGTAACGCGTACTAAAAAGCAGATTTAAACAAATTTTCTTTTATTTTATTTAGTATATCAACTCATATGTATTATGATAATAAAAGTATTATCTTACGATTTCCTACATAAATATGTTAAGTACTTGCCAAACACATTCCTTTTGTTTATATCGAAATTCTAATGATTTCAAGAATTATCGCACACAAGAACCCATACAAGAGCTGAAAGAATCCGTTGAGAGTTCTAGAAGTAACAATAAAATTATCCAAATAATTGTTGGTCTCTATTGTCGTCAACGATTTCCGCACTTGACTTGATATTTCAAGAGCAGTAACAAAATGCCGCATATTCGTACCTAACTTTCACAAAATCAACATAATCTTTCAAAATAAAGCATGAAAATGCAAATTGGCCCTTAGGGAATCCTCGGTGTAGTAGATTCTCTCCATAAATGCTAATCATTCCAAAGGACTCTCGTATCCAGATCAAATGTATAAACGATATTAGGTAAAAGGGCAAACCCTATTATGTATGCTACTTTTATTCTCAAAACCATTCAAACCTCAACGCCACGATATGAAAGAAGAAAAAATAAATTTTGAATATCTGCTTGTACAGATATTCTGTCTGCGAATATACAAATATGAATAGATACGAATTTGTGAATATTGAATCTGTCTGCCTGGCAAACAACGAGATTTTAAATATGTCTTCCAAGCCATGTAAAAAATAAAAACGCTTCCTAATCTCCCTGAATATCAAAATATCAAGTGAGATAATCGCTCTCATAATGAAGTGGGGCGATTACGATAAAACCCTGGACCATAGAATTCAGTATTATTTACATATTGGAACAAAAGTAAAAGTGCTTAAAAGCGGCAAGGCTCTGTTTCAAATGTCAGCAGTGGCTCCTTCGAAAAAAAAGGAAACCAAAAGCTTGTAGTCAGGTAGATATAGGTATGTAAACCTTATCTACTTAACACAAACTATTGTGGAGTGAGACATACTCGAAAAAAAATTCTTTTGTTTTAGGATTAATCCATTGTGAAAGTGTTTTTTCTTCCTCACCCCCTTTAAGCTTAATTTAATCTCCTAATCCGAAACGAACGTATCATCTCATTCTGGTAGAATTGAATGGAACATGACTCGGTGTGGAAGTACCTACTTATAATGTACATACATACTCCTACACACGAGAAATTCGCTGTAATTTGATCACCCTTCCTCGGTTGTAGCCAAAAAAAAATGAGCCGCCAAAGGAAAAGAGAGCTCGAAGAACTGGAGTCCATTTGATATTGTCAATGTCATTAATTCACACAGAGCCTATCCTTTCCGAACGAGGCGTGTCAATCAAATGAGGACAGTCTCCCTGTACTCATCACCGTTGGCTGATATGACGTGCATTATAGGTAAAAGCTTTTTGGTTTCAATTCCCGTAGATATATGTATGTAAAAGTATCTGCATGACCACATGTGTATTTACATATACAGCAGTTCGTTATGGTATTGTATTATGATTGTAAGGTATTCGTAGCAATGTCATAGCCGAAATGTTGTATCATCAATTGTTTGTAAGGAAAAATTGCAGTCATCCATCATCATGGTGTTATCGTGGTAACAGAGGCGGTTTGCGGTATTATGAATGAAAGCACCTCAATTGGATTGTTCGCATACCTTATAGAAGAAAGGTGATTTAGCCGAATGAAGTTGTATGGGCTACATGTTGGGTTATCACGACACGACAACAGATATCAATTACGAACGTTATCCTGGGAATGAGAGTTCATAAGTTTCTATTAGTTTACTAAGTGGATTGGGGTTGTGACTTATAGAAGTACATGACAAGCAGTCTTTATGAAGGGAAGTATATACGCATATATTCATTTGCCTGTGATGTGCTCTTGGTATTACATGTGTCATAATTTACTTGACAAAAGTATTTGAATTTGTATCCTTGTTTAACTAGGAAGAAAAGTTTCTTGGAAGATAAATTTATCAAATATTTTCCAATTTTCCGCAGCTGCAAAAATGTGCAATATGGTGAGAGAAGAATTGGAATCATTAAAATGAACATGTTAAACACTTGGATTCAATTTGATGAAGACACGCAAAGAGATAATTTTTTTACAAATATGTACATATGTATGTACGTACAATATTGTAAGAATATTCACGCCTTGTCGAATCTGTGTGGTGTATTTATATACAAACTCGCTGACCCGACGGACGTTGTCTAGTCCGAACGTTGGCTTGCCAGATATTAGTGGGTTCATGAAAATAAAACCTTCTATACCCTATTTCATCCCGTCCACAAACTGTATCGAAATAATTTAGTTTTTCTTTTGTTTTTTGCTAAATATCGGCTAATTAGTTAATTTTCAGATATTCTGTTTCAGATGGTACACATAATATGTGGACTTCGGTTTGATTTGTAGTAAAGACAAATAGGTTTATTTTTAGTTTCTGTAAACTTTTCAAATTTTATTGTTACCACAGAATCTTAGAAAAATACTTACCTAAGTTAAAAAAAACATAAACTAAACTGTAAATACATTTCATGCTCAGTCTTCAACAAATAATAAGGAAATATATAAAATAATAATTCTAATTCAAAAAGTAAAAAAAAATAAAGTCTTCCAAATTTAAGAAAACTTCTAGGCCTCAAATTGGAAGGTACTTTTAAAAATACATAAGAGAAATGAAGGAACTAGAAAAACAATTAAGAAAGTAATTATTGCTTCTTATGGTATGTCAAAAAATAATTATTGGCATTTGTGCAAAGGTACAACTTGCATTTTATGCAAATAGTACGTGTGGGAGAAGAGGAACTCGGCACTTTGAAGCATTTTTCGCTTCTATAAATTGAGGAAAATGCTCAAGGCAATCACAACGCTCTTCTACTGTAAGTGGTAGCTTTACTTTTTTTCTTTTTGCAGATGTAGATCTTTCGAGTGACTTGCTTGATTCGAACTGCGAGCTAAATGGTATGTTAGACCGATTCCTTACGACCACTTCTTTGGCTTTGCTGGAAAATCCTATCAAAACTATTCCAATATCGACTTTGAACTCCAAAAGTGTTACTTTATTTTCCGCATCTATATTTTGCTATCTTTTGTGCATTATCCAACAGTTTACAATAACCAGGTCTACAAATGTATCGGTTGTACATATTAACAATGGAAGGTTGGGCTAATGCAACTCTACAAGCCTGCTACTTGGACCACCATTGACGTATGATTTCGGGTTGAACTCCAACATATGATGAAAGAAGAAAGACACCTTTGTCGTCCTTCCACTTAACAGCTGTAATACGATCATCATCTCGATCCCCTTCTTCCCACTCACCTCTTTTCATCTTTCTATCCTGCTTGAACTTTTTAATAACTGGTCCAATGCGGTTCTTCATGACAGCGATGGTTTGGTAAATATTATTCTGTCTTAGTGCATCGACACACTTGACGCTTGTAAAAAAACGATCTGTGTATACATAGCCTCCTTCTGTTATAACAGTGGTCAAAACCTTTACTATAGAGGCTCCCAATCCGAACTTCTTCATATCCGCTTCTTCAAAAGAACCCTTTCCAGTGTAGATATGGAAATTCAAGACTAAACCATCGCTAGCTGCAAGAATTAAATTTTTCAGACCCAGCGGATTTGGCTTTACGGGCATGTACTGACGAAAGCCGCATCGTCCAGGAAAAGGAATCATTTGCTAATCTACGGCTGTGCGGTATGATCGCAGGATCAATAAATGGTCGGACCTTCAACAATCGGTCTGATTCCGGTTATTTTCCGCTTTGCTTGCGAAGCTCATAAAAGCGATTTCTGCTCATGTACTCAGCTATTTTCGACACCCGAAAGTCATTTGACCAGTACATTTGCAACTGCGGGAATCCTAAGCAACCGATGAAGATATGAATTCCAGTCAAATGTATAATTTCGTCCGTTGATGTGCCTAGGGGACGGTATAGAGGAAGAATTTGTCCATAATGCTTTCGGGCAGAAATCTTATAATAAAAAAAAAAAAAAACAAAACTAATAAGGAACAACTACTCTTTTGTTCTTGTTTTACCCTTTCTTTAGCCATTTCATAGTTCTCCGTCGTTTAGAATTATTTTCAAACTCCTCAGCCGGTGTTTCCATTGCAGAATTTCCAAGTGATGGCTCCAAAATGTCTTCGATATCGTTGATAACCTGATTTTGAAAAGCATAATTTTCTTCATCTTCATCTTCAAATTTTTCATTTAATATGCATTCAAAATAGTCATCATCGTTATCAGAGAGGTCTGCATCACTGTCATTTAAAAATTTTTCCATCTCTGCATCAGTGGGCTTTTTGCTAAGATCTACGAATTCAGATTGAGATTTGTGAGTAATAAATTGAATTGAAGATATAAAAAAATCGAGTAATACAGTTGACATTTTTATATGTCGAAACATCCGAAATACACATACGTGGACTAAGCGAAATTAGGTTGTGGAAGCGAGGTGTATAAATGAACAAACTTGATGGTTTGCCAACGCGAGAGCACACAACATACATATAATTGGTCATGTGAGAAGCACGGATTTTCTACATCCAACCCACAAATGGACATTGTTTGGCCTTGTGGCTTACTCGTATTAATAGTCATTTGCAAATGCAAAGCGAATTGGAAATTGGAGGCGAATCTGAAGGGATCCACGGCAGGAGAACAACTCCACCTTGAAACTTGCCGTTCAAAATTATAGCTTGAAGAACATTGCCCATGATTTTTTTTATGCAGTGTACCACTGCATAGCATAAATGCACCTATTTAAATTCCGAAGCAAAATGATTGGTGAACCAATTTTTATTCTCAAGTTATATGGTGGCATTCCCGGTAAATCCAGAGAATTCAAGAATTCAACAGGACAGTTGACTGCTTCGTCAGGATCGACAATAGTGTCGATCGATTTGAATGACATCTCATCGCCTGGCAATGACTGTTGTATTTTGAAGTTAATAGCGATATTTTTTGCCGCCAAAATAGCTCGTTCACGTAGCCAAGCATGATTAAGGTAATTAGCGCCCAAATTTGGGAATATGCTTTCAGTCAAAGCATCTTTCGTGGCTACCATGTTGCAAAAATTGTCTGAAAATTCTATGTATTGTGTATTTCCATGCAATGGAATGTTACCATTACCAATGTTGAACAAATGTTCGGAGAAAGACAGTGCCAATGGATCGTTTTGCAGTTGAACGCGCATATTTATGTCAAAACATTTCGCCATAGATGTGATTATTTCAAACACGCGTTAATTTCGTCCGCATATGTGCCACGTGGGATAACCGGCAATGTTTCTAGAAGCGGTAGCCCATGCCACCAACATGTACGTACATGTTCGCAACACCAGAATATTCGATGCCAGGAGTGCGCCTACGTACTACGTTAGGTATTACTTCGCAGGACTGGTTAGCAATTATGCTCTATTCTCCGAGGTCGCCTCTTGAGCTCTTCTTAGGACTTCTGCTCTTCGCAGCGCGTACTGCATGCGCACTATAAGTGAGCAGATCTCCATCCACTTACCCTCTGACTGCGTCATGTGACTTATGAGGTTCTCTGGACTTGGCAGATTTACTCTTTCTACTGCAAAGCGTCTGCAGTAGAACACCGCATGCAACGCATCCTCTTCCTCATTTTGACATTCTGTACACTGCGGCGAACTATCGTGTCCAAATCTATGGAGGTATTTCCGGTAGCTGCCGTGCCCAGACAAGAACTGTGTGATGTGGTAGTTACAGTTCCCCCATGATCTCTTTGTCCATGTTTCTATCATGGGAATGAGCTTGTAGGTCCACCTGCCTTTTGTGGAGCGGTCCCACCTGGTTTGCCACAGCATTGCGGATGCTGCCTTTTCTTCTTCCTTAACTCTCTTTGCCTCTTGCCGGTTCGAGGGTAGCTTAAGACACACCCTCTTCATCTTATCCGCGAGGATGGCTGTTGGGATTATTCCAGCTAAAACGCAGGCTGCATCATCGGAGATTGTGCGGAATCCGCTGATCACTCTGATTGCACAGAGCCTGTGAACTGATGATAACTCTCTCCTACACTCGTTTGTCGTCAGTGCACCCGCCCATAATGGAGCAGCGTATAGGAGTACCGAGCTGACCACTCTGCATAGTAAGATCCTTCGGGCGTATCCATGTCCGCCGATGTTAGGTAGCCGCCTGCATCAGCGATGCTTTCTTGCTAGCGTACTCGAGGTTAGTTTTGAAGCGCAGCCGATTGTCGATCATGACTTCAAGGTACCTTAAGGATTTGGATCTAATGGTCTGGTCTCCGACGCATAAGTTCGCGTATTCCACTGCCTTACGGCTGGTTATTAGGACAGCTTCAGTCTTGTATGCAGCTAGTTACAGACCCGTAGACTCCAGCCATTCTTTTATCTTTACAACTGCCTCGCCTGTGGCAGACTCCACCTCGTGAATGTGCTTGGCTACTGTAACCAATGCTATGTCGTCAGCGAAGCCAATAACCTTGACTCCCTCAGGCAGGGTTAGTCGCAGGACTCTGTCGTACATAATGTTCCACAGGAGAGCTCCAAGGACATTTGGGCATAGGGAATATCCCCTCCTCTAGACACTTTTGCATCGTCGCTAAGAAGAAAGATTCTAGAAGATCTCGGTATTTTTTTTTTTTTTTATTCTTTATTAATTCGATTTAGAGAATAACAAATTACATATTTATTACATTATTATTACCGTTAACATAAGAAAGATGTCCGGTCTCGTCTTAATAGCCATCTCTAATGCTTTATTCGGGATACCATCCGATCCAGCTGCTTTAGTGTCTCCAATTATTTTGCATGCAGCAAAAAGTTCTTTCGACGTGATGCCCGGGATATCATCCATATTGATCTCCCTTGTGATGGTGACCATAGTAGTTGGTCTATGCGGGAATAGATGCTCTACTATAGTCCTTAGCATTGCAGGGCAGGTTAGTTGTGGGGACCTGTTGCCTTTAAGCATCTTCATCACCACTCTATACGCTAAGCCCCAGGAGTCTAGGTTAGCCTCGTCGCAGAGCTGTCTAAAACTTTTTCTTTTTAATGGCACTTTCCAGTTCCCGTCTCGACAGTTTAAAGTTGATTAGCCATCCTTCGAAATCTTGTCTTCCTCTGGATCTCTGAGATCTTCGTCGTGCTTGTAGGCACTTCGCTCTGAGCCGTTTAATCTCATCGGTCCACCAGTAACAGGGCTTGCCTCTTTCACTGACAGATATTCTGACGCTGCGGTAGTGATCTGGATTAGCTGATGAGAAAGGGCTTGAGCCGATCCATTGTTCATTGTAGCGCTGGTGTTTAGCATTTACTTGCACATATCTTTGTCAAGCAGCGTGTACTTCCACTTTGGCCCTGTTAGGGTGGGGCACAGTCTGCGTTTCTCTTTGCCGACATTAAATAAGATAGCCTGGTGATCACTATGGGTATTTTCTTCACTGACTCGCCATTTGGTTTTGCGCAGGAGTGAGTTGCTCATGTATGTGATGTCGATGATTGACCCTCTGCCTGCCTTTCGGAAGTATCCGCTGCACCTTCGTTGGCAAGACTTATATCCAATCCTGCGAAGGATTCGAGGAGAGCTCTTCCCCTTACGTCTGTGGTTCTACTTCCCCAATCAGTAGCCCAGGCGTTGAAATCTGCAGCAATAATAACTGGGTGTTTTCCTCGTGCGTCAGCTACAATGTCGTCCAACAGATTCATATAATCCGGCAGTGATAGACTGGGGGGCACATAACAACTGTAAAAATGTACACCATTTATCTTAGCTGATGCGAAGTGGTTTCTCCGATGGCCGACTGACTGCAGGGCATGGTTCCCACAGGTCCATATCGCAGCCTTTTTTGTATTGTCATCTGTCCAGCTGCTTCCGTCTATGGGTTTATACGGTTCGCTTCTTAGGCCTACGTCGATACTTTTCTCCCTTACTGTTTGCGCTAGAAGGTTCTGCACATCATATTAATTTGGCCAGTGCCTTCTTGAGTACCGGGCACTTGCTGCTACCGGCGACGTGTCCAGCGTTTTCTGGCGTAACCATCTTACACCAGAAGCATAATACGTCCTCTTTGCATTCTTTGGCTATGTGACCTTCTTTTCCACAGTTTCTGCACTGCTTGGATTATGTTGCGCAGTGCGCCTGGATTTGTGTGAACATTCAATGGCAACTTGAGTGCTGAATGTGCAGTCCGTCTCCCATCAAGTAAAGTCGCTGCAATACTTGATGTAGCAATTGCCAACGCAATATGATTTTGTGATCGAATGCGCGCAAGCGTCAATGAGATTAGCAATGTTTTGCCAGTGCCGCCTGGTGCGTCCAAAAAAAAGAATCCCCCTCGTTGTGCTGCAATTGCTCATTATTTTCAACAAAAGTAGTCAAAGAGATCGCTGTTGCTGGGCGGTTAGGCGATGGCATACCGGAATCAATAAATGACATATTCGAAACGAGAGAGCAAATATCCTCAATCATTATTAATGCCTCATTATATATTTCAGGCGAAAAATCGATATTGTGATCTTGATTAGCGGTCCGAATTTGAGGTAGAATGTCGTCGCTCATGGAATCATTATATTTGTCCAGAGAATAGAAGCTGGTGACGGAAAACACGTCGTCAACAATAAGGCAAATAATTGTCGATTTTAATGAGGAGAGTAACTCAGTACTGCATCTGCAAGTGTGAGATCCCAGTTGTTGTCATCTTCCAGCGAATGCAATTCGCGATACGCATTGCGGTACGTATTGTACAAAATGCCATTAACTGTTCGCAAGTATTGGAAGAACGTCGGGTCAGGAACGTTAACCAACAACAAATGCTAGAAGAAGAATTCGCGTTGTTTTGGATGAATTGTGTATAATCGGCCGTCGTATCCTTGGACTGGAGTGCCTCGCTTTCGTGGGCCCCACTTTTTTGACTGTTTATTGCACGTGAAAAATAGTGGCACAACAATGTACATTAATGCCTTTGCGAATTGACCGAAAATATGTGGTTAGTTACATAGTTGCAAAAATTCAGTTAATGTGGTTTTTGGGACAGTAAATGCTCGTCTCTTCTGTGAAATCAACTCGCAGTCCATTTTCAAGGTGCACTGTCAAAAGTATAACAGCAGGATCACTTTCGTGTAAGGGAAAGCTTAAAATGCGCCAAACTGTTTCATTGCTCCTAATGTAGCGGCCGATTTGGTAGCGTGTTATTTCATCGTTAGTATTCATATTTTGAACGGCAAATACAGCCATATTGCTGCCCTTATGAACATATTTGCAACTGCAAAACTCAACGTTTATGTGTGTTTTGTAGGTTTTGCACAGCAATGACGAATACGGAACCACCCAGCGATTGTCAATGTCTATCGTTACACTGTTTAACATACGCAATTGATATGATTGGACACCATTGTCTGTGGCTTTACGACGATACAATGGATACCCATCGATATTATTGGTAGTATCGTTTATAAACTCTTTTGGAAAACGTTTCGTACATTTTCCATTGTCCATGCATTGCGTCGTCGTGTTTAGAGAAGCGCATGGATCATAGATCATGTTAGCAGTGACAATGTCAAACAACTCTTTATTTATATTCCGGAATTTCTGCTGAAATAATTTTATCAATTTCTTCTAGCCGTATTTTATAGACCAACCAAACCAAAATATGTGCATGCGGCAAACCTCGTTTTTGCTATTCAACAGAATACAGCCAGCAACGTGTTTCGAGGTATACAGAGTAATGTGTAATCAAGTTCATCAATGATTTTCATTTTTGTTTGAAGACACGTGCAGTGATATCATGGTAATGCATTGCTGTTTGACCTGGCAATAACAAAATTTTAATTTCATCCTAGTTTGGATTGCACGTAAATGTAATAAATAAATCTGGTTGACCGTATGCGCGCACGAAAGTCATTGCGTCTTGATTGTATTCATGCATACATATGACGTCGACTGCCTCATATATTGGTAGTCCATGATGGAAGAATACCATATATCCAGTACAGATGTCATTGATATTAGTTGCTTCACCTACGTTACCGACAATAGCATTACGCAAATGAATGTATTCCCCAGAACGCAGGTTCGCTTAATTACGCTTGATATAATTATAGATATCAAATGGACTTGAAGTGAAATGCAAAGAAAAAGACGGACTGTACCGGAGATGAAAAAATAATAGACTAAACAAATCTTATGAAGCAGAATACAAGTAACTGCAAAACCACTAGTTTTAAGCAAAATCGTTAATAGGCGTCTATATGAGCGACAAATTCCGACTATTCTTAAGACGGCAATTGTAAGACCAATATACAAAGTTATTGAAAAGAGGGCTTTAGAGAACTATAGGGCTATCTCTATATTACCAATAGTTGAAAAATGTCTTGAAGAAGTTGTGACGAAAAGACTTTGGACAAGACAAGACTTCTAGACAAGGAAAAAACCATAACGAAGAACCAGTTCGGGTTTCAAAAGAGTAAAAGCACGGGAAAACTACTTGGTGAACTTGCAAATTTAGCCAATCAGAGTCTGAATTTAAATCAACACGTATTGGTAATGCTCATCGACTTTAGCAAGGCACTATATACTTTGAATCACCGTAAACTAATGGTTTGGCAGATTGGTTATGCAATTATTTAAATAACAGAGGTTTTAAAGTAAAAATAGCAGGCGAATTGAATGAGTGGAAGGAAGTCAAATATGGGGTTCCACAGGGCTCGAATCTAGGGCCAATATTATTTATTCTGTACACGATTGAACTTCTCAAAATCTTCAAGAGTAGTGTATCATTCGCATTATGCCGATGATGGCAATTGTAGTTCAGCATGCATTCTTCGAAACAGCTATGAGGATAATGCAGGAGGATTTCGGGGAAGTTATAAAGTGGTGTCATGACATGGGGCTTGTAATAAACGCAAAGAAAACTAAGCTCATGCACATTAGGGGAACACGCTGTAGACCAAAAACCCAACTATTCATTTTCGGAACCCCGAGTGTCCGCATGCGTAAACTAAGCAAATAAAAGTTGTGGAAGGATATAAATATCTTGGAATTGTAATCGACAGTCACTTTCATTGGGAAAACCATATCCAGAGGCTTAGGTCAGATATGAAAAAAGCACTTTTCGCGATGGTATATCTGAAGAAATTCTCAACTATTACAGTGCATAAAAAAGTATATTACGCATTAATGGAATCCAAACCAAGCTATGGAACATTGGCAGCAAAATACCATTTAGATAAACTGCAACAAAAGTTGCAAGCAAATATACTAAAAGTAGTGCAGCGAGATGTGAGACAGGACGAGGATTATTTTAAAGTTCTTACTGTAGAGCAAATCTGCAAGACGGTGACCGTAATGGAGTATGGCAGAGAAGAAAGCTTCCTGAAACCAATTTCACATCAAGTAAACACCTTGACGAAAGGTTAGAGGTATGCAGCAAACACTTAGGTTCAAGAATGTTTATGGCAAGCGACAACTCAACTACATGATCCCCCACGTTTTAAATAATTTTCCTTTGAGACTGATAAGCATCATAAAAAAGAAAAAAAAAGAGATTAGGAAATTTTTGCTTTCATAAATCGATAGTATTGTATTTTAATCCACAAAAATGGGATAAATTGTATTTATTGCATTATTGTATTTTCTGCAATAATTTTGAATTCACATAACTAATGTTATTATTTAAACTTAAAGTTCAAATTTAAATATCTTACAGTTTGATCTCCTGCAGATAACCCTATGTTTTGCGGATAGTGCATATGTATTTGTTAATCATTTAATAATAATAAAATGTACCGTAATCGATCGCTTTCAATTTTCGCACACATATCAACGATGTATTGATGAAACAGCTGGCGGCATCGGAAAATGTTGTTGTCTTGTTATCGAATCATCAATCGATATGCGTAGAAGTTCATAAGTAAGTAAGACAAAAAGATATCGTTCATACAGTAAAAAAAAAAGTAAATAATGTGTAGATTGTACCTGTCGCTGCATTTCTTTGTTTGATGTTGAGATGATATCCATCTTCTCCTTCCCAAAATATCAATGGATATTGCAATACGTCTTAAGAACGATGACTGTCTTGAATTGTATGCACCGTGTTATCTCTGCGTTGGATCCATATATTTCGATGTTCATATGCGTCACCAACCATAAAAACTGGAACTTCATTAACGATAGGTGCATTGTATCGGCCCACATGCACTCCAGATGGGACTTTGTCAACTTTGATGACGATCATGTAGTTGTCATTTTGTAGTCTGCTTGAAACGGTATTGAACAACTGGTTGTGATTTTGCAAAAACAGTTCCAAAGTCCCCACAATTTCTCGTTCCTCCATCCGTTCGTTGTGATTATATTGGCAGTGTTTTGTAATTTGTTGCTCCTCGTCGCCCATGAAGTAGATTTGCAAGAATTTTGGATAGGTATCATTGAGATTAAAGAACCAATTTGATGGTACACTTGGCCCTGAATCTTAAACGTTGAATCAAAATTGCGACCATCCTTATTCTGAACTATTTTTGTTGCACCAAATGATGTCATTTGGAAGCAAGAATTGAATTTACGAATTTTAGCAAGAACAATTTTGAGTCAGGTGTGGCTCTAGCTTATAATGCTTTCAATGGTTCTGGCGGCGAATTCAACGGTGACAGTACAACTTTTCCAGACGCGCAGCAGAATCCGGCCGATTCACCTTTGTATTTGAATGCATGGCAGTGTTGGAATTCTTTGTCCATAGCGCCGATGATAATTTTTGAATGTGTGACGAATAGTCAATGTCCGACTCATATTCGAAAGTAAGACGGAGAAGTGATGCACGTTTCAATGTGCGATGTACTTGTAGACGCTGTCGTTCATGTGATCTGTGTGCATCTGTGGCTTGTTGACGCGCTTCACGTTGTTTCATTGCCTTAGCTCCAAGGCGTTCATTGCGTTGCTTTTGACTTTCATTAGCACGTGTGTTTGCAAACTTGTCTCTTAAATTTGCTTTGTCCGTGAATTGATCTTCTGCCGTTCTATTTGACTGATGGGTGTGGACTATTTGTGCATTCCGTGTACGTCGGCCAATATTTCCTCCTCCTCCACGAAGACGTTGCATTGTTCTTTGATAAATACAGAGCACATAAATATAAATAAATGATTTTTGAATTTTGTGGACGGTATAATTTATTGAAAAAACTTACATGTTATTTATTTTCGATGAGCAGTTTATTACTCTATAAATTTTATTGAATCAACGACACAAATTAGCAATGAAACTAACAAGTAACTTGATGCATACGTTAAATACCACACAATTTGATATCAACGCCACCTATGAATCATTGTCATAAAATAAAAAATAAATTCCTTAGAAAAAGATTGCAGCGCCGCCGCCTGGCAACAAAATTTTGGGGTTACATGTTCTGGTTTCCTTTTTTCCGTCAAAAAATTAAAAAAAAAAAAACAATTGCAGTCCCACCTACCTGGCCCGATTGTAAATCTAGATCATCCAGGGTTCCAGTCAAACACACACAAAAAATTTCATCAAAATCAGTTCAGCCGTTTAGAAGGGTTTCAGTGACATACACACGTACAGTAGAATTATACATACATACGTTACATACAAAGATAAAGGGTGCTTTTTGCAGTATCAAAACTTTTCAATAGGAATTAAATGCCAAATTTGCTGGTACAAGAGCTGCCGAAAACGACTCCACAACAACGATTTTAAATCGCTGAAATTTATTTCCAAAATCGGAGCTCTGACAGCGAAACTTATAGAGCACTATGTGAAATCTACGATACACATTATCGGCCATCTGAACGTGTTACTGAATTATTAAAAAATTTCGCACCCAATTCACGCTATTGGATACGAACAGTGCGTTCAGAAGAAAATATCGCTGACGCGGAAGGTTGTGTTGAATTGGACTCTAATTTATCGATTCGTCGTCGTTCAGAACAACTTGACCTTTCGCAATCCATTTTCAGGAATTTTCTCCGTAAAAATCTCTGCCTCAAGTTGGTGTTCAGTGAATGGGCTTTAAATCAACTGGATGTTGACCCAGTTTTTTACCTTCAAATTCTGTTCAGTGATGTTCAGTGATAGGTGTAAATCAAAAATTATATTCCGTAATTAAATTCTGCTATAATAGTGGTGGAAAGGAGGATGACATTTAAAAAAAATTGTTGATCACTGATATACAGAGAATATAACAGAAATATCTTAGCACTTCAGGTGGTAACTCACATTTAGACTGTTGGTGAGAAGTTGTTGAGAAGACTCCTCCTTTTAAATTATCAAGCCAATCCTGCTTGCAGCTAAAGAACAAAAAAAGTCTGGCTTAGCTGCTTTCTTCTATCCAAGATTTAAGACGCCTGTTAAAGCCAAGAAAAAGAAAAAACTGTGTTTGACAATTAAGGATCGAAACCAGAAAAAAATATTTCACTGACGTTTTTGATCGGCGACCCTATAAATGGTATGGAGGAACGAATGCGGTTATGGACATAGTTAATGCCCTTGAACAGGACCACGAAACAAAACTGAATTTTTGCACTTTTTTCCCCAAAGTTTCTAATAAACGGCAAATACATACTTGTACATTAATTAATGCTTAAAAAAAAGTTGGGGCTCGTAAGGATATATGCTTCGCTATAGTCGTCATTAAAGGAAACGAAACTATCGATCAATGTCCTAAAGGTGTTGACATTTTTTCATGCGGAGTAAATTTCTTAAAAATACTGTTTAAGAATTTCACTTCCTTACTTTAGGTGGCGCTACAGTCCGGGGTGGACCTGGGCCTCAAATAACAAGCATCTTCTGCCAGCTTGATCTTTAGCTAGCTAAGTTCGCCACTTGAGTCGTGATCTTCCTTTACTGAGCTGTCCCTTGGGGAGAAATCGAAGACTTTTTGGACCCCGGAGAATTGATGTTCATCTGTTTTATCTGACCCAGTCAAGTAGATGTCGGCGCACAGCCCGTATCTGTTGTTGTATCTCCTCCTCCACTCACCGTACATGCTGATGGGACCTAAAACCAGCCGAACATTTTTTTTCTCAAAGGAGCCAAGAGCATCCTCATCCATTTTTGATAAAGTCCATGCTTCTACGCAATAGGACTGGAATGGGATTATTAAGGTCTTATATACGGTCACTTTTGTTATTCTACCGATGCTTTTGCTAGTTAATTGTCTTCTTAGCGCAAAGCAGCAGATATTGGCGGGAGTAATTCTTCGTTTGATCCCAGGGCTAGTGTCGTTGTCTGAATTAATTGCGGAGTACAGGTAGACAAAGTCCTTAACTATCTCGAAGTTCTGTTCAAAACGTTGGTCTTGCTCTCATTAACGGGTAAACCCATCTTCGCCGCTTCCGTAACACGCTGCTTTCTTCTGATCATGTCAATATCATAGGTGTATGCGAGTAATTGAATGGAATTTTTAAAGATTGTGCCTCTTGTATTGGCGTTTTGAGTTTTGCACTATTCTTTCAAGAATGGTGTTAAAGGAATCGGATGACATTGAATGAATCCCAGCACATTAGAGGCGGCATCTCTGATGACTTTTTGGCAACGTTGCCACTGCCCTTCGATACTTGATTTTTTTTTTAAGAACTTAACACTCAAGAGGGTATAACTACTCTTTAAATGCCGGAACACGTATTAAGTTTTTTTGGAAAATTGGATAGAGAGAGAGATAGAGAGAAAGGTGTTTGGGCTCAGTGGTTACTTCGCATCCAACATTTAATGGAGAGACTAAATTATTAGTGTAAATTGGACTTGATGTTGTTTTTAGGCAAGCATTCATCTTACGAGATTTTAGTTGCCTGAAAAAAAGTCTTTCGGTCACGACTGATATTGAACCCTGAACCATCCGATTTCTAAGCCAATACACTATCAATTGAGCCGCGGCCACCTCCATGGTGATGATGGTGGCGGCATAAGACCTCTTAAGAGATTAAGGGAGACTCGATCGGAAAGGGATCTGGCGATGTCTTGCGGTTGTAGCCGTTTCTTTGCTACGGTAAGATAATGCCCCGATTCGATGTTGGCCCCTCGGAACGCTCGGACATCCATAACACTGAAGGAGTGACTTGCGTCGATCCTAATGTGGTCAATCTGGTTGACGGTTGATTCATCAGGAGTTCTCCAGGTCCCCTTGTGAATATCGAAATATGTCGTGGAGGCTATGGTTTCCGACAGTACTACCAAAGACCATCTCTCGTCCTAGTTTTACAGTCCAATCACCGAAGACAATTCTAATGTCATAGCTAGGACACTGCTAGTTGGTCTTGTCCAATTGCTCGTAGAAGCCATCTTTGGTGTCGTCGTCCTTTTCCTCAGATTGTGACGAGGCGCTCGTTCACATGCTGAAAACTCAAGACTTTTTGCCTAAGTCTGCTCTAACAACGAATACCCCTAGGACAAGGGGTTGGTTAGACGGAAGCCAGTTACCCGTTCGGGGATGTGAACGCAGCCATTGGTCCATTAAAAGCTCATCCGCCACTATCTCTTTTCCAAGACCCTGAGTTAGTCTCGGAAATACTTAGCGGGCTGAGCTCGAAATATGTCGGAGTAGCCCGGCTAAGGTCGGTGGAAGTCAAAAATGGTAGGGTTTGAATTGATTTTCGTAGCATACGCGAGATTGCTTCGTTCGCGCCATAGACGGTGAATGGTTTGATTGATAGAGAGGACGAGGGGTACGTAGATTTCGAGGGTTAGTGTTGAGGAAAATAGAGTTGTGAAGGGATATGCATTCAACGTGACCTGAAAGGAGTCGATGAATGAAGGGAAAGTCGGCAGCATCTCTGCGTTCCTAAAGGATGTTTAAGTTGATAAGGTTGAGACAGATTTGATAGTGGGGCAGAATAAAAGAATCGTTCCAGAGCATACATCGAAGAGCAAATCGTAGAAAACGGCACTGTATTCTTTGGATTCTCGGGATATGAACATTATGATATGGGGTCCACACTTGACTGGCGTACTCTAACAAATGTAATAAAGGGGGATCTGGTCACGTATGGGTTGGTGAAACTTTAGACCACCGTTTTACAAAACCTGGTGCAGAGTTGGCTTTAAGGATTATCCCATCCATAAGTAAACGGAAGTTGAACTCATTATCACACAAAAAGCCGTGATCGCGAAGGGATTGAACGGTGGAGATGAGTTGGTTTTGGAGAAGGTAGAGTGAAAAAGTGATGGATTGGCATTTGAGTATATTAAGTTCCATACAATTTTTGATGCACCAGATCAAACTCTACTTCCCGGAAGTCATGTTGTCTAGGGAAAATAAGGATAAGACGTACTAGAAAAGCACAGGCGGTGATAAAACTTAATGAGTTTGGTAAAAAAGGCTAAGAGAATTTATCAACGTAAAAAATTTATTCCACAGAAGTTTCATTATTACCATATACATAGATTCATTTTATGATAAGCGATGTAAAAAATTAATCTATATTTATTTATCTCGGTTACTTCACGTTACAATTTTTCGCCGATTCCTAGAATACAAGGCGATTGTCAGTCCTAAATATTCTTTGCATCAAAAACGAGCTTTCCAAAAAGATGGTTTGCATCTGCGTGTATGTGCTTAGACATACATATTAAAGCTTGGTTGCAATTTCCAAGTAAAACACCGCCTCTCTGGTTGTTCATCTCTCTTTAAAAATCTATTTCTGATTCTAAAACCCTTTTCAGTAGCATGGAAGATCAACCGCTTTAGGGTCAAAGGTTGTCTTCTGATTGTCACATCTGTCCATGAGATAGCGGATACTATGGTAGAGCAACTTTTTGCACATGTATCTCAATCGATCTTTCTATTGAACCATACAAAAAAGACTGAGTTAGACTGATTGAACCAAGTCTTTTTGAAGTTAATACCATTTGGCTTAAGCCTTCAATATCGAATGCACGCAATGAAACTGCAAATATTCCACAAGTAAGATGGGGCTTGAACATTTTTAATTACTTTAGTCAACAGAAAAATGCCATAACATTCACTTACCATCTGCATTCACTTGCTAGAATTGTCCACTTAAAGGGGGATTTTCTTTGTGGTAACTTGACCTTTTCTCAAAAATTCTTCAAAAGTGTTTAAACTTGATTAATTCAGATCTTTTCTCAATTCTATTCAAAGTTTTTATTTTTGTTTTAAGTTTGTCCAGAGATCTAGAGGCTGCAAGAGGATTTTTGTAAAATCGACGCTGTTTCGAAATATTTGGGTACTCAGCAGGCTTCTTCACTTCTTTGTTGAGAGATGTCGGACTCGATTCAACTGTCGTATTCTTATACTTTATATGGTACCTGAAGTCTGAAGCTGTAGAAGAATATTGGTAATTTTGACGCTATCACAACGAATCACAACTACTAGACTGAAAATTTATTTGAAACCATAGGTTCAGCCCTCTTTTATTCGGACAAACTGTTTGAAAATTGGGCCAGATTAACCAATCCGGCCGAAGAATTCAGCATTTAGTTTTCCATCCCTTGTTAATAAAACCGCGAGAAACATAAACTTCTCACGACTTATTAAATATAAATATTTTTAAAGTTAGGAAAGATCATGTCTTCCATATATATATGCATGTACGTACATTGAATACGAGCTAAGGCATATGAGCACTCCAAGACTTCCCATTTTTGAAATGAGTAGCTTGTTCTTCTACTGGAACGAAAGTCACGCCTTATCAAAGCCACCCGGCTGATTCGCGACTTGCGTTGTGAATCTCTGGCTTCTTTTGTGAAACTTTTGGTACTAACTTTTTCCAGCAGCAAATCAAATGATTGAATTGACATACGTAGGTATAGCCTGGATCAATCTTCTTGTTGTCGAAGATTATTATACAATTGGTGACTTTCGCCATAATCTGATATTTTTACTGGATGAACATAAAATCTTCTTTTTTTTTGCGCTTAAATGTTAAAATGACTTTCTTGTAAAACAGTGCCGCGAGCAGCAGTCGATCAGGACATTTTCACAACCAATCGCTCCGCTTAATAAATGGCCACTTGCTGCTCAGTGCGTGGCCTTAGCCTTAGTCATAACAATGAATGGAGAATACCCTAAAAATGTTTGCTATACGATGCTCTAAAGCCAGTAAATGACTGCTGTGTTGGAGAAAATCTCTTAATCTACCCCAGAAAAACTTTTCTTCTTCCCTTCACTCGTAAAAGAAACTTGAGCCTTGACTAGGTCTCACTTAAGGATACAGAAGGGAAATACCTTGAAATGGTTCTCGGTAAAATTTTGTGTATTAATATTAAAATTACCAAAGCAACTAAAGCCAAAACAAAAGAGACATCTGCCATACAAAAGCTACAGCGGCTACAAAGGCTTGCATGCCTCGGCATGCACATATTCCCCAGAGCAGCTATAAAAGTTTTCATTGGCTTAACGCCACTCCATATCTTTATAAAAAAAGATGGCAATTCATAGGATAGAGTATTACAAACAGGTGGAATTAACCACCCAGATCACATGAATCAAATTAATCCTCGAGTTTGACATGATTTGCGCAGTAATTGACCACCTACCCAAGACTCTGTGCTCCCGCGGAAGGTTGAACATAATGACCCCAAGCCGAGAAGCAAGAAACTTCAAAAACTCAACCCCAAACCTTAAAGGTATTAAGTGGTAAACGGATGGATCAAAGATGGACACAGGGGTGGGTGCTGGTACATTTGGACCAATACACCAGGTGTGCACAAATCTCATCCTCTATAAGGTAATGACAGGTGCCACCATCCATATACTTACTAATGGACAGTCAAGCAGGCATTCAAGTATTAGGCTGTAACCTCATTTCCTCCAAATCAGTCTTGCACTACTTCAATACACTGCTTTAATCACTGCTAAAATCTATTCATCAGAGGTGAAAAACAAATAGAATGAGTTTTCTGTATCTTTTTGATGTTGGGTAATGTGTTCGATATTAATATTTGCATTAATTACGCTACAGTCTGTGGTTGACTTGAGCCCCAGTCAATAGGCCTTTCCATTTAGGGCGGTCTCTGGCTTCCAGTTGCGCACTCCAAGTTAGTTAAGGTCCCCATCCACTTGTGCGCATCAGTTAAGGTGACCCTCTTTTGATTTATGGCGAGACGTCGTTATCAGATTTAGTAGCGGAACCAAGAATTCAAAGTCTCTGACTACCTCAAAGTTATAGCTGTCTATTGTTACATTATGTTCAATTTGTGGATGTCGTTTGTGCCTTAAAACTGATAAGGATGTGGATGTGGAAACATTTTATTAAGAATCTTGTAAATCTAAGTAATTGAGTTGAATTATATTTATTAATCTGCTGGTTTAATCGCATATCTTTTAGCTTACCTCTAACTCTAATTTACCTATCATATTTCAGAATTTCACAAATACTTTTATTTTAGGTAAATATGTTTCATACATCTAGGTCAATCTTTCCCAAGAGTATTTGTGTTCGTTTGTATATACATATATAAACAAACCTTACCGCCATCATAATCATAATCATAAGAAAAACAGGAGATTGTCATTAAGTCTAGAACACCAACATTCAAACATAAGATGTTATTCAAACATTAATTCAATTTAAGGCTTCAAAACATTAGAAAAATAGCAAAGCTAAAATATTCGTATCTCCTGTCACATATGGGATTTGTTCCAAATTTACTTTACAACGAACGTGGCGCATGGTTTTGAATCCAGTGCGTTAACCGCATACTTGTTCACATTTGGGATGCTGAATTTGTTACGAGTACTCGTATATCTCCCATTGTCTGTAAAAATATTTGTTTAATTTTTGTTTTAATTTTTTCATGTCATTTTTGTTAAATATTTTGAAGAGATAAAATGTGGTGGATTGCCACATTGTAAACAAAGTTAACAAGTGTACAAAGAATCCTTTTGTATACCCATGTTGTACTTAAATAAAATGAGAGAATGTGGTTTTGGGTTATAACTTTTGGAAAATGTTTACTTTACAAAAAATAAGTCTCGTGGATTATTATCCCCATCCAAGAAACTAGAACCATGTAAAGAATTTGGGAGAACGTTGCGGTTGAAATTTGCTATGATCTGCTGTGATTACTTGACTTGAGTACATACAACTTTACAAAAAAGAAACTTTAGTCTTTACGAATTACCTCGGAGATAGAGATGTATATGTGTAGCTAATTTTCTAACGACATCTCTTCCATTTATATACGGGTATGTAGATGTAATCTGGTGTAATCCGAATCTCTTTTGTTTTGTTAGTCATTCCTTGAATTTTCTTCATCTACGATTTCACTTCGCTTAAACTTATGTCTTTTCTCTTTGTTTATTTAGTATAATCATGGAACTACAATAGGTGGAATAAAGGTCGTTTCGGATTTGAGAGCGCAACAAAAAAAATACATAGGTTTCGTAATAGAAGCATGATTACGGCTATATCCTTTATAAGCCTAAGTCTAAGGATTATATAAGAAGCTGTAGCCTTAGCTAGCAGTAACCTGCATCTCCACTTGTAATGGGTAAGGTTAGCTTTAAGTGACGCTCGTTAAGATGTACTTGTAAGTAGCAAATCTATCTTGATAGCACTGGGACCCAAAGAGACTTCTTGTAAAATTTCCCATGGTCGGTAATTTTCATAGAGCAGAGATCATTTAGATCTGAAAAGTAGTAATTAACTAGAGATTGCATTGTCATATGTTACATGCCAGATTCCCCTTCTTCTTCGTGCTTCTGAGGAATGCTTTATCATTGCACGTGTCTGCCAATGACACAGTTTCCCATGATTATGTGTCCGAGCTTGGAGATACATATCTCTGTTCACGAGGTTGATCAGCTCTGTTGATAGCTAAGAATCGAGTAGCGGCCATATTAGTCAAGCTGTCCCACAGTCCTCTCGATTAGTCCACCTATGACTGACCTTAAAGGGCGTTTGGGATGTAAAATAGAACTAGGTACTCATATAGGTGCCTTTAGCAAAAACAACAATACTCGTATACATTATACATCGAGGAGTTTGAACTGTAACTTCGTTTTGTTTCATATATGGGTCAGATTTGTTTTATGCTGTTGGAAAACAGTGGTAAAAACTACTATTATTTGCCTTTTAATGGTATAGGATACTCACTCCTTTATTTATCGCGGTCATAGTTTGTTGGGTTGTTCTGCATCCAGTTTTTGGAAAACTCCTCTGCCATCAACACTGCAAATATTTTTGTTTTGCTCCATGAAACTCCACTCTGGCGTGGGATACAGTTGTCAGTAAATATATTCCTATGTATTAATCTCACTTTAAACACTATGTAGGAAACACACAGTGGAAGTATAACGTCGAAAGGTTGTTTATCAAATCATGCTATGCATATTATGGAACTTGCTTATCATAAAGAGTATTGAGTCGACCTCCGACAAGTGCATACGTTAAGCAGTCCACCACAGTTTAATACCTGTTTGAATCCGGAACTGACTTTCATGCCGTTAAAACTCCATATCTGTAAGCAAATTATCCACAACTTCTTTATTTACAGAAGCCTTAAAGGGCAACAATTCGACCTTTAAAGTGTTTAATGCGCTCTCTGACTTCATTCGAAGTATTTAACGCCTGAACCTTTATACTGAAATCATTGTTATGGGCGATTTTAATATACACAATTCTGAGTGGCTTCCACATTCTGCACAGACAACACCCGTGCTGAGACTTCTCACCCCGATAAGTATAAAGTCAACTGTGTCAAATTAGATAATTTCTTGTATACCAGCCACAAAGTTAGAGAAAGGATTCATAAAAGAACCGTATGCTAATACGAGAAAGCTTATTGGAGCGGACTTAACAGCTTCATTAGGAAGCTGTTACATTTCCTAGATAACTACATTTATATGGTCGCTGACACTATTCTCTGCGAAATTAGTCCCTTATCCCTCATCGGATGAAGAGTATTATACCAAAAGAAAAGGGGTGGTACAAATCGAGCTGTAAAGAGTCTGTCAGGGTTAGAAAAATATTTGTTCGATCCTATAAAACTAACCCGACAGGGAAGAACCTAAACAAATTCAAATGAGCCAGGAATTACTAAGGACTGAAACGAATGAAATCTGTAAATTTTAATACGGGCTATACTTCTAATGCGTAAAAATTGCAATCCGATTTTGAACCCAAATTAGCCTGTATATTCTCTAGTTTCAGTTTGTTATTGATTTTAGTTCGGTGTGGTTTAAAATATTTATAAAATATGAGTCAAGAGGAACACCTTAAAAAGATCATCGACAAATGGCTCGAAAATACTTCGCGTCCAAACCATTTCATCGCAAAAAATTTAAACATAGCACGCAGTACAGTGGATTCTGTTATTAAACGATATTTGGAGACGTTGACAGTGAAGCGAAAACAGAAAAGTGGAGCACATGATTCAAATTTGGACAGGAAAATAGTGGGTACCATCGCAAAAAACCGGACTATGTCATCCAAAGATGTTGCTCGGAAATGTAATACTAACCAAACAATTGTACAAAAATCTAAAAAACGTAACGTTCTAAAAACACGAAAAAAACAAAAAATACCAAAAGCTACTGAAAAGCACAAAAAAGTCATAAAAACACGAGCCCGAAAGCTACGAGTTGATCGGCAACAAGAAGGCGTGCTTGGTTTTGGATGACGAAACTTATGTCAAAGGTGACTTTACTACTCTTCCAGGTGCGCAGTTTTACAACTCGTTTGAAGCTGAGATTCTTCCGCAATCAACAACATCGATTGGGATGGAAAAATTCGGGTCAAAATATCTCGTTTGGCAGGCCATTTGCCAATATGGACACATCGTTTATTACAACGGGAACAATTAACGGAGAAGTGTACATTCACGAGTGCCTAAAAAAACCGCTGATTCCTTTCTTAAACAAACACGAGGGTTCAACACTATTTTGGCCAGATTTAGCTTCAGCTCACTATGCTCATGCTACGTTGAGCTTTCTTGTTGCTAAAAATGTCGACTTTGTCCCTAAAGACATGAATCCACTCAATGTTTCACAGTCCCGTCCCATTGAAAGGTATGGGGCTTTGGTCAAAGCTGAATTGAGGAAAAGTGAGCAGTGTGCAAAGGACGTAAAAGATTTTAGTGCTAAATGGAAAAGAGCGTCCAAAAAGATCACGGATGTAACTGTCACCAACCTTAGGAAGGACATTCGAAAGAAGTTGAGGAAAGAATGGGAACTCAAATAATTTTTTTTATTTTTTATAATTGTGAATGAATTTAATAAAAACAGAGTTTTAAAGCAAGTAAAAAAAATTTACATGAATTATGAAAATATTTTTTTTTTTTTACTTTGAAGTTTCCAAATTTTATTCGTTTCAGTCCTTACAACGTCTTTCTTAAGCGTGTGTAATTTCAATATGACTACAAACTGAGGCAAAAAAAATGGAACATTGTTCCAAATGTAGTAAAAATATTTGGTCGTTGGTCAGAAACAGCAGAAATTCTACCTCATCTTCCACTGCGTATGCTTTTTCATTAATCCTACTCTTTAAGACTCAGCAGAGCAGAGCAGATCGAAAACAGAATTTGTCCAGCCCGTCCCTGAAAAAGGCGAATCATCTTCTCTCTCCTACTACACACCCATTGTACTTATGTCCCTTCATTCCAAGGTATTTTCATGACCTTATAAACCGCCAGCTCATGAAATGTCTGGAAACACAAAAACTTCTCAATGGCCAGCAGTTCGGTTTTCCTAGCAACAGTTTCACTGGTGATTTGATGGCATGTCAACAGAGTGGAATTTAATGTGTCCAAAACACAGTGTTATCTGCTATCGTTAAGGTGGAATTTAAATACGCAGCCATTATCCCAAAAACTTTCCATTTTCGGTATGTGTGTCAATGATAACTTACGTTTGAATAACCACGTATTCGATGATCCCATAAATGCAGCAAAATGTTCTGGCCTCAACATACATATAAGCCATTTATCCGCCCAAAATTGGAGTACGATGCCCACATCTGGTCAACTGCGCCTAAAGCATCGCTAAACCTGCTGGATAAGGTTTAAAACCATGCGATAAAACTCACAGGTGACGCCAATATTGCACAGTCAATTGACACGCTTGAACACCACTGCAAAGTCTCTTACCTCACCTTATTCTACCGCTATGTCCACCCCAAGTGATCCACAGAATTTGCCAGCATCATTCCGCCCTTTAAAACTTTTAACCGCAACACCCGTATGGTATACCTTCAGCGCACTTTCGGATGTACTCTGAAATATCGTGATTACTTTCTAAGCCGTACAACTCGCTTGGAATGTCCTGCTGAACTCTTTATTACCTGGCCAATGCAACCAGCAATTTAAGACCAACGTACATCGGTCACTCTCTTTTATTCCTCCTTAAGTTTCTTTCACCCGTGCTGTATGTAAATCTTAGGCCACTTTCGGATTTAAAAAAAAAATAGATTTTGTTTTAGTTTAGGTCCCTTAGGACCTCAAAAATGATATCCCAAAAGATTATGGCCGGGAAATATCTCGAAGTACTTGTTTTGCAAATTATACTACAAATCCACCAGGTAGGCAGCGAGCTTCTTATTAACGAAACGAGGGACGGTATTTTAGTCGACCAGAGTAGATATACGGCAGATGTTTTTGAAGCCCGTGTTCAGACTATTGCTTGTTTCGTCTTTAGAAACGTCGGTTCCAGTGAGTTTCGTACAGTGAAACATTCGACGCTATTTGAGGAACATTTGTTTTTTATGGACAATTGTGCTAACTTTTTGTTTTGTTTTGAGGTTGTTATTGTACCGCTGAATCGATACAGGTTAAAGGCACCCAGTGACATGAATGATTGTACATCCGCCAAAAAATTGAATCAATCGGAAGATATGTACGGTATTGAAGTGCATCCAGGTTTTGGTAATCGCATGATAAACTTTATTGCAGTTTTTTCAGCTATTTCAAACGTTGTCGTTTGGAAAGTGTGCAAATATGCAAGTGTATTTGGAAAATGGTAAGAGCGATTTGGGATTCAAAATAGTAGTGTCCTATGAAAAATGTGTACAGACTGAAGTACCTAGTATTTATTGAAAAAGGCTATGAAATAAACCGCAGAACTGTAATTTCCTTGGAATTGGTGTGGACGGAATAAAAAAGTTTTGTGCATTTATGAAATTACATCGCCCTATGTTTCACCATTTCTATGATAAGGTTGTCAAACGAATTCTAACTGCAATTAAACTAGTTTGCAAAAACCGTAGGATGAAAGCAGCGAAAGATGAGGCAACTATTTCTATTGAAAAAGGAGAAAATGGAATTATGGTATCAAGCTATGGTTCGTATAGAAAACGTGGGTTTACGTCCTTGTTCAGCTTAGTGACTCTTATTTGCATCACAGTGCAAAAATTATAAACTGTGCAGTGAAATAAAAATACTGTAAGGCGTGTGAGTACTGGAAGAATAAAGAAGATACCGAAGAATATATGGAATGGGCACAAAATCATAAAGATAAGGGCGATATGAATAACGATGTTGTTGAGATGTTTCATCGAAGCTTTATACCAGATAAAATACACACATTATATTGGTGACGGTGATTCCAAGACATTACTGATACTAAGCCCTATACGAATGTCACAGTACTCAAGAAAGAGTGTATAGATCATGTTCAAAAGCGAATGGGTACCCGCCTACGTAATTTGAAAAAGATTACAAAAGGTCTCAGTGAAAGGGGCACATTGACGGGAAAACTAATAGACGAACTCTCTATTTATTATGGATTAGCCATTCGGAGAAACTGTGATTCAGTTGAAAACATGAAAAACAATATTTGGGCTACACTCGATCATAGATTATCTACTGATGCAAAACCGCAGCACGATAAATGTCCGATTAGAGAGAATTCATGGGGCTCATGGCAAAAGACTAAAGCCACAAATAGTTTGGCTGAGAACAAACATAACCCAGCTATTCCAATTGCAGTGTATGAACCTATCAAGAAAGTGTACGAAGAATTAATCAGAGATGATCTTCTTACGCGATGTATCGGCGATTATGCTCAAAACTGTCATGAAAATTTTAATTCGACTGTATGGGCATTGACCCCAAAATCCATATCTAGTCGCGAAACTGTGTAGGATGTAGCAATGGATATTGCAATTTGCGGATACAGTGATGGCTTTGCATCAATTTTGCATATAATGGAAGCGATGGGCTTAGAAATGTGCTCGGAGATTGACAAAGCGCGAATAAAGCTTGCAGAAAGATCGCTGCCTGAAGCTACAAAAGAGTAGAGGATCGCATTAAAATCTAATAGAAAAGAAATGGAACTAATCAAGAAGGCCAATTATTTGGTGCAGGCATCGCGGATTAAAGGTATTGGAACATTTTTCATAACTTAAAATTTTAAACGCATTTATCTCAAAACTTCATTTTTCAAGTTGGCCGCACCCATAACTGAACAATTTCCAACCAATTCATCACAAATTTTTAGCTAGATCTTTAAAAATATATTGTCTAAATAAGTACGTGAGTTTTTTTTAAATGGCATAATTCATTTGTTATTAACAATTTTCTGGCTATTTTTCTGCGAATTTGGCAAGTTTGAATTTGGATGTGCGCCATTCGGCCAAAAATCAATATATCAAAAAAATCCTAAATACTTCTCTTTTTATGTACAATAAAAAAAACATTAAGTGAATCAATATAATTCAAAATTTACAGAAGCTGTTGATACGGCCGTGGACCCTTCCAAAAAAGAGAGGTCATCTGAGAAACGCTGCACAGCCGCCATTTTTAAATAAATTATTCTATAAAAATTATGTTTCACAGTCAGTCATACGAGTATGTACAATAAACTCTTATTTTTGTAAACTCGATTTACTTTATATTTTTCCTGAAAAAAAAATTACAAAAAAGCCTATTTTGTGACTTGTACTTTACACTTCGACAAACTGGTGAATATGTTGATGACTATTTCGCAGTCTAAAAAGAATAGTGCGTTTGACCAGTACCGTGTACCGCAATATTTTAAACGGTTTGAATTTCAACATCGCGTAAGTCCTCAGGCTCGCATTTTTCTTTGGCTAGACAATGCACCTGCAGATCTATTTATAAGTGATAAACAGAAAGAAATGGACCTAATTGGACAATTTAACTGCAGTATCACCAAATGAAGCATGGGTAAATATAAAACTTCAAATTCACAAACATATGTACACCCTGACTGACTCGAACTGCAAACGACTTCAGATTGCTATAATTTCCAAACCGTTCATGACAGTGAGCTTAAAATTTGACACATGACAGATAATTTTATTATTTACAAGTCTTTTAAATGATTTGCGTGTCAGTTGTGTTGAAAAATTTTTATCCGCGATAGAATTCAAACGTGATAGTGTGATTGCTTTATATTTGGCTGGAAAACCACAAGTAGCTATCGTTAGAGCCCTCCAGCACCTCAACGTGAATAAATCATTTGTGTCTCGAACCATAGCTCGTTACCATGATACTGACAGCGCTGCAAAACGCCATGGAGGTGGTCATAAAAAAACAGCAACATCGGCAGAAATGGCTCGGAAAGTGAAGGCTCGAATTGAGCGAAATCCGCGTCGAAGTGGAAGAAAAATGGCTCGTGAGCTCAACATATCGTTGGAACGGATGCAACACATACTCAAAAATGGGCTTGGGCTCAAGCCACTGAAGTTGTTGTTACACCGCAACAGAAAAAGTTAGAGTCGAAAGAGCGAAGGAGTTGCTACGCTTGCACGAAAGTGGTGAATTGCAGAATTTGTTTTTTCCCGATGAGCCGCCATTTGTTATCGAGCAATATGTCAACAAACAAAATGACCGAGTTTACTTGCCAGAGAGGTCCTTCGAAAATGTACATCTTCGGACGGCCACCAGAAAGCAGGCAGCACCGATGGTGATGGTTTGGGCCGCCATAACCGCCGATGGTCGCTCTCCGCTCGTATTTTTGGACCGTGGCGTCAAAATTAATGCGATCGTATACCGTGAAACTGTCTTAGAGGCAGTATTGAAGCCTTGGGCAAACAATTATTTCGGTCGGAGACCGTGGATATTTCAACAAGACTCCACACCGTCTCACAAAGCGCGCGTCAACCAAGATTTTGTTAAAAAACAGTGTTCCATACTTCATTTCTTCGACACAATGGATTGTAAATTCTCCGGATGCAAATCCGTTGGATTTCTCTGTCCGGGGTATTTTGAAGGCGAAGGTTGGCACTAAAAACTACCAAAGTTTGGATCACCTCAAACAAGCACTTCGCCGGGAATGGGCCAAAATACCGCAGAGCCACTTTCGTGCAGTGTGCGATGCTTTCTACTGCCGTCCAAAGGTGGACATATTGCAAACTACTGATACAATTTGAAAATTGATGTATTTTCCAAAATTGTTTGCTTTGGCACAATAAAATTTATCAAAAAATTAAAAAATTATAGCATTTTAAAAAGTTGGAGTCAGTACATTCACGTGTTGTAAGTTAACAGTGGCAAATAGACCATAAAAATGACGCTTGGAACCTCCTTTCATGCCATCTAGAAATTCTACAATCTTAACGCCTATCCCCAAGACTGGAACATAAAAATATGGAAATTTATGAATTAATGTTTTACAAATAGAAATAAAAACATCAAAGTCCCTTTCTCATTAACCTTACTCCCCATAAAATTCCTCAACAATGAAAAATGCCTTGTTTTATCAAATTGAAGTTTTTTTTTTTCAAATATGGTGAGCATCCTCATTTTAACTGCCGTATTTATCGAGCTTCATGACTTCTATCGCCTAGCTTTCTAGGCTGCCCATTTTTTTTAACAAGGAGGGCAACGAAACTTATGTACTATAATATATCATTCGAAAGGTACTCTGCCATAGATGCGCAAAAAAAAAGTTATGCAAAGTGAGCTTTGATTTCCGCAGAAGAAAAAAAAACTTGTGTAAACAAATACATTATGTTGTGTTTCTCGCTGTTTGTTTATTTCCAAGCAACATCATAGCAATGCTTTATTACTTTTGTTTACCAAAAAAATTGTGTTAATTGTTTTAATTCGCATTCAATTATAATGTTTTCATTTGGAATTTCTGCTGTAAATAATAGCTTTTGCGCTTAATAACAGAAAATTGATATACGAGTAAATTTCCAATTTTTAATTTATTCTTTATGAATTGCAGTTACGATTTCGTTCATTTTTGCATAAAAGTAACCGGAAAATATATTTGCACTATGTCTAACGAGTTGGATTGAAAAGCGAAGTAATGTGGAAGGAGAATTTTTTCGCCAAAATCAAAATGTGAGTAGATCTAGTAATAGAAATAATGTAGCCCGAATAAAAATTTTTAATTTTTTCGTTGTTTTTGTTGTTGGTGAAGGTGCAAATCTGGAAAGGCACTGAGGAGTTAAAAACCCATCTAGAAACACCCGCGTAATCGAGACCAATCGAAGAGAAATGGCAGACAAATGATCTTAGTTTCAACGTTCAGCTGGGTTTGAGATGGTATTATCATACAGCGCCTTCCAATAGGGACATCCGAACTTTGACAGTTCATAGCGGCCATATTGCTGAAGCTACATCTGTCAAATTGGCTGCCATTTATTGAGCGAGGATTTGCCAAATCACCATGGATGGACATAGCGTTCAACAACACGTGCAAATGATAAAATTGTTTTATCAAAATGGGTGTTCTGTTCGAGCAACGTTCCGCGCGCTTCGACTAATTTACGGTCGATATAATCATACTACCGAGAGGATTATTCACCGTGTGGTGGATAAATTTGAGTCCACTAGTTCAGTAAACGATAAACCAACACCCTTGCGTCGACGCAATGTAAGACTGCATAATTTGGACGATGTTGGACGATTTGGAAGTCATCATTCGCCATGTTATTGCTGATATACGGCCCCAGTTGCTCGATAAAGTTGTCAAAAACTGGACTTCACGATTGCGTTTCATTCAAGCTAGCTGTGGCGCGTATATGCCTGATTTTATATTCAAGCACTAATGTCTATTAAATACTAGGCACCATAACTTTTTTGGCGATAGCAGCGCATTCTGGCGGTCAAGGAGGTTACTTTTCACCCCACCTAGTAAACCTAATATCATATACATTAACATTAGCTGCAAGTGTTTTATTTCATATAGAATTTGTATACCTCTAAAAAAAACACCCTTACTTGCTATCTGAGATGACACAGTGGCCGTACGTTAAAACGATTGTATGCCAACAAAAATATTGTACAATTTTTAATCATTGATACATTTTGAGAATAAAGCAATCGTCAATAAAAAATAAAATTATATAATAAGATTTTATTCTTAGTGGACATTTCCAAATTATAACCTAACAACCAATAAAGTTATCTTTATTATTTATCTAACATTCGGGTCTTCTACTTTCTTTTTCACATCTTCCTTCCATTTTAGTTTAGCATCTGGATTCATACCCAGATACTTAGCTGTGAATAGGTAACTACGAGTACATGATTTTGAATAACTACTTAAACATTCGTTATTCTTGTTATTATTATTATCAAGGGAACGATACAAATTAATTTGTAGGGTCCGGGATTTAACGCCGGGGTACTATGCCCATGTGGCGCGTTTTGCCAACAGCACGCGGAGTACTGAGTTCCCATGTGGTCACCCACCTACGTACTTACTGCTATGGGTGGGCTTTGACTCATTAAGTTTAATTCGCCATCGCTGCATCTAATAACATATCTCGTTAACTGAATTTTGTAGCTTTGCTGTTGCTTTAGGTTTGTCTCACACTTATCCCGTTCCATTCGATTCGGTCCGTAGTCGTTTTGTTTTCGGTCGCTTCCGTCAAGTGTGAAAGGATGAATTCGGTGCGTATAAGAACCTGATAGACTACCACGACACGAATCGGTTTCATGCGGTTTCAAAAATGTTTGAATTCGGGTCAAGGGAACACAACGTAATTGTGTCGTTCATACATTCCCGGTTTAATTCGGTTTAGTTTCAGTTTATGATTTGACTTGTAAAGGCAGTTTTATTCTTTTATTAAAACTGTTGTGTTGTTTTATTAAAATGAAGTGATTTACTTGATATAGATATAGAGCATTTTATTTCTTTAGTCCAATGTATACCAGTGCTATGGGATAAAATGGAAGAAAAGTATAAAGATAAATTTAAAACACAAGAAGCGTGGAAAAACATTTTTGGGGAAATTATTAATAACTGCGATGAATTGGACGGCAAGAAGAAAAATGAGTTTGGTAGGTACTACAAAAAATTTCAGTAAACAAAAAATGCATGTAAAGTTATAGGTAAGTATGTAAGTATGAAATTACGAAATCAGATTTTCGAAAATTGCCAGCTCAGTGAATCAACTTCAGTCATAAAATATTTACTCAATACATTTCTTATATCTTTGGCTGAGGTAGTCGCTTGGTTTCTTCTCATTTCTCCTTCGGAGTTTACCGAGATACTTTCCAATCCTGTGATGGATTAAATATTCTCCATTTCGAAGCCGTCTCGGTCGCGTACAAAATTATGTAAGACTACACAAGCTTTCACTATATCAGTAGCACATTCAGGATCCAGGTTAATTGCGCGATGAAAAATTCTCCATTTGTTAGATAGTATGCCGAAAGTATGTACAGTACTGTGCAAAACCTAAGCAACCATCTGTAGTCAGCTAAAAAGTTCATAGTAAAATTTTCAACTTTCTACCCCACCAAATAAAAATAAATGGATATGTAATGATGTGTAATAGAGTGTATTTTGAAATTCACAACTTTTCATAAAAGTAATAATAATAAAACCAACAAAGTAGCCAAATTGAGCTGTGCGAAACCTAAGCAACTTTATAACCCACTGTAAAAAAAATAGATAACAGTATTTTTCAGTCAGATTACACATGAAATGTTGTGAGCTCTTTGTCTTTGATCAGTTTTCTTTTAAGTTAGTCGCATAATTGATATTTTGTAATAATTTTGCGACAAAGTTACTCTTCTTCTCTTAAACTAAAGATTATTGATGAACTTAAGTCTGGAGATACTCAGGCAACATTAGCTAAATGCCATAATATTAATAAATCGATTATTTCATATTTGATAAAAAAATATAATGCAACAGGAGTCGTTGCAAGCCAAAATGCCAGTAGTAGGCCTTGTAAGACAACTTGTCGAACGGATAGAAACATTATGTGGTGTAATGAATTAAGTCGTAAAATTACTTGATTTAAACATTGATACTAGCATGGTGCGAAGACGTGCAATTGAAAATAATCTTCGAAGTTACAGGCCGTGCAAAAAACCGATGCCCACATCGACATTTAAGGAACAGGTAGTGCAATTAAATTCTTTAAACATAATTCAACCTAACATCTTTTTTCATATTCCAGTTCTTTTCAGCGACTAGTCAAAATTTAATTTAATTAATTCTGATGGGATATGTTATGTGAGACGTCGTAAAGGGCAGCAACTCAATTCTAGATTCTACACATCCACTGTAAAGCATGGTGGGGGTAGTGTGATGATGTGGACCTATTTTTCGACAGGAGGTGTAGGTCCATTCTACGAAATAGACGGAATCATGGACCGATTCAAATATAAATCCATTCTAGAATCGGTAATGCTACCACATGCGGAGTGGAAAATGCCACGATCCGAAACACACATCAAAGTTGGTAAAGGAGTGGGATTCAAGTCCTTGAATAGCCGACCCAATCAGTCGACTTGAATCCCACCGAAAACCTGTTTGGTATCCTTAAAAGCCGTGTCGCTGGACAACACTTTTCCAACAGGTCTCACCTATTCAATGCTTTGAAAGTTGAGTGGGAAAATATATCCCAGGATAAACTTTCAAAGTTATTTACTTCTATGCCTCGTCGTTGCGCCTCTGTTATTTAAAATAAAGGATATTATTGTACACAAAATATTAAAAAAGTTGCTTAGGTTTTGCACAGCTCAATTTGGCTACTTTGTTGGTTTTTGCGTTTTTTTTAAATCTGAAGTATTATTACTTTTATAAAAAGTTGTGAATTTCAAAATACACTCTATTACACATCATTACATATCCATTTCTTTTTATTTGGTGGGGTAGAAAGTTGAAAAGATTTACTATGAAGTGCTGACTCCAGATGGTTGCTTAGATTTTGCACAGTACTGTACATTCCACATACTTGCGAGCTCTAGATAGCCGATAGTTAAATATCCTTTTTTTGACTTTTAAAGTATTTCCACCGTAAGGTTTAAGAAGATTCTCCTACCAGGTAATATGAAATTTTAGGGGCTACCGGGCCTGGAAGGCTCGTATACTCAGGTGAATTCATTGCGTTGCTTACTATAGATCTCCAAAATTTACAGTTTTGAAAAATATTAGAGTCGCAGCCTTTTCCATAAGCTCCAACGTTAGCTATGGATGAATATCCCTTGTAGTTGATGTGCATCGAGTTGAGAGGATGAACTATTCTTATGTGTTTACCGTCAACGGCTCCGATGCAATTTGGGAAGTTGGCATTTGTCTCAAATTTCTGGGCAATTGATTCCCATTTATTTTTATCTGGAACAGGAATGCATTCTAATCGTAATACTGTCCGAATAGCAAGGCAAACGTCTTTGACGATCTTGCTGATTGTCGAAATCCCGACCAGAAATGTGTAATGCAAATCCGTAAAAGCGCAACCACTTGCCAAATATCTAAAAAAAAAATCGCACATCAAAATACATTTATGTACATAGATATCACGATACTGATAGTTATATTATTAATATTCTCGTGGGTAAACATGCTATAAGAAAGTGGACACAAGTCAGGGACTCATATCGAAAATCGCTTAGCAGAACTAAGGCTGCGATGAAATTAGATGAGGAGCTTCAAAAGCAAAAACATACATTTATTCATGTTAGTTGCGTTTTCTTGACAAAATATTTGAAGAGAGAAATACAGAAGACACGCTGCCAGAAAATGATGATGATGGAATTGTAATGGTTGAAAATGAAGAAAACATTCCAGGTCTGAGCGTATTGAATGTTGCAACATCCGCTAAAAAAAGGAAAGGTATTTCAAAAAGCCAGAGACAAGAAAACGGAAAATCGATCGCGTTGAGTTAGAGATGATATCAGCCCTGAAAGAGACACCAAATCGACACCTTTAATTTTTCAAGGGATTACTGTTTTCTCTTGAAGATTTCGATGAATGTGATACACTTGATTTTAAAATGGAGGTCTTGAAAGTCGTAGCGGCAGTGGGGATATCTTCTCCAGTTGATACAGTGTCTGCGGTTAAACCGTTTCAAGGCACTCCGCCGTTCTGGGCCACAATCTATGCGTATTCTTACAGCCCCACAGCAGCAAACTGAATCACAAATATCTGGTGGTCAATTGTACGAGAAAACTATCCACAATCTTTCATCCTCAAGGACTAACTTCAGCATCTCTTCAATATCCGATAATAGCTCGGATTATTCGTTTCAAAATTTATAAAAATATGGATTTTCATTTTGTAGGAGTTTAGTTCATTGAACTTAATTTGTTTTCCTTTTTTCTTTTTTTCAGTTTATGAAAAATCACTTTTTTAACAACGTTTACTTGGATTTTTTAATAATTATGAAGGTATTTTTTTAATAATAAAGAGAGATTCTAAAAACCTATTTATATTGATTTTATTGACTTATCTGAGAGTTATGGCCAACATCTGAATTAGCTGAATAGAATCCCTCATAAATGTATTTTGAAGATAATTCTTTAGCTTCAGATGTAATTCATCAAATAAGGTAGTTGACCTCCTAAAGCAATTTGAAAATTTTTCTTCGTTTTTGTGTAAAATGCTCCAAACGCCAACCGTTTAAGCTGGGCGTCCACGGTCACTCATGACTGTCATTCCCGGAGTGATGTTTTTTTTTTTTTTTTTGCGTTCACTATCCACTATCAAAATAATTAATAATTCTTCAACTGTGTTTAAAATGAGTGAAGCCTTGGCATTACTAGTTATTAATAAGATTGTGAGTGATGAGAAAAAAAAGCAAATAAAAGAAAAACGTCAACATAAATATTGGATGAAAGATTGGCTACAAAAAAGGCAAAAGTTTACCCCTGAAAACCTTTTAAAGGAACTTGAGGTAACCTCTCCAATAGATTACAAAAATTTTCTTACAACGGATCTTAAACATTCACCGAGTTGCTGCACATGGTCGCGCCGTTTATACAAAAGGAAGACACGGTAAGTAGAGATTCTATATCACCCAGTCAACGCCTTTCAGCGACGTTACGATTTCTTGTTACTGGAAAAAATTTCGAGGAGTTAAAATTCGCTACAGCGATTTCTCCCCAAAGCCTTGGAAGCATTGTCATGGAGATTTGTGAGGCAATTATTTGTGTATTGAGGGGTAATATAAAAACACATAAGTAATTGGACTTATAATTTTTTTTGTACAGTTGCCAACAAATGAAAATGAATGAAAAGGAATAGCTGGTGATTTTGAATGTACTTGGAACTTCTCCATTGTATAGGCGCGATAGACGGAAATCATATTCAAATTACAAAGCCAGCTAATTCCGGTTCATATTATTTTAATTATAAGAAAACATTTAGTATTGTTTTGCTTGCTGTCGTAAATGCAAATTATGAATTTATAATGGTTGATGTTGGGGCGAACGGCAGAATGTCTGATGCAGGAATTTTTTCAAACACAACATTTTTAAAAAAAATTAGAAAAAGAACAGCTTTCTATTCCTAAACCGGAAGCTTTTCCTAACACTGACGAAATAATGCCATATGTTATCGTGGCTGACGACGCATTTCCACTTATGGAAAATTTAATGAAGCCGTATTCGAGAATCAGTTTGAACACCGAGCAGTTAATTTACAACTATCGCATATCAAGAGCTCGGCGTATTGTCGAAAACGCCTTCGGAATTTTTGCAGCTAGATTTCGAATCCTATTACACACCATCAATTTAGATCCAAAAAAAGTTGTTGTAATCGTACTAGCTTGTTGCCATTTACACAATTTCATAAGAGCAAAAAAGAGAGGTTGTTATCAAAGAAGAGAAGTTGATTTCGAAGATGTTGTTACTGGAGTTATGACGCAAGGCGTTTGGAGATTTGAAACCAACTAACTCCTTAATCTTAAACCTAAAGCCGGATATAATAATTCCAAGTCTTCTACTACAGAATTATTAAGAAATAAATTCTGTCATTACTTTAATAACAAGGGTTCTGTACCATGGCAATTAACCCTTTCATTTCCGACTTAATCTGAGTAGTGAAAAATTGTTCCTTTCATTAAATAATTATTATTTATTGTTATTGAGTATCATACAAAAGATCTTTTACAGATGAGTACGATGATTCATTTACAACTTATCTGATATAATTTGAACCTGCTACCTTGGTTGAGAAATTTCGAAGCTTCTTCCTGCAGCGACATCACTGTATGTGGATAACCGAGAATCAACGAAACGGAAAGATGAAGATGGTCACGAAGAAGTTGAATTACTAGGCGTTGAACAAAAATAAGGTGTTGATTGTGGTTGTGAGAGTCTCCCCAGCAATCTCTGGTAAAGTATCCATCGCCCTTTTAGCATGTATCTGCTGATCTGAGGCAAGTTGTCTAAACTGCGCTGCCCACGCCCTCCCATAAATTTCGGCATCATCGTTCATATTTTTTAAATGAATAGCAGTTTGTAGAAAGTGGTCGGACTCGTCAATGTCTTTTCTTTTTTTATATTTTGAGTTCTTTCTCGAAATTACTTCGGGCATTTGCTAAACAAGTTTCACGTATTAATAATGTGATGTAAATATATAAAAACATATGGAAACTTTACAATCCGTTCGGGATGCATACTTACTGAGCTCGTAGTATCGTCAGTGTTGCCACAAGTACTAATTCCCTGAGGATGCTCCCTATGAATTCGAGTACTGCTTTTTCGTTTTTTAATTCTCCTGTAGAGTAACATCATGCCAATAATGCGACTTCTCTCCATTATGTGAGCGACTGGTTTTTAAATTGAATACCTTTCCAAAATGCAAACCTAATACAAACCGTGTGTGTGTGAAGAGTTTCACGAAAACCGAAAACGAACCGAATATATGGTAGACCGAACCGAATGGAACCGGATAAGTGTGAAACGAACCTTAGGCTTCTTTCACACTATCCGGTTTTAGCCATACGGCAAAAAATCGTACGGCGAAATTATTTTAGTGACCTGAAGAAAAGCATGGCCCTTTTGACATTACACGGTTACGGCAAAATGTCGTCACCATGCCATGTAGCAGCCATCCACTGCCATTGCAACTCACGGCGTCCGTACGGCTACCGATAACGCAGTGGTGTACAAAACCAAATGCGCGCTTTCACATTTACCGGTCCTAAATCGTACCGTCAGTTGCCTTCAAGCCAGTGTAGTTGCGGTTTGGTTAATTCTATTTATTGATTATTTAAATAATAATGGAAGCTATTGATAACGAAGTGTTTATTACATTTGTGGAAGCCAGACCTATGCTGTGGGACAAATTTCTGGACACCTACAAGGATCGAAACGCTACAAAAGATGCGTGGAATGAAGTTTGCATAGAACTACACCCAGAGTTTGAGGCTCTTGATGCCAAGGATAAAAATGCGTTTGGTAAGAATTTTAAATAATATTATTAGTTATACTTGTATATATATATTGGGTCTACAAGTAAGTTTCCAGCGTTTTTTTTTTCCAAAATTTGAAGTTTTATTATGAAAACATAGTTACAATGCTTTATTCAAAGTATCGTCCATCGGAAGCTACAACTTTCCCCCATCTTTCTGGCAATTTATGAATTCCGGACCAAAAAAATTTCTCGTCTTTCGAGCCCAAGAACGTATCGAGCCAATTTTTGATTTCCTCTACTGAGCTGAAGCGTATTACCATAAGAGCGTTCTGCATCGAACGAAACAAGTGGTAGTCAGATGGTGCCAAGTCTGGACTGTAAGGCGGGTGAGGCAGAATCTCCCATCCACTATTTTTGAAATAGTTTTTCACCGAAACCGCAACATGTGGCCGAGCGTTATCGTGATGAAAAATGACGGACTCATGCCTGGTCTCATATTCTGGCCGTTTTTCTTTTAATGCCCGCTTCAAATGAATTAGTTGGGTTCGATATAATGGTCCTTTGATGGTTTCACCACTCGGAAGCAGTTCGTAGTATACGACACCCTTTTAATCCCACCATATGCAGAGCATGACCTTATTCACGTGAATATTTCGTTTCGGCGTCGATTGGGCGGGCTCGCCGGGCTTTGTATACGATTTTCTGCGTTTAGGATTATCATAATAAATCCATTTCTCATCACCAGTGACAATACGATGCAAAAATGATTTATTTTTATACCGCTGCAGTAACATTTCGGACATGCAAAATCGCCGTTCGACGTCTCTTGGCTTCAATTCGTACGGCACCCAGTTTCCAACCTTTTGAATGAATCCCAGTGCTTTTAGGCGCAGGGAAACGGCTTGTTGCGTGACGCCCAATGATGCAGCAAGCTCTTCTTGAATCTGACACGGATCCTCATCCAGTAAAGCGTCCAATTCCTCGTCTTCAAAACTTTTCGGCTTTCTGGGGCGATCTTTGTCTTCAACTCCAAAATCACCCTTTTGAACCGTTTGAACCACTCGCGGCACGACGATTCACCAATACATTCCGCCCCATAAGTTTCCGAAAGCAAACGATAGGCCTCAGCCGCACTTTTCTTCATATTAAAGAATAAAAGCAGCGCTTCCCGCAAATTACGTTTATGTGGCTGGAAACTTGCCATGATTTTGCTCGATAAAATGTACGACACCGATAGAACTGCTCAAATATAACGCTGCAAAGTTGTTGACAGATACAAAACCTACAAATGGAACACATGGGGTCTGACATTTCTGCCCGGGATCCACTGGTGGCGCCATCTCTGACAAACGCTGGAAACTTACTTGTAGACCCAATATATGTATGTAGGTACTTAATTTTTTTGTTTTTGTACACCTCTTTTTTTAATGCTTGATTTCGGTTAGCTACAGTACAGATGAATTTAAATTTATATTTTTGCCATTTGCCATAGAACACTTCCGATGGCAGAAACGAAATATTTGGAAAATATGTTACATTTCTCATCTTGTTTGCAGTCAGTCCTCCTCTTATGGTTCTGTCTTGTGGTAACTCTTCTAAACCTGTGATAGAGATTGTATCTACATCGCTATATCCATCTCTATCGAGTATGAAATTATATAATACAATGCAAGCATTTACAATAATAACAGCATAGTCTGGAAATATGCGCCACTTATTACTGAGAATGCCAAAGGCGCACTCGATATATCTTCTTGCTCTGGACAGCCGATAATTAAATATACTTTTATCCACTGTTAGATGTGTTCCTCCATAGGGTCTCAGTAAATGCTTATGCAATCCGAAATCTTCATCCCCGAGGAAGAAGTAGGGTATGTTTGGACTGTCTGTTACATGGAAAGGTTTTTCTTCCGGTAGTTCTCGTTCTTTATTTTCTATTGACTGCCACAAACTGGATTGCTTAAATATTGATGAGTCGCGGTCCCTGCCATAACTTCCTACATCAACATACACAAATCTATATTTGGAATCTGCTACTGCCATTAGAACTATAGAATTGTATTCCTTATAGTTAAAGTACATTGACTGCTCCGATGCTATGTGGGAAATTAGCTTTAGTTTCAAATCCCGAAGCTATCGAGTTCCATATCTCCGGTGTTGGCGCTGGAATGCAATCTTCTCTCATTACTTACCAGATTGCTCTACATACATCTTGCACTATTCTACTTGCTGTTGAAATTCCAATTCTAAAATTGTAGTGTAGATCAGTAAAACTACAACCACATGCAAGAAACCTAGAAGAGAGAATTTATATAGGTACAATACTTTGAAATTTCACTTACAGAATCCCCTAAACTTTTTCTGATACAAAGAAGTATAAAGGGGATGGACTAATCTCCGAAATTCGTTTTCAAAGTATAAGAAGAGAATCAGTTCTAACAAGACACGTGGCTCAAAAGCATTAAAATTGAAGAAATTTATATTTTGATCAATTGCAGTTTTTAAGTAAACTCTATGATGAACGGGAGACTGTGGATAGTATGGAGCAGAGGAAGGAAAAAGAATGACGGGGAAGAAAGCATGGAGCTGCAGGATCAAAATTCCTCTGATGTTTCGGATGTTTCTAATTCACTGGTTACAAAACCAATAAATACACTAAATGCTAGGAAATGTAAGAAACCTGATGAGGTTGAACTGAGAATTTTAAAAGCATTAGAAGGAGAGAAAACTTGCAGTAAAATGGCTTTCTTACAAAGTCTAATGCCTCATCTGCAAAAATTTGATGATGAGGAATTCCTACGATTTTAAATGGATGTTTTAAAAGTTGTAGAAAATATCAATGAAAAAAAGAAAGCAATGTACTCTCAACCAGAGCTGTAAACTTTCAAGTACCAGAACCAGTACCGGGACTTGTACTTGTACTTCAGTACCTTGGTACTGGAATTTGAAAAAAGGCAAGTACCAGTATTTTTCAAGTACTTGTGTACAAGTAACAAGTATCGCGTACTTAAGTACCAAAGTACTTGAGCAGTACTTCCAATTACTTGACTAGTACTTACAAGTATTGTATTTGACCAGTATTTTCAAGTACTTGTTCAGTTCTTCAATGTAAATTACTTTATTTTGGTCTTACACAATTTTTATAAATAGAAATGTTAACATTTTTTGACGAATTCAGGATAAAACATTGTGTCCAACTTTTAATTGTTTCAAATTTTTCTTTATAAATTATTTTTGGTTTATACTTTTTAGAAAAGCCGAGTTAGCTTTTAACAAAACTAATTTCTGAAAATTAACCAGACCCGCGAATGAGAAAAGTCTTTCTACAGGAGCTGAAGAAGTCAGTGGTGTATTCAACTTCATAGACAATTTTTTTAGAACTGGATATTTCTCCAGCATAATCATTCCATTTCCAACGCTCGGATCATTTATATAGATCGAGTATTCATACTCAATTTTTCTGGACAACGACAAATTACTACTTGATGTGGCAGTTGGCAATGAAATAGAATCTGAAAAAAAATTCATAGAGTTTATACAGGTGATTCCATTTCGGATGGCTAAATTTTGGAATTTTGTTTTTTTATAATTTGCCCGCGTTCAAAGTGTCAAGTATACCCTTAAAGTGTTTTAACAAATCTTAAGGGAAGTATACCCCCGTTCTATTTGTTTTTTTTTTTTCGTATATGATCTACCACATTCCAAAGTTTAATCATCTGACAAGGATTGACCTCAATACTATTCTAATTCACACAAACACTAACCGTCATCAAAATCATAAAAATCTTCTTTTTGTGGGGAACACCGCCAGCCGAACTTTCAGTATAAATCCCCTCATCGCCTTCTAAACTTCCAGTTACCTTGACCTCTTGCTCAGCTTTACTCCGTACTAATTCATGAATGTCATCGATGGTAGGATGATGAGGTATATCGCTAAATACTTTAAACCATTTAGTCTTAATCTTTGGACATAAAACAGCTGCAATGATGGCATCATTTGCTTCAGGTAGAATAAATAGTAAATAAATGCATTTATACATACATAAATTGCTAGAAATAATGAATCACAAGAAAAATTGTTTGGAATCAGAAATTGGGTAATCTTCCCTTCACTCTGCGGCTCAAGGGTTTCAAAATTTCGAATACATTAATTTTCAGCAGTCCGCTCGCTTATGATTGCTATAACAATAACTGGACTTACAGTTTCGAGTCTGCTGCTCAAAGAAACACTTTCTCCTGATGAAATACATAATAATTTTCCTTTACAAATTAACGTAGTAACAAATCTTACTCAGTATGCTAGGACGTACTTGAAAGTACTGGTCAAGTACTTGAAGTACTGCTCAAGTACTTTGGTACTTAAGTACCTGCTATTTGGTACTTGTACACAAGTACTTGAAAAATACTGGTACTTGCCCTTTTTCAAGTACCAGTACCAAGGTACTGAAGTACAAGTACCAGCACCTAGTACTTGTACTTGAGAGGACTGAAGTCCTGAAATATTTAAGTACTTTACAGGTCTGCTCTCAACCACCTCATTTTTCTGATCAGCGACTCCCAACTTATCCTCAACCGCATTTTGTCCATCCTTTAACTACAACACAATGTGAACCTCAGCAATTTTTTAACCTTTCTAATCACTCTCCCTTTTACCGTGAACAAATAAACATGCATAGCCAATCCTTTTCAACTTACGACCAAATGTCTATACGTAACAACTTTCAGCCATTTACAATTGGAAAAAACCAACCGCCAGAAAAAATATCATCCCACAGTAGTGGGGGAAGTAAACAACCATCTCTATTATCGCGTTATTTTAGTAAGTTCACCTCTCTAGAGGAGGATAGCCATTCTACTTCAAGAGCATCCTCAATTGCAGACATGCATCATTCCATTATTAAAAAATAATTGTGTTAATAAATAAATACCATATTTAGTTGCATTGTGTTGTTTTTCTTTCAGTTTCGAACATCTTAATAATCTATTTCAGAAGTATAGTAACATATGTATACGTACATGCAAGTGTACACAAACGTAGCATACATGTATTTATATATACCGTAACGTAATGGCCAGCATCTCAATTGGTTGTATACAGTTCCTAAACTGTGTGTTTTGGCGCTGGAGGGCATCCTTGAGTTTTTCAAGTAATTCATCAAACGTAGCAATGGACATTCGAAAATAATTGAAATACTTATTTTCATCTTTCAGTGCATCCTCAAATATGGCATGAAATAAGCCCACTTTCTCTCGCCTTCGGATGCACCCAAAAATTACATTTGCATTGTCGTCTCTTTCGTCGACGAATATATAACAATAATGCAATAATTTGATTACGATTCATTTTAACTATTGGGTATATAACTTAATTCGTGTGGTTTTTTTCAAAATTTGAACGTTTATTTAAGAAAAACATGTAAAATTGTATTATTCGAAGTATTGCCCATCTGAAGCTATGACTTTTTCCCATCTTTCTGGCAATTTGTGGATCCCATCCCAAAAGAACTTCGCCGGCTTGCCAGCCAAGAATGAATCAAGCCAATTTTTGATAGTCTGCTCTGATGTGAACCGTATTTCAGTGAGGGCCTTCTGCATCGACCGGAACAAATGGTAGTCAGAAGGGGCAGGGTCTGGGCTATAAGGCGGGTGGGGTAAGACTTCCCATCCACTGTTTTCCAAATAGTTCTTAACCGGAATAGCAACGTGGGGCCGAGCGTTGTCATAATGTAAAATTATTGCCTCGTGTCTGGTCGCATATTCCGGGCGTTTTTCGGCAACTGCCCTGTTCGAACGGATTAATTGTGTTCGATAGCGATGTCCATTGATGGTTTCACCCGGTTTTAGCAGCTCATAATACAGCACACCCATCTGATCCCAGAGCATTACCCTCGCGCCATGGATATTCGGCTTTGCCGTTGATTTGGCTGGTTTGCCGGGTTTCACATATGATTTTTTGCACTTGGGGTTGTCGTAATGGATCCATTTTTCATCACCAGTAACAATCCGATGCAAAAATGACTTCCTTTTGTGGCGTTAAAGCAGCATTTCGGACATGCAAAACCGCCTTTCGACGTCTCTCGGCTTGAGTTAATGTGGAACCCGATTTCCTTGCTTTTGAATATATCCAGCTGCTTTTAAACGTTTTGAAATGGCTGCTTGAGTGACACCCAATGATTCTGCGAGCTCTTCTTGTGTTTGGCAACAATCTTCATAGAATAATGCTTCCAGTTCTTCATCTTCAAAATTTTTTGGCTGCCCAGGACGTTCATCGTCTTCCAAGCCAAAATCACCATTTTTAAATCGTGCAAACCACTTTTGGCACGTTCGCTCAGCTAGCGCGTGTTCACCATAAACTTCCACCAAAATACGATGACTTTCGTCAGCAGTTTTCTTCATATTAAAGTAATGAAGAAGAACTCCCCGCAAAAACACTTTTTCAGGCACAAAGTTCGACATATTTGAGTGAAAAAAAGTTATTGTTGTTTACGCTTCAAATGAGTGACATATACGTACAATAAGAGTAGCTTTCCAACGCATGTTCCAATGGAATAATAACAATGGAATAATACAAGTTACGCCATCTCTTAGCAAACCGCACGAAGTAAGTTATATACCCAATAATTAACACACCACTTAATCACAAACTGAGCTTGCGATGGAAAAAGCCGTGGATAAACCGTATAGTGTGAATGGACAACAGCACTCGGATTTTCACCGTACGACTTTTTGCCGTACATCTAAAGCCGGATAGTGTAAAAGAAGCCTTTGTCATGCAGTATATGTATAATAAATATAGGATGGGTCCTAGAACACCTTATAGTTTCCTTAAGTTTAGAATACGCTGAACCTTAGCGAACCCAAAGGAATCTATTGGCAATCTAAGATTTGAGCATCTCATAGTACTGTCTAGGTAGATACCTGAAATCTATGCTCTAAATCCTTTATTAAAATCTTGTGCAACGTCTAAGAATAATGTAAAACAAACTTGTTTTTCTTCTACTGCTTTTTCAATAACATTAGTTATCGGTATTTATATTTGTCTAAACCCCAACGGTTTACTCTGTGATTCTATCTACTCTTTTAAGAAGTAGTTTCTCGAAAATATTTGGTAATACCGTTAAAAGTGAGATTGGTAACTTCTGTTATAAGAATAATTTCTAGGATCTTCTTCTGTACGCAAATGCTTGAGTGGTATACTTGCAGCTATTTAAAATTCTTTGTTTTTAGTCAAAATGTTTATTATCGCTACTTGCATGGTTTGTTTTGATATTTATGGCAATTCGTAAGGTTCCAAAATACTTTTTGCAATTACAACACTACCTGCACTGGCACTGTCTGCTGAATGGGGAGAGTAGTAAAAGAGATACCCAAAAAGGATAAATCCTTTTTCCCTGTTTCAAGTGGGTTTCAGAAATCAGGCAAATATCAACGTCTTCATTCCATACAAATACCTGAAATTCAGAGATGTGTTGGAGTAAGTAAACCGTTTGCATTCCACGTTACGGTTTTCAGATTTTTAATCATTATTATTTTGCTGGTTTTTCCTGTGGAAACTTCTTTTCCTAGTAGGTTAATGGTTTTATCTTGATTATCCAATCTTTGAATAGTAGTAAATGACAGTATTTCTATATTTCTCCTTCTTTACTTGTATTTTTTACATTATGGGAATACGATTTTATTATTCATAAGTGTCGAGTTTGTTTTAACTGCAATTGGTATTTATTGTTTTCAATATTTATGTCTTGCTTTTGTTTATTTTTGAGTGGGTTTTATTGATGACTGTTAATAGCTAACTCTGTTGAGGTATGACGTATGCACGAAGTCTTGGTATCATTGATTTAATAGCGTATACCTTTTCGATGTCTTTGGATAGCATAAAAAGAGGTAATTTTCTATTTCTTGTCGTTAGTTCCTCGACATTACCTTTTGTTCTTTCTTTTTTTTTAAGTAAGTTTTTGGTTTCCAGCATTTTGATTTTTTTATTAGTTAAATCTTCAGGAATCTGACGACAACTCTAAATGATCCGGTAGCGTTATTTTCATATAAGTGCCATTGAAATTTCATATTTTAGAGCTCATCAGTGATTTCTTATCCAATTATAGTTGCTATGTGATATAAGGCATGTTTTCTTGGTTTTTTTATTCAATTATTATTTTTAACTCAAAATCTATCTACTTCAGAGATCAATTTCGGTGGTGATAATGGCTGTCTTTTCAAGCCTCTTGTCATTCATCTTAGCTAGAGAATTTTCGTGTTTTGTCGTAGCCACGCTATCATGATTTCTTGTAGATATTTCAGGACTTTCTTCTCTCTTGCGTTTCCTCGTTGGCCTTTTGCTTTTCTTCAGATGTACTTCTGTCTCTAGCGCAGGCTCCTCTTCATCTTAGAGGTATTCTTTTTTTCACCCTGCTAGATTGATTGGACAGTACAATTCAACAGAGCAACTTTTAATTCTGCTCTCGAAAGTATATAACAATTTCATTCAGATTTTTTCTTGCTTTAAATTCAACTTGTCATTCGTTGTATTATTAACTACGAGTATTATTATTAAGAAATAGGTGTTTGTTTTTAATTCCGGTTGTGAATATGTTTCATGTTTACTTTCTGGTATACTTTTCTTGGCTTGAGTGAGCTCCTTCCAGAGCTTTGTTGAAGAAGCAATAAATGGAATTCAACCAGAATCCATGGGACCGACCGCAAAGGAGGATGGATTTTCCAGTTTACTTGGTTTGCCACCTGGGGTATTTATATTTACTGATTTGTCCACTACCATATTTTATATATTGAGTCAGTTTCACTAGTCAGTTCTGTAGATTCTACACACAAACCCCATGCCAGTAGACCGGGTTGTTTGTTTTGCGTTTTACCATTGTTTCGCCTTTAACGACAGCCATTCCAATCTCGGGTATACTCGTATCTCTACGCGAACAACCCCTACTAGAAACCGGTAATGATAATTCTATTGTTGTAACATAAAGAATTTTGATAGTTATGATTGTGGTTTGATGAATTTAGAGTGCAGATTTAGTAATGCAAAATATTTCGCATGTGAAGTTACTTCAGGTCATATAACGGCATTCACTTCGTGTTGCCATAACTGAGAAGTTTATTTGCCGCCAACTACACAAAATTTATTTTTTAATGTGCTTTATCAGGGAGCACTTCAAATGACCAAGCTATAATAAAGAAATCAAAGAATTATCTCAACAATATTCGCAGCTATATATAATTCATCGTTTGCAATGAATGGTCAGCTGTGTAGCTAAAATTTCAGATACAGTTTTGCCTGAAGTGTATCATTTTAAGATAGACGTAATTTTTTTTATCATAGAACAGCTCCCACGACTTCTATTGTACGTAGATAGCCGTTCACCACCGTATGCGCAGTTATATTTTTATGACATTGACATTGCTGTTAACAATCAAATCCATTGTGCAATAACAATTTAATGCGTGAAATTTCTAATGAATTGGAAAATATTAATCCTTTTGTGCGTTCTTTTGCTGCAATGAAAGATTATTATGCAAGGGCAAAAAGTGCAAATAGAGACAAGTGTATGCCTATTACAGTTAATCGATGCAGTTTAAACTGATGTGTTAACTTTAGCACAGTTAAAGGTAAACCGTCATTCGTTTATTTTTTTAGATTATTGGATCCATTAGTATATCCGTTATAATTTCTTAATAGGGCCCATACACTATACAAACATGTGTTTGTTCAAATCTATTTTTTCTATTCACCAGGCATACTATTTGCAGCAACATCAATTGTCTCCAGAGTGTTGTAGTAGTAAATCAGAAGGATTCAGCTTGTGTTGCAATACTAATTGCTTTGGCAATAAATAAAAAATGTTTAAACAAGCGCGGAGAAGAAGAATTTGGTGCAAAGGGTGCTATAAAAAACGATGTGAGTTCCGTCATTTGAAGTCACTGGAAGAACTGGAGGAAACGTCATCTAATGACTTCAATAATTTGGTGAGAATGATTAGAATTAGTTTCATGGAATGCTGCAAAAGATAAACCCAATTATTATGAAAGAAAAAACAACATCATTTAGAGAACCTCAACCGCTACCCGTGAGCGCCGGTCTATTGAATTACGCTTCTTAGCAAGCGAGGAAACATTTGAGGACCTACAATTTTTGTTAGCAATGACACAGCGAACAATAAGAAGAATTGCTATGGAAACCTGCGAGCAATTATAGCAGAATTAAAAGTTAATATTAAATTAAGTAAATATATAACAAACAATACGTTTATTGCATACGACTATTATTGTAAATTTGAATTCGGCTGTTGCGACGCAATATATTTTTTTTTAGATTTCTGGATTAGTCATGTCCAGAGTAAAACTGTCAAATAGTTCTTGTATGCTGCTATACGTTCTGATGCCGTCTGGTTTGTTGCACAAGAGAAATCTATTTCTGCGGAAATTAAAGCGAAGATATGCTTAAATCATTCCATAAAGGACTTGAAGATCTGTCACTGTAAGAATCTAATAATTTCTGTACTCCACGGATAGTGCTTCCATTTGATTTTCCCAGAAATCCATGAAAAAGAATGTCTGATATAATTTTCCTAGACAGAAGTTGCTGGTGGTTCGTAATTTCAGAATACTGTCCCTTCCTTTTGCTTGCATTGCAGCATCATTACCGTGGTCTTGTAGGTGGTCGCAAGCCCGCTTTCCTTTTGATGGCCCGTATTTGGAAGGACTTTCATTAATCTCAAACGAAAACAAACACATAATTACATATTTATCACCTAAAGAATTTTGATTATTTCATTTATTTTCCAGTTACGCAAAACAACGATGAATGCAAAAAAGAAGCTGAACTTTTTGAAGAAATGCGGAATTTCCCTCATTGCGTGGGTTGTTAAAGCGGAAAGCATGTAAATATAACAAAGCCCCTAGTTGCGTTTAACTATAAACGCAATTTTTCAATAATTCTCATGGCACTTACAAATGGAAATGATGAGCTCCTCATTCCTCGTTAGGATTAATGGTAGGGCATCAGATGACAGCGTATTTAACAACCCAAACTATATGAAATTAAACATTCAATATTCCTAATCCTGAGACTTTATCGGAGTTCAGCGGAAATTTGCCATTTGTTCTTGTTACTGATGATGCCTTTCCGTTAACAGAAAATATAATGAAGACGTATAGTCAAAAAACACTGAAGGAAGAAGATATTATTTTTAACTACCGATTATCACGCGCTAGACGTAAAGTAGAAAACGTGTTTGGCATATTGACATCGCGCTTTAGAATAACGCTAGAAATCTAATAAATTTAGGTGTTCACAAAATCTTAACAATAGTATTATCTTGTTGCCATTTACTCATTTATCTTCGCCAGCAGAAAGAAAAAATTTACTTCGAAAGTGGTTTGGATGTGAAAGTTACCAACAATGTCCAAATAAACTATGTCGATAGGCATTCCGAGAATACCCATCTTGACAATATTCATCCTACTTAAGCGCTATGAGAACTAAGTTCTGTGATTATTTTAATGTTGAAAGTGCAGTTCCTTGGCAAAATAATATGTATGAAAATGTAACTAATTCAAAATTTTAAAATATAACATAGCATCATAAAAAAAAAAATTCAACGGGATTCGGCTTGTCTGTGAATGAATGTTTTCCTTCTAGATTATCCTCCAGATCGTCAAGAAATCCTGACAAATCAAAAAACCAGAACGAAGACTCGAAAAGTTCTTCTGCCTCCATTCCAAATTGTTCACTTCTTGTTTTTTCTTCAGGTTCCGTCTGTAGCTGCTTCTAAATCCATTGATTTTTCGCGCTACACTTTCACGATTTGCAGGGGGATCAATTTATTTCAGTCTTCACACCATTTTTTTTATATCAATTACATTTCAATAAACGATTACAGTAATTATCACTTTTTTTAAATGCAACAACATGAGTAAACTCTTATAGAGGCAATAGAGTCAATTTGCCTGCTTCCGATATTTCCACACACGGTAATCGTCCGCATACTTCCGCACGATTGAGCTAAATTCGCCATATAAACTACACATACCAAAAAACCAAAGAGTGGAACTCACGAGTTCATCTCCACAGATTTAATGCAGGACAAAAGAAAATCACCGCGCCCTAGGCATAACGACCGAGCCCAGTAAGGTCGTAATTATGGTATATTAGAAATAACAATTCGACCTTGAGATTTGAGGACTAACGTTTGTAGTATTCTACTACCTCAATATGAAGGAGTAAACTCCTGCTGAAATGACTTCAAGCTTATGCTGCAAATGGCTCCGTCCCGTTAAAATCCTGGCAGGCTTCAAAGAACATTCGATGTCTCGTCGCCATGAAGTTGGTGATTTATGTATTGTAGGTCCACATGTAGCATTCCGATGTAGCAGGACCGATCGGGCTCTGTAACAGCTGTCCATAAGGGCCAGTGTCAACCCTCGATAAATCAAGGCATACCGCAATTTGGACACATCTCTTCCAGCATGCCAGAGATCAGGGTTCGCTCGTGAAAAAAAAATGGGATCAATTCCTACAGCTGCTACTCACTGCCAAGTTGGGCGACGAGTGAATTCCAGGCAATGCTAGAGAGCGTAAGTGCAGATGCTCGTGAAAGATCCTTAGTGGTTTTAGACGGAGATAGGAGGCTCACCAATGCTAGATGAACTTTTCAACACATGTAAGAAGATAGGCATCAACAAAGTGCCTGGACCCGATGGCATCCTAAATAAGGCAGTGAAAGCCGCCGTTAAAAAGAGACCAGCCATGTTTATAATAACTATGCAAAAGTTTATGAAAGAGGGGATTTCCCCAGAGCAGTGTAAGCCACAACATTTGGTTCTCTTACCAAAAGGAAACAAGCCACCTGGAGAACCAGCATCATATCGCCCAATACGTCTATTGGACACACTAGGCAAAATATGAACGGATCATATATGATAGAGTGCTCACTGTGGCAGAAGAAAAGAGAAATTATCAGATCAACAATAAAAGCGGTGGTGAACATAGCAACCGAGGCAATAACGTGAGAAAAATGGCGATGAGGAACCAGGAAATATTGTGCAGTCACTACTGCTGGACAGCACTTTTTGTTTTGTCAAAATTTAAAACAATCCACTTTTTACCATCTATTTACCGATCGATAAAACGGGAAAAATAATACAAAAATAATAATTAGCCCAAATAGTTAATAATAATAATTAATTGATGGGAGATATATGTCCCACCAGGCTTTGGTTTAGCGCATATACCCATTTCTCCGAAATAAACTTTCCTTGAAACAAAAATGTAAACAGACTTTTAGAATGCTAAAACTTATTAGTATAAGTTACTACAATATAAAAGCTATAAAATAAGTTTAGGCATGAAAAAAGGTTACATAAAAAATCAAAAAAAAATCATGAATGTTGCAATAAAAACCATTTTTTGCAAAGGCCAAATTCACAAGCTGTACAAAAGGTCTTTGTTCTTGTTTCTTTCCCTTCTGTGCTGCACCTATAAAAACGCCTTCTTGTTGGCCCTTCTTTCGGTAGGTGATCTCGAACATTCATGAGCTTTGTTTTTTTGGCTTTGGCCCAAATTGGCCGGAAAACAGCGGTGTAACCAAAGGCAATTAGGTTATCTGCAAAGGGAACGAGAAACGACAGGAGAGAAGTTTTCTTATGCTTGAGGTCTTGAAATATTACCCAGCTGTTCACCGCTGAACTCAGCAGAAGTTTGTAAAAAACTTTTCTCCACTACTTGGTAGACCGTCGATTCAAGTCATAAGTCGATACTTTTTGTCGGCCAGGTCTACACCTCCCATGAATTCATTATAAAAAACAAAACCATCAGGGCATTGAATATCAATTCTTGAACCATCTTGCATTTTTCGCATAATGGTTTAGGTGTTATTTGGGTGGCAGTTTAAGAGCAGCAAGACATTTTTTGTATCTTTCCACATCATACCTATGGACCCTACTTCGTTAGACATTTGAAAACTGTCTCCTTTATTTTTTGTGTTCTAAAACTAGGTAGATGTTTTCTATTTGCCATAACAGTGCCTACGCAAGGGAATAGAGCTGTGTTGATCAAATTTACAGTTGTAAAATATTCGTATCTATGAAAACACAGAGTTGTATTCATTGATCGCATCGTACTTGCCAGGTGTCTGACGACACGTTCACCCAAAGTGAACTCTGTGTCTTGAATTTGAGTTGTTTTTTTCCCCGAATATACATTTACATCATAGAGATAGCCAGTCCTGAAATCTTCTCTGTCCCAAAGTTTGATACCGCGTTTTATGGGCTTTAGTGGCAGGTATTGCTTCATAGCTGAACGACCTTTGAATTTTGCCATAGCTTCTGTATGCTCTGTATGGAACTTTCTGATCGAGCAGATTAAAATCTTTGCTTCAAACAATTTCAAAGCTCATCTATATAATAAGTTTTCGAAGCATTATCATTCATATCAGGCAGATTATAATATAATTTGGATAACAGAAATGTGCACTTATCTCTGCTAATTGCTTTTTTTTATAGTGAAACTTGCTAACGATCCATTGTTTGACCAGTAATGGGCAAAAGCTGGATCCCGATTATAAGACATGATCATTATACAACCTGGGACCACCATTATTTCATACATGTCCGTTTCTTTGTGTCTTTTATCCATCATTTTTATTCTCATGTTTGTGCAATATGAAACAAACATAAATAAACTTTTTGGATAAAGTTTGAAAAACATATCGAGTTGTGATGCTCCCATATCTAAAGCCAAGAGTACTTGGCCAGGTGTACTATCTACTAAGTGGTTTGGAATCGAGGAACATTCACATCATCTTCTCCTTGCTCTGTCCAAGTATTAGCAGCTTGAACTACTGGAGGTGGAGTTGTTGGTGGGCTTGTTGCTGTTGGCTCTTGAATGTCATAACCACTACTGTCCTCACAATCATCTTCAACAGTAACCAAATTCTATTTTCCGGAACATGACTACCATCAAAGTCGTCAGAGGGTAGGTCCCCATCATCCTCTTCATCAGAATCACATAGCATGGCTCTCAAGTCAGATTCAGGCATTCTGTAAAGAATTCGAATTAATTTCTTTGGATACTAATGGGACATAACATATAGTTCCACAGTAAAATCCTAGTTCGACTCATGTGTCCCATGCACAAAAAAATTATTGGGTCTATAACTTAATTTGCGGTTTGCTAAGATATGGCGTAACTTGTATTATTCCATTCTTATTAATCCATTGGAACATGCATTAGAAAGCTACTGTCATTGTACGTCATTTCAGTATATGTCATTCATTTAAAGCGTAAACAACAATCATTCTTTTTCACTCAAATATGTCGAACTTTGTGCCTGAAAAAGTGTTTTTGCGGGGAGTTCTTCTTCATTACTTTAATATGAAGAAAACTGCTGACGAAAGTCATCATATTTTGGTGGAAGTTTATGGTGAACATGCGCTAGCTGAGCGAACGTGTCAAAAGTGGTTTGCACGATTTAAAAGTGGTGATTTTGGCTTTCAAGACGATCAACGTCCTGGGCAGCCAAAAAAGTTTGAAAATGAAGAACTGGAAGCATTATTCTATGAAGATTGTTGCCAAACACAAGAAGAGCTCGCAGAATCATTGGGTGTCACTCAAGCAGCCATTTCAAAATGTTTAGAAGCAGCTGGATATAAATTTAAAGCAAGGAAATTGGGTTCCACATGAACTCAAGCCGAGAGACGTCGAAAGGCGGTTTTGCATGTCCAAAATGCTGCTGGAACGCCACAAAAGGAAGTCATTTTTGCATCGGATTGTTACTGGTGATGAAAAATGGATCCATTACGACAACCCCAAGCGCAAAAAATCATATGTGAAACCCGGCCAACCAGCCAAATCAACGGCAAAGCCGAATATCCATGGCGTGAAGGTAATGCTCTGTATTTGGTGGGATCAGATGGGTGTGCTGTATTATGAGCTGCTAAAACCGGGTGAAACTATCAATGGACAACGTTACCGAACACAATTAATCCGCTTGAAGAGAGTAGTGGCCGAAAAACGCCCGGAATATGCGACCAGACACGAGGCAACAATTTTCCATTATGACAACGCTCGGCCCCACGTTGCTATTCCGGTTAAGAACTATTTGGAAAACAGTGGATGGGAAGTCTTACCCCACCCGCCTTATAGCCCAGACCTTGCCCCTTCTGACTACCATTTGTTCCGGTCGATGCAGAACGCCCTCACTGAAATACGGTTCACATCAGAGCAGAATATCAAAAACTGACTTGATTCATTCTTGGCTGCCAAGCCGGCGCAGTTCTTTTGGGATGGGATCCACAAATTGCCAGAAAGATGGAAAAAAGTCATAGCTTCAGATGGGCAATACTTTGTATAATACTATTGTATATGTTTTTCTTAAATAAACGTTCAAATTTTGAAAAAAAACCGCACATAGATTGTTTCTATAATATAGAAACAATAAAAACCAAAAGTTTTGTCCATTTTGTTTCCAGGAACTATTAAATTGCTACTTTTACACACTTTTCAACAACTTATAGAATGAAATTCACCAAAAGAATGACTAAAAACAGGAGCAAACCACTAAAAACACGACAAAGAAAAAATCGTGAACTGTCATGAAGATCATAATCTTATTAACGGTTACCAAAACAGTGTTGCCCCTTCGTTTTATTGTGGAAGGATATAATCTACTAAAATACACTCAAACAGAGGGTTTCCGGAAAATATATGTCCAACACGGGGCGAAAGGCTTATCTCAGCAAATTGGTCCTTTATAAGTACTAGTAGGTCACTAGCCATAATGGATACACCATACTACTTGCGAAAGAATTTATCGGGCTACTTCAGCAATTGAAGGTTGAGATATGAAACCGACGAAGGGGAAAAGTACTATGAAATTATCGCAGGAGTCCCACAAGGATCGGCCCCTACTTTATAATATCATGTACGACGGAGTTTCCTAATTAACATTGCCACCAGGTGTAAAAATAATCGGAATCGCTGACGACATCGTCATTGTAACTGTTGCAAAGAAAATTTGCTAGATAGAGTCAGCTATGAACAATGCAATAAACCTTATTGAAGACTGACTTATATTCGCCGGCCTCGAGCTAGCAGATCACAAAAGGCAAGTTGTTCTAATAACCAGTCGGAAAAATGTGGGCATAAGGGTAGGAAGTCAAATCATTATATAAAATACCTATGAGCAATACTTGACAACAGACTAAGTGTTGTGCCTCACATCGACTATTCGGCAAAAAGGCTCAAATCTCCAGGCAGAACTTTTTGGAATACTGGAAAACATCAGAGAACCCGGATATACGAGTACTAGAAGAATATTAATATCTAAGGTATTAAACTCAGTCCTGTTATATGCTACCCCAATTTGGGTGGTGGCCCTAGCAATAAATGTAGCAAGGAGTAACCTAAGAGTAATTAGTGGCTTTAAAACGATTTGGGACAAAACCGCTTTTGTTATAGGCGGGATAATTCCAATTGATATCCTCGCGGATGAGATGCACAGAGCCTATAACAGTAGAACTTCTGGTAATCAAGAGGTAGTAGTCGTCAAACAGATCAAGGAAGAAAAAAGAGTGACTTCAATGACCAGATGGCAAGCTCGGAGGAATACCACTATGAAGGGCAGATGGACTACAGATTGATCCCATCATAGATGTTTGGACAAACTGAAGGCTTGGAAACTGTAACTACCATCGTACGCAGTTCTTATCATCTGGTCAAGGTGGGTATCGAGAGTATCTACATCGCTTCGGGCACTATATCGCACCTTTTTGTGCAGACTGCCCAAATCAGGAAGAGACACAGAGAATGCAATATTCCATTGCACACGCTTTCTGGAATGGAGAACTGTCTACTTCCTTATTTGTTACAATGACTTGCAATCCTTTCAATAAAGGGGGTTGCTACATGCCCATTTTAATCATTTCATTTGAAAATTACATATAAAATACATAGCTCAAATTGTTGATATCGATAAATTCCAGATATACGAACATACGCACACCATACATTACATTAATAGTTATGTTGCAAAACATACTATATGATGCATGGACCATATGGTGCTCTTAATCAAAATTCTGTTTATAGCATATGAGAAATTGTAAATGGATAATCGATTTTACAAAAGTTACAAGAGAATCAGTTAATGGATATCCATTGCAGGTACAGTCGGTGTGATAACGGTGTTAACGTTGATTTTCCAAGCAAATCACTTAACATTCATTATATTGTACCATTCAATCCATATTTACTTGCCATTGGAATGTTGAAGTTTGCAATGCAGTTAAAAGTGCAACTATAATGCGGAATTAGGCAATGAAAGAACAGATGGGAATCAGATTGATAAAGTGACAAATTTTTTGAATGGCCATTATCTGTGATCAACTGACGTATTAATAAATTTACAATGATTTTTCAATCGTACACTTCATTCATTTATCACATACTTAGACAGAATGTTTACTTCACAGTGGGACAAGAACGGGATGCAGTTGAAATTGTTAAAACCTAGTCCTTATCATTCTTTGCATTAAATGAAACTGTTGCATCGCCGAATGTATATCGCTATATTAAACTCGAGTAGATGGTAAATGGAAGAAGAGAGTGGGTGGCGGTAATAAAATCATTACACGCATGTAACATATGTAATGTCTCCACAGGACGTAGAGCTTTTGCGTTTACGTTTGCTATTATTACATTTTTGTGGTTTTAATACATTTGAAGATTTCAGAGCATGTCACGCTCGCGGTATTGCTTCAAATGACAATGAATGGCGTGAATGTTCAAATGAAGCAAAGGAATTTTATTAGCCAAACCAAATGCACAATTTATTTGATGTTATTTGTGAATTGAATGTGCCACCAAATGGGTTAAATTAAAAATTTTTGTTTATGAATGTGGAAAATTTTTTGCTTTGTGGGCGGATTTATGATTTAATGATAAAAACTACAGAAATAAGAAAAGATTAATACATAACAAATCCATCCAGCTGCTGAACTGTGCAGACGATATCGACATCATCGCCCATTCCCAGCGTGCCATGATTGAGGCTTTTACCGCTATAGAAGAACAAGCCAAAAACCGATCCGGTAGTACACTGCCTACCACAGAACCTAACGATCGACAGCTATAATTTTGAGGTAGTGACGGAGTGATACACTAGTGGAGATTCGACGAAGAATAACCTTAGGCAACCGCTGCTACTTCGGTTTGTCTAAGCAACTAGGGTCCAAACTCCTCACTCAAAGGCCCAAGAGTATGCTCTAGAAAACCCTGATCCACGAGGAGGTCGTGTGGAGGAGAGGATATAACCGCGAACTCTACGAGCTGTATAAAGATGTAGATGTAGTCCAGAAGGCAAAAATCCGTCCACTGCACTGGCTCTGCCACATCGAGCGAATGGGCGTGAATGCTCCAGCTAGGAGAATGCCAGCCACCAAGTTCACGAAGAAAAGGAAGACCGAACCACCGTTCTAAAGATCAAATAATCGCAGACGGCAGAAACCTTAATCTAGTAAACTGGAAGCAACGTTTCCGGGTCCGTGAAGGATGGAAAGCAGCATCAGTTCAGGCTCAGACTCTCCAAGTATCGCTGGCCGGATGAGAAAGTAAGTAATATTTTCAATAGTTTTATGGCTCTGAATGCCAAAAAAAAAGTTTTTACGAGTAATCCTTTATAAAGCATTTTTACATCGCGATATCCACTTCTTATATTTATTTTCCTAATACATGTACATCAATTTTGCGATTTCAGGCAAAGATGATGCAATGTTACCGAAGACATAACAATTAAACCCGCCGACCACCCTTTGGTTGTTTGATTCATGATATTGTAGGTATAGACGCTTGCGTGATAGTTGTTAACATACCCTTAACGGAGCGACAAAGTCTCATGAACTTCTGAACCCTGAGGAAAAGGAGCTTAAATTCCTCTTGCGCGCGAAGCAGGCCAATCAATGAAAATCAAAAAACCATTTATTTTAGCATTTCAAGCTATGGAACTACTAGGTCGGCCAAAATTAATCACCCTATAGGAAGATGGTATATTTTTTGCAAATGGCGTCGTATGTTAATCATACGTATTTGACATTTGTGGACTAGACAGCTGCTGTATACGAACAGATAAGCAATGAAGCGCTATATTTTGCAAGAGTGTGGAATAATTGTGTCGATGTTTTTGACCAATGATCGGTCGTTGGTGTTAGCGCAACGTGAATTTCGACGTCGATTTCCTAATCGTGTCGCGCCAACTGGGCAAACATTCCGGCCATTAGCTACACAGGAGACAATGCAGGGCGGAGACCGGCTACACTGTACTGATCGTTCAGCCGAGAATATCGCGGATGTGGCTGCCGATGTCGCTAAGAACGAAGAAACATCAACCAGACGACGGTCCACGCAATTGGGTATCACCAGACGGACCCTACAACGAATTTTAGTGAAAGACTTACACATCTTCCCGTTGAAAGTGCATCAGTTAATGCTTCCAGACCGTCAGTCGCGTGTGAATTACTGTAAAGCCATCCTCAATCTCAACAACGAAGAAGACGATTTTGTGTCGAAAATCATCATAAGCGACGAGGCGCACTTAAGCGGTTACGTCAATAAGCAAAATCTTCGTTTCTGGGGCATGATAAACGACTTCTTACTGCCGAAATTAGATGAACGGGGCTTGGTGAACATGTGATATCAAAACAACCGCACACACAGCACGAGCCACAATAGATATTGTGAAGGAAGCGTTTCCTGGTCGCGTAATCTCTCGTTTTGGCGATTTGGCATGGCCACCAAGATCGCCCGGTTTAATCATCCCAGACTTCTGTCTTTGGATCTACTAGAAGTAGCGGGTTTATGCCAACAAGCCTCAGACAATCGCAACCCTTAAGGAGAATATTCGACAGAAATGCGGAGAGTCATGAAAATGCGATAAAACGGGCACAAATGTGTATCAACACTGGCGGCAGCCACTTGGCGGATATCATATTTTCCTTAACAGAAACAATTGTAAAGATCCAAATAAAGACTTCCGCCATTCAAAATTATTTTTTTTTATATTTAGTAGAAAAGTAATTCAAAAACAAAATTGGATGATTAATTTTGCGCCGCCTTGTATTAGAAATCTTAAATTTAGATAATTCTGGTAAATTCGCCGTAAAAAGGAAAGTTAAAAAAAAGTGAAAATTTAACGATTTTTCGATATTTTATGATCAAAAAACCAGGTGACTGCGAAAGTAAATAATTACAAAAATAAACTGTTTGAAGGTAAAACTATTGTTTTTGCGATGATTTTCGCCAAATTTTACTGGTTGTTCCAAATGGATCAAGTGCAATATCAGTTGATAATTGCGTTACATTTTAAAACGAATTCGCTACATTTCATCATGTTACCTTAACTCAAAATATGAGGGCTTTACCAAATGAATTAGAGTGCAAAGCAAGGCAATTTCTGCAATTTTATGAAAATATTATTGAAATATCACATCAATTAGCTGTCGATCATAATAATATAATTAATGGTATTTAACATTGGAGAAAACATTTTATCAAAATGCATTTTAAATTCAGTTGTACGAAAACTGCAGATTGCGGCTTAATAAATAATGATATACGGAATCGTATACCATGTGAAGCAAAAATTTATCGCTGCTATGATTGAATAATTTGTGATAATCATTAGGAAATCAATGAAAGCTTTTGAATTCTATGTCTGTAATGTAAGTAGTTTACCACCACATAAGTCAGAATTAATGGTTAGTGACATTGTTCTTTTCATTAGAAATTTGAGTACAAAGGAAGCATTAGTTAATGGAACAAGAATGCGTGTCAAATGTTAACATAATTGCATATGTATATGAAAAGGAAAAAGAAAAACAACAAAAGAAGCACTAAAACGCCTATCAGTGATGTTTTTTTTTGTTATACCATATTTTGCTTTTCTGTAAATTTTTTATGCTAGCAAAATTTGTTAATGAATTAAGGTGAAATAAAATAAACTGATTCATTGTTACCATTTCATTCGAATCAAGCCTTTGTTCTTCCTAATTTGAGGATGCATTAAGCGATTGATTACATATAATGTGAAAAATCTTAGTGTGTAGATCTTTCATGATCCTTCGAGCCGGATATGAACTAGCCACCTATGAATAAAATTTTAATTTTTTGTTACAACATAAAAAATTACTTCAATGCTATTTTCCGTGAACCACCCATCAGTAGGGGCAATTCGACGGTGTATCGTCCCGCTTAATCTCGTTTGTGTATCATTTAATAGGGATTTCCATATATTTCATCTTCTGCCGACTTGGTCTTCGCAGTTAGTACTTCTTCTAAGTCCCCACATTTCTTCAAATCGTCGGCTTCGCTGCAAACACTGATGTGATTAAACGTATTAAACTGTACTTGCTTCCTCGTAGTTGTGGTGGTGATGACTGGTCCCGATAGTATCCAGCCAAACTACCTATTTTGTACCATTGGAGTATTAGTTGGTCCCTAGATTAATCAATGCGTCAGAAATTGCTGCAGAATGTCTGATCCTATCAGCAATTCAATCTGTTTCGGTCATTCGTACCATGCATACGCCAATTTTAGGCTTTAAAAGTCTGGCCACTGGTTGAGTGTATATTGTTCAAGTTGCAGTCTTGATATAATAACTGACATTACTAAAGCTTCTCCTTCCAAGACGATCTTCTTGTCGTAAATCGATTGATGGGTAAAGTGCCTTGCTGCTATGATTTGTGTAGCATAACTATTGATTCAATTGATCTTTGATTCATACTTGACCAACGGTACCTTTATGTATGGAGAAGATCCATACATTGTACATACGAGTATGTACAGCGATAACAGAACGAATTTTTTTGGAGTAAAAAAAACCGGAATTCAGTGGCATTTTATTCACTCTGGGGCTTCATATTTCGATAGATTTTTGGAAGCTGGGATTAAATTAGTCAAATACCGTTGAAATCGCATCATAGGAGGACAGAAATTTACATACTAACAGTTCTACTCCAAATGGAAAAATATTTGGAATCGAGGCCACTCTGCCCATTAACAGATAACATTGAATATCATGATGTACTAACACCAAGTCTTTTCGTTATTAGATCGTCATTGATAGCACCATGACATGATATCATTTCAGATTGGGCAGAGAGTAGTTTAAAGAGGTGGAAGTTCATTCAAAAAACCAGGCACCGGTTGCAAACGGTACAAAATTCAACAACGATATACTAATAAGTTGAAGGGGTCAGCAAACAATTTGAAGATTGGTAATATGGTGCTGCTGAAAAACGAGCTGCTGACAGCATCCAAGTGGCCTCTGGGGTTTGCAAAAATCAGGGCTGAAAAGGCAACATTCAAGCGACCAGTAGATATGGCTTGTTTGTTGGTAAGAAATAGAAGAAGAATGGAATAACGTATTCTCAATTTTCAATAGACTTCAAGTGACAGCCTTGCATAGGCAAAAACGAGGATTGCTGAGAACTGTTCTCAACTGGATCTGGATAATAATCAGGAAGTGATCTAAAGCGCAAAAACAAACACCAAGGTTTTGCTGTCTACAATCTGCAGCGTAAATGAGACAGAAGCTAGAATCAAAAAGAAAATCAACAACTTTACAACGAAGCTGAATGCTGGTCTAGAAAAGATCAACAAGATCAAATCGTGGTACACATTGGTTTAGGAAAATAAAATAAATTTACATATGACGAACGCCTATTTGACTGCTCTTAGCTTCATGCGAGTAATTGAGACAAAGTACAAAAAGCTGTTAAATACATATCTTAAGTCATTTGTTTGAATTTATGTTACTCAAGAGCATGGAAGCAACCATCAGCAAGTGTGTAGGAAAATTTGGTTCAGAGATGAAAGTGCACCAGGCCCAATGAACAAACGGGAGATGTCTTCAACTTTAACAGATATTTTCTTCACAGGATACTTTATAATCAGTGGCTCCGATGAATATGACCTGATCAAAATCAACACTGTTCCAAAGCGAACAGATGAACACTGCAAGATGATAGGTCTTGAAAAACTCTCCTCCGAACCTTGCCTGGGAAGTTCATCTGCGATTTCATTTCCCGTGGTTCCATTGTGACCTGGAACACAGACAAGGGTCAATGAATTTAACCTTCCGACTGCGTTCAGTGACCTCTTGCATTACTGAACTAGCTTGGAAGTCGTAGGAGGGTTCAGCGAGAACTTAAGTGCAGTTTGGCTGTCGCTACAGATGCAAATGCTTCGTCTCATCTGCCGGTTCTCCGCAATATAGTTCGCTGCCATCAGGATTGCGTAAATCTCCGCTTGGAAAGCAGATTCAAGCTTTTTTAACGTGAAGTGAAATCTAACGTTGTCGTCCTCCAGAACGACACCAGCACCACATCCTATATTGGTTCTGGAGCCGTCTGTGAAGACCCGACTGCATTCCTTTCCTGCCTCAGAATCTCGTCGAAACCAGTCCTGGGCACAGCGAAAGTCGATTTCAGGAGTTCTGGTGTTATTGCATCGGGTGGGATGTCCATTAGACCAGAATAATAAGATAGTGGCGCGCAAGGTTATCAAAGCTCCAGTTGTTGTACGTAAGACAACTTCTTTTTCTTTGACATGGGAGATGGCTTTGTGAGTGGAGCCCATGATATGAATATGAAGGGGAGGGAAATTCATCAATGCGTCTAGAGCAGAGACTGGAGTATTGGGGAAGCCCCATGCATCCGAGACAAATCATTTTTTGGAGTCTAGTAAAAGCAGCAGTCACTTATTTTCGTGCGAGATTTTTCTACCAGACAACCGACGCATAGCAAATAATTGGCCATATCATAGCAATACGAGTACCGTGTCGACCACCGACGAGTGCACACGTCATCGTGCATTCGTATTTCTCCGTGCTGTACACAAAAAACAAAAAAATAAAACAACAACAAAACCGCGCAGTGTTAAAAAAAAAAAAAAAACCCGAACCACCGCGCGCTTGTGAAAACAAAAAAAAACAAAATCAGTGCACAGTGCCATTGCTAAGAAAATAAAAATTATTACACAGTGTGGAAATCCAACACCTCTCCCGCTCCTGGTCGTAGTACTGTATTTATCATACAGTACGGGCAGTGACTGTTACGGATAGCGGATTGTGTGTGAAGATTTTGTTGGTGCACTGTTTCATATTGTTGTAAGGGCATAACACCTACAGCAATTTGATTCGGTAAACCATCGTCAGAATTTTCACTTCTCAGCCTTGCTTAGTGTCGTCGGTGTTTGTCTTTACTGTGTTTGTTTTTTAATTATGACTAGGGAATTCAGGTAGATCCCCGCCCACAATGTAGTCCCTGTTCCAATCCGGAATTCAATTTCATGTGGTTAAAATTCCATCTCCGTAAGCAAATTATCCACTACTGCTTTATTTACAGAAGCCCCAAACTGGACTGATGCGTTGTCTGACTCCATTCAAAGAATTGTATCCCTATATCCTCATACTGAAATCGTGATTACGGGCGATTTCAATATACACAATTCTGGGTGGCTTCGACATTCTGGACAGACAACACCCGAAGGACGGTGTGTTGAGATCTTCGCTGCGGAAAATAATTTAGCCCAGCTTGTAAATGAGCCCACACGCATACCAGACGTTGATAGTCATACCGCCAACACCCTGGACTTGTTTTTAACTTCTCACCCTGACAAGTACTGCGTTGATGTGCTCTCCCCTCTAGGCTCGTCGGACCATTGTGACAGTTAGAGAAAAGATTCCTAAAAGAACCGTATGGCAATACGAGAAAGCCAATTGGAGCGGACTTAACAACTTCTATAGGAATTTTAACTGGTCGTTATGTTTCCTTGATAACGACGTGGATGCCGCTGCTGACATGATCACAGAAACTATTCTCTTTGGAATGAGATGCTTTATCCCTCATCGGATGAAGAGTATCAAACCAAAAGAAAAGGAATGGTATGATTCGAGCTGTAAAGAGGCTGTCAGGGTTAGAGAACTGTTTTTTCGGTCCTACAAGACCAACCCGACAGAAGAAAACCGAAAAAAGTTTAAACGAGCCAGAAATGACTGCAACGCCTTTCTTAAGCGTGTGAAATTCCAATATGACCAAAACCTGAGGCAAAAAATACTACAATGTCCCAAAGGCAGTAAAAATTTTTGGTCATTCGTCAAAAACATTAGATCGCTCATTTACAATGACATTCCAGCTGTCAGCTCTTTGGACAAGGCCAATCTACTCGCCGCACACTTTGCGGCTAGCTCAACACTCCCAGACTGTGCTTTGTCCCCGCCTACACTTGAGTGCATCGAATCTACAATGGGACGAATCCACTTTCGCACTCGTGTAGTAGCAAGAGTACTTAAAGATCTCAACATGCATAAATCCGCTGGTCCAGATGGTATATCTCCCCTTCTTCTGAAGAGGTGTTCTTCTACGCTGGCAAAACCACTGCGTAAGCTTTTTCATCAATCCTACTCTTTAGGACTCTTTCCGAGCAGATGGAAAACAGCATTTGTCCAGCCCGTCCCTAAAAAAGTCGAATCTTCTTCTCTCTCCTCCTACAGACCCACTGCACTTACGTCCCTTCTTTCCAAGGTCATGGAAACGCTGATAAACCGTCAGCTCATGAAATATCTCGGAACACGAAAACTTCTCAATGACCGGCAATATGGTTTTCGTAGCAACAGGTCCACTGGTGAATTGAGGGCATGCCTCACCGAAAAGTGGAACCAAAGCGTACATCAATTTGGCGAAAGCAAAATAGTTGCAGTTGATATTTCTAAGGCATTTGACAGAGTTTGGCATCAGGCTTTTTTGTAGAAAATGCGTGCTTTTGGGATCGATGACTCTCTCCTTCAATGGATTAGAAATTACCTTTCGGAACGTTCAATTCAAGTTGTCTTGGAGGGTTTCAAGTCTGATATTCACAAAATAAATGATGGTGTGCCCCAGGGCTCCGTTCTGTCTCCGACACTCTTTTTAATTTTCATTAATGATCTCTTGTCCGCTACTTCTAATCCAATTTATTCCTTTGCTGATGACAGTACTCTCTGCTTCTCATATTCGTTCCCGGACTCACGTCCCTGCTCTTCGGCTGTAGAACGGGAACGGCAACGTATGCTAAGCTCAATAAATTCAGATATTAACAGCATAACCAATTGGGGAACTATCAACCGAGTGGAATTTAATGCTTCCAAAACTCAATGCTGTCTGCTGTCATTAAAGCGAAATTCAAATACCCAGCCATTATCCATGAATGGCACTTGCATCGACGAAACCGATAAACTTTCCATTCTCGGTATGTGTGTCAGTGACAACTTACGTTGGAATGACCACATATTCGATGTCGCCAAAAATGCTGCGAAATTTCTAGGTTTCCTCAAGCGATGTAAGAAATATTTTATCCCCTCTGATCTGGCCCAATATATAAGGCATTTATCCGCCCAAAATTGGAGTACAATGCCCACATCTGGTCAGGTGCTCCTAAAACATCTCTGCACCTGCTCGATAGGATTCAAAACCATGCGATAAAACTCATTGGTGATACTAATATCAGTAAATCAATTGACACTCTCGAACACCAACGTAATGTCTCCTGTCTCACTTTGTTTTATCGCTATTTCCACCACCAGTGCTCCATTGAGTAGCATTCCCCCCAGTCAAACTTTCAACCGTAACACCCGTCTCGCTATGAATGCTCATCAGTTTAACCTCAAGCCCATTTTCGGACGTACTCTAAAATATCGTTATTCTTTCCTAAGCCGTACAACTCGCTTATGGAATGCCCTGCCGACCTCTGTGTTTCCTGGTCGTTATAACTTGCAAACATTTAAAAAGAATGTACATCGGTACCTGTCTTTTCTTCCTCCCTAAATTTCCTTCGCCCGCGCTGTGTACCAACATTTTAAGGGTACAAAAACCCCTTGAACGCGCGCCGATTATAAAAAAAAAAAAAAAAAAAAATGCAGATCCAAAGTACCCTTCTCGGTGACAGGCCCCATGACTTGCCGATAGCTTCTGTGCACTGCCAGAAGGCCGACAGTGCCGTACAAGCTTTGGACGTAACACGTATAGTCCAGAGAAGTTCGCTACCCAGGATGACACTGAAATACTTAGCTTCTTTGGAGAATTGGATGGTGATCCCTTTAAGCACTAGATGAGTCAGACCAACCAGCTTTCTCCTTCTCATAAAGAGAACAACCTCAGTTTTGAGAGGATTGACTGAAGGCCCATTACCAGTGCACCAGTCGTCGGTCTCGTCAAAGGCTGCCTGTGCTTTAGAGTATGCAGTCGGTAGACGCGATTCAACAGACAGAACAGCTACATCATCCGCGTATGCTTATGCATAGACGTTAGAACTATTCAGCGCTTTGAGCAGTGAGTCAACCAACAAGCACCATAGAAGTGGAGAGAGAACAGCGCCTTACGGGCAACCCCTGATTACCACCGCCACCACATATTGGCCACAGCCAGCATCCGCAATCTGTGTCCTATTTATCAGCATTGCTTTTATCCACAAAACTAATAATTCGTCTACGATGTATTGTCTGGCCGAGTTACACATTCCTTTTTCGAGTGCGCTTTCAATCCTGCCTACCAGATTCTGAAGCGCATTCTCGCGGGATCTTCCACGTTAGTAGGCGTGTTGCATTGCCGATAAATCGCGACAATTCTCTCGATGCTTTTCAGCATAAAGGAAGTCTGACTTATAGGTCTGAAACCCTTGACGAGCGACAACTGTTGACATATAATAGCTACGGCGTGTTGTGTTGTTCAGCTCATTAGCAGCATCGTTGACAGGAGCTAGTTGTGAGCTGGTTCCGATTAAGTTACCTGGGAAGTGAGATTCAAGCATGAGATGGAGTCGCTGCTTTCGACTCAGTATAGGTACCGTCAGATTTTCTGAGTGGCTCCAGCCTGATAGATCTTCCCCTTTTGAGGACTTTGACCAGCCTACTAGTTTCACAGATAGTTTCGATCTTTTCTCATAAAACTTTGTAAGAGGCGCTCTTCAAAATCCGAATAAGCCTCTTCAAATCTTTTTGCTACTATCTGTAACGATTTCAATCTCCCATCAAATTAGTCTTAAGTGACCTGTTTAGTAGTTTTCTGGATTCGGGATATGCAGAATTGCTACCTAGCTGGATATGCTATTTTGAAAAAGTTGACGAGGGTACCGTTTAGGTTCAGAACAGTTTCCTCTAGCTTTTGTTTTGTCCTGAGCTCAGGGAGAGCACTACTGTACTTATCGAGCTCCTCCTTAAATCGTATCCAATTGGTTTTATGCGGATTCCTGCTCTTCAACAAGCTTAAGACTGAATTTGATGTATCTATGGTCTGACATGGAGATATCCGATAGTACTTTCCAGCCAGTAATCTCCTCAGCATATCTGTTGGATAACGTTAAGTCGATTACTTGCTGTCTTACTTTCGTAACAAAAGTTGACTGAGAGCCATCATTGTTGACAACCAGGTCAGACGTTAATATGAAATCCAGGAGATGATTACCTCTCATTATGCATTTGCTACTGCCCCAATAAGTGTTCTGAGCATTAGCATCGCAGCATATGATAAGTCTCATCTTCCTAGAATCACAATATTCAATTGTGGGTGGCCGTGGCTCAAGTGGTAGTGTATTGGCCTTCCAATCGGATGGTTCGGGGTTCAATACCAGCCGTGACCGAAAGACTTTTTTTCAGGCAGCTAAAATCCTGTGAGATGAATGGTTGCCTAAATATACACTAACAATCTGGTCTCCCCATTAAATGTTGGATGCTACCCATGGAGCGAAAAAACCACTGAGCCCAAACATCTTTCTTTCTCCCTCTATCCCATTTTTGGGATATTTTGGGTTCAGTGGTTATTTCGCCCCATGGGTGGCATCCAACATTTAATGGGGAGACTAAATTCTAAGTGGAAGTTGGCTTGATGTTGATTTCTAGTCAACTACTCATCTTACTTCATTTTCGTTAACTGAAAAAATGAATATATCTTTCGGGCGAGGCTTGGATTCGAACACTAAACCTTCCGATTTGGAAGCCAGTCCACTACCACTTGAGCCGCTTGACCGCGTCATGCGACTTCTGTCCACCGGAACTTTGGTTGCAGGACCGGTTTCATCCGGACATCGCGCGCTGACAGATCCAAAGACAAGAGTGGCCCTGTTTGGGACAGAAGAAGAGGTCGCAGTTCCAGTTACGAGAAGAGGTTGGTTGGGTTCAGTGAGTGTCACTTCCGCCGACGTGTTTCTCCGTCTCCGCTGGGAGAGTGAGACTTCTGGCACTCTTGCCTTCGACGGCACTTGCCATCTCTTTGCACCTTCAGAGCATGTCTCTTCTTCAACCCATTCCACCTTTTCGGTTTCTCGAGACAATCCGTCAGAAACAGTACTCTGACCAAGCACTAGTCTATTCCGATGGAGTTTAACTGTAACAGGCAAGGCATCTCCAGTACTCTCCCCATCGTCCCAGCTCAATCACCGAACGCGTCGTAGAAAGAGCCGCAGGAATAGTCGCATTCAAGTGTTCCAGAAGCTCCTTGGTCAGCGCCGAAATCGCCACGGGGGTTGTATAGTATGTTGGGTGAGGTCTCCAGAATCTGTGCACCGGCCGCAGTCGAAAAGACCAGGGGTGGATGTTGCTACTGCGAGTACCACCTGGAGTATAATTCTTTGTGGTCACCTCCAAACTGTTAACCGTTTTACGTCTAGTTTTGACGTCTTTGACGCTAAGCATTCCTGCCACGTCAAGCCAGCAAAAGAAAGGAAGGAAGTTACAACTCAATAAAAAAAAACTAAACCTTACAAAAATAAATGGTTAAAACTACATTGCATTTGTTTTTTTTACGACTGAAAATTATATTAATAAATACTACCTATGTAATAATAATGTTTTACAATTATTCAAGATCACTTGTTGAAGATTAATATAGGCCTTTGGTTTCTTCTTCGCTTAAAATAGTGGATGGCACCTTTTTTTATTCACGCAGGATTTGTTTTTACACTTATCTTGAGTGACAACCGATTGAAAAAAATCCAAACATTTTAAAAAATATAAAAATTAGAATTGACGTAATATGTCATCTCTCCACTTCTCCCCCCACCGGTAAACGTCAAAACAGATCCAGCCCATCAGTCCAGTGTGAACAGCCTTTAACAGTTCATCATAGAAATTTGGTAGCACAGATAAATGTACATACGGGTATCAATGACGTATAATGGCAGTACATCTGTCAATTGACGAACAAATATAATTTGTTTTGAAAAAATGTTGTTGGCAAATGTTTGACATTTCTGCAGAATCATTGGAAAGTTCATAGCAAACTAAGAAAATAGTATTTGGCAGCACTTCAATATTTTATTTCCGCTAAGTATAATATGAGTAGCTAGCGTATACAAATAGACTTACCGTACATCGCTATGTTATTGTTGTAATTTACACGGAAATTATTTTTTTAGCGGATAGCGGCTACTGTCAATTTCGCATGTTGTATTGCAGGATTGCAAGAAAAAAATATAAGTAAAAATTAATTTGATATCAACAAAATATTATTTGTTTTCATTATTATAAGAAATAAATAATTTATCTTCCATGGGAATGAATCTGAACAAGAAATCTAGTCTGATACCGACGCCAAACTTTTGATCTCCGTTCAGCTGGGAATGGAATCTGAATTTCTAGCTGGACAGAGGGAGATATCTGTTCTACGGAGAAAAGTTTTAAATAAAATAAAAACTCTTGTAACCACGTTCCCCTACGGTAGAGAACATTTCTTACCAAAGCGTAAACAAAAAGGAACAAGAGACGTTTTTTCGTGGAACAATCTGACAAAGTTCATGGATCTCGTCATAATGTAGAGCTTCAATTTGAGCTTTAGGGCGGAGATATTTGTACAAACTAATGAAAGGGACAAAGAAAATAAGATCCCTAGAAAGAAGGTCAATTAAAATACAAAAATGTCGAAGAACCAAATAATGGAATTTTTGGAAAAGGGAGGATTTTCAAAAACTCAATTTTTTTTATTGCTTTCAATGGCCCCTTAGGACTTCAAAAATTATATCCCAAAAGATTATGACCGGGAAATATCTCGAAGTACTATCCTCTTATGACCGAAACGAGGAACGATATTTTAAGGGACCAGAGTAGGTATACGGCAGATGTTTTTAAAGCCCGTGTTCAATTATTTGTTCCGTCTTTAGAAACGTCGGTTCCAGTCAGTTTTGTACAGTGAAACATTCGAAAAGGACACTATTTGAGGAACATTTGTTTTTTATCGATAATTGTGCTAACTTTTATTTTGTTTTGTGAGTGTTATTGGTTCGTTTTTATAATGAGTGACAAAGTGTATTGTGGTCAAAAAGATGCAAAGAAGACTGTATGTACGTGTCCGAAGACCGAAAAAATCTGGAAGAAGACCGCTAAGTCGACACGAGTTAGAGACACCAAGTGAAATGAATGCTAGTACCTCTGCGAAAAACAATCGGAAGATGTGTACGACATTGAAATGCATCCAGGTTTTGGTTATCGTATGATGAACTTTATTGCAGTTTTTTCAGCTATTTCAAACGTTGTCGATAGTAAAGTATGCAAATCGCAAGTGAAATTTACGGAAAGTAGTAAGCGCGGATTGGGTTTCAAACAGGACTCTTCCTGTGAAAAATGTGTACAGACTGAAGTACTTAGTAGTTCATTTATTGAACAATGCTATGAAATAAACCGTGGAATTGTAATTTCCATGCGATTACTTGGAATTGGTTTGCACGGAATAAAAAAGTTTTGTGCATTCATGGAACTACCTCCGGCTTTGTTTCACTCTTTTTATGATAAGGTTGTCAAAAGAATTTCAAATGCAACTACTTGCAAACTATTTTAGTTTACAAAAACAGTATGATGAAAGCAGCGAAAGATTAAACAAGTATTTCTATTTAAACAAGAGAAAATGGAATTATGGTGTCAGGCGATGGTTCGTGGAGAAATCGTGGGTTTACGTCCTTGTTTGCCTTAGTGACTCTTGTTGGCAATTGCAGTGCAAAAATTATAGACTTTAGAGCGAAATCAATATACTGGAAAAATTAAGAAGACCCCGAAGGATGTACGGAATGGTCACAAAATCATAAAGATGTGAATCACGATGGATCAACAGGAAAAATTTAGGTTGATGCAGTTATTGAGATGTTTCAGCGATCCGAAGCTCTGCACCATGTAAAATATACCCATTTAATTGATGACAGCGATTCTAAGACTTTTAAAGGCATTACAAATGTCACAGTTCTCAAGAAAGGGTGTATGGATCACGTACGAAAATAAAACGGAAAGACCCATACGCGTTGTAGCTAGAGGATTGCATCCCTCTTGCCTTAAAGAAAACATCGTAAATGACCTTAAAAATAAAGACTTTAAGATAATCGACGCAGTTTATATACTTGCGCAAAAACAGCGCCATGTTGAAAGCGAGAGGACGACCCCAAGACGCGGTCTTCCCCCCTTTAGGCTAACTTTCGACAACACCGAAAGCCTAGAAAGAATTTATGCCATAGATTCAATTTTGGGACTTGTTGCCAAAATAGAACCTCCGCGGAAAAACTCTAGGCTGATTCTCCAATGTATACGTTGCCAGGGATTCAGCCATACTCAGGCCTACTGCCAGAAGGAACCTCGCTGTGTAAAATGCGCTGGCAAACATCTGACTCGAGAGTGCAATGTCGCGAAAGAGTCCCCAGCGATATGCATTAACTGCAAGGGAAAACATCCAGCTAATTATCGAGGCTGCGAAGTCGCGAAGGAGTTGCAAAAGCTACGAGATCAATCAAAAACGAAGCCTTTGAAAAACGCAGGGACAGATAGAATGAGAAATAACAACAGCGGTCCTACTACAAAGCCTTTAAATAAGGTAATGGTGACAAACGCTAAAATCACCAATAACAACAACATCAAAAATAACTATGCGCAAGTGCAAAGTGGAAAAACTTACGCGCAAATAGCGGCGCGAGTAAATATGACTAACTCTACATCACCGGATCCTGCCTCAAATGTGTTCTCAGTAATTCTCGAGAGACTAGAAGAACAGACTAAAATAAATAAGGTAATAGTCGAACGGCTTCCCAACTTCAAAGCAAATCTGTGTAAGTAATCATGACAAAGAAGCTCAATATACTTGGGTGGAATGTCGACGGGATACAGAAAAGGTTTGATGAACTAAATATATTTATTCAGGAAAAAGCAGTTGATGTGTATTTAATTTCTGAAACTCACCTGACGTCGCAATCGCGCGTGGAACTAAAAGGTTACCGCGACTACCACGCTCATATCCATCGGGAAAGGCAAGAGTCGGGTCATCCCTATTCATAAAAGACTGCATTGAACATACTCTGGAAGCAATGATTGAACTTGACAAAATTACTCTTTTAATATATCCTCAATCTATTGCCAATCGCGCTGTAAAATAGAAAAACACAAATTTATTGACCTATTCAACTCTCTTGGACCAATCTTCATTATTGGTGGCGACTTTAACGCGAAGCACACCTTTTGGGGCTCAAGATGTATCTCTCAAAAAGGCAAAACTCTTTACAGGACTGGTATGGAATGTGGTTGCTATTTTTACTCAACAGGTAAGCCGACATACTGGCCTTCGGATGTCGCCAAAACACCCGATCTAATAGACTTCTTTATCGGAAAAGGAGTAAACGCTAGTTACGTCAAAGTTGAGGAGGGCTTCGATCTTTCCTCCGATCATTCTCCAGTTATCCTCTCACTGTGCGAATCCTTGGTTAAGAAACAAAGACCACCCAGATTAACTAACAGCAAAACTCACTGGGAAGATTGCCGAATAGACGTTGTAGACAATACTGAGTTGAAAGTAGCACTTAAATCGCCGTATCAACTTGAAAAAGAAGCTGAACGTTTTGTTGAAGTCATACAGCAAGCGGCCTGAAAGAACACTCCCCGCTAATCGAACAAAGTTCCCAAAGTCGGCATAAGATACCCACCGGAAATCAGAGAAATGATAAGGAAGAAACGAAGAGCGCGGAAAAAGTGGCATGAAACCCGGGCACCACAAGATAAAATGTTCTTCAATAGGCTTCAATAGGTTGAAAAAATTGATCAAGGACTTCAATAATCAAGGTATTAATAACTACCTTGAAAGACTCACAGCGACAAAGGATACCAACTACTCCATATGGAGAGCCGTTAAAAGTGTTCGATAGCCCCAAATACACGTGGCGCCAATAAGAAGAAACCAGGATGACTGGGCGAAAGAAGATAAGGAAAAAGCTAAAGCTAGATTAGAGCATATACCGCACCAGTGGAAAGTAGCCGAAGTTATTATGGTTCCGAAACCCGGTGTCTCGCTGACTGAAGTCAAGTCATATAGACCAATATCGCTTCTCCCGATTACATCGAAGGTCTTCGAGCGAATCCTTCTTAAACGTCTTAAACCAATTACCGACACAAATTTCCTCTTGCCAGATCATCAATTTGGCTTTAGAAGCCAACACTCCACAGTTGACCAAGTGCATCGAATAACCGATGTAATTGACCGAGCAATCGAGTGTAAGTTAGTCTGTTCAAGCGCATTCCTTGACGTTTCGCATGCCTTTGATAAGGTATGGCACGAGGGTCTTAAATATAAACTTCGACAAGCCCTACCCCAGCAATTGTCTTGTATTTTAGGTTCATACCTGGAAGACCGACTCTTCCGTGTGAAACACGGAAACGAATATTCCACTTTTAAGACAATAGAGGCGGGGATGCCGCAAAGAAGTGTACTTGGCCCTCTGCTATATTTGCTTTTTACCCGCTATATACCGCAAACGGACGACACTGTCCTAGCCACATTCGCTGATGACACTGCCATTTTGGCAACGGCTAAAACAGTCGAAGAAGCAACTGCCTAGTTGCAACGTGCCCTTACACGGATTAACAATTGGACAAAGACTTGGCGAATCGCGCTTAATGAAAACAAGTCTGTCCACGTGAACTTCACTCTCAAGAAAATTGAGTATTCACCGGTGTTTATCAAGGCAGTACGAATTCCTTACGGGAACGAGGCCAAATATCTCGGTATGACACTCGACGCTAAACTAAAATGTAGAGCACAGGTCAAGAAAAAACGTGCTTGAAATCAAATATAGAGATATTTACTGGCTTATTGGAAAGTATTCCAAGCTTAGCTTAGAGAAAAAACTGCTGTTATACAAGCAAGTGCTAAAACCGATCTGGACATATGGTGTACAACTTTGGGGTTATACTAAAAATAGTAACATTAATATATTACAGACATTCCAAAACAAAGTTCTTCGAGGAATTGTTAATGTGCCGTGGTACATTAGAAACGATGATATCCACAGAGACTTAGGAGTCCAAAACGTTCAGAACGTAATTAAAATGTTTGCGCGAAAACATAATAATCGATTTCAAGGTCATACGAATATTTCTGTTCAACAGATCCTCAACGAGACAAATTTACTGCGCCGTCTGAAAAGGGCTAAGCCTCTCGATCTAGCGCGGTGATTAGCAGCGCGTAATTTTTCTAAAGTACACAGGAATTTTCAATGGAAAACCGCTTGCAGGATAGTGTCTATGAAGATTTCTCACCTTCCCACAAAAAAAAAAAAAGAAAAAAAAAACCATGTAGTTGATTTTTATCCAAAATGCTTATATCATCATTGTCTAAAACATGCGACTGGTTGCCGAATAAGGCGTAAGGTCCTTCTCCTGTTCAGTGATAATATTATGCAGAACAACACAAGCAAAAGTTATGCATTTGGCATATTCTAAGTTTTTTATGTCAACAAATTTGAGAATTTGAAATATTGATTTAAACCTTTCAAAAGCTTATTGTACGCATACTCTTGTGGAACTGTGAACATAATTGTAAGTTCTTTGTGTAGTAATGAGATATCCATTATCCCGATATGACACCATAAGATAACAATTCAATGGGTCGGCGGAGTCACCTGAGATATTTCCATCTTGAGTCTTGGATTTGGTCTTTAATGCTCCTCCAATGGAACTTCGCTCCCAAGCGGAAGCATCATGACAGCTAGCGGGATAGCCAAAATATATGTTAATTGAGATATGAAAACGTACCCTTACGATTGAAGGAACTGGTAAGATCTATTATTGGAGCTACTATCGGCATCTGCGTTCCGTCAACACATCCAACAACGTTCGGAAACGGACTATTTCTTAAGCTCGCGAAACCGTCCATTATTTTTTTTTTTGTTTGCTTATCTGTTGAATTCGGCCATTTTAAATACTTTTTACGTAACTTGACCAGCAATTTTGTTTTCGAATAAAGTATTTGGAAGCCACTCCATAAGCAATGCTAAACAAACTACGTATATCTCTAAACGAGCTACCAAATTGGAAGGTATAATGCTAGCCCAAAGTAAGTTTTAGGCCGACCAAAATTTGATTTTTTTCTAAAATGCACATACGAAAAAGTTCTCTAAAAATATCATGCGGAGACTCTTTGATTGTTTTTTAAAATGCATATTTTTTGGTGAATTCTTTAACTTCATGCTCCAGTTTCTTGCTATCAATAATAATTTCTTTTTTCTAGGGGTTTTTGTATTCCTTATTTCCGAGAATTTTGTTTCCATACTATCAAAATCTAAACCTTACAAAAAATTGAGAGCAATAAGTCGTAAAATAATTTTCTTATTAGACATTGCCCTTTCCGATTCTTTTTCTCATATCACCAAGGCAAGAATTAAGAATTTACATACGTACAAATAAATTCCAATTAATTATGTGAAAAACAAGTTGAATTTCGTTACTTTACAGACACAATTGGTCGAATTTCGACCACAGGCGATACTACATAGTATTACTTATTGTATCTGTCGTAGCCATACTTTGTGGGATTTGGAGAGCACATATGTACATGGGAGACGGTGCTTACCACATTTGTCTTATCACAGAAAGCTTATAGAGGTTCCTTTAACTTTTTCGGCCACATCCTTCCTTCTCTGCTCGTCATAGAACGTCTTGGAACCCTATCTCCGATGGAGCTTGACTTAAGATATATGTATGTAGGTTTCGGCGAAAATAGTGTACTTACATACATATATGTATGTATAATTATAAGTAAATACATCGTACTCATATGTAGAAAGATAAACATAAGAGCAATGTAATGATATTAAAATCATTTTAGGGTTTTGGAAAATTGTAAAGCAGAGGATGTGGTATAGTGTATGCATCTGGAGAAAGACGTCACGTCGCTGCGATGCCAACTACAACAACTAACTACAGAACTGTAGAAATAACAGTATCTAAAACACGACTTCCCACCGTAATATTCAAATACGAATGTGCATCAATTAAATTGATAATATTCCGATCAACGCAAAGCACTCATATAGTGTTACGGTTGTTAAAACATAAGCCCTGAAGAAAAGTACCATCGATCTCAAGAGGCCATTAGCAATTCGCAATTGATGCCCTAGCTTTAAAACGCCGTGATGAAAAGTGGAGGAAAGTAAAAGCGGGAGAATAGAACTTCAACGTGTCCGTGGAAAAGCAAAAAGCAAGGCAGCCGCGCATATAGAGAGGTGCCACTGCAAGAACAATGAATGGAAAATTTTCCAAAATAATAACCCGAATTCTACTATAAGGCAGGATGAACTTTTCAACCCAATCTCTAAAGTCCAGGACTTTCGCCCCATGCAACCAAAATTACTATCTATCTATATCTAAATATCTAAACTCAATTACTACAAGGCTAGGACTAATCGTCCATAAACCAATTTTTCTCACCAAACTGATTCAACTTAACACATATACTGACATTAGCCCCCTTTACATAGCAACGTATAAGATTTCATTGTAATTGCCTGAAATAAAATATGATCGATCTACGAGGGGCGTTCAACATATTCTCGATATCGGGGTGAAGCTGTGGTTGTATATATAAATTGACTTATTTATCAAGTAATACTATTATTTTAGTGCATTCATGTAAAATTTCATATAAATGTGATTATTAATTCGCGTTTTATCTCTAGTTAAACAAAATCATAATGGCAACTGAGACGATGATGGTGAAAATTGAGCATCGCGCTGTAATTAAATTTCTCACTAAGCAAGGAAAAAGTCAAAAAACTATTCATGAAGAGATGGTGGCTGTTTACCAGGGTTCCGCACCTTCATTATCAACTGTGCAAAAGTGGTCAAGTGAGTTCAAGAGAGGCAGAGAGAGCATTGAAGACGACCCCCGCTCCGGCGCCCCGGCTACTGCTTGTACGGGAGAAACCATCAAAGAAGTCGAAAAACTTGTTCTTGAGGATGCCCTAATAAAGGTGAAAATGATGGCAGAGATCACCAAGCTTTCAATTGGTACCATTCACACCATTCTTCATGACCATCTTAACCTTTCAAAGGTCAGTGCAAGGTGGGTGCCACGAATGCTCACAGCGCCTCAGAAAAAAGTGAGAATCGCATGCTGTAGAGAGCTTTTGGAGATGTGTAGTGAGAACGCGGACGGTGTTATGGATCGAATTGTTACTGGGGACGAAACATGGGTCCACCACTATGACCCTGAAAGCAAACAAGAGTCCTTGCAGTGGCATAAATAGGAACAGACCCCCCGAAGAAGTTCAAAGTCACTCCGTCTGCCCGAGAGCTCATGGCCACAGTTTTTTGGGACTCAAAGGGAATCTTGCTCATTGAGTACAAAAAAAAAGGTGAAACCATCAACGCCACATCCTACGCTTCCACTTTGCATAATTTGCGGGAGGAAATTAAAAAGAAAAGACGGGGTAAACTCGCAGCGGGTGTGTTGCTTCTTCATGACAACGCTCCTGTTCACACGGCGCGAGTTTCCAAGGTTGCTGCGCGAGATTGTGGTTTCGAAGAAATCCAACACCCACCCTATAGTCCAGACCTTGCCCCTAGTGATTATTTCCTGTTTCCGGATTTGAAAAAATGTCTTCGTGGAAAAAGATTTTCGGATGATGAAGAACTCAAGTCGGTATTTTGCAGAGAAAGAGGAAATTTATTATTTTGAGGGTTTAGAAAAGCTTATCTCAAGATGTAACAAATGCATTGATGTTAGGGGAAATCATATTGAAAAATAAAAACAATTTAAATTGAATTCGCATTTTCCTTCATATCGATACCAAGAATATATTGAGCGCCCCTCGTAATTGACCACAACTAGAGCGGTTCTAGATCCGATAAATTTGTTGAAAATGTTTAATTTTATAAAAAAAATATTCCTAATGTATACATAGGTACGAGTATACCGAATTATTTGGTCTTGAATTATTTCATGTTTATTTGAATTAGCTGTCTAAAAAAACAAACCTTTCTCAGTATTATGTTATATAACTTACCCTTAAACATTAAGAATGAATAGAATGCAGTTGTAAATTATCTTGCATTTCTTCATTCATTAAATTCCCTTGTATTCTTGCTACAAGTCAATGTGTTTTATACCCTCATCAGATTCAGTTGTACTTTAACAAAGAATTATAAAAAGTTTATTTAGACCACAGTAGATCATGGGGGGACCTGCGTGACAATTGATCGGGAAAATTATGATTACTGCACTACAACTTGAATTGGGTCGGCAGCGGTATAGTCAAGTTCATTGTGAAGTGCATGTAATATCTCCCACTGATGATTCCCGGTAACTGCTTGAGTAAATCCTTACTCATGCTCGGCCAGTATTGTGAAAAGATGTGACGAACCAACTAATGGCTTCGGATAAAAACGGATTGCAAACGTTTAAAGGACACCAACTTTCGGATATGTATATGGATATGAGGAATGTTTGGAGCCTTAACAGGCCACGAAGTCCAGTCGAACAATTATCATATGCCCTTGACTGCTACCACGAAGATATCGCCGCCATCCTGGAAGTGCGATGGGATGGGCCGGATATAAGGAGGATGTAAAACTGTGATAAACATATACCATGGTGATTGCTATAGGGGAAAGGAACGCTTATTCGGGTGACGATTCGTCATATGCGACAGACCTAGGCAAGAAGTCATGAGCTTATGACATCAAGCTTAAATTCAGTAATATAAGCCTAATATGCGCCCATGCGCTTACGTAAGATAATGACAACGCCACTAAAGAATGTTTCTACGTGCTCCTCGACAGCACATACGACCAATGTCAGAAGTGTGACGGACAGGATAGGTAAGGAGGACATCTTTGATAAGGCAGTTGATAAGCATAGCTTACACGATACCACGTCTGGTAACGGACATTGGCTTTGTGGCGGGATGAAATATCACTATAGCAAGCACACGGTTTCCTCATCTCAATATACACAAGCGTATATGGCGGTCTCAGGACCACAAAACGCTAAATCAAATTGATCACATAGCGATAGACGTATGGCATTCATTAAGTCTTCTGGACGTCCAAACGTTCCGGGCAGTCAACATTGACCCGGATCAACACCATGTTGCAGCCAAAATGCGAATGCGGATTTCCTAGGCTCAACAACAAAGAAGATCTACTGTGAGCAGATATAACGTAGAAAAGCTGCAATCGCAAGAGACCGCCAGAATTTTCGCCCAACGCGTATCCCGAAATCTCTCAATAACTCCTATGCGGCCAGCATAAATCACCGACGATCAGAGACGCTGCAACTGATGTGCCGCGGTCACCCGACCACCACCAAGAAATCCCTAGATTGATGAAGGAGCAGCTCGTGAGTTCTGCGAACAGAAGCGGAAAGAACATCCGAACAACCTTGAAGTAGGCTCAAAGTCGATCCTGAAAATATGGAACAACTTTTTCTGCAGACTGTATAACAGAGAAGAAGCGAAACATTCCGCCAACAGGCAGAATAAACCACTAAACTTAGATGATGATAGCCAAACTTTCGTCCACCTGACCAAAATTAAGTAAGGGTAGTAATATCTTAACTGAAACAAAGCTGCTGTAAATGACTTTGTGGAGAACATACACTAACACATTTCTCAGATCTAGTCAGAAGCGATCCAAAAAATTAGACCCCCTGAACTATGGTTTAGAGTTATAATATCTGCCATATTGTGTAAAGAGCTGAAACCCTTAGCTAATAACCTGATTGACTGATTTCAGCGCAGTTTCAGACCAGGAAAGTCCCCAATAGACTAAATCTTCGCAGATCCTGGAAAAAACTAAATCGGCATATGACAGCATTTATAGCGACGAGCTATACATAGTCATGTCTAGCTTTGACATCAATGCCAAGCTGGTCCGTTTTTGTAGAATGACAATTGAGGACCCTCGCTACTCTATTAAAATCGGTAACGACGTAACAGAGGCCTTTGATGTGCATAAAGGTTTTAGATAAGCTTAGCTGCTGTCGTGTGACTTCTTTAACATCGTACTTGAAAGGATTGTGTGGAACTCACAAGCGAACACTGCAAGCAGAACTTTTTAAAATTCAGTACAACCACTAGCATACGGCCATACTGTCGACATAATTGGGAGAACTCGGCTGGCTGTCACCGGGGCGTTCGCTTGTATTGAAACGGCAGCTGCCAAAGTTTATTTAGGGGTAAATGAGGGCAAAACCAAGTACATGCTGTCAACAAGAAGAGACACAGAACATCAACGAATTGGATGGAACGTCACAATCGACAGCTATACTTTCGAGCTAGTAAAGGACTTTGTCTAACTGGGTTCAGCTAAGAATTCTGCCAACAATATCTCAGCAAAAATATAGCCGAATCGCTGTGTCTTTGGGCTAAGAAGGCAATTGAGTAGTACGGCCCTATCCCGAAAAACTAAGTATACTCTATATAAGACATTGATCATCCCAGTTCTCCTTTATAGAGCGGAAGCATGGACTCTATCAAAAGCGGATGAAGATATCCTCAGTCGTTTCGAGAGGAAAATCCATAGAAAAATATTCGGTCCCGTTTGCGTTGACTGGTTTTGGAGGAAAAGATTCAAAGACGAACTGCGCATCAGTCGCATAAGATTGCTAGGACATGTAGAGCGAATGGGCACCAATGCTCCGGCCTGCAGAGTCTTCGAATCTAACCAGAATGGACAGCGCAGCAGAGAAAGATCTCACTTTAGGTGGCGCGCACAAGTAAAAAAGGATCTCAATCGGCTTGGGGCGCGAAACTGTAGGCAGTTAGGCTAATTGGAGAGGTTTGTTAGTTGAGGCCAAGGTTCACCACGAACTGTAGCGCGTCCTATGTAAGTAAATTCATGGACACTATCTAAATTGAAACTTACTAAGGACGAGTATTTATCGATTTTGGGGCCGCATATGGTAACACCTATAGAATCATATCTATCTTAAACACTCCTGCTAAACTCTTCAAACCAACGATAAAAAATGCTTGCTCTTCCGTAAAGTCACAAATAAAGCTGTCCGGGACTTCAAAAAGAGATTTATACAAGGTGATGTTCTGCCAGGTTGAACACTTGAAAAAGTTGCAAGCCAACACCAGAAGAACAAATTCTGTGCAATAACTTGCATACGCTGATAACGCTGACAGCATTTGTAAACTTTCGCTGGCTTTAACTTGTGCATTAGCAAGTATTGAAACAGAATCGCCAAAAATGGGTTAAGCTATTATCCAGAGCAAAACCAAGTAACTCTGTCAATAAAAACGGGCTCACGTCCATTTATCTTCCATTTATCTGTGTTGGATGTCAGGTCACAAAGATATTCCAGAGAATTGTAGGGCCGACGAACTCGCCAAATTTGGAGCCACTGTACATATCCTACCTGAAAAAGGTATCATCTGTATGCCAATCGCAACATGCAAAATTGAACTAAGGCTGGATGCCATTACAAAAGCAAACCTTGAATGGATTGTTGAGCCAATATTTCTAGCGACCAAACAAAACTTGGCCAAAGCTGGATCTGAATCTCTCTATGAGTTTGATCCTTCTAAATATGAAGCACTTCAGCGCCATCAAAAAGTGTCATCACTGGACACTCTCTTATAAGCAAGCGTGCAAAAAGGCTTCTCGTTTTCGCAAGCGACGTCTGCAGGAGCTGCTTGGGCGAGGAGGAGAATGAGACAATCATCTACCTACTCTGAACATGTTCAGCTCTCTCCCACTCCACTTGCGTGTTTTCTTCTACAATTCAATGACTTAAACGGCAGTAGAGACATTAACAGTCATTGCTTAAAGAAGTAGGAGGATCATAGATCCACGTTGCATCATAATGGGTCAAAAGGCCTAAGTGAGTTGGTTTTACCAAGAGCCACTGTAACCTAACCTAACTTATCTTCCGTCTGAGCAAGTAACTCAAAAGGCCACGGATTGTTTTCGCATTACGCATACTCCAATTGTTATTTCGCATCCGAAAAATCGTACATTACGCACCGAAAAAGGTGCTGGTTGTGTTGAGCATAGTATTGTGGTGGACCCAAATAAGCCGATTAGTTAGGATTCATAGCAGTTGAAGCTGTATCCGTCCACTTTATGAAAGATTTTTCCAGCAAGATTTAAGAGCTAATAAGATCCAGCTCATGTAAGAATTTAAGCCTCTTAAACATAGTGCGCGTCGTACTGAAAACGAGAAAGTCTTTTCCACCACAGAGTTATTCGTCTGGTGAAATCGTTTCTCCATATTTTTTCGAAATTTATAGCGGCCGGTTACACTCAATGGAGAGCGCTGTTGGTTACTGAGTTTTTCGTTCCCCAATTAAAAAAGCTGTTGCTTCAACAAGCTGTTGTTACACAAGCCGCAATTAATTTATTGAGCGAAGCTGTGAACTGGCCTGTAAGATCGTGTGATTTAAACTCTTGGATTGCTTTCTGCGTGAATATTTAAAGTCGCTAGGAGGGTAAATCAATGACGATGGATGACATTGATGCTGATATTCACGGTGTTGTTGCCGAAAAAGTGGTCGGAAATTGGACTACTTCTAGATTATGCTATATTCGAGCCAACTGCGACGCTCGTATGCCCAGAATGATATTTAGATACTATTAAATAGTATGAAATACATTTCCTGTGAAGCCAATGCCGTAGCCATTACCTATTTCTATGCGTTTTATTTTATTTCAAAGTCCTAAACCTCTAAAACAATACCCGTATGAAATATCAGCCTTCATACGAAGCTGGTGCTATTCCTCCTTACTTTTCCGTTGTTAAAGTCTGATCTGATGTTCGACTAGAAGTAAGAAACGCGATTAGATCAACAACTCCTCAACAAGGTTGCATGCACCGACTTTAAAATATAACAAATTATTTTCTATGCATTTCATAACAGTTCACTCGGTACCTATTCTGTTCCTACCCCATTCTAACACCAGTTATCCTACAAATCGTTAGTAAGCATAAGTATTTGTTTTAGGAACGCTTTAAGCCATCTTTGGCAGGGATTACTAAAACATATATAGTACATGGAGTAAAATTCGTGATTTTTATTTCTATCATCACTCTTGCCAGTGTAAGGGATAGCAGTTTAGCTAATTTGTTTATTGTTAATGGGAACATACTTGTTCGGTTATTTGCTTTTCTAATTGAATATTAAGAGCTTAAGGCAAGCCTTTGATAAATATACAAAATCCTCATGTTAAGCTGTGTATAATTAGTATGCACGATTAAGCAAAATCAGTGGGAAGGCTTGACTTAAGGGTAATTGTGATGAAAAAGATATTTAACGGTTGACATGAGTACGGATACTCGAATATTTAAGAGAATAATACGGCTAAATACGTGATTTACTTTATTTTATTTTTCTTATGGTGACAAAGAGCAATTGGCGCAACTTATACTCGTATGTAGTTTATCGAAGTGTATACTGAGTTTAATTATAAATTAGAATTAGCATCGACCCCAGATGAAAAGATCAGGTTATTTGCAAACCTTTGTAGACCTTTTCCTCTATAGTTATATAAAGTTTCATAGCCATCTTATAGCCATCATTCTCACAAGTGTCTAGTACATTTGGTTACATATCTAGCCAGAGTCTAGTGTAGTTAAATGCCACTTAAAAGTTTTTTTTTGTGAATGGCAACGAAGACACTGCTAAATTATTTAAAACTTTTGGAGGCATTCGCTTAATCTGCATTCAGTTAAATCCCGTCACCAACAATTGGGTTTACCAATCGTAGCTTAAACGAAGGGCTCACGCTGTCCGAATGGAGGTTCAAGTGCTTAGAGCTTCTTTGAGTTTGATTTGTCAAGTTCATTTTACTTTCCTGATCCCGTTATGACCGTGATTAGTTTTCTTCAATTTTTTGGAAACGATTAAAAGATTTAATAGAAACATGGACGCAGCTTGGCTGTCACCTTCTTCTCGTAGTTAACAATTAACTTTATGTGTATGATAGCATAACGATGAGTAGAGTACTTGATAGAGAGGTCTTTGATCGCTAAAGGTAGATATAACCGAGTAAAGGAAATGTTCAAAAAAAACTCTGACAACGACTATAGTGACTGTTATAAATAGCGAAAGTAGTGCCTTTTTGGATGTAGTTTTGTTATCAGATTAAGACATAAGCAAGAAATCCTGCACTTTAGACATCTGAATTGAAGCCTAATTTTACATAAAAATTAAGTTCTCCCAAATAAGATCACGCAGAGAGGAAAAAAACAGCTTTGCTAAGGATTTATTTTACAAGCTCCTCCACTAGATCATCTTTGGAAAACATAGCCAACATGATAAAAGTTCCTGACATTCACAAGAGATTGAGTATCCCAAAACCTTTATGTAACCGGCATTAATCGCAGAAGACGAGTGGTGACACTGTCAGTAAGCCTTTAGAGCCGCGCCATTTAATGTGTAAAGTTCCACTCACTGACTAACTCTGCGAAATCCCTGATGTGAAAATTAGTTCTGGGAAGCGTATTTAGCGGAACAAGTGTGGTACAAGGTAACTCAATAAGCAAATGAAATAGCGGTTTCTCAGCACGAAAAGGAAAGAAGCGTAACCCTCAAAAAACAACTTCATAAAAATTAAGTAATAAGTTAGTTCGTAGAAACTATAAATCAAAAACGCAATCAAAGGCAATTGCTGAGAGAAGCAGTATCAAAACAATTAAAGCAAAATATATAATTATACCAGAATATCAGAAATTAGAGATTCTAAAACAACAAAATTAAAACCAAAAAGAAACATTTTAGCACATTTCATAAACGTTCCCGGTATTGATACTGCTCTGATCGACTGTGGGAGTTTATTAAACAACCGGTAAGATAAAACAGAAAAGAAACTACGATACGCATTGGTACAGAAAAAAGGTACAGAAATAAGACCAAAGTTACGGTTACCAAACTTCATGAAAAACGTCTTTAACACTTTAAAACAATACAAGTTGCGAACTGGAAGAATTTCTTGGTCGCACAACAGAGGAAAACTTGGATACCTAGACTACTACAAAAAGTGAGAGAGGAAGATGAACAATTACAGTAAGACAGTTTGTATTTTTCACACTCAGGTGCGTGGAAGTACATGTTTGCCTTCAATTTGTGCGCGGAACATAAGTTAAAAAACATTATTTTAGTTTTAGAGCTTATAACTAAATTATGTACTCGTATTACAAACCAGTATCTTAATGAATTTAGACCCCAATTGATATCAGACACCAGGTCCAAAGGACTGTTCAGACCATAAGAGAAGCCAACGTCATCCGCCCGCAAATGCAGTAGGTGAACCCTTAGGATTAAGATCAAATAGCGAATTGATATAGATTATAAAAAGCATTGGACCCAAAACAGAGCCTTGAGGTATACCCAGATTCAAGAACTTAATTTCGCCCCTAATTTCATCTACCTTAACTCTCTGCGACCTATTTTCCAGTTTTCTCAACAAAAAATTGTGGTTGACCATATCGAAAGCTATGGTTATATCAATAAATAAAACAGCCGTACATCCTCCGTCGACTTTCCTTTTTGAAATGGCCCTTATCCGGCCTATGCTTGTGTTTGGATGTCCCGTGTGGTTCAACGTGAGAGCAAGTTTATTGGAAAAGATTCTGGTGTTTGAGAGGGCTTGCCTTAGGGCTTGTCTTCGCTTATACAGAACACCAGAGTCTGAGTACATAAAATTCTATCGCAATGAGGTCTTGTACAATAGGGCGAACCTAATAAGAGTGGACAATTTTGTTATTAAGTTGACTCGAAGGCACATTGCAAGAGCAATGACATCGTCGAACAACCTGATCTCTGGGGCTTACTACCCTAATTATATGTATCATGAGAGAGTTCGCTTTGACGGCTATGTTCCTCCAGAAGCGTTCCTCTATCTAGATAGCAAAGGTCTGATCCAGAACAGATTGGCTGTGCCGCTAATCTTCCACGTTGCTCGAACAGCTGCGGACAGGCGACTCAACTACGACAGAGACATCGCACACGGCAGTGCGGAGCGTCTCCGGTTCAGTAGGGCGGTAGGGAGTCGCGACATGAGGGATGTTGCTCGGCAGCACCAACAATTTTGGTGGCTAGTTGAAGGAAGGGAGAGTTCGTCGTCGAATTCCTCAAGTAATAGGTAGCTTCATGTAAAGCAAAGTGGGTCACCTAATTTTTTTAGCCATGGCCGGCTTATATAGTTTTAAGTAGGAGTAAGTTAGATTTAAGAAAAAAAAATATATAAAAACAAAAAAAAAAATTAATAAAAATAAAAAATGAAAAAAACATATGTATATATATATATATACATATATTTATATATTAGGTATATATATATTATGTATATATATATATGTATATATGTATGTATTAGATGTAAGTAGATTAAGATTTATTTTTAGGTAGTTTGTAGGATTTTAGTTTTAAGTTTTATAATAAAATAGAAAAAAAGGTCATGTTACTAAGTTTTTTTTTGTAAAAATGTTTTCTTAGTTTTAATTATAATGAATAGAAATAGTATAGTATAGTAGTAAGGTACGTCGAAAGACATAATTTAAGTGTTAAGTTTAACTTAGAGCACCCGCATGGGGTCAGTAAGCTAGAATAAGATAATTTTAAGTTAATTAAGCTAATTTTTAAGCATTTTTTTGTCTAGCAAGTAAGAGTAAATTAAGTAATACAATAAAAATGCATATAAACTGAAAAAAACTGACTTCCTTTTTGAAATCCAAAGTGGACGGGATCAAAGAAATTTGTTTTAGTTCAAATACTCACTATCCTATTTTTCCTTAGTTTTTCCAAAATTTGCTGAAAGTAGGAAGGAATGAAATGGGTCTATATTTGCCGATCACAGAAGCAGAACCTTTTTTAAACAATGGAATGACATCAGGAAAGACTCCCGCAAACACATAACGATTAAAAATATATGTCAAGACATCCACTATGAAGCATCCAATTTGTTTAAGGGCAAAGTTACAGATACAGAGGCTCTGCAGATATCACAAGAGCTTGTTGCATATATCATACACGAATATTTGGACATGCGAAAGCTCTGTTCAAAGTGGGTGCCGCGTTTGCTCACAGTCGACCAAAAACAACAACATGTTGATGATTTAGAGGAGTGTTTAAAGCTGTTCAACCGCAATAAAGTCGAATTTTTGCATCGGTATGTGACAACGGATGAAACTTGGCTCCATCACTTCACACCAAAGTCAAGTCGGCAGTCAGCTGAGTGGCGAGCAGGCGACGAACCTCGTCCTCGGCTTTCAAGGTTATGGCATCCGTATTTTGGGATGCACATGGAATAATTTTCATCGACTATCTCCAAAAGGGGCAGACTATCAACAGCGACTATTACATTGCGTTGTTGGAGCGTTTGAAGGACGAAATCGCAGAAAAACGTCCGCATTTGAAGAAAAAGAACACTTTCAAGACAATACACCGTGTTACAAGTCGATAAAAACGATGGCAAAATTGAAAGAATTCGGCTACGAATTGCTTCTCCACCCACCGTATTCACCAGATTTGGCCCCAGTGACTATTTCCTATTCGCAGACCTCAAAAGAATGCTCGCCGGAGAGAGATTTAAGACCGAATCGCCGAAACAGAGGCCTATTTTGAGGCTAAACCGAAATCGTACTACAAAATTGGTATCGAAAGATTGAAAAATCGTTTCAATCAGTGTATCGCCCTCGAAGGCAACTATATTGATAAATAAAGTTGAATTTTGCAAAAATTTTGTGTTTTATTATAAAACGCTACGGACTTTTCAGCCCATATGTTATATTAGCAAAATAGCAATTAAATGCATTAGCAACAGCATGCTTGTCAGACAAATCATAGTCATCGACACGTAAAACAATAGGTTTTTATGCAAACGTTGCTGTTTACTATCTTCCATTCATCTTTCAGGTTTCCCTTTGCTGAGCTGAATTGAGTACGGTAGTAGGTATCTTGATAAACCGGAATCTCCTTTTGAAGTTCCACGCACAATTTCTTATACCTCCTACTTAAATCCAAGTTAAGAGGTTACTTATTGCATTTTAATCTGAGTATAATTTTTTTTAACAAGAGCCTTGATATCCAAGGTTTAAGTCTTTTTACCAGCTTTTTGGAGGGCAGAAATGAGGAACCACCTAAAAAGTACTTTTTTAGATAATCAATACTCATAGGCCAGCTGGCTCTTAAGCTTCCTAAAGTTAATTTTTATTTTTCTTTGAGGGGATTCGGAATTTTTATAATCTTTTCTATTTGAAATATTTACTAAGAGTCCAGTCAAAGAGTGGTCAGAAATACCTAAATCGTAAATGCATTTCTCGCACCCACTAACCGCAATGTCTATAAAACGTCCGACAACTACCCGAAACAGTCCGAGTGGGCTCAATGATAAAGCATGCTAGTCCATGCGAAGCTATTAATGCCAAGTAACTAGTTACCGTTTCACTATTATCCATAATGGTAATATTGAAATCTCCTATAATAATTATGTTTTTGGAATTTTCCTTTTCTAACAAATCTGAAAACCCTTTTACAAACATTGATACATTGAACACATGCAATCTAAAGCCAAAGAAAAAAATATTTATTTCACGATTAATTTCAAGGGAAACCTTTAGAACATCTGCGCTCATAAAATCAACACACAAGACATTAATAATCTTGTAGTTTTCTTCAATAAAACACCGAACACCACCAGCAGCGTAGTTTTCATTTGGATTATCAATGAAGTTGAACTCGGGAATAGAACAATCGTTTTTTTCAAAGTTATACATACGAGTATATTCAAATTTCAGACACAAATACAATATCCGGAATGCACGCAAAAGAATCAGGATGTGTGACAAGGATTGAAAAGTTTTCTCTCAAGCTTCTGATATTCTGGTGAACAATAACAAGATTATTATTACAATAGCAACTATTCACAAAAACATTATCACAAGTTGTACTACAAGGAATAGGGGTGGAAAAGTCATCGATAGAATCAGTATCAAAATTCTTTTATTGCATGATGTAAATTAATGTACTAATTTAGTGCAAGATCATCAAAAGATTTTATAGAAGTGACTTTTCCCCCCTCAACCTGTCTTACAAGAATTTGATTGTTTTGGTGCCATACATATGGTATTTTGCGCCTTGCTGCTTCATTGCCTCTTTTACCTTCATGAAAAAAGGAAGCGTATACTTCATGAGAGAGGCTGATTCCAAAACGTCAAAAAAATGGGCCACACGACTGCATACTGCGATCATGATGCATTCAGTTGATGCTTTATACTTGCTTTTTAATATTTGACTTTTTGGAATGACATTTGATGAAAGGTAATTTTTTCTCTATTAACTTCGAGACAGTTGATTACTTGTTTTAAACTGCAATAATGTCCACGAAATAATAATAATAACAAAAATAGCTTTAACCAACTTCGTTAATAACTTTGGCTCATACAGTGGCAGCATATACAAGCATATTGTTCTTATGAAGAGAAAACAATTTTATCGGAGAATATCTTCAATTTCGACAGTCAACCGATCAAAGAGAAATGTGCAGAAGAGTAATAATCACTTAAAAGTTACAAGATCCTATCCCGATGACGTATTTTTTAATCATTCCCGTATGAATAAAATTACATTTTCAGCAAGTTAAATGATTTTATCAAAAAATGCTACAAATACTCTATTATATTTAATTTTTTTGAATTTTGTAAGGCACTTGAGAACATCCAAAGCCATTGTGCAAATCTGCAAAAACGGTCAGACCGGCATATTCATTGGAACAATGCCTATACGTAACACTATGGACTCATGAAAGTCAATGCAGTTTCCGAGAAATTTCAGATCGCTTTGGAATGGGAAGAGGAACAGTTTATAGGATATTTACAAAAAACATTATTGGCCTTATTAAAGCTGAAGAGTAAATACATATATAGAGTGGCCGGAAAGTGATGCATCTCGAACAAAAGTTGCTAAAGAATTTGAGCACAAGCGATCGCATCCATTTCCATTCGTCTTGGGATGGGTGGGACACACTTCAAAATTCCAGCACCAAAAGAAGACTCGTGTAGTTATTACAACAGAAAAGGAACGCATTCTGGGTGGGGGGGGTGGTGGTGGATGGCCGTGGCTCAAGTGGTACTGGACTGACTTCCAAATCGGAAAGTTCAGTGTTCGAATCCCAGCCTCGCCCGAAAGACATATTCATATTTTCAGTTAACGAAAATCAAGTAAGACGAGTAATTGACTAGAAATCAACATCAAGTCAACTTCCACTAAGAATTTAGTTTCCCCATTAAATGTTGGATGCCACCCAGGGAGCGAGATAATCACTGAGCCCAAACATCTTTCTTCCTCTCTCTATCCCATTTTCCAAAAAAAAACGTAACACATGCTGAGGCATTATAAGTGCATTCATACCCACTTGAGCGTTAAATTCTTTTTAAAAAAATAAAAATAAAAATTCTATATTAATGCAGGTATTTAGAATAAAATATATTATAATGCCTATGGTCTTTTTTATCCTGTTTACAGGGTGTATGTGAGAGCAACCTCATATTTATTGATGCATTTGTTGGATATCCAGGTTCTTGCCACGATGCCGCTGTCTGGCGTGAAAGCCCTTTGCAGAAAGCCATTGTAAGCCGAAGAATCAAAATACCGCCTGAATACCATCCACTCGGGGATTCAGCTTATCCTTTGGATGTGCATTTAATTGTTCCGTTTAGGGATAATGGTCAGTTGACAGCAGAGCAAAAGCGTTTTAATTACTGCCATAGTTCAACTCGTGTATTCATTGAATAAGCATTCGGCGTTTTGAAAAAAAATTTCGAATATTGAATTATATTCCCATCTACAAAGCTTCTTAAGTAAAGAAAATCGCTATGGCATGTGTAATTCTTCATAATTTTATTATTAAGCACGAAAGGCCAGATTACGTTCATCTCAGCTCTACACTTCAACCACAAGATGAAGTAGCCTCTAATGAAAGTCATGCAGTTCGAGCAACGAAGAAAAACTGAAAACTGATAAGGGAACGAACTACCACTTTATTTCCAGCCTAACAGTCGTTCGCAGATCCCGCAGTGAACGGATGTGTTTCGGCTTTTTCTAAAGTAAAGAAAAATTAAAAGTGATTAAATAGTAATTCAGTTTGTCCATATAGTTTATTGACTCGGTAGGCAAGCAGTTAGCGGCATCGTTGGTCAGTAGTAGGTCGGTGGGATACGGGTTCGATCGATCCCGGGACCAACTTGGAACTTTTTCTTTTTTTTTGTCCCCTCAAATATGTAAAATATTAAAACTAAACCCGGTGGAGAGCGTTCCGCTCGACCCATAACGGGAGTTGGAAAAGGCAACAATACTGTTGCCGGTGCCGTGGCGAAAGCCATAAAAAGGAGGAGGAGGTTGACAACCACTCCAAATTCAACAAAAATGAAAATGGGTGCTGCTTTAACAGCGCAACAAGCCAAAAAGCAATCAGATGATGCATTGATGCACATCTCTGATGAGGTCCAGTATGAGGGGGGCAACAACAACTTTGCCTCTCTAGTGGCACCTGAGTCGGAAGATGAGGATGAGCTAGTAGAAGAACTTAATAGCAGCATTCAAAAACTAACAGAAAAGTGCTTGCTAAAACAAACTGCACGCAGGCAGAGGGAGCAATTAGAAGTAGAGAGCTCCTAACAATGAAAGCGACAAGAGCAGAAACAACAACTACAGCAACAACAAAACCAGCAGCAGCAGAAACAACAACTGCAGCAAAGAAAGCAGCAGCAGCAGAAACAACAGCAACAGCAGACACAGCAACAGCTGCTAAACCAACAGAAGTTGAAACCACAACAGCTGAAAAAACAGCAGCAGCAGCAACAACAACAACAGCAACAACAACAGCAGCAGCAACAACAACAGAAGAAGAAGAAGAAGGAGAAGGTGCCTCCTATTACCACCTATAAACTAGAGGTAAATGCTACCAAGGACTTTTGTAAGTTGGTCATTGGTAATAATTTTAACATAAAGAGATTGGGGAACGATCGCCATGCCATCCATTGTAATTCAGTGGAGGGCTACGCGAAAGTGAAAGAGCTCCTAAAGGAAAAGACAACGGAGCACTACTCATTCACACCGAAGTGTGAAAAGCGGCAATCGATGCTGCTGAAGGGGTTGGAACCGTCTTCTGATTCTGAGGAGATCCTGGCACTGCTCAAGTTTGTGGGGGTAAAGCCATTTATCACAGCTAGAGCCAGGCGGGAGAAACGGAGTCTTCCGTTCTTCCTGGTGCAGCTCAGTCCCGAAAGCCGTATGGATAGTCTAAGGAGTATCAATGTCCTAGACGACCAGGTGGTTCACTGGGAAAAATTAAAAAGGAGCGAAGGCGTTATACAATGCGTTCGCTGCCAGAGGTTCGGACACACCGCGTCGAACTGCCAAATGCAGCCTCGATGCGTGAAGTGCGCAAAGAACCACAGTTCCGAGGAGTGTGCTCTGGGTAGGGACGGAGCATCCAATAGGACGCAACTCTCGTGCGTGTTGTGTGGGAACGTGGGACACACCGCAAACTATCGGGGTTGTCCTTAGTTCGCTGACATTAGAAGAGCAAAAGTGGCTCAGCAGCAGGAGGTGGAAGTCAAGCGTTCACCTGCTAGGTTTCAAACACCAGCCGTCACGTCCCAAATTTCCTACGCCCAAATGGCGGCAGGTAGAGGGGCTACGGTACAGCAAGCGACTGTTGCTTCTCCGGCGCCAATGCCGAGAACAACGGAAGCTGCACCTAACATGCTGGCCATCTTGCCCGCAATCCAAGGGCAGATGGCTCAGTTGCAAAAGCAGGTACAAGAACAGGCCAAGCGGGTGGACCAGATCTACGCGCTGCTGCCGGGCCTAACGCAACACATGTCGTAATGGGTACGCACATGGTGGAACAATATTTGAAGGTCCTTGCGGTGAATGTTAATTCACTGATTAGGATCGAACGAAGAACCGCGATGTTTAAATTGATACAACACCAAACTCCTGATGTGCCTTTCGCTAACCGATAAGTACAAACTGAAGTACAATAATTATATTGTTAGAAGAAGAAACCGGCCCCGATCCAATCGTGGAGGTGGTGTCGCGATCTTCATTAAACAAGGTATAAAATTTCACAGAGTGTACAAGGGAGTGTTGCGTAGGTTCCGGGTGTTGGAGGCAGTCGTCATTTATATCCCGCTCCGCAGTGGAAAGCGGCTGTACTTCGCCTCTGTTTATGCACCTGAGGCTCTACAATCCACTTTATTCATTACAAAGCTCGACACTCTTTTTCGACTTATGAGGCTGGAATCGGGGGAGAATTATTTCATAATCGGCGGGGATTTCAACGCTAAACACAGAGATTGGGGAAATAATTTACCAAATACTAGAGGGAACCTACTACTCGATTGAATTTGTCAAACGAGGAGATCGATAATTACCTAAACCAAATGGACGAGACAATTAAACAAACTATGGACGCTACAATACCGCGGTATCGACGTACGACTAACGAAAACCTGTTTCGCAATCCTACTATTAACGCACTGCACCGACAGAAAAGCAGACTTCTGACAAGACTCAAAAACTTGTACAGACAGTTAATTGACAGACAGAACCCGAAAATTTTGACACTGAAGGCGTCGATTAAAAATCTTCAAGCGTTAATTAAAGAGGATTACAGAATATCTGTAAGTTCGTATTGGAACAACAGGGTTCGGGCTGTAAACACCAGCAACCCGAATATGTTCCCTCAAATAAACAAACTATTTCGGAGGAAAAATCAAAACGACCTTCAATGTCTTAAAATAGCACGGACAACAGACAACGAACGCTTACTGACAATAGCAGGTATTGATCCAAATGAGGCCGCTGATGATGACGACTTCTTTGTGATCGAGGATCCACAGGAGAAGGTTGAGACCATAGGAGCGACTTTCCAGGAAATATACAAGGCCAATGATACCATTGGCCCTAATTATGACCTGGACAATCGCGTCTTGGTGCACGACCTCTACATTCGAAATGAAGTAGGGAACTGGCGATCCGAGGGCTCTGGTTTCACCCGGTTCAGCGACGAAAATATGGCAAATAATGTCATTACCAGAGAGGGTGACCTACCCCCGTTCATTTCGAAGGAAGAGCTCCATGAGATCTTCGACACAATCAGGGCTAAGAAATCAGTGGGGACCGATGGTATTCCGAACATCGTGCTTCGACATCTTCCTCTAGAAGCGGTGGACATTTACACCACCCTGTTTAATAATGCAATGAATAATGCACATTATCCAGCGCATTGGAAAAGGGCGGTGGAAAGGAAAGGAAAGGATATATCCAATCCGGCGAATATCCGGTCGATAAGTCTCCTTCCGAATATCAGTAAGGTGTTTGAAAAAGTAATCAATAGAGCTCTGTCGAGGTGGGTTGAGGACAAACATATAGTTCCGGATAATCAATTCGGTTTTAAGGCGGGACATGATATCTCACATGCCGCGTCTAAACTGGTGTCCGATATACAATGGAATAAAGGCAAAAACCAATGTACTGGTGCCTGTCTTGTTGACTTGGAGAAGGCCTTCGACTCCGTATGGTTAGAGGGTCTTTTCTATAAGCTGACTAGGCTGAGGATCAGTAAACCACTCTTGTACATTCTTTATAATATGCTAACCAACAGACAGTTCATCGTGAAAAATGGCGATGTGACTTCTGATGGAATATTTCAAATTAAAAATGGTCTTCAGCAAGGCGCGGTCAATTCGCCGATCCTATTCAACATTTATACAAGCGACTTGATAGGTTCACTTCCCCATACTATTGCGTACGCAGACGATTTGATAGCGTACAGAACAGGTCCAAGAATCGAGGTCATTAATACTCTCTTGCAGCGTGACTTCGATAAGATAAGACGATTTTGCGATTTTGCGGAAACTATTCTCTTTAGGACGCCGTTGTCTGGAGCCTCTAGGGATTCTAGAAAAAATTGGAGAAAGTTCTCGATCATTGGACAACACGGACACCCTCTTGCCTGTCGAAATGTAGTCAGATACCTTGGGATCTGGCTAGATCAGTTTCTGTATTTTGACAAAAATGTAGATGCTGCTCTGGCCAGAGCTAAAGGCGCTTTTGCCCTTACAAAGAGACTGTTTTATAGGAGCCAACTCGATGAGAGGGAAAAGGTAATCTGCTACATGGCCCTTATCAGGCCCATGCTGGTATTCGGGTGTCCCGTGTGGTTCGATGTACAAGCAAGCTTAATGGAAAAGATTCGGGTGTTTGAGAGGGCTTGCCTTAGGGATTGCCTTCGCTTGTACAGAACACCAGAGTCGGAGTACAAAAAATTTTATCGTAAGAGGTCATTTACAACAGGCCGAACCTAATACGAGTGGACAACTTCGTAATTAAGCTGACTCGAAAGCACATTGCAAGAGCAATGACCTCGACGAATAACCTGCTATCTGGGGCTTACTACCCCAACTTCCTTTACCACGAGAGTGTGCGCTCTCACGGCTTCGTTCCACTGGAAGCATTCCTCTACCTAGATCAGATAGGGTTGATCCAGGATAGATCAGCGGTCCCGTTAATCTTCCATGTCGCTCGGAAAGCTGGGGACAGGCGACTCAACTACAACAGAGACGTCGCACACGGCAGTGTGGATCGTCTCAGGTTCAGTAGGGCGGTGGGGAATCGCGATAAGAGGGATGTCGTTCGACAGCACCAGCATTTCTGATGGTTGAATGATGGAGAAGATGTTTCGTCGTCGTTTCCATCAATTACGGACCAGCCTCACTAATGAGGCAGAGCTGACCAACCTATTTGCTCTGTAAATAGCGATGGCCAGCTTGCATAGGTTTAGGTTAGCACTTAAGAAATATATATATATATTAGTATATATAAAGGTATATACTAATACATGTATGGTATTGTGTATAATGTCTATATGTGTGTATGTGTATATTTTGTATGTAGGTTAGCCAGACTAAGGTTTATTTTAAGTTAGATATTAAGATTTTATTAAAAATAAAAAATTATGTCCATATGCTAAGTTTTTGTAAACATTTTTTTTCTTAGCCTTAAGTATAGAATATAAATATTCCTAAGTAAAATGTAAATAAAGTCGAAAGACATAGAAATAAGAATTTAGAGTAGCTTAGAGTGCCTATGTGGGGCCAGTAAGTTAGTATAAGATTGTTAAGTAATTTTAAGCTAGCATTTAAGCATTTTCTGTTAGTACGTAAGAATTAATGATTTAAAACTATTTTCAGCCTAAATTGTACAACCACAATAGTTTCGCAACAATATTTTGTTTACTTATTTATCTAAATATAAAAACGAAAAATCCAAATTAAATTCACATATTTGATATTTCTTATTTCAGGTCTCGAGTTACCTACTCTACGAGTGATTGAAGGAGTACTTTTCACCCTTTCATCTCTTGAACCCTTTGTTGATCAACTTTAAGCCTGGCGTTTTCGATGTCGATTAGCTGCTTAAGATATTCCCGGTCTTTTTACGATTTCGATTTCGTAAAATCCAGCAACTCGGAAGTCTTCTGCTTCTTATTTTTCGGTGGCTCAACGTCGGGTTCTTCAATCGGTTGTCTTGGATTATTATTAATCTCCACATTTTCGCAATCGGAATCTTCCAAAGATGCGTCGACATTTTCACGAGGAACAACAATTGAATGTTGTATGGAACAACTGCTTGTCCAATTCATTAAAGAAACCCCAGGACGTTGCTGCCTCTGCCGAGTTTCGATTTCGAGTCTTCGGTCATTATATTTAAAAACTTACGGATGATATCATCAACAAGAAAAGGGAATCCTGGCTTCACGTTTTTTATTTCTAGCAGAATCATTCTCAACAGTACAGTTTTTTTCCTCCATTTCGCTCGAAATTCTGACTCGAATTGCCAGAATTGCTTGTCATTTGACATAAGCATCATAGCTATTCACGATGCGTTGTTTGTTTTTATTAGCGCAGTTGATTCATTCACAATGCATTTCGAAACGGTATGAGTTGCATCACTGTGATCTGTTTATGTTTTGGAACAGTTTGCATCGCAGTACTGCGTTTCGAAATTTACCCAGAATCATAAATGAAAATCCCAGTGCCGCTCACTTTTCTGTTGCCAACACCATCAATGCCAGTCGCGTGTGGGTAGAGATTGTTTTTGCATTTCCTCTTTGCACCCAGATGATTGCTTTAAATGTTGGAGAGGAATTTGCTTGCACTTTCTTAACGTAACATCTCTCGATTTTGTCGCCGGGAACATCGATGAACAAGGTTTTGCTGAAGATCTCTTTTGCCTTGCTGATTGCGTTTGTGGCATTGACATTAGACACACCCACAATTTCGATGGAAATTGCTGTCCAGAATATTGTCCTTCGATTTAAGTTGCGTATTTTCTGTGCGCAGCTCGTTTATTTGTTGTAGAAAAGAAGTGTTTTTTTCCTCCAACTTCGAGAGCTTAGCGTTTATCATTTGTAGAGTGCATTCTCCTTTGTTCTCATCAACTTTTGCTTTGATACATTTAACTGGGACGATAACCATCCTTTGTCCATCCGACCACCAAAAAGAGGTCATAAACTGATTAGGGGCAAAGGTTTCAATGTGATACTAGTTTTTATTGACATTCATTGTTTACGTGGATTTGTATATTTAAGACGGAAAGCACGCAAGAGCTTAGGATTCAGATTAATTTACAGTTAAGCATGGATCAGTTCTTCCAAGGACCTGAATCACACCTACGCCGGTTTTTCTTTACAGAATCTTTGTCGAAACCTTCAATGAGAAACGGGTTGTTCTGTTCCTGTCCTCTTGTAGATTTCCTCTTAGTTCTAATGGCTGTAGGGTTCTTGATATGAAAGACACAAGCCGTCCCGCAATTCAGACGTATTAAAATATCGCGTTTCAACTTGGACAGCCTAATTACGTTAAAAGTATTGGTTTCAAATTTTACTTCATCCTGAAAGTTCATTTTCTGTGCTTCTACTATGTCTTGTAGTGTCATGCGCTATGATTGCATGCTGTTCAAGGGCGTCTAGAGAAGATATAGGTCCTTTGTATGCATGGCTTTTTTTGAAGTAAATTTTCTTACTACATTCTATTTACATATATTAGAACTGCAGTTCTATCTGGTTACAAGAAAGTTTTGTTCGGTAAAAGCCACCTTTTGTGACCGAATTACGTTCCCGAGCACTCTAACTTTTGCCGATTATAACACCAATATGTGTTGTACCTGGATTTTTCTGGCCTTGTTCGATACAGTGAAATAAATCCAGGTTCTAGCTGCGAAAAATATTTTTCAAACGTAGGACCTGAACGTCCTTGACGTTAATGCAGTGCTTTACTTTGTAAGCCAGCAGACTATTTGATACTTAAGCCCTCCTGCTTCGATGAGATAGCCACGTTAAAAGAGCTAAAGAGTTGATCGCCATTTGTGCTTACGAATATCTGAGGTGGTACGAAAGTCCAGTATGGACCTTGGGCCAGTCTGTTCTCCCTCTCCATTTACTATGGTGTTCCTATTATTTATGCACTATGGAAGAGATGTATAACTTTTTTTTATTCCTTATACGAGTAATCAGAGAATGAACAAATCTTTCTTACACAAACATTTTCGGATTCTAAGCATTGGCTACCAAAAAGGTAGTGAAGACCCAAAGTATATTTTTAACTTGTATTTCTGAAATGTATTACCTGAGAATTTAACCCAGAACTCTGACGTAGTAGCTCATGGACTCTGTAAATATGGCACATCAATCAGAGCACATATTTAAAATATCCAAACATTTGCATCGCAATTTCTTGAATTAACAAATCATTTAAACCCTAACGAAATGGGTCCCCTAAAAATAGCACACAATATATTAGGAGACAAAAATATATCATCTATTAAAGGTCAATTCGACTAAGATCTGGTCCTCCTTTATCCTTAGAAATTAAAGTTATATTGTATTTTAAAAGACTATTCAAAATTGGACAACACGGATTGTAAGGGTATTTCTGGGCGGACAAATTTCCTCAAAGTGAGTTGATTATTAGTCTTAATGCCATAAAATTAATTTGTGGTTATATACATTCGTACAATATTATGTAATGAATATTGTACACTCCGTATGTATATAAAACAGTTTTAATGACTACGCCTACATAGTTTGCAAAGTGTTCGAAAGTGTCTGAGACCCCATTTGTTTGGCTTAATACAAGCTTAATCTAACTTAAAAACGAAGACTTAAAAACAAACAAAAATTAAGCATTAGGAAATAAGAGAATGGTGGAGTAGATTTAGTTTGAGAAGAGAAGGGCCCAGGTTAAAATCAAGCACGGGTAGGTTTGAGTTGACCTTACGGAACTTGCGGAAGAGTGGTTCGTTGGAACCGTAAGCAATTTTTTTTTTTGTTTTTGTTAGAAAAACTTAGCACTCAAGAGGGTGTGACTACTCTTAAAATACCGGAGCACGTGTTAAATTTTTTGGAAAATTGGTAAGAGAGGGGTAGAAAGATATTTGGACCTAGTTGTTATTTCACTCCATGGGTGGCATCCAACATTTAATAGGGATTGGAAAGCCAATACATTACCACTTGAGCCATGGACACCCACATGGGTTGGTGTGATGGGTTGGAATGTAGAAGAGATGAGGACATCGTAAATTACGAGGGTTGGTGTTGATGAAATACAATTGCAAAGTGAGGTGCAATCCACAGAACCAGAGAGCAGTCGATGAATGAAGAGAATGTCAACTATGTCTCAGCGTTTTTTGAGGGTATTCAGGTATTCATACGAAGTTTGGAGCGGCCATGATAGGAAGGTAAAATAAAAGGGTCATCCCAAGGTAGTCCTCGAAGGGCAAATCGAAGGAAACGACGTTGAATGTCCTCGATTCGGGATATATGAACTCGCTAAAAGTGGAACCACGCTTGGATGGCATATTCAAGAAGGCGCCAAATAAGGGTAATGTAAAATGACCTTGTCACATAGGGTTGCAAAATTCTTTAGACCATCATTTGATAAAACCAAGGCATTAACGCATGATTATCTCATCAATATGCAAACGGAAGTTTAACTCTGTATCTATCTAATGTTCCAATGCCGCGATGAGATTGAACCTGGGGTATAGATTGGCCATGCAGAAAATAAAGTCGAGGAGAAGATTGATTGGACTTATGTGACAAAGTCATAGATTAACATTTGAAAACATTAAGCTCTGGCAAATTTTTTAAGAGACCAAGTGGAAAACCTATCGAGGTCTTCTTCAAAGAGAATGGAGTCTTGGGGTGAAGAAATGGTTTTGGGGAACTTTGTATCGTCGACGTATATGAATAGGGGGTAGTGTTTAGTAATCATCTCAAGATCGTTCATTGTAAAATAAAAATAAGGGGACTTAGTGTCTACCTTGTGGGACAGGAGAAGTGGCTAAAAACGGGTTTGGGAATGCTTACCTAAAGCGAAAGCTGTAATAACGCCTCTCCAGATAAGAAGATATCGACTGTAATGGCAATGGGGTCAAAACCGAGGGAAGACACTTTGTAAACGATCAATTAGTAACATATTTTATCGAAGGCCTTATCAGAATCTGTAGCAATAACATCCATTTCGGTGCCGAGGGCTGAAAGCGCTAAGGATACGTGTTCAACAAAGTATGTAGTAGTTGATCCACCTTTCAGAAATCCATGCTGACTGGGTGATATAATTGACTTGCACTGAAAACTTAGCACTTCATATAAAATACTTTGGAACATTTTAGGTATGTCATTGCCAAACGGCAATGGGACGATAGTTAGTTACTTCATTCTTTAATCCCTTTTTGTGGACCGAAGTTATTGTATGAAAGAGGTCTTCCAAACTTGGGAGAATTCACGCAGAGCGATAGGTGAAATATGGTGGAAAGTGGGTGAGAAATATTGGAGGCACACTTTTTGAGAAATATACCAGGTAAAAATTCATTGTTGAGATTTTGTAATTTTTCTTCGATAAGGGTAGGATCAAAAGATTGAGTGAGACAGGGGCCTATGGACAAATTGGGAAGGTACTTAAAGTACAAACAAGTTGTGTGCAAATAATTATTTAAGAAAGCTTGCAAAATAGTTGGCAATAGTGTGTGAGTTGCAGATGATATATTATTGAACGAAAAAGGGGGGGTAACCGCCAAATTTTCTTTTGTAGTAGACGAATGGATAACAAGATCGTTGATAAGGTCTAGTCTGCTCAGTGTCGAGAAAACGCTGATAAAGCCAGTTGTAAAGCTGGGTGGGTTTGAGATAGGTTCCAAGATAGTTAGAGTAGTCAGAATAAGAATTGGTGCAAAAAAAAGACCGCCCATAATTTATTTCTTTTGTTTCGTAAAGAGTGAAGTCTTCTGTTATACCAAGGCGGGGAAGTAGATGATTTTTATGCTGAGAAAAGGGGACGTAAAGAGAAATGAAATTAAATATTTCACTGTAAAAAATTTAGAGAGCATCAGTTAAAGATTGGTTAGTAAAATCAAAAGAAGATTTCCTGAGGTTGATATAAATTTTGCGATAATTAGCTTTATGGCAGTTGTAAGAAGAGTGAGTAGGGGAAGAGTGGATTGGGGTGGAGAGCAATGGAAAAATTAGTGATGAAGAGGTGAAAGCTATCAATAGTTGATAGAAAGTACCTGGATTTTTAACGTAAACCTCCTGTCATGTAGACTTAATGTTTACGAGGTGCCCATACACCCATAGGGAGCAAGGATACGCCTTGCCATCGCTAAATACTCGCTTTATATTTACTAATACTTTGCTTATATTTTATACCAAAGCAGAACTTGTGTTGGAGGCACAAGTCCCACCCTTGGTATGAGTCGAGGCCTACCCAAAACCTCTTGCTGCTCTTAGGGTCGCAGCACCCAGTACTTCATTTGCAACTCTACAATGGGCTAAACCAAAAAGGAAACCCGTACCCGCGATTTGGGTTTAAACCACAGCCATCATGACGCTCCCACAAGGGGGCCTACCTCTAACAAGTCAGGCCCGGACCGAAATCCGGGGGGCTCCTGACTCCCATGGTACAGTGATTTAAGTCCTGGTATGGACTACCGGTGGTCAAGCCTACCAACAAGACCTATGACCGGCAACTTGTAACTGGTCAAATCGTATCATCCATTCATGCTAAAAAAAATCTGGATGTTTTCGATAAGACCAGTTATAGAATAATCTACCCCCGCTTTTTATTAGACAACGTCATTGATGGGCGAAGCCTTGATAATTGGGCGGGGTCCCCAATAGTTGATAGCGTTAAGGGACTAAACGTTGCTGTGGAGTTAATGGGATCGGTAGTTGCCTACCGATGGAGTTAAAAACTCCACTTACTTGGCATAGCCTTGAGTCTGTTATACGATTAATGAATAGACATTCCTTGGATGAAGTAACGTTTGACGCGGTAAAAAAGGATTGATCTTTCGATGGAATCCACTTCAGCAGAGGCAGATTAGCATTGCCACCACAAATAAGGATATCATCGATGGAATCACTTAGGTCAAATACTTGGTCAATCGCTTTAATAGCAAGGATGTACGAGTATAATTCGATAGATTGAGCCGGAAGAATATAATAACACATAACGTACAGAGACCTATTGGGGAGTGTTTTTTCTAACTGAAACAAAGTCAAATTTATCAGAAAAAGAGATAACGATGAGAGAAGAGTTAAGGCTGTTGTTAATACGAGTAGCTAGTAAGATGCCTCGCCATGATTATTAACCATAGGGGGAGAGTGATCGTTATTTCGGAAAATATTATAAGAAGATGGAAGTTCGTTGCGGTGAGGAAGAGGGGAATGTAGGTGAGATGCACACAAAGAAGGCAAGCTAGGGACGACAAAATGTATCAAGTTCTGCTCTGCTACACTGGAGGTGAGAGTCTCTTTTAGAATGAACTCGTGCATAATTCCGGAAAGTAGTACTCGTGCATAGTTCCTGCCAAGAGGAAGGCCATGACGCTTGTTTTGGATTTTCCTTCAAAGTAAACAGAGTCGGATTTGTCCTGAAGACATGTGAAAAAGAGACGTATATTTTCGTATATCTTACCCTAGAGAGCGCATAACGGCATTCTGAGAAAGGGGATCAAAAATAAGGGCAGGGGCCCGTGAAACCGAGGAAGAAGGAAGAATAAAGTTTGGATATTTGCGGTCCATATTGAAAAGGAGTTGTCAGTAAAAGGGGTAGTTGAGCAGCGGCCGTATCTGAGGCAGAAGTTAAATTAAAAGAAACGCGTTGATGTTGGGGCTTGGATGGAAAACAGGATATTGGTGCATTTGTGGTGAGACGTAAAGGGAGTTGCTAATAGATATATTATATATGGGAGAGGAAAAATTGGGAAATATTTTGGTTTTAAGGGTCCAGTAGGGGTCCGGCTTAGAATGGGATCTGGATGATTTATAATTAGATTTATTAGATGAGACGTTGTTTCGTTGCTATATTTTTAATTGTGGGCGTATCTTTCTAAGTGGGGCACACCTAGTATGACCGCCAAAAAAAGGGGATTTTTGGGAATTTGTTTAAAGAAACCTACCACATTAATTTTTTTTTTTTTTTTTCGTGCGAAGGTGAGAAATCTTCATAGACACTATAGGCCCGGAGCCTATAGTAGTGTGAGATTCTTACTCACTAAAAAACACCTCCCTTATGCAAACCACGACTGAGTTCACACTCAACAAGCAGTTCTTCTATCGCATTTTATTTTATTTTATTTTTTTTAAGATACCCTACAGGCGATTTTCCATTGAAAATTTCTGTGTACTTTAGAAAAGTTACGCGCTGCTAATCACAGCGCTAGATCGAGAGGCTTACTCCTTTTCAGACGGCGCAGTAAATTTGTCTCGTCGAGGTTCTGTGGAATAGAAATATTCGTATGACCTTGTAATCGATTATTATGTTTTCGCGCAAACATTTTAATTACGTTCTGAGCGTTTTCGACTCCTAAGTCTCTGTGGATATCATCGTTTCTAATGTACCACGGCACATTAACAATTCCTCGAAGAACTTTGTTTTGGTATGTCTGTAATATATTAATGTTACTATTTTTAGTATAACCCCAAAGTTGTACACAATATGTCCAGATCGGTTTTAGCACTTGCTTGTATAACAGCAGTTTGTTCTGTAAGCTAAGCTTGGAATACTTTCCAATAAGCCAGTAAATATCTCTATATTTGTTTCAAGCTCTTCACGTTTTTTCTTGATGTGTGCTCTCCATTTTAGTTTACCGTCGAGTGTCATACCGACAGATTTGGCCTCGTTCGCGTAAGGAATTCGTACTGCCTTGATATACACCGGTGAATACTCAATTTTCTTGAGAATGAAGTTCACGTGGACAGACTTGTTTGCATTAAGCGCGATTCGCCAAGTCTTTGTCCAATTGTTAATCCGTGTAAGGGCACGTTGCAACTTTGCAGTTGCTTCTTCGACTGTTTTAGCTGTTGCCAAAATGGCAGTGTCATCAGCAAATGTGGCTAGGACAGCGTCGTCTGTTTGCGGTACATCGCGGGTAAAAAGCAAATATAGCAGAGGGCCAAGTACACTTCCTTGAGGCACCCCCGCCTTCATTGTCTTAAAAGTGGAATATTCGTTTCCGTGTCTCACACGGAAGAGTCGGTCTTCCAGGTATGAACCTAAAATACAAGACAATTGCTGAGGTAGGGCTTGTCGAAGTTTATGTTGTAGGCCCTCGTGCCATACCTTATCAAAGGCATGCGAAACGTCAAGGAATGCGCTTGAACAGACTAACTTACACTCGATTGCTCGTCCAATTACATCGGTTATTCGATGCACTTGGTCAACTGTAGAGTGTTGGCTTCTAGAGCCAAATTAATGATCCGGCAAGAGGGAATTTGTGTCGGTAATTGGTTTAAGACGATTAAGAAGGATTCGCTCGAAGACCTTCGATGTAATCGGGAGAAGCGATATTGGTCTATATGACTTGACTTCAGTCAGCGATTTATCGGGTTTCGGAACTATAATAACTTCGGCTACTTTCCACTGGTGCGGTACATGCTCTAATCTAATGCTGGCATTTATAAGATATAGCAGCTTTAGCAAACCTTTTTTCGGCAATGCTGTAAGTATCTCTCCCGTTATTAAGTCATATCCCGGGGCTTTATTGGGCTTAAGCATGTCTATAACTTGTGTAAATTTGTCGTCACGTCTAGCGTATCGACATTCTCTGGAAGCACTTCCCAGTCGAATGGTTTAAACGTTTCTGCAAGATGGTCGGCGAAAACATTTGCTTTTTCCTTACCTTCTTTCGCCCAGTCATCCTGGTTTCTTCTTATTGGCCCCATTTGTATTCGGGGCTTTCGTACACTTTTAACGGCTCTCCATATGGAGTAGTTGGTATCCTTTGGGGCTACTTTCTAAGTGCTACTTTCAACTCAGTATTGTCTACAACGTCTATTCGGAAATCTTCCCAGTGAGATTTGCTGTTAGTTAATCTGGGTGGTCTTTGTTTCTTAACCAAGGATTCGCACAGTGAGAGGATAACTGGAGAATGATCAGAGGAAAGATCGAAGCCCTCTTCAACTTTGATGTAACTAGCGTTTACTCCTTTTCCGGTAAAGAAGTCTATTAGATCGGGTGTTTTGGCGTATGTCGGCTTGCCTGTTGAGTAAAAATAGCAACCACATTCCACCAGCCCTGTAAAGAGTTTTGCCTTTTTGAGAGATACATCCTGAGCCCCAAAAGGTGTGCTTCGCGTTAAAGTCGCCACCAATAATGAAGATTGGTCCAAGAGTTGAATAGGTCAATAAATTCGTGTTTTTCTATTTTGCAGCGCGATTAGCAATAGATTGAGGATATATTAAAAGAGTAATTTTTATTTTTAGTTCAATCATTGCTTCCAGGGTATGTTCAATGCAGTCTTTTATGAATGTGGATGACCTGCCTCTTGCGTTTCCCGATGGATGATGAGCGTGGTAGTCGCGGTAACCTTTTAGTTCCACGCGCGATTCTGACGCCAGGTGAGTTTCAGAAATTAAACATATGTTAATTACTTTTTCCTGCATGAAAATATTTAGTTCATCAAGCCTTTTCTGTAGCCCGTTGGCATTCCTCGCAAGTATATTGAGCTTCTTTGCCATAATTAGTTGCAGAAACTGGCTTCGAACTTAAGAAGCCGTTCGACTATTATCTTATTTATTTTAGTCTGTTCTTCTAGTCTCTCGAGAATTACTGAGAACACATTTGAGGCAGGATCCGGTGATGAAGAGTTAGTCATATTTACTCGCGCCGCTATTTGCGCATAAGTTTTTCCACTTTCCACTTGCGCATTGTTATTTTTGACGTTGTTGTTATTGGTGATTTTAGCGTTTGTCACCATTACCTTCTTTAAATGCTTTGGAGTAGGACCGCTGTTGTTATTTCTCATTCTATCTGTCCCTGCGTTTTTCAAAGGCTTCGTGTTTGATTGATCTCGTAGCTTTTGCAACTCCTTCGCGACTTCGAAGCCTCGATAATTAGCTGGATGTTTTCCCATAACTGCATTAATGCATATCGCTGGGGCTCTTTCGCGGCATTGCACTCTCGAGTCAGACGTTTGCCAGCGCATTTTACACAGCGAGGTTCCTTCCGGCAGTAGGCCTGAGTATGGCTGAATCCCTGGCAACGTGTACATTGGGGAATCAGCCTAGAATTTTTCCGCGGAGGTTCAATTTTGACAACAAGAATTTATGGCATAAATTCTTTCTAGGCTTTGGGTTTTGTCGAAAGTTAGCCTAAAGAGGGGGAGACCGCGTCTTGGGGTCGTCCTCTCGCTTTCAACATGTCGCTGTTTTTGCGCAAGTATATTAACTGTGTCGATTATCTTAAAGTCTTTAGTTTTAAGGTCATTTACGATGTTTTCTTTAAGGCAAGAGGGATGCAATCCTCTAGCTACAACGCGTATGGGTCTTTCCGTTTTATTTTCGTACGTATGCCATTGAAGCTTCTCGGCATTTAATTTTTGCGAAAGCGAACGGTAGTTGACTGGACTAAAGACATTAATAGTCCATGTATCATTATTACGAGGTCTTACTTTATAATCGGTTGAGCACTGTGATTTCACGATTATGTGCAACTGTCGTCGGTCTTTATTTGGGTTGCTTTGTTGCCTTATCGACCTCAGCAGTGTTAAAGCTGGCTTGCTTCTTTGTTTGTTCGATATCAGGCGGGGAAGTAGCTTTGCGCTTCTTACCTGGCTTTTTTTTAAGTATCCAGTCCGTTTCGCGGACTAACTCTTCTTCGTCCGTGTGAAAACTCGAGTTTTCGGGGCGCTCAAGTAGTGAAACAGACTCAGACTCAGATTTAGATTGCGGCTTAATGGCATCTAGTTGCTTTTTTAGTTCGGCACAGAGCAATTCCATATTTTGGAGTCTGGTGCGGAGATCAGAATTTTCGCGTTCGAGATTTTGTAGCTTATTCGGTGTAATGCTATTGCCCTGAGCTACCGATTGTGCTTGGTCCTTGCTTTCGCATAATTTTCCGAGCGATCCGCGTGCTGGAGATCTCGTGACCCTTGAGCATTTTTTAAAGAGGTCCTGGTTTATATTTGTATTATTTTGAATATTATTTGAACTCATTTTAGTTCCCACGAGTAGCGGAGAAAGGGTAGTCCGTCTGTCCAGAGATCCGCATTAGACAGATAAGGCTGGCTGATCCGGAGGTCGCCAAGTATCCGGATGCTCCATTAGAGATTGAGCTATTTTTATACTAGGCCCCCAACCTGGTCGATTCTGGCACGGGTCGCTTAACACCTTAATCCGGCCCAGTGGATTTTAGTCGCCTCTTACGACAGGCATGCCTTACCTGACCCCTAACCCGAAGGGGGAAGCTAGCAGAAATGAATTATATACTGAACTTTTTCTTTTTATTATTTTCTATCTCTTTTTAAAATCACATTTTTGTACTTTTAAAATGACGTTTTGTAATAACCTAACTTCACTTGTAATAAAGCATTCAATTGATCAACACCAACAGGTTATGGGCCCAGCACCCTCTCTCTAGTTTAGTCGGAATATTTAATCTTCAATTAATAATCAATGACCAAGTTGGTATCAAGGAAAATTAGTAGTGATGACTACCTATACAGGAAGAATTCCATTGTTTAATGGGAAAAATTACTGTACCTGGAAGCCCCAAATGGAGGCAATACTGCATACGAATCGTCTCCTGAAATTGGTTCAAGGACTGGAGCAGAAACCAGAAATGTGAGATAATCATTGCCATGGAACCTACACAAGTGTCACTAGTGCGATCGCTAAGTACATCAAAGGACGTATGGGATTTCTTAGAAAAAACATTCGATCAGAAAGGAACTAGACAGAAAGTCGAAGAATTTCGTAAGTTGATCAGTGTAACAATGCATAAGACTGAAAGCATGGAACAGTATTTAATTCACTTTAATTCTATTACTACTCGGCTACGAGAAATGGATGCAAAATTGGACGAAGGGCTGCTTGCTGTGCTGTTGCTGGATGGCCTACCTGAGAGCTACAAGGAGATACAAGCTGCATTTGACGCACTGTGGATGTGCTTCGCTTCTGGAAGTTGGCGACAAGAGGAAAGTAACAAACGAAAGTAAAGGAGACGCCCTGAAAGTAAAACATTTTAAGAAAAACACTTAATCTCAGAAACCAGGTAGGAGTAATAATTTTCAATTTAATTGTCACAGACGTGGACGTAAAGGTCATATGAAACGAGACTGCCGCGTTAACATACGTAATGAGAAGCTTCAGCTAGTTGAAAATTTAACTAAAGTGCAACAGGGGAATTAATCCGTCCAATGCAAAAGCTGGCTTTACTACCAAGATGCTGAAACTGTGTTCCAGGGGCGGGGGAATGTTTGATAATATTTTGAATTATAATTTGATATTCAATCTCATAACGTAAAATGAATTTGTAACTTGCTAAAACAATTATTTTAATTTTTCTTTGAACCATTGTATCATAGACTATCCACATTTTTGCTTGGTTAATTGCTCTCTTTAATCAGTAATTGCTTTATTACTTGCTCCACTTTGTATAACACGTTGCACTAAACAAATTATGTAATAAAGATATCTCGGCCACTTGGATTTCGACCAGCAAAGAGATAAGTATAATCAAACAAATAAATTAAATTATTTCAATTTGGCTGTAATCTTCTTTCATCGGCTTTCTTTTTGCTTCCCTTTGCAAGTGGTGCTGGTCCTTCAACTCATTCGGATTTTCGAATCAGTTAATCGAAAATCACATACACCGTCGGTATAGACGTAAACCAATTACCACATGTCAAATTTCTGTTTGTTCTGTGGATTTTCTCTGTCAATTTCATGGTGTAATAGTGTGCAGATGAGAAATTTTTTGGGTGTCATAACATAACATCAACATTTTAATACCATATTTGTCTGGTTTACTGAGAATGTACATTTTAAAAATGCATCTGCCTCTGAAGCCCAACAACATTTCGTCCAAAGTACAGAAAGGATCCAAAGGACAATAAACTTCACTTGAAACACTGACAATATGGTTGAAAATCCCTGTTATTGGAAAAAGTCTGTCATTTTGTTGGCGTTCCAACGTTGTAGAGCGATCATCGAAACGCAGTTTGTTAGGAACTCATAACGAGGCCCGAAAATAGCCCACACCGGAACCATTATCAAACATTTCTTTGGTTGTCACATGATTCATGTTGAGAACCCCAGCCAAATAGTATAAACCAAACAAAGCCTTAATATCTGTTACATCCGAGTCCTTTGCAAAAGAAGGACGTATACTGTTTGTACTTGAGGAATTACCAAATTCGTCGATGTCCACGCCTTCAAAAGCTCTGTCGTTTTTATATTTTTGCCTCTGTCTACCAATTTCAATGTTGGTATTAGAGACAATTGTAAGCTAAATTTGATCAGTAAAAAAAAGACTTCATGCTTCTTCTTCTGTTGTAAAACTACGAGCATCACCTCTAGGCCCAGAAGTAAAATGTTTCCTTGCACGGTTTTACCCCTTTTTGGGTGCTTACCCCTCCATTTAGTTTGGTTGGAACATCCAAAACACGTAGAAAATTACTTAAGGTGAAATTAGCCAGAGGGACATAGTCATCCGAGGAAAAATTATCATCACTTGAGTTTTGTCGGAAGTCTTCGATGACTCCATCATCTTCGAGGTCACTCAAATTTACAGTTGCGATGTGGCCTACCTCTTCATCTACATATATTTTTTTTTTTTTTTTATAATTTGCGCGTGCTCAGGGGATTTAAGTACCCTTAAGATGCTTGAACACAGCGCGGGCGAAGGAAACTCAGGGAGGATAGAAAGAGAGGTACAGGTGAACGTTGGTTTTAAATGTTTGAAGGTTATAATGACTAGGAAATAAGGAGCTAGGCATGGCATTCCATAAGCGAGTTGCACGGCTTAGGAATGAATCACGATATTTTAGAGTACGTCTGAAAGTGGGCTTGAGGATATACTGATGAGCATTCATAGCGAGACGGTTGTTACGGTTAAAAGTTTGAATGGGCGGAATGCTACTGGCGATTTCTACGGAGCACTGTTGGTGGAAATAGCGATAAAACAGAGTGAGACACGAGACATTACGTCGGTATTCGAAGGTGTCCATTATTTGAGTGATAGTTGCATCATCTATGAGTTATATCGCACGGTTTTGAATCCTATCTAGCAGGTGCAGAGATGTTTTGGGCGCTCCGGACCAGATGTGGGAATTGTACTCTAACTTCGGGCGGATAAACGCATTATATGTTGAGGCCAGATCAGAGGAGGTGAAATATTTCTTACATCGCTTGAGGAAACCTAGACATTTCGCAGCGTTTTTGACGACACAGAATATATGATCATTCCAACGTAAGTTTTCATTGACACACATACCGAGATTGGAAAGTTTATCGGTTTCGACGATGCAAGTGCCATTCATTGATAACGGCTGGATGTTTAAATTTCGCTTTAACGACGCAGACAGCATTGTGTTTTGGAAGCATTAAATTCCACTCAGTTGATAGTTCCCTAGTTGGTTATGCTGTTAATATCGGAATTTAATGAGCTTAGCATACGCTTCCGTTCCCGTTCTACAGCCGAAGAGCAGGGGCGTGAGTCTGGGAACGAATATGAAAAGCAGAGAGTACTGTTGTCAGCAAAGGAATGTATTGGATTAGAAGTAGCAGATAAGAGATCGTTGATTGAAAATTAAAAGAGATAGAACGGAGCCCTGGGGCACACCAGCATTTATTTTGTGAATATCAGATTTGAAACTATCCAAGACAACTTGAATTGAACGTCCCGAAAGGTAATTTCTAATCCATTGAAGAAGAGAGTGGTCGATCCCAAGAGCACGCATTTTCGGCAAAACAGTCTGATGCCAAACTCTGTCAAATGCCTTAGAAATATCAACTGCAACTATCTTGCTTTCGTCAGATTGATGTAGGCTTTGGTTCCACTTTTCGGTGGGACATGCCATCAGATCACCAGTAGACCTGTTGCTACGAAAACCGTACTGCCGGCCATTAAGAAGTTTTCGTGTTTCGAGATATTTCATGAGCAAACGGTTTATCAAGGTTTCCATGACCTTGGAAAGAAGGGATGTAAGTGCAATAGGCCTGTAGGAGGAGAGAGAGGAAGATTCGCCTTTTTTAGGGATGGGCTGGACAAATTCTGTTTTCCGTCTTCTCGGAAAGAGTCCTAAAGGGTAGGATTGATGAAAAACCTTGCGCAGTGGTTTTGCCAGCGTGGAAGAACACCTTTGCAGAGAAGGAGAGATATACCACCTGGATTTGTGAATGTTAAGACCTTTAAGAACTCTTGCTATTACACGAGTGCCAAAGTGGATTTGTCCCATTGAAGATTCGACGCACTCAAGTGTAGGCGCAGACAAAGCATAATCTGGGAGTGTTGAGCTGGCCGCAGTGTGCAGCAAGCAGATTGGCCTTGTCCAAAGAGCTGACAGCTGGAATACCATTATAAATGAGCATTGGAATGGAGAATGAGGCAGAATTTCTAATATTTTTGACGAACGACTAAAAATTGGTACTACCTTTGGGACATTGTAGTATTTTTTGCCTAAGTTTTTGGTCGTATTGGAATTTTACCCGTTTAAGAAAGACGTTGCAGTAATTCCAGGTTCGTTTAAACCTTTTTCGGTTTTCCTCTGTTGGGTTGGCCTTGAAGGACCGAAAAAACATTTCTCTAACCCTGACAGCCTCTTTACAGCTCGAGTCATAAGATGCTTTTTCTTTTGGTTTAATACTCTTCATCCGATGAGGGATAAAGTTTCTCATTCCAAAGAGAATGGTGTCTGTGATCATATCAGCAGCGGTATCCACCTCGTTATCGACTAAACATAACTACCAGTTAAAATTCCTAAAGAAACTGTTAAGACCGCTCCAGTTGGATTTCTCGTATTGTATCGTATCGTATCGTCTTCTTCGTGTAACCATCCGGTAATTTTTTCATCCATTTCAGTTTTTTCTTGTGTTTTCAAACTAAAATCGAGAAACATATCAACAACACATATAACACTAATAAGACTAATACTACTAATTTGACACTGACAACACTAATAAAATAGAAATAAAAAGCTAACTTACCAATCAAATCAATGCAGAAATATATTTTCAGAGTCTCTAAAAACTAGCAGTATCATTACCATGGGGTCTATGGAACCCCGAAGTTTAAATTTCCGCGACTAGACAACTCGAAAATTAATAAATGACTGACAATTAGACGCCTACTAAGGTAATATGAAAATACTTTGAGTTGCGCCGGCATGGGTTACTTAGTTTTAAAAATATTCCAATAAATACGAGTATATGTATGTTTTCAACTGCGCTGGACCCCAGGGTAGGGTTTAAGGGTTGCAAGATTAATGGTGACGTACGAGTTTATAGATCCATGGACACCGTTGTAAATACTGATGACTCTGTACACTTTTAAACAGAATTTTGAAATTCTACAAATCTAGCAAGACTACCAGGGCATTTAATTTTCTTAAAAGTTAGAGTGCCTATAATTTTATTAGAACAATATTGCTGGTCAAAGATATGAGATCTACTTAATGCAATTTTAGCTATTATTATAATAGGACCAGGCACAGGTGAAGATGTATTTATTCCAAGAATACCGATAACACCTTCGGACTACGATACAAATTGTAGTCTTTTACAATTTCCAATAAAACTATGCTTTGCAATGACCATCAATAAGGCTCAAGGTCAAACTGTTAAATTTATGCACATTGATTCGAGTAATGAATGCTTTTCGCACGGACAACTTTACCTGGTCTATTCATGAGTACTCTAGCTGCAAAATGCCATCTATGTAAGTACCTATTATGTAAGTATACATACAATTGCTTCAGAAACTTTTTAATTTCTACCCGCAGGTATCAACTTTATGACCAAAATATTAGACATCAAGGATTTTGAATTACATTCAATGGATACATACATATGTACCTATACATTAAGTACATTAAGTTTAAGCTTGGAAAATAATAAATATTAAGATTTTCATATTAATTTGCTGTTTATTCATTATCGCAAACATAATAGCAGGTGCCTACTCAGAAAAGCGGGTACATCAGCTAGTAAATATAAAACAATAAAAGAGTGAGCAACTTGTTATGAACCATTACACCTAAAAATCGATGTTACTTGTTAATTGTTACTTGTTACTCAGGGTTTTGTTCACTGTTTTTGCCTCTAGTTTCCTATGAACTATAGATCGCAGATACTTTATTAATTTAAATTAATCTTACTTAAGTTATTACTATGTATAAGTTATTTTGAATTGATAAAGTAATAAATTAAATTGAATTGAATAGTTTGTCTGTTATCAGTCTGACGAGTGAGTTATGATTGGATTCATATGAGTTAATGAGGCACTTAAGTGCAAGCAGCAGATGTGAGAGAGATATTAATACACTCGTCACAGAAGAATATCAGATTTTCCGAAAACTCTTTAACGAAGACCGTGTTTCTATTATTTAGGCCAACACAAATAGCATGTAACAGGCAGCAAAGCCAGCATTGTTGTCATTAATAGAGCAGTTGGTTAAACCACAAGACATAACAAAAAGTGACGCAGAAATAATTGCGGAGAAAATAAATAAAAAAATGCATTAAATTCACTACCGCGAAATTAAGAAACTAGTAGGTTACCAATGATAAGGACGCATCAGAAATAACAATAAATGGGTGAGGAATTGGGCTATTGAATTGATTGAGATGGAAGAGAATTCAAAATGATGCAGCAAAGTAAGTCTGCGACTGAATACCATGACGGTTGGACCTGAACTGAATAGAGACACTTGGAACGTTTGTACTCTTGTTTGAATGGTCATTGCATTCGTAAATCTTTTGTTTGATTGATATTAACGAATTATTATATTGGTGAGTTTGGCGTCATTGTTGTTGTTTCAGAGCAAGGTGTTAACCTAACATCGTTTGAACATCTACAATATCATAAATGATCTCTTTAGTAGTGAGAGGACCGATTACCCGAATTTGATCTAAATGTCGTCCCCATTCCCTGTTATTATCTAGCTGTACGTTATAGCTTAAAATTCAAAGGGTCTGAATTTTAAGCTATAGCTTAGTTAATCCAAACGATTATTTAAATAATCGCACAGTGAAACCCTCGTCCCAACCGGAATTAGTTTCACTTTGCTAGACATAATTTCTATAGTAACTTGGGAGATTCGGCTTGAATAAGTCAATATCTGTGCGAATCCCTCGTCCTAACATATGTTCTTCTGGACTGACTCCAATATAGAAAAACAATATTGTAATATAAACTGGATACAATGGCGGTGAAGGAAATCGTTAAACTTTAAACCTGAAAGACGTCAACTGACATCCACTGTCTAAATGAAGAAAACTTTATTTTTTAATACTTAGACTTAGTTGTATTATCTTTTAAAATATGGTTCTCTGGCCATCGACTAAAATGTAATAGGTAGTAGACTTCTCTGATGAGGCCCGCAAAATCGATGCGTACCCTCTGCATTGGCTGCGTAGTTGAAGGTTGAATTGGGGTATTGTCATTATTATTATGGTGTCTATTACTTTGTATGTATGTACTTATTCCAATTTCTTCATCGATTTACGGCCACGAACAATACCTCCTGGCCAGGGTTTTCATTTTAGCTATGCCCACGTGAGCTGCGCGCAATTGTTTCAGAAATCGTTTACAAGGAACTTTTGGAATAACCGTCCCATCACGTCCCAGGATACAATTACTTTGTAACGTGAATTCGTTAGATCTACCTACATACATTTTTGTAAAGCATAGAAAAGTTTTTGTAGATGATCATCTTGATTTGCTTCTTTCGCTATTATTTCATTTGTATTCGCTTGATTTCGAAAAAATATGGTTCATCTGACCTAAAATTATTGCAGCTGCTAAGCGGCAAGCCTGGTAATGCATCTGCGTTGGCATTTTGAGCATCTGCGTTGCAGATAGTACTTACAATTTTTTGTAAGTGAAAAAATCTGTAATAAGGGAGCATGGTCGGTACATAGAATAAATTTATTGCCATAGAGATGCTGATGAAATTTCTTTACGCTGAATACTATAAAAAATGCTTCTTTATCTATTTGTGCTTATCTCTTTTAAGTATCACTTAAAGTTTTGAATAGGCCATTCAGAGTCATCTGGAAAAATATGACTGAAGATTGCCTCTACGCCATACGGCGAAGCATCGATTGCCAAAATTAAGTGTAACTCAGCGACTGTACTGTATCCGACTCGATTATTTTTTTTTTTCTGTAGCGTCTGCCTTCCTTACACAAAATAAATACATATATGTATATATATTTGTGGTGTTCATATTTTTCCGCTCCCAATCCTATTATTTAAACTATTGAGTTGTTCAATAAGTTCTGCGGTTTTTTTAGGGTTTAAGTTTAAGTGTTCGCCAACACTGGCCGTGTTTCTTCCACTGCCTTCTACAAAGTTTTCCTTTTTGGGATGCAAATCTTGTTTACCAACTGATTGCGATGTTTCACCAGAAGCGCACCATTACCTCTTACGCAGAAAGTTGTTGTAAACTACCTATTTTTCGTCTCCCGTAACCACTCTTTTCAGAAAAGCCTCACGCGAGTTCCATCTCAATAAAGACACACAGGCCATTATGCGATCCATAATGTTTCTTTCACTGAGTTCGTGAGGAACGCAAATATGTATACACCTTTGCCGACATTCCAAGCCTTTTCAACCTCTGCGAAACGGTTGTATGGACGATGATAAGCCGCTGAGCTATCTCCCGTGTCGTCAAATGCCTGTCAACTGCAGCCTAGATTTTATCGTCGTCTGTGGTAGGTGCACATCCAGAGCGAACAGCATCAGCCAGGTCTGCATTTCCTGAACGGAAGCGTGTAAACCAACGTTGACAAGTGTCAGGTCTCATAGCCGAATTTCCATACACAAAAACTGTTTTATGTAATAACGGGTGACCAGATAGTAATTATAGTTTTTCCCATTAGTTATATTTTAGCAGCTGTCAAACTTACTAATGACATTCAGTCAAAATAGTCAGTATGATTTGCCATTTCATCAAGCATCATTTTACGCTTGCCGAACATTCGGAAATTATTAAAAAATATTACCGAAATTCCGGCTCAGTGGTAAATACGCAACGTGAATTTTGTCGTGAGGTCGGTCGTCGTCATGGCTTCAGTCTGCAGGCAATTCATCGCACTGTAGAAAAGTTTGAGCGTGAGTACACTCTTTTGGATCTTAAGCCACCAAGCAGACAGAAATTGGTGCGAAATGGAGAACACAGCAGCCGTAGGGGCTAGTATCGAAGAAGATCCAGAAATGTTAATTCGGCGCCGATCAGCTGAATTCGGTATCGCCAGAGAGTCAGTCCGGCTTATATTGCGGTTGGATTTGGACCTACATCCGCATAAAATAGCACTGACGTTAGAATTGAAGCCGAATGACCATAGACAACGCCGTGAGCTCGCTAATTTGGCTCAGTGGCTATGTCGACAAGCAAAATTGCCGTTATTGGAACGAACACAATCCACAAGTGTTCGACCAAGCATCAATGCTACCACAAAGACTGACAGTTTGATGCGGTTTATGCATGGCAGAATTGTCGGACCTTATTTCCTTCGGTGTCCGTTACCGTTAATGGTCTAGAGCGACGTTAACCGACTTTCCGTACTGTATTTCCAATAGGACGGTGCTACATGCCATATAAACGACGCAACGCTCGAAGTTGTGAAGGAGAAATTGGCGACTGGGTCATCTTACCGCGAGCGTTCTCACGCCACGGTCATGCGATTTGACACCACTCGATTATTTCCTCTGGGCCTACGTCAAGTCCTTAGTCTACGATACCAAGCCAACTACATTGTATGACCTCGAGGCCAACGTTTTGCAGAATAACACCGCACATATTGGACTGAGTCATCAAAAATTGAACCGACGCGACGGCTTGAAGCCATGCCAGCGAATCCGCGACTTGCTATTCCACACATAATGACGTGAACGTAGCTTCAAAATAAAGCCAGAGTCAATTTTATATCTCATACCGTTGGGTTTTATTTAATTTTTTATCCTATCGTTCTTATCTGATTACCCGTACTCGTGTTCTAAGTCACAAAACTCGGAAGTTTTGTTTTTTTTTTGCATTCCTTCATTCCACTCTTCGTAGTCGCAAAGTTCTCTCACCATAGTACCTTTGCTTGCAGTGGTGAATATGTTTTCTTTATAATGCCCTAGAGAAAGGAAATTAATCTGAATTTCCTAATAAAGATGAAATTACGGTGAGGGGAGATTTGAATTTCAATTAAAAGAGGTAGAAAACCTTGCTTGCGGGGTAGATCGTGTAAGATTAATTGTAATTGGTAATTAACCATATCAGCCAGGTTTATGCATCATACTTATTTATTTTTGCGGTTCACATTATAAAGGGTCCGCCAAAAATTTTATTTTTTTTTGAAAATGCTATAAAAAAAACTACTGAATATTTTCTCAAATTTTTTTTTTATTTGAAAGTACAATCCTTCCAATTAATAATGGAAAATAATTTCATTCAAATGGCTGCCTCGGCTGGCCATGCAGTAGCCTACGCGATCGGTCCAATTTTTAAGCACATTATCGATTGTGTGCAGCTGTATTTCACCAATGGCTTCACGACTACTGTCCTTTAAAGCGTCTATTGTCTCTGGCTTGTCGGCGTAACACTTATCTTTTACGTCACCCCAAAAATAATAGTCCAACGGTGTCAAATCGCAGCTACGGGGTGGCCAAACGACATCAGCTCTGCGACTGATAATGCGATCTTCAAAAACAGGGCGCAAAACATCGAGTGTAGCTTCGGCTGTGTGGTACGTAGCGCCGTCCTGTTGAAACCAAATGTTGCCAATATCCTCCTCTTCAATTTTTGTGAACAAAAATTCGTTCAACATGGCCCGATAACGATCGCCATTGACTGTAACGGCCATTCCTTGCTCATTTTCGAAGAAAAATGGCCCAATTATGCCTCTGGACCAAAATCCGCACCAAACAGTGACTCGTTTTGGGTGTATCGGCTTTTCAATGTATGCGTGCGGGTTTTCTGTGCCCCAAATGCGACAATTTTGCTTGTTTACATACCCGCCAAGATCAAAATGAGCTTCATCTGAAAAGATGCCGATTCGTATACACAACCATATTCGTTCAGCGGAAGGATAAAACTAATTATCTGTCAAATCAGACATGAGCTAAGTGTTACCATTCACGAAATAAGCACTAGTTGAAAAAAAAAACGTTAGATAGCGGACCCTTTAGTAGGCTAAGTATGCTAAACCGCGGCCTAGTTCAAAATTGACGAATCTTTGAGGATGATAGGCAAATTAGAAAAAGGATCTCAATTAAGATAAGAACTTGTTGTTGTGAGAGATAGAGAAAATGAGAAGAGAAAATGAGAGAAGAAAATGATACAGACTACAAAGACGTGGTCGTAAAAAGCAGACGAAAGAAAGGGGACATTCGATACAAGTGAAGAAAACGAAATAATCAGGCCAATAACTTTTGAGGAAAGCAATAGCCATCTGATCACTTCCGATCTGGACCCGCTGTTGCAAAGCCGTTTACCGGATGTGTAAGTTTTCCGAGGTTTAAAAAAACAAGAAAAAAAGCATTTTGCCGACTGTGTTCACGTAAAGTTTTTCCGCTTGAAATGTAGGTATTGAATTAATACACAAGTATACGCGAACATATGGTATTTTTTTACATACATAGTTCATCGAATTTAAGAGTTACAAGAAATAAAGACTTTTCTGCAACGGTCGGGAGAATTTCGCAACTGGTTTGTCTCAGTCAGTCAAAGTTCTTAGTCGAGTGTGTTAACTTCTTTTTGTGAATGTACGAGTATATCCTTGTTGTTTTTTCAGAGGAAAATATCGCATTTTCTTCAATTTATTGTGTAACTAAAGTTAATTGCTTATAATCCGCATTACCCGCCAATTAATTCGTTTCGGTTTTCTGATTCAAGTTTGCTATAAAAGATATCTTAGAATGGTGGAATAAGTCGATGAGATGCAGGTATGATACGGAAAGTTGTACAAGCTGTAAGACATGAAGAAATGGGCATTCAAATGTCAACAAAAGCATTCAGTGTCTCAGATACAACCCTTTACATGATGTCTCGAAGTGAAGAAGATGTCGATAAGCTACTGGCTATTCCTCTAGGACGCAAGCCCGTTTTCGGTATTATCTTCGAAAGTGAGTTGATGCACTATGCTATTGAGATAGAGTCTCGATTTTGGGGTCAGACTATATGCGATATTCGCTCTCTAGGATAACAAGTGACTAAGAAAAAGACAATAGCATTCTGAATCATTTCTCCGCCATACGAGGATGTGCTGGGAAAGACTAATTACATGGTTTCCTTAAACGGCATAAGAACAAATTAAGAATTCGTGCTCCAAATGGAATTTCTTTCGACTGAGCTAGAGGCTTTACAAAGGAAAATGTAGAGACATTTTTCAACCTTCTGGACGGAGAATACGAGAAGCATAACTTTTCTGAAACAGCCATTTGGAACGTTGACGAAATGGGACTTTCGATCGTTCAGAGCAAACATCCGATAATCTTAGGAATAACGATGAAAAGGCAAAATTGGAGCAATGACAACTGCTGAACGAAGTTCGTTAATTGCCGTGATTAATTACATGAACACATGCGGATCTTTTGTTCCACTTTTTTTTATTTTTCCTCGTAAAAATAAACATGCACAACTGATGAAACACGCTCCCTCTGGATCTAATTCGGCTTTCCACATATCTGATTGGGTACAGGTGGATATATTCACAAACTGGTTCCGCCACTTCTTTGAAACGCACAAAGCCATCTATAGAAAAACCCATTTTACTAGTTTTGGATCATCACTACAGCCATACGAGGAACCGATAATTATTGGAACTAGCCAATGAGTATGGTGTCATACTCGTCACTATTTCGCTCAACTCACAAGTTGCAGCCGTTAGACAGGGGAATGAAGATCTATTACAGCGAAGAAATAAGGAAATTCGCACGCGGAAACGGTAGGATAGTAACTCAGTTTGACGTAACTGAATTATTCGCAAGAGCCTATCAAAATTTGCAGTCAGGCGAAATTGCAATAACCGGACTTGAATGCACTGGCATTTATTAATACATTCAATGAAAACAAATTTTCTGATGCTAACTTTATAGCTGGAGAAACTGACGAACATGAAAAACCGATTCATGGAAACATCGTTATCGGAGAAGATTCCTGTGGCGTAATTGGAGAAGAAACAACGTTATCCTTTCACAAGCTTTTGCATTTCACTCATCTCTTTAGGTTTCCGCGAGTACAAGGAAGCATTTGACCCCGTAGCATATAACACCTCCACCAAAAATTTCCCGGCCGACAACGAGCCGCGGAGGACTAACGTCAAAACGGACTGCGCTTACAAAGTCGCCAAATAAAGAATCACTAGAGCAAAGCCTCCAAACAATTAAAGAGCAGAAAGAAAAAGTAAGAAAAGGACGTAAGAGTACCTTTACGCACCTAAAGGTGCATTGTTAAACTCTTCTTCTAGTGATTCTGGGACCAGCCTGATTTTAAAAGATTCTGACGATGAAAAAATATTTGCTAATGTTCCGCACAATAAAGAGATCACGTGTATATTTTGCAATGTCTCATACAAAGACTATGTCACGTCAAAGAAATGAAGTCAGTGTGATATGATTTGGACGCATGGCACCTGTCTTGCATGTGGTCAAGCTGTTTTTATCTGCGAATCATACGCTTATGCTCGTATGGATATGTTTTGACAATAAATAAAATAAAGAAACATTATATGTTTGTATAATTTATCTTAATTTGTAATTTATTCGGTTAATGGTTTTGTTTCGGAAAATGTGGATTACTTCCAGAATCCAATTTTCAAAATCTCGATTTCCGAGGTGTTTTAAGTTTCCGCAAAAAAATATTTTTTATTTCTCAAAAACAGTGCCAGCTATCTAAAACTTAGGTAATAGATCAATATACAAAACACATTAAAGTCGTAGATTTTCTACGCGGACTTTGGTATCAGTGACTAAAAAATAAATGGCTGAAGTTACTCTAAGCTATGAAGGCTCGTCAGTACACCCTCAAGCCCACTTTCCGACGTATTCCTGATTCATTCCTAAGCCGTACAACTCGCTTATAGAATGCCCTGCCCTGCTCTCTATTTCCGATTCATTATAACTTACAAACAATTAAGATCAATGTACATTGGTATTTCCCTTTTCTTCCTCGTGATTTTCCTTTCCCCGCGCTATATTCAAACAATTTAAGAGTACTTGAGCGCACGTTAATTACAGAAAAAACAAAAACAAAAGGGTGCAAAGTCCTGCGGTTTTTCTAGTATGGGATGTTCTGAAAAGTCTCCATAGCTCCAAGAGGTGCTACGTGGGACTTCCTCAACAGACAAAAAATATAATAATTATTCAGAAACAAAAAAAAACAAAAATAGAAAAAGTGAATTAAAACCAAACAAAAAATTAGGAGTAACCTAATTGAAAAACTAGTGAATAAGAATATATTGTACATACACATACATATATGTATATAAATAGGTAAGATTTTAGATTTGCGATTATATTTTATTTCTTCTGTGTACCATAAGTTTAGGGATAAGTGACCTTTTCAATTGAATTGTATTTTAATTTTTTTTGTGCGCGAAAAAAAAATTATATACATACGAGGGGCGTTCAATATATTCTTGGTATCGATATGAAGGAAAATGCGAATTCAATTTAAATTGTTTTTATTTTTCAATATGATTTCCCCTAACATCAATGCATTTGTTACATCTTGAGATAAGCTTTTCTAAACCCTCAAAATAATAAATTTCCTCTTTCTCTGCAAAATACCGACTTGAGTTCTTCATCATCCGAAAATCTTTTTCCACGAAGACATTTTTTCAAATCCGGAAACAGGAAATAATCACTAGGGGCAAGGTCTGGACTATAGGGTGGGTGTTGGATTTCTTCGAAACCACAATCTCGCGCAGCAGCCTTGGAAGCTCGCGCAGTGTGAACAGGAGCGTTGTCATGAAGAAGCAACACACCCGCTGCGAGTTTACCCCGTCTTTTCTTTTTAATTTCCTCCCGTAAATTATGCAAAGTGGAAGCCTAGGATGTGGCGTTGATGGTTTCACCTTTTTTTTTGTACTCAATGAGCAAGATTCCCTTTGAGTCCCAAAAAACTGTGGCCATGAGCTTTCGGGCAGACGGAGTGACTTTGAACTTCTTCGGGGGGTCTGTTCCTTTTTTATGCCACTGCATGGACTCTTGTTTGCTTTCAGGGTCATAGTGGTGGACCCATGTTTCGTCCCCAGTAACAATTCGATCCATAACACCGTCCGCGTTCTCACTACACATCTCCAAAAGCTCTCTACAGCATGCGATTCTCACTTTTTATCTGAGGCGCTGTGAGCATTCGTGGCACCCACCTTGCACTGACCTTTGAAAGGTTAAGATGGTCATGAAGAATGGTGTGAATGGTACCAATTGAAAGCTTGGTGATCTCTGCCATCATTTTCACCTTTATTCGGGCATCCTCAAGAACAAGTTTTTCGACTTCTTTGATGCTTTCTCCCGTACAAGCAGTAGCCGGGGCGCCGGAGCGGGGGTCGTCCTCCATGCTCTCTCTGCCTCTCTTGAACTCACTTGACCACTTTTGCACAGTTGATAATGAAGGTGCGGAACCCTGGTAAACAGCCACCATCTCTTCATGAATAGTTTTTTGACTTTTTCCTTGCTTAGTGAGAAATTTAATTACAGCGCGATGCTCAATTTTCACCATCATCGCCTCAGTTGCCATTATGATTCTGTTTAACTAGAGATCAAACGCGAATTAATAATCACATTTATATTAAATTTTACATGAATGCACTAAAATAATAGTGTTACTTGATAAATAAGTCAATTTATATATGCAACCTCAGCTTCACCCCGATACCGAGAATATCTTGAACGCCCCTCGTACATATACGAGTAGATCCAAAAGTTACGATTCCTCCAAGTGCTCTCGCCAGGACGACGAGGGATCCGAAAAATACCGGTAAGTTATAGTTATAAGTTTTGTGGCCAGAATTATGATAGTCATACACTCGTTCTAATAAGATAAAATTCAAAGCTCACAACTTGATGTTAAGTTTTTTTTGTAATTTAATGAATTAATAATGAATTTTGTAATGATTTGAAGCGCGGTCCTCTTTTTTATAATAATGTAGTAAAGTTTAACGCGAGTGGTGTGTAGATGGACAGACCGTCGTCCTTTGACGGGGCCAACTGTCACCGTACGTAGCGTACAAACAGTGACGATATGACGGGAAATCCCCTGACTGTCTTCCGCTAATTTTTTTACGAGTTGTGAGTAGGGAGTAGAGATACGGCCAGAATGGTAGCAACTTGGTTTGTCATCCTCAGCCAACAACATCCGGCTTATTTCAGGTCGTGACGAGCTGTTAACACTGTGTGATCTTGTGATATTTTATTCGGTAGAGTCAAGTTAGATTTGGGTTTACTTTTAATTCGATATTTAAGTTTCGCCATTTAGCTAGATTTTTCAGAAAATGTCTATAATAGTTTACCAAGCCTTGAAATGACCGTACATGAGTTTTATCAGCCGGCCTTGGGGTGTCTTTCATAGACTCTATATGTTTCATTTTTTAATTTATGAAACCTTTTTCCATCTGTTAAATACCCGCAATACCCGTATTCTATTTTATCTTGCATAAAAGAACTTTTATTCAAATTAATTTTTAGGTTGTGCTCTTTCAGACGTTTCAATACGCTATAAATTCTATGTAACTTTTATAACGTCTAAAAAAACTATAACGCAAGGAATATCGTGTAAAATTTGCTCCATACAATGTTGCCAAATTGCGGGAGCACTAGCCAAACCAAACATAAGGCGGTTACATTGAGAAAGTCTCTTATATGTTACATATTTAATGTCAAAATATGACGAAACTCGGGTTTCACTTCTAAATGCTTCATTCAAATCAATTTTAGAATTTTTCTCCACCAGCCATTTTAGAGAAAAGTTCATCAATCGTGGGATCCATATACAAGCAAGTGTTGAAAGGACATTTAACCCTTTCGCTACCGCAGGGACACTGGTGTCCCACAGCATTTTTATTTGACCCTGAAATTTGCAATTTGCATTTGAAACTCAACCAAAAAGTCCCAAACAGTAGATTTGAACATTATTTGTAGTTTACCGTTATCTACGCCGCACATTGCCTCCTTTGGGTTTGGCTGCGATCTGACCACATCTTGGCATTATTTATAACAAAAAATACATTTATTTCAAAGCGGTGTTGTTTTTTTGAAAGCAAAATAGTGCACTAATACTGGTAAGTAAATAAATATATTTTTATAAGTGTCCCATTAGCGTTTTATAGTGGGGCACATATGTCCTAGCAATACGATGTGCGCCATGTGGCATATACTTATTTTGTTTCCTTTTACGGTTATGTTTTTCTTTTGCGAATTGAATACTGAAGATGTAAGTGCAATACTTCAAGGATATGAAGATGATACCAGTAAATCGGAAATTGATTTTAGCGAAGGTAGTGACTATAGTCCTCCACGAACCAAAACCACTGGAAGTGATGATTCTCTTAGTGATGCAGAGGACAGCCAATTGTGTGAAAATGCTTCTGTCTCGAATTATGGAATGGACGATCAACCTATGCGTGATGAAGCTGTTCATGCCGAATCTGCAGCTACATTTGTTTGTGGCACACCAGGTGAATCGTTCATTCCAAGAAAATTGATTACTTGTCACCGACAATACAAAATTGCAGGAAACATTTCATGTCACTCGTCGCCACATGAAATTTTTCGTAAATTATTTCCCAGAAGCATGTCTTGTACATTGCTTAGTGCACCAACGAGAGGCTCAAGAAAGTTCCGTGGTCGGGACAGAACAGAAAAAAACTTCTGCAAACAGATTCTGGCGAAATCGATATAATACTTGGATGCACGTTTATTATGTACACCCGGAATGACTCGAACTGGAACCAACTTCAGACTACTATAATTTCCAAACCGTTCATGATAGTGAGCTCAAATTTTGACACATGACAGATAATTTTATTATTTACAAGCCTTTTAAACGATTTGCGTCTCAGTTGTGTTGAAAAATTTCTATCCGCGATGGAATTCAAACGTGATAGTGTGATTGCTTTATATTTGGCTGGAAAACCACTAGTAGCTATCGTTAGAGCCCTCCAGCACCTCAAAGTGAATAAATCATTTGCGTCTCGAACCATAGCTCGTTACCGTGATACTGGCAGCGTTGCAAAACGCCATAGAGGTGGTCATAAAAAAACAGCAACATCGGCAGAAATGGTTAGGAAAGTGAAGGTTCGAATTGAGCGAAATCCGCGTCGAAGTGGAAGAAAAATAGCTCGTGAGCTCAACATATCGTTGGAATGGATGCAACACATACTGAAAAATGAGCTTGGGCTCAAGCCATTGAAGTTCCAAAAAGCACATGATCTTACACCGCAACAGAAAAAAGTTAGAGTCGCAAGAGCGAAGGAGTTGCTACGCTTGCTCGAAAGTGGTGAGTTGCCGAATTTGGTTTTTTCCGATGAGCCGCCATTTGTTATCGAGCAATATGTCAACAAACTTGCCAGAGATGTCCGTCGAAAATTTACACCTTCGGACGGCCACCAGAAAGGAGGCAGCACCGATGGTGATGGTTTGGGCAATAACCGCCGATGGTCGCTCTCCGCTCGTATTTTTGGACCGTGGCGTCAAAATTAATACGATCGTATACCGTGAAACTATCTTAGAGGCAGTATTCAAGCCTTGGGCAAACAATTATTTCGGTCATAGACCGTGGACATTTCAACAAGACTCGGCACCGTCTCATAAAGCGCGCGTCAACCAAGATTGGCTAAAAAACAACGTTCCACACTTAATTTCTTCGACACAATGGATTGCAAATTCTCCGGATGCAAATCCGTTGGATTTTTCTTTCTGGCGTATTTTGAAGCGAAGGTTGGCTCTAAAAAATACCAAAGTTTGAACCACCTCAAATAAGCACTTCGCCGGGAATGGGCCAAAATACCGCAGAGCCACTTGCGTGCAGCGTGCGATGCTTTCTTTGGCCGTCTCAAGGTCATTATTCGCGCCAAAGGTGGACATATCGAAAACTACTGATACAATTTGAAAATTTATGGTTTTTTCAACATTTTTTGCTTTGGCACAATAAAATTTATCAAAAAACAAAAAAATTATTGCATTTTAAAAAGTTGGAGTTCGAGTCATTCACCCTGTAGTATAACCATGTGCCATCGCTAAAAGGCTATTGGTCGAATCATACTTCATTGGGCAATGAATATATAAAGTCAGCCATATCACGTGATCGTTTTGAGCTGATAATCTTTAAGCTGTATTTTGTCCCTGTAGACAAGCCTGCGGATGCAACATCGACGATTTTACATATTAATTGCTTTAAAACAGCGTTCAGAGTCTACCGCGATGATAGCCGATTCCAAAGCATCGATGAACAGATGACGAAATTCAAAGGACGTTCATCACTCATCGAATCCTGACGTGACACTTTGCTTTCATCGATTTTTTACCTCCGCCAATCTCGTCAACAATATACAATACGAAGCTTTGGGAACACACATGTCCAATCGCAAGGATGTGCCAAAAATCCATTTTCAAAGATAATTCGGCAGGTACATTGATACATTATATACTTTTTCCTTTATTTTGATAAATTTCGTAATGACAGGTACCATCGCCGTAAAGTGGCAGGACATTAAGGAAGTTATGCTGCTCAGTAACTGCCACACCGCTGTTGCACGCAAAATGAAAGATGTCACTGTGGAAGGAGTTTCGTGCCCTCAGATCGTAAAGACTTACCGCGCTATAATGGGTGGCGTGGACTTGGCAGACCAAATGTCGGGATTGTATGACATCCATCGGAAATCAAACAAATGGTGGGAAAAAGTTTTTTACCGTTGCATGATGATGGCTGCTGTGAATGCCTGGGTTACACACTCGAAACTGAATAGAAAGAAATAGCCGTTCTTGTAATTCCTTGTCGAAATTGCTGGGTCGCAAATTGAAAAAGGGAAAGAATCTACTGCATGCAAACGATTTCGTCGGCCTGGAAGATCATCGAATATGTATAAAGCCATGCGAAATGTTAGTGATCATTTGCCCATAGAAAAGTATAAAAGACGTCGTTGCGTCGCATGCGCCCAGCGAAAAGTCGAAAAAAGAAAAAAATTGTTTTCCAAGCCTGTAAATTGCCGTTCTGAATAGATTGCTTTGCTTCTGCACACTCATAAATTCAATAAAATTTCAAAAGATATGTTACTACCAAAAATGTTTTTATATATATAGATTTTCTTTGTCTGGTGTATACCCTGTTGGGACAAATATGTTCCACCCCAAAATACCGCTATTCACATAAGTTGCATGCTTCGTTTGATTTTTACGCATATATGTAAAGTCACATTGGGTCTCCAAAAAGTCGAAAATAAAGTTTGTGCCAGTGCGCAGCAAAAGTCGTAGCGAAAGGGTTAAAATCCTGGGTGTTGACCATCCGGAATGATCAGACTTTCTCTACAATACCCTCCTGCACTAAATTCTGGAGTTCCTTCTCAACCCTAGTTTGCAAAGCAAATGAAACATGGCGTGCTTTGAGAAAAACCTGGACTGAATTTGTCTTCAAGTGTATTGATGTTTGCTCGAATCGGCATATCGGTTATCTCATCCCCTTCGCGAACAAATAAAATCTCTTCCATATTATTCTTAAGTGCTCACTAGCTAACAGCAACGAGACCCATCATCAACAACAGGCATTCTGTCAAAATATAACCGGGACTCAGTCATTCAAACGGCCAGGGTTAATGGTTTCTTAAATTTTTTTTTTTCAAAGAGTTTGTTTGAAATTGTTTGTTCCGAACGGAAATTATTGTTCGGACGCGTTAAAAATGTTTGAGAAAGCTTTGTTGAAAACTTGTCTCATCCGAGACGGCCTGCAGCGGCAGCTACTGAAGAAAGCATCGACCGAGTGAAGTATATGTTGCTGGAAACTCGCTACTACAGTTTGAGAGATCTTTCACAAGATCTATCCATTTGAGGGAGAGTATCCGTCGAAAAAAACCGGAATTGTGGCAGAACTATTCTTGGACTTTGCACCGCGATAATTCACCTTTATACAAATCCATCTTTGTAAGCGATTTTTTGACCAAAAACGCTACGAGTAAGTACCATATTCTTCAGATACGGCACCTTCTGACTTTTTCCTATTTTTGAAACTCAAATTACCACTTCGAGGGATCCGCTTTGAATCAGTTCAAGACATAAAAGAAAATTCGCTGAGAGAAATGAAGGCAATCCCGGAATATGTCCATAAAAGATGTGGGGATGACTGGACCGTTTATTGGAAAATATATGCCGCTGCAAATGGACCCTATTTTGAAGGAGACAAAATAAATTTTGACGATTAATTGTTTTGTGTTGTTTTTATTGACTCAGTTCCGGTTATATTTTGAGAGAATGTGCACACTTCCACGAAATGTTTTCCCTTTGTATGACACCATTACAGGTACAAACACGCAAACATATAACTGTGTGCTACAAGATGAAGTTAATGTAATATTCGTACGTTAGATTTTTAGAAAAATTCATTTGAAATTGCGTGAAGAATAGAAACGCTGAACCGGTGTCAATTTCAAATTGTATAATTTTGGTTCCAACTTTCAGTTTTAAGAAAAAATTTGGAAGAAATGTTAAATATAGTAACGAATACTAATACTAATATTAAAAATTTCGCTCAGTCTATTGTAAAGATAAACCCCGTTTCTTGAATTTTATAACTTCAAGGCTCAGGCTTCAAATGCCCCCGACTTTAACAAAAATTAAAGATGAATCTTTGTGAACACATTTGTTTGCTATGTTGTCAGAACTACCACATCGATAACATTTTAAATTAACCGCTTGGGATTTTTAAAAATTATTTTTATTTAAAAAAAAAACTTTTTGATTACCGGTTCTGTGACCTGTTGCTCCTATAATCTTCTTGTACATTGATTGCTGCCACCTGCAGCAATTACTTGAGTGTGGTTGATGGGCATTCTTCTCCGAAAGCTCCATGCTGCACGTCACCTTCACCGCCTTTTCCAGTGTCATATCCCGTGTTTCGAGCAGCCTGTTTTAAGTCGGGTGTGAGATTAATCCGAACTGATTTCATATCGCTGTTTTTAGGAAAGCTAAACCGTGCAATAATTCCTAGACACTTTCCCCTTCCCGTTGTTCTTGGCTGTGGAAATTTCTAACGGGACTGGCTCGTAGGAATTTCTAAGTAATTTGAAAACATCGCTGCACACTTTGTTCTCTGGGAGTTCTTGTGCCAGCTGATCACACACAATATCATAAGACTCTGGCCACATGTAATAAAGCAGATATGAGAGTTTATTTTCTTATTTCGCTTTAAGAAGATGTTAAGGCACCTTCAATAGTTTGACATATCGATTTCACCATGCACTATTGATAGAAAAAAATTCCTCCTTAAATGTGGCCCCCGTTACTTCCACTTGCTGTGATATGCATTATTTCCGTTGGGCTCTCTTCGTTCAGAAGAAGGATCTTCCCAGAGAGTAAGATAATGCTATTTTCCGTCCAATGGTTAGCAAAAGACTGACTTTAATAATCCCTTTATATTAACAGCTGACAATTAAAATAATATTCTTGTTTTGCACATTTCATTATTTTATCAATTATTTAAAATGCAATCTAACACAAAGCATTAGTAATTGTTTCGCATACAAAACAATTGGTATACGATTAGAATGATTGTCTGTTGAGAAGAAATACAATAATGATAATGGACCAACTGATAGCATCACTACCCGGAAAGATGGATTTCTGGATGTACGGACAGCCGGATGTTTGAATGTCGACACTGATAATTTTTGGTTGTCGGCCAAATCAGAGCATATTGGTCAACGGAAATATCTTCTGACATAAACAAAAGCTGACAAAAGGATAGTTTGGTGGTTTTAACTCTTGAATGGCATGGAATTTTATAGAAACGATTAAGTTCGCCCTGTCCTAGAGTACGCCAGTCAAGTGTGGCCCCCATATCATCGTATTCATATCTTGAGAATCGAAAACATCGAACGCCGTTTTCTTCGATCTGCTCTTCGAGGCATGCCTTGGAACGATTCATTTATTCTGCCCCCCATCAAAACAGTCTGAACCTTATTAACTTAAACACCCTTGAGGAACGCAGATATGCAGCCGACCTTCTCTTCAACGACTGCTTTTAAGTCACATTGAATGCGTGTCCCTTTACAACTCTATTTTCCTCAATACTCACCCTCGTAATCTACAGTACGTACCTCTCGTCTCTTCTATCTACCAACCCACCACACCACCAGTGTCGCAAACGTACCAATCTCCCGTATGCTACGAAAAATCAAATCCTACCGTCTTTGACTTCCACGCACCACTCCCTACCACAAATCCGTTCTCCTTCACCATTCCAACCTACCTTCGTTTTAAGTTTAAGTTTAATTTTAAGTCATAGCTTGTACGAGTATTATAGTATAGTTTCCCTCTCCTTCTTTGTCGATAATTGTATTGTGAGGAATGCAAACAACTTTTACAATTTGTTCGGCAAGCCCTTTTGTGACCTCACAATTTTCAGTTTATTTAATTATTATACGTATGGCGTAGATTAAGAAAATTTTCTTTCATAGCACAATATTTAGGAAACAAGAACAAGAGTCAATTGGTTTGCATAAAATACGCGCCTTCGTTTATCTCGAAGGCATATTCTACGCATCTTCATGGATAGATGTTAATTGAAATAGTAATCTAATAGGTAGGCCTCATCTGCCAATATGACATGTGGCATACCGATATTTATTTTGTGGATATCTGACTAAAAATCGTCCAAGATAACTTCAATTGAACGTTCCGAATATTAATTTCTAATCCATTGAAGAGGAAAGCCGTCGCTCTCAAATGCACGCATTTTCGACAAAAGAGCCTGATGCGAAACTCTGTCAAATGTCTTAAAAATATCAAGGGCAACTATTTTGGTTTCGCCAGTTTAATGTACCAGTTCGAGAGCCCACGACATTTTGAGGGTAGTCATTTTACCAAACTTGGTTTTTGTCCATATATGGTATAAGGTCTGGAATGGTACATGAATGAAACGACCTTCAGTGGAGGTTTGAGTAATAGAGCCACCCCGAGTTGAAAAACGTAAAAATAAGTACTCATATTAATAATACTAAAGCTGATATTATTCGGATAGATTATTTGTTTGTAACAATAAAAGATGAATCATCATCTTCTGCGGAAATTGCTTCAAGTTGCGCTTATGAACAGGTGTAAAAACCAGATCAAAAAATCTTTAGCACCAAACTTGAAATCGATTTTAATGGCAGTATTTTAAGTGTATGTAATGAAAACAAGCCTCAGCTTAGCATGTGTCTAGAGATTAACCTTCAGCCGAGGTGATTAACCTAGCTAGAGAGCCTTGGATTTCAAATAATTTCACTGTTCCGCTCAAGACTTTTCCTTCTCAAAAAAAACAAACTCATTGTCGTTTTTATTTACGGTATGCAGATGCATCTAATTTTGCAAAATGTAAGCTTTAGTAGTATCAAATAACTGTTTTGTATCATATATAGCTATAAAACCTCCATTGTAGTCATCAGCAGATGTTCATCTGTGTCCTTTTCTCAGTTGAATTGGGAGCATTATTGAATATAGGACGTATAAGTTATGTACATATATACGAAAATGAGTGTTCCATCATTGTGTTTCTGTTCGAAAAAAAATTCAAACTGATTTTCGTTTCTAAAACTACTTTGCACAAGAGTTGTGTAACATTGGATATAAGAGAGAAAAATAGTTTAGCTTCGAAAGAAGTAACTTTGCCATTGAACACAGAAAATTGCGTATGCTACGAGTATTATCACTCAAAATGCTGATAAATTTTTACTGCACTACCATCGAAATATTGAGTATCAAAATCTGTATCAAAGCAAACGAATCCATCGAAATCCGAGGTAATATAAGTTGACAAATTATATTAAATAGTTTTACACTATTTTTGATATTTTCATTTCGCACGCATTAAAAATGCTTTTTGTAATTTTTCAACAAAGAGAACACGGAAACATAAGCCGTGGATCACTCCAGGAATAATTCCAATTTGCAAGCAAAGGGATGTGTTATATAGGAGGAGGAAAAATAGCCCCAGATGTAAGACGTTTGAAGATGAATACGAGAAGTATCGAAACACAATTACTAAAAACATTCATCTTAATGACACGAGGAAAACGTTGAGTATTGTGAGTGAACTACTTGGAAGAAAGAAATGTTCAGTAAATGAAACAATCAAAAGCAATTTTCCAAATACTTCCGTAGGCTTAAAAGACATTGTTGAGGAATTTGTGGAGCGGTTTTCATTATTCATGTCTGTGTATCTGTTCGGTAGTACAATATTCTTTTGAATTTTATATACATATGTATTTAATTATTATATTTGACTTTGTTAAAACTAGAACATAATTCAAATGTTGAAACTTAAACTACATAGAATGTAAACAATGAAAACGTAACGTAAAATTTGTAATAAAAATGTATGACAGTTAAAGGTTAAAATGGAAGCAATTTCCGGATGATGAATAAAGATTCTCTTTGCTGTTACTATTCAACAAGAAACAACGTGTTTGATTTTAATTCGTCTTTTTACCCTACACATAAAGTACTAATAAACCCTACAGACTCCAACAGTATCTACATGAATGAAGCAACAGAAATCGAAGTTTACAAAATATTGCGTCAACTAAGTAACAATAAAGGTCCTGGAGCAGATAACATCAGACCAGTTGATCTCACAATGAATGTCATGTGTCTCACACCTATAATCACGAAGATTATAAATCGTAGTTTGTGTCAGTGTTATGTGACAAAACTAATGAAAACATCAATAATCCGCCCAATACACAAGGGAGGGAGAAAAAAAGACACGGAGAATTACAGACCGATTTCAACCCTGCCAGCGGTTGAAAAATGCCTAGAAGAAGTTGTTGTTAATTGTGTTAATTATTTCATGTCGAGGCGTAAAGTGATTCACCCTAACAAATTTGGCATTCAAAAATGCCAATTTTTACTGGGGGAATTTACCAGTGTGGTGAATGCTGGGTTGAATAGAAATCATCACATACTTGTGCTTTTTATAGATTTCAGCAAAGTTTTTGATACCCTGAAACATGAAAAGTGGAAAGTGTCAAGAAATTAGGACTGAGAGGAGTGCTGGCAAACTGGCTCAAAAGCTATCTGACTGAAAGGGTAATCCAAGTCAAGGTATCTAACACATTAAGCAAGAAAAGAACAATTAAATTCGGTGTGCCACAATGTTCCAAATTGGGCCCCATTTTATTCGCTCTATTTCTGAACGAACTACTAAGAATATTGAAAAAGCTATTGCATAGCAGATGACATTGCAATCATCGTAAAACACAAAGACTTACACTTAGCCGTGAAGATATTGCAAGATATTGGTGTTATGATAACGGTCTGGTGATAAAAGCAAACAAAACAAAGGTGATGCACATTCGGAGCCATCAAAGCCAACTGAAAATATTGAAATCTTTCATCGCAATCGTAGGTGCCCAGTACTGAGAACCAGTAACATAATTGAGGTAGTCAAAACCATTAAATATCTTGGCGTTACCATCGACGAGCACTTTCTGTGGTGTGAGCACATCAACATCCTGCGTCTTCAACTTAAGAGCGCTATCTTTGCAATGGTGTATCTTAAGCGTTACTCACATATGGAGGTACAAAAGCAAGTGTACTACTCGTTGGCAGAGTCTCGCATTAGATACAGGATACTGGCCTGGGGAAACGCAGCAAAGTTCCACCTAGAGAAGATACATAACTCATAACATCGTCTTGTTAAAATACGAGTAATTAGACCTATTAACTCAAGTTTTAAAGTTTTAAAAGTCAAGGCAATCTTCCAGATGACAACACTTCTAAGATACGTGGACGACCAACGGTTTATACAACCCATCACTCACACACAAAACACCAGAAGACGAGAACAAGGGATGCTAGAAGTTCCGGCAGCTTACAACTCGTATGGAGACAGAGAATTACGTTCTATTGTCCCTAAATTAATAAATTTGCTCCCACCGTTTTTGAAAGTCATTCCAATTTTTAAAAATAGAAAGAAAAAGTTAAAAAATCGTTTCATTGAATCTTATTCTATGAACTGTGTGAACTAGAGATTTACATTAGTATTTTAACAACACCAAAAGAATTTCAACTTACAACAAAAATTAGAATAACAATTGTTAACAAATATTTTCAACTTAGTCACTTCAACACTTTATCTACTTTTATCCAACCGCCTGCAGATAAGCACTCTGCTTTGCAGGTAAAACGTTGTAAATGAAATTTTTTTGTGCAAATAAAGTATCATTGAATTGAAATTAAAATAAAAGGATTATTTTATTGAGTAATACTAAGTTTATGTAATATTCTTGGTTATTCTGCGGTTTCTTAGGCTTATTTTTTTTTATTTCATTATATAAAGAGTGACTTTTTTGCTGTTTGGTTTTTCAGTGTTCTTCTTTTGACAGCTCACGCGTGATAAGTGACATGCTCAATTAGTATTGCCATTTCATCATGGAAAGGCTTACATTCGAACAACGCTTACAAATTACTGAATTTTATTATCAAAATTCATGCTCTGTTTTTTGCGCACTTCGATCATTTTACGGTCAACATGGTCGACCTACCAAGCAAGCAATTCAAGCCATAGTGACCACATTTGGCACTAATTTCACTCTATTGGGCATCAAGCCACCTACCCGTATGCGTAAAGTACATACAGAGGAAAATATTGCTGCTGTATCCGCCAGTGTTGTGTTACCAGGGATTGTGTTACTCGACTACGTTTAAGATTCTACGCAAAAATGTCAGTTGCTGCCCTCGAAGAGAATACTACATGTGTTACTAACGAGATATCAGCCAATACACTCGAAAAAGTGATTCGAAATTGGAGTCTTTGTGTCAAATAAAAATTGTACACACTTTTCTAATTTTCCTGTGTTTTTTTTGACATTAAAAAATCAATCATTATATTAAAATAATTTTTCAGCGAGGAGAATACAGATAATGCTGAGCCTGTCGCATCAACTTCAACTGCTCATAATGATGATTTTGAAGATGAAACTGAAAATCTGGAGCAAGCAAACGCTGAAAGCAGTAATGTGAAGCAGCGTGCATGTTTTTCCTAAAAATATGAAAAAAATTCCAAGGACGTGAACAAGAACTGCGTGTCATGATATCTTCAGAGGCGATTGATAACCTCGAATTTAAAGCTGCGCATTAGTTGTTGTTGAAATGTTGGTCATAATTCAACGGAAAAGAACTGGTAAAATCACACTATTTGTAAAAAAAATTTTAAAAACCGTATGAAAAGAAAAGCAGCTTCTGAACCCGACAGAATGGCATGTATCAAGGATTATTCATAAAAAAAGCCTTTGAAGAAGTGTTCGTTAAAGGGAATAAAAAAGGGAATTAAGAATTTCTCCATCCCAGATTCGTTTATTATCTCTCGGAACATCTAAACTCGTAGTTCAAAGTGATATTGTATAGGTAAATATGACAAAAGCAAACTATTTGATAAGAGCATCTATAATTTTAAGAAAAAAATTTTTAAATTGTAATCATACTATGTTACCAGATGATAGACTGTTTCTAATTTTAAAAAAAAAGATGAATGCGAAATTTCTTGTAGTGTAATGGATTTCTGCTGTAATTTATTGTCAGCAAAAAACACAAAAAATACACAAAATTCAAAGAAAATCCGACTATAAAAATCATTTTGTGAGGTCGTGATATATGGTGTTTTTAATGGAATAGTGAAACCATCCAAACATATAACCTTAGGAGTGACCATAAAAAGTTTAAATAACAGTCGAAAAATTATAAACATAAATCGGATTGACCAGAAGCTACAAAGAATTGGAATTTGCCCAGAAGAGCTAAAAAAACAAGAAAATTCATGTTCTGAAAGCCTTCTGTAACTTTTACCGATTCGTAGATACTCTGACGGGCTAAGATATGATATATTGCACGACGACACCGTCGGAATCATTTATCAAAATGTTTTGGAAGAAAATTCTCAAGAAAATTCAGTGGAAGTATCGCAGGAAGATAACCAAGAAATTTAAGAAATTATGGAAAATCAAAATGAAAAAAATGCACGCCGTGGATTTAGTTACGCATGAACTCGGCGATTATCATGATCATGATCAATCACCTTTGAATATTTCAGGTGCCAAAAATCAATCAGTCATTTATAAACTTCATATGGGTTGTATCGTATTTATTTAAAATAGAAAATATGTTACGCCCATTGGATTTAATAGTTTAATTTTTAATGACAACTTGGAGAAGCAGAAAATTTCTTATTTAATAACAATAGATTTTTCACCAACAAATTGAGCAGTTTTAATGGAAACTATGAAACAAAGTATGCAAATTGCTGATGAATGTTATGAAAAATATTTGCAAGTAACCTATGATTGGGAAAACGTAAAGCATGGCATCCAAATTCAATCCTCAGAAAAACCTCGATTCGACCGATTATTTATTCACGTTGGATGGCTTTATGATGGCTTTTTTTTTAAAGCTACTGGAAAATTCATTGATAGATGTGAATTGAGAAATATAACGCTTGATAGCATGATGCTAGCAAATGGATCCGTAAATAGCTTTACTACTGCCTAACATTACAACAGATGTAAGAGGTAACATCCTATATTATCAGTAGGACTTCAAGTTTTGCATTTCGAAAGTTGTCGAATTCTCAAATCAAATGAAAAAAATATCTATCGGATTTTTCGAAAGAGAAACATGATGGTAAAATTTCTAATAATGCCAACCTTGCAGATTGCAGATTTATTTATTAAATATGAAGACTACATAACATATAAACAAAAAAACGCGAAGTAGATCACGGAAAAATATTGTACCACAATTCTACGTTATGAATGTACACAGATTTTTTAGATAGCCTTTTTGGTGCTTAACTACAGTTTATGAAAAACTGATTTTGAAGCATTAAAGTAGGTACATTATACCACAAATTACGTACTTATTCTTTTTATATTTAACCACCAAAATTATTCAATCTACTTGGTTAAAAATTATGAAAATTTAACGGAAATCGATGAATCTCATACTGAATTGCGAGAACAATTTGAAATAGGATCCTTTGGTATGAGACGAACAGACAAATCATTTTCTAGACAACATATAGATTTGACTCTCGAACAGACAATTAACGCGGATGCTGCGAAAAAATTAATGGGGGTCACGTATTCAACAAACTCGATTTCTGCGCGACAACATTGGAGCAAAAGCCAGAGCACGCGATGTGCTATAATTGACTTCTTAGTTCATAATGGAGCTGGTATTAGAAAAAAATCAGGAAGTTACAGCTGATCTCCAATATCCTAAAATAAAATTAAACTCAATGCAGCTCCACAATGTTATCGAAAATATGAAACAAAACGTCCATCCATTTTTTTTTTTAAAAACTACACTCAAGGTATTACTGCTCTTAAAATGCCGGAGCACGTGTTAAGTTTACCGGAAAATTGGATAGAGAGAAAGCGAAAGATGTTTGGACTCAGTGTTTATTTCGCTCCATGGGTGGCATCCACTTAATGGGTAGACTAAATTATTTGTGTAAAATGACTTGATGTTGTATTTGGGCAACCATTCATCTCACGAGATTTTAGTTGCCTGAAAAAAAGAACCCCGAACCGTCCGATTGGGAAGCCAATTTAAAAATTCCGATGCATCTTAGTGTTGAAAATTCGGAGAGACGTACGAGTATGTATAAATATTACTAAGTTATATTAAAAATTGGGTTCAAATTTAAGTGCGTTACTGGCGTTATGTAATACAAACATGTTCATTTAATGACCTTTAATTACACTTCTCAGGCTGTGATTTCAACTCAGCATTTTTCCGTAAAGGGAAATAACGCACTCCCGATATATTAAAAGGAAATAAAAATGTATATATGTGTTTAAAAAAATAAGTTTAACATCTGAAATTGATTCACTATCGTTATTTCCGATTATTGAGGAATTCGTTTGTCGGTTGTAGCTGTCGGTTGTTCGGGTTCCCTAAGATAAATACAGTTAATGAAGCACGTACAAAATCATTTTACAAATCTTATAAAATTGTCTAAAAGAAATATTTATGGCTCAGCATTACCACCTTGCAAGACAAAATTACAGTAATATCTCCTTAGAACATATTACATCATTAATCTATGGGCTAATACACATCGTACAGTTCCAAAGGACCTTGAGCCATTAAATTACGGCTAAGAAGATATTAATAATATACTCGTAATACACATATTATAGTATTTCAAATGGTTCACTTGCGAACAGCTAACGACATTACTTGGCGATATAATAGTTGGATCAGAAAAACATACCTCTGACGATTCTTATAAAATATTATTCAATTTAATGAAATTCAATTCTTGCGACTTTATTAACATTTTATCTTACTTTTTTCAGAAGAAAAGCTAGAAGAAGAAGTAAAGAGCGAGATTCGAGCGATGATGAAAGTAATGTTCAGTAAAGTGACAATAAAAGCAAAGAATAAATATTCTTTCTATATCAAGGGGGATTAAAAAACTCTGCCTCTTTCGTCGGTGAAAGATCGAGAGACTCTTCCGTTTTTATTCATGTACAAAGTGTATGACTAGCCTTTATATATAATATATGTATGTACTAGTGGATGTTCCCATGCAAGGATTACCACTCCGAGGTAATTAGAATGATCTTTAATTAATACTACAATCGACCATCCTGACATGCATTCGACCTCGATTGCACTTCTCGGTTCTGGCTCTAGTTTGGTACTCTTTAACGTAGGGTCTCATGTTCGCCGCCTCCCAAGTGCCCTTACACGGTATCTGACTTATCTGAAAATTATCTACATCAGTCACCTCATACCTATCGTTTCCTAAAACGCGGCTGACCCGATACGACCCCCTGAACTTAGGCACTAGCTTTTTCGGTGCACCCGGCGTGCTGACGAAATTCTTCACCATGACGAAATCATCGACAATGTAAGCTTGAGGCTCCTTACGCCTACAGTCGTACTTCTGCTTGTTGTATTCTTGTAGTCTCGTGTGCTTCCTCATTGCTTCTGCTATCTTTATACGCAAATCCGGTTTTAATCTTAATCCCACTATTCCTTCTAAGCCCTCTCTTAACCGATCCATTATTCTACCACTCTGCCTCACACCAAATATAATAGTAATTCGCTGGGTGCTACCCCCACACTTTTGTGAATCGTATTATTCATCACGAATTCTATATCTAACAGCATGTTTTCTAAGCTCTTAGTCGCGTCAATGCTTATCGCCTTTGCTATCATAGGACCCAGACTCCGATTTATTCGTTCCACTTGGCCGTTAGCTTGTGGATACCCCGTAGCCACTTTGATGTGCTTTATGTGGTTTTCCACCATAAAACCTTCGAATTCGAGCCCCGTGAACGCGCTGCCCCTGTCCTGTTCTTGGGTCTGCTATACGCGGCAAAATACTTTTCCAAAACCCCCAGAACCTGTTTTGCACCAATGCTTCGGGTGGCGTACAACTTAACGTATTTGGTGAACGCGTCCACCACTACGAATACATAGTTCCTTTTGAACCTCTTTAGACCGACGGGGCCGAAATGGTCGATATGCAAAATATCAAACGGGATGTCACCTTTGGGTATGCTATGTAGGAACCCCTCTTTCTTCCCATGTTTCGGGGAGTACGCCACGCACGTTAAGCAATTCTCCAGGTGCTTTTTAACCCTAACTCTCATTTGGGGAAACCAATACGTCTTCTGAATGGAATTTATTGTTTTATCTATGCCTACATGCCCCATCTCATCGTGATATTTATGCAACACGCTCAGCTCCATCTCCTCCGGAACGTAAAAGAGGATGCTTCCCCTCACTTTACGATAGACTAACCCATTATGCATTTCGGAAAACGCATCTTCCTTCTCCTCCAACATCCCTGACTAATGGATAAGTTTTGTTCGAAAGTGTTGCCCTCCAGTACCAGGATGTTCGTACTTCTACTGAGAGCATCCACCTGCTGCATTTTATCTCCGCTACGATGTTCGATAGTATAATCGTAGTTTTGCAACTCCATAGCGCATCGGGCGATCCCGATGTTTAGCGTGAGGGTCAGGGAGTTGCAATCCGTTACTATTTTAAAGTGGATGCCTTGCAGGTATATACGGAAGCGTTCTAATACGAAAACGATCGCTAGGGTTTCCAGTTCGAAGCTGTGGTATCTGGACTCGGACTCCGTAGTTCTCTTCGAAAAAAAGAACACGGGGTGCAGCTTCCCATCAGATTTCTTTTGCATAAGAATTGAGCCAAACCCGATCGAGCTAGCGTCGCAGTGCAATTCCGTTTCATCCCTAGGATCGAAGATGGATAAAACTGGGGCTTCTAGTAGCTTGCCTTTCTGTAACTTAAAACATTCTAGTTCCCCCTATCCAAATTTAAAATCCACAGACTTTCTAATCAAATTACATATATAACGGTCCGGCTAACACAGAAAACCCTTTAATGAAACGCCTAAAGTAGGAATACAATCCTAAGAAACTATGGACCGCCTTCGGATTCTGTGGTACCGGGAAATTCGCCACCGGTAACTCCCTTCTCATCCGGTGTAATGATCTATCTATCCTCAGGTCTAATTTGTTGTCAACAGTCTGGTCAAGACTTCTCTCAATATCGTTAAGTGCTCCTCTATCCCCTCCGTCGCAATGATGATATCATCCAGGTAGACGGCAATTTTACAACTTCTTATTAGGTCCTCGAACACTCGGTTAATGAAACGCTTAAACGTCGACGGAGCATTCCTGACACCAACTGGCATTCTCAAAAATTCGAATCGCCCCATTGGGGTAATGAACGACGTGTATTTGATACTCCCATCTGACATCTTGACGTGGTAGAAAGCACTCTTTAGGTCTAACGTAGTAAACAATCTTTTCCCCGACAGCCGGTCTAGTAAGTCATCAATCAACGGAATGGGGAAATTATCTATTTGCGTGACTTTGTTTAACGTCCTATAATCGACGCAGAATCGAATATCCCCAGTCTTCTTCCGTACTAATACTACCGGATAGGTGAATTCCGAATCGCTAGGCTTGACTACCCCCTGTCTCATAAGATCATCTAACATTTCGTTTAACTTCCCTTTCTCATGATAAGACAGACGCCACGGAGAGCAATTGAGTGGCTTTTTATCCGTAAGATTTAATTTCATTTCGCACCCCACCAAGGGTACATCTGGGCGAATGCAGTCATTGTGACACTCATCAAACAAATCAGTTACTTTTTTCGTACATCAATCCCTAACTTTTCATCTTTAACTTCTTCAATCTATATATCGTTCAATTAAATTTGGTTTGCTTTAGATTCTTTTACTTCAAAGTGTTGTGCATCAGTCCCTAACTTTTCAATTATCATTATATGATCTTTAGCTGGACATACCTTACATTCTTTTACTTCCAAGTTTTTCTATCCTACTATCATTACCGTAACTCTCTACACTACATTTCTCACCAGTTTTAAATCAGCTTTCTTGACAAAATCTCTGCCCAATAACACGGGGATCTCCATCGTCTCATTCGGGACCACGTACATCTCCAATTTTATCTTTTCCTTTTCAAATACGACAATTTATCGAACCAATAATTTTTAATTTACATTTATTTATCCCATAATAATTCTTTGGGTAATGATAACATTTTATATTTCTTCCCGTATCAATTAGGCATGCTACGGAAAATACAGAGTTACTTTTAGGATCACAATAAATTTTTAAATTTCTTACAAATTTTTCCTCATCGTTTGACGGCTCCAGTTGAAGAACTTGGTTGCAACTTGGGCTGCGGCGAAATGTCCCATCTCAGCTCAGATATGTCAGGCCCCCCTCTCTCTCTTCGGCTTCCTGCATTCAGTGGCATGGTGTCCCCTGGCGTTGCAATTATAACACCTTGTTTGACGACGCTCATTCGGTGTTTCCTCCGTAGTCGATTTCTCGTTAGCTCTCCTTCTCGGTGGTAATCTGATGGACGGAAACGCTTCCAACAAATGTAACACAGGGCGGTCCGTGCCGTTTCTAAGAGAGGGCACCACTTGAATTAAATCCATACCATTTTCAGTTAGTACCAACCTTCAAAAGATACGTGTATAAATTTGACAGCTGTCGGACGATTAGTTCTCGAGATATACCGTTGTGAGTGAAGCAATTTTTGTTATTGTGAAAAAAATGGATTTAAAGCAAAAAAGCATTGCTTTTTGATGGGAAAAAATGCAGCCGATGCAAAGAAATGGCTTGATAAGTGTTACCCGGACTCTGCACCTTGCGAACGAACCACTCGCAAGTGGATTGAAAAATTTAAAAGTGATCATACAAGCACCGAAGGTGATGCACGCAGTGGACGTCCAAAAGAGGCTGTTTCAGACGAAAACATCAAAAAAGTCCACAAAATGATTACGAATGACCGTAAGGTGAAGTTGATCGAGATAGCTGAGGCTCTGAAGATATCAAAAGAGCGTGTTGGATATATCACACACGAATATTTGGACATGCGAAAGCTCTGTTCAAAGTGGGTGCCGCGTTTGCTCACAGTCGACCAAAAACAACAACATGTTGATGATTCAGAGGAGTGTTTAAAGCTGTTCAACCGCAATAAAGCCGAATTTTTGCGTTGGTATGTGACAATGGATGAAAATTGGCTCCATCACTTCACACCAGAGTCAAGTCAGCAGTCAGCTGAGTGGCGAGCAGGCGACGAACCTAGTCCAAAACGACCAAAAACTCAACAGTCGGCTGGCAAGGTTATGGCATCCGTATTTTGGGATGCACATGGAATAATTTTCATCGACTATCTCCAAAAGGGGCAGACTATCAACAGCGACTATTACATTACGTTGTCGGAGCGTTTGAAGGACGAAATCGCAGAAAAACGGCCGCATTTGAAGAAGAAGAAAGTGCTGTTTCATCAAGACAATGCACCGTGTCACAAGTCGATAAAAACGATGGCAAAATTGAAAGAATTCGGCTACGAATTGCTTCCCCACCCACCGTATTCTCCAGATTTGGCCCCCAGTGACTATTTCCTGTTCGCAGACCTCAAAAGAATGCTCACCGGAAAGAGATTTAAGACCGAATCGCCGAAACAGAGGCTAAACCGAAATCGTTCTACAAAACTGGTATCGAAGGATTGAAAAATCGTTTCAATCAGTGTATCGCCCTCGAAGGCAACTATATTGATAAATAAAGTTGAGTTTTGCAAAAATTTTGTGTTTTACTATAAAATGGACTTTTCAGCCCTTGTGTTATGTAGTTTGTCGGTGAACCTTTGGATGCTGGCCTGCGCCCTGAGATGAGCATCTGGGATCCCCTCGATAACGCATTCAATCAGCTTCTTCGGTGCCAGGTTAACTTCATTGGCTAGGATGATCTTTTTATGGAGGTAACTGCGGAAGCTTTCGCCTGGAGACCACGTTCTAGCTTCAAATTGTCTGCGACGCTTTAAGCTGCCAGTCGGCCCGTTGAAAATGTACCTCAATTGGGTTAGCATGTCGTCTGCCGTTGCTAAAGGATGGTCCGATTTTGTGTGGTACCATCGCAGGGCCTTTCCTTTTAACTTGCCCATCATCAGGATTTTGACGACCTGGTCATTGAGCTAGTACGGCTGTTTGATGCCCCTTAGGCTTGACTCCCACTGCTGCATATCCCCGACGTCTCCGATGAATTCGTCCACGAGCTCTTTGGCCAGAGCGTAATTTTGCTCCTGTTCTCATCTCTCAGCTTCCATTTCTTTGTTTTGCTCTTTCATCCTTCCTTTCAGCAGCATTAACTCGCTCATCATAAATTTTAAATCAATCTCGATATCTGATTTCTTGCAACTTCCTGTCTGGTTTTTATTACCCTTCATGTAACTCTTCAGTTTAGCACCCGCAGCACTCTTCGGTCCGTCTTCATTTTCTTTGTCCATAATGGTACAAGCGCTCTTCAGTTTACGTTCGTCGATCTTCAACTCTTCAGCTTATCTTCATCACTTGGTCTGCACTCGTCATCTTGCTCGTCCATTATAGCGCAGGCGCCTTTCCTTGGACCGACGCTTTGTGCCACAGTCGGGATTTCCTCTAGACGTCGCAGCAGTTCGTCTTTCGTACCTGAAGTTTTCTTCTGTAGCAGTCCCAGCCATATCCTCAACTCGTCTCCGTTTTCCCGATATTTTGTGGGTCTGTCATTATTATTAACAAATGACTTAAAATGGAAAAAAGATTATTAAAAAAACAGCGGCAGCACTTACAATAAAGTAGTGTACCAATTTCGAAAGTCAGAAACTTATTCTTCAACTCTTAGTTCCAGCTATATTATTTGTATCAATAGTTTTTAAGAAATTCGCATGCAAACCCGAGATTTTGATAAAAAAAATTTTAAAAAATGGAGTTTGGACCAATTTTTTTCAAAATTGTGAAATGAAGTGCTAAATTGGATTCCTGTGGTCGATGCCTATATCAATTTTGAATCGAACACAAAAAACCGAATGAATTTATGTCGTCTAGTTTTTGAGAACTATATATGTACTGGTGGATGTTCCCGAGACAATTAGTAAGATCTTTAATTATTACTACATTTCCAATGTCGAATATTCAATAAAATTACATTTCATTACTAAATAACAGTCAACATATGTTTGCACTTTTATTTTTCAAAGTTCAATTATTCAAAATTACATGCGTGTGCATACTGTAAAAGAAAACAACAATCAGTTGGCTTCTTGACGCAGAAAAGTCTTGAGTGGAGTAAAATTGTTGGAAATGCACTGCTCTCTAGTTACCTGAAAGGTTAATGACTTCAGCTGAAGGTTAATCTCCCAACACATGCTCTGTTGGAGCTTGTTTTCATTACATGCACTTAAAATACTGCCATTAAAATCGATTCCAAGTTTGGTACTAAAGAATGTTTTACTATCGTTTTTACACCTGTTCATACGAGCAGCTGAAGCAATTTTGGCTGAAGATGATGTTTCATCATTTATTGTTACAAATAATCCATACGAAAAATTTCAGATTTAGTATTATTATTTTTTTTTACGTTTTTCAACGCGGGGCTGGCTCGATTACTGCAGTAGTAAAGATTTCCTCAATATCTTTCGCTCTTTAAAGCAAATTTATCTGTGGATTTCTATTTTGTTTTTGGTTTTGTAAAGTAATTATGCATTAAGTTGGAATAAGAAGTCAAGTGGGTTTCATTGCATTGGTTGGATTGGTTGGATTCCACCAGCCAACGTACATACGTGATCATAACCAAAAAGTGTAATTTTTCCATTGAAAAATCCTGCGTAATTTGAAAATTAAGGGCTGCTAATCACAGCACTAGATCAAAAGGCTTAGTCCTTTTCAGACTCGTCAAGGATCTGTTAAACAGAAATATTCGTATGTCCTTGTAGTCGATTTTTGTGTTTTCGCGTAAGCATTTTAACTTCGTTCTGAGCGTTTTGGACTCCAAGGTCTCTGTGGATATCATCGCTTCTAAAGTACCACGGTGCATTAACAAACCCTCGATGAATTTTGTTTTGGAATGCCTGTAAGACGTTAACGTTACAAATTTTGGTGAAACCCCAACCCCAACCCCAACCTGGACACCATATATCCAGACCAGTTTTAGCACTTACTAAAACTCTTCACGTTTTTTCTTAACGTGTGCTCTCCATTCAAAAGTTTAGCGTCGAGTGTCATACAGATATATTTGCACAGGCAGATTGTCAGTTTTCTTGAGAGTGAAGTCCACGAGGATACACTTGTCATTAAGCGCTATTCGCCAAGTCTTTGTCCAGTTGTTAATCCGTGTAAGGGCACGTTGCAACTTAGCAGTTGCTTCTTCGACGGTTTTAGCTGTTGCCAAAATGCCATCAGCAAATGTGGCTAGCACAGTATCGTCCGTTTGCGGTGTGTCGCGTGTACAAACCAAATATAGCAGAGGGCCAAGTACACCTCCTTGCGGCACCCCCACGTTTATTGTCTTAAAAGTGGAATATTCAATTCCGTGTCTGACACAGAAGAGTCGGTCATCTAAGTATGAACTTAAAATATGAAACAATTGCTTGGGTAGGACTTGTCGAAGTTTATATTTCAGGTCCTCGTTCCATACCTTACCAAAAGCTTGCGAAAGGTAAAGGAATGCGCTTATACAGACTAACTTACATTCGATTGCTCGTTCAATTACATCGGTTATTCGATGCACTTGATCAACAGTAGAATGTTGGCTTCTAAAGCCACATTGGTGATAGGGCAAAAGGCGGTTTGTGTCAATAATCGGTTTAAGACGATTAAGTAAGATTCGCTCGAAGACCTTCGATATAATCGGGAGGAGCTATATTGGTCTGAATGACTTGACTTCAGTCAGCGGTTTACCGGGTTTCGAAATCATAATAACTTCGGCAACTTTCAACTGATGCGGTACATACTCTAATCTTATTGGGGCATTTATAAGATAAAGCAGCTTTAGAAAACCTTTTTTCGGTAGCGCTTTAAGTCTCTCCCGTAATTAAGTCATAACCGGGGGTTTTATTGGGCTTAAGCGTGTCTATAACTTATCTAAGTTCCCTAAGTGTAGCCTTTTCTACTGGAAAGCTTGTCGTCACGTTTAGCGTGTTGACATTCTCTGGAAGAACTTCCCCGTCGAATGGTTTGAACGTTTCTGCAAGATGGTCGGCGAAAACGTTAGCTTTTCCTTTATCTTCTTACGCCTAGCCATCCCGGTTTCTTCTTATTGGCGCCACGTGTATTTGGGGCTTTCGAAGACTTTTAACGGCTCTCCATATGGAATAATTGATATCTTCTGTCGCTGTGAGGCTTTCTAGGTAGTTATTTGTAGTTATTGAAGTCCTTGATCGATTTTTTCAACAAGTTGTAGAGCCTATTAAAAGACGTTTTATCTTGTTGAGCCCGAGGTTCATGCCACTTTTTCCGCGCTCTTCGTTTCTTCCTTCATTTCCCTTATTTCCGGCGGGTATCTTATGCCGATATTGGCAACTTTGTTCGAACCGCGTGGAGTGTTATTCCAGGCTGCTTGCTGTATGACTTCAACAAAACGTTCAACTTATTTTTCAAGTTAATACGGCGTTCTTAGCGGTACTTTTAGCTCAGTATTTTCGACAACCTCTATTCGGAAATCTTCCCAATGAGTTTTTTTGTTGGATAATATGGGTGGTCTTTATTTCTTAACTAAGGATTCGCCCAATGAAAGCATAATTGGAAAATGATCGGAGGAAAGAGCGAAGCTTTTTTCAACTTTGACGTAACTAGCGTTTACTCCTTTTCCGATAAAGACGTCTATCAGATCGGGTGTTTTGGCAACATCCTAGGGCCTGTACGTCGGTGTGCCTGTTGAGCAAAATTGCCAACTACATTCCAAACCAGCTCTGTAGAGAGTTTTGTATTTCTGTGTGATACATCTTGAGCCCCAAAAGGTGTGCTTCGCATTAAGGTCGCCACCAGTAACAAAGAATGGTACAAGACAGTTAAATAGGTCAATAAAGTTAAAATAGTCAATAGATTGAGGATATACTAAAAGAGTAATTTTGATTTTTAACGCGCAGCGTGGTCATTTGAAATATGTCAAGTTCAATTTGTGCTTCCGGAGAGTGTTCAATGTTTATAAATAGGTATGACCCGCCGCTTGCGTTTCCCGATGGATGATGAGCGTGGTAGTTGCGGTAACCTTTTAGTTCCACGCGCGATTGCGACGTCAGGTGAGTTTCAGAAATTAAATAATAAATATAATTAGTTTATCAAACCTTTTCTGTAGGCCGTTGACATTCCACCCAAGTATATTGAGCTTCTTTGTCATGATTACTTACACAGATCTGCTTTGAGGTTGGAAAGCCGTTCGACTATTATCTTATTTGGTTTAGTCAGTTCTTCTAGTCTCTCGAGAATTACTGCGAAAACATTTGAGGCAGGATCAGGTGATTCACAGTTAGTCGTATTTGCTCGCGCCGCTATTTGCGCGTAAGTTTTTCCACTTTTCACTTGCGCATTTTTATTTTTGACGTTGTTGTTATTGGTGATTTTAGCGGCAAGTCAATATTACACTTTGCACCATAATATTGAGCACGCTATACCATTCTGCTTTATTCTGTGCAAGTTCCTAGAAGCTTGTAAAAGTCCCCTAACTTGACGCGTATACACACTAGAGTAGCAATGTGAAATGATCTCCAACCATGATACCATAGACAATACCTTATTGAAACGCTAGTTTTCTAAGAGAAGTTTTTGAAAATTAGAAATTCATATTTTTAGTATCAGATACACTTTCAAGTAATCCATGAATCCGTTAGAGCTTGGAATGAGAATACGACCACTGAGCAACGATAAATTGCATTAGAATAGAAATAAGTATAAAACCATTAAAACAAAATCGTTACACATCGTTATGCCAAAAATCACTGTTGTTAACCATAATAAGGAAGTAGTCATAAGGAAGTAGCGAGTTCAGTTTGACTGTCAACCTGTGCGGACGTGTTTTCTCTTGTATACCGAATTCTGTTACTTTTCCGCTTTCCTTCAAAGCCCCGTAAACTGCCGAATCAGTAAATTTCATATTTTCATATTTCCCGTCTCTGTTCGTCGACCTAGTTTCACCTGTGCCAGTTTCGTAAAAAAAAAAAAAAAAAAATAATAATAATAAAACCCTAACAAAAATTAATTGTGTCAATAAGTGTTCGTAGCCCAAATAAAAAAAAACAATGGAAAAGTGCTGTGCTAGTGTTTTGTGCTCAATTGTTGACCCCAACGCGGAATGGGTAGCCTGCAATGGTCTCTGCGGAAAATCATTCCATGCCATATGCATCGGACTTACCCGGAGATCCATTACCTACCTCAAGGAGTATTGCAGTCTCTTCACTTTTTACTGCGACGAGTGCAAAGAGATCACCTTTGACAGTAATGTGGAAGCTTACAAGTCCACAGGAAGAATGATAGAAAAGCAACTGACAGCGATCCACAATCTGTCCAAAAATCAATCTCATCACAACAACGAGAGCGAAGTGATCAAATATCACTTGGATGGATTAAAAGCATTCCTCAAAACAAATTTTGCCAACCTCCTTAAATCCAACGTACTCACACACATAAACGACTCTATCAATCTTCTCCGTACTGATCTCGACTTGCTTTTTCAATCCTCCTCCAAAACAATACATCCCACCCCGCATCCATCAGACTCTACGCTCGATGACTTAACTCTAAAAATAATAGACGTCAGCGAGGAACTCATAGCAACTCGGTTGACCGTTGCCGAAATCGGTAAAGAAGTGAGATTGGCTTCCCACAAAATCGATGGAATCCCCGATCAAGCTAGTTCCCCGTACAATGTCTCAATTCATAATGAATTAGTAGACACGGAGTCATTTTCAAATACTCCTCCCGCCGCCCTAACAACGGAAACTGAAACCGCGCTGCCTATCCCGCCCGCCCCCGCCCCACGCAAACTGCTCAAACAATTCGGAACTTCATGGACCCCCACCGAATGGAAAAGCCGACTCGAAAAGTTGAAAGAGGGAAACCATACAGCATTCTACGTTGAAGGGGCTCCTCAACACGCTGATGTTAGTTGGGTGCGGAATTTCTTTCACCGAAATTATGCCATCACCATTAGCGAGTGCGAGATGATTTCCCCTGCTGACTCCAATAGTTCCTGCAGCTTCAAAATCAGCATCCCAACCAAATATTCATGGTTATTCCCCACTTCCCCTGGTAAGGCCACTAAACCTGGGAAGATAAGTATCACCAAATGCTCTGAGGAACGAGAAAACCCACGTGTCGACGACAACCAAAATTTTAAAAATAAACGTAACGATAAGCTTAAAAAAAGACCGCTCCCAAACCCCCTTCCAACTAAAAAGCACGCTAATAAAAAACGAAGCTCTAATCCCGATCCCAACTGGAGCTTCAAAACGAATTTGTTCCCCGATTTTAGTCCCCCCTCTTCACTTATCCGACACAAAGCCCTTACACACCAATCCTCTAATCCGCTAATTTCCAATGTTCCACCCAAGCCCCCGCGCCAACGCGTCTCTTTCAACTTAACCCCAACCACCCATATTATCCCTTCTCAATCTTCTACGCCACCGATCCCAGCAAACAACTCATTTCCTAACTTCGACCTACAAACTGGAGCTAAGTACCCTAATTTTATTAACTCCCATACCCTAAACCCAAATCTCATCCGGCGCCCAACTCCATATCCAACCACGAATCTCCATCTCCTTCCTCCACTGCCCCTATTCTTGATCCTCTTTTTCCCCCCACAGTTAAACTAACCCAGCAAACCAATGGAACTACAGAAAGTCGCTATGCACTCTCTAGGCTTAGAGAGAGAAAGATATATGAAAACATTCGTCTCTTTCTCGCCTATCTACATGACAAATCGGACTCGGTCTGCTACGAAGGGAAGACCAAAACCACCGTCATGGTATCCATCCAGCAGGAAGGCCTCCCTACCGACCCTATCAGTCTCAGGAACCTTTATGTTAGGTACCACGAGATTTTTAGCATGTCCCCTCAGAAAGTAGCAGACGACCTTGCTGCTTTCGGCCACTATGTTCACTCTAAACGAGTCTCACACCTACAGCGAAGCCGAGCTGACCACGATAAATTTTTTCGTCCATAACGTGCCTTCCTCGTCAGCACTTAAACCATCCCGCCTTACATCTCCACCCCACAACATCCCTCTTACATTTTACTACCAGAATGTAAGAGGTCTTCGCTCTAAAACCAATGCTGTCCTACGTCAATCGCATTCTCTTCCCTTTGATATTTACGCCTTGACTGAAACCAATTTGATTCCCGACATAAAGAACCAGGAATCGTTCCCCCCTACTTTTAATGTTTTTCGCGACGACGATCCTACCCGCCCGCATGATGATTCCCCCTGTCGAGGCGTCCTACTGGCGATCCACAACAGCCTTAACTCTTCTCCCATAACCATCTCTTCATCCTCTAAAGTCGACTTTGTCGCTATAAAAATATCACTCCCCTTCAAGTCCCTTTACGTTTTATGTTGCTACATCCTGCCAGCTCAACCTACCGAATCTTACCAACTTGTTGTCGATGCGATCGACTATTTAATTGACCTGTCTGACTCTACTGACGATATCTTTGTTCTCGGCGACTTTAATCTTCCTCAGCTACAGTGGATTCCATCAGACGATCAATCGTTCTTCATCGCTTCAAATGCCAACTCAGCTAAGGAATGTCTCTTCTTAGATCGCTTAACAGACTCAAGTCTATGCCAAGTCAGTGGTGTATCCAACTATATGGGCAGGCAACTAGACCTTATTTTCACAACAGATTCAATTAACTCCTCAGTCTCACTTTGTCCCCTATCTCTCTCTACAATCGACAACTACCACCCCCCCCCCCCCCTTCTACTTTCATTTTTTCATAACTCTTCTCTCCAGTCCACTCCTCCCACAACTCTCTCATCCTACGACTTTCACAAAGCAAACTTTCACAAAACCAGTGACTATCTTAGCAGATCCCCCTTTAACTTTCACAACCTAAGCGTAAATGATGCCTTATCCATTTTTTATAAAGAAATATTTAATTCTTTCAGCCTTTACGTTCCGTTTTCCCGCCTTAAAACATCATCTACTAGTCCTCCCTGGTATAATCGCAAGCTTCGTTCCTTACGAAACAAGAGAAATAAGTTATGGGCTGTTTTCCTGCGTACCAGATCCTTGTCCGACTATTCCAACTACCTTGGTGCTTATCTTCATTTCACCGAACTTTACGATTCCCTTTACCAGCGTTACCTTAACAATGCGCAAGCCAACCTTATAAATGACAATAAGTCCTTTTACCAATTTGTTAACTACAAAAGAAAGTCCGATGGTTACCCTCTTTCCCTCTCTTTCAACAACAAGTCATCAACCGATCCACTCACGATTGCCAACTTATTTGCCAGCTTCTTTAAACAATCCTTTACCAACGACTCCTTTGTACCAGATCCATCCTATTTTCGTTACCTACTGAACTTCTCCAATGGCCCACTTCTCTCTCATATCTTCCCCTCCTATATCGAAAATAAATTACACCAACTCAATGACGAATTTACACCCGGTCCAGATGGCATCCCTGCCATATGTCTTAAAAAATGTTCTTCGTCTCTTTCCCTTGCCCTTTCTGATCTCTTTCGTCTATCCCTTTCACAAGGAGAATTTACTCAGGTTTGGAAAACCTCCTTTATAACCCCAATCCACAAAAAGGGATCAAAGAACGAAATAACAAACTATCGTCCAATCGCTAAACTCTCCCATATACCCAAACTCCTCGAAAGTATTTTGTATGAAGCTCTAAGTTTCCAATGCAAATCACTTATTTCCCCTAGACAACACGGCTTCCTAAAGGGTAGGTCAACCACCACAAATCTCGTTGAATTCGTATCCTTTACCATCTCTGCCCTAGAGAACGGCAACGAAGTCGATGTAGTTGCAACCGATTTTAGCAAAGCCTTCGATAAAATCTCTCATCGATTAATACTCTTCAAATTGTCTGCCCTCGGCTTTGAACCCATACTGTTAAAATGGATATCCTCTTACCTCGAAAATCGTGTTTACAGTGTTCATTTTAGGTCAGCCCACTCTGCTCCATTTTTGGCCACCTCTGGAGTTCCTCAAGGTAGCCATCTCGGTCCCCTTCTCTTTATATTAACCATAAATGATCTCGATAGGATCATTAAATACTCGTCCGTCTCCCTTTACGCCGACGATACCAAATTTTTCAAAACCATTTCCTCTCCCCATGACTCCTTCCTTCTTCAACAAGACCTTGATAGTTTTTCGATCTGGTGCCTCAAAAATTGTTTGGAACTTAATATCACCAAATGCCAATCCATCACCTTTTCACATAAGCGGCTCAAATCTCCTCCCCGACTCTACCTTCTCCACAACCAACCTATCTCCTCCGTTGAATCTCTTCGCGACCTCGGCATTTTGTGTGATAGGGAGCTCAACTTCCGTTTTCATATGGATGGGATAATCCTTAAAGCCAATTCTGCACTAGGTTTTGTAAAACGATGGTCCAAAGAATTCACCAACCCATACGTGACCAGGTCCCTCTATATTACCTTTGTTCGTCCCCTCTTAGAGTACGCCAGTCAAGTATGGTCCCCATATCATCGCGTTCATATCTCGAGAATCGAAAGCATCCAGCGCCGTTTTCTTCGATTCGCTCTTCGAGGTTTGCCCTGGGATGATTCTTTTACTCTGCCCCCCTATCATAACCGTCTCAACCTTATTAACCTAAACACCCTTGAGGAACGCCGAGATGCAGCCGACTTTCTCTTCATTCATCGACTTCTTTCAGGTCAGGTTGAATGCACGTCCCTTCACAATTCTATTTTCCTCAACACTAACCCTCGTAATCTACCTACCCCTCGTCTCTTCTATCTCCCAACCCACCACACCACCTACGGCGCGAACGAACCAATCTCCCGCATGCTACGAAAAATTAATTCAAACCCTAGCGTCTTTGACTTCCACCGCACCACTTCCTACCTCAAATCGGTTCTTCTTCACCAGAATAACCAGCCTTAGTTTTAAGTTTTAGTTTAAGTTTTAGTTTAAGTTTAATTTTAAGTTATAGCTTGTATTACGCCGAATAAATGATGGCTTTCGTTCCCACCAAAATTAAATTAAATTAAATTAAATTAAAATTAAATTAATTAATTAATTAAAAATTAAATTAGTGTTAGAAGAAGTACTTCTTTTAGAGATAATTTCTATGTACTTATTTATAGTTAACAATTCTACATACATCCGCTAAGTAGTATTGAGTAGCATCTGACAGTTTATCAATCTGGTCTAGCAAAACAGAATTGGAACTGATTGTCGAAGACCTTTTCTTTTCTATGCTGGTAGTCAAAAAAAGTCTTATGGTATAATAATACATAGTGTAAGGACAAACAAAAGGTCGCAATCACTAATTCTGTAAGCTGTGCCGCAAAGAACTTATACAGCAGAATGCTGAACTGTGTATACGAAATCGGCTTGGTGGCATCGTGTTTAGGACAAAATTTAATAACTGTATATATGTACATATGATATGTTAGCATTTGAGTCCAAGTTTATATACCATATGTTTCATGCAAACACCGAAAATGCTCAGGTAGAGAAAAAAAACAGCCAAAACGCGTTGTGCTTGGTGTTTGATGAGCATGAATTTTATTGGTGTGTGGTCGTGTTTCATAGGCCGCAACGCGATGTGTGTAAGTGAAAAAGGACGGCAACCTCGATGTGAAATATTTATTTATGCAGATCGAAAATTGACGTGTTAGGATATGCCCAATTGCCTGGTTAACGATAATGCATCGACACTTGACGTATTCAGAGAAGTCTATTTGCATATTTGTTTTGTGAAGGAAATAAACCCTTCTGCGTATGAAATCTGTACAGTTGGATTATGAGCGTAATTGACGACGGTTCAACGCCAGCGATAAAAGATATGAATATGAACGACAACTTTAATGAACAAATTTAAACTATTGCTGCAAATAGCAATGATCGCATTAACCCTGTTTTCCGACGATCATTAACGAGATCGATCAAGCAAAAGGTTGCAAAGCTAACAAAATGCCACTATCATCCAAACAATATCGAAGATTAAAACGGTTCGACGTTATAACAATTGGAGGAAATGAAAAATTGATGAAAAATTGTGAACACTAAAGCTGATAATTTGCGATATTACTGCAAAACTGAAGATTTTTTTGATGACTCTGTGAACCATGTCAAGGTAAAAAAAAATATTAATACGAAAGAAGTAGTTGTTTCGCCGATTCAGTCAAATCATATGAATTCACGATGTCAGGTATATTTAAAAGATATAGTATGCAGACTGGACCAGATGGAGATTTCTGGTTTATATTGAACGGTCTAGATCATTTTCAAAATTTACTAATTTACAATACTCAAACCATTTAAAACTAAAACGGCTCAAGAAGATGCGTATAATATAGTGGACATTTTTTCCACTTCTGAAGTACCGTGACAACGAAAGAGAATTCGCCAACAAAATAATACACAGTTTGGCAGATATTTGAACAAGCTTGAAACTTATGCCTGAAAGGCCTAGATATTGACCAAGTCAAGGGTCCGTAGAACAGTTAAATCAGGATGTGAAAGATATGCTGGTAGCATGGCTGCTGGATAACCATACTAAGCAATGGTCAGAAGGGTTAAGATTCATTCAGAGCAAAAAGAATCATTCATTGCACGAAGGAATACAAAAATATCCTTATGAAGCCATGCTTGATTTCAAACAGAGAATTGGATTGGCAAATTCTACGCTGTAGAAGTCATCACACGGAACTTTGAAAACTGATGAAAATTTGACGAGCATGACAACTTTTATGAGTGCATTGTCATGTAGCATAAGTGATGAACGTCACGGAAAATGCAATGAAAATGTGTTCAAAATTCAAAATAAATTATTTGTAATCGTTGCAGTAGAGATGATTCAATGGAAGATAATCGCAGAAAAACTGGATTAGAAAAGCCAGCTGGCAAAATGTTAGCTTTGTCTCGACAAAAACTACCTCCCGCTACGGTAGGTCAAAATTTATTAGCCAGAGTTGCAGACGCTGACAGAGGGCGCCTCTTTCGCAGGAATATGCTTGCTATGGTTCTCAGTATTAACAAATTTGGGTTGTATAAATTTGGCACAAAAGAAGGGGCGCTTGATTGAATATATGTATTGGCGAAATGATCGGATCGGCACAGGCCTTTGTTATGCGTCATTGCAAAAGTTATTGCGGCAATAAAAGATGCACTTGTCGGTCCAGAGAGATGCTGTGCAATTCAAAATGCAACAACAGCAGTACCTACAAAAACAAATGAATATCTTTCATTTGACTTTTTGTTTCAACAGTGGAGTTGTCTGTATTATATTTTGATATTTAAAATATTATTTTTATTTTCCATTCCAATATTATGAAATAAAATATATTAGTTTTCATATTACGTACTTCTTATTATTATAACTAATTATAAACCACAGCCTCTATCTCAGTCAATGTTTATTGTGCACGAACCGTGTCAATTGACGTCTGCACCATTTAAGCTATTCAGCCCCAAGCAGCACCCCAGTGCTAATTACCAACTATATTACGAAATTGACTCCATAAACCCAAATGCATAATTTAAGTCCTATATTGGCCTAAACGCACAAACACAATTTCGTATGCATACTAACAGCACTCATCAACAGATTATTTCGGATTCTGTGTGAAACCAAATTAAGCCACTTTAGGATTGGTCAACGCCTTTACTGCTAATAGTCGTCAAATATCTACTCCAAAATCCATCAGAGGAGTGTAAGTATATTACACAAACCGCACAGATATGAACGAACAAGACGCCATTTAGTACTCGTATTGTCTGAAGGATGTAATTTTTCCACTCCACGATTGTACTCATAAAAACGGTTAATGGATTGCAGGGTTTCTAGATAAAATTAATTACAGCCCGCACCTTGGGTCACAAATTATTTTATAATCATTCCTCAGCCAACTTGTCTTCGATCCTTTGCCAAAAGGGATTAAAGGATAAAGCGTTATAATTATTCCACATACCCGTACCTTCATCTAGGATTATAAAATGTCGTATATCCCTCCATAATAAAGTAAAATGGATAGCTCTGTATCCATGTAGAAGACTTCTGTGGATGCATGTTAAATCATCAACACTGTCCGTAAGCGACAAATATGAAGAATAAATGATTTGTCGTCGTGTTATTGAAAGTATCGCTTTGTAAAAGTATCTAAGTATATTCTTCTACATCCTACCACTCATCTGTTTCGTATTCCACGATGAGTTATTTGTCTTCACCCACACCCAGTTCATAATGTGTACTTCCACAGAGTTCCCCCTTCTAAAAAAAAATTAATATCTGAAGGAAAAATTTTACCCAGAAAATACTAGATACAGTGTCCGTCATAAATTTAAGCCAAAGCGCAATTTGAAGAGTTGCGATTTGTAAAGAACTCGTAGGAAAAATATGGCACAAAGGCCAGTAAGGAAGAGAGGAATTGAGAATGGAACAAATTTGAAATTGTTCTGAAAACAAAATGGAAAATGGTATGAAGCTCCATTGATGACTTCAATTTAATCCGGTCTCATGCACCGGGCTTTTCAACGGAAGATTTTTCAAATTATTTTATTAACAATTCATTTATTTTTTTAAATATATTATGTTCTTTGAGAGTAAAACGAAGATATTTCGTCAATCTGAGCTCGTTTATTTCACTTCTAATAGTCCCTGAAAACGATCTACGACATCGACGCCGTCCTTGGTGTCATTGCAGATCAAAATTATATCGGGATTTTCAATTTCGGCATCGACTTTAGCATCATTGTGGACTGTGCTAATCGATAGAATGTTTTTTCCTGCCTTTGGAACATGTGAAACCAGAACCACGTTGTCGCGAAAACGGATATATTGAAGTGAGAAGGAATTTCCCTCTTATCTTTCCTAATTGTTCTGACAGTTGTTAGACCTTTCTGGAGCAATGCTTCAGCTAAGGGTACACTGGTGTACCAATTGTCAATTGCGACGTTGCGACCAGTATTGAAAATCGGCTCGCCTAATCTTTGGACAACAGCGAAGCCAGAGTTGCCAAGATTGCGTGGGCCTGCGTGTGGCCCATTTACATTTAAATGTGTAAAATGTTTTAACGCCACAATGGATGTGGTTTATTTGAAATATATTGCCTAAATGAGCACCGTCCGCGAAAACCTTCCAACTTCTCATCGATAGTCTTAAAAGCAGATCAAGTGTAATTAGTGGTACAATTTTGGGCAAATTTCTCAAATATTTCTCAAATATGTCAAATTTTGTCAAATTCTTTTTTATTTTCCTTCGTAGTACCATCCTCAAACCTCAAAGCTTGAATTTATTGTCCTTGTGACGCACCGAACTATGAAAGTATAATGACTCTCTCTCCTTCTGCAAGTTTGATATATTATTTTCCAGCATCCATCCGATCCTAATATGGAATTACGGGACTAAAACGTAACAGCTTCAAAGTATGGACTACTTATCCATCGCAGATAAGGTGGGTATCATTCGCACCGCGTTAGCGGTGGTATAAAATCCGAATACCATCTCTTACTTACTTTAGGTGGCACTACCGTCCGGGGTGGACCTAAGCCTCAACCAACAGCTGCTTCCAGTTTCGCACGCTAAGTTGGTTGAGTTCGACTTCCGCTTACGTGCACCACCTGTCCTACGGTCTTATCCTGGTGTATCACTCGGGGCCGAATTCGAAGATTTTTCGGACAGGAGAATTAGTGTCCATCCGTCCTACTTGATCCAGCCATCTGAGTAGTTGGTTCTTCACTCTTTTAGCTCAGTCGATATCGCTGTACAGCCAGTTCACCGTCCATGCAGATGGGACCTAAAATCACCTGAAAAATTTTCCTCTCAAAGCAGCAAAGAGCACCCTTAACCATTTTTGAATTCCATGCTTCGGCGCCATGGGACAGGACTGGGATTATTATGGTCTTATATAGGGTCGCTTTTGTTGTTCGAGGGAGGGCTTTGCTAGTCAACTGCCTTCTTACCCCAAAGAAGCAGCGATTGGCAAGAATTATTCTTCGTTTGATTTCAACGCTGGTGTCGTTCTCTAAAATGATAGCGTAGCGTTGATATGTAAAGTCCTTTAACTAAGTTACCTCAAAGTTATATTTGTCGAGGGTGACGTTCTGTCCGAGACGTTGGTGTTGGTGTCCTTTCAGGTTGACATCATTTATTTGGCCGTACACTCATTGACCGTTAAACCCATCTCCCCCGCTTCCGTTTCAATACCCACGAAAACGACACTGACATCAGACTGCTTTTTTCCGATTATGTCAATATTATAAGCGTATGCGAGTAATTGGACGAAATTTTGAAAGATTGTGCCTCTTGAGTTTTGAACTATTCTTTCAAGAATGATATTGAAGGAATCGCATGACAGCGCATCAAACTTGATGGCGTGCATTCTTCGTCGCCATCCTGCACAAACGGACGAGTTTGACATGAATGCCAAAACTAGACATTGCTTTGGAGCTCATGAGTTTTTCCCAAGATCTGCCGTAGTGTGAATATTTGGTCGATAGTATAGTTTCCTTCCCTAAACCCACTGGACTAATCAGGTTGGTGTTGAGTTGGTGTATGCTCCTTACCAAGTAATTGCCTGCCGCTTTGAATAGCTCGGCGGTCAGGCCGTCCGCTGAAGCAGCTCTGTTGGACTTAAGCTTAGATATGGCTATCCGAATCAAGGGATGGAATTGTTCGTCTACGTCGTCTAGATTGAAAGATTGATTCTGCTTGATAACAGTATTTGATTTGTCATCGCCGTTATACAGTCAACAGAAATTCCCTTTGCAAATCATCAGCATTGATTGCGACTTTACAACTTGGTTTGTGACAATGGTATGTTTTTTGTTTACATTTTGATAAAACTTCTGAATCTCATTCTTGGAGTAGCATCTCTCAATTTCCTCGACCGCGAGCTTCTCAAGCTCCTTCTTTTACCTCCTGAAAAATCGGTGTACGTCTCTCTTCTTCTGCTTCTATACCTCGTAAGCAACTCTAGTTCCACTAGGAAAACATCTCTACCCTGCATTTATCCCTTAGCATTAACATAGAAAACTACCTCCGACGAGATTGAAGCCTGCACTCGTCGTACCTTTCATTTTGATAATAAGCCCCGAAGATCAAGACATTATCACTGACTTCGAATCAGTTTATTCAGGAAATGGTCAATCCTTTTCAGGCGGGCCCCATCATATTGGGCACTGCCTCTCCAACACCCGTTTCACACAATATAACTACGAATCAAGAAAGATTCCAAAGTTTCCTACTAGTCTTCTTACCATCAACTATCTATGGTATGGTATCCCTAGCAGCGCATCTCAATGGAGTATTAAACAAGTATGCTTGCGACTTTTTGAAATTGATTTTCAATGACGACGATGATCCCGACTTATGGAACTCATCTGTATGCCACACAATCTGCCTACAGTATAGAGTGATTAAGGAAATCTACTAGATCACTCGTGTAAATACCAAACAGTATCATGGGAATCACTGCCCCCTGCTGTACGCGGTTTTTAATGCCAAAGACTTTACACAAAATGCGTAATGCTCTCACATCTGACATCTTCCGAGATGTTCAGCGCCAACTGCTAAGTTACCGTTATATACTCCCATATTGGCAAGCTTATGTTATTTATGCTTTTGTGTATGAATGCAGCGCCTCTTCATGTGTCAACTTTCTTCATCAATCCGGAAGTTTCGTGGTGATAACTCAAAATGTCATTCGAGATATTTCTGATAGAATCTTTGCGTTTTGTCTACCGGTCTTGCCTTTCAAGGCTATAGCTTTTCACATTTTTTCATTGTATTTCTGAGACCTTTAATATATTATACTCTACCTGCAACAAGGCAGTGATCAATACTGCAGGTTTAAAAGTTCCGAGCATCCAGAGTATGACTTGCTCCTATGGAAATGACCGTCTACCATACTCCATCGTGAACACGTACTGAAATGATTTTCCAAACTTCCATGACATCAGTTTTTTTTACTACTGTAGCTGTCTTACCAAAAATTTTCTGTTTTGCTTTAGAAAACGGAGAAATAAATTATAATTTTAAATTTTGTCGACGGCGGATTTATTGGGATATCGGTGCATACAGTTGCATGGTTATGAGCCTCACTATGTAATTTTCGTATATATCTTTTGTATATGTCTGGCGCGAATGCCTCGCCCACATACAAACTCAACAATTTTTGTTGTCTGTAGAAAACAGAATAATAGTTGTCTTCTTACTTCATAGCTCTTTTATTCTTTTGTAGTTTTGCCCATCACATCGTACTTCGCAGATGCCTGCGAGTTTGCTTTTTATTGTATCTTAGTATTTGGCCCTCAATATTTATTCTGGGTCCGTGTGTATCCGTAAGTGTTCTTGCTCTTCACGGGGGGATACGATAGTTATATTCTTTGTCTCGATTTCCACAGTTATCTTGAGGATTGTCAGACTTACGAAACCATGTGGTGATACACGCACATCACCCGTTGAACCCCTTGAAGAAAAGGAGCGGGATGTACTGGACCTATGAGACCTTTGATCAGAATAGTTTGCACTTTCTGGAAATGTGGGTGTCAGCGTTGATTGCATTTAACAAAAACTTTCGCTTGAATAAAGGGTCAGTCCCAGAGAATCCGGATAGCTGTCTTACACAAAAAGAATATGTAAATCGTCTTGCCCCTTTCATGCTGTCAGTTTCAACTGTAACTTTTTCTTTCCTCTGGAAAAAATCTTATATAGATTTTTAATAATTACAGATTCAATAATTACAGACTCATTGCAAAACTACCTTGCATATCCAAACTATTCGAAAGCAAAGTTTATCAGTATTCTATGCATTAAGATCAGCATGAGTTCATGAAAGGTAAATCAACCACCACTAACCTAATTAAGTCCGTCCGTAGCACGTTTTTTGCTTTAAAAAATTGTAATGAAGTCCACGCAATTTCTATTGATTTCATCAAGGCATTCGAGAAAATTTCACATAAACTTATCATTTTCAAACTAAAAATTGTGGAATTTTTTCCAAATTTGTGGCACGGATTAAATTCTATGTAGAAGACCGAGATTACAGAGTCATTTTCAGGTCCTCAATATACGACCCCATTAAAACAACATCTGGGGTTCTTCGGCGTGCCCATCTTGGACAAATCATCTTTATCCTAACCATAAACAATATCAATCTCGTTCTAATGAATTCTGATGTTGACATGAGAATTTCCCAAGTCATAGCATTGCCTCCGACACCCATTGTTTGGAGCAAAACTTGTTGGAGCTAAATGTCAACAAATGTCAACATCACCTATTTCCACAAACGTCTACCACCCATTCCAAGAAACTACTTCATCTGCTATGGGTTAATTCTCGACCCATTGACCCATATACACACGTGTACGTATAACCTCCTACAAAAATAGACTAAAACTATTGTAATTACCATGCTTACCCCTAAAAAATGTCGCGATGCTCTTAACTTACCTTTTATCCATCACTTATTGACTGAGAACATCGGCTCTCCGAGAATTATGCAAAATATTGTTTTCACTTCCAAACCCCACATTCTAATATCCACCCCGTTCACTAAATTCAAACACACCGCACCAATTACGGGCACTATGAAACAATGCCAAAAATGGCACGTACAAAAAATAACTACGACGAAGCCTTTGACCTAAATAGCAGCTAATATATAACCAAAGTAGACTAATTCAATATGTCACTCCCATAATACATAGTTACCTCTCTCGACCACGAGTCCATTAATTTTAGTTTTAGATTTTAAGATTTTCGCTTGTTAGTAGGTTAAATAAATTTGTTCAGGGTGGAGCCGGGCCATTAGTACAAGAAAAATACCTCACTAACTGCGTCAACGAAGAGACTAAGTTAGGGACTTGGAAAAGAGATGGTGCCGGATGTCCTTAATGGACCAACGGCAGCGCTGACAACCCCGATCCGGATAATGGCTTCGGTCTAACCAACCCCTCGTCCTGGCGGTATCTAATATGGAACTACTCCTCCAGGTTGGGGGTTCTGCCGTCAGGGTAACTGCCCGAGCATGGAAAAAAAACAGTTACGAAGCAACAGCAAGCCTAGGACACGGGTGGATCTACTGTTGCCAACCCCTGCAAGCAAAACAAGGACAACTGTCTTCGGATCTGCACATATTGATGTTACCACCGTTCATGTCGGAATGGGCTGGAAAAAAAAGAGGATGCAAAATTCTGGCATTTACTATGGCGATTACTATTGACGGCAAAAGCAGCACCTATTTGGATTTTTTATTAGAGGTAGACTTAGGCAAGAAGTCTTGAGATTTCGACATGTTAACGAGCGCCTTGTAATAATCCGTATTAGGGTTAAATTTGCCAACATTAGCCTTGTATGTGCATAAGCTCCCACACGTTCTTGCACAAGACTTACGAGCAGTATCCTAGCTGTGACATTAAAATTTCCCTAATGCATAGCTAGGAAGAGAGGGTGTCTTCCGTAGTACTGTTGGGAAAAATAGCCTGCACGACACCACCTCCTATAACGGATTCAGGCTAATCGACTCTACGGTGAGGCGAAACATTGTCGCATCTAGCACGCGGTTCCCGCATCTCGGTATCAGTTAGGTGACTTGGAAAAGTCCGGTTCAATCAAAGGTCAACCAGGTTGACGCCATTGCGATCGACGTAAGGCATTCCTCCATTATTAAGGATGTCCGAGCGTTCGAAGAGGCCAACATAGAGAGGGACCATTACCTTGTATGTTCGGATGTATCCGAAATCGCACAGGCAAGCTAATACTGTGAGGAAGTTTGACGTCGGACGGCTACAATCGCAACAGATCGCCAAATCCTTTTCCAATGGAGTCTCCCTTAATATCTTAAGATGTCCTATGCTGCCAGCATGAAGTATCGAAGCCCAGTTGCAACATAGCCAAGAAGATGATCCATTACAGATGACGCCTCTGATGTGGTAGGTTTCTCTCGGCTAACGCAACAAAACTCCTGGTTTGACGATGCGTGCCCGAAAGCACATGCAGCTAAGCAAGATGCAAACAAGGCGGAGCTGCATTGAAGGACTAGAGCTGCTTACGAGCAGCCCCGGCCACAAACCCCAAAACGAAGCCAATAGAAATGAACAAGGGAGCATAGTAGTAGAGTCGCAGTCGTGGTGAAAACTTGAAAAGATCATTTCTGTAGGCTCTATAACGGCGATAACGCACCAAATACCGCTATCGTTCATCCTGAACGATATAGACCAACAATTCCGTTTACCCGACCTGGGTAAAATGAAGATAGCTATTGTATATCTAAACTTAAATCCAACAAAGTTGCTTCAAAGCTGCAGGCGTTGACTATTACTTGGTGGGTGGCAGTGGCACAAGTGGTAGTGGACTGGCTTCCAAATCGGAAGGTTCGGTGTTCGAATCCCAGCCTCGCCCGAAAGACATATTCATTTTTTCAGTTAACGAAAATCAAGTAAGATGAGTAGTTGACTAGAAATCAACATCAAGCCAACTTCCACTAAGACATTAGTCTGCCCATTAAATGTTGGTTGCCACCCATAGAGCGAAATAACCACTGAGCCCAAACATCTTTCTTTCTCTCTCTATCCCATTTTCCAAAAAACTTAACACTTGCTGAGGCATTATAAGTGTATTCATAACCACTTGAGTGTCTCTAAAATCAGATCGGAGGAAAATATGCCCGATGAATGGAACCTCAGCATTGTTTCTCCGATCCTCAAGAAAGGAAGCCCCTGAACTGCGCCAATTACAGAGGTATTAGTCATCTTAACATCGCCCACAACACCCTATTTGCCGTACTGTGTGAACGCCTGAAGCCGTTGGTCAACAATCTGGTTGGTCCATATCAGTATGGTTTTATGCCAGAAGAGTCCACCACAGACCAAATATTCACATTACCGCAGAACTTGGAAAAAACCCATGAGCTCCTAATCGATACACACCACATATTCATCGACTTTAAAGCCGCGTATGTCACCATCTATAGAGACGAATACTATAAGGAGCATTGTCCAATTTTGGCGTACCTGTCAAACAAGTCCATTTGTACAGGATGACGATGGAGAATGCACGCTGCTCCATCAAGGTCGGTAAAGAATTCAGCGGGACCTTTGATGTCAAAAAAAGATTTAGACAGGGCCATGCGCTTTCATGCGATTTCTTTAATACCATTCTTGAAAGAATAGCGCAAAACTCACTTTCCAACACAAGAAGCACAATCTTCCAAAAGTCCGTCCAATTACTCGCAAACGCCGATGATGTTGACATAATCGGAAGAAAACAACATGATGTCATTGGCAATCTCCTGAATATTGAAACCGCAGTGGCGAAGATGGGTTTAACGCTCAATGAGGGCAAAACCGGGTATATGTCGTCAACAAGAAAAGACACCCAACACCAACGTCACAGAACCTAACCCTCAACAGATATAAATTTGAGTAGTTAAGGACTTTGTCTACCAAGGTTCCGCTATCAATTCAGAAAACGCCATCGGCGTTGCGATGAAACGAAGAATAACTCTTGCCAATTGTTGCTTCTTTAGGCTAAGAAGACCAGCAAAGCCCTCTTTCAAACAACAAATGTAACCCTAGATAACACTTTATTAATTCCACTCCTGCTTTATGGCGCAGGGGCTTGGAGTTTATCAAAAACGGATTTACTCTTGGCTGCTTTGAGGGCAAAATTCTTCGGGAGATTTTCGGCACGAAAACGGCACGGCATAGACGGTGAGTGGAAGAGGAGATACAACGACGAAGTATATGGGTTATACAGCAACATCGGCTCGACCGGAAGAGTGAAGGTTCAACTGAGATCCAGTTAAGGTGGCTGGGTCAAGTAGAGAGGATGTGGATGCCAAGTGGCCCAGGTCCAGTTTAGGTCGCTGGGTCAAGTAGAGAGGATGGATACCAATCCTCCAGTCCGAAATGTCTACGAATCCCCCCTCTCCCCCGAGAGACAACGCAGTAGAAGAAGACCAACTTGCGAAACTGGTAGCAGGTAGGTAAAGATCGAGCTGGCCGGAGATGCTTCTTAGTTGCGCCCCAGGTTACTCCGGATTGTTGCGCCATCTAAAATAAGCAATTAATTACGTCAACTGTGAAGGCATCAGTATCCTTAGAACCGCATATGATATCTTGTCTGGCGTATTGTGTAACCGACAGAATTCGTTCGGAATCGATCTGATTGGCCTTATTAATGTATCAGATATTGACTTAACGTCATATTCTAGAGATATTCAAAGAAATATAGAACAATCCACTATTATTCTATTTCAAGTCCGCATTCAACAGCATCTACGAATATAGGATAGAGCTACATACAGTAGAATCATCTCTTGTTGTCGCCACTACATTTGTCAGATTGTGCGAATGATGATGCAGAACTTTCGGTGCCACATAATGGTAATCTCATCCATGTATTTGGTGTAAAAAACGGATGTAGACAACATGATGCGCCGCAACTTCTTTAGCATCATACTCGAGAAAATTGTGCAATACTTACAATCGACTTTCCTAAATTATGTATTACTACAATACTTGCATGCACTGATGTCATTAATATTATTGGCAGAATGCAGCTATCTGTCACTGGTGCATTAAAACAGAGCGGAAAATGGTGGGATAGTTGTGAATGGGTGCAAAACCAAGAGTATGCTGCCAACTGGAAGCGTGCTGGAATGGTACAGAACGTCAAGATAGAACTTTAGAGTATTTATGAATTTTATCTTCCTCGACTTCTCTACGTACTCAGATAATAACACTCATTCTATAGAGTTCCAGTTGAGTTTCGGTGTTTGTCAATAAACACTAAGGAGATCCTATAGATATAAGACCCCCATCATCGCAGTCCTGCTGTATGACGTAGAATCATGGATGTTGCCGAGGGCGAATAAGACATCTTTGGTGTTTCTGAACACAAGCTTTTCGAGGAATTCTCAATATTGGTTGCGCAGACGAGCTTTGGAGGAAGAGAAATAAGAACGAATTTTAAGAGACGTTCAGCGACATCGATGGCTTACTTATTGAGGAGCTAAAGTCATCTATTATTAAATCTAATTAAATATTTCAAAAAAACAAAAAAAACCGCTAAAATTGTTAAACCTAATGTGGGCCCGATATTTACCATTGTACCCCATTTTAAAATATATTAAGGAAATATTCCACAGTGGGAACACCTCCTCTTGGCAAAAGAGTGAGAATGAAGAAAAGTCAATGCAATGATGTTGATGAAGCCAGTAGATATCTGTAAATGTGTTTTGTCTGTGCGAAATGTATATTTTTTTTGTAGCCATTGTTGTAAATACCATCATCATGCCGCTATCGTTTATCGTCAACCCCCATGCAGAGGCCCTTAACGATGGCAAACGTGATGACTAATTAAAAGTTTAGAAGAACAAAGCGGATGTCATACTCAAATCTCTGGTTGGGAGGACGAAGCTTTGGCGTCACAAAAAAATATATATAAAAAACTTTTATAAAATAAATAAAACAAAGGAAATGTGTATTTTGTTGTTGTTGTTATTATTTAGGAGTTGTTTCATTTTTCATCTCCACATTATCAATTTTTTTTTTGCTTTTTTGTTTGTCAGTTTTTATGTATATTCATTTATTCTTTTACTTTCTCAACTTAATTAAACAATGTATATCTATATAATAGGTAGATGTATCTTTACACTAGATCTATATAATTTTAATTTGTTTTTTCTTTTTGTTACTCAAGTTTTTTTTTTTTTCAGTTTCAGGATCAATACACATGCAGTAATGCGTATTACAATGTATATAAGTATGCATGTATATATTTCTTATAGTTTTTTTGTATCTATTTTTAGATAAAATAAATACATAATTATAAATAACAGGAAGAGATTTTTATTGGCTTGTTTTTTGTTCAACATATACAAATAAAAATTGTTCTTTTATTTTATATATTATATTTAAAATACAATTTTGAATAAAGTTTGTTTTTTTCTTTTGTTTTATTCTTTTATTGGTGTTTTCTTTTTGTTGTACAGGATTTCTTATTACTTTGTTCTTTAGATTGTTAAATTGTTTCGTGTTTTTGTGTGGTGGTTATTTCGATTGTTGTAGTATTCATACATAATCTTAGCAAATTCTTTATTTTCTAAAATACTGCAAGTCCGCGAAAATATGTGCACTTTAGATAAGAAAATCATAGTTTATCGGGCATAGCTATAGAAAAATTGGTGGGAATCTTCAGAATAGAGAGACATATAATTTGGTAGAAGTCTTATTTAGAATTTAGTGTTCATTGATTGAGATTCACAGAAAAGAAACAGTTTCTTGCTAAGTTTAAATACATATCCAATAAAATGAAATGACTGGCTTTTCATAATTTATTAGTACCTACCTCAGTCATAAGCGAATATATGTCTTTCACCAAAATCTCAAGTTTCTGCTTTTGGGCAAGTTCTTCGCGTTCATAAATAAATGTATGATAAATTTGTGCAATGTATTAGAAAACTGTCAACAGCTGAGCAGCTGAATTAATACTAATTTTCTTCATTAAATTTTTTGACAACGCTTATTTCTGTTTTAAAAAATTCTTGAAAAAATAAGAAAACCGCATTGGTGCCCAATCTAATTTTGTTTTTAAATGGGGGCAATGTTTCTAGAATTGCAAACCTCGTATTTTTTGCATTATTTTACTCTAATATGCAGCTTCTGAATGATATTTTCATAATAATTAATAGCAACTCCTAAAGTCTTAATAATCTTAAATGGCAATATTTTTTTCATCGGACCTCTTGTGTTTACTAAAGCTCGAAGATGCTGGATGCTTGAGTGATACCGTTTCGGTCTCGATTTTCCGTAACATACTTCTACTCAGTTCTACTCAATTGTTGACATTTTTGAATAGATCAATGAAATTTAGCAAAACTTATTTAACTATCTTATTCCAGACTAACTATGATTTTTGTTCATATACAAACACATATATAATTGCTGCACGGTCAAGGAATATTGAGTAGCCTTCAAGTATTTATATACAGCAAGGGCGAAGGAAAGTTAGGAAGGAAAAAAAGAAAGATACCGATGTAGTTTTGCAGGCTACAATGACTAGGAAATACTTAATTAGAGTATAGAAATTTTTGCACAGTATACACTCTAGATTTCTAAAAAACAATGATCAGTATTGAAGAACTCCAGCTTGCTATGGGATAAAGTGCAGTGTAACCTAAATCTCCTTAGTTTTCTTTAAAAGTCAGCTACAGCAAATAGCAGCTCAGCGGCGCAATCCATGAATATTAATAATCACGATATTTTAGAGTACGTTCTCAATTGGGCTTGTTGAAGGTTTGGGTGTTGCGGCTGAAAAATTGAAGAGGCGGAATGCTACTGACAACTTCGGGGAAGCATTGTTGGTGAAAATAGCAATAGAACAAGGTAAGTTAGATGGTATTACGTCGGTGTTCAATGATGTCAATAGACGGTGCAATATTGGCCGTCAACCGTCCACGGTTTTGAATCCTATCTAGTAAGTGCAGAGAAGTTTTGGGGCACCTGACTGGATTTGGGCATTGTACTCCGATTTTGGGCGGATAAATGCATTATACAATATATTGAAGCTAAATTAGAGGCCGAAAAGTATTTCTTGCATCGCTTGTGGAAACCTAGACATTTCACAGTAATTTTTACGACTCGAGTATGTGGTCATACCAACGTAGATTGTCATTAACATATGCATAATGCGAAATTAATGATAATTAAAAAGAGTGTCGGAGGCAACTAGGAAATGTTAATTCTAATCCATTGAGTAAGAGATTGATCAATCGATTCATTTTCGAAAAAAGAGCTTGGTGCCAAACTTTCTTAATTGAGATATGGTGAGAGCACCATATTGGTGTAGAATATATGTAAATAAATAATTATGTATAAGTCCCCTAGCTACTGTGACGACGATATATCTGGCGATAGTCAAATCTGATTAGCCTAGCTCTTATATAATATTGGACTGGGTTCCTGTTGTTATAAAGGAAATACAATATGATACCGTCGGACATTTAATATTCGCTAATTGATGAAATCTGCAAGAGCGAGTTTAGGATCCATTTGAAACAACTTATGGATAAAAAATTTGCTTGCAAAATTCAAATGTATTTAATTCCTCTATAAACTTATAAATGGCACTGTGCGAAGTAAGAAAGTCACAGACTTTGGCTCAAAATTCATCTCATTAAATCTAACGTTAATTATTTGATTTGTTTGACTGGTAGTTGTTTAGAAAGCATGGAACTTAACAGTTTCTTCTCGTCCTGAAGTTTTATTCCAATACATTTCTTGCAAAACAAAAAGTTTTCATACGGGAACTAATATGACTTTTAGTTGTAAGTACATACATATATATCAAAGTCAACTATAGTACCGATCCTTTCCAAAACATTTGTATATACTTCAAGCCGCCAACACGGACAAACAATGCGTTTTCTCCATGATGTGAAAGGAAGGCTAATCATATTTTCTAACTGTGTCTCATAAGTTGCAGTAGTCTTGATAAAATTATATTTCGTACTGAAAATAGGGAGGAAGTTTTTTATATATTATCTGAATTATTGACCGTCTCATGAGCTTAGTGAAAAACTGGATAGAAACTCGTTTTGATTACTTTAAAATTTATTTTTTTTAATCCAAATATCATAAAAAAATTAACAATCAAACGAACGAATTGGGACCACTTACTTTGTTAAGGCAGGAAGAGGTTTATAATATTGGCGTTGGCGTATAAATTACTAGGGAATGTTAATCATGTTCGTTCAAAATGACAATGCGACAGCCCAGTAATGAATGACCCCAACTTTTAACATAATCAAACGAACAAGTGACACAAAAACTTTAATCTTCCATGAGATTTTAAAACTTTATGGAATCTAACCACTTTTTCTTTCCAGAATTCCAAGATAGTTGTTGTCTGAATTCGGAAAGTCATATTAGCGTATATATGCATTACATATTAGCATAATTATATATAATACAATAAATAAATATCTTAGGACCTAGGTTTTACTTGCATCTCTTTGAAGTAATTGAAATAGAATGCATTTCAAAGAATTTGGTAAGCACGCTATATCTCTCCATGAAGTGATCCAAAAGTTAAATGAAATCAGCCCGGCAGATGATGCAATATGCTAACTTTTATATCATATTTCCCCGATTTTGAGGATTTTATGGATATCACAGATGGAAAAGTTTTCCTCAAAACAACTAAAACCTTAGGCAGGCCATTTAGAGTTTTTATTACTACTTACTGCAGTCCTATAGATCTAGAAATCTTCAAGTAGATACGCCTTTTAATTTGCAACATGCGCTTTTTCGTTGTGATAGATACGCTGGTTACATAAATCAATGAGAATTACTTGGATGTATATGGTATATGACACCAGTACAGTAGAGGTTATTTACAAAAAAAAAAGAAACACCAATGTGTGACTTAGTGTTAAGCTGATATGGAGCCTTGACATGTGTACCAGCAATTTCTGTAGATATAGTAATATAGATATTGAAATTTCTGCTCTTCAACGGAGATGATTTAGTCCGTTTTAATACAATGTCGAGATCGTTCTCGACTACATCTTCGGTTGGCTGTTGGGAAAACAAATAAAATTTTTAAAAAATGGAAGTATGCATTTTAAGAGAAGCTACGGACCCAATTCAATTTTAGGCAATAGTCCAAAAATCTGTGGTATAAATACTGCTTTGGTTGACTTTTAATTTTTCACCACCCTGATTTTTTTAGTAAAGAAAGATTTGAAACCAGATTCAGGCGACTTTAGATGACTGAATGATTGATGTGGTCAAGTGTAGGACTATTATTGGTCATAGTTTCATGACTGGAGAGGTTAGAGAATACTTGTTTACTTGCTTTATAACAGCTCGGTATTTTCCTTATAGTAGAGCGAATTTCATGAAAAGGAATTCCGAGAGCAGAAAAATTCCAAATAGTTTCGGCGGCAGCGGATGTAATCGGCTTTCCATTGCAATGCAATTTTATTAATATAATGAATATAAGTCTTAAAATAATTTCTGCACTGCAATGTATCCCCCACGGTCTACTCTTTGTTTTACCTCGGTTTCAATAATTTGGTCGAACTGTCTCAAAAATATGGATTTTTATGAAATATTTTTTCACTAAAATGTTAATAAATATCATATAAAATCGAACTTATCCTTGAGAGTTAGTGCAACTAGATGACTAAGTCTTCGGAAAGAATTACAAGCTTTAAGTTTAGAAATAAAAAACACCTGTTCGAATTTCCTAGAACCTCAATTTTAGCTAATTAAATGAAGCTCAATGCCACCATCTGCAAAAGAGTAACATTCCGCCAAGTTCCACTTATATTTAAACCATCTGATGGAAAAAAACAATTTATTTATAAGTTCGGTATTCATAGAGATATTTATCTCTTCCATTTCAGCTTCAAGAAAAGAAGAAGCACAAGTTGTTGCACAAAAAACCTCAATTTGTCCCCTCAGCTTATAAAGATTTATTTAAAAAAAAAAACCAAAGAATTCCCACAAGAGGAAATCCCGTTTTGTTCAATGAAAGGTAAAAGAAAAATATCGCCCTAATCTATAGCCATTGTCATCCTATTCTACACCAAAAAAAGAAAAGAAAAAAACTTGCCGACCATGAATCTATGTATTTGAAATTCTATAGAATTTTGCACTCTTTTCGACAGATTGAATGGCAGCATTTCTACGATTTTAATTGCGAACGACATTGACCTAGTATCATGTGTTTGGAAATTTAAATACACCCCCACAAGCCCTGAGAAACACCCCAACCAACCTATTCGTATCTGTTAACGAGGTTCATTTCTTGGTTTCGGAAGTGTGTACTCATACGTTTCCACTCCAAAGTGAGTGATTATGCAAAACAGACACACTACGCATCTATGACACACAATAGTCGATAGATACTCAAAATCTACTTAATAGGAATACAGTATTTTTCAAGGATCTCAGGAGGCTTAGCGTATCGGAAGATTTATCTATCATCATTAAAACACAGGCATTTCAATTGAAAGGCATAAGCATACTTTTGTTTTATGTATCGTTGTGGTGGAGAGTATTTGCCTCCAAAATATTTACGAATATATACGAGTACATGTGTATAGATAGATAGATATGGATATATAACATATTCGTATCTTTTCAAAGTTTCGACAAGAATTCGCGTGATTTTCATGCATTTTAATATATTCAATAGAAACGATGGAAACTTTTTCGAAAACGAAAACTCTTAATGGTGCAGCTCGTTAGAAGAAAGTATTCGTATCTGTGTAGGACAGTAGGTAACGACATAACCATTAGAGCAATTTCGATAAACAGATAAATACAAATCAAGGAAAATAAATCCTTGATAAACATTAAAAGTCCAAGGAATTCTGTTCGGTACTCGATTTTTGTTCTTCATTAAATATTTATTTTGTCTTTACTTTATCTACGAGTATGTATGAAGCAAGGACAAATCCATATTTCAAGAATTCCAATTTTTTCCTATGTCAACTGGGAGGTGGATTTTCTGTTTGACGATTTTTCCTCTATCACTCTCATGTTTATAACAGTGACTGTTAACGATATAGTTTACCATCACACTTACATATAAATATATGTAGCCTGCTATTGGCCGTTTGGGCAAACCTCGTAACCGTGAACCAATATTCGGCGAGAATTTTGTATCCGCTTTATGGCGTATAGGGGATGCACGGTTAACTTGAACGAACAATTTGTCATTTGCTAATTGCTCTGGGAAATCATTATTGCAGGTCTTCGAAGTTGGCGGGTTAGTCCTGATTTGTTGTTTCAGGTTTAATCCTTTGATATTGGATTATGATCGGCACGCTGTACGTTAAATTTATCTTCACTCTACAAATACAATATCTTCTAGCCCTACTAATCATTTTATAATTTATAAAGTATACCAATTTGTCAGAACGGCATATTATTCTGTACAATTCAATAAATGCTTATATTGTACACGACCTTGAAAGTGCTAACGGTCAAGGTAATGCCCAATACACTGAGCGACTGCCACCATGATTCGTATAAAAACTATTTGACGATAATTAGTTCTCGCGCAAGATAGCGTTTTGACATTTGTGCGTGAGTTTCATGGGACTTAGTGTAAACATATTTGCAGACACAGCTAGTATGTAACATTTTTTTCTCTCCTCACTGGTGGGCTCTAAAAGTAACTATGTATATGAAGTAACCATGATAATAATTAAAACAGGTCATTGGAAATTTACATTCTGGACTTAAAAAAAGGGAATAGAATGCAGTTTTATGCCTAACAAAAGGTAAACTTTTAAAAATAACAAAGATGCAGCACCAAACGAGGTATTGCTTTTATGATGTGATAGCTAAGTGATTGCCAAATATATATCGATTTCTTGAAAAGTTTGAATACTGGATCTTCTCTAAAATTGGTCATCTAGCGATAAATTTTAGTTTTAGGTGCTATTTTCTAGACTTTCGCAATAAATACAAGGAGGCGTGCGAAACTCAAGAGACCGCCACGTAATGGAAGTCGCTTTTATTTTATATATTATATCAGCTTAAAAATTTCTCCCAACCATAAGAATTACAAGATACGACATCGACCGGCTAAGGACTACTTTAGGACGAAAACATGAAGGGAACACTACTAAGCGGATATAATTAGCAATTTATCATCGTTAAAAATGTTTAAATAGCTGATTCGCCAGAAGAACAGAGCCAGAGGTTTCTGAATACCCATTGATCAGGGACCAAGTTGCTCTAAGTTCTCTAATTAGAATGTAGTAGCAAATAGGTGCAAGATGCGAACTATTCACAGGAATATCAGCTAACTATTAACTGCTCTAAAGAGCATCCAATAAAAGGCTTATATTACTCTTTACTACTTTCTGATGAAGCCCCACTAAAAATAGATCATTTCGGTTGATTTTCGAACCATACGTTAGTCAGCAATATGAAACTAAATCAAATAGAATGTAATCTTGGAAGAAAAATAAATACCTTTGGGCTGAAGAAAAACTCTGTCAATGCAGACGTGTGGTACTTAAAAACAATCTCGCTCACAAAAGTAGTTAGCTTGAATCGTTGTCAACGATGCATATGGCAAACGCCGTGTGGTAGAAAACCTGATCGGTATTTTGAAAAATATTGACATGTGTTAAAAAAGGAGTTAAGCTTTTCGTTTAAGCCAACCGGGTTTATTGAAACGAGTAGTTTCAATTCAATTCAAATTTATTATAAATATGAATGTATTGAGTAGTTAAAAGGTACGGTTGTTTACTTTTATCGAAAAGAAAAAGAATTTTTAAATTTTTTAAAATAGTGAAAAAGTTCAGTAAAGAAGTTCTATCAAATTTTGCTTCAAAAATTGAATTTCGATCTAGACATACGTTCGGAAATAGCCAAGTGAATATCGTGCCAAAAGTGAGCCAAGTTCGTTAGCCCAAGTAGAAAATCAAGATGACGTTGACAGTTTTCTTCGACTAACGTCGTGTGGTGCATTATGAATTGCTTCCGCTGTGCTAAACTATGAAACTATTCGCAAAAACGGCCAGAATCATGATCAGACTGCTCTTGGTTTCTGCATCACGGTGATATTCCGGCCGTCCCAAACTGTATTTGTTGTATATGACTATTTGTCGCAAAATTCGACCCATATCATGTAGCAATTCGCCTGATTTAGCTCCGTCCGACTTCTGACTATTCCTAAATCTAAAAAAAACCCTCAGTCGACTGCAGAGATACTATCCGAAGGGTATTATGGTACTTTGAAGGGGATGAAATAAATTTGTAAAAATAGTAAGCCATTTATTTTATTTATATAGTCTTACTACCTTACTTTTTAGTTCAAGATTCAGTTCAAACTCAGGAACAACTGGCACTGTCTTCAACAGCCAACTGTGTTTTTTTTTTCTTTTTTTTCTTTCATGGTAAGAAGACGATATTTTGATGCCAAGTTCAAATTTTTCGCGATGTTTTGCATGAAGAATTTGATATTAAAAAATAGAACCTGAATTTGAAAAACTTTGATGAACTGCGATTGTCTTAAAGTAAGTGATAGTTCCTCCACTATATTTTCGCGCACTCTTTTCCTTTTTTTTGCAAACAATTAACTCGGTCTCTTTACCTAAATTACAAATATTTCAAAATTTGACGAAGGGGGCTATTTTTGATCCATTATTGCTTACGAACAGGATTCAATATTTTGTATTTCTATTCTATGTAACAGAGTGGTTTTTCTTCTTATTTAAGGGATGATATAACAGTCAAGTTTAATATCTTGGAAGAAAACATGTATACATATATATTAAAATATATATATTATAAAGACTCACTAGATAAAATCACATTTCCAGGCTCATGGTCTTGTTCTGAAAATATTTAATGACCTACGCCACAAGGATGTTTTTCCATAGTTAAAAAAGATATTTGGTAATTTTCACCAACGGACAATTGTCTTTTGAATTCAGATAAGTGAAGTGGTAAACATTTTTAAAGACAAAAATTTGCCCTCACAAATATCCAATTTTAACTATTCCAATATTGAATCAAAATAAGCCCACCTACTCCTTAAAGAATGCCCCCCATTTTCAGGCACCAAATTATTCGAAAAATTTAGGAAAAGATCAAAGTCATGTGTTTTAGTGTTTTTGTGTTTTTGTGTTTTAGACATCCATTTACCAAGTAATTTGAAAGTCTACTATTACATATGTTTATACACGTATATTTCAGTATTCGTTATGGGTTTTATTTTCTTATGATTTTATTTTCTTCTTCTATCTTCTAATTTTGCTATATAGTAAATATCAGGATATTACGCCAATTTCCGGTTGATTGATTTTATTTGATTTTCTGATAGTAGTATGTTTCTTTTGGTTTTGAAAGTACTTCAATGCTTACCGATTTGCCTGTTGAATGCGGCGCATACAGACAGTAAACTGGAAATTATTCCTATAAGATATTTTCTTGTATTTATTTTTAAGAACTTTTCTACATTTGTTCTAATAGATTATTGATCAAAATCCATCCTTATGACACACAAATGATGGCAAACCAAAAACAAAATTTAGCAAGTCTATTCAGATTTCTAATCCCACTGTGAATATATATTTTTTGTTATACAAATGTTTTTTTAAAGATACTCCAGATGTATCTCTAAAATGTAGTTTATATAGTTTGTTTTTTTTTTTTTTTGTATTCTTGTTTGGCTTACTTTAAAATGCGTTGTGCACTGCGCTAAAACACATCACTTAAAAAAAAAATACGTTATTGGAGACCCTTGGAAGAAACAAAAGCCTGCACATATACTCGTATTCGTTCGTACAACATATGCTTTGATAATCTAATCACGTACGAAAACAAACTCATTGTAGTGATTCCATCGATTTTCTTCCGCGTCAACACCTGGTTTGGGTTCAGCAATTGATCCAGCTGTTCCAGAGCCACAGCTGCCAGCCAATCGAAAACCTTGCTCATGCAGCATATCAAATGCTTGTTCAATGAAGCAATGCTTCAGGAAGAATCTAGATGTGTAACGATCTGGTCCACCATGATCTGGGTCTCGGGATTCGTTAAGAGTATCGCCGAAAATGTCACGACAAAGCGCCACTCTGCCACATACCAGGATACGGGAGAGTTTGCGGAATTTCACATCAGCCAGGCCATCCTTACCAAATTGAAAACTGCCGCGATATCCAATTGTGATGCTGCCACTTGGTTTTGAGTCTAGATCCGACTTCATGCACTCCAGCATTCCATTCAACTTGTAATACTCTGCCTCTTTTTGAAGGCGTGCTTTTTCCCGAAAACCCTCGGGCAAGTTGAGTTGTTTATCTCGTAAATAATCCAAGATATAGCGGAAGAGCACACCGTCGCGGTCTAAAAATATTCGACCTTTGCTATCCTTCGTTAAACTGTCGGGATTACTGAACATCTCACAGAGTTGAGAGGATTTTTCATTTGTCAAGGTGGCGAGCGTAGAAGAATAGTGCACGCCACCAACATTTAATTCGACTATGTCGTTGGAGCTCATGTCGCGGAATGCGCTTACACTTCCGTTTATATCGTTTATTTAAAATTGTAAAAATTGTTTATTTTTTTCTTTTATAGAAGATAAATTTTTTCAATGCCCACAAACACAATCCGTGAGTTTTTCTCGCACTTAAATCAAAAGTTTCGTAAAGTGAAAAGAGTCACGTCTCCTTAATCAACCCTCGACGCGAACTGTCTATCCCGAACTGTTTTATCGAATGCTCAACTGTAGGTATCTGGTATCGTTATTCCGAAAACACCAATGTTGTATCTGAGTTTTATATGAAAATAAATAGTGTACGAGTGCTAGCACATTGTTCTCCAATATGGTTTTCCGAACGCAAACGCAAACGCATATTCTTGGAAAGTTTATTTTTGAATTGGGATTTGTTTATAGAGAAAACACCGTGCTCTCACAAATTCGGGAAGTCTGGACTCGTATATTCACTCTCCGTATTCAGTATGTATCTTCTTTTTTTTTGTCAGTTTACTGCCCCAGGAATGGTTTTTGCGAAGATGCGGTGTTGCCAATCAGACATAATTTTATTTACCATGTACGGCAGATTGATTTTACTTCCACGTAACTCGTTTTTGTTTATTTATGAATATCTTTATTTTTCTTTTATTAATAAAGTCAAGTTTCCTTTGGGAAACTAAATTTCATTCATAGATTTTACGTAGGACTGTAATATTGTAAGGCACAGGATCCAATAAATGGTTCTTAATGAGGCTGAATACTCATCCAATATATGATACGAGTACATATGCATAAGAGTGACACACACTTTAGAGTGCCTTAATTCAAATCCTATCGGCGCCGGTACATATGCCAGATTTTGGTTTGTATTGTAATTTAGGTCACTGAAATGAATGGTGACGTCTCCAGTCAGGCAAGTACTTACCTTATAGAGCTCCCCGACACTTTAACTATCATTTCGTAAGTCAACATTTACTTCGAAGTTGTAGTTGACAGCAACTATTTGCCCCTAATACTTAATACCTGGTTTTTATTTGTCGACAGACTCCCTATTTTAGTTCTCCTATAGTTGCCGGCTTTCCTTCTGCAACGGAATATACATATATTGACACCGATGATGTGAATGTACTCAGCATAGTTTAACAGCTGAACGGACTTCTTGGTATATAACAGTACTGAATTGAAGGAATTTTATCTCACCACGAAATCCGGCGTAAATCCGGATAGTTACAAAGAAGAGGTTCCCAGCCACACAGTACTGACTGTACATAGCATAATTGCAGCACTGCATAACATAATTGGTTTAGCTTTTGTTGGAATTGCCTTGCAGTGTTGCAGACGAAATATATGATATTCGTATGCAGCCCAAGACCTGATTGTTTCCATACAGCACGGGCGAAGGAAAGTTAAAGAGGAAAACAGAGATGCTCATGGACATTGGTCTTAAATATTTGAAAGCTATAATGAGTATGTCATAGAGAGCTCGTTGTACGACTTAGGAAAGCGTCATGAAATGTTAGAGTACGTCAGGAAGTGGGCTTGAGTGTGTACTGATGAGCATTCATAACGAGATGGGTGTTACGGTTAAAAGTTTGAAGGGGCGGCAATTTCTATGTGCCTGTTCACATTGGCGTGGGCAAGCAGATTGTCCGAAAGAGAGGGAATGCTTTTTATTGAAGTGGGAAGAAGAAGGGTTACTTGCACCTAAAATCCATTTCTAAAGTGTGATTCTCGGGTGAAGAACATCGTTTTTTACATATCGCTCCATTTCTGCCATATTTTTTCATTTTGGTTTTGATCGTTGATCAGCAAGGAAATGTAAAAAAAGAGGGAAAAAGGTGTGTTTCAGTGCAACTGCTGAAATTTACAACAGCATGAAAATGTGAACACGACGTGAAGACTTTCATCCCCTCGCCAATGTGAACAGGCACAATGGAGCCGTGGAGGCCGAAATAACGATAAAACAAAGTGAGATAAGAGACGTTACGTCGGTCGGTGCTTAACGATGTCAATTGATTGTGCAATATTCGCGTCACCTAGGAGTTTTATCGTACGGTTTTGAATCGTGGGGGCACCTGACCACCTGTGGGCATTTTACTACAATTTTCGACAAATGCCTTATTGTATATGGAGTATTGCTTAAATCGTTTCAGGAAACCCAGATATTTCGCAGCATTTTCGACGACATCGAATATGTGGTCATTCCAAAGTCAGTTATTGTTGGCATACGTACCGATAATAAAGTTTTTCGGTTTCGGCGATGCAAGTGCCATTGATAATGACAGGGTATTAAAATTTCGCTTTAAAGGCAACAGACAGCATTGTTTTTTTGCAGCGTTAAATTCCACTTTGTTGACACTGCCCCAATTGGTTATGTTCTTTATGTTATATCGGAATATAATGGGCTTAGTATACGCTGCCGTTCCCATTCTACAGCCGAAGAGCAGGGAGTGAGTCCGGAAACGAATATGAAAAGCAGAGAGTACTGGAATATATTTGATTAGAAGTAGCAGACAAGAGATTATTAATGAAGACTAAAAAGTATGTCGGAGACACCAGCATTTATTTTGTGAATATCGAATATTAGACTTCAAACCATCCAAGTGTAGCAAGCCATAGGAGAGAAACTGATAAGAATGTAAGAAATATAAAGTGGCAACACTAACTAGTGATTGTAAAGTAGCCACACTAGGAAAAGAGTCTGCCGGTAGGTAGGAGATTAGTCGTAAGTCAAACACTGTAGAATACAGACGCCTATAAGCAACCAAATAAAGAGCGTAAATTATTTTTTTTAAAGGATTGTGTTTGTTTTATTCGCGATAAGACTAACGGCTAAACAAGACAAATCGAATTGAAAGTTCTGAAAGGTAATTTATAATCAAATGAAGAAGAGATTCGTCCATCCCTAATTTTGAGAAGCATTTTCGACAAAAGAGCCTGATGCCAAGCTCTATCAAATGCCCTAAAAATATCAGGTGCAACTATCTTGCTTTCGCCAGATTGATGTATGCTTTTGGTGAGACATGCTATCAAATCATCGGTGGACCTGTTGCTGCGAAAACCGTACTGTCGGCCATTGAAAAGTTTTCATGTTTCGAGATATTTCATGAGCTGACGGTTTATCAGCGTTTCTATGACATTGGAAAGAAGGGATGTATACGCAATGGGTCTGCAGGAGGAGTCAGAAGATTTTTAAGGTCGGGCTGGAGAAATGCTATTTTCAATCTGCTCGGAAAGAGTCCTAAAGGGTAGTATTGGTGAAAAAGCCTACGCAATGGTTTTACCAGTGTTGAAGAAAACCTCTTCAGAAAAACGAGAGATATACCGTATGGACCAACTTATTTGTTCGGAAAGTGAAAACGATCCGAGTAGACTAAATCTGGCGACTAGAGTGCGTGAGGAAATAGTTCGAACTTTAGCTTATTGATTTTGGCCATAGCGATGACGGATGTGTAAACTGCGGCCGTTTTTTCTTAATTTCATCTTTCAAACATTGCAATTAGTTCGCATAATATACGCCGTTGATTGTTTTTCCTTTCTGAAAATAATCAATGGAAATTATCCTAGGCGCATCCCAAAAAACTGACGCCATGACCTTGCCTGCAGATGGAACTGTCTTTGTCAATTCTCCCCTTTGAGTTTTTGTTCCATTGTGAGTAATCGCGGAACCCATCTGGCGCACAGCTTTCTCATGTTCAATTTTTGACCCAGCATGCGATGTACAGGAGCAGACCCCCGCAGAGTAAAATCCAGTTACGTTTTGATGTTGGTTGGATTGAGCCCTTTCAAATGAAAGTATTTTATCACATAACGATGACCAATTTTTGCGATATTTACAAATCCATTCAGAACGTTCACTATTGATGACTGCCGAACAAACACTAAACAACATAGCGTCGTCAAACTTCAATTTTAAGCTTTATAAGGTTGGTACTTCTACAATAATCATTCTTTTTGAACAACAACCGCCATCTATACGTCAGCTCGGACTACTCTCATATATTAAAATCTTTAGGTACCCTTGCTACTGCACGAGTGCGAGAGCGGACTCCTCCCAGTGAAGATTCAACGCACTCAAATGTAGACGGAGACAAAGCACAATGTGGAAGTGTTGAGCTGGCTTCAAGCATGCAGCAAGCAAGTTGGCCTTGTTCGAAGGGCTGGCAGCGTAAATGTCATTATAAATGTGCTTTAGGATGTAGGATGAGGCCGAACTTTTGATGGTTTTGACGAATGGCGAAACATTTTTACACACCTTGGGACATTTTAGTCCCAGGTTGGCTTAGGTCTAGCTCGTCGATCTCGTCTAGGGCTGCCTGCGCTTCACATATAATCAGCGTCCAGCGTCACTACAACCGTGTTCCGTTATTTAGCTCACCAGCAGCAACGTTAACACTTTCGACTCTGTGTAGGTGCCATCAAATTTTCTGAGTGATTCCAGGCTGGTTGGTCTTCCCCTTCTGAGGACTTTGACTACCCTACTGGTATCACCTATAGTTTCGTTCTTTTCGCAAAAATCTTTGTAAGAGCCACTCTTCGAAATGCGAATGGAGCTCTTTTATTCTTTTTACCTCGATCTGTAAAGACTCCAATCCTAGTCCAAATTAGTCTTAATTGACCTGTTTCGAAGTTTTTTGGTTTCCTTGTGAAGACGCTGCAGATCTGCGTTCCACCAAGAAGCGGGCGATCTGTAGAATTGCTTACAACCTGGACTTGCCATTTTAAAACACTTGGTAAGGGTAACGTTCAAGTTCAGAACAGCTTCCTCTAGCTTTTGTTTTGCCCTGGTCTTAAGGGGAGCACTGTTGTATTTGTGAAGCTCCTTCTTACCCGTTGGATAACATTAAGTTGATTACTTGCTGTCTTACCCTCGTAACAAAAGTTGGCTGAGAGCCAACATTGTTGACAGCCAGGTGGGACGATAGTATGAAATCCAGGCGATGATTGCTTCTCACGGGTAAGTCCCACCTTCCTGGAATCACAGTATTCAATGAGTTCGACGACCGCCTTCAGTGGTGGTGGTGGTAATAACGGATCTTAAGGGAAATAAGCAGACGCCACAACGAATTCGTGTCATTCCCCGTTCGTTTCATATCTTATGTCTGCAGCAGCGTAATCTTGGTTGCAAAATTGCCGATGTGTATATGATGAGAGTTAATTCAGCGCATAAAGACAAGCTCCGGTATTTCTGATATCTCGTCATATAGGGATGTGAAACCCCCTAAACATCCGAAACCACAGATGCTTTTAAATCACACCCACAGTATGGATATTATGAGAGGTTTTGTATTCAACACAGAAAGCCTGCTACATGGGGATGCAGTAACAGACTTAGAATGCTGAATATTGATGTGTGTTCACAAAATAGTTGCGTATTGGGGTGATTGACCCTTATCTGCGCTCATTGGGAAACAAAGTGGAAATTAACCTTCCCCAGGTGCAGATAGGGACAGAAGGTTTGTCTATGTCCACAATAAGAGAAAAGCCGTCCTTGTTTTCTCGATTGTGAGAGTAGATTTTCCATTTTTCATTGTCATGGTACCAAGAAGATGGCGCGCGTCAGTTTTGCTTGTCTGAAAACCTCGAAAGTCTTAGTTTTCAGAGGTGGAATTTTCGACAATTCAAAAGTTTATTGCGTGGAGCACTTTAAGAGTTCCGTTTTCCATATCGTAGTCCTCTGCTTCAACACAAACAATCTCTGTTTTGGCTAGCCACCACAGTTGATCGACAAGATGTTTTTACTTAACGTCGCTCAGATAGCCTACCTAAACCGGAGCGATATTCTTATTTCCGGGTTTTCTTGGCGGTTGCAGTAGAGTGTTCAACCTAATCTTCTAAACTGCCGAGGTTTCTGATACATCCAAAAGTGCGATCAAATTTCCAATAACAATTTATTGTTTGCAGACGTAATTTGATTTAATGATTTTTACAAAAATATTGGAATTTACGTATTGGCACCATAGCTTTGAGACCTCTAACTTCGCAGATCCTTCCAGTTCTTGTTCACAGTTATTCGAATTGGTAAACTTAAAAAAATTATGACGGTAGCTAAAATATTTCTGAAAGACTCGAGATACAAGGCCATTTAGAATGAAAGGTCTTATATTAAAGATGCACTTCATAATGCGAAGAAGATGAAGTTGGCAGTATTGACTTAATCAGTAGATAGATTTTGGAGTTCTAAAAGATAATACTCGCACATTTCCTTCTTTAACCGTTTGATATTACCCTAGATGCTATGCCAAACGTCTCTTTTCTCGGATATTACCAATCACCATGTCCCACAGCTATCTTTAAATTATGTATATATAAATGTAGGTAATTTTTGAGGTAACGTGCAGTGCAGGTTTTGATGACCCGACGCGTCAAATAACCTTCTACTTTAGTCTATAAAGCCACAAATATCGTCATTACATTGTTTGATGTAATGACGGCAAAGCTAACACTATTGTGTAAAAACAAAGGCGACTTTCACCTACCCAGTACCCAGATTTTGGGACAAGGAAAGCATGTAGTTGGATTTTCTTGTTGAATAAAGTTTAACAAATGACTAAGAAAAAAGTTGTCATTTTCATAAACTTTTACTCTGATTTCAAGTTTAACTGGCAATGCCTTTTAAAAATTTCAATACTACGAGTACACACAGTTGGCTAACGTTTTAAACGCAGAATCCCTCTTGGTTTTACTGGGAATTTCTCAAGCAAATGCTTAACCGACCGCTATTTCAGCAAGCAAAAGCCCAAAGAAGAGTTGGATACGAAACGACACCAACGAAGAATGAACATTTTGTACACATTATGAGCCCCAACCCTCAGAAAGGAGGTGGATGCGCAGTAGTTGCAATGTCAAAACCAAAAATAAAAAAAAAATAAAAATACCCCATCTACTCGTATCTATCCATGTACCTTGCTGTGGTTAAATTCGCTCTGCGTGCTTAAGCAAAAAATCAATATTTAATAGGTAGGGAAAGGAACAAGGAGAAAAGGGAAAGAGAGAGAGAGAGAGAGAGAGAGCAATCACAGCCAGCTTTTTTACTATCTAGATACATTTTCCAGTGTTACTCCGAAACTTGGTGCCACCATAGGTTCTCTTGCGCATACAGAAGAAAAAGACTACGAGCAAGATTCGTATTTATACTCGTATTCGTATCTCTTTCGGAGAAAGTATTCTTTTTTGTTTGCTTTTTTGAAAAAACCAAGAAAATTGTGAAAAAAATTCCACTTGATTAAATTCTAGAAAATCCTATACTCAATTTTATTTGCGCTTTTCGAACGTTTCACTGATGAAAAATCCATGCATGATGTCCTGGCAGATACACGTTGCTTGCCTGTTTAAGGGTAGTTTTGAGTTCGGGCAGGGGTAGATATGGGGTGAATGGATGCCAACACGCTCTTAAAGATACAAATTTTCGTCACTCTGGTGTTTGCAATCGTATTCATGCATTCTGGTGGATCACAGAGAGATTACCTTAGAGGGTTGACTGGCGATGAGTTGTTAGAACGCGTTCCGAATGAATGATTATTGTACGAGTACGAGAGTTTAAAGCAACAATTTGCTTTCACATTGTGGGATTGGGATTGTGGATCCATGAGTCCGGAAGAAGAGTTGAGAATGTGACTGAAATGGAAGGTGGCAACAAGAGGGAGTGGTGGTGGTGGGATAAATATGCTAATGTTCGGTTGAACTTAAGGAGAATATATTTTTGGAATTTTTAATTATGAGAAGTTCGAAAACTAGAAGAATTGGTGGGAATTTTCACTAAAAGAGATACACAAATTACAAAACAGAAAACAGTTTTGCATTTCTTCAACTTTATTCAATTAAGTGAGCAATGAAATTGATTTTCTTTTGTCTTTTCTTTCTGTCTTTTTAGTAAACAACTTTAAAAAAGTTTAAATTACAAGTAGGGGTGAAGGTAGTTTTGTTCATTCTAATACGATCTAATCATTGAGGAAAAGTAGCTAAAGCTTAGGTTATTTTATCTCGTTTTTTTTTAACCATAAAAAAGTATCTCTATGTTTTCGAGAACTTATCCAGATAAGAACGTGCATGTCTATAAATATATGCACATGCGTTCATGATAAGGGACAGAGAATAAAAAATCCAATTTTGTTCTCATAATCTAACCTAAGACGTCACTCTGAGAAGGATTGTTTCAAGGAGTTTCAGCAGATCTATTTCGGGTTACTCCGAATGAATAATTTTCCTATTAATAATAAATATGACCAATTTCGTCTACCAGTTGAGTTCTTCCATTTCTCACCTGAACCTACCTATACTGATGTTATTAACCACCCTTTGGGGGAATTCCATCACGGAAGTAGGATTAATTTAATAAATCACTTTTGGTGTATCCATATACAACATAGCAGTCAGCCTTTGACTCCAAAAACATGTTTCTCGCGTAAAAGTTATTTTTTCTACGCGCCCGTGATTTTTCAATTTATCGATTGTTGGTATTAACTAATGCAACCAATTCGTTGTGCTTAAAGCGTGTCACTACTGTTTGCAAAGCACACTATTGCAAATTGGCTTTGATTGCTTGTTATTTACTCTTTGCACAATTTTTTATACTTATACGAGTACATATCTCACACCATTTACTTATAAGGCACATAATATCATTTTTAGTTCTTAGGGCGTCACCGTGTTCCATTGTTAGATTTTTGTTAACTCCATTCAGTTGCTTTTAGATTCTGAAACAGTTTTTCGGATATCGACAGGAACCTCTCTGTATTCGCTACTTCGCCAATATTTTTCCTTACATGGGATGTGACCATTGTTACTTTCACTTTTGTATAATCATGTCTATACGATCCTTGTCGGTTTTTTCATAAAGTTATTAGTTGAAAATGCGACTTGACTATAACATTTGCAGCACGTGCTTATTTAAGGCACTGGCGCTCACTTGCCAGGTAAGGCAACCATATAAAACACCGACTCCAGTTTAGGACGGGATAGAATACACTTGCTCTTAATATTTTTTTCTAAACATATGACTGCTAATATCTATCTCAGTACTTCATTAGTCGATTAGTTGCTGAAAAGTTAAAAGTTAGTCGTGCCGAAGTTGTCTCTGCCACCAAAGCGATGGTTGTTTGGTGCAGGTCTATAATTCTGTGCTGTAACAGGCAAATTTCGTCATCAAAGTTTTTAAAAATAGTCTGTGAATTGTAGTGGTGACCCAGATGTTCGTCAATCGATGCAGTCGAGACTATAAGCTGTAGCTTCGGATGGAACGAATTTATCAGAAGAATATTTCTAGGAGCACTTTGACTAGTGTGTCATTCAATTAAAAAAAAAAACGTCAATGGCTATAGTATCTAATCATAATGATATCTTTGCTCCATTCGTAATAATTTTTATTTCAGCTGATAACTATCAAAACGTGTCATACAGCAAAAAGTTAAGTTTAGTTTTTAGAGGATTTGAGTTTTGTATGAATTTTTAGAGCAAAAGATAGCCACATCCACTTTTCCAAACCTTAGAAATTTTTCTTTATTTCTTTTTAAACCCTAATGAACGATTGGCTTTAAAGGTTGACAATATTGTGATTCAATTTACAAACTTTATGAATGAGGAAAGGAAGAAATTTGAGTGTGGGATCCTGAATCCAGAAGGCCTCATGCTGGAACGAGCTGACCTTCCCTATTTCTAACCCTAACTACCACAGTGGCTAAAATAACTTGTGTCTCAGCATTTTCTGCAGTCGAGTTTAACAAAGTTATTCGCGAAATTAATGGAATCCCTGATGTACCTGTATTTGATTGAGGAGCTGCCTGATAGACTAAAATGCTAATCTGAACGTTGAAGATACCAAACCTATGTAAAAGTAGAGAATGAGGCTCTGAGCACGCTCTGCATCTACGAAGGGCGTTCAATATATTCTCGGTATCGATATGAAGGAAAATGCGAATTCAATTTAAATTGTTTTTATTTTTCAATATAATCTCCCCTAACATCAATGCATTTGTTACATCTTGAGATAAGCTTTTTTAAACCCTCAAAAAAATAAATTTCCTCCTCCTCCATTTATTGCCGACTTCATCATCCGAAAATCTTTTTCCACGAAGACATTTTTTCAAATCCGGAAACAGGAAATAATCACTAGGGGCAAGGTCGCGCAGCAGCCTTGGAAACTCGCGCCGTGTGAACAGGAGCGTTGTCATGAAGAAGCAACACACCCGCTGCGAGTTTACCCCGTCTTTTCCTTTTAATTTCCTCCCGCAAATTATGCAAAGTGGAAGCGTAGGATGTGGCGTTGATGGTTTCACCTTTTTTTTTGTACTCAATGAGCAAGATTCCATTTGAGTCCCAAAAAACTGTGGCCATGAGCTTCCCGGCAGACGGAGTGACTTTGAACTTCTTCGGGGGGTCTGTTCCTTTTTTATGCCACTGCATGGACTCTTGTTTGCTTTCAGGGTCATAGTGGTGGACCCATGTTTCGTCCCCAGTAACAATTCGATACATAACACCGTCCGCGTTCTCACTACACATCTCCAAAAGCTCTCTACAGCATGCGATTCTCACTTTTTTCTGAGGCATTGTGAGCATTCGTGGCACCCACCTTGCACTGACCTTTGAAAGGTTAAGATGGTCATGAAGAATGGTGTGAATGGTACCAATTGAAAGCTTGGTGATCTCTGCCATCATTTTCACCTTTATTCGGGCATCCTCAAGAACAAGTTTTTCGACTTCTTTGATGCTTTCTCCCGTACAAGCAGTAGCCGGGGCGCCGGAGCGGCGTCGTCTTCAATGCTCTCTCTGCCTCTCTTGAACTCACTTGACCACTTTTGCACAGTTGATAATGAAGGTGCGGAACCCTGGTAAACAGCCACCATCTCTTCATGAATAGTTTTTTGACTTTTTCCTTGCTTAGTGAGAAATTTAATTACAGCGCGATGCTCAATTTTCGCCATCATCGTCTCAGTTGCCATTATGATTCTGTTTAACTAGAGATAAAACGCGAATTAACAATTACATTTATATGAAATTTTACATGAATGCACTAAAATAATAGTATTACTTGATAAATGAGTCAATTTATATATACAACCACTGCTTCACCCCGATACCGAGAATAGTTTGAATGCCCCTCGTATCGACCGACCAGTTACTTACTCCATGACCTTTGCTAAGACAATTGATGAAAAGCGACAAAAGTTTTTGCATGTTTAAATCTATCGTAAACATATTTTATATTTTTTTACAATCCACAATTATATGATTTGACGATATGCAGAAGAAACAGATCGTTTTTGTAATAGACAGCGAGACATGTGAGGATCTTTTTTTCAAGAGCTCTACATTTCCAGATATTGCATTTACCATTTCTGGTTCATTGCTTTCTAGAATCTGGCAACGGTTACGTTCACAACTAGGCAACAAGGGAGCGTTGAATAATCTAGAGACTCATTCCATTTATTGAAGGTTTCTGTATCTAATTTGGATATAACTAGGTGAATTAAAAGTAAGTTGCACAACATCTCATAATTACCAAACAATTTAACCGTAGATCGAGCTTTAAAAAAAATTCACAATTCTGGCTCTGTATCATATTTGATACATTACATACTACAGTACATAGGAACATTAAAAAAATTTTTCATAAAAGTTTTAACATGTTTAGGTTTATTTAAGTATTTTATGCTAATATTATTTGAATGTTTCCACTTTTAAGTCTTATTTATGCAATCTACAAAACATATCTTTGGCAGGCTTGTCGTTGCACCATGGCTTTTTGCACAAGAAACAAAATGACGGTGTCCACTTATTTTTGTTTTCTCCTGAATAGTAGAATTTTTGACATCTGACGCGGTGCTTTTTCGGGGACTTGTCCACTTCTTGTTTTTTTTTTGATGAGCCAGCTTCATTGTCATTAGTACAGGGAACATTTGTAGGTGACAGATTTGAAAGTAGCGTCGAGGATAGTTCGTTTCTTGGTCGTTTCTTCTGCTTTTCTATATGGGCGTTGCTAGCGAAATTGCCAGTTCATACAGGGAACATTTACGTTTTGTGTGCTTTTGAGTAGGTTTCCAATTAGTATCGATTTCGTTGAATAGAATGAATGTACATTCAATGTGGAAATATCAATCATGTCGGAAAATACCGCCATATTCCAACGATTAGTTTTACGTTTGCAACTGTAGCAACTCAGCATTTTGTCAACCGTATCAACTCCTCCTTTTGTTGAATTATAAAAGGAGATCATTTTAGGTAACTTTTTCGAGTCATTTGAAGCATCGGGTTTGTGATGCATTGTACTCATGACTATTGCACATTTGTTCTTGGGATTGATGTATGAAACGAGAGTAGTGTCCGGCTTAAAGGCAAACGTTGATTCATATCGTGGCACTTTCTTGCAATTTCAAAGTTTTGGTGGAATAGATCTTTTATTTTTGGGCATTGTTCCAACCATTGGGCTATGCCCATCCATCCACTAAATCAAGGACGACGCGTTCTTCTTGATTCTTCTCAGGAATTCATGTCACGCCTTTTTCTAAGTATGGGTGTATTTTCCATACACAGCACGTTCGTGAATCGATAAATAGCCAAAATTTCAAGCCATGTCTCTCCGGCTTCGATGAAATATATTGGCGAAACTTACAACGATGACCAGCAATTGTTCATCGACAGTGACTGAATCTTGAGGATTGTAAAAAGTGGGAAGCCGCTCGGCCCATTTTTGCAAAGGTTTCTAATTGGTGCGAATTTGGGCATGTCGGGTGAGGACATCATCAAAACGAATGATTTTGTGAATATATAAAAATGTTCTTTCTGATATGATTGACCGAAAAATTGGCCGCTCACAATATTTATCAAACAAATCGTGCAAAGTCTCATTTTTGGGTCTGATAATAAAAATAAGTTATTTTCTAAAAACTTTGTCGTTATAAGTACTTGCTTATAAACGCCGGCCAATTATAATACGGCCAAGCAGGCATGCAATAATTCCTCGTCAATTTCGGTATGGTTGGAGCCATGCAAATGCTTCCGTAGTTCTTGGAATTTTGAATTATAATTTTTGAGAGTGGCGGTGGAAAAAGAACTAAGAATGAATCTCGAATATTATTCATCCAGCTGGATGCATATAGTAACTTGTTACATCTAAAAATAAAAAACTTCAACCCTAAGATACTATAATAAACAACCACACCACACTTGGGCGCAAATCGATAACATTTTCTCTCCCCAACCGACCAACAATGTAACAATGTTTTGAAACATCCAATGGGTTTGCATGTAAAGGATTGTCTTAAGGTTCAGATAACTCGATTTCAGATGGATTGCTTTCTCCTTCAGCTTCAGGATCGAACACGTTTGCATCCTCATCGCTTTCATCCTCTTCGCTTTCATTTAACATTTCATTCATTAATTCTTCAAAAGTCAGAAAACGTAGGCGCGACATTTCTTCAAAAGCACACAATTTCTTTCCAAAATATTTTAATAAAAAATTACTTCAACAAATAAAGCGCAAAAATTCTTAAACATTTTCACAAATATAAAAAATCGCCTCACGAACGAACTGCACCGCAGCCCAAAAACATTTGAAATGCCATATGTATCAAAAATGATACAAATACAAAGCCTGAATTATGAAGTTTTCGAATTTCTCAAGGCCTACTTGCCAAATTTTTTCAGAATGTGTTTAAGAAAAACGACAATAACAATTTAAACAAAGTCACAAAGAATAGGGCATCAAACTTTTTTCTAAGGCAAATTATAAGGCTCTTAGTTGCAAAGACGAAAAACCTTTCATTTTCGGCAGATCGTGCAGAGTTAAGGTATCTTCTAAGAAGATGACGCTTGTTTTCATATCTCTATTCTAGCGGCTTGAATGCCATAGTCTAGTTTTGCTCAGTGATTTGAAATGCTTTTATTGTCACAAGATCCTTTTCACTTAAGCAGGAAACCCAATAATCTAATTTTTCAATATATGCTAGTAAACTATCCATATGAACAGGACTATCTCTTCTATTCCAGTTTGGTAACTCAGACCGACATTCCAATTCAGTTAGCTCTATAGTACCAGCCTTGGTCTCAATTATATTTTTAATTCGGGAAATACCTCCTTTAGCTGAACCTTCAATCTCTCTAACGTCTTAGATGTTATTACTGAGGTTTCTTGGACAGACATAATGTTAAATTAGACATGTATGAGTGCTTTGTATTGAATAATGATTAAATATTATGTTTCGAATGAGTTTTGAAAGTAGCTAACTGAACTGTCGCCCAGTTTGTTGTTGTAAGACTAAAAATTGTTGTAAGGCAATTCAATGTGTCCAAGTAATTTCACCGATAGTTTTTTTCGAATATCCCGCGTTGCACTAATTGCACTTGCAATGCTTTTCGATTAAAAGGTGTTGCAATCATAAGCGACAATTCGTTTGCAAAATAATCAATTTACTGAGTTTAATTGTCAAAATTAAATGATTCTGGCAGATAACTTTAATTAAGAGAGTAAATTTTTATTGGCGAATTGAATCCAACGAAGAAAGACTGGTCAATATGTTGCTGAAAATTCAAAATTTGTTCCCTTACTATGCAGCGACAAATGTGATCATGCAACAACCAGAATTAAAGCTTTCGAGCAAATTGATTCCCACGACGACTACGATGGTAAAGCTGAACGATGCAACCAAGCGAAAAATGGGTAACAGCAAAAGCGATGACGTGAAATAAGGCCCAACGAAATAAAGCCAAAAATGAAAAATTTCGTTTTAAATCTGGAAATAACACCAAATTTCCGATTTGGCTTTATTTCGCTTTAGAAAACAAAAAGGCCAATTTGGCCTTATTTCGCTTTGCAAAATGGTATAACGATACAAAGATAATGAAAATAACACCAAATATGGTGTAATGTTTGGACTATGTTTGGCCTTAGACGCCATCCAAGAGGGAGTAGGTGCCGTGCTTCGGGCGATTCATTTGTTTCCGGGGTGGTTTAGACACTCACGCGACTTCGTCGCTCCGCTAAGGGTACCCCAACAACTGTCAGGCAGGCGCCTATGTAAACAAAAAAATACATATTGCTGTTTCTTGGCTTTATTTCGATTTGGAAATGGAAATAAAACCAATTCGGCCTTATTTCCATATTCAAAGCGAAATAAGGCCAAATTTTACATTCGGTCTTATTTCGTTGGGCTTTATTTCACGTCACCGATCGAATACACCCGTAGACTAGAGTCACACTACTTGGTGTCGTAACCTCTTTTTTTTGTGTTTTCTCTTTTAAAGAGGTTAACACTCAAGTGGATATGACTGCACTTAAAGTGCCTGAGGTCGTTTAAGGTTTTTAGGAAAATGGGATAGAGATAGAAAGAAAGATTTTTGGGTTCAGTGGTTATTTCGCTCCATGGGTGGTATCCAACATTTAATAGTGAAACTGAACTATTAGTGTAATAAGACTTGTTGTTGTATTATGGGAAACCACACATCTTACTTGATTTTAGTTGCTTGAAAAAAAGAATGTCTTTCGGGCGCGTCTGGTATTGAACGTAAATCTTTGACGTCAATTCCTCACAACGAAAATTGACTGGTAAGTTCAAAGTCCTAAGCGTGGACTACTCCACAATCGATTTTCTGCAATTACTCTGTTGAGTAGACTTTGAGTCTATGACGAATGACGGAGAAGGCAGATTCTATTCTTATTTATGTATGTTACGAGTATAACAGTTGCGAAAACCGACGTGAGAAAATGAATCCTTTGGTATGACTTTGTGCGACGATTTGCATTACCAATAAATTAAATCTAAGCTATACTATGGTATCCATATAACGTATGAATATTGCCTCTTGTCTTTAAGGATTTCGATCTTATGTGAAAGTGCAAGTAAAATACCAGCGAATATTGACGATATTAAAAGGAGCTAACATACAAGTACAAGGTGGGGCAAAAGTAATGGTGTAACGTGAAATGTTAGAAATGAAAGTAATTGAGCTCTGTTTTAACGAAAATGTTGTTTGAAGGAGTAAAATTGATGATATTAAGTTAAAAAAATAATACCGTCCAAATGACCACCTCCTAAATTGATGCACATTTGTGCTCGTTTTACGGCAAACGCGAGATCTCAGAAAGTCCAAAAGGCAGAAGACTGATGCCGTCAGATCTGGTGGTCTGTCCGTCCGTCCTACTGGAACCAACAATGCTTGAGACCCAATTCAGTAACTTGCGGCAAAAAAAAACTCGTTTAACATCTGTCTGTAGAGCTCACCAGTTACAGTTACGGTAGTGATGTCGACGTTCCCTAAAAAATAAGGGCCACACACTTTTTCACTGCAAATGTCGCACCAAACAGTTACTTTGAGGGGATGCAATGGTTTTGCGTGCATTTCATGTGGGTTCTCCGTGCCCCAGAAATGCAAATTTTATTTATTCACATTAATTGAAAATGGAAAAAATGAAAAACGACGACGAAACTCAACTTGGTCAAACAAGCAGTAACAATAATTTCTTCAGGTGTTGTTCAGGTGTATATCGCTTCGTTGCTTATTATCAACTAGTTTTCTATCTGTCTACAAGATAAATATCAAAGCACAATGACACTTGACGCCATTTGCAACAATTATAACTCATTTACATTAAGACATTACCTTTGCCCATCCTTGTAATATATGTACAATGTTATGTGGATTTGTGAAAAATCCCTTTGATGTCTTCTGCTTCATTCGATGAAATATGCAGCTTCTTACCCATCTGAAGTCTTTATTAATTGTCTAATTTTTTTTTCTTTTACTGTCTTTATTTCACTTAACCTCTATAGTCCTGCCATGGTCGTTATTAAAAATTCCTGATGAATTTTTAAAGCAAAAGATAAAGCCACATCCATTTTCCCAAACGTTATACATTTTTCTTTATTTTACAACGTATTCAACTCTAACGAACAAATCATTTTAAAGGTTGACAATATAGTGATTGTATGAATGACGGAAGTGAGCAGTTTGCTCTATGGATTACAAAGTTTTACATATTGCAAATTCAAATTGTACACATTGGCAACTCTGATTAGTGGATTTTTCAATCTTATTACAATACTTGAAGAGTGAACATGTTTGTGCCGAATTGTACAATCCTAGCAGTCTTTCTTGGATGGTATGTTAAATAGAAATTGCGTCTGCAAGTTTGATGGGTACATACTGTGATAGTTAAAGTTCAGTTTGTTCAAATTTGTGAATCTCAGTCTGATGCCAATTCTCAAAGGGAGAGTTAAATATCAATTCAGCAATTACAGACCGATATCGGTAATTCCGGTAGTTAAATAGGTAATTACAAAAAGATTACAGAGTTTTATTGAAAAACACTCTCTTAATCGCAGAAGTCAATATAATTTCTGGAAAACTAATAATTCCAGGAAATTGCTAGGAGAATTCGCAAATTATATCACCGGAAATGAAAGTTTAAATAAAAGTATCACTCTTATGTTTTGTATATGAATTTCAGCAAAGCTTTTGAAACGCTCAACTACTCAACACTTAGATATTTTTGTTAAAATTAACTATGCGAACAGTCAATATGGAGTCCCTGAAGGATCAAAACCGTATCCATTTCTTTTTATATTATACTTTAACACAGACCATTCCATTTGTTTATGCTGACAATAGTGGTGCCACATGGCAATAATAAAAATGCAGGAGGAGTTGAATGCGGCAGTTTAGTATTACGACAACAGTTTGACAACATACGCTTCCAAAACGAAGATGATGCACATCTGAAATCCAAAGTTTAGAGGTACGCAACACAAAATCTACTTCAAAAATGATAACTGCCTAATAAAACTAATCAGCTTGGAATCATCATCGACAGTCATTTTCTCTCGGACAAACACATAAACGAGTTACGCATGACTGAAAAGAGCTTTATATATGTTACACTTAGGTGTCTACAGTGCCATGCCACAACTTCTGTTTGAAAATAGGTGCACCTTGAGCTATTGGAATCAAAGAAAATAAGAAGAAGTGCTCGAGGTATGCTACAAGTGCTCAGCAGGTTTGCTAAGAGATGGCGTAACTTGTATTATTCCATTGTTATTATTCCATTGGAACATGCGTTGGAAAGCTACTGTCATTGTACGTCATTTCAGTATATGTCATACATATAGAGTAAACAACAATCATTTTTTTTCACTCAAATATGTCGAACTTTATGCCCGAAAAAGTGTTTTTGCGGGGAGTTCTTCTTCATTACTTTAATATGAAGAAAACTGCTGCCGAAAGTCATCGTATTTTGGTGGAAGTTTATGGTGAATATGCGCTAGCTGAGCAAACGTGCCAAAAGTGGTTTGCACGATTTAAAAGTGGTGATTTTGGCTTGGAAGACGATGAACGTCCTGGGCAGCCAAAAAAGCGCACAGAATCTTTGGGTGTCACTCAAGCAGCCATTTCAAAATGTTTAAAAGCAGCTGGATATATTCAAAAGCAAGGAAATTGGGTTCCACATGAACTCAAGCCGAGAGACGTCGAAAGGCGGTTTTGCATGTCCGAAATGCTGCTAGAACACCACAAAAGGAAGTCATCATTACATCGGATTGTTACTGGTGATGAAAAATGGATCCATTACGACAACTCCAAGCACAAAAAATCATATGTGAAACCCGGCCAACCAGCCAAATCAACGGAAAAACCGAATATCCATGGCGCGAAGGTAATGCTCTGTATTTGGTGGGATCAGATGAGTCTGCTGTATTATAAGCTGCTAAAACCGGGTGAACCCATCAATGGACAACGCTACCGAACACAATTAATCCGTTTGAAGAGAGCAGTGGCTGAAAAACGCCCGGAATATGCGACCAGACACAGGCAATAATTTTCCATCATGACAACGCTCGGCCCCACGTTGCTATTCCGGTTAAGAACTATTTGGAAAATAGTGGATGGAAGTCTTACCCCACCCGCCTTATAGCCCAGACCTTGCCCCTTCTGACTACCATTTGTTCCGGTCGATGCAGAACTGCCAAGCCGTCGCAGTTCTTTTGGGATGGGATCCACAAATTGCCAGAAAGATGGGCAATACTTTGAATATACTATTGTACAAGTTTTTCTTAAATAAACGTTCAAATTTTGAAAAAAAAAAAAAAAGCACGAATTAAGTATATAATAATTATGGTATAAGACAGCTTAAATACATGAGTAGTTTTAATATACGTACCATAGCGACCAGACTAGGAGTTGCTCCCAAAGTTATAACACCTAATTCGTGGGCTGCGTTTTTTCTTATCCCCTTACCGCATGAATTATTAAAGAGATGAAACCAAAATTTTTTTTGCGAAAATGTGTTTATTTAACCTGAAATGATGAGATCAAACTGAGAAAAAAAATTATTTACTTATATGGCTTCCTATGCACTGTAGCAAAAATTCAGTTAGTCATATATTATGGCTTCGTATGCAATTACTTACATATACTTCGTGAAATTCTTTATAACAATTTCGTTTGTCTTTTTAACACAAAAAAACATTACATTTTCCACATAATGTGAAGGAACGAAATTTGGAACAATATTGGCTTAGTTGTCGGGCGTTCTTCTTCCAAATCGAATAATGGCTAATCCCATCAGAATGTACTGAATCCAAAGGCATACCTTGATGTCTAGCAGGCGTTTGTCGTAGATTTTTCGCGGGTACTGGAGAGTCTGGTAAATCGGAGGGAGTGCCGCTTCGTCGGGATGTCGGTGTTCCGAGACTACTTGATGGACGACCACGTTTTTTTGTAATAACAGGTTTCCCTGACTTTCGCATATGCTTGGAAACAGCGAGCTAAGATCATACAAAGATATGTAGGTGTTAACGTCTGCATTGATTCGGCGCCATAATAACCAAGCATTTACAAGGGGCATGTCCAGCATGTGAAAAAAAATCCGTTTGTACCACTGACGAGACCGCAAATGGATTCTGTAATAACCCACCATGGAGTCAAGTAAATCGACTCCTCCCATATGCTCGTTATAAACATCGACACCTTGCGGAGAAGGTAGGCAAACATATTTTTTATCCTGTCGAACATATCGTCATTTTGTTGTCGTTGACTCGCTTCCAACGTAGCCTGAAAGAAGGTTCACATCCTTGTTATCAAACTAGGAAACCAAGCTTAACTTTACTTCATCTATGACTGCTACCTTTTCTTCCATGCTTCCGCGACTTCGCTTCTTCAGTTCCTTTTCTGTAGGCATATTTGAGTTTGACACACGATTGAGCCGCACAGTTCCTAAGAGAAGTAAACCGTTTTTGTAAAAATATGCTTTAAGATTTGGGCTGTTGAACCAGTTATCAAAACAAATCTTGTAGTTTTGATGTTGTGGAACTATGGATGTCAATCTAGTAACCACATTTGAGCTTACGCCAAGATCTTGTGCGTCTGAAGGGTACGAAGTGCTTTGGTCTCCAGCAAAGATGTCGAAATCGAAGCTAAAGCCACAAACGCCGCTCAGAACTTGGTTTTTGCAACCCCATTTGTGAGGTTTAGCTGTGTTATATTTTTTTAATTCATGACGACATTTGGTAGGGATTATTTGTTCGTCTACGGCTAAATATTCTTCTTTAGGGACTAACGTCAAACGCCTATGAATCATATCCAATAATTTGTCATGGCCATCTTCTCTACGGGGTTCAAAAGTCTCATTATTATTAAAATGTAAAAAATCGTTTGATATCTTCGAATCTGTTATTATTTCATAAACTTCCGACACTCCTATTTCTTTTGACCAATACTTCCTCGCTGCCGGTAACCTCACACAGGACATAAAGATGACAAGTCCTATAATTTTTTCCATTTCATATTACGTGATCATTGCTGGTTTGTTAATATTGTCTTGAGCTAAACTTGAACTTGAACTTGAAAACGTCTGCAGGAGAATTCAGTTGTTTTATAGCATCCGGTAAATCTGTGTTACCCAAGAGTTGATTTCAAAATAACCCTTTTAGCAATTTGCTCTGGATTTGGATGTTGTTGCAGACTGTAAATTTATCAAAGGTACGTTGTTTTCTTCAGAAAAATCAGCGTGAGACTCGGGCATGATAATGTATTTTTTAGAACTGAACATGATCACAATCGGAATCAATGTCATCATCGCTCACGTTTCCATCACCAGGAATAGTATTGACATACTTAGCAGAGCCATAGAAGGCGTGCATGTATATATAATAAAAGTAACCTTAAATGCATACCAAGCCACATTTGGAAAAGTGAAAAAAAAAACACGAAAAAAGCAAAAATTCATGTTTTCCCGTATTCAAGAAAGTCCAAAGAATGTAGTTTTATTTTTTTTCACTACTTTACTCACTTTTTGATATTTATTTTTTAATTACTACTCACACTTTTTTCAATGCACCCGGCCCGTCACAATTGTACAATGTACAAATTATTAACGGTCCGTTTCACGATGAAACTCTGGATTTGATGTAATTTAGTTTTTTTGTGATGATGTATGTAATAAGCCATAAAAAAATTATAAACTTCGGAGTCCAAATATGGCTTCGTATGCGGTAAGGAGTCAAGGGCTTTCGGTAGTTGAATAGAAGTGGTAAGAAAACTAGCATATCAAACCTTCAAAACGCTAGGAATCAGTGATAACGAGGAAATGCATAAAATTAATTTTAAATTTTTTTATAAAATATTGTGCATTGTTTTTGTGATGACTATCGAGGACGTCGCTTACAAAAAGAGCTTTATGGAAGAAATGAAGCCCTCTATATATTTGTATATAGATACTCGTACCTTATTGCATAGAACCAAATGCATAGAACATACTTCAATAAAAAGCTACCGTGGACTCAGGAACAAACACATAAACGCGACCCTTGAAATAGAAAAGATAAACAAAAACAAAAATGAAAAAGCAAAACGACGACCAAGATCAAAATTTTTAAGAAAAACATAGATTGTAAACAACGGAACACCATCTTCCAGTCGCTTTACTCAAATTGTTTGCAGAATTTATGGGTACTTCTTTCATTGTAACAAAACAAATAACAAGCAAAAGAATTTTGGAGACTTCTGAAAGTTAACTTCTCGATTTGTCTTCTTTGTACTTACATAACTGAGTTTTGTACTGTCATTTTAATTAATTATCGTGATTTTTTACTTTTACATTGAAGGTTATTTACCCAGTCCTTGCTTCTCCCGGCAAGCGTCAAATTACAAATCTAAAGCACTTCTTATATTGAAGTAACGCGTTCGAGAAAATGTTGAGTTACGAGTGTAAGTGGTTATTTGCAACAAACAAGTAATTAGTTCATACTAGAAGAAAGTTAAAGACACCTTCTTAAGTAGAGAGCTTAAGTTTAAAGAAATTAACCCAATCTTTTAGCTAAGGCGTTGCTCCACACTTGACTATCGGTTTAAAATTGTCAGTAAACTAGCCATCTCCCTCTCTTGAAAGGAAATCTCTCGACTGCTCTTAACTCGTTTGGGTGTTGACTGACAAGGCTGAGGAATATTATTCCTGATGATTAGGTTGTATTTTTCTTATAATATACCATTGATTTTTGGACGAGGAAGACTTTGAAAAATTGAGCTTTGTACATTCAAGCTCAGCTCACACGGTGACCTGTGTGATAGCAGCAGCTTCAATCAAAATGTCTACCTGGTCTCCGACGTCGATTTCAGTCGACGCTGTTGGTTTAGGCATCTTCTCTAAGATCGCAATCTTTTTCATCACAGAACCACGGTGTTGATGCGTCGTATAGATCGGGGTTAAAATCATGACACGAATAGTGCCACCAACGCCTACACTTGTCACAGCTCACCATATATTCGTCGCATTTTTGCAACGTGGAGACAAATTAAATTACCAATATACGAGTACAACGCCTCAATTAAAATTAAGTTTTGTTGCTGCACCGCAGCATAGAAATCCTTATCCAAAATTTAAAGATTAGATTCCCAAGTCCTCTTGAAGGTTATTCCAAATAAAACAAAAGCAAATGCAAACAGGGGAACTTCTTGGGATCAAATCCAATTTTATTTTCTGTTAAAATTAAAATATTTCTTTTTTAAATTAATCTTCACTTTATCACTTACCATTGGGAGGAACACAAAAATTAAGAATCGCGACTTTATTCGTTGTCACGAAGTGCCGTATATTTATCTTATTCACTTTTCCGATGAAAAGAGATGAAAGTATTGATACAGTTTAAATTCAACCGATACCAAATTACATATCAAAGTTGCCACTTTAAAGTAATTCCTAAGTTATTTGGAAAGATTGATGACAATCACAATTGCGATCTTGTCTTCAACGTCTCCGATAATAACATTGATTATGACATCTAGTCAAAAATCAAACGAAGTGTTACAATTGTCAATCAAGGTTTCCTTGGCCTGCAAAGGCAATTGAATAACGAAGCCATACTAGTTAGCACTCAGGAGACTCTACATATGACCCTTATCTTGCCAATAGCATTGGCCATTTCGAAACTATGATTTTTCAAGCGGTTCTTGATCCAATTTGTGATGGCATCTTATGTACATTATATAGCAGTTCTCTCCATTCAATGTAAATCTGCACATATTTTGGATCTTAATGAATAATTTACGAAAATGTTCCATTTAATTTACTCATTATAATTTTTTCATGAATAATAACAACAACGATTTTGAGTTTAAAGATACTGAACTACGCTTAGAGAAATACAGATATCAAACCTATCGATGCATTTGTAAATTTTTAAAATAGGCTGAAACCTTAATCATCATAGAACAGTTGGCACTTCAATACGTAATTACATTTTACGGCTGATTTTCATCAAAGCGAATTAGTTCAGATCTACTTAATCCATATATTAACCTTTATCTGAACACTAATTCCTGAAGGTTAGTCAGAAAGAAAAAAGGCTTTCGCTTTACCCACTCATGTTTCGTTTGCCGGTTGAATGTTTCCAAGACATCAACAGGGCCCTCCGAAAATCGCTGTGTCAGTGTAACCCAATTAGAAAGAGTCTACCTAATAATGCCTAAACCTTATTACAGAATCACTGAACTACGAAAATAAAATTAAGCCTTGCCAATTTTACGACAACCCGTTTATCTATGTGTTTTAACACATTTTTCAATTCGATAATAACGTAAGACTTTGTGCTGCTTTCAACGGCCTGAACATCTTGATCTTAATCAAATTGAAGAAGTTTCTTTGTGGAATTAATGCCGCGCGCCTTTCGCTTTGAAAATTCGATTTCGGCGCTAAGAGAAACAGATAAAGTTTCAAAAAAAACTTTTTCTTTGCTGTTTGGTGATGATAGGAGAATGGTAGGAGTGGTGGTGGTAGCAAGTGGTATACTCGTAGCTAGGATGAGGACGAATATAATGCTGCCAAGTAATTGTAATGTCGTTTTGTGTTCTCGCGCAAAAATGGATTTCTTTTCAATAGAGAAGTAATAATTTATATTTTTTGTCTATAGTCTGGTTTTGGTTCGTCGAAAAGTTTGTTCTCGGATCATGTGATTTTAGAATGTAAATACTAACCAACTGAATGAAGGAGGACAGAGAATTGGAGAAGAGCTTCTTTTTTTGCTGGGGGTAATATCATTTTTATACTCATGGATTAATTTGAAGTATTTTGGTCTACGTTTTCTATTCCAAGTAAGCTTCAGCGCAAACATCATGCGTTTAGAAATAGTTTTATCCCCCTCCTGAATGACAAATTCTTTCGTATGGCTGTTGAATGGCTGTTAAACCACTCACCTTTTTCAATAGTTTCTTGAGAGTTCAAGGAGTTTTCCTACTCACTCGTTCTTTGCTATTTCACTTCCACTCTTAGCTAATTTTTGGCTGAAGTAACATACTACGAGTACAAACCTGCTTCTTGGTAACTCAACTATTGATAGTATTATCTAATTTTGTAATTTTCTAAGATTATTTTTTACCAAGCGGAAGTAAAAGGATTATCCCGTTGTAATGACAGACAAATTAGACCATGAATATCAATTACGAGTATGCACCTATAAAAATTGCACTTTGAGATAGGAGCACTAGCGCAAATAAGTTCGAAGTAGATTTTGGGTTTTTTGTGATCTATTGATTCGTTATAATTCTCTAGGCTTAGATGTCACAGTCTTGGGTAAATAAATCGCAATATTTATAATCGGTAGAAAGGTCTGTATCCATTAGGCCAAAATCATTATATGGAAGAGTTTGACAGTTAGGATAAAGTGCAAAAGGCTTGGTCCAAAACCCCCTTGCGTTTTGGTATTAAACGGTTAAGCATTTTAGAATCGCCTTTTGATAGTCTTGAGGAAATTCTCCTACTTCGAAACCCCAGTTGGCGCCAGGATTTGTTTGTTTTCCAGGCAATTTTTTAGCCTAACACTAAACATTTCCTTAGTTTGAGTCCATTAAAAGGAATATCAAGGGAGGCAATAGCGCACATTTAAACAGGAATGTCGAAAAATCAAACTAAGAATACGAAGACTGGTTTTCGAACGAAATCGCAGCGGGTACATATGTTCTAAGCTCGAACAAATCACATGGTCTTACTATACTACGTAAATGCGACACTTCATTAGATACTGCAGCGGTGGATACAAAACGCAGATAGGTAACCATCAATGAGTATGCTAGAATTTCGTGTAACGCCGAGTAAAAGATTCTTTAGTGATCTTAGTCGAACTACTCGTACTTGTAAGCCAACGCCGATTTCAACTGACAGAATTGTTCGCGAGAAAACCAGAGAATAACCAACAAAAGCCGATATCAATAGAAAAAATAAACTAACATTGTTAAAACAAGGAAAAACACTAGCGCCCAAACAAGAGAAGGCACCGAGTTGATGGCATAGCTTACACCATCTTCGAAGCTGGGGGTATGAATATAAATAGCCTAAAAAGCAAGTTCCTCCAGCTACAAACAGACCCCAGCAGGAATAAGGTCTACGCGAACTACCATCGCGACGATTACCATCGAGGAGCAGTTCCGGTACTTGTGAGGCAAGTTTAGCACAACAGGTCAAACGGATAGTAAGTCCAAAAACCTACTGATTGAATTGGAAGGCACCTCTGAAGCCCCAAAAGAAGATGAGGATGCTGCTATAGTTTCAACTTCCCCGCTACATACTATGTATAATTCCAAAGCCCAAGTAAAAGCATAATTATAATGCGGGAAGCACTTAAAGAGGAGAATAGGCAAATTCTCGCAACGGCTCTAGAATCTCGTGCACCGGAAATGGGATCTGGCAAGTCCGACACCACAAAACCTGCAAATCTATAATCAGGAGCCTATCGATCTTCGGGGCCAAGCAGAACTAATTACTACGAGTCACTCACGTTCGGTATAATCTCCTCCCCACGGTCGGCATCCGTCAAACCCACCAAGCATGTCGCATGCTGTACAAGGCTGTCTGCTTACCCACTGGGATAGGACTTACTGCTACAACTTTATTCAAGCGCGCCTGACCAAGGCAGCAAGGGCCAATGGCTTGACGGCAACAACGGAACACAGGATAAGATGTCGCGACGGGATGTGAAAAAAAAACAACGCCAAGCTTGCGACATGCACACAGCCCCTCCTAGAAAAGCTACTGCGGAGATTCGAAGGGAAAACCATTTGGGTGCGAGAGGAGCCTGGTGCTGTCTCAACAAACAATAACAGCCCAACTACAACTGACACAGTAAGACGTGGAGGACATTTTCACCACTACTATGAGAGTATCTTCAAAAACTGAAAAAAAAAATTCTGCATTTGTTACATAATATTTAATTCATTAATTATATAGATATATATTTTATTTCTTACATAGTGTAACAATGGTTTAACAGTATTTGTACAATTTGCTCTAGCTTGCACAGAGAAACGGTCTATATAGAACCTTACTGCTGAAAATATTATTGTTTAATGAGTGAGGATATGTAGTACAGTAATTAAATGCACGATCGGAGGAAAACTATGGAAAAAACCTCCATTTAGGTTAAAAAAAAGAAAAATAAATAAATAAATAAATAAATAAATAAATATATAGATAAATAAGTAAAAAATTTGTAAATATATAATCAATTAATAAATAAATAAATAACAATAAATAGATAATATAAATAAATAACAAACAAATAGATCAATGAACAATAAATAATGTTATAAAAAAGATAAATAATAATAAATAATAAATAGAAATTAAATAGTAGATAGATAAATAAATAAATAAATAAATAATAATAATAGGCAAATAATAAAGCTTTAAGGTGAAAACATAAATAAAAGGTTATAACAGCTGTAAGTCTCTAATAAGTTGATTATCAACGTCAATTAATCTGGACATGAACTTTTCATTGAGAATTTCAATCCTTCTACCAATCTGGATAGCACCTGCTCTTTCGTGCAGAATAAGAGTTGAGAAGTCTCGCGGTAGGTTGAGCATCATATTTAACACCTTATTTTGTGCCACTTGAAGCCGCTTAATATGAGTTTTCGCGCAATTACCCCATACAGGTGACCCGTAAGTCATCAGTGCTTGAAAAACGACCTTAAAAATTATTATTTTGTTTTTTTTATTAAGGAGTGATTTACGATTGATAAGAGGGTAAAGAATTTTTATTAAAACATCTATCTTGGCTAAAGTTTCTCGTATATGATACCCGAAGGGCAATTTCTGGTCTAAATACACCCCTAGGTACTTTACAGTACTGACCCACGGTATATTGGAGTTGTCTAAGTTAAGACTTCCAGTAGGCAAGAAGCAACTAAGCCTTCTTCTAGTGAAGAACATAGCTGTGCACTTATCGACATTTATTTTTATTTTCCAGCATTTATAGAAATCGAAAAATGTTTGGATTCCAATTTGAAGATAATTTTCTATCATTGGCCCATATTCGTGGGAAGAGTATAAAGCCAGATCGTCTGCATAGAGTGCAATATCACAGTTGGGAACTCTGGGTAAATCAGCAAGAAAAACATTGAAGAGAACTGGGACCAAAACTGAGCCTTGTGGAACTCCGGCTGGAACAGGATTTGTTGAGGAGAAGGTTCCAAAAAGATATACTTTAAAGACTCGATTGGACAAATAGCTTTGTAGTATTTTTATAAGGTACTTAGGAAAATTTAGTTTTATCAGTTTGTATAGCAAGCCATTGTGCCAGACTGAATCAAAAGCTTTTTCAATGTCTAGGAGGACAAGGCCAGTCGACTTTTTAAGTTTAAGCTGTTGCTTAACAGTCTTACAAATTCTTAGTATTTGATGCGTAGTACTGTGATTCTTTCTGAATCCAAATTGCTCAGGAAGTAGAATGTTAGTAGCACTCAAAAAGGCATCAATTTTAATTTTGATTACTTTTTCAAAAATTTTGCTAAAGCCATTTAGAAGACTGATTGGTCTGTAATTGACTGGATTGAATGGATTCTTCCCATGTTTTAAGAGTGGAACTACCTTGGCTTTCTTCCATAAATCAGAAAAGTATAGCATTTTTAGGCAGGCATTGATGATGAATGTTAAATATATCAAGGCACTAGTTGGCAGCTGCTTTATCACTTGATTATTTATGCTGTCAAGACCAGGAGACTTACGATCTTTTAGGTCCGAAACCTAAATTCATTAAAGGGTAGGGAAATAGTGGAGTTGTTCAAAACAGTTATCTCATTTTCAACCTCCGGTTCAAGAGCAAACTATTTGTCGTTGTATGGTTTTTAAGGAATGTATTTGCTAGGATTTCCACTTTGTCTTCCTTAGTTGATACTAGTGACCCGTTAACTTCGAAGTTAGTACAGTAATAGTTTTTCTTACGCAGTATCTTAGTAACATTCCAGAAAGGTCTAGAGTTGGAGTCGAGTAAACTTAATTTATTGTTCCATAAAGAATTTCTGTACTCATTTATTCGAATTTTAATTAAGCGAATGAATACATTCATTTCATAGAAATCGTTAGGAGATCTGTACCTCTGCCAGAGCCTTCTGTAACGATTTTTAATCTTTATTAAATTGAGTATTTCTCGAGGTAGCGTAAATGCTCTTTTAGGAGACTTTTTTAATGGAACAGAAGCACGAATGCTTTCGGATATTTTGCTTTGAAATGTTTCTATATGATTGTCAATATCTTGACTGCTATTCACAGCAGAAAGGTTTTTCCAACAACTTCGTATATGTGAGATGGTATCTGAACACGTCCCAGTTCGCGTTTCTATAATCTAAGTATTGCACATTATTTATATTAGGACTAAGTAAAATATCACAGCTGACAGGAAAATGATCAGAACTAAGCGCATTGTGCACAACAGGAGTGGTAAGCGAATTAGGAGTGGTTGTAAGAAATAAATCTAGTGTCGATGGAGAGAACCTACTGCAAGCAGGGAGGTAGGTAGGACTAGATGGGTGCATTATTGTAAAGTTATGTCTTAAGCATAAGTCATATAATGTGTTTCCCCAAACATTTGCCCTTAAACAACCCCAGCTACGATGTCTACAATTAAGATCGCCTCCTGTGACAACATTCCCAAAACTTAACAATCTTCTAAGGTCACTTTTCAAGCACCGAATTTTATATGCATTACGAATTCCTCCAGGAAAATAGACGGAAAAAATTTTTAGGCAAGTATTATTACTTAATTTAATTTCAACTCCAACGTTTTCTAGTACTAAAGGGTGCACCATTGGCAGCTCAGAATGATCAATACTTTTTTTGATGAGGATGGCAACACCACCGCCCCTACTGTTACGATCACAACGATAACACAAATAGTTATCATATTGAAAATGAATATTACGTTGTAAACTTGTTTCACTTATTAGACAAACATCAATATCCAAATTGGAGAGAAAGTTAAAGAACTCAAAGCTCTTGTTGCGAATGCCTCTTGCATTCCAACATAAAAGTTTAAGATGAGACTGAGTATTACTTGACATTATTATAAAGATATTTGCTTGCAAGCTGAGCAATTACTTTGAACTGTTGAGCTTTTGTTTTACAATTTTCAAGTTCAGAGACCATATCAAACATAAGAGAAGTTAGTTCATCAACAGAAAATAAATCATGCTTTGCTGGTGGAGAGGAATAGTATGAAGATCTCTCCTGTGTACGATGCTGAGCTGGCATTTGTTGGTTTCTCCAGTGATGTTGTTGCTGCTCCGACTGATGTGATGATCGAGGTAGAGAAGGGAAGTCATCCACACTGTTGACATTAAAGCCTCTCGCTGCCACTGTTGGCTGTGGCAACGGAATGGGTGCGCGCGTACGAGACATTTTTTGAGAATTTTTCCCAATAATTTCCAAATAATCTGCACGACACTTGCAATTTTCGTCCGTAGATTTGTGGTTGCCTCCACAGTTTGCACATTTGGAAATTCCGGAAGAAGTGCAGGAATTCGTTTTGTGGTTACCTGAACAGTTGGCACAAAAGGTTTTCACATTGCAGTGCCTTTCCCCGTGCCCCCACATTTGACAGTTGTGGCATTGAGTGATGCTATGCTTAGTACGCCGTTGGAATTCCCATCTTACTTGCGTACGGAAGATGGATTTAATGTTTTTTCGAAGATCGGCGAGGCGAATTGAGCCGTTTTCAAAATAAACAATGTAAAGGAAATCCACATATTTTTCATATACTTTTTTAGCCATCTTGATTTCCTTGCACTTGAGACCGAGTGAATTTAATTCGTTCTTTATTGTGTCCGTTGAATATTCATCGAGGCCAAAAAGAATCACTTTAAAAGATTTCTCGCATGTAAGATCGTGCGAGAAGAATTGACATTTTTTTACCTTTAAAGCATTTAAGGCAGTTTTATAGAAATCAATTGATTCGCAAAACACTTTAATGCCGATCGACAACTTTTTGACACTATAGTCACTAATTTTTAGTTCTTTAAAGAACTTATGCACAAAATCACAATTTTGATGAAGGATTTTTAATGGAGGTATCGAGATTTTTCTCGTCACTTGTTGCTCCGATTCACTAGTGCACATGTCCTCCCCAAGATCGGTGTCTTTAAGTGATTGGAGAGGTAGAAATGCGTTGCCACGACGCAACATTTTACTGGTTGAGGATACAGAATCCTCGAGGGAAAAGGCGCGACGCTTCAGTGTTTCGGTTTTTTGAAAAATCTCCGTGCGGTAAACGAAAGCTCGACTGATCGCTTTAACGGATCGCGGGAGACGGTGATTAATTATATAAATAAAATGAGAACCCATAAAGTTTAAATAAATAGATCCCCTCTAGGAATAAGATAAACTTGTAAGCTGGAGGTACATATTAAACATTCTTAATAAAGCCTTTTTCCTAGCCAAATGCCTCGTCATCTAACTAGTGGCGGGCATGAATGGACTAACGAGATTCCGTATGTCCCTATCTGCTATCTATTGAAACCACAGCTAAGGAAACTGGCTGGGAATAGTTAGCAAGAGAAGTGCACCCTCTGTAGATCTTCTTTTTTAGGATAGTTGATAGGAATGGTCTTCATGGTCTTCATGTTCTTCATGTTGACCAAGAAAAGGTCGAGGATATGGTTAGGTTACCTGCACCAAGGAATGTAAAGGAGGTTAGGAGTTTTGTCGACACGGTTTCCTGGTATAGGAGACTTGTACCAAACTTCGCAGTTTAGGTAAAACCGTTGTCCGACCTGTTAAGGATAAGTTCGTTTGGCCTGGGAGTGCAAGGGGAGTTTCCAGAAAGAATACTGACGTCCGAATTTTGAGCGGGCGGTTGTGGTGTAAACCGATAGATCGGACTTTGGGGTCAGAGTAGTGCTCACTCTTACATTTGGGGAAGGAGGAATTTGTGATTTGTTACCTGAGTATGTCGTTGAATAAAAATGAAGAAAACTATTCAACCACGGAAAAGGAGTGCTTAGCCGTACTGTTGTAACGGATCATTACACATTGGTTTTCAATGTGTGGCAGTTTACCTAGGTGAGTGGTTGGGTTGCAGCAGTTCGACTTCGAAATTGTGCATTATAATAGAAAAGATCATGTTGTTCGGTCATGCTTTCTAAGAATGCTGCGTTTGTAGCAGAACTGGAAGCGTAGATCCCTGATAAGTGGGCGTCAAAATGAACACCATAGAATTGGGTGAGTAGAACAAGGACGTTTGTTTAAATTTATATGGGCAAAACACGCGATTGTACATGACAATAGTTTGGAATGAATGGAGAGTATTCAAGGAATGTCGTGGCAATCCATTAGCAGGGCATATGAGAGTCAGATATAACTAGGTAAGTTAGGGATTGCAAAACTTACCAGAGTTTAAAGCGGTGAATGACAAACCAGCTGGTTTGATGGTTAACAGAAGAGGGGTTTCGAATCCCTGGGATATGACTTGCGTTGACTTGGTTGGTCACGTTTAAAATCGGGTAGGGGTTTAGTTTATATCCTCATTGTCATTGATTATTTCACCCAAATTCCCTCTGTTCTTTCTCCTAAGGTCGGCTGCTGCTTCTTCGGTTTGTAGGGAACTCTGTAACAACGTTTTTCTTTTGTTTGGCGTACCCGACAACGAACTGAAAAATGTTTCTAACTCATATGGATCTAGTCTGAATTTTACCGTGCCTTATCATCCGCAAGCTATTCCAACTGAGGGAATAAATCAGATCATTAAGCCAATCCTCAGAGCCTATGTGTCGGGGAACCACAAAGCTTCGGACTCTCAGTTGGTGAATGTTGCCAGTTGCATCCGCACTTCCCAACACGTCGTGTTAGGTATATCCCCTAATTGAGATCAAGAAAAAGGAACCAGCTTACTCAGAGGACGGTGCGGCGTGAACTTAGGAGATAAGGAAGTAGGCTTAGAAAATAGATAAATGGGGACGCAAGCAACTTAGCTGCAAAACTAGCCCCAAAATACGGAGGAGCGTAACACTTAAAAGCCTCATCTTTTCGAACTCATTAATATTGGTTTTAAACTGCAGACTAAAAGAGTTATTTGGTCAAGTAATATCAACGAGAGAATATACGGATTTATTTGAAAGTTACCCAGCTACTGCTTTGGGTTCTTTTTAAGTCTGCTCTTGCATTCCGAAACTCCAAGAAATTTCAAAGCGGGAGGTGGTGTGATCTGGAGATGTTTACACATATTCGGTTTACTGTACCGGCTGGGGCAGCTGAGGGGGAGGACAATGTTGTTAATTTCATTTCTAAAGATCTAAGTTTGTTGTTTTGAAACTGTTTTTTCCAGTGATTTTAATAATTGAAATCACAGCTTTTTGTCCAAGTGCTGATAGTCTTCAGGGCAACCTCCATAATCTCGCTTAAAATATTTAAGTATTTTGCCTGCACTATTATGACCACGACATCTGCGTATTCCGTGGCATTTATACCCATTGTAATAAGTTTTTTAAGGATGTCAATGATAACCAGCGCCTACCGGAGTGGCGATATAACCCCCCTTGAGGGGTTCCCCTGGTTACGGACATTCTAACCGAGATTTGTCCAATGGAAGAGTTTATTTTGCTGCTTGCAAGCATGTTGGAAAACCAGTTTGTAATGTACTAAAGCATTTTTAACTGCGGTTCACTCCACGTTATTGAAGGCTCCTTCAATATCGAGGAATGCCGCCATCGCAAACTCACCGAAGTGTAAACTCTTCTCTATTTTCTCCACCACCTAGTGCATGGTGGTTTCCACAGATTTTCCTTTCATATATGCATCCTGTGACACAGTTAAAAGGCCATTACTGCATCTATTCCTAATATAAATCTCAAATAATCGCTCCAGGGTTTTAAGCGTAAATGATGACAGACTTATTGGTATAAAATCTTTTTCTGTTATGTGCCCCTTTTGCCAGATTCAGGTATAAAAACCACCTTAATCATCACCGTCTATTGCAAATATCACTCACTTCTTATGTTAATATAACCACTTCTCCATTGTGTATGAAGGGCGTTTGCGTCTCCAAGATTACTACCTCAGAGTCGTATGGGAAGTAGGCCGAGTTCAGACAAAGTGGCTTGCCTCACTCCCTTTCGCACATTGCCGCCGTCAGGTCACCTGAGCCGTAATTATTCGAAAGGAATGCATCTATTTGGTTTTTGATTCGGATGAATGTCCTGATTTTACCTTCTGCCTCATAGAATAACGTGTAATTCTTCAGCCTGAGTTTCTAGGACTCTTGTATGAGTACGGTCCTGACGTCCTGTCTGGTGATGCACTCCACCTACAATGGCGCAGGTTTATCTGCCACACCTCCATTATCTTGGGAGGTTTCTCCTCGTCCTTGCCCTTGGTCGATGGCTTGACCAATAATCTTCCCATGCTGTACCTTACCATACCCTTCAATTTTTCGAGATATGGTAAGCGATCGCTGTTTACGGACAGTAGAAAATGCTGCAGGACTGCGGTCTAGGCCTTCTCTTAAGGACTCCACATGTATCAGCTTTTAGTTCCTGATTCTGCACATGGAGTAGTACCAGAGCTTCTCAGGTTAAGTGTAGGATCGCAGAACCCATACACATGCCGTCAGCGGAGTGTACTTTGGCAACTCTGCCACTGTCGTGCATTCTAGTTTGATGCATTCCAAAGCATCACACACCTCCAAAACGAAGCGTCTGAGGAAGTCCGCAGAAGGCTTCTTTCCATAAGTTATAACGTCCGCCTGTGTCCGCCTGCGTCCGCCTTCCCAACCACCTCCATCGAATTGAAGCTCCCCGTTTCCTGTGGTGGATAATTTCTTCCATAAGGCGTCTTGGAATTTCTCCTCGTTTTTTCACTAATCGATTGTCAGACGACCCCAAGGTTCCAGCTCGTTTACCACAGCAATCAGAAGCTCATCGTTCGGGTCGCTTTGCTTACCACGCATTGCGACTGAAGTACCTGCCTTCACCTTTTTCGCATCGTTCGACTCCACGAAGTCGCCGGATCTTCCCCTATTGCTTCTAAAACTGACCTTCCTTCCAGATACGCTAGCCCCTTCTTTTTATTTTGCCGGGTAGGATTTAAAGGGCACCTGATCGGCTTCCACTCCCGCCTTTGCAGCAACGTTTTCCTTGGTTGCCACCTGCAGAGTAAACGATTGGTTGGCCAGGATGGTCTTCGGTCTCTCAAAGGGGGCTTTTTCCTACTCGCTTAAGTTGCTGGGATCGCAACTCTCATATTTTGCTACTTTGCGCCTAGCATTACGTAACAAAAACCTTGCCTTTTTGTATGCGTTCTTCGCATCCTTAGCAGCGATGATGAAGGCGACATTCGCAGCGGCTGAGCCAGCTGTTCCCAGTTTTTTTGAGGCTTGGTGGTAGCTTCGGCAGCGGATGTTCCAGCTGCCTTTGCCTTTCGACCGAATGTGAGTGCCTGCCTGCTCACTATTAGTGAGTGTTCTTTCGAACTCCTCGCTATCGCTAGCCAAAAACTCCACTTCTTCCAATGCCCCTACCAGGATAGAGGTGGATCAAGTCGAGATTTCGCCTTCACTCACCTCTAACTCCTCCTGGACAGTAATAGCCTGCTTAAGTAGAATTTTTTTCTTGGTTTTGTTTTTTCCATTTAAATTAAATTTGATTCTCAGCAGTAAGGACTTAAGAGGCAACTTTGCTACAGTTCCATTGGCAATTCTAATCTAACCTTCAATTTTGTCTGTAGAGGCCTTGTTATGCTATGAGCAGGTGGTTTAGTTGAAAAGAAAAAGCATTTCTATCAATTGTGTTAAAGAAGTGCAGAGGCCATCAAACAACGCGTTTACTTATGCCTCTATAGTTCCTTGGATCACTCGTATCCCTGTTTTTGAAGAAGTGGACAGTACCTTGCTGGAAAAATGTGAAGACTCTCTCCAGGCTTTCACAAATTCGAAAGTTTAATAAACTTCTTACGGGGCACGCTCATCACCTGCGGCTTTGTTCGTATTGCATTTGTGATGTACGTCTTTTACGCTCTTGAAGGAGAGCGTAGTTGACCAGGGCTCAGTAGAACATCAAGGAGCACTGAAAATATTTCTGAGAGTTGGAACGAAGCTTGTGTGAAAATCCAAGAACTTCAATTTTTTATTTTTTTTTTTTATAAATTAGCGCGCGCTCAAGGGGTTAAGGTACAAGCGAGTTGTTCGGTTTGAAACGAATCACGATATTTCAGAGTACGTTCGAAAGTAGACTTGAGGGTATACTGATGAGCATTCATAGCGAGACGTTTGAAGGGGCGGAATGCTACTGGCGATTTCTATGGAACACTGGTGGTGGAAATAGCGATAAAACAAAGTGAGACACGAGACATTTCGGTGGTGTTCAAGGGTGTCCATTGCCTGAGTGATATTGGTATCAGCTGTGAGTTTTATCGCACGGTTTTGAATCTGGTCTGGCAGATGCAGAGATGTTTTAGGCGCATCTGACGAGATGTGGAAAAGAACAGCTAACTTAAGACTCTCAAGAACTATCGTTCGTGAAATTCTACAGACTTAAAATCTCTTCCTTTGAAGATTAAGTTGTTTTAGAACTTAAATAAAATTCACGTCATTTACGCAAATGTTTGTTTGAGATAATGTTGGGGAGATTTCATACTGCGAATTGCATCTTCTAGAGTGACGAGAACTACTTCCACCGAAATGAGCACGTGAATGAGCACAATTGTCGCAACAGGATTGCACGAAAAGTTAATTTGCGACTTAACTACTCGTACCAATGCATTTACATTGGCTAAGAGTTAGTGTTTGTTGCACACTTTCAGCGGATAGAAACATCACATGATATTTTTTACCTAATTTGAACATATGGTTTCAACAAAATGCGGAGACATCGCATACCTCAAAAACCTCCTTGAATTTGCAAAAACTGTTCGGCTGATTTGGAGAAGTCCAGTGGCCACCGAGGTCTCTAGACTTAAAGTCTGTCATGGAGCTGAGACAAAATATCCGCCGTGAGCACGTGGTACAAAGCACGGTAGTCCCCTTCCCTCTAGAATCGGTAGACATCTACCACCCTGTTTAATAATGCAATGAATAATGCACATTACCCATAGCATTGGAAAACTGCTGTGGTTTATCCCATCCTTAAAAATGGTAAAAATATATTCAATCCGGCGAATCTCCGGTCAATAAGTCTCCTTCCGAATATCAGTAAGGTGTTCGAAAATGTAATCAATAAGGGTTTTGACAAAAATATAATTCCGGATAATCAATTCGGTTTTAAGGCGGGGCATGATGCAAAAACCATTGTACAGGAGCCTACCTGATTGACTTGGAAAAGGCCTTCGACACCGTGTGGTTAGAAGGTCTTTTCTACAGGCTGACCAGACTGGGCATCAGTAAACTACTTTTGTATATTCTTCGTAATATGCTCACCAACAGACAGTTCATGGTGAAAAATGGCGATGCGACTTTTCTTGGAACATTTCACATTAAAAACGGTCTGCAACATGGTGCGGTAAGTCCGCTGATCTAATTCAACATTTACACAAGCGATTTGATAGGTTCAATTTCCCATAGCATAGCGTATGCAGACGACTTGATAGCGTACAGAACTGGTCCAAAAGTCGAGGTCATTAACATGCTTGTGCAAAGTGACTTCGAACAAATTAGGCGATTTTATGATGACTGGTAGTTGAAAATCAACTTTCGGACTTCTGAAACCATTCTGTTTAGAACGCCGTTGTCTGGTGGCGAAAATTCTCGATCATTTTACAACACGGCCAGCCACTTTCTTGTCGAAATGTAGTCAAATACTATTGGTCTGGCTAGACCAATATCTATATTTTAACAAGAATGTGGATGCTGCTCTGGCCAGGGCCAAACTTGCTTTTGCCCTTATAAAGAGGCCGTTTTATAGCAGCCAACTAGGTGCGAGGGTGAAGGTGATGTGCTACATGGCCCTCATCCGGCCCATGCTCGTATATGTAAGTCCGGTGTGGTTCAACGTGAGAGCAAGCTTAATGGAAAAGATTCGGCTGTTTGAGAGAGCTTGCCTTAGGGTTTGTCTTCACCTTTACAGAACACCAGAATAGGAGTACATAAAATTCTAACCCAATGAGGTCCCACACAACAATCCGAATCTAATAAAAGTGAACAACTTCGGTATTAAGTTGACTCGAGGGCATATTACAAGAGCAATGACTTCATCCAACAGCCCGATTTCTGGGGCCTATTACCCCAACTACTTATATCATGAGAGTGTGCACTTGAAAAGCTACATCCCTCCTGCAGCTTTTAACTATTTTGGCATGAAAGGGCTGGTCCAACATAGGTTTTTTGCGGTCGGTGCTACGTAGCTAGTGCAATTGGTGAGGGACGACTTAACTACAACAGAGGCGTCGCACACGGCAGTGTTGAACGTCTCAGGTTTAGCAGGGTTGTTTCAAAACGCGATAAAAAACATGTTGTTTAGCAGCATCAAAATGTTTGGTGGTTGAGTGAAGAAGACCCGACTCCTTCGTCGTTTCCTTCAAGTCCAGGTTTGCTTAGTTAGAAGGAAAAGTGGGCCATATTTTTCTTACTATGTTTAGCAAATGACCGACTTACATAGGGTAGGGTAGTTTTAAGGTATCTAAGGTTAGCAACCTTGGGTTAGCTAACATTAGAAGAGAGATAAACTAATAATCCCAAAACTTAGAGATTGAAATATTAATACCAATGAGGGATTGTGCAACGAATTTTACTCCTTCTTTAGAAATGCGGCTAAAAATGCTAATTCAGATATTACAGTGAAACTAAATTAAACAAATGCGAAGTTCTTGATAGATAAATCCACCTCATATTAATTTTTCTTCAGTCCAATAACGAATGCAGAGCTACTTTCCGTAATTAACATTCTTAAACCAAAAAAATCTTGTGGAATAGATGGAATAAGTAGTGTAGCGATTAAAAAGATCGGAAAATCTATTTTAAGTCCTTTGGAATTTTTAATAAACAAGAGCTTCGAAGAGGGGAAATTTCCTGATGCTCTAGAAACAAGTATCATTATTCCAATTTTTAAAAAGGGAAACACTACTGAACCGAATAACTATAGGCCTATATCGTTGCTATCTGTCTTCTCAAAAATATTAAAAAAAATAATTGTAAATAAAATGATAGGGTTCCTAGCAAAGACTAGTTTTTTCAGTAAATCCCAATATGGCTTTATAAAGGACAAATGAACGGAAGACGCAATTACCGCCTTTCTAAGCAGAATATATAGTGCATTAGATAAATGTCAAAAGTTAGTTGGCATATTTCTTGATCTAACAAAGGCCTTTGATTTAGTGAATCATGAATATTGCTGCAAAAACTGTTCAACGCTGGATTCAGAGGAAACTTGGTTGAATGTTTCAAATCATTCCTGACTAGCAGAATACAAAAAGTGAAGGTAAAGGGAGTGATCAGTGAAGAAGAAAGGTGTCCGAATATTGATTTTCCACAGAGATCGGTCCTTGGACCAATACTGTTTCTAATCTACATTAAATCCATATTTAACCTACCTTTTAAGGGTCATTTAATAGGCTATGCGGACGACATTGCTCTGTCCTATTCAGGCAAGGATAGGATGTATATAAATAGCGAACTGACATATGATCTCCATCTGCTTGGAATTTGGCTGAATTACCACCAAATGGTCCTTACTAATAAGTCCAAGGCTGTGTGTTTTTCATAGTCTAATTGTCACGTTCAGATTGAGAATTTTCGTTGTCATCATCCCAAGTGCGTTGTTCGGGACAATGTTTTGTGCTAGATTTTGTTGAAAAATTTAAATATCTTGGAGTTTTAATAGACAACAGATTGAGCTGGAAGCCACATATTGCGTCAATTAAAAAATTTGCTATACATCGCCATGAACAAAATGTACCATCTATGTAAACTTCTACCATATAGTCTGCTATTAACAATTTACTATGCACTGGTTCATTCATGCCTAGAGTATGGTCTTGCTTGTTGGGATAGCGCGTATACCATATAACGAACCTGATGCCCATTGTCATAGCACAGAAGAAAATTATGAGATTAATATTCCATAAAAATAAGTACGACCACTCACTGCCTCTATTTCAATCAGCTAATCAGCTACGGTATCTATATACATATTTACAAAGCACTAAAAGGGTACTTGCTCAGAAATAGGAATGCTGTGGCCGTCCCAACAGTCTACAAAGAGCACTATAGGCGTTGTCTTAATTCCATTGCACCATTCATATTCAACAAACTGCCTTCGGAACTACCCAGTCAAATTACACACTGTCTCAGGTTTCTTAAAAAGCTCAAAATTTGGCTGCTATCTAGATCTGAGGTGGAGACACTTTTACAAGTAACGATTTAGTCAACTGTACTAAATATTTACATTGCAATTTTCATTCTCATCCCTCATATCTCTCTCAATTTATTTGTCTATTTCAACTCCCACCGCAACTTTTTCCGCCACTTCGTACAGTGAATTTCATAAACCGTGTTTTTTTTCCTTTTCTTTCGGCTTTTAAACCTAATTCCTTGATATAAACTTATTGCTAAACATCACTCTTGTCACTGGTCTTCTATTTGGCCACAAAGTGTGTTTTTAAATGCTTTAAATACCTAGGTTTTCTCTTTTTTTTGGTTAGAAGTGAATTTTGTGAAAAATAAAATTGTAAATTGTAGGTATTTAATAATTATTGTTATAGAATGTAAAAAACTGAATAAATAAATAGAAAATTTAAAAAAAAAATTGGTTAGCTGCAATATTTGAAGATTGCTAACAATTAGATTACGCAGGTAGCCTAAGTAGTTTAAGTTTTATTATAGGTAGTTAGTTTAAGTAGTTTAAGTTGTATGTTTAAGTTTTATATCACTTAGTAAGTTTTTTTTTAAATACTTTATATTTTCTTAGTATAACTAGATGTTAATGAATAATAATTATTTTTTAAAATGATAAGAATACGAATATCGTTTAGCTTAAGCGCACGCTTGAAGGACCAGTAAGTTAGAGTAAGTTAATTTAGTTATGTTAGCTAGCTTCTAAGCATTTTTTCTGTCAACATCTTGGTATAGTATAATCAAGAAGAATAAAATAAAATGCCTTAAAAAAAATAAACGGTAGTCCCCTTTCAACGCGGTGTGCGAATAAATGCGCGGCATATCGTTTTCAAAAATAGAGTCCGCATTATAAGTCTGCCACCAGGCACCCTTTACTTGGTGCTGCCATTAAGAAGTGTCAGACCCTATCAACTCGAACATTTCGATCAACCTTTTATTTTTTCTCCCTCCGGTTCAACAGAAAATTCAACAGATTCATAAAATGAATTTATCATCTTATTTGACAATTCCCTCAAGTGATAAAGGAGTACATATGTATACACTAGCCGCTTTGGATAAAATTGGGTTCAATTCCAATAGAACAATTATAGGATGCATTCATCATAAATGCATTGCAAGTTCGCAAAGCTAGAATGAAATTTAAGATAGAAAAAAGACTACACAACAACAATCAACAAACTGAATTCTACTTCGTGAACTCCATTTGTTTTGGATTTATGTTAAGTTATGCGATATTGAACACATCTCATCTCGTTCTAATGGATCAAATTAATTTACTCGTATTACATACATACATACATGAATGTACATACTTAGACTGTTCCATAAAATTGATGAATAAGGATTCATGTTCCAATCGGTAAGGACAGATACTACTCGTACTCGAATCTATCTGAAGCATGGTTAAATGACAGTATTACAGATTGGATGATTTAGATAAATGGGTATCGTTTATTTCGATTAGATGGATATGGTCATTCCTACGGTGCTGTTAGCTTTGTGTGGATGGGTACACATACGGACATCATTTAGACTAGTTTATCAGGGGAAAAATGCTGGGTTCTCACAGAATGATAAAAGTGAACTTCCAGATTCTGAAATAGAAAATTATTGATTGAGGTCTGGATAGATTCATTATGCATAACTGAAGCAAAAACATAAATGCTTGAACTTACTTAGGTACTTACACAGATGGCGCCGTAGTCCGCGATAGACCACGACCTCTGTTATCATACCTCTCCAGATAACGTGGTCTTTTTCTGTCTGCGTCCAATTGCTCACCCAAAGTAGGCTGATGTCCCCTTCCACTTGTGTGCGCCACCTAAGATGACGTCGTCCTTTACGGCATTGTCCCTCTGGCTTGGGTGCTGTAACATGGCACCATATTGTACTAGTATTATATGTTGTCAAATAGTACCTCTACCATGTACTCTATTGTAAGTCGTATAAACTTTAATAAATTACAGTTGATAACCATTCGTCATCTGCCTCTCATCTATTATGTTGTAATGTTACAAATAGAACTCAATTCGTGGAAATAGCTGATCGTTATGAATCCACCGTTATTGTGGTCAGCACCGGTATAACCATTAAACCCCCGAAACCATTGAAAGTGAACAGTAAAAAGGTTGCTTTATAGTGGAAAAAATGATTGCAACAATATGTTCTGAAACCCCGTCTCAATTAGAAAAAAATCGCCTGAAATACAAGTTGCTACTTTTATGAGTATGTGTGTCTTAGTGACGCAATAAGAGAAAAATTATTGGAAAAAGCAGAAGTTTCACTAGACGATACAGATAAAATTTGTAGGTCGAGTGAAATAGCGGCGAGCCAACTCAAGGAATTACACAGAAACGAAGAAGCAGTCACTAAATACCGCAGAAAAGGTGACAAGGCGTGGAACCTCTCACTTATGAAAAAATTGACCTGCTTTTAATAAAAGTTGCAACAAATATGAAAAAAAGGAACACCTGTCTGTAAAATAAGGACAAAAAAAAATGTGACAGAAAAGTGCATGCAATTACAAACGACTTTACATGTGGCAGCGAAGTTAGTGAAGCAATAGTTTACTACATATACCCCAGGAAAGATAGGAATATTTGCCCCTCACTCTACTTACAATGAAATGCCTAAACGCTTCATAGGGATACAATGCTATTTGTCGACAGGAATTTTTGAAAATAATTAAATCAGGGTTGCCATCTACCTGTTTTGATGATAAGTTATCACCACATACATTGTAGCAGAGTGTATTAGACAAAACTGTACTTTGCTTAGTCGTCATTTCCCACGATTCCCGAGCCGATCGTAATGCTGTGTCTATACACGCGCTTCCGTTGAATACCTTGCTGACTGTGGGCCTCGTGCAATGATGTATGCATTTAGTGAAATAGGATCCATTCGAATCCAAGAGGAAACCTCGTGGCGAGAAAAGTTATTTTAAGTTAGAGATAGTTCTATCTGGAACCCAGCCGCGAATGGTACAAAGAATAAAGACTTTAAAAGAGATAAACGTGTTTCCTTACAACGAACAAGTTGAGCCGACTAATATAAGTCGGCGTTCGGTTTTTTTTTATTGAACAGGATTTAAAATCCTTAACTGGCACCAGAGCAGGAACAGGCTCTTAGAACGATATCGTTTCTTCTTTGTAATAAAGGCAAACATCCTTAACCGGACCAAACTTGATACACTCTTTCGGATGAACATCCATGGGAACACAACTATTAATTCAAGTCGCCTTTTGTCATAGGGGCGACTTTCCAGGAAATATGCAAGGCCACTGATACCATCGCCCCAAATTATGACCTGGACAATCGCGTCTTGGTGCACGACTTCTACATTCGAAATGAAGTAGAGAACTGACGATCCGAGGGCTCTAGTTTCACCCGGTTCAGCGACGATAATATGGCAAATAATGTCATTACCAGAGAGGGTGACCTACCCCCATTCATTTCGAAGGAAGAGCTCCATGAGATCTTCGACACAATCAGGGCTAAGAAATCAGTGGGGACCGATGGTATTTCGAACATCGTGTTTCGACATCTTCCTCCAGAAGCGGTGGACATTTACACCACCCTGTTTAATAATGCAATGAATAATGCACATTATCCAGCGCATTGGAAAACGGCGGTGGTTCAACCTATCCCCAAAAAGGGAAAGGATATATCCAATCCGGCGAATCTCCTGTCGATAAGTCTCCTTCCGAATATCAGTAAGGCGTATTAAAAAGTAATCAATAGAGCTCTGTTTAGGCGGGTTGAGGACAAACATATAGTTCCGGATAATCAATTCGGTTTTAAGGCGGGACATGATATCTCACATGCCGCGTCTAAACTGGTGTCCGATATCCAATGGAATAAAGGCAAAAACCTATGTACTGGTGCCTGCCTTGTTGACTTGGAGAAGGCCTTCGACACCGTATGGTTAGAGGGTCTTTTCTATAAGCTGACTAGGCTGGGGATCAGTAAAGAACTCTTGTACATTCTTTATAATACGTTAACCAACAGACAGTTCATCGTGAAAAATGGTGATGTGACTTCTGTTGGAATATTTCAAATTAAAAATGGTCTGCAGCAAGGGGCGGTTAATTCGCCGATCCTATTCAACATTTATACAAGCGACTTGATAGGTTCACTTCCCCACACTATTGCGTACGCAGACGATTTGATAGCGTACAGAACAGGTCCAAGAATCGAGGTCATTAATACTCTCTTGCAGCGTGACTTCGATAAGATAAGACGATTTTGCGATGACTGGAAGTTGAAAATCAACTTTCAGAAGTCTGAAGCCATTCTCTTTAGGACGCCGTTGTCTGAAGGCTCTAGGGATACCAGAAAAAATTGGCGAATGTTCTCTATCATTGGACAACACGGACAGCCTCTTGACTGTCGTAATGTAGTCAGATACCTTGGGATCTGGCTAGATCAGTTTCCGTATTTTGACAAAAATGTAGATGCTGCTCTGGCCAGAGCTAAAGGCGCTTTTGCTCTTACAAAGAGACTGTTTTATAGCAGCCAACTCGATGCGAGGGAAAAGGTAATCTGCTACATGGCCCTTATCAGGCCCATGCTGGTATTCGGGTGCCCCGTGTGGTTCAATGTATGAGCAAGCTTAATGGAAAAGATTCGGGTGTTTGAGAGGGCTTTCCTTAGGGCTTGCCTTCGCTTGTACAGAACACCAGAGTCGGAGTACAAATTTTTTTATCGTAATTAGGTCCTTTACAACGGGGCGAACCTAATACGAGTGGACAACTTCGTAATTAAGCTGACTCGAAGGCACATTGCAAGAGCAATGACATCGGCGAATAACCTGATATCTGGGGCTTACTACCCCAATTACCTTTACCACGAGAGCGTGCGCTCTGACGGCTTCGTTCCACCGGAAACATTCCTCTACCTAGATCAGATGGGGTTGATCCAGGATAGATCAGCGGTCCCGTTAATCTTCCATGTCGCTCGAAAAGCTGGGGACAGGCGGCTCAACTACAACAGAGACGTCGCACACGGCAGTGTGGATCGTCTCAGGTTCAGTAGGTCGGTGTTGAATCGCTATAAGAGGGATGTCGTTCGGCAGCACCAGCATTTCTGGTGGTTGAATGATGGAGAAGATGTTTCGTCGTCGTTTCCGTCAATTACGGACCAGCAGAGCTGACCAATCTATTTGCTCTGTGAATAGCGATGGCCAGCTTGCATAGGCTTAGGTTAGCAATTAAGAAATACATATATATATTAGTATATACACAGGTATATACCAGTATATGTATGGCATTGTGTATAATGTCTATGTGTGTGTATTGTGTATATAGGTTAGGTAGACTAAGGTTTATTTTAAGTTAGATAGTATTAACTTTACTTTATTTTATGTAGCACAATTTTATACAACCTTCACAAGAATACTTAATAACAATAAATGTTATTTAAGGCAGAGCGAAGGGGAAGTGTTTTAGAAGAACAAATGGGATAAATGGTAGAGCATTCATATACGAATTATTAACAGAAAGCAAGTAGTAAATACTAAATAAAAATTAGATAATAAGTTTTTTAACAAAAATTAAGTCCATATACTATGTTTTTGTTAACAATTTTTTTCTTAGCCTTAAGTATACAAAATAGAGGTACGAGTATATTTCAATAAAATTTGGAAACTTCAAAGTAAAAAAAAAAAAATATTTTCATAATTCATGTAATTTTTTTTTATTTGCTTTCTGTTTTTATTAAATTCATTCACAATTACAAAAAATAAACAAAATTATTTGGGTTCTCATTCTTTCCTCAACTTTTTTCCAATGTCCTTCGTAAGGTGGGTGACAGTTACATCCGTGATCTTTTTAGACGCTCTTTTCCATTTAACACTAAAATCTTTTACGTCCTTTGCAAACTGCTCACTTTTCCTCAATTTAGCTTTGACCAAAGCCCCATACCTTTCAACGAGACGGCACTGTGGAACATTGGGTGGATTCATGTCTTCTGGGACAAAGTAGACATTTTTAGCAACAAGAAGGCTCAACGTCTCATGAGCATAGTGAGCTAAAGCTAAATCTGACCAAAATAATGTTGAACAAACGCGAAGTTTAAGAAAGGAATCAACATTTTTTTTTAGGCACTCGTTAATGTACACTTCTCCGTTAATTGTTCCCGTTCCCACATTGGCAAATGGCCTGCCAAACGAGATATTTTTACCCGAATTTTTCCATCCCAATCGACCCAAGCACGCTTTCTTGTTGCCGATCAACTCGTATAGCTTTCGGCCTCGTGTTTTTATGACTTTTTTTTTACTTTTCAGTAACTTTTGGTAATTTTTGTTTTTTTTTCGTGTTTTTAGACCGTTACGTTTTTTAGATCTTTGTACCATTGTTTGGTTGGTATTACATTTCCGAGCAACATATCTGGATGACATAGTCCAGTTTTTTACGATGGTACAAACTATTTTCCTGTCCAAATTTGTATCATGTGCTCCACTTTTAGCTCCACATTTCTGTTTTCGCTTAACTGCCAACGTCTCCAAATATCGTTTAATAACAGAATCCACTGTACTGCGTGCTATGTTTAAATTCTTTGCGATTAAATGGTTTGGACGCGAAGTATTTTCGAGCCATTTGTCGATGATCTTTCTACGGTGTTCCTCTTGACTCATATTTTATAAATATTTTAAACCGCACCGAACTAAAATCAATTACAAACTGAAATACAGGCTAATTTGGGTACAAAATGGGATTGCAATTTTTACGCATTGGAAGTATAGCCCGTATTAAAATTTACAGATTTTATTCGTTTCAGTCTTTATATACGAGTATAAGAATTTAGAGTAGCTTAGAGTGCCTTTGTGGGGCCAATAAGTTAATATAAGATTGTTAAGTAATTTTAGGCTAGCTTAAATGCTTAAATGCTTAAATTTTTTGTTAGTGTGTAAGAGTTAATGATTAATATAATAAAATGCATTTAAAACTAAAACTAACTCAAGTTGCCTTTTTTTTGTATTTTTTTTATAATTTGCGTCCGCTCAAGGGATTATTTTTTTAGTACTACCTATGAGTCTTATCGCACGGTTTTGGATCCTATCTAGCAGGTGCAGAGATGTTTTGGGCGCACCCGATCAGATGTGGGCATTGTACTCCAATTTCGGGCAGATAAACGCCTTATATATTGTGGCCAGATCAGAGAGGGTACAGTATTTCTTACATCGCTTCTTTAACGACACCGAATATATGGTCATTCCAACGTAAGTTGTTATTGACACACATACCGAGAATGGAAAGTTTATCGGTTTTGACGATGCAAGTGCCATCCATGGATAATGGCTGGGTGTTTAAATTTCGCGTTAACGACGGCAGACAGCATTATGTTTTGGAAGCATTAAATTCTACTCTGTTAATGGTTCCCCAATTAGTTATGCTGGTAATATCAGAGAACTTAACATACGCTGCCATTCCCGTTCTACAGAGAACGAATATGAAAAGCAGAGAGTACTGTCGTCAGCTAAGGAGTATATTGGATTAGAGGTAGCAGACAAGAGATTGTTTATGAAAATTAAAAAGAGTGTCGGGGACAGAATGGATATCAGATTTGAAACCATCCAAGACAACTTGAATTGAACGTTTCGAAAGGTAATTTCTAATCCATTGAAGAAGAGAGGCGTCGATCCCAAAAGCACGCATTTTCAACAAAAGAGCCTGATGCCAAACTCTGTCAAATGCCTTGATACTTCCTACGTATCCGTGGGAACACGTTTGAGATCACAAAAAGGTTAAAGGATACGTGTGAAGCCCATCGTGCTTTAGTAGGTTGCCTTTTTTTTTTAACACTCAAGTGGGTATGAATACACTTATAATGCCTCAGCATGTCTTAAGTTTTATGGAAAATGGGATAAAGAGAGAAAGAAAGATGTTTGGTCTCAGTGGTTATTTCGCTCCATGGGTGGCATCCAACATTTAATGGGGAGACTAAATTCTTAGTGGAAGTAGGCTTTTGATGTTGATTTCTAGTCAACTACTCGTCTTACTTGCTTTCATTAACTGAAAAAATGGATGATATGTCTTTCGGGCGAAGCTGGAATTCGAACACCGAACCTTCCGATTTGGAAGCCAGTCCACTACCAGTTGAGCCACGGACACCCACCTGCAATTATAAACGCTGGAAAAACATGATCCTTCTGGAAAGAGCCTGTTCCTTGAATTGAATCGTTTTTCTTTGTAATTTTTTTTTTCTTTTCACTATTTCCTTTTAGAGCGAATATCTGAAAACAAGATATGGATAAACTCATTCACACATTGTAAGTGTCAAAAGAATCCAAAAAAAGAAAAAGGAAAAAACATATTAATTAAACCAAAACAAACTGCATACAATAAATACAGTGACACAGTAATACCATACTACCAATAGTAGCAACTGTGTGCACCCAGGAAGTTAATAGAATAGTAAACAAGGATTTCTTTGTACGAAAATAGTGTGAGACTTGTGCGTTTACAATAATAATACGTACAAAATTGTATTGAGAAGTGCAAGATATTAATTATATTGTGCGAGAATTTTTAAGATTAAAATATAGGAAAATAATAACAAATCCAAGGATTAGTAAGCTTAGAAAGGAAGATCAGGTTAGAGTTTTATTTGTACCAAATTTAATTACACTGGACGTAGTTGAAAAATCATTAGCTGAATTGACCGGTACGGTAAACGCAATTCCTAGGTCAGCTGAAAGGATTTGAAGCTCGCCTTCAGCCACTTGAAGGCAGGCATATAGCAGAAAATACAAGCACGGGCATTCAACCCGTCTCGCTCTGTGGTCCAAGGACTGAGGCAGAGATATAAGTAGGTGCCTGACTGTGTCAAAGAACTACAGGTGTTTGACGGAAATCCGACACAGTATGTGTCCTGGATTCACAACGTTGAGGGAATTCTAAAGATTTTGAAATAATTAAATGTAAGCCTATGTATCGTACTATTTTGCAGCACATAAGATAGAAAATCAGAGGGAGTGCGGATACCGCTCTTATTTCTTACACTATTTTCGATAGGGATTGGGGTGCAATCAAAAGATGCTTGTCCCTGCATTGTGCAGATAAGCGTGATATAAGAACGCTGGAGCACCACTTAAATCACCTGATACAAAGGGGCTCGAGGCTTGATGAGTTTTACGCTACTGTAAACCATCACTTTTCCTTGATTTTAGACAAGGTAAAAACCGAGTCGTACTCGGAAGAAACGGTAACAGCTTTGGTAGAGATGTACCGTAATTGCGCTTTAGATGTCTTTATACGTGGAGATCTATCAAGAATGCTAATCATCCAGAAGCCCAAGACACTACCCGAAGCCTATACAGCATGCTTGGAAATTCAAAATCTGAATTTCAGAAATCACACTATTCGTACCCCTCATACATCTAATACGATCAGGTCCCCTGTCAACCAATCATTTAAGTATGAAAATGGAGCCCCCGCTCTACCACATATGCATCAGAGACACAAGCATAGGTTCAATAAATTCCATCATTCCTCCAACATCGAAAATCGAAGTCAAGAGCAAAGCCCTTCTCCGAGGCCATCTGCACCCAAGCCCCGAAAGAAGATGGATGTGGACAGATCAATACAAACCCGACAGGTTGACTATGTTAACTGTCCGCGAGGGGATAATCCTTCCAAGACCGGCGTACAATACGATAAGATGACGCGGAAATAACACAGGCTTTTCCACAAGGGAGAGAAGTCACCAAGTGAGTACGAAAAAACAGCAATAGAAAAGGTAGTAGATGAGTGCAATTTTATGAAGGACGGGAATTTAGCATTCCACACATAGAGTACGTTACTAGTGAAGGAAAGAAGTTAGAGTTCCTATCAAATAAAAATTCCATAAGTCCGTCTGCACTCCAAAAACCTACTTGGCTACCTAAATATTTTAAAGTTCGCTCTGCCTCAGGAAGAGCTTTCCTTAGAAATATAGGTAACAATTCTGTCATATTATTTTATGTCTTGCCTGGCTTTCTTCTTTTGATAGTATCATAAGCGATGACACCCTTAAGTCCCTCTAAGCAATAATCGACCGAAAAAACAATATCATAACGGTATATTCGATGGTAACCTACCAGGTAATATGAAGTGCAAAATTGATCCCTTGCTTAGAAAATACAATAAACTTTATGGTCCGATTGATTGTAACGAAGCAATCAATACAGCTGTAATGGCTAAAAGTAGAACTAATACGGATGAACCAATCTACGCGAAAAGTTATCCGTATTCAGCCTGTTTGATAAACTAAGAGTCCTTACAATTCCCCGCGTTGGGTTGTCCCTAAGAAGCCGAAACCCTGTGGAGAGAAACAATGTCGAATGGTCGTTGACCTTAAGTGCCTTAACTTTGTTACTATCTCCGACACCTATCCCAACCCAGGCATTAATATCACCATTACAAGCTTGGCGAAAATATTACACCACTCTAGATCTTACCTCATGACTTCTTCATGAAATCCTCGGATATACCGAAAACGGCTTTTTCTACCCTGAAACGGGCTAAACAACGCGCCTGCTATATTTCAAAAGATGATTGATGACGTACTAAAGCAATACATTGGCAAAGTTTGCTATGTTGACATAGATGACATCACAATATTTGGTAGTAGCGTAGAAGAACTTCTCGAAAATATTGAGACCATATTTTCCACACTGCTTGAAGCTAATCTGAAGGTAAATCTGGAGAAAACTCAGTTCATGCTGACTTCAGTAGAATTCCTAGGTCATATTACCACCTCCAGCGGGATTCAACCAGATCCGAAAAAAGTAAGTTCCATTCAAAATATAGTACCTCCAGAAAAGATCAAGGACATGAAAAGCTTTCGTGAACTTACGTCCTACTATCGCAAGTTTATTCGTGATAATGCCAAAATAGCTAAGTCCCTAACCAATCTCACTAGGGGCGAAAATGACCAAGTTAAAGCAAACCAATCGAGGCGAGTGCCAATACATTTGAACGAAGAAGCGCTTCAAGCATTTAATGAATTGAGTATACTGCTTACTTCCTTGGAAGTTCTGGCACTTCAATCTAACCACTGATCCATCCAATTATGCCATAGGAGCAGTGCTGCCACAAGGAGATTCTGGGTACGACAGACCTATTGCTTACATTTCACGTTCTCTTAACAAGACCGAAGAAAACTATGCTACGTACGAGAAAAAAATGTTGTCTATAGTCTGGGCATTGGATAACCTTCGTTCTTATGTATATGGAGCAAAAAAATCCGTATTTTCACAGACCACCAGCCCTTAACGTTTGCGCTTGGAAACAAGAAAGCCAGAATTGAAGAGTACAACTGCGAATTGGTTTACAAACCGGATAAACTGAACCTATCAAAATTGAAGACCCAAGTCAACCACTTGGCCGACTCAACGCAAGCCGAACCGGTGCAAAGTTCAGAAAACGTGCAACATGGCTCAGCAACGGAAACAGCAAGTGAAACTGCGAGTAGAAACGATGTTTCAACTGACTCAACCAGTGAGACTGTACATAGAGCAGAACAGGATGGTTCCGATCTCATTCCTCATACGGAGGCTCCCATAAATGTCTTCCGAAATCAAGTAATAATTAAATTAGGAAAGGGTCTCGAACCACATCCGGGGTTCTCCAAGTACTATGTTGGTTTGGTTGGAACGTCTGGTAGAGGAAAAATTCGAGCCCAATATCCAGAATGGACTTTAGATACCGGAATCCCACCTAATCCTGCTGCAAAAAGTCTACCTCGAAACTTTCATTAATTATAAAATCCGTATAACGCAAAGTATAGTGGAAGATGTCAAGAACCAGGACCGAATGTGGAACATCATAAGTGAATAACACAGAAGAGCTCACAGAAATCCCAGAAAAAATAAGGAGCAGTTATTAGAAAGTTTCTATTTTCCTAAAATGAACAGCCACATAACAAAATATGTAAGACATTGCGAAGTTTGTACTGATAAATTCTCAAAGTTTCCCAAACCATTCCACATTAGAAACAAGTCTTCGCTTCAACTACGAGACAAGGTCATTAAAATTATACACTATTTCGCTGTACCAAAAATCTGGGTAACAGACAATGAGGGAAGTTTCCTGAGTCCTATAGTACTGAACTTTATAAGGAAATTAAACATAAAGTTCTATCTAATACCAGTTCATCTCAGTGAGGTAAATGGTTAGGTCGAAAGATTCTACTCAACAGTTCTTGAAATCTATCGCTGCCTTAAAGCAGAATACAAGGACTTAAGGAGTTAGTTAATATATCAGTAGATAATTATAACAACACTATCCACAGGTAACAAGGCGGAAACCTACCGATGTTTTCTTCAATAGAAGTTCAAGGATTAATTATCAGAGCCAAGTTAATTTCCGCGCTTAAGTCAATAACGATTTGATGGGTGTTATAGAAAGAAAGCGAAAGAAGACAATAAAAATAGAAATATTAAGAAGTCTTCGTGTAGAAAATATAGAAAGGGTTAAGTAATTTACACGGCTTTTAAGAAAATACAGTGTAAAAATAAACCAATATATAGAAAGGAAATTGTGGCCAGGGATAACAGAGTAGCCCACTTTCGGGCGTACTATAAAATATCGTGGTTCGTTCCTAAGCCCTACAACTCGCTTATGGAATGCCCTGCCTAGCTCTTTATTTCCTAGTCATTATAAATTCCAAACATTTAAAACCAACGTTCACCGGTACCTCTCTTTCTATCCTCCCTGATTTTTCTTTAAGGGTACTTAAATGCCTTGAGCATGCACAAATTATAAAAAAAGCTAGTACAGGTAGAAAAGTGCACAAAAAATTCACACTTAATGCACACATAATGATGAATAGTGCAAAGCTGTAATTTGTAATTTCTATTACTTGTATAACTTATAAGCACAATGATAACCGCACGCACATTACACACTTTATGCACATTACACACTTTATGCACATAATCTTTTTACACAATCTTTAACATGAGTATGTAAAATTTAAACAATAACATGAAACAGTAAATATATGTAATAAATTAAATAAGTAAACGTATGCAGAAATATTGTACATTCAATACAAACATGTGGTCTAGGACCTCTAACCAAAAAAAAAAAACAAATTGTTACAAGGAAATTATAAGGCAAAACGAAAAACCGCGAAAATAAAAGACGATTTTTTGCAACTAAATTGATAAGTCTAAAACTATTCTGTAACCTAGGAATTTAACCATAAAATTAAGATCATTAATTAAGATCGCCTATGTTAAGCGTACCATTTGTATACTCTTCCCATGATTGTACAATGTATTATAAGCTCTTGCAGTGTAAGTTTTTCCTTCTGCTTCTGCTTTTTCCTCCTTTTTTTTAAGTCATTTCAAACATATATACGTATATATGAAATGAAAACTCATACGACACTTTAAGAACACCAAACGATTTTTGTACATATACTCGTATATACATAATTTCCTACATTATTTTTTGTATCCGCGCAAGGTTTTCATATCTACGAGTATCAGTCACCGATCGTATCAATTAAGGAAGGGAAAGGATAGATTATCGATGGGCACTTCAACCTCGTTCACGTCATCAATTTGAATCACTTCGAAGCTCTACAGCAGTGGAAGCTAATATTAAAGAACGTGAAAGAAAGACCGTTGCCGAACACCATCTTGGCCAAATAAGGGAACGTATCGCAGCACTGAAAGGCAAGTCCCCAAGAGCGAAACGATCAACCACTTGGATAGGTTCCGCATGGAAATGGATAGCGGGAAATCCAGACGCAGCTGATTGGGACAAAATTCTTTAAAACGAACAGGACATTATAGATAACAATAACCATCAGTATAAAATAAATGAAAGAATCCTTAACATAACCGAGGACATCATGCAGAAGATCCACTGGGTGATTGAGAGATCCCGCAACAATATTCTTAACCAAATCTCAATTATAAAAGAGGAAATCAACGAGATTGTATACCCATGTCAATTAGTTAAAAACGGATTAATTGATACCAACCTCCTAAACAGGGTAATTAATGAACTATAAACACTGCCATATGCAAATGAGGTCGAGGCGTTGCAGTACGGAGAACCCTCGGTGTATACAAATAATTCCCTATTAATTTACGTGCTTTCAATGCCAAATATAAGATAAGCGGAGTATAATTTATTATGGACCAGGCCATCGATATTAGGATTTACAATTCCAACAGATCCTTATTAACCAAAAGGAAACTTATGGTATGACGAATGTATGCCTTTTTATCAGCGGAAGGCCCACGATATGTGAACATACGAAAATTACCAGAGAATAATTGTATTCCACGACTTCTGAAAGGCGGTCACGCTGCATGCACATTTCGTTTCGATTTCAAAGAGATCATCGAACTTATTAAGGAGGACACCATCTTCTTGATTTACTTCAAGATCATGCTGATTTCCTGAAAAGAAGCTTCAGTGTACTTACGTTATCCAGGTCATCAAATCGGAAATAATACCTTTTCAAGCCTTGACAGTACCTCCAGTTCTCACAAATATAACATCTACAGGACAAAGATGGACATTGTGTACGTCCATACCATTACCCTGCAAGCTTAAACAGTAGATACTAATTCTCAGTTGTCGTCGATTTTGCGTTATTCCTACTGGTATTAATTGCTGGATTCGTCGTTTGGAGTAAGATCAGTAAAAGGATCGATATACCGCCCATTTAACTTCCGAACAAAATGGCAGATCTACCACATAACTAATTTCAATAGTAAAAACAATTTTTAGATTTACGGGACGTAGATTTTTAAGGGAGGAGGAGTTATCGAGCCATACATTGTATCAGAGTTTCACAGACAAAACTGTACTTTGCTTAGTCATCAGTTTCCCACGGTTCCCGAGCCGACCGTAATGCTGTGTCTGTACACGCGCATCCGTTGAATACCTTGCTGACTTAGGGCCTCGTGCAATGGGAATGCATGTAGTGAAATAGGATCCATTCGAATCCAGGAGGAAACCTTGTGGGAAGAGAAATTGTTTTAAGTTAGAGTTATGTAAGTTCTAGTTTGAATCCAGCCGCGAACGGTACAAAGAATAAAGAATTTAAAAGAGATAAACGTGTTTTCCTTAACACGAACAAGTTAAGCCGACTAATTTAAGTCGGCGTTCGGTTTTTTTATATTGTATAGGATTTACAATTCTCAACAGATACTATCTCTTTGAGAAAGGAATATATAAGTTTCATAAGCTACATTTTTTTATTTATTTTTATTTACTTTACTGTATATAGAGTAAAACCTTACATAATAATATTATAAAACAATGGCAAACTAATCCGAGAAAAATTGACTGCTGTTGTCTTTCTAATCATTTAAAGTTGTAACAATCTCCTCCATTGCTGTTTCGGCAAAAACATCTGGATCCCACATCTTACGCTCAACTTTTAGTTCAATATGTTTGACGCAATTAAGATCTCAACTTTCTCAAGTGCTTGTTTTAATAGTACCTTAACGTCTTTCATTTCGAAATTTTATTTTGGCTTGCTACAAATCCTTTTACACGAGCATATATCAACTCTATGTGATTAAGCTCCCAGTGGTAAAGCGAAAAAACACGAAGAAAAAATACTTCATTTTCAACGGGGACAAGAAAAGGGTCTGCACCACTTTTATCGACTTGAACACTATGCCTGTTTAGTGCTTAGTACTTTGATCAGTTACTGGTTAACGTCGAAAAGTGTTCTAAAGGTTTTGTGTAGATATAGGCACAGAATGCGCCCGAATTTTGCTAGAACATTGCCGTGAGTATAATTTTTTCACTCTTATCAAAGAATTTATATATTAGCAAGTATTTGATTTAAGTCCTTTCACTTAATCTTAATGTATTTTTTTTTAAGTCATTAATATTATTTAAAATACTGCTTTGAAATGGTAGTAACCATTCATAATGAAAGATAATAGGAAATTAAAAATTCCTACGCCAGACCATGACCTTACTCAGAATTCATGCATATTCACAATTTTGGTTTATATGTACATACATATATGAATGGAAACAAAAACGTCCTATTTCATTGCATAGATGACCGTGTCATAAAACTTTTGTTATAACTACCTATAGGGCTATATCTTCCGAAAATCGATTGTGTAGAATAGTCGCATAGTTAATCACAACATCCGTCTTTGCTTATTAATGCATATATGTATGTTAATGATTTCTATTCCACGCATTTTGTTATCAATTACATACATTTATATATGACAACGTCTACCGCTCTTTCCGATTAATTATAGTTCGAAACAACTTTTCAAAGCAACAAAACTAAAAGAGCTTAAAAAAACAAACTAAAAAACAATATCTCTTTGTTAGAATTAATACTGGTAACCCTGGTCCTGCTAGAAAATCTAGAGGATCTCAATGACGGATATGCATGCAATTGACCATTCTGTCTCCGACTTCGGGGCAGATTTTTCATAGGTGGCCGTTGCTAAAGTGATAGTGTATTGGCTTCCAAATCGGACCCCTCGGGATTCAATGCCAAGGGCGCCCGAAGGACATTCCTTTTTTCAGTCAACTAAAATCATGAAACATGAATGTTTGCTTAGAATAACACACAAGTCCAATTATACTAATTATTTAGTTTCCCCTTAAGCACTTAACACTTGCTAGGGCACTTTAACTGTAGTAATACACACTTTAGTTTTAAGTTCTTTAACAAAAAAATTGTGGTTTTACCGGATTTTTAGAGGAGTTGCAACAACAATCTCAATGCAAACCAGTGGCACTGCAGTGCCGATTTGTGGAATTTTGGACCGGAAACTGAGCGGTAGCCTCTCTCTTAAGACCTATACTGCATATTTTTGTTGAACAGGGTATAGGGCTATTAGTGAATACAAAAAAGGAGATAATCATACAAAACAAAAAAAGTAAAAGTAAAACTAAACACGGGTACACAGTGCAACATCTTGCTGAAAAACTTTGTTGGTAATCTTACCGCAACATTAAATCAATCTTGCACAAAAAATGTGGTTTCCCTTTGCTAGTTAAAGAATCAGTGTCCTCGGTGAAGTGACATTGAGCTACACAATGCAAAACACAAAAACGCTGTTGTCGTTTAAAGTGGCTGATAAAGCCATTCGTCCAATTTCATGAAAAAGTGCATACAAAAAATTAAAATTAATACCGCCCGTAGAAGAACTTAAAATTGAAGAAAGTATGTTCTAAGTTGTATCAAACAGTTTGTATGACATTGGTCTGATCGAGAATCCAGCGTTTAAAAATTATGACCCGTGTGAAATACCACACGCCATACAAGAAGATGTATTCAAATGGGTGTTTTAGAAAAAACAGATAGTGCTATTCCAACAATCCCGCCAACGGTAATCGTTCGTAATAAAGGGAAAATAAAAATACCCTCGATTCGACCGATGTAAACAAAAACAGTTTTAGAAGATTCCATCCACTCAAATTTTTCACAATCTTAGATTGTAAACATGGTTTTTGGCGGATCAGAGTCCAATAATTGACCGAACTAAGGGCTACCTGACTACCAGAAATCGATCTACTAATTATGACTGATACTCGTATACTCGATAGTTGTGAAAATACAGAGGTATCAGTGGTTGACATGTTAATTCATGCACCGGATCTTAAAACTCTAAATGCTCTGACCAAGTAGGTAATACAAGTGCTGGAAGTAGCGGCAATAGACCTGAAGAAAGAAAATTAAATATTTGCTACCATCAAAACTCGATTCTTACTGCACGTCATCACTTCGGAAGGAATTGTAGCAGATCCAATCAAATAAAACCAAGCTTTAAAAATTGCTCGGAATGGCAACTTATTTACGTAAATTTATAAACAATTCGTCTGAGATAACAGATCCCATGCGGAACTTCTAAATAAAGATTTTCAATTGCATTGTGGCACTAAACAGGAACAATCCTTTACTGTAGTTAAGATATCTGTACTAGAAACACCCCTATTAAAGTATTACCTTCCGAATTGTCACGTGAGGCTTCAAGTATATTAGGTGCCAGTCAAACTGGCGCAAGTGACGTATTACTGCAAAACAACCAGACAGTAGCATATCCTTGCAAAGCACCTCAGACGGAAAAAGAAGTACTCGCTATTAAATTTTCATGCAAAAATTGCATGTTCAATTATTTAGAAAACCACTTATCATCGAAAACGACTACAAATAGTTCGAAACGATTTACAAGAAGCAAGGTTCTGCAGTACCGATTGCAGTTACCCTCAGCCGTGACTGTCAAAACTCAAGAGAATACAAAAAAGATGGCTAGTTAGAGGTACACGAAATTTGACAACTAACAAAGCAACTTTTACAAGAAGCAACGAACAACGACAAAAATCTTTTAAATATTCTATAATACGTGAAAATTGAGTGGCCTGATCGAATTGGAAGCAGTTCGAACGACATTAAAAATTACTGAACATTTAAAGCATCGCTTAGCTGCAACGAAGGTCTACCCTTCGAGGTATCCAAAGTCGTCGTTCCTGATGTGTTGAAGAAGGATATGATGCAGAAACTACACCGATGTCACTTTGATATTGACCGAACACTTACAATAACAGTGCACGCGAACAACTCTTTTGTATCAATATGACGAGTGACATCACCAAATATGGTATGTTGAATCTTGGAGAATTTGCCAAAGCCAGCAGCGATCTCAATCGAAAGAGCCACTAATCCAAACAGGTTCTGCAGTGGTCCTGGTAAGTCACTTCAGTAGATACAAGAAAATAACGGGAATTTTAGTTTATTCGTCTCCATTAATATTGTCGCCTTAAAAATCGGCTTCATTACATATTTTGTACTTGTGCTAGCGCTTCTTCCAACCCTCGAAACTTCTCAAACTCGATCTTTGGGTTAACCTTTAGCTCTTTCAGCGATGCGCTTTTAGCACTTTTAAAGCGATGGCCCATTAAGGTTCTCTTTATTTTTGGAAATGGGAAAAGGTCACACGGAGGCATGTCGAATTCAGTAATTCTGCATCATCGTTGACTTCATTTAGTGGCTCCTGAGCAACTTCCATTCACTGCTGTTTTTGTTTAAAGTTCAACAATCTTGGAACAAATTTTGCTGCCTCTCGTTTCATATGCAAAACATTCGAAAAAATTTCATGGTATGGGCCAATCGATATGCTAGCATTAAGAGCATACAAAAACTCAAACAACTGTTAGCAGTTCATGGTATACCGTTTGTGTTGGAATGGGCCTCCTATTTTCCTTCAAGGAATTCCAAGCTTTTGCCAAAATATTGAACTTTACGCATCAGACATCAAGCCAGAGGTAACCGAAATCCAACGTCCTTGCGGAGAGATGCATTCAATCTTTACTGAAAAAGTGTCACTAATACCAGTCGGGCGTTTATCTGGGACTATTCAACTACCGCAATACGCCCCGAAACAACGAGTTTCGTGATCACCGCCGAACACCTTTTTTGGAGTACCTTCAGGAGATCGTCTGCAGGAGCACACCAGATTGATATTTTTACAAATCATTAGTGCCATTATAAACTTAAATATTGCCACTAAATGTAACTATTCATAAAAAACGTATTTTTTTCGTCCTTTCAACTGCGTATAACACCTTAAGTGGTTGACAGAGTGGTGGTATTAATACCCCTGACAGACAGCATTGCGTAGTACACGCTGATTTTCTCATAAAGTATTGTAGTGCTCGTATACTTTGACGTTTATGTTGTTTCGTATTTAGATGAAATAGTTTTCTTCGAATCCATTGTACAAAAAACGCTTTACTTTTTCACCATGATTACTTGCTGTGAATTGTCAAGGAATCTACGAAGAATCGCCAACCGAAAGAAAGTGGCGCTATAATCAAAAAGAAGGTGGTATACTACCAAAAAATTTCGAATCACAATACCAGGTATTTTTCAAGGTGTACTAGCTTTTAAGGTGGTATTGTACTGACAGACATGTGGCAAAGAACACAGTATTGCTATTGCATCCGACGGGAACCACGAACGTTCCAGAAAAAGAAATCATAGTAGATTCAACATCCGATAACGCAGTAACATCGAATCTTGAAAGCAATGTTGAGCCGATTCCAACAAACGCATTGCAATCTAAACTTTAAGTGACCAAGTTTGGCAGAGCAATAAAATCAATTGTTAGATACAGCCCATGTAACTAATTTTAAGATTCTCCTGTTACATTTTTTTTACAACCTTCATTTTTATTTCATATCATTTTGTTTGAGATTACATGACTATAAAAATGAAGTGTACAATAACATGGTACCACATTGTACCTATGTATATACAAGTACGGCTAAACGTGATTTTTTTGACGTGGTCGGCATCGCTGTACAGTTCAGTACAGTACAGTTTGCTGTTGAAACGTCTGCTCTATTCTCCCTTGATGCAAACGGGACCGAAAATTACCCGAATAACTTCTCTCTCGAAGTGCCCCAGAGCATTTTCATCCGCTTTTATCTTTGGTCAAGATTTTGCGCCATAGAGCAGGACTGGGATAATAAGTCTCTTGTGCAATGTATAATGACATCGACTACTCAAGTGCCTTATAAGCCCAAAGAAAACACGATTAGCAAAGTGTGATTCTTCGTACGATTATCGCGCTGCTGTCATTGCCGGAGTTTATAGCGGAGCCGAGGTAGACAAAGTCCTTCACTACCTCAAAGCTGTTGCTGCCTATAGTCCTAGGCGTGGATGTTATGCGTCCTTTTTTGTTGACGACATATACTTTGTTTTTCCTTCGCTGACCGCTAAACTCATCTTTGCCGCTTCTGCTTCAATAGTCGCAAACGCTCCATTGACAGCTTGCTCGGTATTTTTCATTTTGTCAATGCGCGTATGCGAGTAACCAATGTATGAAAACTCACATAACAATGCACCGCCTTTTTCAAATCGTTTTCTGATAGTGAAGGTCTATTTTGTCATAACCAACCTTAATTGATCAGCATTCTCTACCGTCATCCTGTATAGTCGAATGAGCTTACACAGAAGTCAACACTAGATAAGTCCATCTCCATAAATGCTGTCATATGCGGCTTTGAAATCGATAAAGAGGTGGTGTGTATTGATTTGGAACTCCTGGATTTTTTTGCAAGATCTGCCATAATGTGAAAATTTGATTTGATTTGATTTGACTGTCCTGGCTTAAAGAAACAATGATAGGGGCCGATTACAGTGTCGACGAAAGGTTTTAGTCCTTCACATAATAATAATTAAATGCGATTTGTGGAGACTCATTCTCCTGTAATTGGCGCAGTTCAGGGTATCTCCCTTTTTTGGGATGAAATATTGCTGAAGTTCCATTCGTCGGCCAAGATTTTGGAGATGAGTCGATGTATGCTTCGTATAAACAGCGGGCCAGTTAAGACATCTGATCCAGCAGCTTTGTTAAACATAAGTTTGTTGGTCATCGCCGTTTGACAGTCTGCAGAAATAATCTTTTTTGGTTCACAGCACCAACTGTGTTTCTACTATGAGGTTTCCTTCTGCATCGTTGCAATTTCTGTTCAGGCTATACAGCTTTGTGTCACAAGGGATTGTTATCAATCGTTTTGGCGACAGAAGCATTTGCAGGTAAATCAAACCCAGCAGATCCGGGATTTAAATCAAACACGCGTTCTACAATATATTGATAATCAAATTCCTGAGACAAAGTCGGAGGGTCATCTCGATTAGATCTTTTCAAGAGCTTGCACTTTCTAAGTGCATTAACAACACCCTCTGTGTAACTGAATGAGAACTATTTTAGTTTGCTTTGTTTCCCTAGGTCAAGCGGTTGTTTTATCTTTTACCGCATGCTTTTGTCAAACAAACTGTACGGATGAAATCTATGCTGCAGGTGCAAGATTCGTGATGTCTGATACTTTGTTTGTTAATTTCTTGATTGCTGAGGTTTTGTAGGTTTCTATCGAGTTTCCCCAAAAATTGGATAGGTTGCTATTTAAGTTTTGAGGTATGATAATACCGGTGTAGAATGGTAGCACATGTGTTGAATCTGATACCAGTAAAGTTTGACGTTCTCAATGGTACACGTGCTCAGAATGTTTTGTCATAGACAGATAGACAAATAGAGACTTGAAAAATTCATCTCAACCAAAAAATGGAATTAAATCGTGAACATTTTCGTGTGATGATTTTTTATGATTTTCGACATGTATTAATTCAACAAGAGTGTGCCGATCAACTCATTTTGAATTTTGGTGATGAAGCAGCATCCTGGGCCACTGTCCTTCCGAATTCAATTGTGGTCGTCGTTTATTCCAGGATGAATTTCTTGAAGGTCGTAGACAATTAGTTGTTGTACCAGAAATCATCGATGCTGTGCGAGATCATCATGTGACTTATCGTGCGTTGAGACATGCTTGAGCACTATCTCCACTCACATACCTTTAATATTGCATGAACAATTGGCCACCAGTTCACGCTGGATATCACATAATTTGACAGAGTTAGTGTCGTTTTATCCAAAAGATTACGAAAAAGTTCAGTTCGATCGTGGTGATTCAAAGATGTCTATAAAATAGTGACAGGTGCCGGATCTAAGCATTTTAGCGCGAAACTAAATAGCAGTCGACTATATGGGTCTTTTAGAACGAACCATATCCAACAAGAGCTTTTCGTAAACAAGGCACTTCCAAGCAAATGGTCGCCTGTTTTTTTCGGAAAAACCGGACCTGTTGCCACCGTGCCATTAGAGCAACATAGAACGGTTAATTTGGAATGGCACAACTATTTGTTTGCAAGAAACCTTCGGACACGGATCGTTCCACACGACGATGCGAATTCTCACAGGTCGGCTCACGCAAGTGAGTTTTTGACCACTCAAAACAACGAGTTTCTATTTTGCGAGATCAACTTTTTTCGACGCGCCTGAAAAAGCTGTTGATGCGTTTAGAATACATGTTCTGAAGTTACTTCGTTCGGAGTGGAAAAAGTTCTTAAAAAATTGGTTCAAACACATATATGTTGGTTTAACATACTCAAGGAGAGTTTTCTTAAAAACAATAAAGCCATTTTCGGGGATAAATATTAGTTTTTGCTTTTTACTCAGAACTTAAGTAGCATCCATGTGTAATATTTTGATTTTTATGCTATAAAAGAGTTTTCTAATTCTGTGTAGCAGTGAAACTATTTCTAGTATATGCTCGGTTTAGCATTTAATCCTAAAACAATCTATGATATAAGTCTGGACTGTTGTAAGCCACAAGCAATTGAGCAATGTTATTTTAGTAAGTTTTTTCTTTTACCCTTATCTCTTCTTCAATAGGAAAGAATAGAATCTTTTCAGATATATTTTTTTGATTTAAATTAACTATTATTTATTTATTTCAATTTGTATTAAAATTTTTTTAATATTTGTATTAAAATGGTTGTTACCTGCGATTAAGCATTGGTGTATAAGAATGGAAAATATATGAATAATTTTATTTACAGAATGCTTTTTTTATAAAATATTGCTTAAAGTATTTTTTGCGCTCTTTTAAATTGAGGACCTTTTTTTACATTCATGGGTATGGTATTCAATATTGCTTGCAAAAAAATAGCTTAGTTGTTATTTGCCGTATTTGTTGTTGAATCTTAGAGTTTCCGAAAAGCCTTGCACCCATATTCTAGTGTTTAGGATGAGGGATATTGATTGCTGAAACATTTGATCTTCATAATACTCTAAGATGGCTGTCATTTTAAATATAAAGTTCACGCCTAGAACCTTGAAAATAGCCCAATTTTTATTTGTTAACTTGATAAAACGACGTTGAAGACCTATAAGCTTATATATATATATTTTTTTTTTAATTTACGCGCAACAGTAAGGGGTTATGAACCCTAAGGGGTTATGAATACCCTTATACTGTTGCCAGGGCGCGGGCGGAAAGATAGAAGGAGGAGAAAGGAAAGCATTGTTTGTGATGTAGTGGTTTGAAACTCAGGTGTGTTTGGTTTCAATATTGGTTCTCCAGGGATAGGAGTCCGAATAGAACGGAGAAATTTTCTTCACTCGGAATGATTCCGGTTATGGATTTTAACGGCTGTTTTGTGCTTGAAAACTCTACTACAGCCAAATCTACATGTCAGTGCCTTCACACGCAGATTTTTCTGACTGAGTTCCAATTACACAAATGAAAGCTTGTGGTGGCTAAGATTCGAACCTTGACCCTCCGAGTGAGAAGCGATTGCTAGTACCACTACACCACGGCCACCTTCGATTCTTAGAAGCATGTCCCCAAGCTAGTGTTCCATATCTCAGGTGCGATTCCGCCAGTGAGTAGCACGCTAACTTCTGCACTTCTAGCGTTGAGTATCGTTTAAGATACGCTATGGCGAACATTGCGCTCTTTAGCTTTAATATGAGTCTGTTGATGTGATCTTGCCTAGAAAGTGCTCGTCGATTATAACTCCTAGGTACTTAATATTTTTCACTAATTTCACAGGATAACTTCTTGGAATTTCGGGACAGTCTTCCTTTCGAAAATGTATATTTATAGTGATTTTTGGTTGCGCTGGATTGCGCACATGCATCAGTTTGGGTTTCTTCGCGTTAACTATCAAACCATTATCAGACACCACCCCGAAATATTATCAAACTCTTGTTGCAGTTAAAAGGCATTTGGGTTTAACAACAACTGCTATATCTACTTTGTTCAAAAAAGCGAAAAAGTTTATTTGGAAAAAATATGAACAGCAAAGGCAACTCCGTTATTGTGTTCAATATCTTCGCTTTCGCTGTTCTTCCGGACACATTGCTCTCCACCCACTTTCCCCTTATACCGATTCTACTCAAGACTTCAATAAGTTTTGATTCACTTACTTACTTAATATGATGCTACAGTCCGGGATGGACCTGGGCCTCAATCAACAAGCGTCTCCAGCCAGCTCGGTTTTTATTAAGGCTGGGATTATTAAGGTCTTATATAGGGTCACTTTTGTGGTGCGAGAGAGGGCTTTGCTAGTCAATTGCCTTCTTATCCCAAAGAAGCCACCATTAGGAAGAGTTGTTATTATTATTATTTATTCACTATTCTCGTTTACAGATTTCATAGAAATTATATTTATGTGGGAAAAGAAGCAGACAAGGAACGAACGAACGACTACGACAGAGAGCGGCGATGCAACCGACTTACACATACACGCACATGCAAAATGACAAGAACTGACAAGAACGAAAGTAAGATCCTTAACTAGTCTGCGAACTCAACTCAGCAAAGTCGGCGGGTTATTCGCTTACGTGGTTGTCATAGTACAAAGCATTAACCTTAATCGTATTTTAATAATAAACCTGAATTCTTAATATCTAAGCGGTGTGTTTTATTGCTACCAGTAGAATCGAGAGCCAGATCCTACATTTATACAAGGCAAGGAGCCACGACTTTATTTTTCTAAAAACCATAGCAGGATTTATAATGTTTCGTATGTTTTCTTATATGAAGCTTATTACATAATTTGCGAGATACGACAGAGTAGGAATTCCTAAAAGGTGTAGTACAAAAACGTAGAGGCAAGAACTGCCTCTTAGGTTATAAGATCCAATAATAGGACTTAACATATGATCACTTCGTATAAAAAAGATTTTTAAAACTTTGTAGTAAAATAAATGTCGTACTGGCAATATCTTCGTTTGACGAAATAAATCCATAGAATCTTAGCTCATTCTATGGAGTTATTTCGGGTAGAATTGCAAATCTTTCGTAAGGCATATTACTGTAAGACAATCAAATTTTGCAGTTTGTTGCGGTAAGCACCTCCCTAACAGAATGTACCGCACTCTAACCTCGAATGAAATATTCCGTAGTACACGGTTTTTAATACAGCGTTAGAACAAAATTTCCTCTGATTGCACAGACATTGAATTGTTGATAGAATATGCTGTTTTAAATTCAAAATCGGATTGTTCGATTTAGAATAATGATCAATTGTGACTCCTAGATATCTGAAGTGTTTTACAATGTCAATTTAAAGCATAAGTTACTGCAAGTGATATTAGGGTCAAAAAGAGACTGCGAGCTAAGTCTTGTGCAATTTTAGTTAAATAATTTAAGTCTAAAACAATCAGTCGAATGAAAGGTAACATCAATATCAAACAATACTTTTGAGTCAAGACTAATCATTAGTTTAGTTTTATCGCTGACTATAAGTTTGTGTTCCACAAACCATGACCTTAATATATGGACATTGTAATTGCTGTCGCAGATTAAATTTAAACGATTTACTGCATCATACCCAATCGCAAGATCATCCGCGAAGGAATTAACTTTGCCAACAAAGGTTGCTCAAACAAAAATTAAAAAGAGAATCGGACCAAGGACCGATGCTTGAGGTACATCCAAATTAAATTTTTCAAGTCGCTTAGAACATTATTAACTTTTGCTTTCTGACTTCGATTACCTGAATAAGATTCGAAACATTCGTAAATACAATCACGAAAACCAGCATTATATAGCTTTTTAAAAGAATACTATGATTAACCATATCGAAAGCTTTGGTTATATCAACAAAAAGTGCACCACAGTATTTCCTGCTGTCCAACGCTTTTTGTATGAAGGAGCAAAAGTCTAACAAAGCATCTTCTGTTGAGAGTCCTGTTCTAAAACTGCACTCTAGAGAACTAAAAAAATTTGCATTTGAATTATTTTTTCAAATATTTTTGATATGTAGGATAATAATGAGATTGGTCTGTAGTTCCTGACATCTTTTTTGTTACCTTTTTTAAAAGGAGGTATCAGAAGGACACATTGTAGTTCATTTGGAAAAAAACGAGTACCTGAAATGACACTTAAATTAAAAATGAGTGCTAAAATATCAGCTGTATTGAATGCAGTTTTTTTTTTAACCCAAACTTTGAAGTGCCACCTCTACCGTATGCATTGGAATTTTTGAGAGATCTTATTGTTTTCAAAATTTCAAGACCAGAAATGGATTCTAAATAAAAACTGTTCCTACTAAAGACTCCGCTTGAAACACCAATATCAGTGCAGCAGCTGTACGGCAAAGAAAAATGACCAAATGTGAATGTTGACCAACTGTTACAAAGTAGTCATTGAATAATTTAGCTACATCTGCAGCATTTGTAACATGCATATTATTTTCCTCAATTGTTAACGTGTCAGATTTTTTTTTGGCGTTTCAATTTAGAATATCGTTAATAGCTCTCCACCCATTCTTGGAATTCCCCGCCACACTACTAATTTTACTGTGGTAATAAAAATCATGTCTTAATCTTATTTCTTTATTAATTTCCGTACTCATTCTTTTGAAATGAACGTTTAAATTTGTATTGAGTGGATGCTTATGACATTTTATCACGCAGTTTGTTCTTCAGATTAGGTTTTTTTGAGAAGAAGATCATTTATCCAAGGTTTTAATTTTATGTTCTTAGTGATAGTATATGTTGAATTTTTAATATAATTTAATAAAACTTATTAGCCTTTCAGAAAATAAGTTATACTCCCTGGGTGGATTTTCTTCAGCATATACTTCTTCCCAAGGAGTTCATTATTAAGTTTGTTGTAGTCCAATTTGGTCATTTGACGTTCTAATATGGATTTATTGCGAACCGCATTTTTCAATGTCTTGAAAACAAAACCCGTCGTCAGTCATACAATGATCTGTAATTCCTAGATCAAAGACAATGCCTGAACAATCGTTTTGAGTTACCTTGGAGAGACGACCAAAAACGTGATCAAGACAAGTGCATGGTACCGGTCTGGTGGGTTCATTAATAAAAGATGTTAATCCATTTTCTGATAACAGCACGTTATATGAATCCAGAGCACTACTCGAGGATAAAAGATTTAAATTCATGTCACCCAAAATAAAAAGATTTGCTGTACGCTCATTTTCTAGAAATACAGAAAATTCCTCAACGAACAATTGAATTGATTCTGAGTGAAACCTATATACCCAAACAAAACTAAATTTTTCTTCACATAAACAAGCGGACAACTTAATAACATCGGCATTTTGCACTTGTCAAACTATAGTGATCACGCACAAGGACATAAGTATTCCTGGGTATTCATTAGGGCAAGCATAAAATGTATAGTTAGGCATGCTATAATCTTCAACTTCACAAGCAAAAATCCATATTTCGAATACACAAATAAAGTCGGGCATACATGTAAATGTTTCAAGATTACAAGACAGAATATGAAAATTACGCCGCAAACTACGAATATTTTGATGTGTAATATAAATAGATTTGAGATTATCAGATTCAGTTTCAAAACGTATGTCTGTATTACTTCGAATACGTTGAGATCGTTATTTACAAAACCAGATTGTTAATTGAACTTAACATGAAAAACTAATTTTATATGTTATTTAAATCTTCAACAAATCTTCACCGTTTTCAACTTTTCGTAGTAATATTTTAGAATTTCTGAACCATAAGTATTTATATTTATGTTCGATTTTAATTTTTTTAGCAGCCATGTATGAGGCTCTATTGTACTTAGTTAAAGTATTATTTATATAAATCCTATCTTTTTTGTTACCCGCGAATTTGGAGGTGTTTAATTCCTCCTGCTCTATTTTTTTCCTCGACATTAACTTTTGCTTGACTGCATGCGATGAGAGTTGAATGTGAACAATGTTCCCATTTGAATTTTAACATAAATTTTTTGAATTTCCTCGGCATTAAGCTCATCATTGTAAAGTGCTGGCACACACGTAGCTGCGTTGTTCACATTAGGAATGCCAACAACCTCAACTGCATTCTCTATAAGCTTCTGTTCCCCCCATTTCAATTGATTCTCCAGATCCATCACCTTTCGCCTAAGTTCAACATTTTCTTCTCTTAATTAACAGAAATTCACTCTTAATTTTCCTTAAGTTTATTATGTCCTCGTAAAGAGGTTGAAGAGTGGTGGAATCGTGCTGTGGCTGTTGTGATGGGCTTGATGTAGGTTCAACGGTTTGATGAGTTTCTTTCGAACTCAAATTTTCTTTTCGAGATGGTACTGACTGTATGTGTTTGTTCTGGTGTACCGGTTGTTTCAATGGTTTATGTTGCTTGTCTAGAGGTTGGAGGTGTTTCGCAGATTTTTGGCATTCTACGTGTGATAGTTATTGTACTGATGCTACAGTTTGTAGTTGGAGAGATTTGCGTCGAAGTACACTGCACTTAACGCATCGATATTTAATGTTATTTGAATTCGTATATTCAATATCTAAAGTTTCAATATTTACAGTGAAAAATATGAGAACAATCCACGACTTAAGGAAAAACATGTCCGCTCTCGACAAAGATCAAAGGCCAGATATTCCTCGTTTGATCTGAACGCTAGTCTCGTTGTCTGAAGCGATATCGGAAGCCTGTGTAGACAGCGACCTTAACTACCTATTGAGAAATGTATTGAAAACTAATTGTACAAAACTAAATGTAAAACAAAAAAAAACTAAAATTGAATCATGCTTAATTTTAACTATTTTTCATAAAATTGTATTAAAACATTAGTGATTTACACTATGGTTCGATCCAGCCTTAATTTATAACTTTAATTGCGGTTTGTTTTGTTCGAACCTTTAATTGAATGCATGCTGATTGGCGCTTGCCTAGCTGTAAGATCGTGCGATTGTGAACTACAGATTTTTGATTAAACAAGTCCTCTTGTCCTTGATAATCTCTTTCACTTTTATAGCAACCACCAGACCAAGCGGGTCGGACCAACCATACACATAAATTAATTGATGTGAAATTGCCAATAAATTTATAACGTTTGATTTAAAATATAAAATTATTTTTTTTTGGTTTTCTTTGTAGCAATCACTATCGCTACCTCAAAGTTATATGTATCGAGAGTGAAGTTCTTCCCATACGTTGGTGTTGGGGGTCCTTTCCTGTTAGCGACATGCGCTTTTTATTGCATTCATTGACCGTTTAACTCATCTTCGCCAATTTTGTTTCAATACTCGGGAAAGCGCGACTGACATCACACTGCTTTCTTCCGATTAAGCATGTCAATATCATTGGCGCATGCGAATAATTAGACGGACTTTTGAAAGATTATACCTCTTTGTTGGTCCGTGAGTTTCGCACTATTTCACGAAAGATGTTAAAGAAATCGCTTGACAACGCACCATCTTGTGCAAATCGTTTTTTGACATTAAAAGTCTCGGTGAGCTCTTTACCGACCTTGATGGAACAGCGTGCATTTTCTATCGTCATCCATTCCAAACGGACGAGTTTGACGGCGATGCCAAACTAGAAATTGCTGTATAGAGCTCGTCTCTACAAATAACGGCATAAGCGGCCTTAAAATCAATAAATAGGTGGTGTGTATCGACGTGGAACACATGAAAAGACCCATGATCTGCTGTAGTGTAAATATTTGGTCGATGGTGGACCTTCCTTCCCTAAACCCACATTGATATTGACCAATCAGGTTGGTGTTGAGTTGATATATGCCTCTTACCAAATCGTTGTATGCGGCTTTGAAGAGCCCGGCAATCAGTCTTCAATTCATCCAGGTCGGGTGGAAGGAATTTCTGGTCTATATCATTCAGATTGAAAGCTTTATTCCACTTCACAGAGGTATTTGGTTCGTCATCGCGGTTAAACAGTCTACAGAAATGCTCTTCCTAAATCCTCAGCATCGACTGCAACTCTATATACGAGTATATCCCCTTATTCATTTCTACAGGCTTCGGTTCGCGGTATTATTTTCGTGGCGAGTTTTTTTACCTTTTGGTAAAACTTCCGAATCTCGAATGCGCGCTTCTCATGTTCCTTCTTTTTCCTCCTAAGAAGCCGGTATTGATCTATACTCTTCTGCTCGTAGAGCTCGTGAGCAGCTATAGTCATTCTATGTAGCTACGCTTTATATGCATATTGCTTAGGTGCATGTGCTTGCCGGCACTCGTGGTCAAACCAGTGGTTTCGTTGAGGTGCCCGAGTGAAACCCAGTACGTCAAAGACGGCATCTATGAGGGCTTTTTAGTAATGTTGCCACTGCCCTTCGATACTTGACGCTGACAGAATAGGACCTCTTAAGAGATTAAGGGAAACTCAATCAAAATGGATTTCGAGATCTCTTGCGATTTTAGCCGTCCGACTACAATAATGTGATAGTTAGTCGATTTTGGCTCCTAGGAACGTTCGGATGTCCATACTACATGTCAACCTAGTCAGGAGTTCTCCAGGTCCCCTTATGAATATGTGTTATGTACTAACGTGTTACTAAGCAGACGTTTTTGACGAAGTGACAATTTTCGGTTTGGTTTTAAGCAGTTAAAATTTCAATAAAAAGAACTAAAAAGTTAAACAATCAGTTTTTAGTAGCTTGCATCAAACTTGTCCAAATTTGTTAATCGAAACTTGTGTCGGTCGCATGATAAAATACGTAAAAAATAAAATAAAAGAAAAGTTAAAATTTCTCATTTGTGCCCTCTTTTTACATTGTTAACGTGCTGAATATCACTTTTCCCAACTTACCTATACATAAATTAATGCCTCCAAAACGGAACAGAGAATAGTCCACCGAATCTCCATCTCCTCCGAATCAACCACAAAAATATCAACGCATTCACGAAACAAACCACCAACAATTTCAAATACTGAATCTTCATCGATGGCACATACATATGTTGAACAAAAATGCTCAAAACGAATGCGCAATAATGGAAAAATTATATCTCAAATCTCAGACTCCAAGCAACAAATTACGCACAAAATTGATTTAGAAGTTGGAACAACTCAAGATGCAATTACAAAAACACGGCGAGGCGATACAAGAAATAAAAGCTTACATGGAGACTAACGAGGAGAAACAACTCAGACCTGTAAACTTTCAATTACCAGCACCAATCAAGTACCCAGTATAGTGTACTTGTACATGTACTTGAAAAAAAAGAACAATATACTTGGTACTTGAAAATCACCAAGTACAAGTACTTTCCTTCTAAGTACATTTACTCTGTACTGAAGTACTGCCCAGTACATTTTTAAGTACTTCTCAAGTACAATTCGTTGAGTGTTCTATTTTGACATAGCAACATCACATCGCCAAAATTTGATTTGTGACTCAAATACGAGTACTTAAAATGGACTTGTAATTGAGAAGTACTTGAAAATGTACTGGGCAGTATTGCAGTACCTAGTAAATGTACTTGAAGAAGTACTTGTACCTCGTGGTTTGCAAGTATCAAGTTCATTGTACAAGTACAAGTACAAGGTACTGGGTACTTACACAGTACTGGAGTATAAATGTACTTCAGTACTTTACAACTCTGTAACAACTGAAGAAAACAATGAGGGATGTACTTTTGCACGGGGTTTCACTGATACCAAATGATTATTTACCAGCTATTTTCAATCAACTCAGCACAACTTTAAAAGCAAATCCACCAACAATTAAAAACATTTACCGTCCTCGTTGCGCCACCGATTATAATACAATTTTCTCATTAAACGACAAAATTGGGACTGCCGATGACCTGACCATTTTTGCCACTACGTCAAGGACAATAAGAAATTCAGCGCTAAAAGATGACAACAAAACATGAACATATTGAGTTAGTTAGTTAGTTATTACTTTCTTTTTTCTTTTTTTTTATAAATTTCTTATATCCTTTTCTCTTCTCTATTTCTATTTTTTTTTAATTTAAATGGTTATATAAAATTTTTCTAATGCAGTTACTATACTTCAGAAATACCTATCATCATATTTTTTGTGAACTGTTCTTCTTCCTAGAAGTATTTTGCAGCTTATCTTCCTACATGAAATGAGGTTAAATTAGAACCTCCTTTTCTTATTTCTAAGAATGGTTGATTACAATGAAATACTACACAGATATTCCACAGATGTTTTAAATCAAAATGATAAAATGCGTGTAATGGTTAATGTTATGTGTAGTCAACGTAATGGCTTGCAAATTTGTCATATCAATGCTCAGAGCATACTCCCAAAACTTGATGAGTTTAGGCACTTATTTGAAGGTTCGAAAGTTAACGTGATTTATATCTCGGAGACGTGGCTACCAAGTGGCATAGGGGATGAATTATGTTCTTAAGATGGATTCCATAAGCCTTTTGGTTCTCAAAGAATTGGAAAACGTGGGGGAGGGGTTGCTATTTTTGTCAACAGGAAATTAAACTGTAAACTGTAAACTTAAACGTAAAGCTCCACTTGGAAGTGAGGTAGATATTGTTTTCGTAGAAACAATTTGTAAAGGCAATACAATTTCGCTAGGATCAATATACAGGCCAAATCGAAACATCGATACTTCATCTCTTTTAAAAGCTATAGATAAATTGTCTTGTATATAACCCTTTGTTATTGTTGTTGGCGACTTTAACAGCAACATACTTGAGAACTTGTGCCTTGTTCATATTATGAGTGCTTTAAATCTTTTCTTAAGGACTGAAACGAATAAAATCTGTAAATTTTATTGGGTCTATAACTTTGTGCGGTTTGCTAAGAGATGGCGTAACTTGTATTATTCCATTGGAACATGCATAGGAAAGCTACTATCGTTGTACGTTATTTCAGTATATGTCATTCATTTGAAGCGTAAACAACAATAATTTTTTTTCACTCAAATGTGTTATCTTTGTGCCGAAAGTGGTTTGCACGATTTAAAAGTGGTGATTTTGGCTTAGAAGACGATCAACGTCCTGGGCAGCCAAAAAAGTTTGAAGATGAAGAACTGGAAGCATTACTCTATGAAGATTGTTGCCAAACACAAGAAGAGCTCGCAGAATCTTTGGGTGTCACTCAAGCAGCCATTTCAAAACGTTTAAAAGCAGCTGGATATAAATTTAAAGCAAGGAAATTGGGTTCCACATGAACTCAAGCCGAGAGACGTCGAAAGGCGGTTTTGCATGTCCGAAATGCTGCTGGAACACCACAAAAGAAAGTAATTTTTGCATCTCATTGTTACTGGTGGTGAAAAATGGATCCATGACAACAACCCCAAGCGCAAAAAATCATATGTGAAACCCGGCCAACCAGCCAAATCAACGGAAAAACCGAATATCCATGGCGCGAAGGTAATGCTCTGTATTTGGTGGGATCAGATGGGTGTGCTGTATTATGAGCTGCTAAAACTGTGTGAAACCATCAATGGACAACGCTACCGAACACAATTAATCCGTTTGAAGAGAGCAGTGGCCGAAAAACGCCCGGAATATGCGACCAGACACGGGGCAATAATTTTCCATCTTGACAACGCTCGGCCCCGCGTTGCTTTTCCGGTTAAGAACTATTTGGAAAACAGTGGATGGGAAGTCTTACCCCACCCGCCTTATAGCCCAGATCTTGCCCCTTCTGACTACGATTTGTTCCGGTCGATGCAGAACGCTCTCCCTGAAATACGATTCACATCAGAGCAGAATGTCAAAAATTGGCTTGATTCATTTTTGGCTGCCAAGCCGGCGCAGTTCTTTTGGGATGGGATCCACAAATTGCCAGCAAGATGGGAAAAAGTCATAGCTTCAGATGGTCAATAAGATGTTTGCCTTAAAAAAACGTTCAACTTTTGAAAAAAAACGCACGAATTAAGTTATATACGCAATAATACGGGCTATACTTCCAATGCGTAAAAATTGCAATCACACTTTGTACCCATATTAGCCTGTATATTCTCTAGTTTCAGTTTGTTACTGATTTTAGTTCGGTGCGGCTTAAAATATTTATAAAATGTGAGTCAAGAGGAACACCGTAAAAAGATCATCGACAAATGGCTCGAAAATACTTCGCGTCCAAACCATTTCATCGCAAAAAATTTAAACATAGCACGCAGTACAGTGGATTCTGTTATTAAATGATATTTGGAGACGTTGACAGTTAAGCGAAAACAGAAAAGTGGAGCTAAAAGTGGAGCACATGACACAAATTTGGACAGGAAAATAGTGGGTACCATCATAAAAAACCGGACTATGTCATCCAGAGATGTTGCTCGGAAATGTAATACCAACCAAACAATGGTACAAAGATCTAAAAAACGTAACGGTCTAAAAACACGAAAAAAAAACAAAAATTACCAAAAGTTACTGAAAAGCAGAAAAACACCAGCCCGAAAGCTATACGAGTTGATCGGCAACAAGAAAACCTGCTTGGTTTTGGATGACGAAACTTATGTCAAAGCCGACTTTACTACTCTTCCAGGTGCGCAATTTTACAACTCTCTTCAAGCTGAGATTCTTCCGCAATCTACAACATCGATTGGGATGGAAAAATTCGGGAAAAAATATCTCGTTTGGCAGGCCACTTGCCAATGTGGACACAGAAGCTCATCGTTTATTACAACGGGAATAATTAACGGAGAAGTTACATTAGCGAGTACCTAAAAAAACGGTTGATTCCTTTCTTAAACAAACCCGAGGGTTCAATATTATTTTGGACAGATTTAGCTTCAGCTCACTATGCTCATGAGACGTTGAGCCCTCTTGTTGCTAAAAATGCCGACTTTGTCCCAAAAGACATGAATCCACCCAATGTTCCACAGTGCCGTCCCATTGAAAGGTATTGGGCTTTGGTCAAAACTAAATTGAGGAACAGTGAGCAGTGTGCAAAGAACGTAAAAGATTTTAGTGCTAAATGGAAAAGAGCGTCCAAAAAGATCACGGATGTAACTGTCACCAACCTTATGAAGGACATTCGAAAGAAGTTGACGAAAGAATGGGAACCCAAATTATTTTTTTTTATTTTTTGTAATTGTGAATGAATTTAATAAAAACAGGGTCTTAAAGCAAATAAAAAAAATTTACATGAATTGTGAAAATATTTTTTTTTACTTTGAAGTTTCCAAATTTTATTCGTTTCAGTCCTTAGTAACCGACGCACTTTACCGATCACAGAAATACACTTCTTGATGTATTCTTTGTCAGCCATCTGGGCAAAGCTCTACATTTTAATCAAATCTCTGCTCCCGGTTTTTCGCATCACGATCTGATTAATTTGATATTTCAATGTGAGCCTTCGATTGAAAGTAGGACTATAGGCTTTCGTGACTTCAAAAACATAAACGTGAGCCAATTGGAAAATGATTTAAGGAGAATTGAATGGTTTCGGGTTTATCAAATGCCAGCCGTTGACGACCAAGTGGATTTCATTCAGAACAACATAAAACACTTGTTTGATTTCCATGTTCCATTAATTACAAAAACAATCGCAAGAAAAAACATGCAATGGTTCAGAAGTAATATAAGAAAACTGATATGCGAGCGTGACCAGGCGTATAAAACTTGGAAGCGTTTTCGATTAGATGTTCTACTTCATGATTTTAAAAGGCTGAGAAACAACGTAATGACCGAGTTACGTGAAGCAAAGAGGCGTTATCTCGCCCCCCGACTAGATCCATCTCAAGCAAAACATAAACTCTAGAAAAATATACGTGATATTGGCATAGGCAAACAAAAAAACAATATTTTTGACAATATTGGCTGAAATAAATTAAATAGGAAATTTATTACTTTGCCATGATGATTCAACGACTATATCAGCTGGGAACAATTTCTTTTCCTCATCAAGTTTTAGTTTTTCGTCACTGGATGAGACCGACGTTTCAGAGAACTGCATATGTATAAATTCATCCGGTTTTCATCAAGGCTATACTTCCTAATATCTTAAAATACATAACGCCTCTTTTTAATACAATATTTATGTCAAGTGTTTTTCCTTCAGTTTGGAAACAAGCTAAAATTATACCAATACCAAAAAATCAAAATGAATTTAGGCCAATTGCCATCCTACCATTTCTATCCGAGGTCCTAGAAAGCATAATTGATAAACAAATACGAACATTCCTGTGCAACAGAATATTGTTATGTGTTAACCAGTCAGGTTTTCATCCCAAACATATCTGTACTACAACTTTCATTAATGTGGTTGAAAACATAAGACAAGATGTTGACTGTAACAATGTAAATCTTCTAATCCTTTTGGATTTCTCTGAGGCTTTTGACACAGTTAACCATAATGTCCTGTGTAGTAAGTTAATGAGCCAGTTTAATTTCTTCTCGTCTTCGACAATGTGAGTTCAGTCCTACTTAAATTGCAGATATCAGGCGGTTGTGTTAAATTGTTCCGTATCTAAACTTCTCAGTTTAAATAGAGGGGTCCCACAGGGGTCAATACTGAGATTGCTATTATTCTCGATGCACATACATGATTTACCGGATTGCTTACAAAACGCTCAAGTAGATATGTATGCTGATAATGTTCAGATTCCCCTTCTTTAACGAAGTTTTAAATACACAATTGATAGCGGAAAAATGGTCTATGCATTAACCCACTTAAGTTATCTCAAAAAAAATCCATCGACACGTCAGATTTCCTCAAAATATACTATGAAAGTAATCAAATTAAATTCGTCGATTCAGCTAAAACTCTTGGTATTACCTTCACAAAAACACTTTCTGGGAATACTCATGTCAGATTGACAATTAGGAGATTTTATGGAGGGCTTCGTATGCTATGGACCGACCATAGAATTACAACCTTAAAAACAAGAATCGTACTAGTCAAAACATTACTCATCCCTCATTTGCTTTACGGTTGTGAACTTTTTTACAATGGTGATTCTGGGCACAAGCTTAAACTCAATGTTCTTACAACAGCATAGTGAGGTACATATACCGTGTAAGAAGGTATGACCACATTTCTCAATTCTCCAAAGCAATATATGGCGTTACTCTTGGAAATCTTTTTAAGCGAAGAACTTTAATATTGCTAAACAACATATTGCAATCGCACCATTTTAATAAGATCTGCCAGTCGGGTTCTCTTAGATCTCTTTACCTTGTGCCAATACGTTGCACGTCTTTAATATCCGAGCGCCAATTTTTTATATATAAATGCGAAGCGTCTATGGAATTCTCTTCCTCGACATCAAAGGATAATTAAATGTACAGCGCTTTTCGGTAGGAGGCTCAAGGAGTACTTGGAGACATTAATATGATGATGATTTTTTTTTCTTTTTTTTTTTATTAATCTATTTCCTTTATCATTCTTTCAATGTTTATTCTTGGTTTTTGCTTTTTTTTCTTATTGGATTTAAATAATAATATTTACTATATTGTTAGCTCCTTTTTTCTATTGTTGTAACCTTGTAACAGATTATTTAAACATATCAATTAAGCTTATGCTGTCTAAGAAGATATTGTATCTTATTGTATAAGTCTATACGAATAAATAAATAAATAAATCAATAAAAAAAATATTGAAATGAGGGAACCGCGTGCTGGCTACGACAAGGTTTCGCCCTACCTCAAAATCAATTATCGGAGATGATGCACTACCAAAGATGCCCGCTTTTCCTAGCTTTACATTAAAATCGCCCAGGAAAATTTTAATGTCACAGCTGGGGCACTGCCCGTAGGTGTTGTCCAAGTGCTCGCTGAAACCATCTTTGGTGTTAAAGAAAAAAATAAAAAAAGGAGAGTCTCTTAAAATAAATCGAATGCAAAACAGGAATGAATCGCGATTTTTATTGTAACTTTAATAGAGTCCAAGCTCAATAGTCGTATTCACGCCGCTTATGGTACAAACTCTCTGCTCTTGCTAGGCAGTTCCGTCCTTCCCTCTCTATCTCGGATATTGTCGAGAAATTGCTGGTTATGAATGATAAGTCAGCTACGTTGTAATTGTTGTTGTTGTCGTCTTGATCGTAAAACTGCACAGCATGTAACTCGCCCATATACAACTGATGTTACGACCCGCTCGTTAACATATCGGAAGCTCAGGGCTTCTTTCTAAAATCTGCCTCTAACAACACATCGGCATCCGCTTTACAACAGTCCAGGGCCTACGCCAGTTCTTCGGCTGCACGTGGCCTATTAAGGGACCTAACATACCACGTGCAGATCCGAAGTTAGTTGTCCTTGTTTCGTTTGCCGGGGTTGTTTTGTCAACAGTAGATTCGTCCATATCTGAGACTTGTTGCTTCATAACTGTGTTTTTTTTTTCATGGCCGGGCAGTTACGCCACGGGCGCAATCCCCAACCTGGAAAGCCAGCTTTCCTAAAGTGAAGTGGAATCTAACTTTGTCTTCCTCCTATATGTACATCCTATATTTGTTCTGGAGCTGTCCGTGACAGTCCGTCCTGGCTCATATTCTGGCATGTTCATAAGACCAGAGTCATGGGACAGACGGCGCTTACTCCAGTGCGTGTTGTATTAAAGACCACTTCTTTTTAAACGGAAGATGGCTTTGAGAGTGCAGTGCATGTTAGGAATGTCAAGAAGAGGGAGATTCTTCAATGCGTCTAGAGTGAAGCTAAGAGTGCAGGACAAAGCCCCCATGCATACGAGACAAACCGTTCTTTGGAGTCTGGTAAGAGCAGCAATCGCGTATTTTCGTGAGAGCTTACCATATTCCACCAGACAACCGACGACGCATAGGATATAATTGACTTTATGATAGCCGTGAAGGTCCAAAGGACCCTTCTCGGATGAGAGGCCATGTCTTGCCGATAGCTCCTCTTCACTGCCAGAACAGACAGCTTCCTCCTTCTGGTAAATCGATCAGCCTCAGTTTTGAGAGGATTGGTTAAAAGCCCATTACTTGTACACCAGTCGTCGAGCACGTCTATGGCTGACACGACAGCTACATCATTCGCGTATTCTTCTGAATAAACGTTAGAACAAATAAGCGCGTTGAGTAAGTGAGTCGAATAACATGCATCATAGCAGTGCAGACAGAACGCTGCCTTACGATTTATTTAGCTATTCAAAAGTTTGATGCGTGGAGCACTTCACTTTAAGAGTTCCATTCTCAATATTGCAGCCCTCTGCTTAAATGTAAACGTTCTCTTCTATGGCTAGCTCCCACAGTTGATCGAAACAATGTTTGCACTCAGCATCATTCAGACTATTGTCATTGCCTGCCTCCCCAATTCGAAGCGCCAGAGAGGAGATAACAGCATCTTTGTAGGTGCGCCCCCGGTCTCGTCCCATTTGGCGTTTCGGGATTTTTTTGGAGGTTACTTTCCAACGACGTCCAAGTTCCGTTCATCAGAGTTGCAAGTTGGTGCAACAGCACGATCTTATGCGCTGTGAACGCCATCACCGGAGTTGTTACTCAGCGGGGATTTCACCGCTTTAGCCGCTTCCGTCGACGAGAGCTACAACCTTTGCCGATTGTAGCACTGTCCTCGTCCGGACGTGGTGTGCGTGTGAAACCACAGCTGGTTTTGTTTCAATCAATGGGTTTGACCATTTCATGCGATTTCCGTGCAACACAACTGCACACTTTGTTAGTTGCAGTACCGGTTTCTGATGGAGTTTAACCGTAACACTCAAGGCCTCTCGGGTACTCTCTCCATCGTTTCAACTCAATCAACCGAACGTGTAGTAGAAAGAGCCGCAGGAGTAGTCGAAGTCAAGTGTTCCATCGGATCCTCGGTCAGTGCCGAAATCGGCGGGGTCGGGGGGTGTAATGTGTATTGGGTGGGGCCTTTAGAATCCGTGCCCCGGACGAAGTCGAAAAAATCACAGCTGGATCGTCCTTATTGCGAATACCACCTGAGGTATAATCCTTTGGGGTCACCTCCATACTGTTAACCGTTTTACGTCTAGTTTGGATGTCTTTGGCGCTTAGTTCTTTTTAGAAATTTAGGATCTTTGACTCTTAAACCTTCCTGCCACCTCAAGGCAGCCAAAGAAAGGAATAGTGCTTACAGCTTACACACAGAGATGAGCTTTGGGCTCTGATCAGGAAATTATCACGCAAGTCACACATTCAACAACGCAAGAGGAGGACGTGCAACAATTTTTAAGAAATCTATTGTGCATTTCGAAGGATATAAGTTGCTGATGGAAGAGTTCCAAGCAACAACTATAATTGATTTCTTTATAATGAAGCACTTTTCAACAAAATTTCTCGTAATAGAAGACAGAAGAGATTTAAACTCAGGTAACTCTCCAGTATATCTACCTCTAAGTGATTGCGTTATCATGACAAATACAAACTTACACCTTACGAACAAGCTTACGGATTGGCGATACTTTAGAGCTTTATTAGATCAAAACTTAAATTTTAAGAAACTGTTATTTACCATAAAAACACAAGGCCTGGAAAGCACTAACCGAAATTAAATACTCAAGGCTAAATAATAATTGACCTAAAGTAGGAAAAGAGAAGGATTAAGAAAAAATGGCAGCGGACGAGATATCCGCTCTGCAAATTACAGCTTAATAGGCTAACTGAATTAATAAGACACCATCTAAAGGATTTGAAAAATCAATCACTTAACCGATTTGTGAACGGACTGACTGCTGATAAGCAAACAGAATAAATACTCTCTTTGGAAGTCTACCAAATATCTATTTTTGACATTTGGTCAGAAGTGAAACAGTCTAATGATAAAATTCCTTATTATTATTCCTTGGAAATTAAACTAATTATCAAAATCGATTTGAAATGCCAACAATTACCAGGGTATGATTTGATAACTGACGAGATCCTATAGGAACTCCCAACAAGGGATTTTCTCAAGCTCGTAAGCTGGCAATAAGTCCGTGACTTTTTGAATTTCTGACCTCTTTACTGAAACAGCAACACTGCTCCTGTCAACAGGTATCTGTCAGTTGACTCCTGTCAAAATTTAAACTTGCTGCGTCAGTTAGTTTGTGTTTGACAGCTATTTTTATCAGACTACTCACTAATTTGAGGAGAAAATGGAAAAAAGTGAATTTCGTGTGCTTATTAAGCATTATTTCTTGCGAAAAAAAACCATTACCGAGACCAAGGCTAAACTTGATAAATACTATGGGGACTCTGCACCATCGATTTCAATGGTAAAAAAGTGGTTTACTGAATTTCGTTGTGGCCGTACAAGCACTGAAGATGCCGAACGTCCTGGAGGCCCAGTTGAGGTCTCTACACCCGAAACAATCGAAAAAATTCACGATATGGTGTTGGCCGACCGAAGATTGAAAGTGCGAGAGATTGTGGAAGCCGTAGGGATCTCGCATGGCTCAGTGGTTTCAATTTTGAATGATCACTTGGGCATGAGAAAGCTTTCCGCAAGATGGGTGCCGCGTTTGCTCACAGTCGACCACAAACGCAATCGTGTAACAAATTCACAGGAAGGTTTGGCGTTGTTTAATCGCAATATGGAGGAGTTTTTGCGCCGTTTTGTAACCGTGGACGAAACATGGATCCATCACAACACACCAGAGAACAAACAACAGTCAAAACAGTGGGTTTCTAAGGGTGAATCGGCGCCAAAGAAGGCCAAGGTGGGTTTGTCAGCCAATAAAGTTATGGGGACTGTTTTTTGGGATGCACGCGGGATAATCCACATTGACTACCTTCAAAAGGGAAGAACAATCAATGGGGAATATTATGCCAACTTATTGGACCGATTCAATGACGATTTGAAAAAAAAACGACCACATTTGGCCAAGAAAAAAGTTCTTTTCCACCAAGACAATGCAAGGGTGCACACATGTGCAGTTGCCATGGCAAAAATCCATGAATTGGGCTATGAATTGCTCCCTTATCCACCCTATTCTCCAGATTTGGCTCCGAGCGACTACTTCTTGTTCCCAAACCTGAAGAAATGGTTTGGTGGAAAAAGATTTGACTCCAATGATAAAGTCATCTCGCAAACAAAGGCCTATTTTGAGGACCTCGACAAATCATTTTTTTTGGAAGGGATAAAAAAATTGGAAAAGCGTTGGACAAAGTGTATAGAGCTCAAGGGAGACTACGTTGAAAAATAAAATTATTTTTTTATCAAAAAATCTGTGTTTTAATTTTATTGACCCGCCCTCGTACTATCATCTTAAAGACTCACTCTTTTACCCATTTTATCTAAACGAAAAGGTTTTCCTAAAGAGAATAAATCTGTTCATAACATGATTCCAGAATATCAATTTAGTTTTAGAGATAGACATTCTACTATAGAACAAATACAAGTACATAGGATTACTACTAGATGGAGTGAAAAGTGACATCCTTGACCGCCAGAATGCGCTGCTACTGCAATTTTTTGCAGTATGGACAGTATGAACGGACTTCAGTTCATATTTAGGCAGACATGAAAAATTTCAGTGCGATACTGTCTTTAGTTTTGTTTTGACAGCTGACTGTTGTTGACGTGTTTGGCATCATGTATGGACAAAAACGATTTTCGTTCTCTCATAAAACATTATTTTTTGAGAGGCAAAACGGCGGAGGAAACAAAAGAAAAGATGGATAAATATTATGGGGCTAATGCTCCGTCAGATTACACCGTCAAATATTGGTTTCGAGAGTTTCGTGGTGGCCGCAACTCCACTACCGATCAAGTCCGCAGCGGCAGGCCCTTCGATGCGGCTACAGAGGATAATGTCAAAAAAATGACAAATCAAAAAAAATACATGAAATGGTCTTGGCTGACCGGAAAGTGAAGGTGCGTGAGCCAGCAGATACCACAAAGATTAGTACTGAGCGCACACGCCATATCTTGGGCAATATTCTGCATATGAAAAAGTTATCCTGCCGCTGGATGCCGCGAATGACCAAAAACAGGAACGCAACAGCACTTCGAAAGAGTATTTGGTCTTGCTGATGTGGAATCGGGTGGACTTTTGGCGTCGATTGGTAACTGGATTTGGATCCCTCGGATCCCTCGTACTATTATCTCTTCAAAAAATGGCTCACGCCACGGAGGAGTATTTTGCAGACCTTCCGGAAAATTACTTTTCGGACGGGATCAAGAACTTGAAAATTCGCTGGAATAAGTGTATCAAACTAAAAGGGGACTATATTAAATAATATAAAAAAACATTTAAAAAAAATTTTTTTTTAATTCCCAAGGAGGTCACTTTTCACTCTATCTAGTAATTTCATCGAAAAAACTCTGGCGAATACAATGATTTGCTCAGCGATATTTTTGGATGTCGCAAAGGCATTTGACAAAGTTCGGTACGCAAGCCATCTTAACAAAATAAAACTGCTTTTTCCAGGGGAATATATAGAAGTCCTATGACCGTATCTTACGAATAGATACATTCGTTAGGGGCAGACAAGGTAGTTCCTACTCAGAACTTAGGGGAATTAAGACTGGAGTTCGCCAAGGAAATATCCTAAGTCCAGTTTTATATCTACTCTGTACCAACAACACACCAACTCCTTCAAATTGTACACAGCTATACGTACATTTGCGAAAGTCGAACGCTAGTCATCCTTTAAAGTGCTACAGATAGAGTTCTCAGATGGACCAAAAATAATCGAATTTACTTGAATAGCCCAAAATTAGCTTATGTAAACTCTACAAATAAAAAAATCCTTCAATTTCCTACATTTATTTCTGGAGTTGAAATTCCCTACTCTATTTTAGCCAAATATCTGGGAATGAATCTAAACGTTAAGCTTAAATGAAAGGAACAAGTTAAAAAGAAAAGGAAGAACTTAATTTCAAATTAACAAAACTTAACTGAGTCGTTAGTAGAAAACCGCGACTACGATACAAAACAAACTATGGGGGTGTACTTTCAAAACCAATATTGCTATAATCCAACGGTTCCAAAACAAAGTCGTACAGGACATTGTCAAGGCACCATGTAGTTCGGACTTACACCGCGACCTTAACCCCGAAACGGTGGAGGAGATTATTGCCAAATGCAAGAATGCACTTTATGCGACTGACGACAATACGTCAACCAAATAGCAGCAACCCTGAGTAATACCACTGAACTGAACCGAAGAGTTAAGCGTATCAAACCATACGAGCTTTGCGGCTAACTTAACGTTTTTAATTTTAACATCTATAAACTAATTAATTAATTTTAAAATAACAAATATTGCAAATAATTGCAAATTCGTCAAACACTTTAATAATTGATATAGTGTATAAAATCGCTCGTTATTTATACTAGTTGAAGTATCTTGAAATGTTAACTTTATAATGTCTTAATAAAAAAAAAACCATTATCTCATTGTACGGTTGTTTGGCCTTGATTGACGGCGAAATTCTGCCATTTATTTAATGTCCAATTAATCTGCCTTTGCTCAATTTGCTGGTTTTGTCACGTTCTTTTAATGGTCTACTCTCACTTCTTGCTTTCGCCAAACTTGGAATGAAATGACTTTTTGAGTAAATCGCAGATGGTACCGGAATTTCGTTGATCCGTAGATAGATTGCCTGCTTAAAAACAGCCTGATACCATCCATTATTTCTGTATTTACATTAGTTTGTTATGGACACTGCTTCTGAAAGCATTTATTTTTCAAATATGCCCTAACTTCCTTTCTAGTGGTCAGATCGAGAATTTCAATAGCTTTAAACCTTCTCCGGAATACGCGGATCATTTTACAAGAAAACCCTCTCAAATCGGTCTGGTAGGTTTTTAGTCTGTTTACTGCCACACACCTGAGTATCAAAGATACAAGTCTAATTGTAATTAAAATTCCCTCTTCTACCGTTTGCAGTAATAAGTTTCGTAGATATTGCACATTAAAAACAAAAGTTCCTTTTCTGTAATCAGTGTGCCCTTAAAATGTTAACACATAGGAATGGAAGAATGGTTTTGAGTGATTGCAGGTCTTTATAATAGATAAACACAAACCCGGAATACTAAAGCTTCACAACGAACATGACTGCAGAATTCTACAATATTCCACTTTGAATGGCTTTGAAATTTAATCTTTCAAATGCTTAAATCTAACAACCTAAATGGCAAGAGATTCAGGCCTACAACATTTTGTAAAATCTATCTTATCCTTGAAAAATCCAAGCCCAAAATCACCACATTTATAATTTATACTTCGTGGAATTCCTCCGACAAAATGAGACTACCTAATTAAATTGTACGCATATTAGCAGAGAGCGGGATGGTATTTTAATTAACTAGACGACCTTGATATCCGCCATGACATCCAAGATGAGTAGATACATTTGAATACTTATAAGCTCATAACAAGGTATATCACGTATGGGGCAAACTTTTAATGACCAATTTTGCTACATCTGCTGCAGCAGTTGGTACCTACCATGCATACATATGTACTTTTATTCTTGTACTCGCACTTTCCTCTACTTAAACTTCCGAAGCGTAATTACAAGTTTGTAGAACTTCAGAATATTATTAACTGCTTCGTTAGTATCTATACTGACATACTTGACGCGCGCAAACTTACAATAATCCGCCCATATGCGTTTGCCTCAATGCACTCTCATGTTCAAACAAAATCAACTTTAGCTCTCATTCCTAATGGATTCAATTACTTGTAGCTTAGGGAAAGTTTTTGTTTACTGCACAAGCACGACACATTGATGTCACGTCCTCATTCACATTCACAGTCCTGGTACTCGTAATAAAGTGAAACAGCAAAAAGACATGACGGGCTGTGGAGTAGCAGAAACCATTACTTCCCACCCAATACTGCTCATCACATTTAATTAAGGTTCTCGCCGTCGTTGTTGTCGTCGTCGTCGTCGGAAGTTGTTTATTCCCAGAAGGTAGTAATTAGAATCCTCAAACTGTTTAAAAGTCATTGAAGAGTTGATTCCCACGACATCCGCCGAGACGACATACCCGGCGAGATAGTCAGCGTAGGGGTGGTCCTGAGGTTTGTATCGTTGGGATGGACGAATGTAGAGTACGAGTACCAGCAATTTTTTCATCCTCCCCAAAGACCTGGCTGTGTTCGAGGAATTTTTTCATTTTCGTTGATTTAATGCATGACTGACACATTTCAAGTTGCCTTAGCTGAGATGTGATCTGAAAATCAATACGGGTCATGCCGGAGGGTGAGTAGATGGGGATCCAAACACCCAAAACAAGTGGAAAGATACTCTGAATGCAATCAAAAGGAAAACTCTCAAACTGCACATGTTTACTTTTGGAATTCCACAACAATGTTCTCAGCACTCTGGGACTACCATATCGATAAGAGCTGCATTAGTGTAGATGTGGAAAGTGTAAACATCTTTCTAGCTTATGGTGCTGGAAGCGCACGTGTTGAATATTTGTCGAGGATTTACATTCTTAGAAATATTTAGGTACATACACGTATATATGTATATATGTATGTGTTTATCGGGATACAATGGGCTTTCTGAACTTCTTCTTCAGCTAACAGATGTGTGCGAAATGCCTTGTGTGGTGGCAAAGATTTTAAGAAAACAACTTAGTTCTCGCATCTATACAAACACAAACATCTTATACATCAACCTCTTGAATACATGTTTGTATATATGTATATACATATGTACATACATGTTGTTATGTATATTGGAGAGGCGAGAGACTTAATTGCGCCACCATCACTAGAAGTGCCAAGTGAGCAGGGTACAAAGTGTGGTAGATAATATTGAAAAGTTGAAGGAATTAGTATGCTGTTATTTGTTAAATGGTTTCAATGGATAAGGAACAGATACACGCGTACTTGGACGGAAGTCGATTAGTTGGAATGCTTTAAGTGGAGAGACATTAATTCCAGATAAATGAGCATGTTTCACTACACGAGTATGCTTTCGTTATGAGAAGATTTTCCAAACTTGGACTTCACATCAATCTGGGAATCACTATGATATATGTATGTATATAAGAATATGATGGTAGTTATAACTGTATCTGTAGCCACCTATTCTCTATCAGTAGTTAAAGACTTTCAAAAAACTATTAAGTATTTATGTTGCGCACTCCAATTCGGTTGAGGTACCCTTCTACTATTGTGCGCTGCCTAAGGTGACGTTTCTTCTACTGCGTTGTCCCTCCAGATTAGATTCGAAGGCTCTCAGGGCCGGAATATTAGTGTGGAGCGCATGTCCAGTCCAGCCATCTCAGGTAACTGATGCGCATTTTTCTGACTATATCGATGTCGCAGTACAACTCGTACAGTTCTTTTTTGAGTCTTCTCCTCCAAAGACCGAATATCTCAGAAGAAACGGTCGAGCCATAAAGTAGGACTGGAACGATCAAGTTTTAACGCAGGGTGATCCGGCTTGGGATACAGATATTTTGAGATCTGATTCATTGGTACATGATATGAAAAATAAATCGTATGGGAGGGGGGTCTATCTTCAATACTCACTGAGATAGAGGTTATTCCTTCAGAGAAGTAGTTACCAATAATTATTTAGTTATAACTTTTAGTGTATTCATTTAATAGCCAGGTGATTAGTGGTTAATTCGTATTTAAACACTATTACCATCCATGCTTTCATTTTTGAGATATTGATCTTCAAATACAAAATTTTTGATTTTTTTTAATAAATCTTTGGGAAAATCGCATTCATCTCGGAAAAGTGCGCTTATAATTTTTTTTTTCTTTTTTTATTATTTTCGAGCGCTCTAATGCCATCATACTAACCTCTCTTACCTGGAGCTTACAGTTTTCCACAGTTTTTTTTAAATAAATTAATCCCCAATATAATTATTTTTTATAATTATTCTAAAATAAGTGCACTTTCGTTTACCAATATAATAAGTTATTATAAATAATTTTGTTGCTAAAAGTAATTTACATAATCTTAAATCTATAACTGCTCGTTTTTGAATGGTTCTTGTAATATTAGTAGTTGGTAAAGTCTCTTTGATAAGTTGTGCTGCTGCTATTATCCGTTGTTGCAATTCAGCCAATGTTCTTATTTCAGATGAATGTACCCGTTCCTTCATCGTTCCCCATATGACGAAATCCAAAACTGTCAAATCTGGTGATCTTGCAATTTGGAAATTTTTCATCCAAGTAGTCCTTAACTATTCTGCCATAGTGACTTGGAGCTCCATCATGTTGATAAAAATGCGTTCTTTTTTATACAACTGAAACAACTTCTAGCAGTGCTGGCAATTCATTTCGCAAAAATTGCAAATAAGTTTCACTCTACAGTGTTTGTCGAGGCCAAGGCCAATTAACTTAAATTAAGTTACATCTGCCACACATTTACGCTGAATCGATGTTGAAATGATGTTGTTCTTGTTGTATGCAGATTTTCGTCCGCCCATGTGTGTAGATTATGGAAGTTGGTAATGCCATCTCAAGTGAATTGCGATTCATCTGCCCATAGAATATTTTGGATAAATGTATTGGCATCGAAATGCCGTTCCAGCAACTAATTGCAAAATTCCGATCGTCAAAGCAGATCTGTTGGTAATAACTCTTGAAATGGTATTCCATGATAAGGATGGAGATTCTCTCTATGGAAAACTTGCGAAATTCGCCGGCAGGACACATTTAGGCGTAAGGACATCGAGCTTGTACTAATTGACGGATCTGTAGCTACTATATTCAGGATTCGTTTCTCTAATTCCGCATCTGCTTCCGCTCGATTATAAATAGTTATTCCAGTTTTTCGCAATCTTCTGTGTGCATTTGTATACACCTTTTCTACACGTCGTGTAGGAAATTAATAGCAGAGCCAAGGAAGAAAAAGTCCTTTACTTCCTCGAAACTATAGTTGTCGATTGTGATGTTCTGTCCAAATCGCCGACGTGGTGTGTCTCTTCTTGTTAACAGCATATACAGTGGTGGTCACGTGATTAGCACGTTCTGCTTTACTCATATTATTGTTATCTGTCTGTTCTTATTTAAAATTAAGGCGAAATTTTTCGTCTGAAAACCCTGCTGTTGCATAGCGATTATGCCGTTAGCTTTCATTGCGTTCTTTTACCTCCGATCACTATAGTAAGCAACAGTTGTCTTCCGTAGCCTCTTAAGAATTGATAATTTTTCTTAAATTATTTTCGACAATTTACAGTTATTTGATTAGCAGGTGTTTATTTGAAAATTTAAAGACAGACTTACAATAAATTTTGTTAATCAGATATGAGAAAAGGTGTAAGCTGCTCCGAAGAAAAGAGGGAGTTTATAATCAAACTTAAATCCGATGGGCTGACAGTTACAGAGATTTCAGACACATTAGGATGCTCCAGGAAAATGGTATATAATGCTTTAAGCATATGGAAACATATGGGACAACAAAAAAGTGTCAACGAGCTCCAAGATCTCGCAAAACGTCTATTAAAGATTCAATAAAGCTAAGCATGCGAAAGTGGCTCCATTTAAAAGTTCAATTGCAAATACAATACAAAACGAAATGGAGTTATATCATGGCATTTGTGTATCCTCAAACACAATCAGGCGCCGTTTGAACGAGAAAAAGCTACGTGGCTGCATTTCACAGAAGAAACCATATGTGTCGGAAGAAAACATAAGATTAAGAATATTGTTTGCTAAAAGCCACTTACTTTTTGGAAACACGTGCATTGGAGCGATGAGTCGAAGTTTTGCCGATGGGGTTCAGGTTTTAAACGGTACGGTTGGCGTCCTGTTAATCAACAGCGCAATCCTAACTGCACAGTCAAAACCGTGAAACACGGTGGAGGAAGCATCATGGTTTGGGGCGCTTTTTCATTGCATGGTGTGGGCCGGATCGTGCGGATAACATTAAAAATGGGTCAAGAAGTGTACAAAAATATCTTAGTGAATCATATAATACCATATGTTGAAGATAATTTACCCCTCGTGTGGCGCTTTATGCATGACAACGATCCGAAATACAGTTCGCGGCTGGTGAAACGATGCATAGAGGATAATAACATTGATATTTTGCGATGACCAGCACAAAGTCCTGATCTCGATCCGATTGAGAATTTGTGGAATGAAATCGAATGAAGTATTGAAGGAAAAAACCCAAAAAATTTGGATGAGTTATGGGATAATATTCAGAGACCCTGGTAGGCTATAACTCCTGAACACTGCAAAAGTTTGGTTGAGAGTTTGCGACTGAAGTCATTAAAAATAAGGGTTTTCCTACGAAATATTAACAGAAGAAAAAGAAATTTTGTAAGTAATTATCGAATTTTATGACTTTTACAATTTGTAGGAAATGTGCTAATTATAATTATGTCCAAGCTAATAATACTTTTTCTCTTTTTACAGGACAGTTTTTTATTATTTCTTCTTTACACATTTTATACTCCTAAACACAAGATGTAAAAACGCATCAATAAATTTTAATATTGATTAACAACTAAAACATTGTACTGCTATTTTTGTTCTAAACAAAGCATGTGCTAATTGCGTGACCACCACTGTCAACCATTTTTACCATTAGACGGAGAGTAGGTGGACGGAGTTTTAACTATCATCCTCTGAGCCGAGTGGTCTATTCTGCCTGAATGCGGGATGTTGATTTTCACCTCCGTTATACAGTCTGCAAACGAAACTTTTTCATATTCTCCGCACCTACTATGTCTCTACTAGAAGGTGTCTTTCTTCATCTCTACAGGTTTCTGTACTAGTCTTTTTGCCTTTGTACGTTCTTTTCACCTGTTAGTAGAGCTTGCGGAAGTTATTCCTGGAGTAGTTTTAATTTTATTGGTTTGGCTAAAGCCAAAGACTAAAGACTAAACATTTTTTTTCTTTAACATTGAAAGTACATATTTTATTTTATTTTATTTTATTCATTAGAGCATATTGTAAAAATTTCAGATGAAAGAAAAAATTGTTTTATTATATTGATAGATACACATTGTAATAAAAATCTTCTTCACTCTTGTTTATTAAAAACAGCCTTCGATTAAGCGTTTTCTGTAGCGTTAAGCTTTAGCAGGATACAAGTTTAACACATTCTAATCCAGGTTTCCACTTAAAATACTCAACACGTCCTCCATTTCAAGAATTCTTAATCCAAAGAATAAAACAAAAAACTCTTCTAGAATTTGACATTTAGCAATAAAATGAAGTAAATATAGTACATCCTCGCTTTCTCTTGGGCTAGAGAGATCGCAGATTATCTGTCGTTCTGGGTGATGTGGCATGTAATTCAGATGTAACAATTCTTCTCTTTAATTAACCCTTAAATACTAACGTTAATACGTTATTACAATACTAACCACTCGTAAATTTTATGAGGTTTTTTATTACGAAAGAAAATTATAATTTATCAGTAAATTTTCTTACATAAAGGGGTTGAAAACCCCACAAAAAGCTTGAGTGCAGTATGTGCAATAAAGTGAGGTCATCCTACGCTATTGAGATGGGTACAAAAAGCAGGTTGTTCGCTTTTGTGCAGCAAGGTTCACTTGTTGATCCCCCATATTCAATTCCAAAATATCGGCGATCATCCGTTTGAGTGGGCATTGCAAAGTTGACAACTGCAACCGTTGCTCAAGCCAAGGTTTTGTCGATGGTTTATGAAGATTAATTATACATTTCTTTCTGTGAAACGCACCATTCCTGTAACTATAATGATTATAAATAATGCAGGGGTTGATGCAAGCAATATTTAGCATATCATAAAATCCGCACCGAATTTGGTCTCGTTACAAAACTCTATAATATCCGGCTTCCGGCTTCTGAGTTCGTGGGATAATTGAGGCTCCTTCATGCATTGTGGACAGTCGAATCACATTTTTAGTTTTTTTTTTTGCTTTATATGAAATGAGCGTTCTTTCCCGATCAAAACAGAAGAGGGAACTACTTACTTCACGGCGTTTGACCTTAAGCATTTCGCTTGGGATTTCAGGTTTATTTTGGCGTGCAGTTCCAACCAAAGTCAAATTAAAAGGCTTTTCTAAATGCTTATCAGACAATCTTACGGACGTGAACCAATTATGCATAGTCACATTTCTCTTAGTACCATTTACCATTGGTTAAATCTTTAGCGTAATGCACACCGTTGAATCTTTAACGGTAATTCATTATAGTTTGTATTTTTTTCGAGTTAGGGACTCACATCCAACATACATATACAGTAGAATCCGCTTAAGACGCTCACGCTTAAGATGCTTTTCCGCTTTTAACGTCTTTTTTCTACAGTCCCTTTATTCTGACTACAATTCTTATGGAAAAAAATCCGGAAAAGATGTATTGGGTCTACAAGTAAGTTTCCAGCGTTTGTTAAAGATGGCGTCACCAGTGGATCCCGGGCAGAAATGTCAGACCCCATGTGTTTTATTTGTGGGTTTTGTATCTATCAACAACTTTGCAACGTTATATTTGAGCAGTTCTATCGGTGTCGTACATTTTATCGAGCAAAATCATGGCAAGTTTCCAGCCAAAATAAACGTCATTTGCGGGAAGCGCTGCTTTTATTCTTTAATATGAAGAAAAGTGCGACTGAGGCCTATCGTTTGCTTTCGGAAACTTATGGGGCGGAATGTATTGGTGAATCGACGTGCCGCGAGTGGTTCAAACTGTTCAAAAGTGGTGATTTTGGAGTTGAAGACAAAGATCGCCCCGGAAACCGAAACGTTTTGAAGACGAGGAATTGGACGCTTTACTGGATGAGGATCCGTGTCAGATTCAAGAAGAACTTGCTGCATCATTGGGCATCACGCAACAAGCCGTTTCCCTGCGCCTAAAAGCACTGGGATTCATTCAAAAGGTTGGAAACTGTGTGCCGTACGAATTGAAGCCAAGAGACGTCGAACTGCGATTTTGCTTGTCCGAAATGTTACTGCAGCGGTATAAAAATAAATCATTTTTGCATCGTATTGTCACTGGTGATGAGAAATGGATTTATTATGATAATCCTAAACGCAGAAAATCGTATACAAAGCCCGGCGAGCCCGCCCAATCGACGCCGAAACGAAATATTCACGTGAATAAGGTCATGCTCTGCATATGGTGGGATCAAAAGGGTGTCGTATACTACGAACTGCTTCCGAGTGGTGAAACCATCAAAGAACCATTATATCGAACCCAACTAATTCGTTTGAAGCGGGCATTAAAAGAAAAACGGCCAGAATATGAGACCAGGCATGAGTCCGTCATTTTTCATCACGACAACGCTCGGCCACATGTTGCGGTTTCGGTGAAAAACTATTTGGATAATAGTGGATGGGAAATTCTGCCTCACCCGCCTTACAGTCCAGACTTGGCACCATCTGACTACCACTTGTTTCGTTCGATGCAGAGCGCTCGCGAGCGAGATTGCTGTACATCTCAACATTGACGAATTTACGGGATCCAGATGCTGGCTGGATCGATTCAAACCTAGAAATGGCATTGTTTATCGAAAAATCTGCGGGGAAGCTGAAGTTGTAAATGATGCAGACTATAAGTCATTAGTCTATAAAATGGAAAAATGCCCTGGTAGCAAGTTGAGTAAAGAACATCTGGCTGTCTAAGCTTGCGCAATTGCATCCGACACGCACAAACTTAAGCTTTTAGTGATTGGGAAGAGCAAATCACCACGTTGTTTCAGAAATATCCGAATTTTCCATGCGATTACAGCTCTCAGAAACGTGCATGGATGACCTTTGACTTATTCATTAGCTGGGTCAAGCAGTTGGATCAATTTTACGGAAAGAAAAATAGAAAAATAATTTTGTTTGTTGGCAATTGCCCGGCTACTGTGTAGCTACCTTGAGAGCACTAAACTCGTATTTTTGCCACCGATTGCTGCGAGTAAGCAGCAGCCACTCGATCAGGGGATCATCAAGGTTGTCAATAAAAATATCGTAGAAAGTTAGTTCAACGGTATCTAACAGAAATGCAAAGTGGAATATCGTCGACCAAGACTAAGTGTCTTGGGCTCCATCCATTACATATCATCATTATGGGAGGAAATTAAAAGTGATCAGAAACTGTTTACAATAAGCCGGTTTCGGTAATCCAGACGTACCTGGCCCTGATGTTTCTGCAATCGTAACAGAGAATATTGAAGAATTACAGTAGTTTCCTGATTATGGTTCTTTTGATGATGACCTCATTACGATCGGCGCTCGTAATTTAGAAGAATTCATTAGTGACAGCGCTTCAACGTTTGAATCCGAAGACGAAAGCGACGAAGAAGAACCGGCACCGATAACTTCAGTGGCCAATAATCTACAATCTGTCAAACTTCTGAGAACGTTGAATTCAAGCATTTCAAATGGAGAACAAAGTCTATATTACCTAAACCAAATCGAACATTTTTTTATCAAATGAATCTTCGAAGAAGTTTAAACAATCAATTCTAGATAACTTTGTTATTCATCAAAATTATCAAAAGTAAATGTAAATACATATGTATGTACAAACATACGAGTACATAGGAAAGTTTCGTTAAATAAAATATGATTCAAAAAAATACATGTTTATCTTTTTTCTGAACTTATTTCTACTTTTCAGGTTTTCCCGCATCATGCACTTTTCGATCTAAGACACTTTTTCCTGCCGGTCGAAAACCGTCTTAAGCGGATTCTAATGTATCTTGTGCCAACATCACAGGTCATAACTACTAGATGGAGTGAAAATTGGGAATTAAATTTTTTTTTTTTTAAATGTTTTTTTTTATATTATTCAATATAATCCCCTTTTAGTTTGATACACTTATTCCAGCATTTTCCAACTTCTTGATCCCGTCCGAAAAATAATTTTCCGGAAGGTCTGCAAAATACTCCTCCGTGGCGTCGATGATTTCCTCGCGTGAGCTGAATTTTTTATTGATGAGCCATCTTTTGAGGTTTGGGAAGAGATAATAGTCCAAGGGATCCAAATCCAGTTACCAATCGACGCCAAAAGTCCGCTCGATTCCGCATCAGCAAGTCCAAACACTCTTTCGAAGTGCTGTCGCGTTCGTTTTTTTGGTCATTCGCGGCACCCAGCGGCAGGATAACTTTTTCATATGCAGAATATTGTCCAAAAAATGGCGTGAGCGCCCAGTGGTATCTGCTAGCACGCGCACCCTCACTTTCCGGTCAGCCAACACCATTCCATGTATTTTTTTGATATTGTCCTCTGTAACCGCATCGGAGGGCATGCCACTGCGGACCTGGTCGGTAGTGGAGTTGCGGCCACCACGAAACTCTCGAAACCAAAATTTGGCGGTGTAATCTGAGGGAGCATTAGCCCCATAATATTTATCCATCTTTTCTTTTGTTTCCTCCGCCGTTTTGCCTCTCAAAAAATAATGTTTTATGAGAGAACGAAAATCGTTTTTGTGCATACTCAACATGATGCCAAACATGTCAACAACAATCAGCTGTCAAAACAAAACTAAAGACAGTATCGCACTGAAATTTGGCACGTCTGCCTGAGTATGAACGGACTTCAAAGCACAATAACCTTTTTTGCAGTAGCAGCGCATTCTGGCGGTCAAGGATGTCACTTTTCACTCCATCTAGTATTTCTATTCCATGCTTGGCAGGCTTATTGGTTATGTACATTTTACACCGACCTCGACCTCTAAATGCCAATAATTGTTCGTCAATAGTTATATAGCTATCTGCCGGGTGTATAAAATTCATTACAATTTAATTTTCACGTTTTGGAGGAAAACGATCGTTTTCGAGTCTCTCAGTTGGAGTAGTTTTATCATGAAATCGTAAGTAGTCCAGCAGAAACTCAAAACGCTAGCGGCTTATAGTTGCCGTATAAATCGATCCAGATACCTAATTTCGAGTCAAACATATCTCGGATGGATAGATGATTATCTTTTTGTGCTTCTGAAAAAATTAACAATCCAATAAGTGCCTGTAATTCTTCTCTGGTTGTTTTAGAAACTGTGGCTTTTTCAGATTTAATAGCTATATCAGAATTTGTGTGATTCACAATTTGTTCCATGACCTCCGCGCTAAATAAGCAATTAAAAGCAGTTAGTCGCGTACATGCCTCACGGACCTTGCTTTATGTGCACGAAATTTCGTTCTTCTTCCTCCAAGACGTCTGGGATATATTCGGGCTACTACTTTTTGCAATATTGGTGCTGGGTCTTGCTCTTTTCGGAGAAGACGGTCTTTCAGAATCAGAACTCTCATCATCGTCAGAAACGTACTCCCAATCGGAATCACTACAATAATGTCCAACATTGTCTTCAGTTTCAGAGTCACTTCAAATTCTTCTCAAATTTAGTGGTTGACTATATTCTCTACATGTTAACATGATTCTAATAAAATAAAACGTAAAATAAAGCATTGAATCTACAGAACATGATGGTACTCTTGTCAATCTTATCTCTAATATAAATCGAATAAAAACTTACAGTAAATCTGGTTTAATTCAAGAGCAGTAGTTTCGAACATGGCACGGTCGTAAAGGAGCTACTGCCAGGTTCTAACGGATAAAATTCCTTCCCTGATGGACTTCGACATCCCGTACGATATAATTTATCCGCAGAGGGAGGACTGGGAAAAAAATGCAATAATCAGGTTGAATGAAATTGCAATTTTCACAGATAGTTCACAAACAAAGGAAGGAACAGGTTCTGGTATCTTCTCTGAAGATCCAGAATTCAGAGTGTCGCAAGCAGTGTCTTCCAACCTGGCTATCCTCAGGGCGGCTGAGCTAATGCAGATGAGATCGGTATCCGAAAGAGATATCGCTATCTACCTCGATAGTCAAGCCGCACTCAAGGCAATGCAATCAACCAACCTCAACTCTGATATAGTCAGATGCTGTCGCACAATGCTTAAGGCACTATGCAGTCAGAACCGGGTAAGCCTGTGCTGGGTGCCAGGACATTGTGGTATTAAAGGAAATGAACAAGCGGACGAGCTTGTAAGAAAAAATATGGCTACTCGACAATAGTGAGGTTGCCAACATCAAACCAGCCATTTGCATAGTGAGGGGCAAATCGAGGAAAAAATTACGAAGACTGCCAACCTAAGGTGGTTAAGTCTTTAAGGACACAGGGTATCCAAGCTTTTTGGCCGCTCCTTGACGGCAAAAGATCTAGGAAGTTAAAAAAATTAAACAGGGATAAGCCTAGGACAGTAATATGAATCCTGACTGTCCTCTGCGATAACAAAGAGACTCAAATTGTCAGATACGGATATCTGCAGATTCTGCGGTGATCTGCAAGCTGGACATAACACCCACATTGTGTGAATGCGAGGCAATATCGCGTAGTCGATGAAAATTTTTAGGGAAATACTTTTTCGAAAATCTAGAGGAAATAGACGGCACGCACTTCAAAGGCCTTTTTGGCTTTTGCAAGAAAGTTGGGTGTTGCTCTAGCGCGATTTTTTAGGTTTTTGCCATTTGAAGATAAATTCAACTGGCTCCACAAGGATAGCGATGGACCCATTTTGGTGCCTGGTATCTGTGTGAAGGCATAACCATACAGTAAAACTAACTATGTACGATTGTTTTCTGAAAAGTTTCCGATCGCAACGTAAAGATAGCGGCACTCGTCAATAAAAGCTGCATCTTTTGACAGTTACTTACCGAAGTTTCAGTCATTTTGGATGCGCAGTTTTTAGTTAAGTGAGTCGATGTGAGTGTTTTTTGTGAAAATGGAAAAAATTGAGTATCGAGCTTTTAATAAGTTCTTACTTTTGAAAGGCAATACGCCTACGCAAATCAAAAATGAGTTGGAACTGTGTATGGGGACTCTGCACCATCATATACCACAGTGAAATTTTGGACCGTAAGAGTTTGGGAGATGATGAACGTTCGGGACGTCCAAAAACTGCAACCACTGACGATAACATTGCTAAAGTTCACCAAATATTGTTAGACGAACGTAGAATTAAAGTGAGAGGGATAGTAGAGGTTATGAAAATGTCCAAAGAACGGGTTTGTAACATCTTAAATCAAGATTTAGGCATGAGAAAGCTGTCCGCGCGTTGGTTGCCACGTTTGCGTGTTCGAATGAGCATTTCCAACGCCCTGTTGGCACAGTTTAGGGGCAATAAATCGGAGTTTTGGCGCCGATTAATTACTGTAGATGAAACTTGGATACACCATACGCCCGAAACAAAAATTCAGTCAAAACAGTGGACTGCAAAGGGCAAGCCGGCTCCAAAAAAAACAAAAACTGTTTTTTCGGCTGGGAAAGTGATGGCGACTGGTTTGGGATAGTTATCTTAATCGATCATCTTCAAAAACCATTACAGGAGCATACTACGCATCATTACTTGCCAAGCTAAAGGCAGAAATTGCGGAAAAATGGCCACATTTGCAGAAAAAGAAAATCCTGTTTCACAAAGACAACGCGCCCTCTCACACCTCAGTGGTTGCCATGGCGGAAATCCATGAATTGCGGTTTGAACTGCTTGACCAGTCACCTTATTCACCAGATCTAGCCCCAAGCGACTTTTTTTTGTTTCCTCATATAAAAACTGCGCTCGGAGGATAGAGATTTTCGTCAAATGAGGAGGCAATCACCTTCGTGAACAATTATTTAGAAAGATGGGAGCATCGCTGTGAGAAGTGTGTAGAGTTACAAGCAGACTATGTAGAAAAATAAAAAAAAAATTGAGAAAAAATGTCTTGTATCATTGTTCGGTCGGAAACAGACAAATCTCGTATGTATTCGTAAAATTTACGAAGTAATCGCAATTTCGAGGAAACAATCTCTCACCGCGAAAAATTAAGCTAAATTGACTTTCAATAAGAGTAACGGTGTAAGGTGTTGACAGATTCAAATTTTAATTTACTATTCGTAGAATTTACGAATGGTTAGTATTTAAGAGTTAAATATCATGTTAATCTTTGCAGTTGAGTTATAATTCATAAAACAAGTTTTCTGCTTAAGGTTGTACTTAATTTTACAGTAAAATCTTCTATACAGTGATGATGGGTTTCTATACCTCAAGAGCCGTAGAGGAGATGTAGCGTTTTCACAATAATTTTAACTTTAGAGATATTGTATCTTCTTTGTTCGAAATGCATAAGTTAAGCCCACGATTTTGTGCTGATTTTACCCATTCTTGCAAAACTATGTGAAAAATTATAACCTGCGGTAGTCTTTCTTGCTCCACATGCATTACTTTTGCGATATATTTAGCTAAAACGTAGTCTAAATGTTTCCAAAAATAGGGAGATGGTACGAGTCTCAAACTGTTGAAACTGTATCTACCCAGACTAAACAAATTGCCGTTTAGCATCTTCTAATTAATAAATAAGAAAAAAACATTTAGGAAGTTTGTTCTTATTTACCCGTTCTTTTTTTTCTTATTTAGGTTAGCTGAAATTAATACTCGTAGATACGTGTACAATTTAAATATCTCTATGTGTTCTCTTCCATACATTCTAGATTCATTTCTTAAGTTGCATCCGCAGCCGTTCCTGATTACCAAGATTTTCACTTTTTCTAAGTTAACAGAAAGATTTTATGAGTTATAGCAATTTTCCAGTTTGTTAATCGTAAGCTGTACACTATTCACAGCTTTGGCTAGAAATACAATATCGTCTGCCTACATCAGCGCTGAAACACGATTGATTTTGTTGTTATATCGTTGATGAACATTATGAACAATAATGCACTTAGTACGCATCCTTGCAATTAATAATTTTGCTCGAAATTCCTATTTTATATAATTTATGAAATAGTGCTTCGCGTACTATGATGTCGAAGGTTGTCCTAAAATCAATTCTCTTATATTTCATCTGTGTTAACGAGTGAACAGCTGAGTAGTGTTCTCTAAAGCCCTGAAGATCTTAATTATATATTATTAACCCATTGAGCACCGTGTCGACTACCGCCGAGTGCACATGCTAACAAGTGGACTTTCCTCCTGGACACAAACATTGCGTCCGAGTTATGTTGGGGGATCCGCGGCATTGGATTAAAAAAAAAAACATTTTTCTTTGTCTGACCGATACACAATGCTTTATTAAACTTTACTTCACCATTGTTTCTGCGTTAAATTTGATTACTTTACAATTTTTGATTAGAATACATACTTGCTGCTTCGGCATTTAATTAGTTTTTGATTTTAGGAATTTCGACGAGCTCCAATTGTATCCGGTTGATTGCTGTCCCAGTATGTTGCTTGCTCCTATTGTGGGGCTTGAAAAAGGAAAAAAAATATTACACAGTGCGAGTATCCCAACTCCCCCGCTCCTGGGGGTGACTGCTTACGCTCAGTCACTACCGTTGCTGTATTTGCCATATAGCACGGGCAGTGGCTGAGTGTAGGTGTAGGAATTTTGATGGTGCATTGTTTTCTTTTGTTTTAAGGGCATAATACCTACAACAATTTGATTCGGTCAAACAAATTCAGATTTTTCAATTCTCAGCCTAGCTAAGCATCGTCGGTGTTTGCATTTATGGCCGTTTTAAAAATACACGATTCTGAGTAGCTTCGACATTCTGGACAGAGAACACCGAGAACACGCGTAGGACGGTGTGTTAAGATCTTCGCTGCGGAAAATAACTTGATCCAGCTTGTTAATGAACCCAGACGAATACCAGACGTTGAGAGCTATACCGCCAAGACCTTGGACTTGTTTTTAACTTCTCACCCTGATAAGTACACCGTCGATGTGATCTCCCATCTAGGCTCGTCGGACCATTTTGTCATATCAGCTAATGTCTCGTATACTGACGGCACAATTAGAGCAAAAATTCCTAAAAGACCCGTATTGCAATACGAGAAAGCCAATTGTAGTGAACCGAAAACAGTTTTTTGGAATTTTAACTGGTCGTTATGTTTCCTCGGTAACGATGTGGATGCTGCTCCTGATATTATCACAGACTCAAGGTGTGGTACGATTCGAGCTGTAAAGACCTGCTAGCCGCTAGCTAGACAAATGCTTTTTTCGATCCTACAAGATTGATCCTACAGAGGAAAATGGAAAGAAATTCAAACGAGCCAGGAATGACTGCGTCGTCTTACCTAAGCGCGTAAAATTTCAATACGACCAAAAACTGAGGCAAAAGGTACTACAATGTCCCAAAGGTAGTAAAAGCCTTTGGTTGTTTTCCAAAAACTTCAGAAATTCTGCCCCATCCTCCACCCCAACGTTCATTTACAATAACATTCCAGCTGTCAGCTCTTTGGATAAGGCCCATCTGATCGCTGCACACTTTGCGGGGAGCTTAATACTTCCAGATTGTGCTTTGTCTCCGCCTACACTTGAGTGTGTTGAATCTTCAGTCGACGAACCCACTTTGGCACTCGTGTAGTAGCAAGAGTACCTAAAGATTTTAACATACGCAAATCCGCTGGCAAAACCACTGCGTAAGCTTTTCATCGATCAAACACTTTTGGATTCTTTCCGAGCAGATGGAAAACAGTATTTGTCCAACCCGTCCCTGAAAAAGGCGAGTCTTCCTCTCTCTTCGCTTACAGACCTATTGACTTACCTCCCTTCTTTCGCTGGTCATGGAAACGCTGATAAACCGTCAGCTCATGAAATATCTCGAAACACGAAAAGTTCTTAATGACCGGCAGTGCGGTTTTCGTAGCAACAGGTCACTGGTGATTTGATGGCATGTCTCACCGACATGTAGAAATAAAGCATACGTCAATCTGGCGAAAGCATATTTGATATTTCTAAGGCATTTGACAGAGTTTGGCATCAGGCCCTTTTGTCAAAAATGCGTTCATTTGGGATGGACGACTATTGTCTTCAATAGATTAGAAACTACCTTTCGGAACGCTCAGTTCAAGTTGTCCTCAATGGTTTCAAGTACGATATTCACAAAATAAATGCTGGTGTGGCCCAGGGCTCCGTTCCGCCACGGATAGTCTTTTCCATTTTTATCAATGATCTCTTATCTGCCACTTCTAATCCAATATATTTCTTTGCTGACGACAGTACTCTCTGCCTTCCATATTTGTTCCCGGACTCACTTCCCTGCTCTTCGGCTGTTGAACGGGAATAGCAGCGTATATTAAGCTCATTATTGGTATTTAATGCTTCCAAAACACAACGCTGTCTGCTGTCGTTAAAGTAAAATTTACATACAAAGCTATTATACAAGAATGGCACTTGCATCGTCGAAACTGAATAACTTCCCATTCTCAGTATGGGTGTCAATGACAACATACGTTGGAATGACCACATATTCAGTGTCGTCAAAAATGCTGCAAAATATTTAGGTTTCCTCCAGCGATGTAAGAAATACTTCACCCTCTCTGATGTGGCTACAATAGATATGGTATTTATCCATCCAAAATTCGAGTACAATCCACACATCTGGTCAGGTGTGCCTAAAACATATCTGCAGCTACTAGATAGAATTCGATATAAGCCACTGGTGATGCAATATCCCTCAGTCAATAGACACACTCGAACACCGGTGTCTCGTGTCTCACTTTGTTCTATCGCTATATCCGCCACCAGTGCTCAATTGAAATCGCCTGTAGCATTCCGTCCCTTCAAACCTTCAACCATATCACTCGTCACGCTATGAATGCTCATCAGTATACCCTCAAGCCTACTTTCGTCGTACTCTGAAATATCGTGATTCGTTCCCATGCCGAAAAACTCGCTTGTGGAATGCCTTGCCGAGCTCTCTATTTCCTAATCACTGTAACATTCAGACATTTAAAACCAACGTATATCGGTACTCTCTTTTGTTCCTCCGTAATTTTTCTTTGTCCGCGCTGTGTGCAAACTTTTTAAGGGAACTGAGCCACTTGAGCGTGCGCTATTAAAAAAAAATAATGCTGCAAATAATTTTACTGAAGTACTATATTCTGAAACGATATCCCTCTGTAGTTCCTGGGGTTATCGTGTACGCCTTCTTTGTGTAATGGAAACATGACAGATCTTTTGAAGCTGTGTGGAATGTTTGATGTTTCAAATATTCACTTGAATTCTGCTGTAAATGCTATTATAAACTCTGTTGTACAATTCTTATTGAATTCGAAAAATATCTGGTCCTCTTTTGACGCCTTGTTCTTTTTTTGGTTGCATAATTACACTTTGTATTACACTCAAAGTAAATGGTGCATCTAAATATTCACCAGCGAAGAGGTGCGTTAATGATAAACGCTCAAAATTAAGTAGGATTTTAAAGTAGTCTTCCAAATGTTGAGCATGTAGGCATTTCCTTTTCCGTTTATGTGTTCGACCGCTTTCCAAAATTCTGCAGAAGATTTGGCATGGCGCTGGTCATTGATTTTTTGTTGTTTGCAAGAGCGTAATGATTTCTAAAGCTGTTGGTGTTGTATTCGTATAATCTTACGAATTTTAGAAACGCGAAGGATTTGTCTCTAGCGTTCTTGCACTCGTTATTGGACCAAATTTTGGTTGCTTCTCCTAAAATCATCCCAACGTCGAGGGTACCGCTTTTTTAATTATATTAGCTCATTTGATGTATATACTATACCGTATACGTGATTCAGAAGTTCGTTTAGGTTTAGCTGATATGGTTCCAGTTTTGTATCACTCCATGCTAATTTTGGTTGAAGTTTCAGTTGGTTTGCATGTGTTTCATTTGAATTGTCTGTTGCTTTAATTATTATTTTCAATGGCATATGGTCAGCAAATGGTTTTGTACCTACTCTGAAGTCATGCAAATAAGTTTTCCGATTTCCGGAAACCAACAAATAATCAATAATGTAGAACGCAATACATGCAGAAACGTAAACTCACGTTTTGAATCACTATCGCAACTTCCGTTTAAAATAGAGCTTTCTAAATCATCTGTCAACGCAATGATTTTAGCACTTTTGGTATTGCTTACCAGATCCTTAGATATACGGCTTGATTTCGCGAACGGCGAGATGTCTCCATTAAAACAGGTGATTTCTATGAGACCTGTTCTGTAACTGAAATCACCGATGATCACGAGGTTAGATCCATTTAAATTTAATAGCACATCGTACAGGTTATCATAATCATATGTATATTCCTGGAGTACAAGCTCTTAATATATGTATTTGAAAATATTTGATCGCACTTTCCAGGGGTTTTTTTTCTTCTTATGGAAAAGCCTATGCTCTTCCCGCCTCTTCTGCTCATAGACCTCACAAGCAACTCCCGCTTTGTTTAGCTGCATGTGCTTGCCGGCATTCTTCATCAAACCAGCGGTGGTAGTAGTAGTGGTCAAGTGAAACCCAACACATTAGTTGCGACGTCTCTGTTTGCACGTTTGCAACGTTGCAACTAGTCTTCTATACTTATTTTAGTATTTATTCTTTGGAAAAACATTTCCTAGTAATATAAGTTTCCACGAGGCCTTAATGGCTTTTCTGCAGAACGTTGCAATTCAAAAGTTTAATCGAAATTAGGTTGGTTAATCCTAGTTTTGTGAACATTATTCAAAAACATCAACATACAGGGTGTCGACTAGTTCGTCACCGATAATTTGGGAAATGATTCTTGGGTATATTCTAAGAAAAAAATAGTTCTACAGTAAGGGTCTATGTCCAATGTTGACATCATTTATCGAGGATTTAAAAAAGGCTTACTTTGGTGTACCCTGACCCATGTTAATGTAAATTTCTCTGTTAGTTATGCTGTTAGAAATGCTAGCCTTTTTAACAACGTTTAAATACAGTTGATATCTTGTTTGAGTTTTAGATATTCAATTTCTAAGCTTGCTCCATTTTTCTTGTCCATCCTATGTAGTTTTTGATTTAAAGGTCACTTTTCTCCAGAAAATGCGTAAAGAACTTACCTTTTACCACTTTTGCTTATGAATGTAACAATATTAAAAAAAAATCTTCAACAATTTTTACAGAGAAATCCATAGATTTTATGATACTTGGGAAAACCTGCAGCAGGTGAAATTTAAAACTATTTTTTTTTTGCTTTAGGCTCCAAAGGCTGTGAATAAAAAAATGATATTATGTGGTTTTTGATAATATGAGCGCTAGAGCCCGTTTTTTATTTCCTTGCGAATGTTTATTGATTCTAACTACTACCTCACTTTTGATGACGCTTCAAGAACACGCTCTTCCAATTCACTTAAAGTTGCTATTTAGGTTGAATAATCAAGTTCTGTTGTTTCTCCATACAAAAAAATCCAATTTCTGGTCCATTTCTTCCTTTCCAACGATTACTGTACTCTTCATCTAACCAATTCTTAACCTCACGATCCTGTTGGAAATATGATGAAGCTAGTTGAATCAGTGGAATGTCCTCCAATAGTTCTGGTAAATCATTTCGCAAAAACTCCAGATAGTTTGTAGAATTCAACCTAAGTGGTAGTTTGAAGGGGTCGGTTGACTTGTTTCGAGGTACACCTGCGCACATATTGATGCTGAATTTGTATTGAAGTGATTTATGTCTCCTTGTATGTTGATTGGCCGCAGCCTACCTATGAATATTATGAAAATTTGTGATCCAATCTCTTGTATATTGAGATTCATCCGTCCAAAGAATTCTGCTAATAAGCTCGTTTTCATCCAAGCTCCGCTCCAGCAACCAGTTAGAAAACTCAAGTCTCTTTTCCAAATTATTGGGAAGCAGTTCTTGCACAGGTATATGGTGGTATGGATAAAGATTTCTCCATGCAGTACATTAGAAATTTTATCTTTGGAAACAGAGATGCTGATCAGTTGTAACAGCTCCAAGTATTCTTTCATTAGACGAAATTCTTCTTAATTGTTTAGCTCTCATGTTAGGTGGTGTACTTGAGACTGATCCCATTTTTTGAAGCCTTCGATACATATTTTCGAATACTCCTTCATTAGAAAGTCAGCGTCCAATCATTCTAGAAAGTCAGCGTTCTACGTAAATAATATCTGCGTATTCTTGGTTTGTAAACGCAGATATTTCGAATAGCATTTCTAAGCAACCTTGACATAACCAATTAAACTGATGAATTAATGTTTCTTCTAATATCTTACACCATTTTTTTTTTTTGGTAAATTTTCAAATAGACCTTCATACCCCAAGTCCAACAGTTTCTGAGAACTTTTGAGGAACAAGGTAAGGAAATGAGATTTTTGACAGGTGATCAAATAAACGAGCACGCTCTAAAACATTTTAATAGCTATGCAATTTTAAAACATTATTGGACAATTATTAATTCTTGGAAAACTACTCTTATTTTCAACCGTAGAAAAAAAATCTTAAATTCGATTTTTCATCTGCAGCAGGTTTTCCCAAGTATCATAAAATCTATGGGTTTTTGTGGAAACTTGATGATGATTTTGTTTTTTTTTTTGTTGTTACTTTCGTATGAAAAAAATTGTAAAAGGTTTTATTAATTATGTATTTTCAGGAGTAATGGAACACGCTTAGAAATTGGATATCTTAAGACTCAAATAAGGTATCAACGCTGTTACAAAGACTAGTATTTATTCTAGAAATGAAGTCCGAAAAAAAGTTTCTATCGTCAGTATTAACCGAGTAATTTCCGTTAACATGGGTCAGGATAGGCCGATGTTAGCCTTTTCTTAAATCCTCGATAAATGATGTCAACAGAGATAGACCCTTACTGTAGAACGATTTTTTTCTTAGAATGTACCCAAGAATCATTTCCCAAATTATCCTTGACGAATTAGGGGACACCCTGTATATTTTTTTATTTTTTTTAATTTACTGATTTTAGTTTTACGATCGTAAGTTTATTTGTAAGTCTTTAATATTTTTCTTTCTAGTTTTAAAATTTGCAACATTTTTAGGATCTGGTGGAAATTCATTTATAATTAAGGGAACGCTATATTTGAGCTGCCTTATAGCTTAGTTGCGGGACACTTGTAACATACCAAGGGCACGTCTTCTGGTGTTAACATCATGTTCGATTGGCCTCTTAATATTCCGGTACTAATGTCATCTTGAAGATACTTATTTAGCACCTGAAGTACCTCAAAGCTGCTTTCGTCAGCAACATTTCTGCTGTTAATTATCCTCAACGCATTATTTTGTAATTTTTGAAGCTTCTGGGTGTAAGTTTTTTAGGCGTTGCCCCAGGCCCATATTCCATTCCTTAACTTGAATTCAATCAGGGCGTAGAATATCATTTTTAAAATTTGAGGTGTGGCCTGATGTCTAAGATTCGCCAATGCAAATGAAGCCTTCCTTAAGTCTGAGCTTATTTTGTCAATTTGCTTGTCCCAGATGAAATGATCATCAAGCCGTTGTCATGACAACATTTAACTGCATTGTTAAACTCCATTTTCATTATGCTTGTAGCATCCTCCAAAGATCTGTGGCGCACCATTATCGCGGTATCGTCAGCGTAAGCGAACGGAATGCTGTTTTTAAACGAAAGAAGAAACTCGTTTGTCTATAAGATGAAAGGAATCGGGCCTAGTTCCGACACTTGGGGAACTCCAGGTTTCTTTCGCTGTAATTATCCTTAATTTTAACACAATAAGACCTGTTGTGTAGATAATCCTTTAGTAAATCCAAAACTTTCAAGCGCTTCCAGTAGCTTTACATGATTTAGGGTGTCAAACGTTTTACTAAAATCCATAAACATGACCAGAATATGATGGCTTTTATTTAAGCTTTCTTTGACGCAGTTCGCAAATTCTTCTTCTTTTTTGCTTCTGGAAATCGACTCTGGTGGATGAGGGAGTGTTGTTCAACAAAATAATGTATTCTACATATTTATTGTACAATGATGTGTTCTAGACACTTTGCCAAGACCGGCAATATTAGATATGCCTCTGTAATTGTTGATCGGAATTTTGCCTTGCCTCAGACTTAGTTTAATAAATTTGCATAAGAAGGGGGTAAAAACATCTGCGTGGTTCCTAATATCTACGGCGCTCGAATTCCGTCGATTCCAGGAGATTTGTTTTCGCCTACAAGACTGATTGCACTGCGTACCTCAGTGATATTGGTTTCCCTAACAAAAATTGAGTTTTCTATAGTCGTATATAGTTTCGCATAATTCGAAGTGATTGAGTTACATTGATGCATTATTTGGAGCGTCTGTTCCGAGAAATGTTGCGCACATTCACTAGAAAGACTGCTCACACATTTTCCGAGAAGATCTTGACAAGTAGTTTATTAACGCTTAGCTTTTTTTCCATTGCATCGTTTTAATCATTACCCAGTTTTAAAAGGGTCAGATTTAGTTTCATTGAACTTGTTCATATAGAGATTAGATTTCTGAGTTGCAATTTCTCTATTGAGCTTATTTCGTAGGTGATTATATTCAGTTTTGCAAGTTCTGCTTAGTCTATTATTCTTCCACCTTCTGTAAAGCTCATCTTTTCTTTTATATTTTGCAGCTAAACTTGGAGACATCCAGGAATTGCTCCTTAATGTCCTACAATTTCTGTGTGTGCGTTCGGCAAAGATTCAGGCGGTCTCTTCTCACAGTAGATCTTTTTTGTTGTGGCGCTTTGGAAATCCGCATGCGTACCTTGGTTGCAACAAGGTGCTGATTCGAGTCAATGTTGGCTGCCCGGAAGGTACTAATATCACGTAAACCACATTTTTCTGTAACTTTTCCGCCAAATTATGTATATTTATGGTAACGAAACTGAATCACGAATCACTTGATTAACTTTTCTTTGGAAGCAACCTATAGATTTTCTATCCGCTTTTGTTGGGTATGATATAAAAGGACTAAGGCGATAGTCTTCTATGATGGCTTTTTACCATCTTTTATGGAGCAACGAGAGTTTCCTATTAACATCCTGCACAGGAGGATAAGCTTAATTGGAATGCCAATATTAGACATAACTCCTTAAACGTAGCTCATTTCTATAAATGCTGACTTACGTATCGGTGAAACTGGAGAGCAAGAAGTAGGTATCGATTTGATAAGAACCTCCCACATTGTTGACGTAGAATTTCAGGCGTCCATGTAGTATGTCAGAAAGGATCTTGTAAGCGACGCAAAGGAGATTCCGCTGTTGACACATACATAACAGAGTTCAAGATTTCCTATTTCTGAAGCATCGAACTAACGACGGTTAGATTCAATTTACCGAACGTACGGTCATCCGACCATATTTTGCAGATATGTTGAAGTATGCTTCTTACCAAATCAATCCATCTTACCAAATCAATCATTCGTCAGGGAGTCTGTCTGCTCCAGCAACTTTGTTGCTTCTTAATTTAAAAATCGCTATTCAAACGACTTCTTTCTCTGGTGTTTGGAATTATTGTCGATCGCCGTCTTTGTTGTACCTGACAGATGAATGCTGGTTGCTTTCTCCGCTAAGCAATCTGCAGAAGTTTGAACCGATTCTGATCGAACTATTTATTCCCATACTTATCGTCGCATACACCCATTTTGTATTTACTCAATGGTACTCAGTTCTGAAGATAATTTCTGCAATATTCCGTGGACATGGTCTCCTCCGAGCGCTTATCTATTCTTTTCTTTTTATCGATAGGAAGCCGAAGTACCTCCAGGCTCTTTCGCTTCTAAAGTTACCGAGGATCTCTCGTCGTTTTTTCTAAAGTATTTAGTCTAGTTGACAGTTTTTAGATGGATCAACGGACTAGCGGAAAACACATGCTATTTATTATTACATATTGTTCCACTACAATGTCGATCAGAATAAGCTCGTTTAGAAAGTTGTGTCTTTTATAACTAACCCAGTAAATATCTTTAACTTTCTTAAGAAGAAATTGCCGTTATTATTCTCAAAACACTCAAGCTCCGTAACAGATCTCGACAAAGTCGTCCTTTACCCCGAAATCTCAAAGAATATTGCCTAAGTTTTCCTAAGATGACAAATCTGCGTTCAAATAGGCGGTACTCCGATGTTCAACGTCCTATTCGTAATATTTAACATCTTTCTTTTACGCGGTTGGGTTAGATCCTTTCTGCAACTATATCTATAAATTTTGGATATTGTTCGGCTGCATGAACCGTAGTCCGAACATTCACATGTATAGACGGGAGTCGTTATCCGTTTGTTAATTTCGGCAATAACTTTTTGTCAATGTTTAAAGGTTCACTTTTTATATGGCCCTGCAGTTAATACAGCAGCATAACTCTTAACTTGAGGGGCTGGATTCTTCAAAGAATAGTTCCTATAGTCCGTAATTACTCGTAGAATATGAGCGGTGTCGCTAGTTCTGGGAACTTCCCCGACACCATTTCTAATTCTGCATTCTAAATACAAGTCAAGAAACAAAATGTTTTTAGCTTACCTCTCTTGCTAGAGAAAACCCATAGAGCAAGACTGAATTATTTAGATACCAGAGCAAGAGGCTTGTTCGGATTTCGGGTGTGCCTCATGAAAAAGACTTTTGAGGAGGATCTATTTTGTGTGAAACTCTCATATTGGTCACACCAGGCAAATCTGCCGGACTGGAAACACTAAAAAAAAATCTTCAATTTTCACAATCTGCCGTAGCTTGCATGTGTCTCTAGTTATGTCAGATGGGGGAACTCGTTACGCTCTCGCGCCAGTTCGGGTATCTAGGCTGCATGTTAAACATGGCAAATATTCAGTTTGGCTATAAAAAATTTATAGTGTAGACTACCTATTGTCAACTCTGAGGAGATTTTCCCTATCAGAGAAAATGGCTGCTGAGTCGCTTAAAGCTTCAAAATTATCAGTCTGTCTTACTTACTTCTGAAAAGCATGAGGAAAATAAAATATGCACTTGCCTTGTATACATATACCATGTCCAAGTTGCGACAACGCGGGCCTTAAACAGTATTAGATACAGCTGAATGCGCACTCGACGCAATTTATGTAAATCATTAATAATTAGCCTTTTTAAAGCAGTAGGTTCCACAAATTCATAGAAAAATGGTACCTTGTAGTGATACTTAATGGCAATTCAGAAGTGTATTGTAATTAAGTGTCCGCTACTTTTACACATTATTCACATTATGTATGATACTTAAAGTATATCAAGGCAGTGTTCCATTGGTTATTTAACGTCGTGAAAGGTTTTCTATTGAAGCAGTCACCTAGACTGTTGTTTTCGCCAATAAAAGCGGTTTATACGCAACGACGTGACAGCTCCTCAGAGAACTCTTAACATGGTAATTAGACAAGGGCGCTGGAAGATAAAAGGTTGCATACTAGTCGTACTATCATCCAATACTTGTACTGGTTTCTGAATCCGAATACCTAACTTCTGGCATGGCAAGTATGAACAATTTATATTTTTTTGTCTGTCGTAACCCATCAGGGAAAATGTCATAACGATGTCGCATACAGAGCTGAAAAGTGCTGCTTAAACTTAAAGTCTCTCGGCCTAAGACGCAAAATACCTACCAACGTGAAAAAGTTTTACGAGGCGGAATCGCAGGGGCACTGGATAAGAAGATATGCCGAAAAGTTGCCGATGTTCTCCTTATTCATCAGTTCTTAGTTGGTAATATTGATTGCCCTTATTTACTCTACCATTTCCGGCTCAATCTTCACAGAACGAATTACGGTCACCTGGAGCCCATGTCTGGAATGCTTCGTTAAGCTAACGATATTCTGCCCCTCTTCGACTACCACCAAAGCAAACTGTCCCTCAAGAACATTCTTATTTCCACCTATGCCTCACGTCCTAACTTTCTTTAACCGCTCCCGCCCCTCAGTTTTATCTTTAGCGAAATTGTTAGTTTCACGAATATGCTTGCAATCAACTTTAACAAATCTATCCGCGGTTGACCCGGGCCTCAAATCAAATCTAACCTAGCGGCTCGTTTAAACTTAACACTTGCTGACATACTAGTATATTCGTATGAAATACATACGAATAGAACGGCAGGTTTGCATAGATCGGCGAAACACGACATAGACAGCACAATTCTTGGATGTAAATATTTGTTTACGATATTTAGTGGCAAACAGCCATAGCTTGTCACTTGGCACTTGTTTTTGTCGACGACTGCACAGCATTTATTAACTAAAAAAAATATTCTCAATAAAAATCTGTGATGGAAGTTTTTTTAAAATCATAAAAAAACAACCCAATCGCACACCTCACAACGTAGATACTGGTATCTACAGGTTGAGAGTGCTACGGTAAAGTACAGAATCTCAAATCACTCTGTCAGCAATTAAATTGTATTAAAGTTTTGAAGTTTCCTTGAAATATGTGTGAGTCGTGAGATACATCAAAAATGAACAGCACGTAGATGGGTGTGTATTCAACTCTCCTGCAGACTATGCCATAACCAGTTGCGGTGGCTACTCATAATTAATTTAACTGTTCAGTATTAATTTTGAAATGCTTTTCCATTAGCCGATATTAAACCCAAAGCGCAGAAATTCAGGAAACCGTTGGCTGTGGTAATGCTTTCGACTATATTGCTTACGCACATACGTGTATCATATACAAATTCGTATATCTACCGACGACGTGCGAACATACATGTGTCTATACTTACTGACACTGAGAGGACATGTATGTTATCTACAATATACCCACTGACACTTAGAGGATTCTCTCAATTTCTACAAAGTGTATTCTCTTTAAAAGCAAACATTTTTAACGAGTTTGAAGGACCAGCGAAACGCACCTATATGCTGTGATTACCTTATTCGTGAGATACTCGAACATTTTTTTTCTCTCCCTTTTACGATTCCGGGTAGTCAAGATTTATTTGAATAAATTCGCCCTTTGAAGTAACTTTGAAAAACAAGAAAAAAATGTTGTCGTGTCAAATCGATATCTGGCCCTCTGTCGTACTTGTGAAGTTATAAATAACTTTTGAGTTATGAGGGACGCTTGGCTACTCACTCTTTCAAAATCGTTGGATATTATTTTTTTAAAGTTAGGAAGCTTAAAACGAGTACGTATCCCTATCCAATCTCCATCGAATAAGTTTGGTGCGCTTGGTGAAACTTTATTAATATTAATAAGAATCTTAAGATCCCTCTCTTTTATTACGCCGTAAAGGTAAGGGTTGAAGAAGATAAAAACATTATGAAGCATAAACCTGTTTCTTTTCATTACGTTTAGATAGAAAATTGGCTTTAAACGGACGGTTCTTGAGTTGAATTTTCGCTGTTGAATTTGTAAATCGGTTAAATACTTAAGTATTGCATTAAGCTTGATAGAAAAACTTGTTATTTTTCTACTCAAGAACTTTATGTGGAGTACGAGTTAAGTCTAAATACGTCCGATTGAGTTTAAGCCAATTAGAAACATGAACTATGGTTGGCATATCGCAACCAACTGTTGCCAGCGGCTTTGCTTGATCCTCAATCTTTAGGTTTTACTAATTTTTTGAAATATCATAATTTGTTAATTTCATAAGCTATACCATAAATGTACTCTTTTTGATCACTTTAAACCACTGATATGAACCAACACTCAAATATGCTTGTTATTGAATGCAAAATACAGGGTTCACTGTATCGGGTCTACATTTTTCAAAAATGATGAAAGAACAACTATGAGACATACTCGTATTGAGTTATTGTTTAGTTTAACATAAATGGAAGAAATGCGGATTCTATTTTTGAAAATGATATCGTTCAAATGCCGTCCATCTATCCGCACACACAGTTGGAAGCGGACCATCATATTTCGTGCGACATGCTACAGCATGCTTGGTTATATATTTTGAACTTCACTGTGTGAATTTTCTTTCAGCTCCGTGACAGACCGAGTTATAAGCACAGACTTTATGTAGTTTGCTCCGTAGGTATTGATATATGGCAATACCAGTGTAGATACGTGAAATCTGACATCAGCATCGTAAAACCTGACGTTTTTCATGCCACACGTGTTCAGAACCCTTTATCAGAAGAGTGCTATTTACGTTTTTTATAGAGATTTGAAAAATTCTTAGCAGCCGAAAAATGGTGTTATCGTGATCATTTCTCAACAACGTTTCTCAATTAACTCAACAACAGTGTGCCGGTCAACTCGCTTCGACTTTTTGTAATGCAGCACAATTCTGGCTCGTAGTCTATAAGATCGCGACAGGCGCCGAATCATCGATATAGTACATATGTACATATGGATATGAGCCCGAAACTAAACCGCAGTCGACTGTATGAATCTTTCAAAACAAGCCAAATACAGTAAAAGTTGTCCGCGCACGAGAACAACGTAAAAAGGTCAATTCGGAATGGTACACCACCAGTTGTTTGCCGAAAGTCTTTGGAGTAATAAGAAAAGCAACCGCCGAACGCGGATCGTTCCCCACCACGACGATGTGAGCTCACAGGTCGGCTAAAACAAGTGACTTTTTGACCACCCAAATCATCGAATCGACCCCTTATTTGGCACCCAATGAATTCTTTTTAAACCCGCACATCTCAAATAATAAATAAATTGTGAGATCAAATTTTTTCAACGCCTGATGCGTTTGAAATGCATGTTACCCCGTTCAGAGTGAGAAAAGGGCTTCGCTACTTTCTATTAATGGAGAATTGTCTCCTTTTCCTCCTCGTGTATACAGCTTCTACAGAAATTGGTTGTAAAGGCGCCAAGCGTTCTTGCATGCTTTCCTATATATAAGACAGTGTGCAGTGATGGCACCTATGATGGCGCTGAGATGTTTCCCATTTAGAAGGATCAGACTCTTAGAGCGAATTACGAGTAGATCCTGTTTTGGCCAGATCTGTTTGGACACTAGACATGTTGCTCCAACAGTCCACCTTAGGTCTGTTTTTTTTATTAGCCTCCAGCTTTAATATTGTTTTGCACGTAGCGATTGGTATACCTATCCAAACCTTTTCCGGTAGAATAGGTAGAGTGGTTCCAATTTTGGCAAGTTCGTCCTAGAATTTCCTGAAATGGTTCTGTGGCTGGGCACCTAACAATGATGAAAGTTCAACTGCTCTTTCATCTCTGTAAGAGATGATCGGCATTGAAGGCCGGTTTTAGAATTTAATGAGACTAAGTCCAGGGACTTGATAGCGGTCTGACTGTCAGAAAAGATACGGATACCTTTTGCAGATAACACGTTTTTCTTCAGCCAGGACAGAGCTTCTTTTATCGCCAAAATATCTGCCTCTGGAATACGCTACAGTGATTTTGAAGACGGAAAGAGAGGCTTAGATTTAGCTTATCTGAAAAAACACCGCCACCAACCCCGCTATCGGAAGCATATTCCTCACAGAAAATCAGGAGGGAAGGTTAGATGGAAGTCTTTGTCAAATCAAAGTTCAGGTATTGTGTAATCGATGTTCTGTGCGGGGGTTCCTAATATATTAAGAATATTAGCGTGGCCAAATAAATTATCTAATGCCACGGAGGGATTAGACTCCGCTTATGCATAGACATGCTGTACTTTGGGCTCTGCTTAGTTTGTTGTAGTTAACTGCATTGCCTAAGGCTGACCACCAGTTAACAAACTCGTAGGTGAGTATCGGTCTTATAACCGAGGGTTATGCGAGGTTGAAGACCCATTTATTTCCAATGGCTTTTTTGCAAAAGAACAAAGCTACTGCAGCTTTCGTGACTCTTTCTTGAATGTTAGGTTTCCAGTTTAGTTTCCTGTCAAAAATGAGACCAATATATTTTGCTGTATCGGAAAAGACTAAACTGGTACCGTTTATTGAGGGAGGCTCTATGATTGGATTTTTATATTTCCTGGAAAAGAGGACACGATCAGTTTTATGGTGGTTTATTCACAATCGACAGCGATCTGTCCAGCGGGTTAATCTGTTAAGATTTAGCTGAAGAAGTTCTTTAATGGTATTAAGATACTTACCTGACACGGCTATAGCAATGTCATCCGCATAGGCATTCACCCTGCTACAACCCGCTTTCAGGTATATCAGCAGTACATTAACCACTAATTTCCAGAGAAGGGGAGAAAGAGAACCGTTTTCCGGTGAACATCTTTTAGCAGAAGCCCTACCCAGTTTAGAGTTGATTATCCTGCTATTTAGCATAAGACTGATTAACTCCCCAAGTGAGTCGTCTACCTGCACACTTAACAGCGCAGTCGTGATTGCGGATGTGTTGACGCTATTAAAAACACCCTCTATGTCCAGGAAAGTGACCACCTTTGTATCTCAGCAGGTATTATACCGTCCGGACCAACAGACTTGTATGATTTGAAGCCATACAGCTCCCAAAGCAGTTTGTCTCTTGTAATCAGACCCTAAATTTTAGTTAAGGTGGCTGTAGTCCAGTTTTGGTTGCTACTGACCGCGATTAGGTAACTACTTGGAAAGTGGATGTTCAGTAGCAGGTTGAGACAAATAATATAGCAAGCTTTTAAATTTTCCTTTTTATTACACATACATATGTAGATTTAAAGGGTGAGCCAACAGATGGTGTGGGTGTGGTTGATCTTTTTGACAGATGTCATACAGTCTATGGCAATTATAGTCATGGAGTCGTTTACCACGCAACAACACAGTTTTGTTATTCAATCTTATTGCGAAAATGGGCGATCTGTAAAAGTAACATTTCGTAAAATTCGTGAATTTTTCGGTCAACACGATCGCCCTGGTGAGTCCGGAATTCGGTTTTGGGTCAAACTCCATACCAGCATGCTCGGCCAGCACGTACACGCCAAAACCTCACCACTGTGAGGGAAAGAGGTCAAAACTAACCAGGCACCTCAATTTTTCGCCGAAGTCAATAATTGGGCCTCACTCATGGCACTTTACGGCGAATTTTAAGAGTTAATCTTAATTTGCACGCCTATAAAATCCAAATTATACAACAATTGAAGCCTTTGGACCATCCATCACGTCGCCGATTTGTTAACTGGATGTTGGATTGCCTGGACAATTTGCCATCGAATTCAATCTTTCCGATGAATCCGGTTTTTGGATGGATGGATACGTAATAAACAAAATTGTCCTTTCTGGAGACCGGAAAAATCCATATGAGATTCACGAAAAACCAATGCATCCCAAAAAACTACTGTATGAGGCAGTATTGTGGGTGGCCGTGGCTCAAGTGGTAGTGGACTGGCTTCCAAATCGGAAGGTTCGGAGTTCGAATCCCAGCCTTGTTCGAAAGATATATCATCCATTTTTTCAGTTAACGAAAATGAAATAGGACGAGTAGTTGACTAGAAATCAACATCAAACCAAATTCCACTAAGAATTTAGTCTCCCCATTAACCCATTAAATGTTGGATGCCACCCATGGAGCGAAAATAACCACTGAGCCCAAACATCTTTGTTTCTCTCTCTATCCCATTTTCCAAAAAACTTAACACATGCTGAGGCATTATAAGTGTATTCATACCCACTTGGGTGTTAAGTTCTAAAAAAAAAAAAAACAAAGATTATGGGTTGGCGGCATCATAGGCCGGTACTTTTGTGAAGATGAGGCTGGAGAGACAGTTACAGTGAATGGTGCTACCGCCCACACAAGTCATCAATCAATCAATTTATTGCATACGAAATTTGAAGGTCGCATTATTTTCGGTTAGAGGAGAAGTTGATTGGTCTCAAAGGTCATGCGATTTGACACCTTTAGTCTTCTTTCTGTGGAGTTATTTGAAGAGAAAGGTCTACGCCAATAACTCAGCGATAATAACATCCAAATTGAAATTGCGGCCATTGACTCACTATTCTTTAAAAGCATTTGAAGCCTTATTCGTTAGTGCATATTTGTGCATATTTTACTTATAAGTGCATATGTTATTTCGGCATATTTTTTTTATTTTTAGACATATTTTAGCATGTTTGTGAATTTTTTCAATATTTTTGCTTGTTTGTCCTTTTTTCATCAACCGTTTGTGTGAAGAAAATAAAATGGATATTTCCGGAAGTGCACAGAACAGTTGCGCACCAGCAGGCACAATTCGTTCACTATGTGGCTGCCTATATACATAGCTGCGCGAGTAATTTTTGTTTTAATTTCCTAGATATCTGAGCATGCGCGAATACTACGCAGCTGTGAAAGTACCAGCTTTCTATTTTTGTTTCATTATCTTTTTGTTTTACATTCATTCATGGCAGGCTAAATGTGCGCTGTACACAATGTTTATGTATAGAACGCGAGTAGCTAACGGATAGTTGCGCATTTACAATGCCAATCCTTCTCCATTTTCAACAGGCACGCTACACCGAAAACAATAGGATCTAAGAAGGTGGTTGTTAAAAGTTCAACTTGTGAAAGAAAGAAAAGATAGAAAATAAACAAAGTTTGATTTGATAGAAATTGTTAATTTGAGGGTAAAATATTCGTGTATGTAAAAACAAAAAAGAATCAAATTAGGTATATCCTAGTTTTTAGTATTTACATATTTAATTTTCTTCATTTTAGAAAATGCCAAAAATTAAAGCAAAAACCAATGATCGGTGAAATAAAATCGTAGCCGAATATCAAAGCTTTAAAACAGATGGAACAACTCTGTTGTGTAAAATTTGCAATAAAACGGTTTGTGCTAAAAAAATATTCACTGCTAAGCAACATTTGAAGACAACCAGGCATTTTGAACTTTTGCAGAGAAAAGGCCGAAAAACGCAACAATTTCTCGGGCAATCATCATCGAATAACCAAAATCAAAATGATGCATTTGCAGAGGATTTATGTTGTGCGTTCACTGCAGCGGATATTCCATTGTATAAAATTCGCAATGAAAACTTGAAATCATTTTTTTTAAAAAATATACGAAACATAAAATTCCTTCCGGGACAACTCTCCGCGGAATGCACACAGTACAAACGTAGTTGAATGAAGAAATCATTGCAAAAATAAAGGAAAAAGTCCAAAACCGGAAGTTGTGGGTTGCTATAGACGAAACAACACAGACGAAACAAAGCAGCAAATAGGTATGTTCAAACGTTCAAATTTGAATTTAATTTTAGTGGTATAGTAAAATATAAACTAAATGTGAATCATTGTTTTCCTTCTTCCTCTCTTTTATTTAGTACAAACAGGTATTTTGCCAACGTAATAATTGGAATTTTAGATCCTGATTTTAATTAATCCGGCTTTAATGAATAAGGCAAACCATTCAACAATAGCCAGGCTCTTCGATGACTCGGTAAAGATGTTGGGTTTGAAAAGACTCCATACTACTATTTTTGTCGGATGTTGCTCCATATATGGTTAAGGCAGCTGGAGCAATTCAAGTATTTTAGCGAAAAATAACTCATGTGACGTGTCTGCCACATGAACTTCATAGAGCTTGTGAAACCATTAGAGGACAATTTCCTTAGGTCGTTCTTCTTGTTGCCAGTATACTAAAAAGTATTTTTGAAAGCTCCTTTAAGAGTATGAACTTTTAAGGAAGTTGAACCAGATCTATCACTTCCCCCGCAACCAGTTACAACTCGTTGGGGAACCTGAATAGAGCTGTTTCATACTATGCGGAAAATTATGAAAAAATTGTTCATTCCTTGGATGAAGAGGATTCTGCTGCTGTCCAAACTGCCAAAAGATTACTTGAACGAGGTAATTTAAAAACTGACTTTTGGTTTTTGGCAGCAGACTACGGCTTTTTTTCTAAATCAATTAAGAAATTGGAAAGGATTGGTCTAGAACTTGCTGCATATATCGGCATAATCAACATCAACATCAAAAATTAAAGCTAGCTCCATTGACTGCAAAATAGGGAGAACAATAAAGACCAAAATATCAAATGGTTTGGAAAAAACCCATGGTTTTAAGACTTCAAAAGAAACTTCCAGTTGTCTGTCCGGACAAAATGCAATATACGAAATTCAGAATACATAGTCTCTGAGATAATGGCATTTAAATTTGCGCCTATTACATCCATTGAAGTGAAAAAGAAGTCGCTTGGGGCTAGATCTGGTGAATAAGGCGGATGGTCAAGCAGTAATTCATGGATTTTCGCCATGGCAACCGCTGAGGTGTGAGACGGCGCGTTGTCTTGGTGAAAAAGGATTTTCTTTTTCTGCAAATGTGGCCGTTTTCCAGCAATTTCTGCCTTCAGCTTGGCAAGTGATGATGCGTAGTATGCTCCTGTAATGGTTTGTGCTTTTTGAAGATAATCGATTAAGATAACTCCTTTACTATCCCAAAAAAACAGTCGCCATCACTTTCGCAGCCGAAAAAACAGTTTTTGCTTTTTTTGGAGCCGGCTCGCCCTTCGCAGTCCACTGTTTTGACTGAATTTTTGTTTCGGGTGTATGGTGTATCCAAATTTCATCTATAGTAATTAATCGGCGCCAAATCTTGGATTTATTGCGCCTAAACTGCGCCAACAGAGCGTTGGAAATGCTCATACGAACACTTTTTCGTCTAATGTAACTCGGCAGCCAACTCGCGGATAGTTTCTCATGCCTAAATCTTGATTTAATATATAACAAACACGTTCTTTGGACATTTTCATAACCTCTACTATCTCGGCGGTCGTCTAAAACCATTTGGTGAACTTTAGCAATGTTATCGTCAGTGGTTGCAGTTTTTGGACGTCCCGAACGTTCATCATCTCCCAAACTCTTACGGTCCAAAATTTCACTGTGGTATATGATGGTGCAGAGTCCCCATACACAGAGTCCAACTCATTTTTGATTTGCGTAGGCGTATTGCCTTTCAAAAACAAGAATTTAGTAACAGCTCGATACTCAATTTTTTCCATTTTCACAAAAAACACTCACATCGACTCACTCAAACGACTGTCAATTAAAAACTGCGCATCCAAAATGACTGAAACTTCTGTAAGTAACTGTCAAAACATGTACAACTAGCATTCACTAGCTTTTATTGACGAGTGCCGCTATCTTTACGAAACTTTTCAGACAACCCTGGTATAAAGTCTTTTTTTAGAGCATATTTAAAGCACTATAAACGGTTTTTAAGAGCATATTTCCGGTTGCCCTATTAATCAATAAAATTCTACATTGATTTCACAACAAATTTGTGTTTCATTTAATGAAAACTTCTACGCTAGCTGTTGGCTCACCCTTTATTTCCAACTTTCAGAATATTGTTTGAGGTAGTTTTAAACGCGTTAGCAAATTGCTTTTGTTTTCTGTTTTATTTAACATTTAGTTATTATTTTTAATTACTTTTAAATAATAATTTTTTTTGTTATTGTTATATAATTTGTTTCCTACCAATACAGATGAATATAAGCACATACATATGTTATATTACTTTTATATAATACTATGAAAGTACATTCTTCGAAATCGGTTTTGTTTTGTTTTTAATACATATAAGTATTCATTGTATTTTAGTTTAAATCGTTCGCCCAAAAATGATAATCCACCAATCGCTTTCGGAATATAGTTATTGATAATTATGAAATTCGAGAACTAGGATACTTTTTGAAATTAACAGGTCTTTCAGCTATATAAAAACAAATTCGTTTTCCATATTGGTAACTTTTTTCCAAACTTCTACTTCCGGACAACTAATCAAAGACCGACCACACCTTCGATGAACTCAAGTAAACCTACGTTTCTTTCTGATTTTTTTGTTTGTGAACCTTACGTTTACTTGTTCATCATTTACTGTAACAGCATTATCTCTAATTACCTCAAGTTCATTGAATTTAGGAGCAAGTTTATTTCTTCGATTATCCATTTCATGGATTTTATCGTTTGGCAAACATAAACGGGGGTCTGCTCGCAATTTGTTACGCTTATTAATAATGTGCTGTTTAGCACATAAACTTCGGTCATAGATTATTTTAGTTAAATTTTGATATCTCTTTTTATGTTCACTAAGATATACATCTTTAGTTGAACAGGTTTCTTTCGAAGAAAATGAAGCACATGCAATATAATGCCCAGAAAAACGTTCAAAGGGAGTTAATTTCGTCGTAGAGTGTATGGAGTTATTATATGTTATAACTGCTTCATTAACTATTTCACTTTTAGTGGGTTTATTTTTGCTTTGGTTATATACATATAATGCAAACTATTTCGGTAAGAGTCGAATGAAATCTTTCGACGGGTGAGTTTGCGACTGAACTTTTTGCGCAAGTTGTATGGAGGTCAATGTCATAGATCTTTAAGAATTCCTTAAAAACTGATGATACAAACTCAACTCCGGGTATTTAACAGATATGTACCAACATTTTACTGAATTTATAAACAATCGTTAAAAGGTTTTGTTTAAAAATCGAATATACATCTGAAGGAGACACCCTCACTATCACGATCGTACTTGTATTTTTGGCAAAAGACGCAGTTTTAATAACGTGTGTAATATTATATCTCAAACTCGGAAAATACAATATAACTCCCTCCTAAGGTGTTGGAAAGTTTCTGTGATCCCTCTATGATTTAACTTGCGACGATATCCTCTTATAAATTTTTCTTGTTCGTCTTTATCTGTCACGTCTAAAAGTCTTATAGTGGATCGAAGCAGTTTGAGCTTAGTAAATATTGAGTAAATGTTTGAATTATTTGAAACGTCTCATCATCTGTAATTATGGCTGTTAAGCCCTTGGGGATTTACGTAGTTGTCTACGAGGTATACTTTCTTCATTTTAATAGTATGTCTTTTCTTCGTTTTAAATAATATTTGAAACTTAACGTTGGCCTTTGATATATTATAGTCTAGCATACGGATTACTTGATTGGAAAATTCATTTATCGGACGTTGCGTTATAGGGATACCGTTGTCAAGACTTCCCACTGCTGAGTGAATGTTAAAGATACCACCTACGTCATCTTTTTGTTTTTTTTTTTTTTTTACTTTACTTCATTTGTAAACTTATAACTAACACTTCAGAAAAATATATTTATTAGAAAGAAAAGAAAACAAAAACAGTAATAACTATAAATAACTATTTCATATTGTCCGACGGACAAGAGTTGGATGCGCCATTCAATGAACTAAATACAAAAGTCATTATCTATTGATGGGGATAAATTATAAAATTTAAAACAATTCTAAGAGCACATACTATAGGTTTAAGTCAAAAAAATAAATGAATACATAAAAGTTAAATTGATAACTGAAACACTACGAAGCTAGGTTAAAAGCATATACATATGTACAAGAGCTCAAACAAAAATATTTAAAAAGTTATTAATTTCGTTATGGTTTAAAGAAAAGAGCAACAGCTTAACATTTTTTAAGAAAATAGATTTGACTCTCTCGCATCTTAGATTTTCTGGCAGTCTGTTGAATATATTTTCCATAGAAATATTATCTACATCATCAATCGGTGAGGTTATATCATTTGTATTTATCTCGACTCTGGATAGAGCATCTGGATTTGCATTTTTTTACCCTTTCCTAAAAATTCTGTCAGTGAAAATAGTAGTAACGTTGAATGGTTTGATGAAATCTGGATATTGCAGTATTGGATCATTGCATAAAAGATTCTTGCAGACTTCAAAACAGTTTATGTACCTCGAGTCAAGTTTAATTGTTTTCCCTTTTCTAAGATACTCATTCATACGCTTAGTTAAATTTGCGAAATCTTTTATAAATTTTCTATAATATCCTAAGAGTCCAAGAAAGTACTTGATTTGTTTTGGTGTCTTAGGTAGAGAAAGTTTTTAACAGCTTTAATCTTGTCAGCATTTGGTTTTACTATCTCGGCCGCAACTAGCTGTCCCAAGAAGGATACCTCTTCACATTCACTTAATGAAGCCGTCTGAAAACTGAGGTGGCAGTGGCTCAAGTGGTAGTGGATTGGCTTCCAAATCGAAAGGTTCGGTGTTTAAATCCCAGCCCCGCCTGAAAGACATATTCATTTTTTCAGTTAACGACAATCAAATAAGATGAGTAGTTGATAACTACTAAGAATTTAGTCTCCCCATTAAATATTGGATACCACCCATGAAGCGAAATAACCACTGAGCCCAAAAATCTTTCCTTCTCTCTCTATCCCACTTTCCAAAAAACTTAGCACATGCTGTGGCATTATAAGTGTATTCATACTCACTTGAGTGTTAAGTTCTTTTTTTAAAAAAAAATATGTTCCTGGAGGGATGTTGAAAACACAATTATGTCGTCTATATAAACAAGACATGTCTTGCACTCAGGACATTGTCCATAACCCGTTGGAAGGTTGAAGGGGCATTTTTCAGACCAAAAGCCATATGCTGTTTTAGGAATGTTTTTCTCTTCTAACTCAATTTCGTGAAACCCCGAGGAAAGATCGAATGTGGTAAAATACAGTAAAATACCTAATTTATCAAGAATATCTGTTATGTTTGGTACGGGATATCGAACGTCAATTGTTTTCTCATTCAGCTTTCTGTAATCAATTACTAATCTCCATTTATCCTTCCTACTGGCATCCTTTGTTTTTGGAACTATCAAATTGGGGGATGACCATGGAGAATAGCTAGGACGAATGATACCTTGTTTAAGCATTTCATTAATTAGCTTACGCACTTCTCCCTTATCATTATCCGATTATCTTTATGATTTTGGATTGCTGTATTTGGTTTTTATACATTGTTTAATTTGGTTAGAAAATGTTAAACTTTGTCCTTCTTGAAAAAAATATTCTCATACTGTTTGCATAGTTTTTCCAGGGCTTTTTGCTCTTCGGAGTTTAAGTGTTCCATCGATATAGATTCGCAGATACCATTACCCTTTACCTTACTATCGTTTTTAGTGGAGAAATTATGAAATTCTGCAAATGAGCTCTTGTTCATTAGTTGATTTTTACAAAGTTTAATGGAAATTCGGAGGTATGCATAACTAAACAGTTATGACACCCATATACCATATGCCCTTTTGTATTATTAAGTTATTTCTGATTTTCGTTGGCTGGATAAATACATATGTCTGCTGATTCTACATCAACCGGTACACGACATACAAGTATACTTATACCTTGTATGTTTTTGACATTAAATTAGGCTTGTACTATAACTTCATCTTTAGGTCTTCAGCTTCTAAGGCAGATTTAAATAGTTCAATTCTTAAACCAATTTTCTTCATTGTGTCTATTCCGATTAATCCGTCGAAATAGTTATGAAACTTAAACAATATAAATATTAATTCCTTGTTAGTCTTAAATTTTTTTACCCCTTTAAATTTTATTTGTTTGTAGTAGGTTGGAATCAAAATTAAATCTAAGTATCATACAGTATCTCCAAAGCTTCATAACAAAAATTTCGATGATCTACTTCAACATCAGAACCCTTGAGATGCTGATAGTTATTCTACGAGTTCGGATTATCTCGGCTCTTATGTGGAGAGTAGCGTACACTGTTTTGAGCAAAAAATTTTTTCTCTAAATGATATGTTTTGCTGGCGATTTTACGATCCGCTACTACTAGGAAATTTGAGATATCTCTTGTTAACACTTGTACTGTGGTTGGCACTCGATGGATTCTTAGGTTCTGGGTAAGGATCCTGAGGAAAGCTTGTATTTGTTCTATTATTTGAAAATTGGTTCGTTTTTATTTCAGAACGCGCAGAAACGTTCTACTGGATGGTAGTTGGGTATTGTGCCAAAAGGTTGCCTACACTCAAATTGATTTTGTGAAGCTCGTCTATTGAAAGACTGCAATTTTCCAAGAGTTGGCTTTCTGTGTTGATATGTCGGCCTATGAATACTATTAGAAGGTCTCTTTGTGTAGGTACGAGTATATTGTCGAAAAAAGTATGCCGAATTTTGTTATTTAAGGCAAAAACTAAGAGCCTTAGCTAAATTCTATGGTCTCATACCCCTTCAGGCTCTTTCTTCTTATAGCGCTCACCTCCTTCTCATTCACTCGAATATGGTTGATAAGATTTCAACCACCTCCGAATAGAATTTTTCAACAGCACTGCTACCTTGAGGAAGTTGATGTAGATCTCGAATTAAGTTAACTTTTATATCTTCCCAGTTTAAGTTTGTACCATACATATCCAGAATTTAATTTGCCTCTCCAACGTTTTTATTCCGAATCTATCTCTAATAGAAATCCTAGGATTAACTCCACATTAGCTATGAAATAATAAAGCAACGACATTCTGGTTGGAAGTAATTTTGATTATTCACACGTGGTATACTAAGCTTGTTGATAAAGCTATTTATTTTACTAAACTATGTCGTTAATTTACAATTGATTAATTAATAAAATAATAGGCGAATTGGTGAATTAACATGCAGAGCTAACCTCGTGTTACTTTATGCACTTTCTATGCACGTGTGCCGATGAAGTCTTGATGCCGCTACTTTTGACTTATCCGTTGTTTTATTCAAAATTAATTTTGTTTCAATATTTTTCTTATAATAATTTTTAGTCCTTCATTGTTCAATTTATTTTTATTTTAACAAATATTAGGTTTTAACCAACTATGCCAATTACATGTCGTGACATCCACATTTTTTCCCTATTTAGCGAATTAAAACACACGATAAATTTTTTCTATTTCACAAGATTTTATTTTTACATTTATTTTTTTTTTCTGATTGTAGCGCAAAGCTCTCGAATAGAACTTATATTTAACCTGAATAACTGCACAGAAGATAACAGAGAAAAAAAAAAACAAGAAGACGTGATCAATTTACAAGGCAACTAAAACTTCCACGAACGCTTGGCGCGGGTACTCTCCCAACTCTCCGCGTCAGCATGTCCCAATGCAGTGGAGCACAGGTTCAATTAAAGTGGGCATTGTTAATCTCCACCAATAGAGTTGCAACGCGGGATGGGGATCAAAATATTGATATGCTGCCGTATCCATCGTCCTTGGTGATTTTAAAATATATTTATGGAGATCTCTCCATTGTAGTCTTTCTTTGTCCAAACAAAGAACTCATGGATGGGAACAGTCCATTGCATTCCTTGTTAAGCGAAAGAAATACAGATACAAGTATAAAACCTATTATAAAAAAATAGTTAATTTCTTTTTTGTTCTATATTTGTTATTTTTTTTCTTTTAACCTTCACCTTGTCGGTATATACCTGGGTGTAGAACGTGATTTTCAATTTCACATATCTCCGAGATTTATTAAACGAATCTAAAACGGCTCCTACTCAGTGAGTAAAATTGTGTGGTCTTTGCAATGTTTTCATTTTAAAAGGATATTGTGATAATATACACAGTTGGCATTTTTTACCATTTTTTCGACTACCTCGACAGTATAGAAATTATTTCTTCACGCAAATAATTCTTAAACTTCACAAATAAATAGCAAATAAGTACAAACGTATGTATAATACATATATATGTACATACAGAGTATATATGGTATACGAGTGTAATAAAATTGTTTGATTATATGGTTTGATGAATGTAATTTATCTCTACGAGTTATTCAATTTTACAAAGTAATTGAATGCATTACATTTTTATTTATTGATTTTATTGAAAAAAATTGAACTCCATGTAAGTACGTAGGATAAGTACTTACTAAATAAAAGTACAAAGAATATAAAAATTATTACAAATTCAGAAACACAATATACGAGTATATAGTGTGACATTCTTCACATTTTGTTTGTGTTAGGCTGTCCATTTGGTAATCTGGTTTTTTGCACTATACGCAGACTTTCCGAGTAGACTTTTTTCTTTTTTCCTCCCATTAGCACATACAGCATTGACTTTTTTGAGTGAGACGACCAGATCCATCTCGATCCATCAAATCATCCGGTACGAACGGCACATTCTGCGGTTCTCGTAACTCTTTTACTGAGATACCTACTGCACTTTTTGTTGGAAAGTGTTCATAGCTCTTGGAATTTGAGCCCTTTTATTGATGGCTGGAATGCAAAAGTGTTCACCCAAATCTTGCAGAAACTCCCTTCGTCGGCTTGTTCAGACATTATGTTTGCTTGACGGGTTATTTTTCGTACAAATTATTTAAGCTGCGTGTCCTGCTGTGTCAATTATATTGAAGAACATCGCTAGTAACCATCGATTTGTGTTTCTTTTCGTAGTATACTGGAACAGCATCTTATCCATCGTATCAACTGCACCTTTGCTTTTGTTGTAATACAGAATAATGTCCGGCTTCAGTTTTGGCCCCGAAACACTATCATCATTATGTTGGGTAGACAATAATATAACAGCCTTGTTCCTTTTTGGCACATAGGAGCAAAGCACCATTTTTTCTGCAAAACAAAAGGTAGTTGATAAAACATCTCTAGTTTTCGAAGCTTGGAATTCTACAGGGATACAGCGCTTGTTTTTCTTCATGGTGCCGACAATAGAGAGATTCCATCCCAGTAAATCCTTGGCCATAGGAAGCGATGTGAAAAAATTATCCATTGCCACATTTCTGCTAGTGTTTTTATAAGGAACAACTAAATCCTTCATAACACGCTCGCCTTGATTCTTATGTCTGATATTCCCAATTTTTCCAGTATAAATCTGCCCGTTCAATGGTAATGCCGTGTTCGAATTACAAGCCCACCATATCTTGATCACATATTTCACTGGTTTTGATGGAATATATTGAGTGAATTTGGTGCAACCTCTAAAATGGAATAGTTGCTCATCAATTGTTATAGAACTCTGTGGCCTAAATTTGTCCCTTAGATTGGCGTTCAGTATTTCGAAAATTTCGCTAATAGGTGCCGCCTTATCGATTTCAATTCTTGCTTGTCTCGTGGCATCAAAATCAAAGCGAATAAACCTCGTTATGTTGTAGAACCGCCGAACAGGCATAGTTGCTCGATATAGAGGAAAAGCATTGTTTTTCCAAAGTTGATCAACAGCTTCGTAATGTGATCGGTGGCTCCCAATAACAATCAGAAGCCCTATATATGCCAATAGTTCCTCTTGTTGCAAAGCGTCCCAAGTCAAAACTTTTTTATTAGGATTTTCTGCATTCCATTTACAGTACTCCTTCTCGGTCTTTCTGTTTGTGTGCCTGAAAATTCCCATACAAAACATATCAGAGTTATATTTCTATACCCGGCTGTTTAATGTCAAGATTCAGAGTTTTTTATTGGCGACAAAGTGTAGGTTACGAGCAAGTATTAGATCATTAAAATAACCATGGTTAGGGCTGTCCTGGTCGTTAGGGTTCCATCATTTTACTTTTGTTCCTGTAACAATAAAAATAAAAATAGATATACATGTGGGATTTGAATGAAAATCATAGCAACACCCTTCTTAAATTCAAAATATGTTTCCTTATTTAAACTTTGTTATCACTTGTTAAATTACACAACTCTGGTTTAAATACAATACATTAGAATTTTTCGCTTCTATTCGCGTCAGTTGTTGATGCCAGACTGTCCTCATTCTCTTTCATGTTTTGTCATTTCGTATGTTTCGTCTTATTCGTGATTCTGAAGTGTGTTGTATGCTTTGTTTGGTTCCTAGTCCCACATATGGTATGTATATATGAGTACTCTTAGCTATTTAAAAAAAAAAACATGGATTTTTAAACTAATATGTGTAATCATATGTGTAATAATAATAATAAATGAGTAGGTTGTTTGATAGTTGTATACATGTGCTTCGCTGTCAATTTGGTACGAGACCAGAAAAAGATACTCGGATATTTGAAAAAGATGGGTGAATGTTATTCTACAATGATTGTTTGGAAGTATAAATTAAACTCTTTAAACTTGCGTGTTAGCTGTTTGGCTTGGTTTACAAAATAAGGAATTTATTCATTATACATATATCTATAACGACAGATGTGTCAAAGAATTAATGATACATTTACATTTCAACACCTTCCCAGGACAATTAATTTGCTTTTTTTTTTATTTTTTGTTTTGATTTACTATTTTATTTATTTTTTTTCAATCACTTTAAATTAGATAAACATTAAATAAATTATTTTCAAAAAAAAATAGTTTTCAATTCATTTAAATTTTAAATTTATAACGGTTAATAAATTAAATAAAATTTTTCAATATTTAATATAATCAAAAAAATTATTCAAATTCTCCAAAAAAAAATCATTTTATGAAAGGACAATTTATTTAAGTCGAATTTTGCTCGTGAATCTTTTTTGCTTTGTAGCATTTAATCCCTTTGTTAATATATCGGCTAACATTTCGTTAGTTGGAATATAATTTAATTTTATTAAACGTTTATTTAACGCTGTGATTATGAATTGTTGATCCCAAAATTGATTGCGTTCTTGTTGTCACAGTTTAAGAAGATTATTTTCGGAGCTTTCGGAATCAATTCCATTTCCAAGCGTTTCAACCACATTTATTCTTGGATAGCGGTCACCATCGACAAGAGTTCAGATTCGGTTATCGATAGAGCCACAGTATGTTGACGTTTCGTTGGCCATGATACTTCTCCGTCTTGGAACATAAAAACGTAATCTGTTGTTGATCGTCGTGAATCGGCGTCACAAAAACCAGTGAGTTCGGAATCTTGTCTTCGATAAGTGATACCCTTTTCAATGGTGCCTTTTAGGTATCTAAACACACGTTGAACTGCAGTCCAATCTGGCTTCTCTGGATTGGCACAGAATCGACTTAGCAAATTGACTGCGAACGATATGTCGGGACGTGTGATTTATGCTACGAATATTAATTAGCCAATGGCATTCATGTATTGTACTTTTGCCATCTAATTTTTTTCAGCTTCGGTTGTTGGACACATTTCAGACGAAAGTTTTTGATTGATGTCCAACGGCGTTGATATTGGATTTGACTTATTCATGCGAAACCGTTTTAACACACCAGCAATGTGTTGTTTTTGGTCGATCGTGATCGCTCCTGAAGATGGTATGCCAATGTCCTTCATTTGGAATCTTCTTGCCATCTCCTTTTTCAAATAATTTACGAATTTTAAATCATTTCAGAAAATCAGGACATCATCAACCCAAATAGTAACGAAAGTCATTTTTGATTCGGACTTTCGATAAATGCACTGATCGACATTACTACGATTCAATCCAATTTCTATGAGTACTTCATTAAATTCTTCATTCCACACTCTGATGGCTTGTTTTAAACCATACACTGACTTTTGCAATTCACACACTCTCTCAGTGACATCATCATAGCAGCTAGGCTGTTTCATGTAGATACGAGTATTTTCTTTCAATTCTCCATGCAAAAAGGCAGTGACTACATCCATTTGATGAATGGTTAAGTCATGTCGAACGGATAATGCGATCAAGTGGCGAATTGATGTGTATCTGACAACAGCTGCGAATGTCTCTTCGTAGTCAATATCTTGCTGCTGACTATAGCCTTTGATTACGAGTCGAGTTTTATATCGAAATACGACACCGTCAGTGTTTTTTGTTTGTTTTAAACACCCACTTGGAATTTACTGGCTTTTTTCCAGGTGGTAAATCAGTGAGTGATAAAGTTTTATTCGATATCAACGATTGCATTTCTTCCTGCATTTCTACTTTCCATAAATGAGCATCTGGTTGCGCCTTGGCCTCTTTCACAGTGAAAGCGATCAATTTTTTCTCGAACACAAAAATTGTACTTTGGATAAGTATAGTTTGGTTTGGTTCTACCTTCAGTTCGATGCGAGTGTCGAAGATTATCGTTTATTTCGCTACAGTTGACTTCTGCCTGAAATGTGTCATCAGTATTCTCATCTTCAGTTTAGATCGAACCCTTGGATCATTCAAATTCCATGTTTCAGCTTCGATATTTGATCCACTTGCCGGCGAATCCAATTCACCTGCCACTGGTGAATCCAAATTAGCTACTGATGACAAATCAAGCATTGAGTTCTCTTCATCTTGTGCCTTTATGATGTCGCTGTCACTGTCACTCGATCTACTCGTACTTTCGTTTATCGATTCAATCACATCTTCTTCCTCTGAATAGCCACTTTCATCGGTGATAGTTGAGTGTCTCAACTATTGGCGAAAAAACAAAATTAGTTAGAAACAAGTCATTTTGAATTACCTTTGAATAGGTTTCTATGCGAACAACATCTCTGCTGATCACACCTTTTTTTTTTAACTGAGTTGTACAGGCGATACATTTTCGAATCCCCACTGTATCCAATCAAGAATCATCTCTGTTGATTTGGCATCCAGTTTGGTTCGCTTTTCCTTTGGAATGTGTGTCATCGCCTTGCAACCAAAAACACGTAAATGTTGCAAGTCCTGTGTTTCATTTGTCCAAATCTCTTCTGGACATGGATCGATACCTCTACACGGCATGCGATAGATTAAATAAGCCGCAGTGTTTACAGCTTCAGCCCAAAATTTGACATTTATTCCAGAGTCGATCAACATGCAACGAATACGTTCAGCAATGGTAAGATTCATGCGTTCAGCTACACTATTTTGCGCAGGCATATACGGTGCGGTTTTTTGATGTAAAATTCCATTGTCCTTGAATAGTTTTTCATATTTTGAATTCATATATTCAGTTCCGTTATCCGATCGAAATACTTCAATTTTCCGACTGCATTGATTTTCAACAAAATTTTTTAATTTCACAATTTCATTGAAAACATCGGATTTTTGTTTTATCGGAAAAGCAAACACTTTTCTTGAGAAATCGTCCACAAATGTCAACAAATATCGTACGCCAGATAATGAATTGCCTTTTAAGGAATCCATTACATATTTTCAGCACGTTTGCCGATATCTTTGAATGATGCTCCAGATTGTTTTCCTTTTAGAAACACAATGCACTTGCTTGTTTTGTTTGAGGCAAAATTTATCCCGTTCAATGAATTTTTAACTAAATTCATTTTTTTCTTCACAAATATGCCACATTCTTCTGTGCAATATATCAAAATTTTCAGAAACTATCATTGCATATTTAATCTTTTCACTTAAATTGTCAACTGCTGTACAATTGAGTCCATACAAATCGTTCACAACACTTGCCGTCGCTATTAATTTTCGCTTTTCATCAAAAATTTTACAGTCGTCGTTTTCAAAAACCACTTGTTTTACAGATGTGGCACTTAAATTTCGTTGGTTTTGATTTGTTTTTCACAAAAAATGCACTTTCACTGCTTGTATTATCGAGTTTGACATCTTGCAACAATACGTTTTTCACCGCATCAACTGTCAATTTTTCCTTTGAGTTTTCAATGGCGAAAATCAATGAGCGAAATTCATCTCCTAAACCGGAAAGCATTAACAATGCTGTTATTTCGTCGTCAATGTTCAATCCAGCATTTTTCACTTTCAATGATTTCGTTATCATTGAATTCACATAGTCTTGCATTGAGTCACAATCCTTGAGCGTCAATTTTGTAAGCTGTTTCAACAGTTCAACTTTTCTTGTTAAACCGCTATCTTCGTACGCATTGATTATGTTGCTCCATGCTTCTTTTGCACTTTTAGCCGCCGCAATATGCGTAAAATTACTTGACTCGGTCATCAATGTAATTTCTGTCGCTGTTTCACTACTTTCCAACTACTTATCAACTACTTTCCAGCAATTTTTGATTACTAAGTAGGATTTTTCATGTTGTTTCTATGTATCAAAATTGTCCCTACCACGTAGTTTTGCGAACGGGAACGACAACGATGCCATGATACAGGATAGCTCTCAAAATCCAAAAAAAATCCACGAAAAATAGAACCATCGGCTACTAATTTTATTTTTTCCCCCAAGAAGCAGACTTAACACAGTTAAATTTTGTGTTAACTGGGCCCATAACCTGTTATTCTAAAATGATTGTTTGGACATATAAATTAAACTCGTTAAACTTGCGTGTTACCTGTTTGGCGTTTTACAAAAGAAGAAATTTATTCAGTATATACAGGGTGTCCCCTATTTCGTCACCGATAATTTGGGAAATGATTTCTGGGTATATTCTTAGAAAAAAATCGTTCTACCGTAAGAGTCTATCTCCAATGTTGACATCATTTAACGAGGATGTAAGAAAAGGCTTACTTTTGTGTACCCTGACCCATGTTAACGGAAATTTCTCTGTTAGTACTAATGGTAAAAATTCGTGTAGGACTTTATTTTTAGAAGAAATACCAGCCTTTATAACGGCGTTTAAATAAAGCTGGTATCTTGTTCGAGTCTTTAGATATTCAATTTCTAAACCTGTTCCATTTTCATTGCCCATGTTAATTTTCGACTTTCAAGTCACTTTTCTCCAGTAAATGCCTAATTAGCATAACGTTTTACTATTTTTTTTTATGAAAGTAACAATATTAAAAAAGAATCATCAATGATGTAAGCATGTAAGTTCATCTAAGTAAAAGTGTGAATGGAGCAGTTCATGAGCAACGAGTAGATAGGTATATGCCAGTTCCCCTATCCGTGCTACAAAAGTGAATCCTCTCACTCCATTTTGCACAAATACAAATAAATTCACGCACTCTTGATCTATCTTACCCATTTTGTGATTTGCACCAAAAAGTAACACCAACAAAATATCAAGTTAGTTTCAATATTTTACGAAAAATTCCACATGTCCACCAAATTCAACTTAACTTTGGAAGCATAACATATATTGTATGTACGACGAGGTGATCACGGATATCGTGCGACTGGCGATCGCGTATATTCAAAGCAGGAGAACGCACGACTTCGTGTACTGAACCATTAGTCAGACATGCGGAGAACAACTACAAGTGCCTTCAACTAAATATGCGTATGGAAGGCACCGCTCACTTCATGAGAAACGGATGTTGTTATATAAATTAAAAAAATAACTTTTTTTTTGGTTGGAACCTCTTTATTCTGACTCTGATTAAGAACTAATTTTACAATATAATTCAACTTATGATCTAACCTAGTGCCCATGCGCTTGCGCATGCAAGATTCCAACAGGTGTTCTTCTATTTTGTCGTCGCTACGTGATGGAATGTAGTTTCATCATTGCTGCGTGACGGAATGCAGCTTTTGTATCTCAGCTTGGGATCCAGTTGAAGCGTCAGCAAAATGTGGATTTGCGAGTGGTAAAGACCATAAATCACGCTTTGCTGATGAAGTTTTCATTAACTTATATCCCCGTTCCCCCATTACATTCGATTCTCCTTGTAACTCTACACACGGGTCCCCGCCCAATTATCAAGGCTTCGCCCATTAATGACGTTGCCTAATAAAAAGCGGGGGCAGAGCATATTACTGGTCTTATCGTAAACATCTTCAGATAACAGCCTCTGAATGGTTGCTACGATTTGACCAGTTACAAGTTGCCGGTCATAGGTCTTGTTGGCGGCTGGACCACCGGTAGTCCATACCAGGACTTAAATCACGGTACCATGGGAGTCAGGAGCCCCTCGGATTTCGGTCCGGGCCTGACTTGTTGAGGTAGGCCCCCTTGTGGGAGCGTCATGGTGGCTGTGGTTTAAACCCAAATCGCGGGAAGGGTTTTCCTTTGGCTTAACCCATTGTAGAGTAGCAAATAAGTACTGGGTGCTGTGACCCTAAGAACAGTAAGAGGTTTTAGGCCGGCCTCGACTCATACCAAGGGTGGAACTTGTGCCTCCAACACAGTTCCGAATTGGTATCAAAGAATTGGCGGAAAGCGATGGCAAGGCGTATCCTTGCTCCCTATGGATGTATGGGCATCCCGTAAACATAAGGTCTACATGACAGGTGGTTTACGTTAAAAAATCATGAGACGATCTGTAACTCTACACACTTCGATGCTCCCATCTCTCTAACCCGTCCAAATAGTACTTGGCGTTTTTCTCTGCAAAATAATAGTTCACGAAGGTGATTGCCTCCTCATTTGATGAAAATCTCTGTCCTCCGAGCGCAGTTTTTATATGAGGAAACAAAAAAAAATCGCTTGGGGCTAGATCTGGTGAAAAAGGCGGATGGTCAAGCAGTTTAATCCGTAATTCATGGATTTTCGCCGTGACAACCGCTGAGATGTGAGACGGTGCGTTGTCTTGGTGAAACAGGATTTTCTTTTTCTGCAAATGTGGCCATTTTTCCGCAATTTCTGCCTTCAGCTTGGCAAGTAATGATGCGTAGTATGCTCCTGTAATGGTTTGTGCTTTTTGAAGATAATCGATTAAGATAACTCCTTTACTATCCCAAAAAAACAGTCGCCATCACTTTCGCAGCCGAAAAAACAGTTTTTGCTTTTTTTGGAGCCGGCTCGCCCTTCGCAGTCCACTGTTTTGACTGAATTTTTGTTTCGGGCGTATGGTGTATCCAAATTTCATCTATAGTAATTAATCGGCGTCAAAACTCGGATTTATTGCGCTTAAACTGCGCCAACAGAGCGTTGGAAATGCTCATTCGAATACGTTTTTCGTCTAACGTAAAGCGGCAGCCAACTCGCGGACAGCTTCCTCATGCCTAAATCTTGATTTAATATGTAACAAACACGTTCTTTGGACATTTTCATAACCTCTACTATCTCTCTCACTTTAATTCGGCGGTCGTCTAATACCATTTGGTGAACTTTAGCAATGTTATCGCCAGTGGTTGCAGTTTTTGGACGTCCCGAACGTTCATCATCTCCCAAGTTCTTACGGCCACGTTTAAATTCAGCTGCCCAAAATTTCACTGTGGTAGATGATGGTGCAGAGTCCCTATACACAGAGTCCAACTCATTTTTGATTTCCGTAGGCGAATTGCCTTTCAAAAACAAGAATTTAATAACAGCTCGATACTCAATTTTTTCCATTTTCACAAAAAACACTCACATCGACTCACTCAAACGATTTTCAACTAAAAACTGCGCGTCCAAAATGACTGGAACTTCGGTAAGTAGCTGCCAAAAGGTGCACAACTAGCATTCACTAGCTTTTATTGACGAGTGCCGCTATCTTTACGTTGCGGTAAAAAACGTAACTTATAGATTGTAAAAAAAACTTTAAATTTAATATTTAAGAGTAATTCACTTTCAAAGATATGACAAATCAATAACCAAGGAATACTCAGTGATTACTCACCAAGTATACATTATCAAATAAAAGTAAATTTAAGTTAATAACCAACACGAATAAATAGCTGAGGAATACTCGTGATTAACTCATGGATTGTCTTCTCTGTCCTCTCAATCCTTTTTCTTTTTTTTTTTTCTTGCAACTAATAAATTTTTTTAACTAATAACAAAAACTATTGCCTTTATTACTAAGGCCTCACTACTAAATGAAATAATCATTAAAATAGAAAACGCGTGATGCGCTGACATACCTTCCCCCACTCCGTTTTTCTTTTGAAGAAAAGGACAATACCAAAAAATCTACGATCTACATTCAAACCCTACGCAAACAAAAAAAACCGTATCTACACTCATCAAATGCAATTAAATGCGTAGTAATAACTGGAAACAAAGGAAGCAGGGGGTACAAAGACTGCAAAAGGAAGATGACAAAGAGTCGCCATAAAGGGTCAGTCGTGCACCCATGGTATCATAAAATAATACACCGAAAAGAAAAGCAAACAACAACCGAATCCTATGTATCTTTACATAGGTTCCGACAAATAATAAAAGGATGTATGGACCATAAAATCATAAAATCATAATCAGGATTCCTGTCGGCCTGACAATCAAGTGCCACAGTGTAAAGGGATTTCTGTAAATAACAACTGCAATATTTTTTATCTTCATTTTATTTTTAGTTTATACAAGTAATATACAATTTGCATGACTAATGCACATTCACAATATCGCATGCGTGAGAACATTTGTACAGTCGAGAATGGCTAAGTGCAAAACGGCTAAGGGGAAAACGGATGAGTGGAAAAATCGCCTAAATGCAATGCGTTTAAATATCCCAAGCCCTTTCACACGATTTCGATACAAATTTCTTTGTGTAAGTGCAAAACGCATAAGTGCAAATTTCTCATAAGTGAACAATTTTTCAAACCACGAAATGCAATTCTATACTGTTTTTATAACCGATAAGTGCAAATGTAAAATAATTTATTTTTTACATTTTTCCTACAAATTGAATTTGGTAGCACTTATCACATACGTATGCATAATGAATGATATAAATCACTACAACATTCCGACTGACCACAGCAGCAGTTGGTATTTCAAACTCATCTGTCATTTCATTTAATTTCTCGCATTAAAATGTTCACGCGTCACTTCAACAGGGTTTTTTTTAGATTATTTTAAAGAAATTGGAAGTGGAAAAATGTTAAGCTTACGCAAATTAACTACCCTGAGTATAAGCCAAAAGCTTGAGCTAATGAGAGAAATAGAAATTGAAGGAAAAACGAGAAAAGGAGTTGCAGCAAAGTATGGTGTAAAAGTTTCTACAATTTCGAGAATATTAAAGGAGCAAACCAAATTTCAGCTAATCGCATGAGAAAATGGAAATGTGAGTAAAAAAATAACAAAGAAGGACAACTTTCAAGAGGTTGAAGCAGCTATCTCAATTTGGTTTAAACAAGTGAGATGCAAAGGCTGCCCGATATCGAATCCAATGATACTTGAGCAAGCAAATAAATTCGCAGTCAGACTAAATATAGACTATAGACTATAAAACCAAATCCAGGCTGGCTATCTCGCTGGAATACTAAAAACAATGTGCATTTTTACAAAATCCAAGGCGAGAAAAACTAGCTGCTGATCAATCGTCAGCAACACATTGGCTGCAAAATATTCTTCCTGATTTTCTAGACAGATATGAAGAGCAAAACATCTTTATTGCAGATGAATCGGTACTTTTTTATAGAGCTGCACCATCTGGTATGATGGCGAGAATCCATCAGGTGGGAAGGTACAGAAATCCAGGATAACCCTCCTTTTCATTTCAAACATGGATGGGTCAGATGGTGGAATTATTTCCATTGGAAAATTTAAGCAGCCACGCTGCTTCCGCGGAAAAGAGATTCCAACAAAACACTACCATAATAACAAGGCATGGATGACGCACGATATATGGTGCAACATCATAAAGGACTCCAAAGTGGAAAAAAAGAACAGGAAAGTTATACTTTTCATTGATATTACTCGTAATTTCATTGTTATAAATTGCCTGAAAATTATACACCATCTAATGTCAAAATTGTGTTTTTTTCCGGCAAACACCACCGCACTCATTCAACCATTAGATCAAGTCATAATTAAAACCTTCAAGGTTTGCTACATGATACTATTACCTACAGTATGCAGCAAAAGTCTTGATACCCCAACCCATTTTCTCTTCGTCGCAGGATATTATGTTATTAAACGCCTTCAAACAAGTTGTTTCTTTGCTCATAATATGTGTTCATTTGTACATTTTGAAATCCAAAAATAAAAAACCAGACAATCCATTCAAAAAAAAATAAAAAAATATAATAATGCTCCGTTGCATCCAAAAATAACACAGCAAAAGTGTTGATACTCTTGGTTGCATCCAAAAATAACACAGCAAAAGTGTTGATACTCTTGGTTTATGCATGTTGTTTTACAAAAATAACGGTAAATTTTAAGCGGTAAGGATTGTGTGTCAGAATATGACGATCTTCGATGCAAAGTAAAAATAAATTTATTTAGTTCGACAAAATCCGAAGTTGGTGTAACACACAAAGTGAGTAGATAGTAATTTTTTTGAAATGGGGAGAAAAGAATTAACAATAGAAGAAAGAAAAATTATCATAAACGGTCATAAAGATGGAAAATCATATTCACAAATCGCTGCAATAATTCGGAGAACTAAACCTACTGTTCAAAAAGTAATCAACAGATATAAGACAGAAAAAAGAATCGAAAACAAAACAAGATCTGGGCGTCCTCGGGCCTTAGCGGCTAGAGATGAACGAACGATTGAGAAAATTATTCAAGAAAATCCTTTTGAAAGTGCACCAAAAATAGTCACAACGCTAGAGAATTCTCTATACACAATTGTTTCAGCTGAAACAGTACGCAGGTGCATACAAAGAAAGGGGTATAGGTCCTGCACTGCTGGAAGAAAGCCTTTAATCAGCGAAACAAATAAAAAGAAAAGATTGGACTTTGCTAAGGAATTCAAAAATAAAAGATTCGACTTCTGGGATAAGGTAATTTTTTCAGACGAGTCAAAGTTCAATATTTTTGGCTCAGATGGCCGTTCCAAGGTGTGGAGAAAACCAAATGAGGCTTTAAATCCGAAAAACACGAGAAAAACGGTAAAGCACGGAGGTGGTAGTGTTATGATATGGGGTTGTATGTCCACGTTTGGCGTCGGAAACTTAGTCATAATCGACGAAATCATGACAAAGGAAGTGTATTTAAAAATACTGCAAGAAAATTTGTTTCAAAGTGCACAAAAAATGGGAATTGCCAACGATTTTTACTTTCAACTGGACAATGATCCCAAACATGTCGCCCAAATTGTAAAAATGTGGTTGATACATAGAGCCCCTCACTTGCTTGTAACACCACCACAAAGCCCGTATCTCAACCCAATACAGCACATTTGGGATCACTTAGAGAAACGCTTACGCAAACATGTTAACGCCGAAGCCCCAGTTGAAAGCCTTACTTCTGGCAGAGTGGCAAGAAATTTCAACTGAATATCTAAAAAAATTAACGCATTCGATGCCAGAACGCCTTAAGGAAGTTGAAGAACTCAAGGGATATCCAACCAAGTATTAGGTAAATCTTATATTTGCAAAATTATAGTATAGTTTAAGATTTGTTATACTTTTCTTCAAGGGTATCAACACTTTTGCTGTGTTATTTTTGGATGCAACGGAACATTTTTATTTTTTTTATTTTTTTTTTATTTTTGGATTTCAAAACGTACAAATGAACATATATTATGAGCAAAGAAACAACTTGTTTGAAGGCGTTTAATAACATAATATCCTGAGATGAAGAGAAAATGGGTTGGGGTATCAAGACTTTTGCTGCATACTGTATGTGCATTTGTATTTGCTAAAACGATTGAATTTTTACAGGTTTACTACAGACAACAAATTGTACGAAAGCAGATTTTAGCAGTAGAAAAGGGTATGGATTTATGCGACTTCATCAAATCGATTTCCTTTTGGACGCAATTAAAATGGTGAAAAGATCTTGGTGGTTAGTTATTACAGTTGCAGGTAACATTTCCACAAAATCCGAGAATGTAATATAAAAGCAAAATAGTCAAAATTGTAATGCAAAGGCGACCGTCCGACTTCCCACCAAAACGAGCGACACACGATACCCGCGTGATCACTGAATCACAATAAAAATGATGACACAATGTCTACTAAGTATCCGCTCGTGTCAGTTCTAGGAACCACCGGACGATCACCTATGCAACCACTGCAACTTATGTTTAGTGCATAGGTTACATAAAGGTAACACCCAAATTGCAATTTAGTCTAAAGATAAATTCGAGTGACTAAAGTTTAACTAAATGAAAAAATAAAAAAGGTCTTTTACTTTTTTCTTTTAATAAACCTAAAAAAATAAAACTGGCGCAGTTGGTAGGATACTGTCAAGCATAAAAAAAAAGCGGAAGTTTTTTTTTGTGTATACGTGTTTACGTTCAATTGACAGTCCGAAGTATTTGTGACTACTAAACCGCGAACGAAAGAATCGTCGCGTAATAATCAAAATCAAACAATAAATCGCGAACGGAAGAATCGTCGCGTAACCAAGTGTAACATCGGTAAAACTAACCGAATAAAGAGTTAGTACACAAAATATATATATATATATAGTGAAAAAAAAAACAGAAAAAGAAAATTATTAATTATTATTAAATGAGTTCGAGTGTATAATTAATATCAATCGAAATTAATAAAATATATGTGTATACAAGTGTAGTAAAACATACTAGTTACCACTAAAACCACCAAGTTAGCAAGGAAACCCCTCATCAAAACTATCATCAAGATAACCATCAAGATCACCATCAAGACTAGAACCAAGATCACCATCAAGACTACAATCAAGACAACCATCAATAACATACCTCAAATAAAGGCACTAATAACCTATTAGGTATTGGTAAGAATTATTTTAAGCAGTTATTAACCTGCTCCACACCAGAGACACTAGAAGATCAGGTAGAAATTGTTAGACAACAGTCAAGACAATTAACCGTCACTTTCTATACAATACCGACAATACACAAACGACCATGCTTACCTTAAACATCGATCCCCTCAAATACCTCACAAAGCTACCTGAATTCAATGGTGATTTCAGGGACTTGCAAAACTTTGTAGACTTAATTGATAAAATACACCCTATTATGATCAAATATGATCCATTAGCCCAGAGTATCTTTACCGATACTATAAAATTTAAATTGAAAGGCAGAGCTCGCGAGGTGATTGAAATTAACAATCACACTACAAAATGGTCAGAAATTAGACAAATCTTGTACAATAATTTTGGCGACCGTCTTACGCTCGAAGAACTCTTCGACGAACTGAGATCTGTCAGATTTAGAACGCATGCCATCGATTTTTATAATGATATAAAAGGTATCTTAAGAAGACTGAACGTCAAAACCATACAAATAATGGGAGAAAATGAAGAAAGCGTAGCAGCAAATATTGCACAAAACAAGACTTCCGCTTTAGCCGTATTCCGAAACAAAATCCCCGAGCCAATGAGATCTCTCCTATATTGTAGAAATCCAGACAGTCTCGAGGCAGCCGTAAATATTCTGCACGAGTCAGGCTATGCATATTTCAACGCATACCCTACAAGTTCTGGACCGCCCAATAAGGTCAAACATAGCCAAAATAGTTCTAGAGAAGAAAGCAGTAGGTCAAATAATACTAACCGTAATCAGGGTAACAATAAGAATAGAAATTTTAGACATGATAAAAACAGCCAACATTCAAACCGTTTCCATCAACAATCAGGTCCACACATTATTCCTAATAACCATACAAATCCAACACCTCATAATTATACTCCAGGATCATCTACATCCCAACCACATCGTTACCAATCTAATCAAACATTTGATGGCAACCCTCAATACCAAACTTAACCAGAACCCATGGAAGTTGAAATGGTTCAAAGAAACAGCCGCAAACGCCAAAGAAAAACAAAATCAGATGAAGGAAATAGAGGTAATACGTCGGTAACCAACGTCAGTGACAATGAAGAAAATTTTCCTTCAGATGCCTCGCGTCAAAACTGCCACATATAGTGGTTGAAGGCAAAATTCGTTATAGACACCGGAGCAACGCACTCGATCATCAATCCAGGGCTGTGCTCCCCAGATAAAATAAAACCTATCAAAAACCCAATTACAGTAAAAACCCTTAACACCCACGTCAAAATATAACAGAAAGCTATTATACCTATGTTTAAAGAATTAGGAAACCCGCAAGATAAATTCGAGATGTATATCTACCCATTCCATGACCAATTTGACGGACTCATATCTAATAAAAGCAAACATAAACTTAGGAAACAACACCTTGTCTTTAGGGAAAAAGCAAGTGAAGCTGCATTTTAACAAATCACGCGCTCACTATAAAAATAGATGTTGATCTAACGTAACACTTCTAGGCGAAGTTACCTTACCGGTACATCAAAGGGAAGGCCTTGTCTATTTGCCAGAGCAAAAGACGCTGGATGGTAACGCGACCATCGAAGAAGGTATTTACGAAGTGGATGATCATAAAATATTAGCTCAAGTTAATTTTATTCGAGCATATCGTAACTCAACCCGTCAATAAGCAAAATTTCAACATAATTGAAAACCATGAAAAACCGCTTTTAATGGAACAACTCAGGCTTGATCATCTAAATAGTGAAGAAAACTTAGGATTAAAGAAAATCCTGAAGGACTACAAAGATGTGTTCCATCAAGAAGAAAAGAATCTAAGTTTTACCAACGCAATAAAGCACCGAATACGAACTACGAATGATATTCCAATTCAAACAAAAAGCTATCGGTACCCATACATCCACAAAACCGAAGTGGAAAAACAGATAAAAGACATGCTTAAAAACGGAATAATACGGTATAGCAATTCTCCGTATTCGGCACCTATCTGGATCGTCCCTAAGAAGGTCGATGCCAGCGGTAAACCTAAGTGGAGACTCGTTGTGGACTACCGCAAATTAAACGAGGTAACAATCGACGACAAGTACCCGATCCCATGTATCGATGAAATTCTTGACAAACTAGGGCGATGTCAGTACCTCACGACACTCGACTTGGCGAAAAGATTTTATCAAATAGAAATAGACGAAAGAGATATCCATAAGACGGCATTCAGTATCGAAAACGGCCACTACGAATTTCTTCGCATGCCATTCGGCTGAAAACAGCGCCATCGACGTTCCAACGTCTCATGAATAATATCCTAGAGGATTATATCAATGTCATCTGTCTCGTATACATGGATGATATAATTGTATTTTCTACATCTTTGCAAGAGCATCTAGTATCACCAACGAAGATCTTCAAAAGGCTTAAAAAGGCTAATTTGAAAATATAATTAGACAAGTCGGAGTTTCTTAAGAAGGAAATTGAGTTCCTCGGACACATAGTCACACTTGACGGCATAAGACCGAATCCGAAAAAAATTGAATGCATTAAAAATTACCACATACCAAAAACAACTAAACAGATAAAACAGTTTTTAGGTCTTACCGGATATTATCGAAAATTTATCCAAGATTATTCGAAGGTGAATATCGCAGATCCCGAGTATGTACAGTCCTTTAACACTTTCAAAACCCTTTTAATCAATGACCCTGTTTTAACCTATCCTGACTTTAATAAGAAATTCGTGTTTTCGATAAGCTATGCAAGTCGCACATTAAATGAGCACGAAGTAAACTATAGCACCATAGAGAAGGAACTCCTAGCCATCATTTGGGCCACCGGTTACTTTCGTCCCTACCTCTTTGGTAGAAAATTTACTATAGAAACAGACCATAAGCCACTCACATGGCTCTTTCCCGTATACCTCATCCTGAAGTAAACATTTTAGAAAACGAAATAATTCCTATGAGCAAATATTCAATTAATGTTTTTAAAACCCAAATCGTAATTCGAAAATCCCAGTCCGGTTCCCTTAAGTTAAAAAGAATACATGTTTTCAACAAGAATCGAGTAATAGTATATGCCAAAACCTTTGATGAAGAAACCGCTTTAACCCCAAAAATTTGAACGCAATCTTAGTAGAGGATGAAAACATTTTCAATATGATTAAAGAAACTTTCATTAAATATTTCAGAAGCAATGGTAAACTTAAAATTATTAGGTGTTCAAAATTACTAGAAGACGTAACAGACGGGGAAGAACTAGCCACAATAATCGAAAAGGAACATTCGAGAAATAACCACAGGGGAATAGAAGAAGTCTATAAAGAGCTAACACTTAATTATTATAACCCAAAACTAAAACAAAGAATTACCAAATTTATCAATAACTGTGATGTCTGTAACACTGAAAAATATGTTAGAAATCCACCCAGACCTCTTTTTAAATTAACCGAAACTCCAACCAGACCTCTTGAAATAATACATGTCGATGTATTTTATAGCCTTGAAAAATCTCTCTTTGTTACTACAATAATTGATAAATTTTCGAAACATGCATGCGCTATTAGAATTTTAGGAAGAACTTGAACAGAGTTCAAGCGAGCCTTTTCCTTCTACTTTAGTCAATTTGGACCAGTGAAAAAGATAATAGTAGACAACGAGCTAGGCTTTAAAGCATTACCCCTAAAAGAATTTATATTACAATAAAACATAGAACTGCATTTTACCTCTATCAGTAATCACACATCAAACGCTGATGTCGAACGATTACATAACACAATAAATTAACATATTAGACTCCTTAAGCATGGCGAAGTCAATAATGAAGGCACTGTCGAAGACAAGATATTAAAAATAATCATATTTTACAATAATACGATCCACTCAACGACAAACAAACGGCCAGTAGACTTTGTAAATGGTAAAATTCACGAAGAAGAATATAAGGAAATCCATAATCGTATCCTATAAAAGAAACAAAAGGTGATAAATAAGTTAAACATCAATAGGCAGGACATTCCTTTAAAAGATGGAAAGAATTTTGAAAAAGAAATTAGAGGAGGAAAAAATCATTGTAAATACAGAAAAATCCAAACAGAAAAAGTCGACGAAGACTTAAAAAGCCGAAAAATCTATTACATCAAACTAATTATTATATCAAACTAATAGAGACTTAGATTAAAATATATTCTTATACCCTTTTACAGATGGCGATACACCTGGCGACATTTATTCTCGCAGTGATTGCGACAACATCTTTGACACAAGAGATGACTCTATATGACATGAACAACAATGACGGATACATGACATTGGACTTAGGAAAACATAATATTATTAAAGACTATATTAAAGTATTGCATATAATTAATACTACAGAATTCGAAATAGCAAAGAACCACATTAGAAACAATATCTTAGTGTTCTGAAATAAATCAAATTTAGTTAGCCCTATGTACAACGCGATAAGCTAGAACTTTCCGTTGCTAGAAGCAAAACTAGAAATTATTAAACCCCATATTAGATCAAAAAGAGGACTAATAGATTTATTAAGTTCAGGTCTTAAGGTTATCGCTGGCACAATGGACAATGAAGACGAGAAACAAATAAAGGGAAAATTAGACGAATTATTTGACGATGACAAGGCACTAATCAGTACGGATCAATGAGCAAATTTCTGAGCAGATCCAAAACATAACGACTTATATAAAGAAACAACAAACGATCATAGAAACATACCTTAACTCTCAAAATAATGACACAAGGAAAAGAATCATGACCTTAGAAGACGAAGTTATACTAATGCAGCATATATATCAAGTCAATAATGACATTCCTTTATTAAGAAACCAGATTGAGGGTGTCGAACAATTACTTTTCTCAAGTAAATTAGGTATCCTTACTAAGAACGTTTTAGGCCCAGAAGAAATGAAATTGATTCCTGATATTGAAGCTTACAAAGATGTTAAGTTAGCAATATCGTATTACAAAGACCAAATTATATAGATAATTCTGATACCTAGGATTTCTGAACTCTCCTATACCAAAATTCTAATTGAACCTCTACCTGACTTTCACAGCAAAGCAATTCTTATTTTTAAATTTCCAGTCGAAAATAATCTGAAAAGAAATTTGGTTACGACAACAGATAGCTGTATTAAAAATATAATGACTTTTACTGAAGCAATTTGTCCCAAAATATTAGACACCATTAAAGAAATTAAGGAAATTAATCCAGGAACTATTATACTTAAAAATTTCAACAAAACCTAAATTATACATAATTGTAATAATGTTAATCATGAAATACATGGAAACTATTTAATTAAATTTAAAAATTGTGAAATATCAATCGATAATAAAACATTTGCAAATTTCGAGAAGAGAATATACGAAACCATCATTTTACCAAATTTAATGACTAAAACTAAAGAAAGTAAATTAGTTAATAATGTAAAATTAGATGAACTTTATGTAAAAATGTAGAAAATACTAAAATAATTGAGAAAGCATCAAATGTCGATCACCTATGCAACCACTGCAACTTATGTTTAGTGCATAGGTTACATAAAGGTAACACATAAAACTGAAATTTAGTCTAAAGAGAGATTCGAGTGAATAAAGTTTAACTAAATGAAAAAATAAAAAAGGTCTTTTATTTTTTTCTTTTAATAAACCTAAAAAAATAAAACTGTTAGTCACGCCAGCGACTAAAAGGAATTGTTTTAAAAAAGCGGGATTTGTTAAAACGACTGTGATGATCAGATAAAGACCTTACGATTCGCTAGTACATATTATATTTCAATTGTTTTTGTAAGCTCAGTTCAAAAGCACCATCAACTAATAAAGTAGTTGTTCCTTTTCAATCAGTCCTTGTGTTTTTACTAATTTTGTGTACATAATTTGGCGACTGTGATTGGATATTGTAACAAGTTTGTAATAAATTTTGGTGTGACTGGAGTGAAAACACAGTCACTTGAAAATTAAAGGTTTAATTCAGATATTTCATTGTGCAGTGTTCTAAAAATGTCAGAGTCCGAGACAATTAGCCATGAAGAAAGTTTGGAGTACTACGCCAACCAGCAGGAGCTTGTTGTAGAAGTAATAATTGTGAGAATGGTTCACAATTACAACAAGGTTGGTGAGGTGGGAAAAATTTTGCATCTACCTCGACGCGCTGACAAAAAAATTGGAACCAATTTGACAATGTCAACAATATCATGCTAGAGGGTTACGATCATGAACTGGAACACCTGTATTTTAAAAATGATTAAAAGGATTATAAAAAAAAATTTTTTTTTATTCTTTATTCTCAAAATTCAATATAATACTCGTATTTGCCAGTCTTAAAATTAGTTCTGAGAATAGGTAGAAACATTTTATATCTATTAAAAAAATAGTGATAAATGTCACATTATTTAAATTCTTTCAGTGCGGGGTTAGCAGAAATTCGTTTTTTTTGTTTTGTTTACACACTTTATTTCAGTTTCAGCATAACATGAAATAGTTAAGTACAATATGTAGTATAAGTGGCAGTGATGAATGTACTGTTTATATTGACAGAAAACAAATAATTCATGGAATATAATAATTATTGTTGTTGAGGGAAGAATTCAATGTACCAAAAAGAACAAGGAGATAAAACTATTATGTATTAAAAGAACAAAATTGATTTACGAACAAATTCTTAATATTTGAATAGTCAAAGGATAAGAGCCATTTTTTTATACCATTAACAAATACATTTTTCCCTCTTTCACATCTTAGAGAATCTGGAAGTAAATTAAACAGGCGGGGTGCTGAAGCAAAATAAAATCGTCCAAAATGAACTTTATAAACTGGTGAAACTACAACGAAATTTCTGGAACTACCCCGCAAATCATAAGTATCAGTGTTTCGAACCGTGTAAAAACCCGAATTTTGGGTAAAATATTTTAATAACTTTATAACAATAGAGATGTCTTAACGGAAGAGTTTTAAGGTTGCTGAACAGATTAAAACTTTGAGTTCAGCGGTTTACTCTGCATAAAATTCTAATTGCATGTTTTTGCTTTAATAGTAAAGGATCGGTTTTGATAAAGTAAGCACCGTCCCAACTAGTGATACCATATTCCAATTCGAATTTTAATAAACCGTTGTTCACAAGTTTTAGAGTTGAATGATTACAATAAAGACTAAGGTGATACAGGTGTCTTACTACTTTGTTAAGATATTGTCTTAGATAATTTGTATGTTTGGACCAACTTAGCTTATTATCCAAGATTATACCCAGGTATTTAAAGTTTTCAACACATTCTATCTTAAAGCATTTACTGCAACAGGAGGCTTCATAGTCAAATGAAGAATAATTATCGTCATTATCCGATAACCGAAAGCGGGTACAACCTGGATAGTGATAGAATAATGGTAAATCGTCACAATTTGTTAATTTGTAATATAAGTATTAAATACCATGAATTTTGTTTCATCACTAATTATGAGCTTATGAACTGAAAACCATTTTCTCAGTAAATCAAGATCATGAATTACCTCTAGGAATACATTTGAAAGGCTTTTGTTTGAATATGAAAGTGCAGTATCGTCAGCAAATGAATTTACTTCACCTTTAAATGGTTGAATGAACAAGGAGTTCACATAAATCAAGAACAAAAAAAAAACTAGAACTGATCCTTGTGGAACACCGGTAGCAATCCTTTTTGGAGAGCTATAAGTATTTTTGTATCTCATTATTTGCTGACGATTATTTAAATATGATGCAAACCAGTTATATACCACCTTGAGTTCCCGGAATTTATTCAGAAAATTAAAAATACAAGTTTATTCATCTAAATCTATATTGTCACCTTTAAAGTAATCCCCATCGACTGCAACACATTTATGCTAGCGCTTGATCCACTCCTCTAAATATTTTTTATATTCGGTTTTCGGTATGTCCATCAGTGCTTCCTGCGAGTTTTCCATTACCTCCTCTCGGCTGCTGAAACGCGTTCCCCGTATTGGTTTTTTAACTCGATTGAACAGAAAAAAGTCACAGGGAGCCAAATCATGTGAATTCGGTGGCTGTTGGATGGTATTTGTTGCATTTTCCGTCAAAAAATTACGAATAATGATGGCACTGTGCGACGGTGCGTTATCATGGTGCAAAATCTACGAGTTTTCTGCCCACAATTCTGGTCTCTTTCGACGAATTGCTTCACTCAAACATCTCATGACGCCCAAATAATACTCTTTGTTTACTATCTGGCCTTTTGGCAAAAATTCATGATGCACTACACCGTTGTAATCCATGCAAACCGTGAGCATTGCCTTCTTTTTTGACTGAAAACGACGTGGTTTTGTCGGTCTCGGCTCATTTGGTGAACGCCATTCACTTGTCTGATGTCTGGATTGCGCGTCGTACTCATAAACCCTCTCGTCTCCAGTTATGATCCTTTTGATGAATGTGGGATCGGATTCAGCCTCGCAAATCATCTCTTTTGCGATGTCAACACGGTCTCTTTTTTGTATGAAATTGAGGTCTTTTGGCACCAGCTTTCCTGCTAAACGACGGAAACCCAAATCATTAACCAAAATGTCTTAGACGGATCCATAGGCAATGTCCAAGTTCTCTATTATCTCTCTGATGATTAATTTGCGCTTATTGACCAACATTTGTTTTACTTCATCAATGTTTTCGTCGGTTTTCGATGTCGATGGTCTACCACTGCGTTCATCGCCTTCGATTGATTCACGACCACTTTTGAACCGCTCGTGCCACTGGTAAACGACCGTTTTCTTTAAAGAATCGCTACCGAAACACTTTTCCGTTTTTTACGCAAAAACGTAAGGTTTTTGCTCGTTGCTCGTTGTTGCAAATTTGAATCCATTTCTAAAATTGTAAAAAATCGCCAACGCACACAGAGATAAATGTACTCTTGGCTACGTAACTTTTGCAAATGTCAAGCTATAATGCTAAGATTTAGAGTGAATGTCAAAAACAGATCTACCAACTTAGCAAAAAAACAGAACTCAAATCGAAACACTGAGAGGCCCACACGGGTACTTTTTGATCAAGGTGGTATATTACCTCTAAAACCGGAATGAAAAAGTTTGTCTAATATTATAATATTGAGTGTTTTACCATATCGAACGCTTTAGTAATGTCTATAAAGAGAGAAGCCGGGATCCCAGAATACTTTGGCATAACTCTCCTGTTATTTTTAATAAAGCAGCTTCAGTCGACAATCTACTTTTCAATCCGAATTGACATTCACTAAAAAAACTGCGTTCTTTCGAAAAATGATAACATTCTTAACTTAACACCCCCTCAAAATTTTTTTATGAATTGGTAATACTATTGCCATTTTTAAAGCTTGAGGGAAAATACCCATTTGTATACTTGTATTAAAAATATAACATAAGACGTCAGAGATGTGAAATGAAAATTTCTTTAGCGAAAAACTTGTGATCCTGTCAAAAGACGTGATCTTAGAAGTTTTAAGAGAGCAAATTAATTTATGTATCTCAAAAGGACTGAATGGTTTACAGGAAAAACTCTATGTTTGACTTTCTATATCAAATAAGTTACTCCTGAGAAGGAAATTATTATTGGTTGAGTTCTGAAAAGAACTAATATTACAAAAGAATTCATTAAATGAATTAGCGATTTCCAGAGCATTAGAGATAGTTGAGTTCTTCACGTTCAAGATAATATCCGCTTCTTTTTCTATTAAGTATTTCATCAAGAACGCACCATTGTTATTTTATTACGATAATAAGTATCTCTGTAATAAGGGATATTAATCTTAAGCTCATTATTTGTTTTTTTATAAAATTGGCTGAGTCTAGAATTGTTCGGATGTTTTTTAACCAAAAAGCTAAGTTTATGTTTCCTTCTAACATCAACTTGGTATGTTATTTTATGTGATAAAGAGCAACAAAATTTCATTTTCATTATGGTTAATATTCAAAAGCCACAATTTTACTTTAAATGGAAATTGCATTAATGTTCTGATGATTCGAATTTCTTCAGAATAATTCGCTACACACAATTGTGTAAAAGCTTCTTAATGTAGCAGTGTGGAAATTTGGAATGCTAACCAGGGAACCAGTATTGCTTCAAAGGTTATGGGTATCATTGGTTGGACTCTGCAAGTAACCACCTTTAAAATAATACAAATGTCTTGCAGGCAGAATTTTGAGTTTATTAAATAATGACTAAGGTGTTGGTTAAACGAAACGAATAAAATATTTTTATAATTACATATTTTTGTAAGACAATTAGTTGATGGATTCTATTAACGTTGGTACCACTCCAGCAGCTAATACCATATTGTAATCTGGAACGGAAGATCACAAAATGAGTATTTTTTAAGATACCTGTAGAGCAGCCGATAAAAACTTCGAAGAGTGGAAATGTGATCGTTCAAACTTAAACTGTGCTCAATCACGGCACCGAGGTATTTATAGTTCTTCACTCTATCAATTTTATGGCATTTTGAATTACTGTCAATGTTTGCGTTAAATAAAAATTACATCCGCAGGCTGAATCTGCGAGAACTAGCTACATGGACCAAAATGTTAATTTCCGGGCATTCTTTAGCAGTAAGACTAGAGCTTAGTCTTACTATTAACTTGTGTTGCGCAAACCAGAGTCTTAACAAATGGATATCGTGGTTTATTTCAACAACTAGGTTAAATAGATTATTAAAGCTATACCCAAACGTAAAATCATCCGCAAAAGCCTTTAACATACCGAAAATGGAAGACTGAAGATTGAGTTTACATATATGTATCAAAAATAGTAAGCGGCAAATGCCGATGTTGGTGATTTTGGAATTACTAAGAATGTTCCTAATTTTTATTTAAGATAAGATGTAAACCAATCCACGAGAAACCCTCAAAGTCCTACATGGTACAATTTACCTAAGAGAATTTTGTGATCTACCATGTCGAAGGCTTTGGTTTTGTCTACAAAAAGTCCGGCTCAGGATTTTTTCTCATCGAGTCCCATTTAGATATATTGAGAAAAATCCAGAAATGCATCTTCGGTGGAATGGTTCTCTCTAAAACCAAATTAATTTTCGTTAAAAAAGTTAATCTTAGTAAGACATTACATAACTCTTGTTGCATTGGCAGCACTCTCGCTAGTTAACATTGGACTGAAGTACACTGAACTATAATATAGGTTCCACCATCTAACGTTTTTTTTTTTCAACTAGTGCTTATTTCGTGAATGGTAACACTTAGTTCATGTCTGATTTGACAGATAATTAGTTTTATCCTTCCGCTGAACGAATATGGTGGTGTATACGCTTGAACAATGCTTCGCTAAGTGGGCCTGCGATCGACTTAGAGAAGATGCCGATTTTGCCAAAAAAATCATCTTTTCAGATGAAGCTCATTTTGATCATGGCGGGTATGTAAACAAGCAAAATTGTCGCATTTGGGGTACAGAAAACCCGTACGCATACATTGAAAAGCCGATACACCCAAAACGAGTCACTGTTTGGTGCGGATTTTGGTCCAGAGGCATAATTGGGCCATTTTTCTTCGAAAATGAGCAAGGAATGGCCGTTACAGTCAATGGCGATCGTTATCGGGCCATGTTGAACGAATTTTTGTTCACAAAAATTGAAGAGGAGGATATTGGCAACATTTGGTTTCAACAGGACGGCGCTACGTACCACACAGCCGAAGCTACACTCGATGTTTTGCGCCCTGTTTTTGAAGATCGCATTATCAGCCGCAGAGCTGATGTCGTTTGGCCACCCCGGAGCTGCGATTTGACACCGTTGGACTATTATTTGTGGGGTGCCGTAAAAGATAAGTGTTACGCCGACAAGCCAGAGACAATTGACGCTTTAAAAGACAATATTCGTGAAGCCATTGGTGAAATACAGCTGCACACAATGGATAATGTGCTTAAAAATTGGACCGATCGTGTATTGTTGCCAGCCGAGGCAGGCATTTGAATGAAATTATTTTCCATTATTAACCGGAAGGATTGTAGTTTCAAATAAAAAAAGAAATTTGAGAAAATATTCAGCATTATAGCATTTTCAAAAAAAAAACCATTTTTGGCGGACCCAATATTGTCATCTTATGTCATATGAATAAAGATCCCTCTTTTTTACTTTGGGTCTAAACCTTAAACAACTCTAAATTTTATAGCTTTCTCTTAACAGAGAGTAAGGAAATTATTGGGTGTAACGAGTTTTTAAAGCCAGATTTAGTGGGTGTTTGCCAGTTTTATTATGTAATTTATGTTTTAGATTAATTAGGTTAAGTAGGGAGTTATTCATGCATGGTTTAAGTTTAACTACAGATTTCATAGGCCAGAGAAGCATTTTCATCGGCATATTATATTTTATCCCAGTTTTCTCTCCACCGTCTTTCATTTAGTAAGCTACAGTGTTTATTATTTTTTTAGTAGGAGTGTTAGAAATATTTCTGCTTTTTTAAGCTACTAAAGCTTAAACCGATCATGTAGTGATCAGTAATCTGAAGATCGAGGTTCAAACCAACCATTGACGAATTTCCGCCTTAAGGAAGCGACCAAATACATGGTCAAGACAAATATTTGAGATTGGTCTAGTTGATTTATTAATAAATGAGACTAACCCATGTGCAGCCAATAAGCCAATAAGGACTCTACTACAGCATTAAAGCTAAGAATATCTATGTTAAAATCGCCAACGATAATTACAGTAGATTAGCCAAAAACAGTTGCAGAGGCATATTTTGAAGTCTATACACACAAGCAATATTAAAAGTAACATTACAAATAATACAGGTGAGTTTTAGGATATCGGCACTTTTTTTATAGAAACAACATTAGGCTCATAAGAATCTTTCACAAATACTCCCACTCCTCCGGATAATAAGCATTTGGATAAAAATCATAGTTAGGAATTTTGTTAGGATCAGGAGTCAATCCAAATCTCAGACACAAATATCGTGTCAGGTAAATTCATAAAACATTCGAGATTACAAACTAACAAATCAAAATTTTGTTGCAAGCTCCTTATGTTTTGATATACTATGAAAACAGTATCGTAAGAACTAGAAAAGAAAATATTATTATGACGATTTTTTATGGTAGGCTAATATTTTCAAACATTTAATTAATCGTCAATTTCTTCTAGATCATCAAATATCTTATAACAACAATTCTTAAAAATTACCTGCATTAACTTATACTTACCCATGTGGGCGCTCAAAGGTACCAAACACTTAATCTATGTATGTCTTTCGACTTAATTATACAGTATATTTCCGTGTCAATAAGACAGAGTAGCTTTTGTTAAAAAAAGTGTTTTTGAGATATTGACGTTTTTGTCTAAATTTGTTGTTTTTGAACTTTTGAATTTTTTTTAAGGTTCAAATTTATAGTACAGAATACAGGTTATATTTTATTTTAATTTGCAAAAATATATGAAGAACAATGTATTCAATTTCAATTTTCGCAATTAAGTTCTTTTGCTGAAATCAATTTGGTGATCATTAGTGTCTTATGTAACATAAGTTCTTCTTCATACCCTCAGAAATTATTATGATGCCCCCAAGTTGACTTAAATTTTATGATGCATTGCAGATTACAAAACAAAAAAAAAAAAACATAAGGAAATTATTAGAAACCTTTATTAACTTATTTAATTATAAAAATGTAATTAAAGGAACTCAAACCGTACAAAATTTATTAGGTTTTTCAAAATAAACATAAGATTTCAATTAAAACAGTATTTTTTTTTTAAACGTTAGGTTGTTAATCTTCTTCATCACCTTCGGTGAAATCGGGATGAAAGTCAGCCACTTTAATGCCATTTAAACTTTTATAAAAGGGATGATAAATATTGTCAATCAATGGCAACATATCCAATAAATCTTGCTTTTTCTGCAGATCTGCAATTTTGATGAAATTAAACCACGGCGTTTTATATTAAGCGATTTGAATTCTTCGATTTCATTAAGTGATTTTTTGAAATATACTGTTCCAAACTCTTTTGTGACCCTCATCCACTTTACCTTTTCCCAACAAAATTTTTCTCCGTCATTGTCCACCTTTCGCCACATAAATTTTTCTTTGGAAACAGCTGAGAAACCCCATCTTGATTTATTTCCTTAACTTTAAATTTGTTTTTTACGCCCACTGTTCTCCCGAATTGATACCAATCACGGGGATGATATATTTTAATGGTTGTCAACTTTTTCTGTTTTTCAATTAGGGCATGGTCCACGTCACATTCCATGTGAGTATGCCCCGGAAGAAGAAATTTATGGTCAATCGTTTCCACACTATTTTGCAGTTGCAAAAAAGTCTCTAACATTGAAGCAATAAAAGAATTTTTATTCTGTAACGGGCAACGACCACTGTACAAAACCACATGTCGAGTTTCAGCTGGAAGGTTTTGAAGATTGCAGAATCTGCTTTAAGGTGGTGATCATTTTGCTCCTTTTTAAGGTTCTCTCGTTCTTCCTCAGTAGCAACGTCAATTTTCATTTTTAAAATTTCACACTTATGGCAAGTATCTATTGTAATTTTGGCTTTTTAAATTTCAAGTTTAGAGTGTTGAAAATTTTCGAAAACTTAGAATGCAAAACTGGAACATACTTTTCTGAATAGAGCCGAAATAATTTTGCAATTGATAAATCAGTGGACAAATAACTTTTGGAAGTATAGCATCTTGTGTAATGCAATTCGTAGGACGGGAAACTTTTTACAAATTCAATAATTTCATTTTCTTTTTCAGAAGCAAGTTTCTTATGACCAGGATGTTTTAAACACAAATCACTTGTGAAGGACGCGAAGCCTTCCAGCTTTATTTTAACGACTGTTTTGATGAATTGTTTCGATTCACAAAGGGTGTATCTAAAACATTTCTGGCAAACAGAAACCCAAATTCAAGCCGGCAACAGAGCTTGTCTCAACTCATAAGAACCAAGTTCCCAGTACGATTTAAAAATAAGCTGTTGATTTGCAACGTTATTTCTTCTCTACATTTGTTGCGACAATCATTCAATCTTCTTACAACTTTTCCAATTGTAGATATATAGCTTTTGCCGGAGTTGCTGTTTTCTTTTTGCATCTTTGTTTGTTTGTCTTTTTTTTTCGGTATTTTCTTCAACGTTTTCAAAACCGCAATCTACAATTAAATAATGGATTTTGTCCTACTAAATGGATTGAAAAGTAACCTCCTTGGGAATGAAAAGATTTTTTTTTTTAAACGTTTTTTTATTTTATTCAATATAGCCCCCTTTTAGTTTGATACACTTATTCCAGCGATTTTCCAACTTCTTGATCCCGTCCGAAAAGTAATTTTCCGGAAGGTCTGCAAAATACTCCTCCGTGGCGTCTATGATTTCCTCGCGTGAGCTGAATTTTTTATTGATGAGCCATCTTTTAAGGTCTGGGAAGAGGTAATAGTCCGAGGGATCTAAATCCAGTTACCAATCGACGCCAAAAGTCCACCCAATTCCACATCAGCAAGTCCAAACACTCTTTCGAAGTGCTGTCGCCTTCATGTTTTTGGTCATTCGCGGCATCCAGCTGCAGGATAACTTTTTCATATGCAGAATAACGACTGAAACGAATAAAATTTGGAAACTTCAAAGTAAAAAAAAAATATTTTCATAATTCATGTACATTTTTTATTGTTTTTATTAAATTCATTCACAATTGCAAAAAATAAAAAAAATTATTTGGGTTCCCATTCTTTCCTCAACTTCTTTCGAATGTCCTTCATAAGGTTGGTGTCAGTTACATCCGTGATCTTTTTGGACGCTGTTTTCCATTTAACATTAAAATCTTTTACGTCCTTTGCACACTGCTCACTTTTCCTCAATTTAGCTTTGATCAAGGAACAATACCTTTCAATGGGACGGCACTGTGGAACATTGGGTGGATTCATGTTTTTTGGGACAAAGTCGACATTTTTAGCAACAAGACGGATCAACGTCGCATGAACATAGTGAGCTGAAGCTAAATCTGGCCAAAATAATGTTGAACCCTCGGGTTTGTTTAAGAAAGGAATCAACCGTTTTTTAGTCACTTCTCCGTTAATTGTTCCCGTTGTAATAAACGATGAGCTTCTGTGTCCACATTGGCAAATCCCCTGCCAAACGAGATATTTTGACCCGAATTTTTCCATCCCAATCGATGTTGTAGACTGCCGAAGAATCTCAGCTTGAAAAGAGTTGTAAAACTGCGAACCTGGAAGAGTAGTAAAGTCGGCTTTGACATAAGTTTCGTCATCCAAAACCAAGCACGCTTTCTTGTTGCCGATCAACTCGTATAGCTTTCGGGCTCGTGTTTTGATAACTTTTTTTTGCTTTTCAGTAACTTTTGGTAATTTTTGTTTTTTTTTCGTGTTTTTAGACCGTTGCGTTTTTTAGATCTTTGCTCCATTGTTTGGTTGGTATTACATTTCCGAGCAACATCTCTGGATGACATAGTCCGGTTTTTTACGATGGTACCCACTATTTCCTGTCCAAATTTGTATCATGTGCTCCACTTTTAGCTCCACTTTTCCATTTTCGCTTAACTGTCAACTTCTCCAAATATCGTTTAATAACAGAATCCACTGTACTGCGTGCTATGGTTGATTTTTTTTCTATGAAATGGTTTGGACGCTAAGTATTTTCGAGCCATTTGTCGATGGTTTTTTTACGGCGTTCCTCTTGACTCATATTTTATAAATAATTTAAACCGCACCGAACTAAAATCAATAACAAACTGAAACTAGAGAATATACAGGCTAATTTGGGTACAAAATGGGATTGCAATTTTTACGCATTGGAAGTATAGCCCGTATTAAAATTTACAGATTTTATTCGTTTCAGTCCTTATTGCCCAAAATATGGCGTGTGCGCTCAATACTAATCTGCTAGCTGGCGCACATTCACTTTCCGGTCAGCCAACACCATTTCATGTATTTTTTTGACATTGTCCTCTGTAACCGCATCGGAGGGCCTGCCGTTGCGGATTTGATCGGTAGTGGAGTTGCGGCCACCACGAAACTCTCGAAACCAATATTTGACGGTGTAATCTGACTGTAATCTGAAAATAATGTTTTATGAGAGAACGAAAATTGTTTTTGTCCATACTCAACATGATGCCAAACACGTCAACAACAATCAGCTGTCTAAACTAAAGACAGTATCGCACTGAAATTTGGCATGTTTGCCTAAATATGAACGGACTTCAATGCAGCATAACCTTTTTTGCAGTAGCAGCGCATTCTGGCGGCCAAGGAGGTTACTTTTCTAGTATTTGGCTCCCAGCATTTCTTGTATCAAGGGAAATTTCCGAAGGATCAGACGGGACAAAATCAGGATCACCAAGTGAATCGTCGTTATCAAAATCTTTTGAATTTTCTCCTTCTGCCTTCATTTCTAAACTAGTATTTTGGGTTTCGCCAGCATTGCCTTCGTTTTCTTTTACGTTCTTTAAATCTTGATTAACCAATATGTCTTGCGCTTTATTATTTGTGCCTAAGAAATGTATGATTCCATTTCCTATTTTATTTAAAACCTTATAATATGAACTTTCCAGCTGAGTTATCTAAATTGTTTTCATTGCCTGTAGATGTAGCCCGTTCCAAATTTCTATCGAATTGCTTTTCTTGCACGTTCCATTTCTGAGACTGGGTAAGTAATCTAATGTAGAAAACTTAAGCACACTTTTTAAAAGAGCAATATGCATATTTAACACACTTCACCGCGAAAAACTTTGAATAAGAAACTCTTTTTGCTTTGACTGAAGAACACAACCTTTCCTCTTAAGTGAATAGAGCAAACTGGTATGCATCCAACAAAACTAACTTATGTTGACTTCTGTCCTATTCTGTAAATAAAATTGTCTTAAATAGATATGATATGATAATGATAGAAGAACTTATGTTATCATAAGTGCCCATGAAATCAAATAAAGAATTTAACAAATCATCTTAAGTGAACATAAGATTTTTTTAAAAAAAAAAAAAAGGAACCAAAGAAATTAGAAATTCAACCTACTTAAAACGACATAAGCTTTTTTGTTAAAACTAAAAATATTAAATAATGTAACATAAGAAATCTGCTTAACATAAGCTGCTTTGTTAAAAGCACCGCATATTTGTTTAAACATAAATGTTTAGGAAACTCACGATATTTCTGAAACGGAACACTGTTTTAAAATAGGGGTGAGATAGAATAGTTGTTCTCAAACTGTAGATTAAATTTAATTGAAAATCTGAAAAACCGCTTATGTCGACTTAAGCTACTCCGTCTTATTGCTTTTATTCATCTTATTATCTTTTATCATAAGAGGCACTGTCATTATAAAAGGCACTCTTCGAAATCCGAATAAGTTTCTTGTATTCCTTTTCCTCCAAATTAGTCATAACTGACCTGTTCAGAAGTTTTCTGGTTTCTTTACGAAGACGGTGCAGATCTGCGTTCCACCAAAGAACTGGCTACTTTTGTTCTAATTAGAGGAAATGAAAAAAAAAAAAAACTTTGAAAAAGCTTGAAGTTTTCAGGAAAATTAACATTGCATTTTCACAACGCTCGCAGAAAGAGGTACTAAAACTCTTGAGTTCAGATTTTTATATTATATATTATAGTTATTAAATTTTATTTCAATATTTCTGCACAAATTTAGTTCACATTTATTGCAAGAATTTATTAGAAAATTCATTTTCGAATTAGTTATGAACTATCGATATAATGCATTCAAATCCCTTATTTTGTATGATATGCATCGAAACATTTTGGATGAAGTTGTATTTACATTTCTTGAACACAAATATGGTTTAAGTGTAGTATTTGCGACGCCGGAGGCGATTTTCTGTTTTCACCACCATATGTTTGACATCATCGAAACGAATAATTTCATTCGGGCTTCCGACTATTTGCAACATAGGTTTAGTTTCCGAACATAGTAATTAGTTCACGACAAAAGTTCGAGAGTCTAATTGTGACATTGGTATCTCTTGGCAGTCAGAACTCGGTGAGACTTTGCTGGGTGCCACTACAGTATTAAAGGAAATGAACAAGCGAATGAGCTTGCAAAAAAAAGAGGACAAATAATAGTGAGGTTGCCAACACCAAACCACCTGCTTGCATAGTGAGGAGCACTATCGAGGAAAAAGTCGCAAAGACTGCCCACATAATTTGGTCAAGTTTTGAAGGACACAGAGTATCCAAGGCTCTCTAGCCATTTTTTTACGGCAAGAGATTTAGAATAAAATTAAACGGGGATAGCTTCGGACAGTAATAGGAATCCTGGCTGGACACTGTCTCCTGCGGAAACACGCGAAGAGACTCAAATTGTCAGACAAGAATATCTGCAGATTCTACGGTGATCTGCAAGCTGTTGAGGACATTACACCCATACTGTGTAAATGTGAGACAATATCGCGTAGTCGGAGATAATTTTTAGGAAAATACTTTTTCGGAAACCTAGAGGAAATAGACGGCGCGAACTTGAAAGGCCTCCTTGGCTTTTGCAAAGAAATTATTTAGGTTTTTGCTATTTGTAGACAAATTCAATTGGTTCCAAAGGGATGGCGATAGGCCCGTTTTGGTGTCTGGTGTCTAAATGATGGCATATACATCATACCCCTGTTTAAACTTACCCTACAGCCCATAATAAGATATCATTTGTTCATCCTTCGAAGATTGTTAGAAAATATGCCAAATTGCAAAACACTTTCATTTAACATTTTTTTAGAGGTGTAATTTTAACAAATTTTTCGTATGTATCAATTGTCTTGATATATGGTATTTGAAGCGATCTTGACTCATTGCATTTTTTATTATGACGCATCGAAAGTCTGGTTGATCAGACCAATAACTCGTGTATTTTATGAAAACCCGAAAAATACACAATTCTAATGAACCTGCGGATTTCATTGGAATCAGTTTTGATTATCTGATTATTTTCATCGACATTAGCATATCTGTTGGTCCTCTCAACAATAAGATTGATTACATTACTATCTAGAAATAATTCGAGCATTTGCAGAGGATTTAAACTGCCTGTAAGAATAAGAAAAAGCACCATGAACCATGTTCTACCCTTTTTGAAGCGTATAGAAGATACAGTACGAGTATAACATACTCGTATGTATGTAAACAATTTCATGATAAATGTCTCCTATTTTATCACTTGATACATTTGGTCGAGTGTTTGAAACGGCGTTGATGGTTCGTTTTCGGAATTTGGTTTGCAACCACATTTTGGAATGTTGACGAATCTGCCAATACTTTATCTACTTCCAATTGTTCGATGTATCAGGTGGCTTTTGAGAATCCAAGTCATGAAAATTGCACTCAAGTTCAACTTTACCAGCTAAATCAATTGCGAATACGTTTCCCCCGTTCAATAGCTGGACATTATCATATATTTCTTCATTCAAAGAACCAACATTTTTTGGTTTGGTGGCAAAAAATGGTGATTTTGGCTTTTAATTGTCAGAAACAGCACAGGAAAACTGCAAAAACCTATAAGATTTTTATTTTAGTTGATAAATAAATGCTTTGCTATTTACTTCTTAAGGATTATCTCATGTAAATGTTGACAACCACTACGTTTGCGATTAACGCTGGTTTATCGGCATAGGCGAGTGATTTGACGTAACCCCATAAAAAAATAGTCTAAATGGCTCAAATCGCACGATCTAGCCGGCCAATTCACAGGTCAAAAACGAGTAATAAATATTGCTCACCAAACTCATTTCTCAATCGGTCCATCGATTCGCGTGCTGTGTGGCACGTAGCGCGGTCTTGCTGGAACCACATGTCGACCAGGTGCAGCTCATGTATTTTGGGCAACAAAATTTATTTGTTTGATCTGCTGATTTCACCTTTACACTTAATTCTTCTCTTATGAAATTTAGCTTTATTTCGCTTTTGAAATGCCAAATTTGGAATGGAAATATGACCAATTTACTTTTATATTTGGTGCGTGCGCAAAGGACTTTATGTACCCTTAAGATATTTGCAAATACCGCAGGCAAAAAGAAGTTAAGGAGGGAAAAAAGATTGATACCGATGTGTATTGGTTTTAAACGTTTACAAGTTATTCTGACAAGGGAATAAAGAGCTCGGTAGGGCATTCCATAGGCGAGTTGTACGGCTTAGGAAAGAATCACGACATTTCAGAGTACGTTCGAATGTGGGCGTGAAGGTGTACCGATGAGCATTCATAGCGAGACGGGTGTTACGGTTAAAAGTTTGAAGAGGGCGGAATGCTACGGACAACTTTGGTGTATCAATGGGTCTGTAGGAAGAGAGAGAAGAAGATTCGCCTTTTTTGAGGACGAGCTGGACAAATGCTGTTTTCCACCTGCTCCAAAAAAGTCCTAAAATGTAGGATTGATGAAAAAGCCTACACAGTGGTTACGCAGCGAGGAAAAACACCTCTTATGAAGATGAAAGGTATATCATCTGAACTAACAGATTTGTGTATATTAAGTACTCTAGGAACTACTGCTACTAGTTGTGTTGCTTGAAAGCATATTCCAGATATGAGCTATTGGTATTTAATAAAAAAGTCAAGAAATCATTTGTTTGTATATAATAATAATAAAATAAGCTCTTATGGAAAAAAAACTTTGCCGTGACTTCGAGGCAGCTGACAGTAAATTTCAGGCCATTTATAGTAGTGTTGCGCTGATTGTGTTGTGTTAAATTTTATAAAACGAATTCACGATATTAGAAGTGTTAAAATGACGTGTTCTAGAGTGTATTTTTTTGTGGAGTTCAATGATATTTTTGAAGGCTTAGATCGCATTTCAGGTAAATGTAAAATCCGATTGAAAGACGGTTCAAAGCCAATACTCGGATACAAAAAGAAGATACCATTTAGTTTACATGATCGACTGAAAGCACAATTAGACTTGATAGTCAATGATCACGTTTTTAGTCTGGTGGTTTTTAACGTAAACCGCCTGTCATGTAGAATTATGTTTACGGAATGCCCATACATCCATGGGTGCAACGATACGCCTTGCCATCGCTCTCCGTCAATCCTTTGATACCAATTCGGAACTGTGTTGGAGGCACAAGTTCCACCCTTGGTATGAATCGAGGCCGACCTAAAACATCTTACTGTTCTTAGGGTCACAGCATCCAGTACTTATTTGCAACTTTGCAATGGGTTAGACCCTTTCCTGCGATTTGGTTTAAACCACAGCCACCATGACGCTCCCACAAGGGGACCTACCTCAACAAGTCAGGCCCGGACCGAAATCCAGGGGGCTCCTGACTCCCATGGTACTGCGATTTAAGTCCTGGTAGAGACTACCGGTGGTATAGCCGCCAACAAGACCTATGACCGGCAACTTGTAACTGGTCAAATCGTAGCAACCTTCAGAGGCGTTATTTGAAGATGTTTACGATAAGAGCATTAATATGCTCTGCCCCCGCTTTTTATTAGACAACGTCATTGATAGGCGAAGACTTGATAATTGGGCGGGGGCCCCAGGTGGAGCACACAATAAATTGGGAGAATAATTTGCAGGTACACGAATAAGCCGTTACGCTTGTGCTTAAATCTGAAACTGTTGAACAATGCATTCGCCGGGTGCATTTTTCAATTTTGACAGCCGAATCCATTACATGCCCTTTGGCGAATAAATCAGTGTTCGCCATAATAAACTTAAAGAACGGATTCTTGCAGTTGGAATTGGATTATGAGATCTCGGATCTGACAACATTCATCACTCCTTTTGGTCGATCTAAGCGTCATAGGGTACCGTTTGGAATAATTAGTGCCCCCGAGTTATTCAGGAGAAAGATGGTGCTGTTATTTGGACCCATAACAGGATTTGAGATATATTTTGATGATCTGATTTTTTCAGGCACAGGTTATGAAGATCGCAATCTAAAAAACGGCATAGAATATTATAAATTATTAAACTTAGTAAGGATAAACTACAATATAGATAGACAGAGCTGACTTTCATGGGGCAGTTAATATCAGCGGGTAGTATTCAACCAAATGGGAAGCATATTAAGGAGTTAGTTGAAATTCTCCCACCACAAAATTGAACAAGCGTAATGAGGCTTTTAGGCTTATGCAAAAATTTATCAAAATAAACACCAAAGTTATCTATAATAACAACAAAACTAAGGGAGTAAATCGTGAGGTATATATTTACTTGGACAATATTGGATTTGAATTTGAACTTTTATTTAAAAAATCCATGTACAATAGTATTATTCAAAGTATTGCCCATCTGAAGCTATGACTTTTTCCCATCTTTCTGGAAATTTGTGGATCCCATCCCAAAAGAACTGCCCCGACTTGGCAGCCAAGAATGAATCAAGCCAATTTTTGATATTCTGCTCTGATGTGAACCGTATTTCAGTGAGGGCGTTCTGCATCGACCGGAACAAATGGTAGTCAGAAGGGGCAAGGTCTGGGCTATAAGGCGGGTGGGGTAAGACTTCCCATCCACTGTTTTCCAAATAGTTCTTAACCGGAATAGCAACGTGGGGCCGAGCGTTGTCATGATGGAAAATTATTGCCTCGTGTCTGGTCGCATATTCCGGGCGTTTTTCGGCCACTACTCTCTTCAAACGGATTAATTGTGTTCGGTAACGTTGTCCATTGATGGTTTCACCCGGTTTTAGCAGCTCATAATACAGCACACCCATCTGATCTCACCAAATACAGAGCATTACCTTCGCGCCATGGATATTCGGCTTTGCCGTTGATTTGGCTGGTTGACCGGGTTTCACATATGATTTTTTGCGCTTGAGGTTGTCGTAATGGATCCATTTTTCATCACCAGTAACAATCCGATGCAAAAATGACTTCCTTTTGTGGCGTTCCAGCAGCATTTCGGACATGCAAAACCGCCTTTCGACGTCTCTTGGCTTGAGTTCATGTGGAATCCAATTTCCTTGCTTTTGAATATATCCCGCTGCTTTTAAACGTTTTGAAATGGCTGCTTGAGTGACACCCAAAGGTTCTGCGAGCTCTTCTTGTGCTTGGTAACAATCTTCACAGAGTAATGCTTCCAGTTTTTCATCTTCAAACTTTTTTGGCTGCCCAGGACGTTCATCGTCAAAATCACCACTTTTAAATCGTGCAAACCACTTTTGGCACGTTCGCTCAGCTAGCGCATGTTCACCATAAACTTCCACCAAAATACGATGACTTTCGGCAGCAGTTTTCTTCATATTAAAGTAATGAAGAAGAACTCCCCGCAAAAACACTTTTTCAGGCACAAAGTTCGACATATTTGAGTGAAAAAAAATTATTGTTGTTTACGCTTCAAATGAATGACATATACTGAAATGACGTACAATGACAGTAGCTTTCCAATGCATGTTCCAATGGAATAATAACAATGGAATAATACAAGTTACGCCATCTCTTAGCATACCGCACGAATAAGTTATAGACCCAATAAGTCTCTCGAGACTTTAGTGAAAAAAGAGCCATACAAATCAACGTTCAGGCTTCAATGAATGTTTTTTGATTTTTGATTTGAGGCCCTGGTCCACCCCGGGTGACATGCTTAATTACACATGTTCACCAATACAATATCCATTTCATTGTCTCTGGCTTGCATTGACAACAGCATCACGTGACAATTCAATGCATAAGAGCATCCACGCATAAGTGGATGTTAATATGTTCCGTTACAGAAGCCAAGCCAACTTTTCAGTCTCTTTCCAAAAATCAAAGCTTCTTCTTCAATATTGATTCGCTGTTCAACATCACGCGAGTTGCAACGACGCTAAAAGTGGTAACAGTTTATTTTGAGAGACGCATCAAGCAAGAAGGCATTCTTGGAGAAGTTGAGTTATTTCTCTTATTACGAAGACAGGGAGCTAAATCAGGTGATTTCGGTGGCTGTTGGATGGTATTTGTCGCATTTTTCGTCAAAAAATTACGAATAATGATGGTACTGTGCGACGGTGAGTTATCATGGTGTAAAATCCACGAGTTTTCTGCCCACAATTCTGGTCTCTTTCGGCGAATTGCTTCACGCAAATGTCTCATAATGCCCAAATAATACTCTTTGTTTACTATCTGAGCTTCTGGCAAAAATTCATGATGCACTACACCGTTGTAATCGATGAAAACCGTGAGCATTGCCTTCTTTTTTGACTGAAAACGACGTGGTTTTTTTGGTCTCGGGTCATTTGGTGAACGCTATTCACTTGCCTGATGTCTGGATTGCGTGTCGTACTCAGACTCGTAAACCCACGTCTCGTCTCCAGTAATGATCCTTTTGACGAATGTGGGATCGGATTCAGCCTCGCAAATCATCTCTTTTGCGACGTCAACACGGTTTCTTTTTTGCATGAAATTGGGGTCTTTTGGCACCAACTTTCCTGCTAAACGACGGAAACCCAAATCATTAACCAAAATGTCTTGGACAGATCTATAGGCAATGTCCAAGTTCTCCATTATCTCTCTGATGATTAATTTGCGGTTATTGACCAACATTTGTTTTACTTCATCAATGTTTTCGTCGGTTTTCGATGTCGCTGGTCTGCCACTGCGTTCATCATCTTCAATTGACTTACGACCACTTTTGAACCACTCGTGCAACTGGTAAACGATCGTTTTCTTTAGAGATTCGTTGCCGAAACACTTTTCCAACATTTGCAATGTTCGTGCACCATTAAATCCGTTTTTTACGCAAAATTTAATACAAGTTCGTTGTTGCAAATTTAAATCCATTTCTAAAATTGTAAAAAATCGCCAACGCACACAGTGATAAATGTACTCTTGGCTACGTAACTTTTGCAAATGTCAAGCTATGACGCTAAGATTTGGAGAGAATATAGGCAACAGATTTACCAACTCAACAGAAAAACAGAACTCAAATCGGAAATGTGGGAGCGCCACACTGTGGTGTGGCCGGGAACTTTTTGATCAAGGTGGTATGGTATAGGTTGTGCTTGCAAATAGGAGTTCTAGGAATAGAAATTCATTACTGGTTTTTTAAGGCAAAAATTTCGTAGGGCAGGATCAGCGAATTAAAATATATAGAATAAATCTTAGTTCCTAAGCCTCCTACGTTTCGATAATAAAGGGACAGTCATTTGGGAGGCTTCGGCAAAGAATTGAGCGGCGGGTGAGGAGCGATAGTAGTGTTTGAAACTAGATCTTGTTCTCTGAAAGCGTAGTATGCGTTTGGAACTTACACAAAAGAAGAGAGGTCATTAGCAACGTCATCAGGAGGCATATCAAATTGCTCATGAAAACGTATAAAAAGTTACCGCAGATCATTCTGATTAGTGGAGAGACCTTCTTGCAGAACGGAAACCATTGTATTGATTTTCATTATGCCGTCGATACAGACAGAATCTGGATTATCATGTAGATAGTCGAGAGTGAACATACCGGCCATCCTTCCCTGAATCGATAAGGTGATTGGTTAACATTTCCATTGGAGGAAGTATGGGGTCTAAAAAAGAAGATGTAGGGGGATGCAAAATATGGGAGCGAATAAAGTTAGGGTAAGCGGTTTTTGTTTGAGTGGAATAAGGGCTTGTTAGGTTTTTTTAAAGGACTGGGGGGAGGATCCAGATTAAAAGATACACGTTTAGGAATTAAGTTGGATGGGGTGGAAAAATGTTTTGAATGTATGCGACTGGCAGAATGAAGTGAAGAAGGAGTGAAGAAAGAAAATGTCCCAACTTTAAAACTCCAGCTTGTATCAGGAGCTTGTTTGTTAGGAGTTTGTTTTTTTTTTTGTTTTAATTAGACTTAGAATTTGGCATAAAAATCGGAATGTTTATGCTCTTATTAAAATATCCGGGATTAAAAATAAAATACGTTCCAGGGATGCAATTATATTTGGGTTACGGTTTGTCTAGGGCTTATTTAACAAACAAAAGATGTTTACCGCCGCAAATTATGGATTTGAAAGGAAAGCCGGAACAGTTTTCCCATTTCTTTTTTGATACTGAAAACAATACAACTCTTGTTGCATATGTGCCGAAGAAAAACCGGGCAGTCATTCTCATGAGCACATTGCATCATGATAAAGAGGTAACTGGTGAAGCGAAAAATCCGGATCAAACAGATGTCCACAGACGTTATTTTATAGCAAACTGGATATATCAGCCTATAATGCTTTAGTGATATACTTGTCTATCTTTCCAAATTGGAATAAAGCTAAACATTTCAGACTAAGGATTTTTTTTGGAATAATTAGGGGTAGCTTTGATTCAAGGAGAAAACTCTCGTCGAACTACTCTTCCACTCAGCGCTCCGGGAAGATCAGTGGTTCAACGTCAGCAAAAAAAATCTTCAAGAACAACCAACTTCGTCAACTTTGAAGCGATCTCGCTGCTACATGTGTCCGAATCGCTCCAACAGTACCAAATTTTTAACAAAATGTTCAAATTGCTTAAAATTTATTTGTAAAAATCATTCTGAACAAAAAATTACATGTGAAAATTGTGATTCTTAAATATAAAATGTATTGGGCAAATTTTACCCACAAATACCACGTGTGTTTTTTTTTTAGTACAGGGTAAGGGTTAAATACCTAGGAGGTAGAGAAGCCAGATATGAATAATGTCATACATAAGCCAGACCATTGATATGCTACATGCTCTTCATCTAGGCATTGGAAAAACTCGATTACGTGCACGAAGATTGTCTTACTGCCCGGGTATGTCAGAGGAAATAAAGCAAAAAGTTCAATGGTGTCATATATGTGAAAAGCATAGATACAACAATCCAAAGGAACCGTTAAAACATCATGATCCACCTGAGTTTGCGTGGGAAAAAATTGGTGTTGATACTTTTGAGCATTGGGGAGTTCCGTATTTGACAGTTATTGGCGCATATTCGAATTGGTAATTGGTTAAGCGGCTAAACGACAAAACGATAGGTCACATACTTAATGTCTTAATGATAAGTTTATTAAAAAGTTTGGTTTTCCTTCTGAAATTCGATCAGATAATAATCCATTTAACTGCCACAAATTTAAAGAGTTTGCAGACGAATCCGATTTCAAACTTACATTTTCTAGTCCACACTATTCACGGCGGAGTAACTGTTTGGCCGAAAAGGGTGTAGCAATAGGAAAACCTTCTCACTGTTTATAGACCGAGAAATCAAAACAAAGGTTCCCACGACGACGTACAATTTAAAGCCACACGAGTTAAGTACACAGGACATTTTGCAAATAATACAATAGATGACAAAAATAAACTCCAAGCCAGTTATTACAATAGGACATTCAAGCCCGTACCCAGTTTGAATAAGAACAAGAAAATAATGTTTTGGAATACAGAAAAAGATTGGTTGTATGGAACCATTGTTAAGAATGTCATTAACAGGTTTTATATTGTAAAAGATAGCTCAGGAAACGAATTTAACTATATTAGGAAATCACTCAATAGTTCCCCAACAGTTATTTTGAGTGATGAACCTTTTGTTGGCATTGATAATAATCGCATAGTTAATAATCCTCTTTCAAGTAATGGTGAATTTTGTACCGTTTTAAATGGTCATGGTGCGCTTGAAAATGAAAACGTGGAAGATGATATTATTGATGGTTTTAAAGCTAACGCCAGGAAGAGTAGTTCGTGCTCCGGAGCGCTACAGCAGCCCGGTAGTGATGATGAACAATGATGTGTCAGTTGATGAGTAGCTCAAAAAGCGTAAAGTAGCAAACCTAAAGGTATAATAGAACATAAAATAATCAAAAAGTATCCACAATGTATAAATTCTTAAAAAAAAAATTTAAGGAAAAAGCAATCTTTGGTACGGGACCAAAGAAGAATCAATCACTGCAGTTATCAGCTGTAGCACAACACTGTAGCCAACCTGCCTCCGCTACCGATCACTTAGGCCATTTAGATACCGAAAACACCCCGACAACGAGTACGGTTACTAGCTCTTTATACACCTACACATGTTTTCAACAACACCAGCCACATTATCACTACCGAATCCAAAGATCGTAATGTAAAAGGCTTAGAGAACAAGCAGATCTCATTCAAATTACCATTTACCGTCATCAGCAATTCAGCAATAACGATTGCTCTTTTATGACAGCTCCGCATTACTATAAAGATATGAATTCGACTGCAATCGATGATAAAAATACGATTATTGGCAATTCTGGTGTGATTGCAAAGAACCATGACTACAACGCACGGCCTCCGGTGCTTCTATTAAAAAAAAAATCATACAACCAATAAGACACCCCCACACCATGACAAAAAGCATTTTAACTCAAAACTAGAGCTGCAATATTATACATAGACGAGTGTAACAACACGGCAAAACTTATCCTCTCGCTAGACTAAGTTTACCAAAGCAAAGTTTTAATTCATAACATGATGTAAAAAATTGAACAAAAAAAAAAATTAAAGAAAAACCATTTCAACTCCGCAAAGCTACAAAATACAAACCGCACCCGGCCATACATAAATACACAGTTCCTTGCCCACCCATTCTCCTCTTGGTAATACATACACTGGTGGTAACATAATTAGCATGTTTTCCCTTACTCATATAAAATCCGTTATATCCGTTATATTTCAAATTAAGGCTTAATTTTTCGTCTGAAAACTCTGCTGTGGCGTCAGGAGATTATGCCTTTAGCTTTCATTGCGTTCTTTTCCCTACGATCACTATAGCAAGCAACAGTTGTCTTCTGTAGTGTGTACATAACATACGAGTATAATTAGCACACTTTAAGAATTGATAATTTTTCTTAAGTTATTTTCGAAAATTTACAGTTATTTGATTAGCAGGTGTTTATTTGAAAATTTAAAGACAGACTTACAATAAATTTTGTTAATCAGATATGAGAAAAGGTGTAAGCTGCTCCGAAGAAAAGAGGGAGTTTATAATCAAACTTAAATCCGATGGGCTGACAGTTACAGAGATTTCAGACACATTAGGATGCTCCAGGAAAATGGTATATAATGCTTTAAGCATATGGAAACATATGGGACAACAAAAAAGTGTCAACGAGCTCCAAGATCTCGCAAAACGTCTGTTAAAGATTCAATAAAGCTAAGCCTGCGAAAGTGGCTCCATTTAAAAGTTTAAATTCAAATAAAAAACGAAATGGAGTTATATCATGGCATTTGTGTATCCTCAAACTCAATCAGGCGCCGTTTGAACGAGAAAAAGCTACGTGGCTGCATTTCACAGAAGAAACCATATGTGTCGGAAGAAAACATAAGATTAAGAATATTGTTTCCTAAGGAGCATATTGCAAAGCCACTTACTTTTTGGAAACACGTGCATTGGAGCGATGAGTCGAAGTTTTGCCGATGGGGTTCAGGTTTTAAACGGTACGGTTGGCGTCCTGTTAATCAACAGCACAATCCTAACTGCACAGTCAAAACCGTGAAACACGGTGGAGGAAGCATCATGGTTTGGGGCGCTTTTTCATTGCATGGTGTGGGCCGGATCGTGCGGATAACATTAAAAATGGATCAAGAAATGTACAAAAATATCTTAGTGAATCATATAATACCATATGTTGAAGATAATTTACCCCTCGTGTGGCGCTTTATGCATGACAACGATCCGAAGTACAGTTCGCGGCTGGTGAAACGATGCATAGAGGATAATAACATTGATATTTTGCGATGGCCAGCACAAAGTCCTGATCTCGATCCGATTGAGAATTTGTGGACTGAAATCGAATGAAGTATTGAAGGAAAAAAACCCAAAAAATTTGGATGAATTATGGGATAATATTCAGAGAGCCTGGTAGGCTATAACTCCTGAACACTGCAAAAGTTTGGTTGAGAGTTTGCCACTGAAGTCATTAAAAATAAGGGTTTTCCTACGAAATATTAACAAAAGAAAAAGAAATTTTGTAAGTAATTACCGAATTTTATGACTTTTACAATTTGTAGGTAATGTGCTAATTATATGTCCAAGCTAAAAATACTTTTTCTCTTTTTACAGGACAGTTTTTATTATTTCGTCTTTACACATTTTATACTCCTAAATATAAGATGTAAAAACGCATCAATAAATTTTAATATTGATTAACAACTAAAACATTGTACTGCTATTTTTGTTCTAAACAAAGCGTGTGCTAATTACGTGGCCACCACTGTACATACATGTGTCCAATTTGCAAGTAAGTATACATATATCATTGATTTGTTTACTCCTAATATTATAAAAATTAATTATTATATTTTAGAATAAACCTCTAGCGACAAAAGCTTGTACAAATTGTAAGAATTCCTATTTTTGTATTTGTATAATCAAACTAAACTTGTAGGACTAAACAGTATATGAATGACAAATCACAAAAAACAAAGACACCAAGCGCGGGAGCAACTTAGTCGGGCACCCCAAATCCTATTTCATAGGTCGCCCATGACTTCCTCAAGGAAATGGACATAGGAGAGCACGAACCTATTTCTCATCCCTCAGAAGAACCGAATCCATGCGGGTGACATGAGGCCTTAGGTGCCCTTATCGGACCTTCTGGCAAGAGCTGACTTCGAGGATTCTGGTACTTTGAGTTGCTCGACAAACAATTCTAGTATAAATGAACCCATTGCTCGTCCTCCTATGGAGGAGATTCTGACAGTAAGCCAATTGCTTATACCTCTATGAAGACCACCTAGGTAAGAATCGATCCGATCCTTTCAAAGAGGCAGCTTCAAAAGTGGTGAATGAACCTCATACCTCTTCGAAGCCATCGTAAAATATGAAGACGAAGCGAAATCGACATAACCCTTCAAGTTGTTCTCGAACCTTGTAAGATCCACTCAGGAAGGCGTAGTTGACAACAAATTCACGGTAGGAAGAGGCAAACTAGACATTAGATTGTGCCTGTACAGTTGTTGCTCATCCTAATTCTTGTAATAGGGAACAGGGTGGGCAACGAAGGACCCGATTCTAATCAACCTCCTCTCAATCAACGCACCTACGCGAAAATAAGAACTGAAAAAACTTTACAGCAGAAATAGTTACAAACATTGGACTCTTCACATACCATACGAAGATCATAAAATCCAAGAACTCTAACCATCTCTGAACCATAGAGCTACAATGAATTAGAAAAGAAGCTAGAAAAGCGTTCAATGCAGCCAATAGCTCCAATAGCTGTTTTCGCTGGGGTAAATACAAAGCCAGTCAGATAAAATACAATCTGCAGCGATAAAGGCAATCATGGGGAATATTTTAGTCCTACATATATTAAGAGCACAAAAAAGTGAGCCAGACTAAAGAAAGTCATATATAAGAAACCTTAAGTTTCACAAAACTCTTCACTGAGGCTCTGGGTTTCTTGCATCACTCATTTCCTTGGATGCACTCCGACTATAGCATCATAGATACTCGTAGTGATGCACATTAAGAACGTGGAAATTATTATTTTAACCTACTGTAGCTTAGTACAGAGGCAATTCACAAATAAAACTATAAGACTTAAGCATAGAAGTTTGCATGTATTGGCACAACTCATGCCATGAAAACGTCAAAACTATACTTGGTCTCCTGCCCTTAGATCTCTACCTGCAAGAATCGCCAGTGGAAAGTGCTTGAAGATTATCATAACTTTGGAATGCCATTCGTCTGTTTCCCCAAGCTGAAAACCAAGGGATGGAAACCAAACGGTAACAGACTCGAGTTTTCACGGACCCCGGCGCATGGTTCTTCTCCGATCAATTGAACATAAGATTGTCACATTGCCTACAAAACTATAGCAGTTGTTTCCAGGCCCAGACATTAAAATATTGGCTGTTGTAGAAGCGGCCAGACTTGCGACAATATCCTGCAAAGATATTGCCAAACATTTTTTGACAACCTGGCCACCATTAAGGCTATCGCTTCCATCGAGATTAAATTACAGCTTGTAGAGAGTTGTCGTGAAGAGCTTAGGACTCTTGCATTTAGCATAGGATTAAGTTCTACTGGGTTCCTAGCCACAAAGGTGTGTCAGGTAGTAATATGCAGACAAGTTACCTCGAAAGGATCCTCCTTTAATAAAGAACTAACGATCAAAGTGCGATACAAATCAAAGCCAATGAAAAGTGCAAAAACTTTCTAACCCGTGAAGCTTCAACCAAATTATAGCTATAACTCAGCAAACCTCGGACAAGTAAGATTTCTTGAATGGCAGAACTGAACTTTGCTTTGTTTGATTCCTCACAGGCCATCATTTTCCACTTTCTATGCCACGATAAGTTGAGGCAATGAACTTTAGAAAGTCACTACTCCCAGAACTCTCTGCTGTTTAATTTTCATCTATTTTCAGGACGCAATACAGTGGCTGAAATCCACTCAACGATCAAATGTCAGCTGGCTATCCGGGCATCTAAATTGTTCTGCTTAGATCTGAGTGCGATGAGGTATAGAGTGCTTTCGGCTCCGGATATCACATCATCCCGCAAACCTAACCTAATCTAACCTAAGCCGCCATCCAAAATATAGTAAATGCAGTTATACAAGTAGTCCACCCTTATGATAGAATAATTTACTTAAATATATAATGTCTGGTTTTTGTGAGAAATATCTCTTACAATTATTACCTACACTCCACTGAAAGTCATATTTGTATTACAGTTGATAAGCTGCAGCTAAAAGGCCTTGTCATATTAATTAATCCTATACTTGCGGTGGGTCATAATTGATTTGTCTTTTTGGTTATTAAGCCGCATATCTTAATGTCGTCATTTACCAAAAACCAAGATAATGAAGGCCATAAGAAATGGTGACTGTTATATCCAGAAATGTTTAATCGTGAAACCACCTTCACACCACAGGCCTATCAACATGACCTAAATAATCCAACTGGTGATTATGTTGATGGCTCCCTTAGATGCAAGAAATTATTGACATTCATATGTTCACTCGTACACCAGGTGTAACATCGTTCGTAGTGGTATCTCTATGTATCTATGGTATTTGAGTGTACATTTCGACGCACATTTGTATACTCATACCTAATATCTATGCAGAATGATTGTAGGTTAATGCCACACGTTAATATAATTTATTACAGACTCTGAGAGCTACACAAATCCATATATCATAGCAAAAATCATTAGACTGTGCACATTCATTTCAAAGGCAGCTAATTAATTATGGCTCAAATAGACAGGTTGCTTTATATGCCCTCGTAAGAAGCAGTCGTGAATGATTTAACCAACAGCTGATATTGAAATTGGATATCGAAAATGTATTAATAAATGTCTGGTCATCGTTTTGATGAAATAATATTAGAGTCCAAAATATCTTTCGATAATATACATGATTACGACGATTGATATTGTATAATACTTATCAAATATCTTAAGCCATTACCAAGGATGTTTGGTACAATGCAGTGGATCTAGACCATTACTAGGGAGTGAATACTGATTTGATATTTTGCTACTAAATAAACAATTTGTAAATGAAAACCTTTAAAAATACTTAAATCGACCATTTAGTGATTGATAAGAATGCTTATCTATGAGATATCTGTCTAATAACTTACAAATTTTGTATATCGGCAGTTAAGGAAGAACATCCAATGAAAATTTAGACCATAGATCGGGCATTTCTGGCCTTCAGAAGTGAGGCAAGAAATGCCCAAATGAAATCGACAATGACTCAGATTTGACAGTACTTCCAAGGCTCTATTGGTGGCAAAGAAAACCACAACTTTTGCATTCTATAAAGGGTTAATTTGTCTAGCCGATCACTTTGCCCTACATCGACAAAGAGGCTTTGAAACGTATATCGGGGCAGCTAATCCATCACGCAAATAACTCTTAATTGTTACTGAATAAATACAAACTTCGGATAAAGAAGCTCTAACTCAGATGGAGAACATCAGACCAAAAGAAAGGCATCATATTGGTAATGTTGAAAAGTCTGTCAGGGTAAGAGATTGCAACATATAAAGTTTCATCACGATAACAAACTAAGCTAAATATACTACTGTGTCCTATAAAGGTACAATACATAGTAGTAATGTTTGTTAAAAACATAGGAATACTGCATCATCCTCCAAATTTTTACATTGCAATTCTAGTTCTCAACCCTTTGAACAAGGCCAATCTGCCTGCTGCGAAGTTTCATTTCATTTCATTTATTTCATTCCAATGGTTTGTACATTAAGATATTATCTTTTTTAGTACATAGTATTTTAATTTCAGATGTATGATTTTATTACAAATTTAAAACTAATATGTATAAACATTATGGATGATTAGGAAGAAGGGGATAGGTTTAGTTTTATTGTGTGGAGAAATATAGGAGTATTGCACTTTGCAGGGATTTGATATTGATCTTAGATGTGAGAGCAAGGAGTTCCATAGTCTTACAGTGTGAATGAAAAATAAGCGCGAAGAGCTGAGAAAATTGCAGCGGTAGGGTATAAGGTTGGTTGTTCTTGAAGAGTGAATGAATGAAGTGAAATTAAGCCTGCTATACAAATAATACGGACTTTGATTATTAATAATTTTGTGTAAGAATATACAGTTTCTAGCATTGATATACTGTTCCAAATTACAACCAAGTAAATACCTAGAGTATTCGGAGATATGCTCATAAATGTAACGCACCGCATCATTAAAAGCTATTTGACTACTATATACGACCTCAGCATATGTTAGGAGAGGTAATATTAACGTTGTTACCAGCTTTCGTCGTGTTTCAATCGGAGTGAAATATGCGCTAAGCCACAACTTACGAAGGCATCCGTAGATGCGACCAATGACCACGTTGATGTGATTCTGACCAGATAGATTTCGAGTTATAATATAGCCAAGACTAGTGATTGATTCTACGACTTCGATTTTATTATTATTACTCGCAAGATATAAGTCAGATAGGAGATTAAAATTGAATTTTTTCTTGGATATTGGAATTACTTGAGATTTTGCCGGATTTAGTAGTAACCCATTTGACACTGACCAAGAATATATGCGTTTTAAGTCATCGTTAATGAGAAAAGCGAGTTCATTAAGGTTGGAGTACGATTTCGCTAGGTGTAGTTGAACGTCGTCTGCATACAGGTGTGAAGAATTTCTGCACACTAATGGCAGGTCATTTATGGACAGGCAGAAGAGAATCGGTCCCAATATTGAACCCTGTGGCACAACTTGTTTGATTTCCACTAGTGAAGAACTACGTTCACCCGAAACTACCCTTTGCGACCTACCGGAAAGAAAACTACTCAGCAATTTCACTGCCCTTTCACTAAACCCAAAATTGTACTTTAGCTTCCAACACAGAATTTTATGATTTACTTTATCGAAGGCCTTTGAGAAATCCAGCAGACAAAGAAATGAAACATGACTCCTGTCAAAATCTTGTCTTATTTCTTCAAGTAGATTGACCATGGCTGTGGTTAGCCCTAAAACCTGACTGCTGAGCACTCAACAACTCATTGAGAGACAAGTGCTTCGTAATTTGTTTTGCTATTATTTTCTCGAAAGCCTTGGACAGGCAGGGTAGAATGCTAATCGGTCTAAAATCGGCAGGAGATGCTGGATAGGTTTTCTTTGCGATAGGCAAAACTCTCGCAATTTTCCAGAACTGAGGAAACATTGATGTTGTTATGCACCAGTTGATTACATGTGTGAGATGAGGTACAATTTGCTGTAAGATAAGTCTAATAAAGCGTACTGGTACGCCATCTTCACCTATGGAGTCAGATTTGATAGCTGTTACGGATTGGATAATTTCGTCTTCAGTGACTACTACAAAATCTTCCAGTCTTGGCAGCAAGCGTACTACTTCCTCAGTCTGACTAAAATCAAATTCATTTATACTGGAATCATCTCCCTGAAATGCATGATTTAGTTCATCGGGATCAAGAACACATTTAGAGTTGTTGCTACTACTAGATATACCAATTTTACGCAAATTACTCCAAAGTTTCTTTGCAGGGAGGGATGTATTTAGTTTAGAGGCGAAATAGTTTTTCTTTGAGGTACGTACAGCTAAGGTGGCGTAATTACGTGCCGCTTTGTATGAAGACCAGTTATCGTTAGATGGTCTATGCTTCTACTTACTATATAATTTGTTTCTTCTTTTAATAGAGCAAACCACTTCAGACGTAAACCATGGGCATGCTCTGTTTTGTATTTTGACCGTTTCAGTTGGGACACATTGATCGAACAATTGTGCTAAAATAGCTTAAAACAATTTTACTTTTTCGTTCGGATCAGCCATTAAGCGGCATTGCTCCCAAGGGGCTGAAAAAGTAGCAATTTGAAGGGCATTTAAATCAATGGAATTGAAATCTTTAAACGTGAAGGAATCTGGGATAACTGTTTTAGACAAGTTCACATCATAGGTACAGAAAAGAAGATCATGGTCAGAAACATCAAACGATAGTTGGTCGAACAGTAGAACAAGCGACGGATTAGAAACAACAACTAAATCTAGAAGACTGGGTAAACAATTATCAGCAAAACGTGTAGGGTAAGTAGTATCTACTATTTCCATCCCGACTGAAGAGACTAAATCCTTCATTTGGAAAGCAAGTGAGTCATTCTTTATTAAATTGGTGTTAAAGTCACCGCAGGTGATTATGTGCTGATAGAGTGCACAGTATTAAGAGATAACTGAAAAGAAGGGCACAGGGGAGCAGTGTCTATTGTTACTGTACGCACATGCAACCAAACATTTGGTATTGCAGTCGCGTATTTCAATTAAAATATATTCGATTCCATTGCCACTAGATTTAGTGATAATTTCACATTTCAGATCCGATTTGCAATAAATCACTACCCCGCCAAGCGTTGTATCAGTAAGTCTATCATTCCTAAAAATTTGAAAATAGTTAGTTTATCTATGTCTGAGACCAAGAGCGCTGTTCAGGAGAAACCGTGTTTGTCTCGTTAGGCTCTCATTTAGATAACAGCTGTTGTCCGCTTCTATTCCCAAATCTTGGAGACGTAATTCAGTCATGTGTTGTTTGCGGTAGTTCGCTGCTGAAATCAGAACGGCGTTTCTCTCTTGTGAATTGCTGAATTTTAGCACAATTGTGTGCGGTGTTATTGTAAGGGAGGCGGCTTACAGCCAATGGTGTGACAGAGTCGATTAAATTAACTTTTAAGGTTCTCATTTGGGAGTGCAGGTACTACGAAGAGCACTGCATCACACGCTACTTCTTTCCTTTCCAGAGCATCACATCGCCGTTGAAGAGTCACGATTTCTGCACTGTGCGATTGCATAGCTGTGTTGGTGTTTTCTTCAAATATATCGATGCGCTCAACTATGCTGGCAATTTTGTTGTGCAGTTCATCAAATCGCTGACTCCAGGTTGTCTTGACTTCCTCGATCTTGAGAAGAAATTCGCTCTGCATCTTGGAGATTTCTTCTGTGAACCCAAGCCGCATTATTTCAGCTTGTTTAGTGAGATGTTCCTCTAAGATTTTGACAGTAAGAGGACCATTGTCACTATTCGGCTACTTTACTGCATCATCTTGTGTGGGTGGTGTAGGTGACGATGTCAGTCGTCTTGAAGAGATAACTCTTGAACGAAGGTTCGGAGCAGACATGGTTTTAAGAGAATTGTCTTTGGGTGATATTAATTCAAAAGAAATAAAGCGAAATGTCGGGAGAAGCAATATATGTACTATAAACTATTTTATTAAAAATATAAGGGCCGGTGTAGGGTTTCTCACTACAGGTTGACTGGCAAAAAGTTTATAATCAATAAGGCTTAAGGCTTTATAAGTTCTTAAGTTTATTTGTCGGATTTACACACCGTACTTGCTCACTTTAACTGGACGATAATAAAAACGCGTCTATTCGCGCTTACTCTGCATCACGTCACCTTCGTCGTAAAAAAAGGTGAAACCTCTTCTCCTTCCTCCTACAGACCTGTTTCAGTTACGTCCGTTCTTCCGCGTCCATAGAAAGGCTCTTAAGTCATCAAAGTACGAAAACGTCTTAATAAATGGCAATAGATGTCATGTCTTAACGAATTATGAAACCAAAGTCTACAACAATCTAAGGAATGCATAATAGTTGCACTTGGTGTCTTAATTTGGCAGAGTTTGACATTAGGCTCTTCTCATAGGGAGTCATAGGAGTAAATGGAGACCTGCGCGACAATTGATCCGGAAACTGCTGACTGTGCTATCACTTGGATTAGGCCAGCAGCGCAACAATTAAGTTCGTACCGAAGTGCTTGCCTTACCTCCCAGTTGTGATCCTCGGCAACTACATACTTAAACTCTTACTCATGCAGGCTACAGTGGCAAGGGCATGGGGCCTGTTCGGAAATGCAAACTTATCGCAAATTATGGAAAGCATAGCATTCGGAAATGCATATATTGTAGAACCAAACAGTTCTAAATTGCGGTAGCGCAAATGTTGACAAATCACGCAACTATCAAAATCGTGTTCAATGCATACTTGCGTAGAGCTTAAGCAAACATTAAACTTAGTTTGATGTTCATTTAGGAAGGAAGGAAATGGTTCTGTTAACCAAGATGCCAACGGATACGTCGAGCCTCCTAGAAGATGTTTACCCTGCGATAATTAAATTATACGATTTCCTAGTGCTATTCCTAACGAGCTATTTCGCAGTACAGCAGCATCATGCGACCTACCTGGCCATCTAAAATATATGTATGTGAAGATAAATTTAGGATCACACACAGCCAGTAAAGCAAACAGGAACTATCATTGCACTACGGGAAGATATTATTTTGTACAAATTGACTTCCAATATAATGCAATGCGTTCCACGTCGGTTATAATAAATATGTAGCCATCAATATATCCAACAACATATGGGAACGGATAAATTCTACGAATATGAAATTCGTCCATTTTCTTCTTAAAATCGTCTTCAGTTCTAGGTCACTTTAAGAATCTATTTCGATGTCGAGTTATAAACCTTATAATCTTGATAACAATATAATGCGATTGGCCAGTATTAAATCGATGGGATAAGTCGCGATATGTGCAGCCATTAGAGCTGAAGACAAATTTAGACCGGGCCTTCCGGCTTGTGTTTCCCAAAAAGGCTCTAAAATCAACTAAAGTTTCTAGAAATGGATTATAAAGGAATAATTAAAAAGAGGGTTTAAAAACCAAAGATATACAAGTTATCCCTACCTAAAAAGTTGCTCGTTTCATTCTGATATGTCATCCGGAAAACTGCTTATAATAACCTCAAAAAAGACCCAATTTTTATGAATACGACCATACAAGTTCATATAAACAAGGAATTGTTTTGTTAACAACCATTTTTTTCTTTTTCTAATACTGCCACTGAAACCATCCAATAAGATATTAAGTGTTAGATTCTAGATGTCCATTGCGTTTTTTGGATAAAATAAGCAAACTAAATGCAAATTATTGTTCGTTAACGTCGAAAGTTGTGCATTGCAGTCGTATGCTTTTGACGTTTCAGCTGCTTTGTTGCTCTTGCTTTGAAGAGTTTACATTTTTGAATGGGCCCATGCTCAACCAGTAGCATAGTACTGAACTGGGCGTCATACGGCTCACAACCCTATGCGGTTAAATTAAAGAGATGTGACGAACCAACTAATGGCGTCGGAGAAAAACGGATGCACTATTGACGACACTTGCAAACGTTTAAAAGACAACGACCTTCGGGAATGCAAGTGGGGTATTAGGATCATTAACAGGCCACGTGCAATCCAACAATTAGCAAAGGCCATTGACTGCTATCACGAAGATATAACCGCTATCCTGAAAGTGCGATTGGATGGACCGGTCAAAAAGAAGATGAAAAACTGAAATATAAATATATGTATACTACGATGATTGCTATAGGGAAAAGAATCAGCGCTTATTCTGATACGGATTTGCTATACGCGGCGGACTAAGTCAAGAAGTCTTGAGAATGGGACATGTGAGCAAACATCCTACGGCAATCAACATCAAGGTAAAATTCGCTAACATGGCCCAATATGCGGGACGAAATATCACTATACGAGTAGCAAGCAGACGGTTTTCTCATCGCAATGTATACAGAACGTACCTGGATTTTTAACGTAAACCTGTCATAAGACCTTATGTTTACGAGATGCCCATACATCCATAGGGAGCAGGGATACGCCTTGCCATCGCTAATAATATTCGCATTATATTTACTAATACTTCGCTTATACATTATACCAAAGCAGAACTTGTGTTGGAGGCACAAGTTCCACCCTTGGTGTGGGTCGAGGCCGACCTAAAACCTCTTGCTGTTCTTAGGGTCACAGCACCCAGTACTTTATTTGCAACTCTACAATGGGCAAAACCAAGGAATACAGGTACTCGCGATATGGGTTTAAACCACAGCCACCATGACGCTCCCACAAGGGGGCCTACCTCTAAACAAGTTAGGCCCGGACCGAAATCCGGGGGTCTCCTGACTCCCATGGTACCGTGATTTAAGTCCTGGTGGTCAAGCCGCCAACAAGACCTATGACCGGCAACTTGTCACTGGTCAAATCGTAGCAACCATTCAGAGGCTGTAATCTGAAGATGTTTACGATAAGACCAGTAAGAATAATCTGCCCCCGCTTTTTATTAGACAACGTCATTGATGGGCAAAGCCTTGATAATTAGGCGGGGGCCCCGCAATGTATACAAGAGGACATGGCAGTCACGGTATCATTAAACGCTAAATTGATCATTTTTGCGATAGATGTAAGGCATGCCTCCATCATTCTTCCGGGCAGCAAAAATTGACTCGGATCACCACCTTTTTGCAGCCAAGGTGCGAATGCGGATTTCCCAAGCGCCATAACAAAGACATTACGTATAAAAGTTGCACTCACAAGAGACCGCCAGAATGTTCGCCGAACGCGTTTCCCGAAATTTCTCGACAACTCCTATGTCGCCAGCTTCAAGCCCCGAAAACCAGTGGCTACGCTGCCAGCGTACCATCAGAGACGCCGCGACTGAAGAAGAAAGAAGAGCACGAGAAGCGCGCGATCGAAGACATTAAAAGGTTGTACTCTAGGGATAACGTACAGAATGCACATGCCCAACATCATGCCGTCAAGCATATTTGACCATTCAACTTAGGCAATAATAACCAAAATTTCCGCCTATCTAACCAAAATGAAGTAAGGATAAGGATCAACATCGTGGCGGTGGCCCAAGTGGTGGTAGACAGGCTTCCAAATCAGAAGGTTCGGTGTTGGAATCCCAACCGCGCTCGAAAGGCATTCATTTTTTAAGATAACAGAAATCAAATAAGAAGAGTAGTTGACTAGAAATCGACAACAATCAAACTTCCACTAAGAATTTAGTCTTCCTATTAAATGTTAGATGCGAAATAACCCCTGGGCCCAAACTTCTTTCTTTCCAGAAAACTTAACACATGCTGATGCAAAAAAAAAATAACGATTTTAAAGCATTTAAAGGGACGAGTATAGAGCCATGTCTGGTTTTGGCGTCACTGTCAAGGTCGTCCGTCAGTATCAAAGTGCGCAGTCATTTAACCGAGACCTTTGATGTCAAGATTAAAATTTAGGTAAGGTTAGATAAGGTGACATACCGCCATGTGACTTCTTTAACATTATACTTGAAGGAATTGTGGGGAACTTACAAGGGAACACTCGAAGCATAATCTTTCAAAAGTCTATGGAACTACTAACTTATGCCAATGATATCGACATAATTGGGAGAATACAGCGGGTTGTTACCGGTGCAATCGCTAGTATTGAAACGGAAGCCCCCAATGAAACCCGGTAAATGGGAGCAAAACCAAGTATATACTGTCAACAGGGACAGAACATCACATTCGACAGCTACAAATTCGAAGGGGCCTTATTTACCTTGACTCTGCTACAAATTCTACCAACAAAACTTAAGCGGAAAATCATTTTTGCCAGTCGCTGCTTCTGTGGTCTAAGAAAGCAATTATGCAATTAAGCAGTAAATCCCAGTCCTACAGTATAGCGCTGAAGCATGGACTCTATCGAAATCGGATGAAGATATCTTCAGTCGGTTCGAGATAAAAGTGCTTCGAAAAATATACGGTTCTATTTGCATTGACGGGCTTTGGAGAAGAAGATTCAGCGACGAATAATGCGAGCTGTACAACGATATCGACTTCGTCACAAAATTACGCATTAGCCACCTGAAATGGGTAGGAAAAATAGAGCGGACAGACATCAATGCTCCGGCCCGCAGAGTCTTGGAATCTAGCCCGGAAGGACAACGCAGTAGAGAGAGACCTCACCTTAGCTGGGGCTCATAAGTAGAAAGGGACATTAATCGGCTTAGAGTACGCAACTGGAAGCAGTTAGCTAAAGACCAGGCTAACTGAAGAAGCTTGTTATTCGGGGTCCAATTTCACTCCCAACTGTAGCGCCTTCTTAGTAAGTAAGTAGACGGAGTCAATTCAAAGAGAGTGTTTATAACATTGCTGACCTTCCTCGTTGATCCACCACTATTTTGTTTGCTAAGCAACTTCCGATCTACTAGCTAGAAAGGCAAGAATTTTGACCGAAACCTGGCGTGTCAGTTTCGCTGGCAATGCTTTTAGGAAAGGAATTGATGAAAACAATGAAGACTACGTAGAAGAAGTATACAAAATAAAATTGAAGCATTGCAGATACAGATACATTGCAGATATACGTGTGTTCGCTGTTCTAAATATTTTACGGATAATAGAAAAGATCTAAGCTGAACGTATTAGCTATATGAAAACGAAATCATTTGAAATCCAAGTCGGAGAGAAATTCAAATTTAATTTCCAGCCGTTCTCAGTGTGCCGAAAAATAAGAATAAAAAATTAATAAAAACGCTTCAGCAAAATCTAGGCTTCACTGAAGATGGCATGTGAAATAGAGCCTCTGTAGACTTGATCAGCTCTACGAGTGGCATAGTAACAATGTAGTTACGGAAGATAAATATCTAACGTATTTTAATAGTAAAAATAGAAGGAAAAAAGTTGTCTTACATAATTGTTTTACTTATTTCTTGTAATTATAAAAAAATATTCCAAAACAAAAGGTTGCGTTGGGCCTTGCGAAAAAAAAGATCAAATTTCTGTCCTTTGACAATTATATGGAAACTTTTAGTAATAATAAAATTAATAGAGAGGGGGGCTTTTGTCTAATATTTACTCGTAGCTCCTCATACTTTTGACCTATATAAAAGTACATCGGGGAAAGCCACCATCGCAAACTCACCGAATAGTCTCTCAATTTTCCCTACCACCTCGTGCAGAGCGGTTTCTACAGATGTTTCTAATATGAATCTCCAATAATAGAGTTTGAAGCATAAATAATGACAGTCTTATTGGTCTGAAATCTTTTGCCCCTGTTTGCCAGCTTTAGGTATAAAAACCACTTTATCTTCTCTCCAAGGTATTGGTATGCACCCTATTTTTAGACCGTATCGAAGAATTTCCTAATTTTTTGGATTGCTACCTCCGATGCTTTTTGTAGTATAATCGGTAGAATATCAGGACCGGGAGATTTATATGAATTAAAGCACTGAATCGCACACCATAACTTTTTTCTACTAATACGATCACCTACAATAGTTCCTCTTCAGAGAGAGAGATTAATGCTTTCAGTTTGCCGTAGCACGCCAGAGTCATGTGATAATGTGGACCCAGAAAAATGGGTTTCCACCAGCTTTACCAGAATCCCTTGGCTACTTTCAGCCCAGGTTCCGTAATTTTTTCTGAGGTAGCTAGGAACGCTCGAAGCCTCGCCGTAGATTCGAAGTACATCTGCCATGAAGCTCTTTTTGATTTTTGTCTAGTTAGGTACTTGAAATGTTTTTTAGATTCGTAGTACTCATTCCATGTACTGTTACTTCTGAAAAGCTTCGTTCTATTATAGATTTTCATTACCTCATTCCTTTTTAAACCTATCTCCCTATTCTACTAACCAAAAGTTGAGCCCTTTTAGGAGTTCTGTTAGCCCCATCTAAGTTACCAATATTGTCGCAGGTTATTTTTGGGTATCCAGGTGTATATTTACCAATGTTGTATATCAATCCTAGGATTTGTTTGAAAACTACATACCCTGTTCCTAAAGCTCACCTTGATGCGTATATATCGGTGATGTGACACGACGCTTCATCGACTACTCTCTATTCCCTTATTTCTAACACTTCTGTATTTGACGTAAGAGTGATATCCAGCACCTCCTGCCTATTTTTCATCACAAGATTGGGTGGATTCCCTCTATTGGAAATATTGAGATTGGAAGATATAATGAAATCATACATTATTATTATCACCGCTTCCCCATTGCGTATGATGGGCGTTTGCGTCACAGCTCAGCACCAGCATACAATCTTTCTGCCTTGTTTCTCCAAGATAACTACCTCAGAGTCGTAGGGGAAGTGCTGAGTTTAGGAACCTCAATAGAGACATAGATGCCGCTGCTGGTAAAATCGTTAACAGTATTGCATTTAGAATTAAATCTTGCACCTCCTGCTAACTGAAAAGTATCAATCCAAAGTAAAAGACCTTAAAGGGCTTGAGCTGCAAAGGGCCACGTATTTACTGGCCTTTCGACTGAGTAAGCTTTCATCAAGAAATCTCTGTCTTCAAGCGGACAAACAGTAGAGGCAACGTTTACATATGTTCCTTCACGACAGATAGACCTAGCCAGCATGGAATGGAAAACACAAAAACATTCCTATCATCTCACAAGAAATATGAAGAGTCTTTCAAAAGTCGCGCCTAGATGTTTTTTTTTTTGTTATTTAAATTTGTTAGTTAAATTTTTTCTTGTGTTTTTATTTTTATAAAAATATGGCTCTTAACAATTGTTTGTGAAAAATAACATAATTTAAATGTCCACACGAGCACGTCTGCAGGCTCTAATACGAACATCAAAATATTCTTTGACTCGCTCACTCATTACCGCATTAATTTCATCAATTTCGATCCGAGTGTTGTTTTTGGCTTATCCACATAGACTTTTCAAAGAACGCCAAATAAAGTAATCTAATGGTATTAAGTCACATGATCTAGGTGACTGGTTTACGTGTGTCACCATTATGTGAAACTAAGCGAGCTGGAAACTTTGGACACAATAACTGAATGTTTACACGTGTTGTGTGACTTGTATTGTAGTTCCATCCTGTTGAAAATAAAGATCGTCTGTGCGTATTTCTTCAATTTGAAGCCATAATGATCTTCAATCATTTATCTATAGCGGTCTAGATTGACAGTAACTACTCTATCATTTGCATCTTCGAAGAAAAATGAACCTATGACTCCACCAGCCCAAAAACCATACCAAACAGTACATTTTTGTAGATGTAATGATTTTGAAATCATACGAGAATTTTCTTCTCCCCTGATGCGACAAATTTGTTTGTTGACGAATCCATCCGATGTGGAATGAGCTTCGTCACTAAAGATGATTGTGCGTGAAAAACCAGAATCGTACTCTAACAACCAATTGACGAAAGTTCTACCTTGATTATGATGATCTGCTGGCTTCAATTCTTATGTTAATTGAATTGTAACATATATACCTACTTCACAAAGATAACGTAAAAAAAAGGTAGCGTTCAGAACTTATTCAGTACTGACATCAAGGCGCGACTTTTCAAAGACCCTTTATATACGAGGAACATGGTAGAAATCCTCACAACCCAAAAGGTCACAGAAGTATTTACGCCTCCTTCAGAAGCTGTAAAGTTTAGGAACGGAAAAAAACCAGCTTTTATGTAGTCGTTTGGCAATATTCATTTTAAGAGTAGAAATCTAGATTACTACTCCTTTAAGTGAGTTCTCTGGCATATGGTATATAAATTTAACATAATAGGATCCGTTCAGGGATCAAACTGTTTTCAGATATAAACACCCACCCGTCCACAAACCTATTCTATTATACAATAGAAATACATTTTATCAGCAAGGCGATAGGGCTCAAAAGTGCCAGTATACAAAGTTATATGGTATCACACTAGGTTACTGCGCAACATTCCTTCTTAACCTAACCAAAGTAATAAAAATAAAAAAAAACATCCGATTAACTTCTATTTTCCCTTCCGATTATGTTTAAATTTGACTTCAAAGAGCCTATCTCCATTAATTTTGGCAATAAAATTCGAATGAACATTTTCGAGCATCCAAGTAGAGGCAAAAGTACATGAAAACGTATTTTAATCCACGTTTTTACCCATCACCGTCATAAAATGATATTTTATCATTTTTCAAATTTCAATTGACAAACAACTGTCAGCAAACACAATTATTTATAAACGACCTTTCATTGTATTCAAATCCTAGCAATTGAATTTCAATTAGATGCTCAACAAGCTGAAGTCCAACAGAATTTCCAACACAAAATCAAGTCAACTAAACTTCTATAATGACGCGATAAGTGGAAAATATTTCCCTCAAAAAAAAAAAGGAAACGTTCAACAGTTCGTTTTGAAAAAGTTCTAGAATAATCTCTCAAAATCTATATCTACTGTACGTACCTACAGTATACGTATACGTAGGTACCCAGCCCAACCGTCTTCAATGATGACAATGTTTTCTGCTTTTGTATCCTGACAAACGAATCGAATAAAAAGTAAAAACGACTCTTGAAGGCAAGTTCAGCAGCCGTGGATACTGTGTGCACTGAAACATTCCAAATTAAATGATTCGGTTGAAAACAGTCATAAATTTGAATGCCAGTTCAATGTTTTATGAAGTACATAGCCATACACATAATATGGCTAGAATACGTACTTGCACGAGTACAAGAACGTCTACGGATACGGACACGGATACGTATACGGATACATGGAAAGGACGAAATCTATATTTACCCACACTCAAGTCAAAAGCTTTGCACAATGTGTGCATTAAGTAAATTGATTTGAATTTTATGATTATTTTCACAAAAATAATGAAAAATATATCTCTCTTCCATCAGGGCTATTTGTGTTCATCGTTCATCATTCATCGTTCATCCCAACTTTCACTGAAAATCTCTGCAGGGAAAAGTTTTCGAGTGCATTTCAACGAATGTATTCACTACACTCAGTACAAAGCCCAAACAGGTTAATGCACTACAGACAGATTCGAGAACTCGTACAGATACTTTGGCTGACCAAGAGATTATCTTGGCTTATTTTATTTTATTTTTTGGCATGAGTTTTATTTTGAAATCAAAACAGCAAATCCGCACATACATTTGTATCTGGTGTCTACAGATACGTGTCTATGCGAAACATTGAGAGAAAAAGTGGATATTTTTGAACGCGTAGTTTTTGGCGATAATGCACTTCGGACGGACTGCATTTAAGCGCTGCGCTGAGTATTGAGGAGAAATTTTCATCGAATTAGTAAATCATTGTTTGAATTTAAATGGCGTGGAAGCCCGGATATTCTATAGTGATTTTCATTACAATCGTTTCAATATTGAAACAGGCCGATGGACAAAAAACCCAAAAAATGAACGTTGGTTGGTATTCACTCCATTTTCGAGTTTAAGCAAATTCATCTTTGTTTCGTAATCGAAGTGCAGTTCCGTGGGTAACGATTACGATTACTTAAGCGCGCCGGATGAGGAAAAGTTTAGTTTAAATATTTTTTTTTTAGTTTTGTTTTGCGCTTTTGCAAAACTTTTTTATGGTTTTTTTTTTCGTACCACCGTACACTATTCAAAGGCAATGAGTTTTCGAGAATTGTTTTTCTTCGGCTTTTTGTTAATTGCACAAATGGCTCTTGGGGCGTAAGCAAAAGATTTGGAAAACTTTTAATTTAGTTTTAAATACATAATCCGCAGGACTTTCATTCTTTTTTTTATGCTTCTTTCGAAAAAGATAAAGAAAAAACAATTTTACTTGGCAACTTATTCTGCTTGCCATGAAAAAAGTGTTTTTATTTATTTAGCAACTTTATGCACGAGTGCCTCTACGAGTCGCATATTATTTTCAATTCAATGGATAAGTGAATTTTCCAACACTTGTGGGGGTTTATAAAAATAAAGTTTTTTCTCTCAATTCTCTTATGAGTGGAAATGAAAACATAATTACCAAACAATTTCCAATTCTTTCTCTGTTAAGGTGTGCTATTTGACTATGTACAGGCATCAATAAACATAACTAGCGAGTGATTTTTACTTAGTTTCTAAAGTGTTCTCATTGCTTGAGTTTACAATGGAATTAAGGTAGAGGGAATGTTTTACTACTATGAGCCTAGGTATTGGTCATCCTATATCTGCCAATATATGATTTGCTTTACTCCCGCTTAGCAGAAAACCCATATTTTCGTCTTCTGTTTTAATATCAAGATGCGCCATCAGATGGGGAAAAAGGAAGAATACATGTTGATCAATGGTTGTAAGCATTTAGAGACTTCGGTAGCTTTTGCAAAATCAACTCCCGCTTCTTTAAATAGTTCAGCCTTATTAGACTCTTTAATATTTTGTGTGAATGGCGCTATTAAAAACTCTTCTTCTTCAAATGGATAAAAGCGCTGTCTTTCATTTTTCGTATTTAAAGATTCATCGTTCCGCACTGTGAAATATTGGTTACCATTGTCGAGACAATGTGAGCAATCTTACTTACTTAGGTGGTCCCACAGTGCGGAATGAATCTGGGTCTTAACCAGTGAGCCTCTCCAACTAGCGCGATTACTCGCCAGCTGCTCCAGTGCCGTAGTCCACCAACGGCTCAGGCTCAATACTCATAAAAGCTTCATTGACAGTTAGCTGCGTTCGCCCAATCACATCAATATCATTCGCGTAAGCAAGTAATTAACATACATTTAATTTTCTTTTAAAATGCATCTTTATTTAAACTAATTCATTAACTCTTACATGCTAGACAAAAAATTTGCTGACGCTACAGGAAATATTTATTTTTATTGTTATATACATATATTACCATGAAAACTAAAAAAATGATTTTTGTTTAGAAAAAAAATTAGTACATGGACTTTTGTTTATTATATTATAAAACTTAAAAATAAAAACATATATAAAAAAATAATTCTTGACCTACTTATGAGTAAACTATCTTATTATGATACAATTATCTTCTTTTTTTTTCTATACTCGTAGTTAGCCCTTATTTTAGAAAAGTTCCCATCTATTTTGTTTGTTTTTTTAATTCATTTCTTAGATTATTTTTTTTTTGTAATTTTTATACAGGGTGAGTTTTTTAACTTGAGACATCCAAATTACTCGAAAAATACGCGATATCGCGAAAAATATTTCAGACAAAGGTCACAAGGTTCTGAAGGGGACATAAGATGGTGACCACGAGTTTAACGTTGAGACCCATTTTCAAGGTCAAATGAAGGTCACTTTTGATATTTCAAATGATAATTCCTGATTTTCGTTGCTCAGTCGTATTGCTCGTAGGCTTGTTATTTGTTTTTACAAAGTGCGTTTAGCATAACCCAGGAACAACGACGTGGACGTAGCAGTATTTTGTTTCCTTCGGGGTGATTAATTAGAGTGGATCCCCTTGCCTCCCACTGTTGAATCATTGAATTCTTCCCATTTCGACGTTTATTTCCCGAGACTACTTCAACAAATGCTCGAAAATGTGACCATTCACTTCAATACACTTGTCTATCCGCGCTCTAAATAAACCAACAGAACTGAGAAGTATTTCTGGCGTAATCTTCGAGCTTCAGTTATTCGTCTTTTCATTACCTTACGTGTTGTTGGCTTTTTTCTGTAAACCTCACTTTCTAAGTCTCAAGGTCAAATTCGTGGTCACCATCTTATGTCCCCTTCAGAACCTTGTGACTTTGGTCTGAAACATTTTTCGCGATATCGCGTATTTTTCGAGAAATTTGGATATCTCAAATTAAAAAACTCACCCTGTATAAATATATGTAAAGTAAGCTATGTAAGCTATTAGGTTCGTTCTCTTGTTCAAGATCTCATTGGGAAAGAATTTTATCTGGTGTTCTGTTTAAGAGAACGCATGCCCTGTCAAACATCCGAAGACTCTGCAGGCCGGAGCATTGGTATCCATTCGCTCTACATGGCCTACCCGTCTTAGGCGACTGATGCGCAGCTTTCTGGCAGGTCGATCCCACTGTAAAGCCCGTACAGTTCACCGTTGAATCTTCTCCTCCAAAGCCTCCGAAGAACTTTCGCTCGGAACACTTGAGGATATCTTCATCCGCTTTTGATAGAGTCTGTGCTTCGCGGCCATAAAGTAGGGCTGGCAAGGTGAAGAAATACATATAGTCTCCTTAGTTGTTCCGGACAGGGCCTTACTACTCAGTTTCCTTCTTAGCCCTGATGTGTTATTGGCATAACTCATAGCTGAGCACAGGTAGACAAAATAATTTATTACCTCGAAATTATTGCTGCTGATTGTGAAGTTCTGTCCAATTCGCCGGTGTTGTGTGTAACTTCTTGTTGACAATATATTTAATTCTTAATTTCTTCCGCATTTACCTACCGCTAAACCCATTTTGGCAGCTTCCGTTTCAATACTAGAAAACGTAACGGTGACAGCCCGCTGAGTTCTGCCAATTATATCGATATCGTCGGCATACACTAGTAATTGCACAGACTTTTGAAAGATTGTGCCTCCAGTAACCACTTGTGAATTCCGTACAATTCTTTCAAGTATGATGTTAAAGAAGTCACATGACAGTGCGTCACCTTGTTTAAAACGTTTTTTGACATCAAAGGTCCAGGTTAAGTAGTTACCACTATTGACAGAGCAATGAGCATTTGCAATCGTCATTCTGCAAAGACAGACACACAGGGATGCCAAAACTAGATTGGCTTTATATACTCGCAGTTCGTCCTTATAAATAGTGTCATATGCGGCCTTAAATCAATGAAAAGATGGTGGGTATCGATTTGGAATTGCTGAATTTTTTGCAGGATCTGTCGGAGTGCGAAAATTTGGTTGATTGTGGAATTTTCTGGTCTGAAACTGCACTGATAGGGACCTGTAAGTGTTTTAGAGCTTCACACAATTTGGCAGATAAGATCTTGTATGCGGTGTTGAGAAGATTTATGCGTCTACAGTTGGCGCAGTAGACATTTTTTTGTAGATCGGACAAACGATCCTGACATTCAACACACTCTTCTGACCAGATCTGAGAAATGAGTTTGTGTATGCTCTGCGCAAAATCGTTTTCAGCAACTTTGAATACTTCAGCCGGTAAGCCGTCAGGTACAACTGCTTTGTTTGTTTCCGGCTTAGATACTGCTAATCCTACTTCATTTTAGTCAGGTTGAATGGTCTACTCTGGCCGACGGCGGGATATTGGGGATCTGCACATAGTCTGCAGAAAAAGTTTTTCCATATTTTCACCACCCTCATAGTCGGTTTACCTTTTCATCCCTACAAGCTTCTGAACGGATCCACTTGCATTTAAAACATGTTTTCTTTGCAAATTGGTGCAACTTCCGTACGTTATTACTGGAGTACAACCTCTCAATATCATGGATATCGGGCTTCTAGTGCTCGTTTTTCTCCTACTGGAGACGCCAATGTTGTCCCCTTTTCTTCTACTCGTAGAGTTCACTAGCGGCTCTAATCCGGCATTCTTCATCAAACGATTGATTTCTTGGTGGTGGTCGGGTGAAACCCAGCACATCAGAAGTGGCGTCTCTAATGACACGCTGGCAACGCTACCATTGGCCTTCGGTTCTTGATGCTGGCGGCATAGGAGTAGTTGAGAGGCTTCGCGATACACGTTCGGCAAGGATTCTGAAGGTCACTTGCGATTGCGGCTTTTCTACGTTATATCTTCTCACAGATGCTCTTCTCTGTTGTGGAGCATGGAAAGTCCGCATTCGCACTTTGGTTGCAATAAGGTGGTGATCCGAGACAATGATGGCTGCCTGGAAGGTTCGGACGTCCAGAATACTAGAGCCATGCTTTACATGCAAAATGATCAATTTGATTTAGCTTTTGATGATTGGGGACCGCCATTTACACTTGTGTATATTGAGATGGGGAAGCCATGTGCTTGCTTTAGTAATATTTCGTAACACCGTAAAATCAGTAAATGTAAGTCCGCTTCCGGGCGTGGTGTCGTGAAGGCTATGCTTACCAATTGCCCTACCAAAGATATCATCTTTTCCTATCCTGGCGTTAAAAGCGATTTTAATGTCATACTTCGAACATTGCTCATACGTCTTGTCCAGGAGTTCACAGGAGCATTTATGGTTACGTCGTGCTTGTCTTAGCTTATTTTAGCGAATTTCGCCATTGTGCGGATTGTCATAAGATGCACGCTAACGTGTCAGCTCTAGACTTTTTGCCTAAATCTGTCGGATGTGGCAAATCCGCATTCGAATAGACGCTATTTCCTTTTCCTATAGCAATCACCATAGTATATATCACAGTCTTTAATACTCCTTATGATGGGCCCATCCCATCGTACTTCCTGGATGGGAGTTGATATCTCCATGATAGCAGTCACGGGCCTCTGCTATTTGTTCGGCTGCACGTGGCCTGTTAATGATTCGAACATATCACGTGGAGATCCGAAGGTCGTTTCTAGGGTCGTCAACAGTGAATCCATTCGTATCCAAAGTCATTAGTTGATTTATCACATATTTTAATCTCTTCCGTGTAGGGTGGTTAGCCCTATGACGGCGTAGGCCAGTATAATGCAACTGGCTGGGCATGCCCTTTTCGTTTTAGCCTGTATGAATAAGGGTTTACTCATGCAGTTACCGGGTACCACCACTGGGATATAAGACAAGCCCTTCGCTACGAGGTTGACTGTTGCACTGCTGGCCTACTCGAAGTTATAAGTTACCCAGCAGTTTCCCGAGAAATCGTCATGTAGTTCCGCGGGCAAGTAATTCTGCGGACTTGACTCTTTTGTTGGCCAGTGAGCTTTGAACGATTCTTTCTAAGGTGATGTTAAAAGGTCACAACACAACAGCGGGTCTCCTTGTCTTAAACTTTGTTGACATTGTGGGTACAAGATAATTCATTACTGGCCTTGAGGGAACAACAAAACTTCTCCATAGTCATCCTGAACAACCTGACGAGTTTGACCGGAATGTCAAAACTAGACATGGAGGATGACATACCATATGCGAATTTCAAGTCGACTAATAGATAGTGAGTATCGTTGTAGAATTCCCGGGTGTTTTCCAAAATTTACTCCGGATTTAGTAGCTTTTTCTTGTATAAGTCGGGATCTTCTTTTTCGTTGATGGGAAAAACAATTTTGAGATCATATGCGGCGGGTATGATTTGTTTTGAGCATATCTTACCGATGATCTGGTACGTATTTTCAACCAGATTATCTCCAGCTGCTTTTAATAGAATTAAGCTTAGATATTGCTACCTTAACTTTTTCTACATCAGGGAGACGGAATTCTAGACCATCTTCGGCTAGGGTGAATAGTTCATTCTGTCTAACAGCGGTATATTGACTACCTTTCCTGTTGTTCAGTCTGCAAAGGTAGTCTTTTCATATTCTCAGCACTGAGTTCCACAGTTCTGCTAAATTTCCATTTAAATCTTCATATTTTCAGGCTTCCATACCGCCCTAGCATACTTGTTATAACTTTCGAACGTTATTCCTCCAATAACATTTCGATCGTGCGATCCTTGTGCTCTTTCTATGTCTTTCTGAGAAGCCTCTGCTCGCAGATCTCACAAGTATCTTTCGTCCTCCGATGCATCGTAGCGTTACGTGCTTCTTGTTTAGTGCATGTACCTGCCTACATTCATGATCCAACTAGAGGTTTCTTTGCGGCGGTATATTGAAACCAATCACAGCAGCTTCTCGGGTGGCTTATATGCAACATACCATTCTACGGTCTGTGTACGGAGGCTAAGATTTTGAGAGAGCTTGCAGGGAACGCCATCAGAAAAGATACTGGTGGTGTCCAGTGATTGCGCAGCTTTTTAACAATAGACTTTGGTTGTTTTACTTGACTCCGATATGCTTGTAGTTTCCTCATTCGAACCCTTACTGCAACAAGTTAATGACCCGAGTTGACTCTTCGGAAGGTTCAGACGTTCAGAATGTTAACGTCGATTGCAATATGATCAATCTGGTTGGGGGTCGATCGATCAGAGTATATGGAAGTCCCTTTATGGATGTTACGATGTGAGAAACACGTGCTGACTACTCAAAGACTACGCCCTGTTACGAATTCAAAGAACCAGTCGGATGGGTACTTCGCAGGCCGTGTTTTCCGAAGATCCGCTCTAACACGGCTTTTTTACCCAAGCTTGCGTTAAAATTTTCTAGCACCATATATGCTAATCGACCATCTAGGCAGTAATACAATTCGTCTTTGATTCTTTCATCGTTATCCGCTGTAGGTTCATATTTCCGGATTTACCCTTAATGCAGATTGTTATGAGACGTTTGCTTACATGCCGAAAGCTTAAGAGTTTTCGCGCAAGTCTCCCTCGAATAGTAAATCCACATTCAAATAAGTATTGTCTGCCTTCTTGTGGCCATGGCCATAGATTTTCATCCGCTTCTTGCTCTGCCATCCCATCGTACTTACGATAATATCAGCTTTACAGCAGTCAAGGACTTACGTAAGTTGTTCGGCAGTACATGGTCTGTCTGTTAAGGGTCCCAATATTTCTTAAAATGTTTGCCGAAGTCGTCAGCATTATATCCGTCCGTATTCGAGATAACCACGAGGTTCCTGCTTGAAGGTGGTGTTGGCAGATTTGTCAGTTATCAAAGATAATATACGGGTACATGTCTAACTCACTGAGTTAGATTACAGACGTTGCGTCTCTAAATAATTGACAACGCAATATTATGTATTAATATAGTGAATGCAGCCCGATATAAGTAAGCACAATAAGTGTTTCAATTTAACAACAAAAGAGAAATCAATTTCATTGTTTTAACGATTGCTGAACGAATCTAAATTAAAATGCTGCATAAACAAAAACTATCTCCATTGTATGGCAGACCGTTTTTCAGCAGATTCAGACAAAGGAGGCGCTTCGGAAGTAGTCCCTTGCTCAGCGTTTGAAGGTGAATCACCCACGACTGCATTCTGCGTGTTAACCTCTGATAGATCTTTTGGGATGTAGATGGTTCAGTTTCCAGAAGAGATGCACCAGCAGATGGGTTATTTGACCGAAGTGTAGCGAGAGGAGTAGAAGCAGGTTGTGTCCCTGATGTTGAAGTAGACATCAAAATCGTGTCTTCGCTCGGCGAAGAGTAACTTTTTCTTGTGTGCGGTTAGTAGGGTGGACGCTGAACAAACATGTTGTCCAAAATGTGATCAATGCTTTCTGCGCTTCCAATTGGCGCATCTGCAAAAAGGCAGCTTGTCCGCGTTGGTGCCGTTTTTAGTTTCTCCCTCCTCCCTTCCTTATAGCATTTGCAGAGCGCCTTTGCGGCACGTGGTTGAGGATAAAGTCGATACACGAAAAGCTTGCATGTGGGCCTGAAGATTTTGCTGATGGTAAAGCTGCATTAAATTTGACTAAATTCAATGCTGTTCTTGGAGAATTAGCGGTTGCAAAGGATGCACATTTGTTGCTATTTGATGTTGCTGTTGCACTTCATATTGCATTTGCAATTGTTGAAGGATATACTGATCCCTCTTGACTAAGCGTCTGCGGCTGATGTTGCTGTTGCTAAATATCTAATATAGAATTTTAATTCGCTAAAGTATTCATTTGCACATTTCCAACATGACTAGGGTCTTTCTGATTTTGAGCTTGCTGCAAACAGGCTGATAATTTTTTATTACTTTCACATGAGTTGTATCTACTTGTATTCATGTTATTGATTCTGCCACTGGGGATCATAACGATATGCATGTTGATCAACTAGAAATTAATATTGACTTCCACATAAGTTGTGGAATTTTACAATAGACATATTACGAGGGTAGTTCGAGAAGTACCCGACCTAACTAAGAAAACAAAACAAATTGGGGAAAAATATGGTTATTTTTCTACGTAGTCACTTTTCCAGCGATGTTCAATAACTCTTACCACCGAGCCATTTTTTCGAGTTCGGAAATAGAAAATAATTCCAGTGGGCTAAGTACAGCGAATAGGATGCATAAGGAAGCAATTCGAACTTTAACTCATTGATTTTGACAACCGCGATGGCGTATGAGTGAACTGGGGCATTGCCTTGATGAAAAAAAACTTTTTTCTTCTACAAATGCGGCCGTTTTTTCTTGATTTCATTTTTCAAACGCTGCAATAAGTTTAAATAATACACGCCGTTGATTGTTTTTCCTTTCTGAAGATAATCAATGAAAATTATCCCACACGAATCCTAAAAAAACTGACGCCATGACCTTGCCTGCAGATGGAACTGTCTTCGTTTTGTGTGGAGCTAATTCTCCCCTTGGAGTCCATTCTTTTGACATTTCATTCCTTCATCTCGGGTATGAAGTGAAGGACCCATGTTTCATCCATGGTTATGAATCAACGCGAAAACTCGGCTTTATTTCTGTTAAACTTCGCCAAACACTCGATTGAAACATCCGCTCGACGCTGTTTTTGTCCCATTGTGAGTAATCGTGGCACCACCTTGCGCACAGCTTTCTTATGTCTAATTTTTCAGTCATCATCCGATGTACAGCGCTTTTTGAAATGCCTACCATATCTGCTAGTTCAAGCACTTTCAATCGATGGTCATCCAATACCATTTTGTGGATATTTTCAACATTTCTGGTAAACTCACCTCATTTGGTCAACCACTGCGATGTCCGTCTTGGTAATTTGTACGGCCTCGCTTAAACTCTGCCAACCAATATTTAATTGTTGTAAACGAAGGAGCCGACTCCACCAGAGTAGAATCCAGTTCCATTGGTGTTGGTTAGATTGAGGCCTTTAAAATGAAAGTATTGTATCACTTAACGATGACAAATTGTTTCCATATTTAAAAATTCATTCAGAGCGTTCACTATTGATGGCTGACGAACAAATACTAAACAACATAGCGTCGTTAAACTTCAAATTTAAGCCTTATACGGTTGCTACTTTCTACAATTGTCATTATTTTCAAAACAACAACCGCCATCATTCGTCAGATCGGATACTTCTGGGACTACCCTCGTATTTTAACATTTTTATCTATATTATTTCCTCAGCTGGAATTGACATGACAAGAAAGTAGGGGTGGCACTGGCGCGATGTTTGTTTTTAAAATCCATTGCTGGTTTACTTAGTCCTCTGCGGAAAGCTTTTGAATTTCTTATGCTACGCCTGACATTATCTTTATTATCTCTATTAAAAGCTTGCTGCCCTGCCATTCGCCCACGCTCTGATTGCTTTTCAAATGGATTTTCTTTTTTATCGTGATAGCTTCGAGACTTACGTGTCTTTTGCTTTGCTTCTGGAGAAGAGCATTGCTGACTGTAATATACGCGTTTCGTCCTCTTATTTTCGGTAGTACTTACTAGGACCACGTCCATAACGGCGACGCCTGCTAGCTTCTAGCGGTCCGCATTCATTCCTCATGTCATATCCATAAGCAGACACAAGTTCTGCCTTCGATGTTGATGCTTGTTCATTAGCATCAAAACGATCATGGAACCACCGATCAACTCCTGAGGCTGGCTGCCATTTCTTCATAGTCATAGAAGCTTGAGAGATTGTGGTAGGTGATATTGGCTTTGTTTTCATCTATAAAATCAGTATTTTCAGCTGCCTTCCTGATCATCAGGTGTTCGATCATCGTGTTCATAAAAAGTACCTATTTTCGGAATACTCGTATACGGTGGATTGCTCAGATCTTCATTCACTTTCTTGGTCTAATCTGATTGCTCTTGCATCAGATATTCATTGTTTATCTCCATCTCCATTCAGTATTTCTCACATCTTCCAGGCTGTCATCATCTTCACTATCTTTTTCTTCGCTGACATCATCTTCATCATCTTAATCGTCTTAGACGCCACGTGATGCTGAGAATATTTGGATTTTTCATGATTTAGTGATGTTCCTAGTTGAACACACAAGCACAAATCGTTAGCCGCATTTTTAAGATTTTTGTGGAGTACATTTGTATCCAAAGGGGCTACAGAAACCGAAGAACTCAGCTCAGTAGCTGGTGCCTGTTGCAAATTAACAGCTTCATCCATTTATTATTGATTTTTTAAAAGATTATTGATTGTTTATTTTATAGATTTTTTAATCGTTTTCATTGATGAAAATATTTTTTGTTAATAAATCAAGTCGATAATTGTTCTTACTGCAAGTCAACCAATTGCAAACTAAAGCTTTGCGGATAATGAAGAAAGAACAGTGATGCTTCGAAAGAGCTGCGTATCGCCTTCATTGACTTGGAAAAAGCCTCCGACAGTGTTCCCAGAGATCTTATTTGGACGGTACTAAGATTTAAAAATGTACCTCAGACGCATTTAAGAATGACGCAATGACATAGTGAAACACAGGTAGATCCCCGCCCACACCTCTCAGATCCCTCTGCTCTGAAGCTACCTGGCCACGAACTAAAGCCACTATTCTTTCCTCATCCCGGTCTCGCCATTTATGTGCGTAGTGATGTAGTTAACCAAATTCCAAAACAATGTAGTCCCTGTTCCAATCCGGAATTCAATTTCATTTGGATAAAATTCCATCTCCGTAAGCAAATTATCCGCTACTGCTTTACTTAGAGAAGCCCCAAACTGGACAGCAACTCGACCTTTAACGAGTTTGATGCTCTGTCTGACTGCATACAAAGAATTTTATCCCTGTATCCTCATACTGAAATCGTGATTGCGGGCGATTTCGACATACATAATTCTGGTTGGCCTCGACATTCTGGACAGACAACACCCAAAGGACGGTGTGTTGAGATCTTCGCTGCGGGAAATAATTTAATCCAGCTTGTAAATGAGCTCACAAGAATACCAGACGTTGATAGTCATGCCGCCAACACCCTGTACTTGGTTTTAACTACTCACCCTGATAAGTACTCCGTTGATGAGCTCTTCCCTCTAGGCTCGTCGAACCATTGTGTCCGATACAACTCGTACACCCACCACACAGTTAGAGAAATGATTCCCAAAAGAACCGTATGGCAATACGAGAAAGCCAATTGGAGCGGACTTAACAACTTCTTTAGGAATTTTAACTGGCCGTAATATTTCCTCGATAACGACGTGGATGCTCTGCTGACATGATCACAGAAACTACTCTCTTTGGAATGAGATAGGATGAAGAGTATCAAACCAAAAGAAAAGGCACGGTACGACTCGAGCTGAAAAGGGCTGTCAGGGTTAGAGAAAAGTTTTTTTCGGTCCTACAAGACCAACGCGACAGAGGAAAACATTCCAGTTGTCAGCTCTTTGGACAAGGCCAATCTGCTTGCCGCACACTTTGCAGCAGATTGTGCTTTGTCACCGCCTACACTTGAGTGCGTCGAATCTTCAATGGGACGAATCCACTTTCGCACTCGTGTAGTAGCAAGAGTACTTAAAGATCTTAATATGAGTATACATAAATCCGCTGGTCCAATTGGTATATCTCTCCTTTTTCTGAACAGGTGTTCTTCCTCGCTGGCAAAACTACTGCGTAAACTTTTCCATCAATCCTACTCTTTCGGACTCTTTCCGAGCAGAAGGAAAACAGGATTTGCACAGCCCGTCTCTAAAAAAGGCGAATCTTCTTCTCTCTCCTCCTACAGACCCATTGCACTTACGTCTCTTCTTTCCAAAGTCATGGAAACGCTAATAAACCGTCAGCTCATGAAATATCTCGAAACACGAAAACTTCTCAATGACCGGCAATATGGTTTTCGTAGCAACTGGTCCACTGGTGATTTGATGGCATGTCTCACTGAAAAGTGGAACCAAGGCGTACATCAATCTGGCGAAAGCAAGATAGTTGCACTTGATATTTCCAAGGCATTTGACAGAGTTTGGCATCAGGGTCTTTTGCCGAAAATACGTGCTTTTGGTATCGAGGACTCTCTTCTTCAATGGATTAGAAATTACCCTTCGGAACGTTCAATTCAGGTTGTCTTGTATGGCTTCAAGTCTGATATTCACAAAATAAATGGTGGTATGCTCCAGGGTTCCGTTCTGTCTCCGAAGCTCTTTTTAATTTTCATATCCATTCCCTGACCCACGTCCCTGTTCTTCGGCTGTAGAACAGAAACGCCAACGCATGTTGAGCTCATTAAATTCTGATATTAACATCATAACCACTTTGTGAACTATCAACAAAGTAGAATTTAATGGTTCCAAAACAAAATGCTATCTGCTGTCGTTAAAGCGAAATTTAAACATCCATGAATGGCACTTACATCGTCGAAACCGATAAATTTTCCATTCTCGGTATGCGTGCCAATAACAACTTACGTTGGAATGACCACATATTCGATGCCGTCCAAAATGCTGCGAAATGTCAAGGTTTCCTCAAGCGATGTAAGAAACACTTTAGCCCCTCTGATTTGGTCTCAATACATAACGCAATTATCCGCCCGAAATTTGAGTACAATTCCCACATCTGGTCGGGTGCGCCCAAAACATCTCTGCACCTGCTAGATAGGAATCAAAACCGTGCGATAAAACTTATAGGTGATACTAACATCACTCAAACAATGGACACCCACGAACACCGACGTAATGTCTTGTGTCTCACTCTGTTTTATCGCTATTTTCACCATCAATGCTCCATAGAAATCGCCAGTAGCATTCCGCCCCTTCAAACTTTTAACCGTAACACCCGTCTCGCTATGAATGCTCACCAGTATATCCCCAAGCCCATTTTCGGAGTACTCTAAAATATCGTGATTCGTTCCTAAGCCGTACAACTCGCTTATGGGATGCCTTGCCTAGCTCTTTATTTCCTAGTCATTATAACCTTCAAACATTTAAAACCAACGTTCACCAGTACCTCTCTTTCCATCTGATTTTCCTTCGCCGGCGCTGTGTGCAAACATTTTAAGGTAGTTAAGTCCCCTGAGCTCGTGCAAATTATAAAAAAAAATAAAATACAAGCTCAAGTTCAAATAAGTATGAGGAATGAGTTTGTGTGCAATATGTAAAAACGATTGCTATTCGAAGCTCCCATCTGAATAAGATCAATCTCATCTTGCCGACCAGGAATACACTGAATTTATTGTTAATACCAAGAAGAATGTCAACATAACCTGGTACAATCCATTCAGGATCTGCTAATGACGTAAGATATGTGATTGGAACAATTTTGTAGGCACTGAGGTTGAATTGTGATAAGCAGGAATAAGGGAAGTGAGTTTTGAGATATTACTTAGAGCCGAATCTCTATCGACTGATGACTATGAAGCGAAAAGAAAATAGGAGTCACCGTTTGTAAAACCAGCATCTACCACGAAAATTCGAAAGGTCTTAGGTATGACATAGATTTTTCCTTAATTCGTGATCTTTAGGGGTCGACATTGTGTCTGGGTGTCCTTGTGCTGTTTTAGGTTCCATTAATTAATGAATATGTAATTTTACGGTGTACGACACATTCACGTTCACTTCGCATCCGTTTGAGATATCTAAAAGACAGCTCCTATAACTTGAGCTTAAGTAAAAGATTCATTTTAGAAATCAAAATAAATACCATTATTTTTTAAATTAGAATCTAAAGTGCAATTTCTGAAACAAAATATTTCCGTTCAGGTTTAATTTTTGAATCAACTGTACCCGATATGGAGAAAGTATTTCAAAAAGCAATTGATGACGCAAATGAGGCTAACAATGACATAAACCTCTCGGCTGTGACAGCTAGCGTAAGCCCTGGAAATGCATTTGCAACCTCAAAAAGGCTATGCAAAATGCTCAGGGTACGTGCTTTATTTGCAAAAAACAGAAATCCTTTCCCATTCTAACCAGCATTCAATAGTCTAGCGTTGTCGCGGTTTTTGGCCCTTCGTCGCCTGTGCCTGCCGCTCATGCCATGAGCATATGTGATGCCAAGGAAATGCCTTTTATGGATACCCGTTGGGATTTCTCTACACAATTGCCAACCATAAATCTACACCCCCACCCAACGCAGCTAGCTGTCGCTTTGAAAGACCTAGCCACAGTCCTGGGATGGCGTGGATTTACGATTCTCTATGAAACTGGTATGCAGATAGTTTTCGCATTCCAAGGTACTCACAGATATACAATAGATGTTTTGTTGTTTTTTTTTTTCTTTTTTTTTTCAGGTGAATATCTCTCAATCGTGAACGAATTGCTTCAGCTGTATGGTACTAATGGCCCAACTGTAACTGTGCGACGTTATGAGCTTGATATTAACGGCAACTACCGGAATGTGTTACGGCGGGTAAAGAAGTCAGACGACAATTCCCTTGTGATTGCGGGATCAATTGAAACCCTCCCAGAGCTGCTAAAACAGGTATGATTTAGGCGGTTGCCGAGTGGTCAGACAATGGTTAGATGTTACAAATATTACTACACTTGCAGCTGCAACAAGTGGGCCTGATGACAGGCGAATATAGATACATTATTGGAAATCTTGATTTACAAACCATCGACTTGGAACCATATCAGCATGGGGATGCCAATATTACTGGAGTTCGATTAGTATCACCAGAAAACCAAAGGGTTGTTGATATTTTAAAATCTCTGGATGAGAATGTTGTAGATCCCTTTCAGAATGGTATTAACGGTTACGAGTACTAACTCGTACTCATATATCGAAGTCATTTAATTTTCACAGTTGATGTGTTGTCCTTGCAGTGTCATGTCCGATGAGTGTAAATATGGCCTTGGTCTACGATGGTGTGCAGTTGTTGGCTGAAACTTCTAAACATGTTATGTTTCAGCCAGTTCAGCTTAATTGCAATGACCATAGCAGTTGGGATAAGGGTTATACTCTAGTCAACTATATGAAAGCGGTAAGTAAATATTTATTGACATTATTCTTTTTAAATTTTGTCACTTTTCGGAATGGATACTTTAACTGCTGGATGGTATATGTATTGTATGTTACGAATAGTAACGCAGAGTGTGGATCGGAGTTTTGTAAATGCATAGTATTCCATATGCATTTCATTCTCTTTTAAGATTGTTTGACTATGGGTTGTAATTTGTGAAAATATTTATTAGATTCGAAGATGATTATTGTAAATAACTCAAATTTCGATATCTGTTTTAGCAACATAATTTCTTTAACACTGATCCTAAAGTACTCGTGACTGTGAAACCAATTCAGATTATATCACCTTTTGTGATGTTGGGACTTCTAAGAGTTCTGGTTGGAAAACCCACAATTGTTAAATTAGGTTATTTAATACTCGCCGCATCTATTGATATTAATCCTAAGTCATTAAATTGCATTTTTTCATACATGGGTTTCTTAAATCAAATTTCTGTAAAGAAGAGCATAATATATAATTTGCCTGTAGCTTACTTATGTAGATACATCCAAAAGTTACTCAGAGTACTCAGACAAAGAACTATTCCTTTTATTTAAATTTCTCAGTATTTCGAGAAAAGATGTGTTTACAGTACTAGCACCTTCGAGTATAGGCAGCCTGACCCGAGTGTAGGTCGGACATTCACAAAGGTTGTGTTCGATAGTGTCATCATCACTTCAATAACGAGCGGCGAAGGATGTTCATTCTGGAGAGTCATATCATATTCCGTTAAGATCATATGAGAACTAATTTACAAGAAAAGTCGATTTCGTGCTCTTTTCTGTTCTAATGTCATTGCACGTGTTCATAAGACCAGAGTCAAACGATAGTCGGCACTCCAGTGCGTGTTTTACCAAAGAGCAGTTCTCTTTAAACTCGTTAGACACAATCTGGCGCACGCCAGAGCAAGACATCAGAACTATTAAGAGCGTTAAGCAGTGGGTCGAAGCAGTTAAGATAGGATACCGCCTGTAAATTCTGTTTACTCCCGCCGTCACATTTTGACCACAATCGGCATCGATCATATCCACAAAACTGTCTACGCCATGCTGCCTTCAAAAGTTGCGTTGTCAAAACTCCCGCAAGTTCAATGAAAATGCCCAGTGCGTGTTACTTCATATGGAGTCTGCCTTCAATTCTGCCCGCCAGGATTTTCCAACTTGAAATTGTTGCATCTTAGACAGATGCTCCATGCTCTTCAATATGAAGGAAATCAGACTTGTAGTTGTGAAGCTTTTGGCTAGCATGTAGTCCTCCTTTCCGATTTTTTTTCATTAGGATTTCGGTTTGTAGCTATGCCACTGTCAGGCAAGAAGTGAAGATTCTCTTCGGAGTAATTAGCAACTAGTCTATACCTTATTGTAGCATAGCTGAATGTACGGTACCAGGCGCCTTGAACCCATCAAAAGAAGCATCAGCATGTTAGATGGCTTCATCCGACACCACAACCGATGACATACGAGGGGCGTTCAAGATATTCTCGGTATCGGGGTGAAGCTGTGGTTGTATATATAAATTGACTTATTTATCAAGTAATACTGTTATTTTAGTGCATTCATGTAAAATTTCATATAAATGTGATTATTAATTCGCGTTTTATCTCTAGTTAAACAGAATCATAATGGCAACTGAGGTGATGATGGTGAAAATTGAGCATCGCGCTGTAATTAAATTTCTCACTAAGCAAGGAAAAAGTCAAAAAACTATTCATGAAGAGATGGTGGCTGTTTAACAGGGTTCCGCACCTTCATTATCAACTGTGCAAAAGTGGTCAAGTGAGTTCAAGAGAGGCAGAGAGAGCATTGAGGACGACCCCCGCTCCGGCGCCCCGGCTACTGCTTGTACGGGAGAAAGCATCAAAGAAGTCGAAAAACCTGTTCTTGAGGATGCCCGAATAAAGGTGAAAATGATGGCAGAGATCACCAAGCTTTCAATTGGTACCATTCACACCATTCTTCATGACCATCTTAACCTTTCAAAGGTCAGTGCAAGGTGGGTGCCACGAATGCTCACAGCGCCTCAGATAAAAAGTGAGAATCGCATGCTGTAGAGAGCTTTTGGAGATGTGTAGTGAGAACGCGGACGGTGTTATGGATCGAATTGTTACTGAGGACGAAACATGGGTCCACCACTATGACCCTGAAAGCAAACAAGAGTCCATGCAGTGGCATAAAAAAGGAACAGACCCCCCGAAGAAGTTCAAAGTCACTCCGTCTGCCCGAAAGCTCATGGCCACAGTTTTTTGGGACTCAAAGGGAATCTTGCTCATTGAGTACAAAAAAAAAGGTGAAACCACCAACGCCACATCCTACGCTTCCACTTTGCATAATTTGCGGGAGGAAATTAAAATGAAAAGACGGGGTAAACTCGCAGCGGGTGTGTTGCTTCTTCATGACAACGCTCCTGTTCACACGGCGCGAGTTTCCAAGGCTGCTGCACGAGATTGTGGTTTCGAAGAAATCCAACACCCACCCTATAATCCAGACCTTGCCCCTAGTGATTATTTCCTGTTTCCGGATTTGAAAAAATGTCTTCGTGGAAAAAGATTTTCGGATGATGAAGAACTCAAGTCGGTATTTTGCAGAGAAAGAGGAAATTTATTATTTTGAGGGTTTAAAAAAGCTTATCTCAAGATGTAACAAATGCATTGATGTTAGGGGAGATCATATTGAAAAATAAAAACAATTTAAATTGAATTCGCATTTTCCTTCATATCGATACCGAGAATATATTGAACGCCCCTCGTATACCAGCTATACCGTATTGTGTTATGTAGCTGGGAAGTGAGTCTCAATCATGAGGGGAAAAAGGTCTCTGCTTTGGACTCAGTGTATAGTATGTGTCATCAGACTTGATGAGTGATTCCAGCCTGGTTGAGGACTTTACAATCTAAGGGTATACCAGTAACAGCTTCTTTTATTCTTTTGCCTCGATCTGTAAAGATTCCATTCGTTCTCCAAATTAGTGACTTGTTTAGAAGTTTTCTTATTTCTTTACGTAGTCGCTGCAAATCTGCGCTCCACTGAGGAAGGGGCGATCTGCGAAATTGTTTTCCGACTGGACATATCAGTTCGAAATACTTGCTAGGGTACGTTTTTCGCGCTGGTCATTTGTTCAGCTCATCGCAATTTTCAATTGATTTTGTGAAGACAATCATAAGAGAAAAGCATTAAAACATTTCGATTGTGTACGGTGAGGTATGGTACAGCTTCTGCCTAAATCAGACAGAAAATGACGAGGTAGCTAGCTGTCCTGTGCTGTCGAAATCCCTGCTCACCGATTTCTACATATGTTGATGACATTCTTTCGGGATGAAATAGCTTAAAAGAAGTTGTTCAACTGCAGAGCGAGCTGAAACGGATTTTGTATCATGGTGATTTGAGCTAAAAAAGGCATGCGCCAACTACCCACAATTGGAACTATTCAAATTTTCCGGTCGATCAAAGAGAGCTCAATATGGGATCTTCAGTCCGATGCCTTTATGTACAAGTTTAACGATGTAGGAGATGAACGGATAGCAAAAATATCGGTGTTGTCTGAAATTTCACAGTTGTTCTTATCAATCTGGGACTTATCAATCCCGTCATCGCAGTGGTGAAGATATTTTTGCAACATCTAAGGTCGATTGGGATAAAGATCTTCCAATCGCATACTACCACAAATCGCTGAGCTATCGAAAGGAATTGATTCTAGTAGAATAATTAAGAGGATGGTAAGACGGTGACGCGGGCAAAACGAGGAAGTCGGTCTTTTGAGGTGATCTCATTGATCAATAGCGATCGTTTCAGCCGTTGAATGCGTGCAGTGAAACATAACCAAAACTGCTTTATATTTTATAAAAAAAAAAAAAAAAACAAATTTCTTTGTGATTCTTCAAATTTAGTTCGAACGTGTCTGTTAAGATAAATATAGTAGTTCAGATTCAATTTACCATCCGGAACGATCAATTCAAGTTGTCTTGGATGTTTTCAAGTCTGATATTCATAAAATGAATGCCGGTATGCCACAGCGCTCCCTTCTGTTTCCAACAATCTTTTAAATTTCCATTAATGTTCTCTTGCCTGCTATTTCTAATCCAATATATTCCTTTGCTGATGGCAGTACACTCTGCTTTTCATATTCGTTCCCGGACTAACGTACCTGCGGGAAGGGCAACGTATGTTAAGCGCATTAAATTACGATATTAACAGCATAACCAATAGAAAAAATACTCGTATCAACAGATTGAAATTTAATGCTTCCAAAATACTATGCTGTCCTAAAACATCTCCGCACCTGCTGGATGGGATTCAAAACAAAACCGTTCGATAAAACTCATAGGTGATACTAATATTAGTCAGCCATTTGACACCCTCGAACACCTACATAATGTCTCCTTTCTCACTTTGTTTTGCGTACTCTAGAATATCGGGATTCGTTCTTAAAAGGTATAACTCGCTTATGAAATGCCCTGCCGGGCTCTTTATTTCCTGGTCATTATGATTTGCAAACATTTAAGGCCATGCATCGGTACCTCTCTTTTCTTTCTCCCTCATTTTCCTTCGACCCGCGTTAAATATAAAAAAAAAACTCAAAGTTTTTCACTTGTGTCAGTGACACGCCAATAGCTAAGAAGGTCTTTGCATCTGTGCATTATTTTCATTTATTTATTTTTTTATTCTATTGGTCGTGAGGGGGCAAGTTGGGGTATGGTCTTACCCGTCGAAAATATTTTGGTATCAAGTGAATTTCTGCTGCCACTTTGTTTGTTATTAAATTAAATTAAATCTAGTTTGGCTCCGCAACCATCCAGGAAAGGTAGTTAAATCCTACAGTTGTAGATACTTCTGAAAAGACTTTCATACAGGCATCTTCGATGGCAACAACTGTAAACGGATTCAAGAAATGTGGAATTTGGGCATACGGTTCATCAGTCTTCTCTGTAAGTGACTTTGCTCCTTCATTGACAACAAATACTCCCCAAACTAAGAGGTTAGCGCTAACTACAGTCACTAGAGCAGCAAACACCGCAATTGTAACTGCAAGAACATCTATGTACTATCAATTCTGCGATCTTGACATCAAACCCAGGTAGGCAGCGTGGTTTGCTTGTTGCAAATGGACTCATTACAGCTGTCCCCGTCTAAAGGATGAAGATGTTGAAGCCACATTCGTATACGAGTTTCGTACAGAATAATAAGCTTAGGCTAATTGAAATTGGTGGGACTTGTTTGTGTTTTGAAAACTTTATTAAATAACGCATGAGCTCAAAATTATTATAATGACTGATTAGCAAGGATGACTATCGTAATAAAAAGATTACAGAAGCCAAGGCTTGCGATTTCCCTTCTGAAGGAAAACGCGCAGATTCATGCACTTGCCGACAGCTCTGAGCTAGCTTATGGAACTTGCAAGGTCAAAGGTAGCTCCAGTTTAGAAAACCGTCTAGCAAAATTTAAACTATGTTCGACTGACATGATGGCGCAGTTTGTCAACCGGCTTATAAGGATTCTTAAAATATCATTTAATAAAATTTATTATTGCACTGACTCCAATATTGTGCTATCATCTGAATCCTCAAAATGGAAAATCTAGATAACGGATCGCGGTGAGACATTGGATCAGTGGCAGCATATTGAATCTAAGTCAAATCCAGCCGATATTTTTCTCGTGGTGCTCGTCCATCTATCACAAAAAAAAAGCAAATATGCTTAAGAGTTCATTATAAAAACTAAGTAGCACAGATACATCTATGACGTTAAATGGCAGTTCATCTGTCGGTTGCTGCACAAATTTAATTTTGAAAGAATGTTGTTGGCAGAGGTGTAAGTTGTTGGCGAGACATGCCAAATGCTTGACATTCCTGAAAATTTATTGCAACTATTCATCTAAAACGTAGAAAATAGTATTTGGAAGCATTGTTTTATATCCGCTGAGTATTGTAGATACCATACGTTGCTACTCGTATGTCATCGTTGTATTTTACAGGCAAATTATTTTTTTAGCAGATACCCGATGTGCAAGAACACACCACACTTACTGCACTCACGTGAATGGTTTCAGAGTCCGCAATTCCGTAAGCATAATGAAAACCGGTGGCATTGTCTTCAATTATCTAGGTAAATCGACGAACTACTTCTTGAAAACTAAAGGTTAACTTGGTTCTTCTAGCAGCTCTCGATTCCGATTTTATCACAAGAATAAAATAACGCTCTTCCTGAAAAACGCAAAACAGAGAAAAGATTTGGAACAATTACAATTGACGAACTTGAGGAAACTTTATGTACCATAGTCGAAATCATTTATCATTTAACAGCAATTATTTGAACACGGGCTTATTTGTTTTGCGGATTTCACCCAAAAGTTCCCGTAAAGGACCAATGAAAATCGATGTCTTGTTTTTTAAATGACAGTGTAAGATTACAGAGAGAAAAAGAGTTTAAAAAGGAGGACTACCGGTTAGGAAGGAAAAAGAGAGTCTGCTAAAGGAGGGAGTTAGAAGTTGCAATCAGTGATCGAGTGAACTTACAACTGTGAAGAAGTGTCTATCATTATTCAATAAAGTATAAGTAATTTAGTCTTTAGTGCAAAGTGTTGTGTTTTATTTTTGCATGGATTTAATCCTTACCATCAGATGTGGGATACACATACGTTACTTACGAGTAGATACTCGTCATCGTTTAAAATTATAAGTGTAAATCCAAATTTAAAAAATTAAAAAGTTTAATGCGTTTCAATTAAAAGTTTGGCTGGGGAAGAAAATAACAGGCAACAAGAGCGAACTGGTGTTGCGGCTGCTTTTCATCTCCGAGAAAGAGCGAGGCAACCGTCAAGAGTCATCGGATGAAAAAGAATACGATGATGGTATTACGAAAATGAGCGATTTGCATTTCGCAATGTAATGATAATGAGGAAGAAAGCATAATAAGCGAGAAACGACAGCCCAGTGATAATGACAACGAGCAAACAAAAAAAAAGGGAGAAAAAGGTTCAAAGAGTGCACATAATCCGTTGGGCCACCGCACATAGGATCAATTTTATCCCGAGGTAACCGCTGCAACACTGGTTGAAGATTTTACCCCGTTTCTTACTTTACACTTCATCTGCCTCTTCAAAAGAAAGACAGGTTTACTTCGGTTTAATTAGCCCAGTGTACGTTGGCCAAGCGAGTGGAAATTAATGCAGAGGAATATACAAGCATATAGATGTCCTAAGGAAGGTAATAAATCTACAAGACCAAGAGAAAGAGCTTCTAAAAAGGGAAAATGAGCACTTACAGATTGTTATATTTCAGCAGCTGTCAAAGTTACCAATGACATCCGGATTCCAAGATATTGAGCAAGGTTTGCCATTTTATCATGCATCGTTTTACGCTTGCCGAACGTGCGGAAATTATTAAAAAATATTGTCGAAATTCCGGCTCAGTTGTAATTATGTAACGTGAATTTCGTCGTGAGGTCGGTTGTCATCATGGCTTCAGCGTGAAGGCAATTCGTAGCGCCGTGGAAAAGTTTGAGCGTGAGTACACTCTCTTGGATCATAAACCACCAACCACACAGAGATTGGTGCAAAATGAAGAAAACATAGCCAACGTTGCGAGCAGCATCGAAGAAGACTCAAAAATGTCGATTCGGCACCGATCAGCTGAATTAGGCATTACCAGAGAGTAAATCCAACTTATTTTGCGATTGGATTTGGGCTTACATCCGTAAAAGATCGCGCTGAACCGTGAGTTCCCTAATTGAGCGCTGGAAATGTTGGCCGGAAATCCGGATTTTGGCCAAGAAATCATCCTCACGGGCGAAGCCCATTTTTGGTTCAGCGGCTATGTCAACAAGCAAAATTCCCATTATTGGAGTGAACACAATCCACAAGTGTTCGGCCAAGCATCAATGCATTCACAAAGACTAACTTTCTGAAACAGTTTATAGCATGGCAGCATCATCGGACCTTATTTCTTTCGAAATGGGGAAGGAGACACCGTTACCGTCAATGGTTTCAGGTATAGAGCGATGTTCATCGACTTCCGACACCGACAACATCGATATACTCGAGTTGCGGTTACAACAAGACGGCGCTACATACTATACCAGCGACGTAACGCTCGAAGTTGTGAAGGAAAAATTTGGCGACTTGATTATCCACCAATTGGCCATAGCGATCATGAAATTTGACACTACTAGATTAATTTCTCTGGGTCTACGCAAACAAGCCAACCACTTTGGACGAGCTCATGGCGAACATTATGTAAGAAATTTATTAAATTTATTAACACATAGACGTTCTAATTAGATTTTGTGTGAGTAATATTAACGACACGGGTAGTCCTATTAGCTTAATCCAGGCGCAATTTGTACCGTAGTATTTTTGAAATGTAATGATGATAACACACTTACAATAACTTTGTTGAGATTGATAAAGGCACATTATACGAGTATGTGCTTGCAAAACTGGACTGTATAATTTTATATGAAGGAAAAGAAGTGAAGATTAGTCTATTTGTAGTACCGCTCACGAAAGTGTGAAAGAGCATTTCTAGATATTGAAAGAAGTGTTTTATAAAATAGTTCCCAATAAATTAGAATTACGTAAAGATAAATGCCAAATTGTGAAGTAACAGTTCAGGTATTTGGAATATACCTTGTCAGGAGAAGTTATATATTAAGCCGGATGCGAAGAGTTCAGAACCCATAAGCAGTTTTCCAATGTCCCAGGGTCCGAAAGCAGCGCAGAGTTTTTTTAGAATTGTGATTTTACTTCAGTGGGTTTATTAAAAACTGTTCAGTTATAGAGCAACCCCTGTACAGCTTAATTGTGTTCAAATTTGATGAAAAATAGCCTACTTCGAGTCCTTAAAATCGATGTTAATGAAAGCACCCATATTGACTTTATTTTTTTTTTTAATGCACTTTTATTTATTAAATTCATTATTGCTCATATGATATACAAAAAAAAACGCTGAAGGGGTTAGGCCACTCTAGGGTTTTCAAAAAATCGATTTTTTGCAATGGTCCCTTAGGACCTCAAAAATGATATTTCAAAATATTATGGCCGAGAAATATCTCGAAGTACTTGTTTTTCAAAGTATAGTACAAGGCTGCCAGGCCGCAGTGAGCCTCTTATGACGAGGGATGGTAATTTAAGGGACTAGAGGAGGTATACGGCAGATGTTCTTGAAACTATTGCTTGTTTCAGACTATTGCTTGTTTCTTCTTTAGACACGTCGGTTTCAGTCAGTTTCGTACACTGACTTTTATCGATAAACGTGTTAACTTTTCTTTTTGTTTTGTGAGGGTTATTGGTTCGCTTTTTTTTTAATGAGTGACAAAAGTGTATTATGCTCAAATAGGTGCCAAAGAGACCGAAAAATGAATGCTAGTACATCCGCGAAAAAATTGAAGCAATCGGAAGATATGTACGACATAGGAATGGAACCAGGTTTCGATTATAGTATGATAAACTTAATTGTCATACGAGAATGGCACAGTACTCAAGAAAGAGAGTATAGATCACGTTCAAAATCGAATGGGTACCAGTCTACGTAATTTGAAAAACAATATAAAAGGTCTCGGTTGGAAGGGGCAAATTAAAGGGAAAACTAATAGATGAACCCTCTATTTATTATGGATTAGCCATTCGTAGAAACTGTGATTCAGTTGAAAACATGAGAAACAGTATGTGGGCTGCAAAACCGCAGCACAATGCTCGTAAATGTCCGATCGGAGAGGATTCATGGTGCTCATAGCAAAAGGCTTAAACTACAATGGTTTGGCTGAGCACAAAAATAAGCCAGCTCTTCCAATTGAAGTGTATGAAGCTATAAAGTCAGTCTACGAAGAATTGACCAGAGACGATTTTCTTACTGGATGCATCGGCGGTTATACTCAAAACTGTAATGAAATTTGTAATTCGACTATGTGGCATTGGTCCGAAAATCCATTTCTTGTGGTAAAACTATGATGGATATTTCAGTTTGCGTGTACAATGGCGGCTTTCTCTCAATTTTGCACGTAATGAAAGCGTTGGATTTAGAAAACGGCCCGAATAGCAATGAAATGTGCTTGGAGCATAAAACTTGCAGAAAGATCGCTGCCTAAAGCTATTGTGAAAAAGAGTGGAGGATCGCACTAAAATCCAATAGAAGAAAGAATGAAAGAGCAGGACATTAATCTAGAAACCCAATTATATGGTGCAGGCATTGCTGGTTAAATGTATTCCCAAATTTTTCATGAATTTCTATAACATAAAGTTTATCTCAAATATTGCATTTTCCGAGTTGGCTGCACCCATAACTTGAAAAATTTTCAAAAAATTCGCTTCAAATTTTAACTAGATCTTTAAAATTATATTGTCTAAATAATACGCAGGATTTTTTGTTTATATCAATTGTTTTTAACAATTTTCTGGCGGTTTATCTCAGAATTTTGCAAGTTGGATTTTCGAAGTGCGCCATTCGGCCAAAAATCAATATATGTATAAAAAAAACCTACTTTTACGGTCTCTAGTGTAGCTTAAACCCTTAATTAACTTAACAATCTTGCTATAACATACTGGCCCTATGCCGACACTCTAAGCTAAAGCTAACACCTAATGAATGTCTTTCGACGAACTTTTGAATCTACATTACTATTTAATTTAATAATATTAATACTAACAAAATAGTTTTTAATTTAAAAAAAAAAACTGAGTAAATGGACAATCCTGTTCTTATATAAATAAAACTTAGAAACTATTTAAGATAAATCTTAACCTACTCAAAATATCTCACATAAGTTACATAATTACATAATTAAACTTTTTTTTGGTTTTTATGTTTTCTTGTTTAATTTTTATGGTTTGAGTTGTTACCCGCTTTTTTTGTTTCTTTCTTTATTTATTTATTTTTCATTATTTTTTTTTTTAAATTTTCTATGTTTATTGTTTAAACTTCAATCTTCAATAAAAGCAAAGTATTGCCGTCCCTGCCCAATATAGGGCTAACCCGAATTTGAAGGAAACGTCATAAAAGTTTCCTCTTCTTCACTAACCCACCAAAATTCAAGGTCAGCTGAGCAACATCCCTCAAATCACGACTCAGTACCACCCTACTAAACCTGAGACGATCCGCACTGCCATGTGCGATGTCGTAATTACGTCGCTTGTCCGCAGCTGTTCGAGCGACGAGAAGGATTAACGACAGTCTATCCTGGATCAGCCCTTTTTTAACCAGATAGCGGAACGCTTCTGGAGCAATAAACCCGTTGCGCATATTCTCGTGGTACATATGATTAGGATAATAAGCCCCGGAGATCAGCTTGTGCGTCGAGTTCATTGCTTTAGCAATGTGCTCTCGAGTTGGCTTAATGACGAAATTGTCCACTCTTATTAGGTTCGCCCTATTGTAGAAAACCTCATTAGGATAGAATTATTATTATTATTATCAAGCGAACGATACAAATTAATTTATAGGGTCCGGGAATTAACGCCGGGGTACTATGCATATATGGCGCGTTTTAGTCAACAGCACGCGGAGTACTGAGTTCCCATGTGGTCAACCATCTACGTACTTACCGCGCCCAACACTGCTTAATTTCGGTGTTCTAATGGGAACCGATGCTTTCAGTGTGGCGAGGCCGTTGACGTGGATAGAATTATATATACTCCGACTTGGGTGTCCTATACAAACGACAGACAAGCCCAAAGCCAGCTCTCTCAAACTCTCGAATCTTTTCCATTATACTTGCTCTCACGTTGAACCACACGGGACATCCAAATACAAGCATAGGCCGGATAAGGGCCATATAGCAGATTACTTTTACTCCCGCATCGAATTGGATACTGTAAATCAGTCTCGCCAGTTCTTTCTCGTATCCGTAGAAGTCCCAGAAAAAGGCGTCTCAAAACGAATGGTTTCCGATTTCTGAAAGTTGATATTCAACTTCCAGTCATCGCAATATCGTTTTATCTGATCGAAGTCACGTTGCAAGAGCATATTAATGATCTCGATCTTTAAACCTCATCTGTACGCAATCAAGTCGTCTGCGTACGCTATTGCATAGCAAGAGGAGCTCACAAAATCACTGGTGTAGATGTTGTGTAGGATCGGCGAATTAACCGCACCTTGTCAAAGACCATTTCTAATGTCAAATCCTCCAGCAGAAGTCACACCGCCATTCTTCACGATTAACTGTCTACTGGAGAGCATATCAAAACGAGTATACAGCAGTGGTTTACTTATGCTCAGCCTATTCAGCTTGAAGAAGAGGCCATCTAAGCAGAACGTTGTTGAAGGCTTTCTCCCAGTCAATCAGGCAGGTCACCGCACACCTTTTCTTGCTTTTGTTCCATTGGATATCAGATACCAGTTTATGATATCATTCACCTTGTACACTTCCTGGAAAATCGCTCCAATGGCCTCTACCTTCTTTTGAGGATCGTCGATCACAAAGAAGTTGTGATCATCAACTGCTTCTCCTGGATCAGCACCTGCTGTTAACAGTAATTATTCGTTGTTCATAGTTTGAGCGATCTTTAGACACGGAAGCTCGTTTTGACCTTTCCTCCGAAATATTCTATTTATTCGGGTTGCTGGTGTTTATGGCCCGAATTTTGTTGCTCCAGTACAAATTTACAGAATTTCTGTAATTTTCCCTTATTAATGTTTTGAGGTTTTTGATCGACAGCTTCAGAGTCATGACCTCCGGGTTATGTCTATCAGTAAACCATCTGTACATGGTTTTTAGTCTTGACAGCACTCAACTTTTGCGTTGGTGTAGTTTTTTCTTTATAATGAGCGCGCGCTCATAACGCGGGCGAAGGAAATTTAGGGAGGAAGAAAGGACAGGTACCGATGTACATTGTTTTTAAATGCTTGTAAGTTAAAACGACCAGGAAACACAGAGATCGGCAGGACATTCCATAAGCGAGTTGTATGGCTTAGGAAAGAATCACGACATTTTAAATTACGTCCGAAAATGGGCTTGAGGGTATACTGATGAGCATTCATAGCAAGACCGGTTTTACGGTTGAAAGTTTGGAAGGGCGGAATGCTACTGTACGGGGTTGGGTCGGTTTCTTCTTACAATTTTATATTTTCTGTGCCTTATTTTGTGCTTTTTGTTTAGCTTTGTTTCGCTAAGCAAAAGCACCAAGTGGCTTGGTCTTTGAACAGCTGAAATAGTGCTGTTCTTTGTTCGAATATTAGCGAATTTACATTCAACGCAAGAACCTTTAGAGTTCGCCCCGCCATGTTCGTACCCATTACGACTGGAGATGCGTTAGGCCCGGCAGCAGCGCGTGGTTCACACGTGTGGTCTGTTCCTGTATCTGACGTTGTAGCTGAACCATCTGCCCTTGTATAGAGAGCAAGATAGCCAGCATGTCAGAAGGTGGTTCCGGTGCTCTAGACGCTGGGGGCTGAGGAGCTACCTTCGTTTGTTATACCGTAATGCTTCTACCTGCCGCCATTTGGACGTAGGTAATTTGAGGAGTGACAGCTGGTGTTTGAATATATGTTGGAGTACTTTTGACCTCCACTTTTTGGTGCCGAGTCAGATTTACTTTTTTTAAATATTGGAACTTAAGACAAGCTCGATCTGTCCGAGTTCTTGCATAAAGCACATGAGAGCTGAGTTTTTTCTGTTGTTCTGATTTGTGGTTCTTTCCACACTTCACGCATCGTGGCTTGCCCGAACCTTTGGCAGCGCACGTATTACATAATGCAATCGCTCCTTTTTACTTGTTCCCACTATTCAGACTGATGGTCCGGGAACTTAATGCTCCTCAGACTATCCAGTTTGCTATTGGGAGTTAGCTGAATCAGGAAGTGCGGTAATTTTCGTTTCTCCTTTCGGCTCTAGCCGTGACGAATCCCCCACGAATTTGAGCTCGTCGCACTCTTTTTCTTTCAGAAGTGCCAAGAGCTCCTCCAGTTCAGTCGATGGATTTAGCTCCCTCAGCAGCATTGTTTGCAGCTTTTCACCTTTTGGGGTAAAGGAGAAAAACTCCGTCAGCGATGCCTTCAATAATATTCACTGTGTTACAGTGAATCGCATGCCTATCTAATGTTAATCTTTTTACAACAAAATTTTTGCCTATGGCCGGCTTAATTATATTGTCTCCTTGAATTCCATCTTATAAGTATTGATCGGCGTTACCCTTTGCTTAGTAGCATTTTGTTGATGCTGTCGTGTCTGTTTATCTTGATGCTGCGGTTTTTGCTGTTTCGGCTGATGTTGTTGTTGTTTTTGTTTTAGCTGCTGATGATGTTGTTGTTGTAGCTGCCGTTGATAAGTGATCGTTGTTGTTGCGGAGGCTTTTGTTCTTGCTGTATTTGTTTTTGTTGTTCTTGAGAATGGCTATTTTTGCAACCTCTCTCTTCTTGCCATTTGTTTGGCTTTGATGTCAATTATTCGCTGTTTCAGCAGTCACATGCTGGTATTTAGGGATTCGACCTGTTCCCCCTCGTCCTCCGATTCTGAGGCTGCCAAAGGAGCGAAACTATTGCTCATCGCGTCTGACACAGAAGAGTATTCTTCATCTGACCCACGTTGGTATTTTGCTGCTGCAGATATTGTTGCCCATTCTCTTACTTCAACCGGCAGCTTTTCGGTTGAACTAAATAGGAAGAGGCGCTTAACAGGTTTAGAAGTAGTTTTTACCTTCCTTCTCCTCTTTGCCGCATACTTATTCCTTTTCAGGTGACCGTGGCTCAAGTGGTAGTGGACTGGCTTCCAAATCGGAAGGTTCGGTGTTCGAATCCCAGCCTCGCCCGAAAGACATATCCATTTTTCTGTTTACGAAAATCAAGTAAGATGAGTAGTTGACTAGAAATCAACATAAAGCCAACTTCCACTAAGAATTTAGTTTCCCCATTAAATGTAGGATGCCACCCATGGAGCGAAATAACCGCTGAGCCTAAATATCTTTCTTTCTCTCTCTATCCCATTTTCCAAAAAAACTTAACACATGCTGAGGCATTATAAGTGCATTCATACCCACTTGAGTGTTAAGTTCTTTAAAGAAAAACAAAAAAGCTAATGACGTGACATCCGCGGGTTCCGCTAATGGGAAAGCGGACCGCTCTCTGTCATCGTTAACCTGATTTCACTGCACTGATTCTTGCGCTTTAATTTTTATTTTTTCTACTTTAATTATCAAGGAGAAGCAAACAAAAAACAAAAAAGAGATTGTCCGCCGAGATTTGAAATCGACGATTCGGATTCACGTCCATACACCATTTCATTGTTTTTTTTTCCCCCTTTTAAATGCATTTTTATTTAATTCATTAGTTGACACTTACTAGCTATACAACAAAAAGCTTAAAAATTTGCTTAAGTAACTCAAAAATCCTCTTTTTATTACTTAATGTCCCCATGCGGGCACTCTAAGTTAAACATAATGCTTAATTATGTCTGTCGACGTTTTGTACTATTCTATTCTATTAAAACTAAAACAAAGGTTTTTATATTATCATACACCACTCGTACTAGGCTAACTTGAGCCTCGAAAGAGAAATGTCTACCTCTGTATTTAAAAAATGCATTTTCTTTTTTTTAATTTCCACGAGAGAAGACGAAACACGTTTACATGCTTTGAAAGCCAGTAAAAGACTGATATTGGCTTTATATGTATAATCCCAAAGATGAAACAGAGTTGCATGGCGATCCTAGCTCTTTAGGATTTGGCGGCATGCTTATGCAGAAAAAGTCGGAAGGCGAATTTCGTTCAGTGTTTTATTTTTCAAAACGGACTCCCCATCACAGTATCGAGACATTGGCAATAATTTATGGACTCAAAAGATCTGTTCGGGCTTAGGTTTAAAATAATCAGCCATTGTACGAGTATACTTAGTCTTTAACTATGACATTGAGCAAAAAAGGGATTAAGCCAAGGATTGTCAGATGGGCGTCTGAGTTACAAAACTACGAATATGTGCTCGAGTATAGAGGTGGAAGTAGAATGCAACACGTATGTAGATGCACTTATTCATGCGACAAATATTTTGATACTGGACGTAAATACATTTGAACAGAATCTCTCAATTAAGCAGTACAAAGACGAAATTGTAAATAAAATTCAGAAGCAGTTAGAAGAAGAGGAAAGTAGACTTTATGAAATGAGGAACGGATTGGTATATAGGAAAGTAGGGCAAAAAATTTTATTTTACGCTCAAAGGAGTATGGAAGGAAGCGTAATTCGCATGTATCACGCCGAACTGGGTCATATGGATTGTGATAAGGTAATTGGAGTACTAATGAAGACTTATTGGTTTCATAAAATAAAGGAAAAGGTAAAAGATCCCATTTCAAATTGCTTAAAGTGTATTGTTTTTTTACCAAAGTTCGGAAAGCACGGAGGGCTTTTGCATAGGGTCCCAAATTAAGATTTACCTTTTGAAGCGGTGCATGTGGATCATTTTGGTCCGATTTTGTTAAAGAATTTGAAGAAGAAATACGTACATTTACTAATAGATGGTTTCACTAAATACGTTAAGCTCGATCTACGAATACTAAAGAGGTTGTAAGTTTTATGCATTCTTCTTTTACAATTCCGAAAAAGTTAATATCTGCCCGCGGTAATGCATTTACATCTAAAGACTTTGAAGCATTCTTGGAAGAGAATAATGTTGCGACGGGTTCTCACCAAGTAAATGGCTAGATCGAAATACAAATAGAGTTTGCGTTAAATAATGCAGTACATGCGAGTACCGGTATAACTTCGAGTGAGTTGTTATTTGGAATTGAACAAAAAGGGGTAATAGTTGACTTTTTGGAAGGAAATTTAGATGAGAATTGAAGCTGCCGAAAGAATAGTCAAGAGTCAGAACGATAATAAAGTATGAAAGGATCGCCTTCCTACACACGCGCACGGTCTCGTAGACCGCTTAATTTTTTACTAAAAAAAATTGTATAGTTATTATTATTTTTTCTAAAGCATATAATGCAACAATAAATATTATTTAATGACTTTATTATTAAATATTTTACTGACTGTCAGTCTACTAAAACACAGCCTTCAAAATTGAGATTTTTATCTTAGGTATTATAAAAACAGAACCAAAACAATATTTTCTTAAAAAAAAAATGGACTTGATTTTTTTTTTGTAATTAGCGCGCGCTCAAGGGATTTGAGTACCCTTAAAATGTTTGGGCACAGCGCCGGCGAAGGCAGATTAGAGGGGAAGAAACGAGAGTTACCGACCGTTGTATAATACATTGGTCTTAAATGTTTTCAAGTTATAATGAATAGGAAATAGAAGGCTCGGCAGGGCATTCAGTAAGCGAGTTGTACGGCTTAGGAACGAACGGCCTGAGGATATACTGATTAGCATTCATAGCGCGGCTAATGTTATTGTTGAAAGTTTGAAAGTGCGGAATGCTACTGGTGATTTCTATGGAGCTATGGTGATGGAAACAGCGATAAAACAAAGTGAGACACGAACCATTGCTTCGGTGTCCATTGTCCGAATGATATTAGTATCACCTATGAGTTTTATCGTACGGTTTTGAATCCTATCTAGCAAAGTGCGTGAGAAGCGGGTTTAGGAGCACATGACCAGATGTAGGTATTTTACTCCAATTTTGCGAAGAGAAGTACCTTATATACGAGTATTTAGGCCAGGTCTGAGGGATTGAAGTAATGCTTATATCGCTCGAGGATTTTTAACATTTCGCATCATGTTTGACGACACCGAACATGTGGTCATTCTGACGTAATTTGTCATTGACACACATAGTGAAAGATTTTCAGTTTCGACGATACAAGTTCTATTCATGGACAATAGCTGCGTGTTTACATTTCACTTTAACGACAGCAGTTAGGGAATGGGAACGGAACGCTGGAGCATACCACGATTTATTTTGCGAATATCAGACTTGAAACCATCGAAGACAACCTGAATTGAACGTTCCGAAGGGTAATTCCTAATCCATTAAAGAAGAGAGTCATCGATACCAAAAGCACGTATTTTCGACAAAAGAGCCTGATGCCAAATTCTGTCAAATGCCTTAGAAATATCAAGTGCAACTATCTTGCTTTCGCCAGATTGATGTACGCTTTGGTTTCACTTTTCGGTGTGACATGGCACCAGATCACCAGTGGACCAGTTGCTATGAAAACCATACTGCCGGTCATTGAGAAGTTTTCGCGTTTCAGGAACTGACGGTTTATCAGCGTTTCCATAACCTTGCAAAAAAGGGACGTAAGTGCAATGGGTCTGTAAAAAGAGAGAGAAGAAGATTCGCCTTTTTTAAGGACGGACTTGACATATGCTGTTTTCCATCTGCTCGCAAAGGGGCCTAAAGAGTAGGATTAATGAAAAAGCTTACGCAGTGGCTTTGACAGCGAGGAAAAACACCTCTTAAGTAGAAGGGGAGATATACCATCTGGACCAGCGAATTTGTTTTATTAATATCTCTTGCTACTACATTGATGCAAAAGTTTATTCGTCCCATTGAAGATTCGATGCACTCAAGTATAGGTAGAGACAAAGCACAATCTACAAGTGTTGAGCTAGTCGAAAAATGTGCAGCAAGCAGATCGGTATAGCCCAAAGAGCCGACAGCTCGAATGGCACTGTAAATGAGTGTTGGGATGGAAGATGGGGCAGAATTTCAAATGTTTCGAACGACTAAAAATTTGTTCTTCCATTGGGACATTGTAGTATTTTGTGCCTCGGTTTTTGGTTATATTTGATCGTTGGCCCTGACCTCTGTCCTGTTGGCCCTGTAGGATCGAAAAAATGTTTCTCAAACCCTGACAGCGTCTTTACAGCTCGAGTTGTACCACGCCTTTTCTTTTGGGTTGATAGTTTTTATCCGATGAGGGATAAAGCATCTTATTTTCAGAGAGAATGGTGTCTTTGATCATATCAGCATCGGCAACCACGTCCTTATCCCTAGCAAACATAACAACCAGTTAAAATTCCTAAAGAAGCTGTTAAGTCCGCTTCAATTGGCTTTCTCGTATTGCCATACGGTTCTTTTAGGAATCTTTTCTCTAGCTTTCTGATGGGTGTACGAGAAATTAGCTGATATGATACAGTGGTCCGACGAGTCTAGTGAGGATAGCACATTGACCTTGTACTTATCACGGTGAGAAGTTAAAAACAAGTCCAGGGTGTTGGCGGTATGACTATCAACGTCTGGCGTACGTGTGGGCTCATTTACAAGTTGGTTCAAATTGTTTTCCGCAGCGAAGATGTTAACACACCGTCCTGCGGATGTTGTCTGTCCAGAATGTCGAAGCCACCCACAATTGTGTATTCTACATTGAAATCGCCAGTAATCACGAGTTCAGTATGAGTATAGAGGGATACAATTCTTTATATGGAGTCAGATAGAGCAACTAACTAGTAAAAGGTGGTATTGCTGTCCAATTTGAGGCTTCTGTAAGTAAAGCAGTAGTGGATAATTTCATTACGCAGGTGGAATTTTAACCGCATGAAGTTGAATTGATCACATTGTGGTGGAAAAAAGTATTGGCACTACTTCGTATCCAGGTAACTTCAGATCAGAGTGATCTGAGAGATGTATTTTACTAAGGCTGAAAACACACCGGATCAGTCAAAACGATTTTTAATTCGCAAGGCTAGAAGACGTTTTTTTATTTTTCCTTTTTTATGTTTCCTTTGGTGTGCGTTAAGAGAACCAAAACTGAATTTGCGGTTTATTTATTTCGAAGTTCGTCATACAATCACAACGGAAATTCTCAAATAAATAACATAAATGCCAGTGCAACAACAACGAAATTTTGTTTCTGAAAAACAATTTTCCAGCTATCGACAACGAAACACTTTTTCTGTTTCGCTTTTGTTTTTTTGTTCCGATGCATGCAGTGTGTGTTGCGGCATAAGAGATAACGCAATCGTGAGTAACGACCGGAGTTACGTAACCAATAATAGCAACAACAACAAAGAACCAACCAATGCAGACAATAACAACAACAACAACAAAGAACCAACTAATGCAGACAATAATAACAACAACAACAAAGAACCAAATACCAAAACCTAATAAGAAACCAACCCAGCAATAGGACACCACCGGATCCTACTCAGCAATAACATTTTAAAATTAAACACAAATTGTAATTCCTAGAATTTGAAAATGTGAATTGCACAGGTGAAACTCTCCCATGCATTTTTGCAAACTAAGCGTCTGGCGACATCCGGCAGATACGAGAGCTCACCTTTGAAAGTTAGGTGAACATTTATATAAATTCATTCTGTTTTTGTCATTCGGAGAAGTAAGATTAAATAAAATTATATTTTTTTAAACTCCCGCGATTTCGCTCCCTTAGCTCGCGCTCCGGTTTGAAAACATTTTGTTTCATTCGGTATTTGTTGTCGGTATGCATGACATATACTCGTAGTTTCGGCAATCAGTCGCAAAATACTTGGGAGCAGAAGTACGTGTTTTTTTTCGTTTCCTTTGGGGTGTGCTCTCTCATAAGAAACAAGGTACTGTGTTTCATCAAACTGATGACTGATCCGGTGTGCTTTCACCCTAAGTGCCAAAACAGCTGGCCTGTATGTGCAAACGTGGACTTATGCAGAAAAGTGTTTTCTAGTTAGTCCCCATATATTAGCTACGTCAACCCTGAATTCCCGTGTCAAAACAAAACAAAAAACACTTATAAGAGTGCATATGTACGAGTATGTATATATCACATTTTCTTAGGACAGCGTATTCCAAACAAAAGTATTTTTTCTAGGTGGCACAGTTGTAACGTGTTTTGCGATTTTTGTTTGTTGAGCAATATCCGTAGCGACGAATTTTATTATTATTAGATGTTGCTGAAGACTCGGGACCTTCTAATTGACATATTTCGGCGAGCCTTAGGTTTGTGCTTTTCGGCAAGGATGTGTTGAAAGCTTGTCGTCGTCTGAGTTGCAAATTAATTAGATCATATGATAAACCTTCAAGAAGAATCACGTGGCTAATTGTCCTGTAAAGATTCTTTTACTGGTATATTATATATTTATTTATACCTGTAACGTTCATCAAGCTATAAAAAAAAAACATGGCCACCAGTTTGTGCCTCGAGCAACGTTATATATCTCGCACGTTATATTGTATACAGTACCAATACCGCCTTTGGTTATATTGAATTCCATTACGATTTCAGGTTTACCAGTTTCCTCGTTAGTTAAGGCATCATCATGCGTACTGGACAGAAGAAGAACATTTTTGCCTTTTTTTATCCACATAGGAAAAAGGACTGCAATTGCCTCGGTGCCCTAATAAACTGGATTTTTCCGCTTCTCCTCGTATCTTCGTAAATTGTTTAGGCAACTCCTTTTTTATTTTTGCGAATTGTCCCTATCACAGTCAACTTGTGTCCTGGCTCAAGTGGGATACAAGTGAAGAAATTATCACATGTGATGTTACGGCCAGTATTGTGAATACCTTCATTCAGTCGCAAAACTAGTGCCGCAGCCGAATTATCAACATTGTAGGGTTTGTCAGATTGCTTCCTTACCCATATTTTGGGTATAAAACATTTTGGCGTCCGTCAAGGCGTAAATTTTTATTCCATATTTATTGGGTTTTGACGGAGTGTACTGCCTAAAGCTACAACAACCTCTGAAAGCTTCCAATTTTTCATAAATTGTGACAAACTGAGACACACTAATATTTTTGAATGCTGCGACAATTTCATCAAACACTTCTCTAATAGGGGCTAGATTATCTACACCAGCACTTTCAGTTTTCGTATCTTTGTGGTCAAATCTCAGACAACGCATCAATAAATAGAATCAGTTCCAATTTATTGTCAATCGAAATATTTCCGGAGGCAAACCATCTGTTTTGAATAAATTGTTGTAATTTAGTTGATAACCTACTTCTTCTGACTCCAGTAAAGAATAAAATACCTACAATAGAAGTGCTTCGATTTCTTCGATGGTCCCGCCGGTTCTTAGAATTTACTCGCCATCGCCTGGCAAAAATTCGGGCCTGGAATCGAAACATAACTTGCCGAAATGCTAATAGCTGCATACTTTGTTTTCGCTTCCGACCAACTTATCTGCAAGACCATTGTCAAAAACGGTTGTCCATTTGGAATTCACTATAGAAAAAGAGGAGCTTCGCCCCCCAAAGCTTATGTTGGAGTATTCGTCTGCTTTGTCACACTAGTGGTACACTTGGACTTAGTGGAAAAACTAACAACAGCGTCATTTATAGCAAGCAACCTTAAAACGATTCGTCGACCGCCGCGGACTATGTGACACATTATGCACCGAAAACGGACTAAACTTTGTGGCCGCGAAAATGAATTGCGTGATATTTTTAAATTCCTTATTGAAAATGTGAAAACAACAATGCAATCATTGATTTATGCGCGCATCAACTGGAAACCTATGCCTGCAACATCGCAACATATGGGTCGATTCGTTTCACATGAAAAGGCTTTTCGGCTTTGCGTGCTCCTACCGTAATTCAACTTGAAGCAACCGCTGACTGCTCTTTCTAATTCCCTAATGATTTAAATGTATTAACCCCTGGCTATTTGCTTATAGGTGGTCCGTTGACGGCTATCGTGGAAAACAACAGTGTTAACAGGCTCAGGTGATTATCTGAATATCTACAAGTTGCAATAAATGAACCTCTCAGTCAAAAAAGTCAACATCAGTAGTCTTGTTGTAGTAAAGGACGACAATCTTCCACCCCTAAAATGAATTGAGGAATCTTCATTCGTTCAAAGTGGGGAGCATGTTAACAAAGCTAACCATTATGTATGCTTAAATTTATTCATATATGTATGTACTCATCCTATCAAATACCAAAACTTTACTCACGTAATTGATTAAAGATCTGGATACGCCATTACTTTTTTTCTTTCTACACACTTTCTTTTTGTATCATACATGAATATAAAACACATGCATAATGAAGTATTATTGTCACTTCTCTATTTTTTTGCATTACATCAGGCGCGTTTTAATGCCTAAAATAATTGTCCATATAAATGAAGTCAATCATCCTGAAAAACCTACAATTACACGCCTAATCCTTCGACAAAGGTAATAATCCGGGTCAATATGGTCAATCTGGTTGTGATTGATTGATCAGAGGATAGCCCCAAATCCCAGTATGGATGTTTAGACGTACGATAGGAACTGCGTGCTAGCTACTAAAGAGTTACGCCCGTTATAAATTCTAAGAACTTGAATCCATTGTCGGTTGTGATGTTATGAAGGAGAATTCGTCATTGATGCTGACATCCTTATCCTCTGTAGGGACATGAAAGCAAATCAGGGTTATATTTCCGAATTTAGCCTTCTTGAGGATTGTTTTGAAGTATTCACTTGTATACCGAAAGCATAAGACCTTTTGCTTGAGTATCCCTCGAATAGCTAATCCACATCCAAATTAGCGTCACCTTCGCTCTTTTCAGAAGACGTCGTTGTAAGTGTCGTTGCACTTGTAGATTTAAATTACATTTGCTCTATAGTAGTCCTATAGCTGAGATTGTGTGAGATGCGGTTGAGCTATACAAATTTCTGACCGACATAGTCGGGATCTCCATGCCCTCTTGGTTCAGAACTGACCTGATAAAATAGAAGTGCCTTAGTGCGAACACTTTCCCACCACTTACTCATCGCCAACCCCCAATGTCTCCCAGCGATTGGGTACCATAGAATTTACCAGCCTCCCGGGCGTGTCACCACCTTTAGGTGAGAGTTGGAGTTCATTGTCAAAGGCTAAAGTGTCGAGGCTTGTGTCTGCATAAAACGCTTGACTACCATTGAAATCGATTTCTAATCAACCCGTAGGGCCAATCAACAGGGGAGTTTAAATTAAAGTTGCGTTGCTATTGAAATTCGGAATAGTCTCTATTATCCATGATGCAAGCAAAACCATAACCGTCGTATTGCATATGCAATCGCGTATATTACCAGCTCTTAGATTGGTTTGTATGTGCATTATTGATGTTAATGATTTGTCTAAAAAAAAATCTTTAACATATTGCAAGTTCATTGATAAATTTGTATGCGTTACATGATATTGTTGGCGATAGTTTTACGGACGCGTAGTTGTGAAAGTGGCGCAGCTTATTATAGTCTTATGGCTTCTTCATCTAAAACAGCACTAAAAAGGCAAAGTAAAATGCTGTCAATTAGAGGAAAAGTTGGTTAAAGTAATACAAAAAAAAAAAAAACATTTCTGTAAAAAATGTTGCTCAAAAATGTTAAGTCGGTGCACAAACGGTATAGCATGACCTGCTTAAAAATAACAATAGGATCTTAAAGATTTTTACTAGAACTGGTTCCATCAAAAGTTCGCAGAACCGTAAAACAGTAAAGAAAGCTGAGAGCCTGAAAGTGAGCAGGTATGAATAGTATGATTGGTTAAGTTAACAAAGGTTCAGGGGCTTTCAATTTTCTGGCGAAATGATTGTGGAAAAGGCAAAATATTTTCGCGCTAAGATGGCTTACTGGGAATTGTTAATAACCGTCATTGAATTCACTGTCTTGAAAGTTCAGGTGAAAAACAATCGGCTGATTATTAATCTGCTACGCTTTTACTTGAAGAACTAGCTGAGGTTATAAAAAAAGAAAAAATTAACTAATGAACAAATATATAATAGGGATAAGACAAGACTTTTTCGGAAGTGTTGCCTATCCCAATGCTCGATCATCATAGTTTAAAGTTCGAAGCGCTCTGAACCCGGGCCGTATTATTTCGTTCGCTTAGAAGCAACGTAACATCCACAAGCCATAGCACTCCAATTGAAGAACACTCTCTGTATCTCCTTTGAAACTGGACATCTTTCCATTAAATGTTTAGTACCTTCCCTGACCTGAAGGAAGTCAAATAAATTACACAAGAGAGAAAGGTTATCTCTTTAAAAGCTCTCCCCTCATCTTAAATATGTTTCCTATTTCATTGGCGCTGTATTTATCTTGGAAGTTATTTTTTCACATAAGCTGTGATTTAGGCTACTATAGGTCATTGTATTGTATATATAGATCCCGAAGCTCACTCAACATAGGTTTCAGAACACATCCTGTCCATTTTAGATATTAGATCACAGAGTCGCGGTTTCCATTCTTCACCCACGTAGGGCTCGATGTTCAGCACACCTTTCTTGACAGCTCCAACCACTTTTTGAACTATCCTGATCTGGTCTGTATTGCATAAAGCGGTATTATTTTTACCAATCGGTGACCTTGCATTTTTAGACGTATGAATATATGTAGTCAACTTGGAGTTTAAGAGTTTTGATAAAGAGTAGAGATAAACGAGTTTACATTATTATCATGTATTGTAGTATGGTGTATTCAGTGAAAGACGAAATGCTCTTTTGAGGAAATAACGTATCAACCTCTCGACGGTATCATACTGACTGCCTCCCCACACTTTTACTGTGTAGAACATTACCACTGCAGCTACGAGTGTGTTTTCTGCTATGAGCAATCAATTTGTCAGTAAAGCATTTATTGCAGACGCTGCTAATAGTTGTTTTGGACATCGCCAGCTTCTCCTTGAGACGTTATTTGTAAGGCATACTCCCAGGTATTTGTACTGGTTAACAACTTTAAGTGATTCACCATCGGATTTCCAGTTTTATCTTCTGTTGCGTCTGCCTCTACCTTTTTAGGAGCTAGGCGATAGAAGTGTAGCATAAATGAGGATGCTCACCGTAGATTACAAGTATCTTAAAAAAGACTCTTCTCTAATAAAAGAGAACATTTTTCATTACTGAAGAATTTTTTGAGGAGTATTTCTCACTCCTTTTTAACTTCAATAACTTCCACACCCTATAAACTCGCTCGAGATACTGTAAAATATATCAACTTCTAATGTAAATTCTCATTAGAAACCGCCATACTTATACGAAGCCGCCCATGAATCTATGTGCCTATACTCGGGTCTATAGGGTGAGATGGAACGTCGGTATCCCTCGCCCAAGTTATGTATTTTATCCAGCCCTTACAAATAGCACACAAATTATTTGAATGATGTCTTTTTGTTATCTTATACTAAATTAGGATAAGTAATACATAGAATAATACAAAACATTATATCATACAGGAAAGAGTTGATAGTTAACAGTTGACAACCATGTTGTTTTGCTTGCATTGCTAATGCCACTATTCCCATACTAGGTAAACCGATGTCGCTGGAGCAATTGTGTTGCTGGGCTATTCTATTCCGCCTATCTTCTTGGCGTTGACAAACAAAAGCCAAGCAAACCAAGTCAAGCTGAAGTGTTCCATTAAGTGTTGATGACGCTTGTTGTTGTGGTGTTGTTACCAAGTTTTGTCTAGGTAGGTACTTTGGCGATGGTATCAATGACGATGACAATACTGATTGCATCGTTCATTGTGCACCCTCATGGTACATTCCTCGTTGAGCTTTACTCTCCCCTTTTTTGTTCCCTATACCGTGTCTGTCGCCTTTTCATTCCTCTCCCACAACTCATTCTGCCCGAGATGCCTCACCACGCACGCTACCCCTCCCATTCCCATTTTTAGCATTCACAACGAGATGGGTGTTAAGGAGAGCTTGCAGTGTAATAACTTTATTGGCTACATAGCAGCACTACTGGTGGAAAGAGTGATATAACATCGTATAGCAACGAAAACTTCATCCTTGTTGTTTCTTTTCGTTGTGATAAAACTTCAGTGCTACGCCGCAGATCAGTTCAGATGCTCGATCCAATAAAAACCTGCAACACCAACAAACAATCAACATCTAAACAGAGTTAATCAACCTGTAACAGTTCAAGCAATAAAAAAGGTAACAACACTATGCAGCAGTCAACCAATAAATCAGGCATTGGATCTTGCGGTGAAGTAAGTCTGCCCACCCTCGAAATGGTTTACCAAAAACTATTTAGTCTGGAGGAAGTAAATAAACAGTTTCTGCAATCTATCAAAGTCTGACAAGATGAGAATTCGCAACTAAAATCTGAGATCTTTTTGAGAGATATCATACAATCTTTAGCAAATTTAATCATGGATTCGTTTACCACTCAAGATGGCATTTTTGTTATTCAATCTGATTACGAAAATGAGCGATCTGTAAAAGTAACATCTCGTAAAACTCGTGAACTTTTCGGTCAATAAAATCGCCCTAGTGGGTTCGGAATTCATGCAATGGTGAAGGGTTTTGAAGAAACTGGTTCGGTATCGGGTCAAACTCCATATCAGCATACTCGGCATACACGCTAAAACAAGACCACTGTGAGGGAAAATGTTCCAAATCAGACGAAGTCAACCATTTTGCCTCACTTATGGCATTTTCGGCGAATTTTAAAACTTGATCTTCATTTGCACGCCTATAAAATCCAAGTTACACAATAATCGAAGCCTTTAGACCAATTACGATGTCGCCAATTTGTTAACTGGATGTTGGATCGCCAGGACAAATTGTCATCGAATTTGATCTTTTCCAATGAAGCCAATTTTTGGATGGATGGGTACATAAATAAACAAAATTGTCGTTTCTGAGGACCGAAAAACTCATACGAGATTTACGAAAAACCGAAGCATCCAAAAAAAAGTCACTGTATGGTGCGGATTATGGGTTGGCGGCATCATTTACCCGTAATTTTTCGAAGATGAGGCGGGAGAGAAAGTTATAGTGAATGGAGAAGGGTACTGCAACATCTTGACCGGCTATTGTTTTTTTTTCCAAAATTGAATGAATTGGGTCTGGGCGATCGCTCTTTTCAACAGGATGGTGCTACCGTCCACCCAAGCCATAAATTAATCAATTTATTGTGTACAAAATTTGAAGATCGCGTTATTTCGGTTAGAGGAGAAGTTGATTGGTCTCCAATGTGAAGCGATTTGACACCTTTAGACTTCTTCCTATGGGGTTATTTGAAGAGTAAGGTCTATCTCAAAGGTGGATCTCAAACATAACTGAAATTGCGACTATTGACCCACTTACCCTTCAAAAAGTCATCTATAATTTTAACCTTCGGATAGTCGCTTGCAACAGCTGCCGTAGTGGTCGCATGAACGATGTAGTTGTCTTGCGCAGAAAGATTATAATTGTGTTCTAAAGTTGACATTTGTGGTGCTGATATTTTGAAACTATCATTTGATTGCAAAATGTTAGCGTTTCGGTATTTTTGGATGAGTTTTCTTTCCTATTGAATAATGAAAAATCAAAATATTTAGTTATTATAGATGATTTCAATGTCAACATTCTTAACAGTAGCAATGCTGTTGTTAATTATTATCTGACTTTGTTAGTTTCGCATGGTTTAACTTCTTTGAATAATGAGTCAACTAGAACAGTATCGGGAAAATGTACAGGCGTTTTGATAATATTTCGCACAGCTTATGGGAAATATATGTCTTCGATTTCAAAATCACGAACCACTATAAAATAAAAGAAATGTTAGACCTGGGTCCTTGAAGAGAAAAGTTGATTTCGCCTGACTAGCAACTTCTCGTTTTTCGAGTCTTCGAAAGAAAATTATACTGAAGATAACGTCTCTGAATCTTTAATCATTTCATAAAAATACTAAATATTTCTCTATGCAGTTATAAATTAAGCATAAAAAAGAACTGCAAGATGCTTAAACCTTGGATTACACATACATATACTAAATAAAATAAAAAAATAAAAATAATCCCAGAGTTCAATGTTTAAAAGGTTGTACTCTAAACCAAAAATAAAAATATATAAAATATATAAACATGGTTATTGCCGAAACCAATTTAGTTCTTTTCAAGAAAATATGAAACGAGAATGGCAGAAAGTTAATATTGTAGTATCTTAAGTAACTCAACTCTCTGTAAAAATCCCATTATGCGATATATCATTAGAATGGAAAAATGATCTCTGTGAGATCGTGGAATATTTTCACTGCCTCTTTCTATCAATAGCTGAATCTCTAATGTCAAAACCTTTCGTCCAAAGTAGTAAATTTTGTAAGTGAGTAGATGATGTACGTTTTAAAGAAAAAAAAGGTTTTTCTAAGAGCCCATAAGTGCTATTGGAGTAGTGAAAACGATTGGGGGCTTTAAAAAATTCGTATTGAAATGGAATAGATGGTATTTCCAAACAAAGTTTAAAAAATAAAGAATGCTGATTTTTGATAAAAGTAATCTTTCTGCAAACTTTGCTAACGCATTTAAGGGCGGTGATGTGATACCACTCTTTTAAAAAGGGAAATTTGACTTCGTTCAAAATTATCGGCATATCTCACTTCTTCCTTCAGTCTATACAATTTTTGAGAAAGCTATTAAAAATAGGATTTTAAAATTTTTGATCAAAGAGCAATTTCCTAATTCCGCCCAGTTTGGATTTCAAAGAGGCAAATCTACTGAAGATACTCTTCTAATCTTCTCAAATATACCTGAATCTCGACAAGAAAAAATACTACTAGCTTTTTGTGGACATAACTAAAGATATGGTCAACCACGACATACTGCTAAGAAAAGCTTAAAATAACTGGTATTATGGGTGATTCAAATCCTACTTGGATATTAATTCTGAAATCGTAAAAAAAGAAACCAAGAGTGATAATAAATTTATTAAAATGGAGTCCCACAGAATTCGGTTTTAGGATCAATCCTATTCCTAGTTTACCTAAATTTATTATTTGGACTGCATTTTAAGAGAGAACTAACAGCTTTTTCGCACGACATAGGATTTGTTTATGGATCTGCTAGTTTTCTAGATCTTATAGCAGATATAAACTTGGATCTGAGCTTACTAAGATATTGGTCTAGTAAGCATAATTTGATTATAAACTCGAAAACCAAACTTATGTTTTCCACCATTACTACTCCAATTTCTGTTGCTGCTAATTTATTTTATCAAGTACTAGAATGTTCTAAATTTAAATTGTTGTACTGTACCAGTAACTACACCACTACCTCTTCAAGAAATTTTAATTATAGTGGTACTAGATGGAGTTAAAAGGGACCTCCTTGGGAATTAAAAAAAAAAATGTAATGTAAGTACACTTTTCCTACATACGAGTATGTTAAGTATTAAGCTAATATCTAACGAAGTGTCATACAATTTTTTTTTTAGTATGTTTTCTCAATTCACTGAATTTATTTGAATTATGCTTTCCTTAAGGCGTTAGGACTCTCTAGAGACCGTGAAAATAAGCTTTTCTTTGATTTCTTTTTTTCTGGAAAAATGTAAAATAATGCCATATTTAGACAATATATTTCTAAAGATCTAGTTGAAATTTGAAGTGAATTGGTAGAAAATTGTTCAAGTTATGGGCGCGACCAACTTGAGAAATGCAGTTTTGAGATAAACGTATTTAAAATTCATAGGAGGTTCACTGCCTACCTACCGGACTTGTACTCTACTTTGAAAAGCAAGTACTTCGACATATTTCCAGGCCATATATATAATATATAATAATATAATTTTTAAGGTCCTAAGGGACAATTGAAAGCAATAAAAAAAATCGATTTTTTGAAAATCCTAGAGTGGTGTAACCCCTTAAATTTAAATGTAAATACGTTTTTTGATTAAATAAATAAATAAAATAAAATAATACAATAATAAAAATAATATTAGTGCAATTTCCAAGTACCTATATTATCATACGGTTTTGAATGTCATCTAGTGGGTGCAAAAGGGACTAAGGATTTGTGTCATCGGAGTTCGGAATCACTTCTGTTCAGGTGAAATCGTACCTGATCAAGTCAATAAATAGTGATTTGCCAGCTCATTACTTTCAACCGCTTTCTTTTCTTAATTAGAAGCTTTTCCGGTTTAAACTCTTTTTCATCCTTTTTGGAGTTTTATCGGCGTGCGATCGAGCACATGAAGTCCGATCTAATAAAGTATAACGTAATTCAGCGAAATTATCGCTTTTTATTTCATCGAATGAGCCAATGAGTAATCCTACTCAAAAATTTCATTTCGCTTTTTGGTTTCATCAGAGTTCGGATTTACTGCCCAACCAACGATATAAAGTTTCATTTCAAAATCATCATCTTCGCTTTAGAAAGACTTACAATGAAATTCCACATACTTTGTACAACACGATCAAACTTGTACGATAAGCCGTTGCACACCCATTTGCAAAAGAGCACCTTTCGATCGACAGCATCAAACGCGGCCTTAAAATGAACAAAGAGTAAAGTAAAGTTTTCTTTTAGACTTAGTGCTCTGCTATGCTTTTCAGAACGAAAACGTGGTCGATTGAAGGGTATCTAGCCCTGAAATCCGCTTCAAATTCCTTATGTAGCTTATTATTCTCAATCCATGCTGATAGTCTACTTTGTAAGATTGGGGTAGAGATAGTGTAGGACGTATTTAAAAATGAAATCCTTTCATCCATTCTTTCTTTAAGTTTCCTTAAAGCGAGATGGCACTTTACCTGTCAGCAAAAATCTTTTTGTGTAGTTCATCACTCTCGTATTTATAGAACCCCGAAAATACACTATCCGCCCCAGTGGCTTTCCTACCCTTGAGATCACTTACATACTCGTATGTTTGGTCAACTTCATCGAATGAAATCGGTCGGTAGAGGATAAAATTTTCCATTTTTGGTGAGGCATAGTGAAAATATACTTTGCTCGGGCAAGAAGTCAATAGGCTGGGGAATGCTCCAACAGCCTATTGCTGTTCAGTTTGCTGCTTATTATGTACGAGTATCCACCACCATTAAGCATCCTGGTAGATTTCCGAAAATTTAATGAAATTCGACAAGCTAGCGTTTTCGGCGCAAGGGAATCGTAGTATGTTTTTTCTTACTTCTCATAATTTTTTTACAGTATAATGCAGTTGAATTTGAAGTTAAGACCGCAACATACTCAGAAATATGCCGAGAGGCCATTGAGAGCTTCCTCACTAGAATCAAGATGTGAAAAGACTCATCTGACTGCTATTTAACCGATGCTGTATTTCCTAAATGATGACCTAGTCCAACCTTAAAATTGAAACCTTCAATCCTTTTGGACAGAATAAATAACTTCTTGAGAGAATTGTTAGAAAAGAATTTCAATTATATCTTACTCTATATAGGTTAAGTTAATTTTTCATTTCATGTTACTTATCATGAATAATTCTCATGATTGCATTGCAGCTGACAATTGCTGGAATAACTGGTGAAATAAAATTTGATAATCAGGGACTGCGAATGGATTTTGAATTGGATGTTGTGGAGTTAAGCCCTTCGGGCCTTTTAAATGTCGGCTATTGGTCTTCATCGAATGGATATAGGATGGATCGAAAACCATCACCGTTTGCTCTCGAATCTGATCAACGATCGCTAGTCAACAAGAGTTTTGTTGTTATAACAGCTTTGGTGTGTATTCAACTCCAAATTATTTTCTTTAAAAAATGAAAATCATTTTTCTTATAGAGTGATCCATATGGCATGCTTAAAGAAACACCCTCTAAACTAGAGGGTAACGAACAGTACGAGGGCTTCGGGATCGATCTGATTATGGAACTGGGAAACAAACTTGGTTTCAATTATACATTTAGGCTACAAGAAGACAACAAATATGGTTCACTTGATCCAATTACTGGAAAAATGAATGGAATGCTCTTGGAGGTCATGGAAGGTGTAAGTATGTTAATATCAATAATCAATTTAAGGGGTATACGACTCGTATTACTCAAAATTTTGAGATAGTTGTGAGTCAACAATGTAAACAAGTTTTGAAATGTCAACATGGAAATGTCTCAGCTCAGAGATAATTCTATCATCGTAGAAGTAAGGATATTATCCGTTTTACGAATCCAGGTTGCGACGTAGAACTCAAGAAGTCCATTGCACTTGAATATGTGAATATGAATAAAAGCACCCAAATGTCAGCTATGATGAGCCTATTTGGCTCCCACACAAAAAAGGCAGCGAATTAGCGTCAATAGGCATCACGTGTGCCATTCAATTAAAAAACAAAGAGCGCTTGTTAATTTAATTAATAGCTGTGTTAAGTAGCCAAAAATGGAAGTAGATACACGGTATTACATGGATTTCTTGTTTCTGAGCCAATGTGGTCTACTTTTCTTAGTTTATTATTCTAAATCCATTTCATCGTTCAGCTCAAAGGCTTTGCAGTTGTGCCTTTTATTCATTAGCCCATCAACGAACAACTGTAGTAACTGCTGTGTTTTATGAATTACCTTTAATGTTGGCATTTGCAGGTCAAGCATCGTCGGTAAAAAAGCTCCGTTCGGCTTGTGTGAATCTTTTAGTGACAGGTGTTTTGTGCGCTCGTTGTTTTTGCTGATTCTCTGGAACAGCTTGTGGCCGTAAGGTTGTGCGTCTTGTTTGAGTGATTTTCCTGGTTCAAAAGTGATAAAGTGTTAATTTATGAATTTTGAATTCGAATTTTATTTTTTCATAAAAATTTAGATAAACATCGTATTGTCTGCAAAGCCTGAGGGCTTGTCTGGAGAAAATTGATTGTTTCGGTTGATTACAATATTTTGAGTTCAAAATTTAATGCATAATTATTACGAAAAAATCAAACAAAAAACTCAACAATAGAAAGATAAAATCATACAAATTGTCTTATCATTTTACAGATTTATACATTTGAGTTTAGATACATTTTCTTGACACTTTTCAAAAATATAAGTTTCAGATGGCTATTTAAGTTTGTTGGAAGCTCGTACAGATAGCTACAGAGTACTTTCCATGTCCATATTCGTTTCAGTATCTTGGGGCCAGTAACTTGTTTTGTTGTCATCTAAGCGTGCTTAGTTCTTATTGGGCTGTAGCTAGCATACAGCGAGCTTAGTTATTGGAGCTGCGTCGTATTGCCCTACGCTGGTATGCTATTGCGCAAAAAAGACTCCACCAAGCTGAAGTAGCATTGCTGTAAGACGTCTGCTGAGTTTTTTAGTTAGTGCCTCTACATGATAGCTCCATTTGAAACTGTAATCGACGCTGGAACCCAGATAATTATATGTAGATGCATTAACCAAGATCGTCGAACAATCGTCATCAGCTCTAAGAAGCTGTTATGCATTTTTATTATAATTTTATATTTTAATATTTGTGGGAGAGGTATGTGCATTACTTGTGTTTTCTTTGCGTTTATGACCAAGTCATGTATGCCATGATACCGTGATATAAAAACATCGATCCCTCCCTACATAATTTTTTTCAGCTGCTTAAAAGTTTTTGTGATTAACGATAATTTCCGTATCGCCTGCAAATGCGTAAACTGTGCTTTTGTTAAGAGCAGCAAGCATCTTGTTCATATACATATGTGATGAATATGAACGACCCTAATATCGATCCTAATGGAACTCCATTTTTTAAGCGCTTTTCTTGGCTCAGACTTTGTTTTATTTTAACGCTGTATTTTCAATTGTTTCGGTAGCATTCAAGCCATGCCAGAAGTGGACCTCTTACACCAGCTTTCAATAAAAAGCACTATGGTAGTAATACAATATATGTTTCCTTTCTTGATTTTTATAAATTTGATTTAAAAAATCACCCAATAACCGATTTATGCTTTTGTTTTTTCTAAAGCCGAACTGTTTTTTGTTAATATATGGTAGGAGTAATTATTCAATGCGGTCTTGGCTACAACCTCTGCGAGGACCTTGTCCTTTGCGGATAGGATTGAAATTGGCCGGTATCGGTATCGAAAACATATCGTGTTTTGTACTTTTCTTGTACGCCCATTTATTATCTTTTAGTGAATAGGGGTTTTTTGAATTTCTTCAATACCATGTAATATCATCCAAAAACATTGATCACTGAACACTGCTAGATGGACTCGAGTAAGGTTTATATAAGCTTTACATGTTCATGATGTCCATAGATGAATTTTCTGCAAACTGATTTGCCATATTGTCAAACTGGTCTGTTGCAACGTGTTTAGCCAACATTTCATCCAAAGGCAAGATTATTTTTTGCTTTTAAAAATTGCCGCTTGTTCACTTAGTTTCTTGGTTTCTTCGATTGTTTTGATATCTTCTCCAATATATAAACTTGTTTAGATCATTGCTTAGATCCCCATCCACTTATGTTAATTCGACATTTTGTGCAAGTTTGTTTCTTGTTTTTTGTTGGAAGTAGTAGTAGTAGCGCAGTATATACAGGGTGAGTTTTTTTTCCTTGAGGCATCCAAATTACTCAAAAAATACGCGATATCGCGAAAAATGTTTTAGACAAAAGTCACAAGGTTCTGAAGGGGGCATAAGATGGTGACCACGGGTTTGACCTTGAGCCCCAGTTTCAAGGTCAAACGAAGGCCATTTTTGATTTTTCAAATGATAATTCCTGATTTTCATTGCTCAGTCGTATTGCTCGTAGGCTTGTCATTTGTTTTTACATAGTGCGTTTAGCATAACCCAGAAACAACGACGTGGAAGTAGCAGTATTTAGTTTCCTTCGGGGTGATTAATTAGAGTGGGTCCCCTTGCCGCCCACTGTTGAATCATTGAATTCTTCCCATTTCGACGTTTACTTCCCGAGACTATTTCAACAAATGCTCGAAAATGTGACCATTCACTTCAATACACTTGTCTATCCGCGCTCTAAATGAACCAACAGAACTGAGAAGTATTTCTGGCGTAATCTTCCGGCAAGCTTCAGTTATTCGTCTTTTCATGTCCTCACGTGTTGTTGGCTTTTTTCTGTAAATCTCACTTTTGGGGCTACCCACAAGAAGAAATCAAGTGACGTAAGATCAGGTGATCTAGCAGGCCATTGCCTTGGACTCCCTCGTCCGATCCATCGTTGATGGTAAACATTGTTTAATACGCCCCAGGCTACTTGGGAATAATGGGCTGGACAACCATCATGTTGAAACCACATTGTTTGTCGCAACTATAATGGCAGTTCTTCTAGTAATACTGGAAGATGGTCCCGCCAGAATTTTGAATACTTTTCGCCATTCAAGTTGCCTTCAATAAAATATGGACCTATTAATTTATCCCCAATAATTCCCGCCCAAACATTAACATTCCAAGGGTGCTGGCGTTCAACTTGTCGCAACCAAAAAGGGTTTTCGGTAGCCCAGTAATGCATATTATGTCAATTGACCGTACCGTGATTGGTGAAAGTCGACTCATCAGAGAATAACACCTTGACGAAGAGAAGGGGTCTCGTTCAATTTGCTGAAGTGCCCATTGACAAAAGGAAACCTGGTTGCGAAAGTCCTCACTAGAAAGTTCTTGATGCATTGAAACATGATAAGGATGGTATTTATGCCGATGTAATATCTTACAGACAGTTGTTTGAGAAATTCCTGATTCACGACTTATTTGGGGAGTGCTAATGTGAGGATCGTGTGCAACGGCAGCTAACTCTGCTATTTCATTGTCCTCAACAGCCACCCTATCTGACCGATTCCTTTTCTTTGGTTGCACACTTCCTTCACCAGTGAATTGTTGGATGACCCGATAAAAGGAAGCGCGCGATCGTATCTGGTCTGGGAAACGTTGGGCGTAAAGAGCAACAGCACCATCGATGTTCTTTCCACTTTCTCCATAAATCAATATCATTTCAATTTTCTCTTGAATTGAAATAGCCTGCATTATTAATCTGGAAAACGTTACTAATAATAATCAGTTCCTCAAAACAAATATCGAACTTCTAAATGAAGTACAGTTCCGTTCAAGTAGAAAAAAAGGGCAGAGTGCACATCATACACTCTCAGACAAGTTTAGGACAATTTGTCTCTATCTGGAATTTCTTTGAGTTTTAACTTCACTCGAGGCAATAATGACTTCCTCAAAACAAATTTCGACCTTCTAACACCCTAACAACGTTGGAAACCGATTACTGATTTAGGCGTGGTATCTAGCACTGAATGAATAAGACCTTTGAGTTAAAAAACTCACCCTGTATACTATATTGGTTGGAAGAAATTAGTTCGACTACTTATGCCCTAATTTTCATGCACTTACTGCGAATTAAACAGTGATCAATTAAGATTTCTTTATTTTGGAATAGATCGACACGGGTAACTTTTAAAGTATTACGCAAGCTAACGACACTTATATTGAACATTCCACCAACGACAGGCACAAGGTTCTTTAATTTGCACACGTTATCCGTTCTGCAAAAACAGCATCTGTACAAATAAACCTGAGAAGCATTAGATGATGCAATAGCTTTGAGCATAAGTTAGATATTAAGTTCATGTATTGTAATCATTTAGTCTTAATCTAGATTCTGAAGAATAAATCCATAATTTTTTAACTGGCGCCTGAGTAGGGACCACAGGAGTGAATATTTCAGTTTTGTTACATCTTTAAGTAGTACTGAGTGTCGTGGAAAATCAGTTCTCAAATCGTAAAGCAACACTTAAGAACTTTTCAACGCATGTGATTCTCGCCGTTTAACAAACTGTTAAAAACCCGAAAAAACTGCTGTGTGGTGAGAAGTGAATTAAATAAAATATCACGAGCGCCCTTTCGCCGAACCATGTAGAAGAAAATAGAAAAATAAAATTTATATTGGAATTGAAATGGGAGAAAGTAAGTTATAAGTACTAAGACATAGCAATAATTGGCAAACTAAATCGAAAATTAAATTAAATTGAAATTTAATAATTAAATAATTCATTTAAACTACAATACATTACCATATTATACAACTAAATACATACAAAAAAAATATACTCAACTCTCTTAATTCTGAATTCTTTTTTTTTAACAAACAATATCGAAATTAATATGGCAAACCTATGGTATTATCTGTTCTGAATGTTCCTGAACTAAATCCCTAGGCCGCAAGAGCACAACCAACTAAAATTGGTAGAGGCTCTATAAGCTCTTAGTGAGGCGTAATAACTCGCGTTCTTCAAAATGAAGTTATTCAATCACTCATATACCCTTTTTTGGTGAGCTGGGCGAAATCTCCGACGTGGTTCATTGCCTTAAAGGATTCACTGGTCAACCAGGAAAATTTAACTCCTGAATGAAATGTGTAGACAGAATCACAACTACACGAAAGCAAAACAGGAACACCCAAGTATTTTGGGATCCTTAATGTTATTCGGAACAAAATAGTTGGCCAGACCTATGTTTTTTTTCTTTTTATAATGAGCGCGCGCTCAAGGGGTTTGTGTACGCTTAAAATGTTCGTACACAGCGCGGGCGAAGGAAATTTAGGGAGGAAGAAAAGACAGGTACCGATGTACATTGTTTTTAAATGTTTGTAAGTTATAACAACGAGGAAACACTGGCTGGCCGTGGCTCAAGTGGTAGTGTGTTGGCTTCCCAATCGGACAGTTCGGGGTTCAATACCAGCCGCGACCGAAAGACTTTTTTTCAGGCAACTAAAATCTTGTGAGATGAATGGTTGCCTAAATATAACATCAAGTCCAATTTACACTAGTAATTTAGTCTCCCCATTAAATGTTGGATGCCACCCATGGAGCGAAATAACCACTGAGCCCAAAAATCTTTCTCTCTCTCTCTCTCTATCCAATTTTTCGAAAAACTTAACATGTGCTCCGGCATTTTAAGAGTAGTAATACCCTCTTAAGTGTTAAGTTCTTTCAAAAAAAAAAAAAAAAAAAAAAAAAAAAAAAAAAAAAAAAAAAAAAAAAAAAACACACACAGAGATCGGCAGGGCATTCCATAAGCGAGTTATACGGCTTAGGAAAGAATCACGATGTTTTAGAGTACGTCCGAAAATGGGCGTGAGGATATACTGATGAGCATTCATAGCGAGACGGGTGTTATCGTTGAAAGTTTGAATGGGCGGAATGCTACTGGCGATTTCAATAGAGCACTGGTGGTGGAAATAGCGATAAAACAAAGTGAGATAGGAGACATTACGTCGGTGTTCGAGGGTGTCAATTGATTGACTGATATTAGTATCACCAATGAGTTTTATCGCTGGGTTTTGAATCCCATCTAGCATGTGCAGAGTTGTTTGAGGAGCACCTGACCAGATGTGAGCATTGTGCTCCAATTTTGGACGGATGAATGCCTTATATATTGGGCCAGATCAGAAGGGATAAAATATTTCTTACATCGCTTGAGGATGTGGTATTAGAGTCGTACAATACCCCGCTGGACTGGAATTGTATAGCTCGTTGTATAACGACGCATTATGCCGATAAACGCAGCCTATCCCCCCTTAAATAACAGATGATATTTCTAATTCAAGGGAACCTTACAAACCAAGGGTTTTATCATGCGGTATATGCACATTTATCATTGATTCTAAATAAAGTAGGTTGTATGGAGGTTGGTAACGAGTCATTAAACATTCTCACGCAAACATACAGAGACAAGGCCTCAGACACTTTTGGCGATCTCCCAAGACTCCTTGGCATAAGAGAGCCAACTGATCTGCCTCAAGCATTACACCTGTGTTTAAAGCTTAAGAACCATAATTAGAGGACTTTATATGCCATCTCCCATTCCGGCCCACCCGTAGATCTCATAAACAAATTATCCCTCCACTTCGTCTACGGAAAAACATCGTTCACAATGGTCCTCCCAGAAATAAACCAGTTTTCTTTGCTCAATGAACTTACTTTCCGCTATTTAGCCGAAACCGCTTCATGTATAGATAAGCCCTTTCGAACTATCCAGGCTCCAGCCTGTGGCACCCATACCTCAACAAAGACCGGCTCCAATGGGCATCAGTATCCAAACGAGAGCGGTATATTGTATGAGTATACCTCAAAAAACCCGCAATGTAACGAGAAAGAACTACGCGCTATATCTACACAACAGGCACAAGTGCCAAGTAAACATCAGAGGAACTTCTATATACATATTGTAGAATCGCAGGGATGCAAACCACAAAGAAAAGCAAACTGAACACCTATTGGTTTCACGGATATTCATTTTTTGGCTTGAATCACTCTTCACTGCTCTATTTTGAGTGCAGAACGAAAAATGGACAAATGTTACAATGTGTTTTAAAACCCATACCCAATGTACAACCTTTCTGTCCGAATTCTATAGGTGGTAACATTAAAATAAGTCACCACACTGTCGTTAATTTATTCGGTCTCAAAGACAGTAATATCAAATTCTTTCTCTTACCTACCCTAAAGTCCTTTCATACTATCCTATGAAACGATAGTTTGAAAACTCTATTCGTGACTACACGATCATAAAAAATAAATTGAAAATCAGAATAAATCAGATTTAAAAACGGACCACATGAATGTTCAGCCAAAAAACCAAATGATAACCGATTCATTCAAGAACTTTCAAACTTATTTACAAAAACAAATTAGCTAACTACAAAAAACAAATTATCCAACTACTAAGAGACGGGATTATAATACCTGCACGGTCCCCCTACAATTCTCCCATATGGATAGTGACTCAGAAACTTGACTCATCCGGAGAAAAGAAGTGTAGTGTGTCGTCAATTATCGGAAATTGAACACCATCACAATTTCAGATAAATACCCAATACCAGGAATTGATCTTAAAAACGGCTTTCATCAAATATCACTGAAGGAGTGGGACATCGGGAAAACAGCTTCCTCAGTGAACAACGGCAAATATAAATTCACATGGCTTCGTTTTGGTCTGAAAAATGCACCGGCCATCTTTACAAGAGCACTAGACAATATTTTGCGAGAACACATCTTTAAAATATGCATCGGCTATATTGACGGCATTGTGGTCATCAGCGAAGATGAAGCTATACACTCTAAGAATTTATCAAAGGCTTTCCTAATATTAGAAAATGCAGATTTCATGGTTCAGTTAGACAAATGCTCATTTTTTTTAAGAAGAAGTGGAACTCTTAGGATTCGTTATTTCTGCAAATGTAATGAAAACGAACCCAGTAAGGATAAAAGCGCTAGTAGAGTTTCCCTGCCTTAAAATATTGAAATATCTTCGCTTTCGGTCTTTCAAGGTATTATCGCCGCTTCATCAAGGGATACAGCGCTCACAAGGGGAAAAGGAGGTCGAATCTCGAAGAATACTTTAAGTAAAACTCCTATTTGTCTGAACGATCAAGCAATCAACGTATCTAAGTAAGAATATAAAAAATTCGCTAGTGTCGAACGATTTGCTTCTCTTTTACCCTGATTATAGAGAAGAATACCAACTAACGACTGATGCTTCAAATTACGCGATTGAAGCAGAGTTCGCACAGAACGACAGACCCATTGCTTTTATCTCCCGAATTTTAAATAAAACAGAAGAGAATTAATTTCATTAAGGAATTATTTGTATGGTACAGCAAGGGTTCAAATATTCACAGATCACCAACCACTAACCTACGCTTTGAATAGTAAAAAGGTGGAAGGCGATACTGGAAGGCTACAATTATGAACTGAAGTACAAACCAGTCAACATTAATATAGTAGCAGATGCCTTCTCCAGGCCATCAAAAACCTCAGTGAATTCAATTACCGGTACCCAACATGCCGAAAGTTCAGCCCTGAAGCATCTATAAATGTCTTTCAAAATCACCTTATAATTACAACAGGCACGACTACCGACTATCACTTTAGTATTTCTTTTCCCACTTATCATAGCCCCTCAGCCAGAATACACCGAAGACGAGCTGATTTCCCTATTCAAGAGATACTTAAGGAAACTCGTAACGAATGGACTACATGCAACAGAGGGAATAATGGTGAAAATTCAGCAATTATACCACAAGCACTTTAACCATTACAAAATCCGGCTTATCCAAACGAGGGTTGAAGATCAGCCGATTGAAATAGACAAAATGAAGAAATCATAAAAGAATATAGGAGAGCCCACCGCAATACACGGGAACATAAAATTCAGCTGCCAGAAAAGTTCTACTTCCCAAAAATGAAAATAAATAATTTCGTGTACAGTGTACTACTCGTACATGTAAGGAGCAGAAATATTGTATGATGGACACCCCAATAAACCCGAACGTAAAGAGACTTCAATCCCTCAATACCTTGGTGAGACTTTGCATATAGACATTTATTCCACTGAGAAATTTCTTGTATTAGCCGCTAGAGACGATATTTCCAACTATCGACCAATATCTAAGCTGTCTTGCATACTTAAGCTTTTCGAGAGCATTATTTATGACATAATGCTTTTCCATTGTAAATCTATTGTTCTTCTCAAAGTTTTAAGTGAAATTATTATTTTAAGAATAAGCTTGCAATAAGCGTTAATAAATCTGTCCGGGCTTGACCCGGGCCGTAAATATAGGTAAGACCAACCCACTTAGGTCTATTGGTCCGTTGTGATGCCAAGTAGATATGTGATCCTCTTACTCATGGAACCAATTTGAACTTACTATGAAGCGTAGGAGACTGTTAACGTCTATATTCTTTAGATCGTCATGTAGAATAAAACTCCTAAGTAAAGTTTTCTTCTCTGGGAGAGAGCTGGACAGGTGGAAGATTGTCTCCTCTTCCTCCTCGCCCATGCAAGCCAATACTTCTTGCATGCTTGTCTATAAGGCAGTGTCCAGTGATGACACCTATGATAGCGCTGAGATGTTGCCTATTTAGAAAGATTAGACTTTTAGAGCGATTCAGATCCAGCTTTGGCCAGATCTGTTTGGTTGCTAGACATCTTGGTCTAACAGTTCATCTAAGGTATGTTCTTTTATTAGTATTCGGCTTTAATATTGATTTGCACGTAGCGATAGGTGCTATGCTTCCCTTTTCCGGCCGTAGAATAGGTAGAGTGGTTCTAATTTTGGCCCTGTAATTCCCTGGAATTAATTCTATGGCTCTGCATCCAACAAAGGTGAAGGGTGAATTGCTCTGCCATCTCCATAATAGATGATCGGCATTCAAAGGCGGTTTTAGAATTTAATGAGACTGACTCCAGGGACTTGATAGCGGCTTGGCTAACCGAAAAGATACGGATATCTTTTTCAGATATCACGTTTTTCTTCAGCCAGGACATAGCTTCTTTTATTGCCAAAAGCGAAGGAGAAGCTTAGATTTAGCTTATCTGAGAAAACACCGCCACCAACCCCGCTATCGGTTTTAGATCTATCTGTGTAAAAGTGGAATGACTTGTCCTCTATGAAAGCATCTTCCTTCCAGAAAGATCTAGAGGGGAAGCTTACATGAAAGTCTTTATCAAACCAAAGTTCAGGTATGGGTTAATCGATATTCTCTGTGCGGATTCCTAATAGATTAAGAATATTAGCGTGGCCAAATGAATTATTTGTCCACTGCTGTCGCAGCTATTTGCCTAATGAAAATATCGAGGGTGTCAACTGAAACAGAATATGTAATGACGCGGAGGGAGTAGAACGTAGGGCTCTGCTCATGCATAGACATGCTGTTCTTTGGACTCTGTTTAGTTTGCTGCAGTTGACTGCATAGTCTTGGGCCGTCCCCCAGACAACAATCCCGTAGGTGAGTATCGGTCTTATAACTGAGATATAAAGGTTATGCAAGGTTGAAGGCCCCATTTGTTCCTAATGACTTTTTTGCAAAAGAATAAAGCTACTGTAGCTTTCTTGTCTCTTTCTTGTATGTTAGGTTTCCAGTTTGATTTCCTGTCAAAAATGAAACCGAGATATTTTGATGTATCGGAAAAGACTAAACTGTTACCGTTTGTTGAGGGAGGGGCGATCTGCCCAACCGGTTAATCTGTTAAGATTTAGCTGAAGGAGTTCTTTAATGATTATTAAGATGATTACCTGAGACGGCAACAGCAACGTCATCCGCATAGGCAATCACTCTGCTACCACCCGCTTCCAGATTTATTAACCGCTAAGTTCCAGGGAAGGTGAGAAAGGACACCTTGCGGAGTACCTCTGCTGACATATCTCTTAGCAGAAGCCCCACCCAGTTTGGAGTTGATTATCTTGCTGTTTAGCATAAGACTGATCAACTCCCAAAGTGAGTCTCTGTGTACTCTGTATATTTTAGAGGTCGTTAGTGGTTAGTCAGTGAATGCAGAGCCGTTTCCATTCACTTTCCTTTACAATAGGCATATTGAGCCGTTGGCAAAAGTCTTTGATCAATTTTAGCTCGTATAAGGATGCCAATTAGTCGTTCTGGAGTTTTCAGAAGAAAGGATGATAGATTTATAAGTCTGAGATCCTTTGGGACAACATGAGAACATTTTCCGAATAAAAACTACATGGACTTCCCTCCTTGACAGTGGAATATGGATCAGTTCTACACAGCTCCTCATGATATTCTCTAACTTAGGGAGGATAATATCTGAGGACCTTTGTAATTTATCAGGTCTTATACCGTCCGGAGTAGCAGAGTTTTATGGTTTTAAGCTATTCGGCTCCCAAAGCAGTTTGGCTCTTGTAATCAGACCATCAATTGTGGTTTGAAAAGAGTGTTTAGACGATACCATCCAATTCGTTAGAATTTGAGCGATGTTGTCGGAGACAAAAGTGATGGCTAGTACTTCTTGTCGGTTTACATCTTACATCTTTATTTCATTTAATATATCACATTTGTACTGTAACCGCACATTTTACATTATATAGAGATTAACCGTTATTAGTTTTCCTCTGAAATATTATTTAGTGTATCTTCTACGTATAATAAATAATAATAGGAAAGATGTTTGTAGGAAAACACGAAAGCAAAAACCTACAGTTACAATTATCTTCATAGAGATAGTAACTATATTATACAAATTGACTAGAGCATAATAAAAATTAATTATAATTTGAATAAAGAAATACACAAATTATTAATTCAAAAAAATAAATAGAGAAAAAAAGTGGAAACTTAAATATATAAATAAATAAGCTGATTACTTGTTTTTACTCGTATCTCAATTCCTACGTTTTCAACAAAAAAAGTTTTATCTACAAGTAAAAGCGAACTTGGAACTAAGAGCCAAATCTGCAAATCTGAGATCTGGCTCTCAACGAAAAGCTCTCAATTCACATGTCCCTGCACAATCCGCACAGAGAGGAGTTTCGGTGGATTCTTACATAGATTTTCCCGCATTACCTTCGCGCCATAGACAAAATAATACTTCTGCAGACTGTCGCTCTCCATCAATTAATGTTTGGACGAATAATTCCCGCAACAATTTGGACACTAGTACTTCTAGTAACATGACTAGCAACATTCCTAGCAATAACTCTAACAACTTTTCCAATACTCTGTTTACGGCTGAAGAAATCAATTCACTTTATATGGAGATAAGTAAACTATCAATTTGTAAAAATGAAATTGAAAAGTTCAATGCAATCGCACATTTAGCTACTAAGTTTTTATACCCAAATGTTAAGTAGAGACCTTAAAATTGTAACTGGGGATGCGAAAGGAATACGCAGCAAAATTCTAGAATTTGTTTATTTTTGAAATAGAAGTAATGGTGATATTGCTCTAGTTACTGAAATCTGGCTGCAAACGCAAAGTGATGTAAATTTATCCACACCTAACTTTAAATGTTGTCGCAACGATCGTACGGGCAGGCCAGGTGGTGGTGTTGCAATATTTATTCCTGTCGGTTTCTTGTTATAAAAGTGGGCTCATTACCAATGTTGCAAACAATGAGGTCAGTACTTATAATAAAATCTGAAAGTGACTCACCTCTATCGTTGATGTGCGTACTGCGCCATACCATGTGATGAGCGTTAGCGCTGCAATCGATGATGAGGCAAGTTTTTAGCCTTTCGGCTTCCAATACCACCCTTTCTAGGTTATCACCAGGGATATGGGCCCTATGCTTTAGTTTCAGGACTCGTCTGGAGAACTTCTCGAGATTCATCGACCTTACTCAGCCTCTAAACCAACAAATAAGTTAGCTAGTAAATCCAATTTGCCAAGACCCACCTCCTCTTCCCACAACAAACCCAACTCCAACTCCCCATATTCCACCCCAAATCAAGCCCCAACGTTAACGTGTCTCTTTCGACTTAACTTCTACAACTCAAACTCCCACCACTCAAATTTCCACGACTCAACCCCTAACACACACGTCTTTCCCTAACTGGAGCTAAGTATCCTAATTTCATCAGTTCTCACATTTTAAACCCTATTTCAGAAACCCCATCCGTTGCGACACCAAACTCATTAACCACTCCCTCTTCTATTAACACACTTTCGCTACACACTGTTAAATTAACGCAACAAACTAGCGATACCACCGATTGTAGCTATACAGCTCTCTAGGCTTAGAGATAAAAAGATATCTGAGAATATACGTCTATATCTCGCTTATCTGCACGATAAATCCGACTCGGTGTGCTACGAGGGTAAAACAAAAACAAGCGTAATGGTTTCCAGCAGCAAGACCTCCCTACCGACGTTACCTGTCTCAGGAAACTTTATATAAAGTATCACGAGATTTTCAATATGCCCCCCGAAAAAGTTGCAGACGATCTTGCCGCTCTCCGCCACTATCTACACTCTAAAAGAGTCCCAAAACTCCAACGCAGTCGACTTGACCACAATAAATTTTTTCGATCCTAAAAAGGCATAAAAAACCTTCCTCTCACCTTCTAGTAGCAGAACGTAAGAGGACTGCGTTCTAAAACCCACGCCGTTTTGTGCCATTTGATATCTACGCTCTGACCGAAACTAATCCCCAACATAAAAATCTAGGAGTTATTCCCTCTTTCTTTTAAAGTTTTTCGGGATGACGACCGCACACCCCCTTGATTGAATCCCCTTGTCGAGGTGTCCACGTGTTCGAATAGCCAGTAGGCTATTCACAACAGTTTGGACTCCTCTCTCGTTGCAATTTCATCTTCTCCTAAGCTCAACTTTGTGTCAGTTAAAATAACACTTACTCGTAGATGCTTGTATATTATGTGTTCTTAAATTTTTCCGGCGCAACCTATCGAATCCTACCAACTTGCTATTGCAGCAATTGACAATTTGATCGATTTATCAGACTCGCTTGATGATATCATTCTCTTCGGCGATTTTAACCTGCCTCAGCTGAAGTGGACTCCATCTGAAGACCTATCTTTTTTCATCACTTCCAATCACATTTCTACTAAGGAATGCCTCTTCTTAGAACGGTTAACAGGCTCTAGTCTATGCCAAGTCAGTGGTATTTCCAACTATATGGAAAGGCAATTAGACCTTAAATTCACAAGTAATCCCATCAACTCCTCAGTATCGTGTTGTCCCCTATCTCTTTCAACTATTGGCAACTTTCATCCTCCACTTCTTCTCTCATTTTTCCACAACTCTCCCCTCCAGCCGCCCTCCCCCGCAGTTCTATTTTCTTACAGTTTTTACAAAGCTAATTTCCGTAAAATCAATACCTACCTAAGCAGGACTTCTTTCGGATTTACCAATCAATCTGTGGTCGCTACCCTCTCCATTTTGTACAGAGTAATATTCTAATCCATATCCCTCCCGCCATAAAACTTCTTCTACATCCCCTCTTTGGTATAATCATAGACTTCGCTCTCTACGAAACAAAAGACACATGTTATGGGCGGTATTCCTTCTCACCCACTCTTCTTCCGACTATTCAAGCTATTTAGGTATACATCTTCATTTCATTGCACTCTATAACTCTCTCTATCAACGCTACCTATCTCATAAATGACCCCAAGTCCTTGTTTCAATTTGTCAATTGCAAAAGTAGGACTGATGGTTACCCTTCCTCCCTCGCTTTCGAAACCAAATCTTCATGTGATCCTCACACCAACGCCAAATTTTTTGCTACATTTTTCAAACAATCATTTACCAACAACTCTTTCGTAGCAGATCCCTCTTACTTCAATGATCTGCCAAATTTCTCCATTGGTCCATTTCTCACTCAAAATTTCGATCCTGCAGTTTGATGAGTTTGTACCTGACCCATATGGACTCCCCGCCGTGCTTCTTAAAAAATCCTCTTCCAACCTATATCTACCCCTTTCCTACCTTTTTCGTCTATCCCTTGCACACTGAGAATTTCCCCAGATTTGGAAGACCTCTTTTATAATCCCGATACACAAAAAGGGATCTAAGAATGAAGTTACCAATTATCGTCCCATTGCTAAACTCTCTCATATATCCAAATAATGAAAGCATTTTATACGAAGCTGGAAGCTTCAAATTCAAGCCTTTTACTTCACCCCGACAACTTGGTTTTCTAAGAGGTAGATTAACTACCACAAATCTAGTTGAATTCGTGTCTTTTGCTCTCTCAGACTTAGAAAATGGCAAAGAAATCGATGTTATCGCAACTGATTTCACTAAAGCGTTAGATAAGATATTTCATCAATTGATCCTCTTCAAATTGTCTGCTCTCGGCTTTGAGCCTCTCTAATTAAAATGGTTTTCTTCTTAGCTGGTAAACCAATATTATAGTGTTCAGCTTAGATCCGCCCTTTCTGTTCCATTCCTAGCCTCATCTGGAGTTCCACAAGGCAGTCATCTTGGCCCCCTTCTCTTCATTCTTACTATTGACGATGTTGAGGGAGTCATTAGACACTCCTCTCTCTCCCTTTAAGCTGACGACAAAAAATGTTTTAAAACTATTTCCTCTCCCCATGACTCTACCCTTCTTCGAGAAGACCTTGATCGGTTTTCAATCTGGTGCCTCAAAAACAATCTATAACCTTCTCACGTAAATGCAACCCATCTCCTCCCCGACTGTATTTTCTCCATGGTCAACCAATTTCCCTGGTTCAGTCTTTCAAGACCTTGGCATATTATTCGACTGTGAGCTTAATTTCCGTTCGAATATCGATAAGATGATCCTCAAAGCCAACTCACCACTTGCTTGAGTATGCCAGTCAAGCTTGGTCCCCCTTACACCATCGAAGGTATCCAACATCGTTTCCTCCGATTTACTCTCCGTGGTCTGCCATGGAACGACCCTTTTATCTTACCTCCCTATCAGGAACGCCTCAAACTTTTAAATATATAACATATTCGTTAGAAGAACCTAGAAATACTGCTGACATTCTTTTCATTCATCGACTTCTCTCAGATTCCAACGTCTGTGCATCTATTTTGAACTCCATTTCCTTCAATGCCAACCCCCGCAATCTACATTGTCCTCATCTCTTCTATCTACCGGTCCACCGCACCTCTTATGGCTCCAACGAACCAATCTCCCGAATGCTCCGAGAGGTCAACTCAAACCCCACCATTTTTGATTTCCACCTGAGCATTCCTCGTCTCAAATAAGATCTATTCCATCACTTCCTTGGTCCCTAGCTCTTTAGTCTTTGCGTTAGTTTTTGGTCTTAGTTTTTAAGTTATATTAAGCTTGTATTAAGCCAATAAATGGGGGCCTCAGCCCCCACCAAAATTAAATTATACTCTACAGCTCGACAAGTTAGGTGCTCAGGGTAGAGGCCGCTATAAATAAATCCTCCAAATCTGCACAAGCAAAAATGCTAAAATCAAATGCGGTTGAGGATATTAAAGAACCTCTGCGAGAACTACTTTTACCATTTGGCATCTCCAAAATTATAGTGATCGATAATGAAAAATCTATTAATTCCTCCTCAATTAATTTTATGGTCAATGACCAACTCAATATCCATATTTTCAAAACTCCGCCTTACTGTAGTTCATTTAATGGGCAAGTTTAACGTTTTCACTCCACAGAAATAATACGCTGCCTTAAGGCAGATGGCATTCAAAGAACTCTTCCCGAGCTCCTCGGCAGAGCAGTCTATGAGTATAATTTTTCAGTACATTCAACTACGGGTAAAAGACCACTTGAGGTATTTTTTTGCGCGAAACTTCAGCATAAATACCCGAAACCTACGAACAAGCTAGGTAAGATAACATAACCAGGCTAAGAGAGAAACAAGAAGCTGACCTCAGTTATCGAGTCAATAAGAAAATGGAGGTGTCTGGAGCGACTTGGGGTTCAGTTGAGCAAATTTAAACCAACAATTTGGGAATGAAAGTGGTGGCTGCAAAATTCGTGCTCTGACTGCCGACTGCTGAAGAAAAACAAGGTCGCAGGTGACAAATTGTGGTTCAAGATTACAACCCTGAAATGAAGCAACAATCCAGCTAGTGGACGACTTCAAGTTCTCCTGGCTCCCAAAAAGCTCGTCAAATAAATTCAAATATCAAAGCAATGCTGATTTGTTTTTTCAATGTGAAAGCATTCATCGATTCAGATCGTTCCACAGGATTTGACAAGTAACCAGGCTTTCCTTCCGGAAGTTTTGAGAAAATTGCGCAACAATTTACGGTGAAATTGCAACGATTTTTAACCAAAAATGGCATGACCTCTGTGGCCCCCAACCCTCTATTCGACCGACCTTGCCCCTCCGACTTTTTCTCTATTTCCCCGAATGAAAAGAGACGTGAAAGGAAAGCGTTTTGCCGACGTTACTGAGGTGAAGACGAATTTAAAAAAATTGTTTCAATAATGAAATGAAAAATTAGGCAAATTTATTAGTGATTTATCAAGGCTTTATTAAAGTTTAACAAAATGGTCCATTGTCAATTTAACCGACATTTATTAGAAAATAAACCGATGGTTAGTTTATGAAAATTGTGGATTAAAGCGAAGTCATTGCACATGGTTTGATTGCTATTGTATATTTTCGACGAAGTTTGACCCATTTACCTCATTAAAGCAAACATTAGCTCTATATTCGAAGAGTTATCCTGCTTAGGAACCTGCTTGGAATATGCCAGCATTTCAAATTATTTCCTTGTCTTAGAATAGAACATCCCTAACGCAGAAAGTGAAGAGCTTAGTATATTGAAGGAATCGTAGGATGCATTAGAAAGTCGCAAGTGTATTAGAAGCGTTGGGTGAACAAACAATGGGCGTTTATTATTCTAAACAAAAAAAACTTTTATTTATATTATTTATATTTCAAATAAAGAAATAATGAAAGTCTAAAATCATGGTGGAGATGTGTTGTGCCTTGTTTCGCTGCAGCAATCCAAGTGTTCGTTTTATCCCTCTTTTTGAATTTGACGTTTATAATTGTGTTCATAGAAAAGGGTCAGTTCAGATAGTACCTTGGTCTTCGATAGCGTTTAGCTGATAGCTCGGCCTTTCCGAAAGTGGTGTAGTCCTCGGCTTCTGTATTATATCGTCCTCTTCATCGTCCTCAAGCTCTGATTCTAACACACACCAGGGCTTCATCTTGTCAACGGCCATGGTTGCTACAATAATTTTCTTCTTCTCTGTCTCGTTTTCATCTCCTCTAGTACATATTGGTCATGCCGCAGACACTTATTTACAACAAACCGATCATTGTACTTATGTTCTAACTTGTGAGATTCACCAATTAATAATGACACACTCTCTATAATAACTAAATCTCCGTCGTTGTAAATAGTAGGACATCTGTGCTTTACATCTAATAGTAGCTTCCACCTCTCCTACTCTTTGGCTATTCGCTGCGCGGCTTATGTATTTGTCGCTATCTCATGTTAACATCATTTTTATCCATCATGTCGTACATAACTTATCCAATGTGGTTTATCCAAATATCATTCAACTTTAAGTGGAATACGATTTGTTTCGGGCTATAACATGTAGTCGAATTCCTTTAAGCATTAACTGCCCATTGGAGATTACGAAGATCTAAGTCCTAATCACCGATCTCAGTGTTCGAGGTCCGTAAGTATTTTAAAATTGTTTGATTTATGAGCTCGATCAGCCCGTTGACTTTTGGCGCCCTTCCAGCGGTCTGAATGAGACGTATGCCGTTGTTTCGCAGAAATCCCTATTACCGTATCAGGTAAACCAAAATACGAAATCAAATGGGTTAGCATCTCAATAGCCGGCTTTGCTTTCGTGACCTTTACTACTTTCACTATGATATACCTACTAAGCGCATCTGCTACCCCTTAACCGTAATCCTTCACGCGGCGAGCTCTTGGAAAAGGAATTAGGTGGTCTATGTGGAGGGTTCGAAATGGAATTGACGTAACATCCACGATGTGCGTTCGGCCCTCCACCATTCCTGATGCGGAATGGAATGGAAACAATATTCCACGGGCGATGTACGACTTCACATAATTTCTTATTCGACGAAACCACAAGTTTTCATTTATCCGCTGCAACACCTTCCCAACGCCAAAGTGGCCCATGGCATTGCGAAAATATTTAACCATTCGCCATCGAACGTTGGATGGCACAACCAATTTTAATTTCCCGTTATCCCTGTATCCCGCCGATACAGTCTTACGTTCTTACAAGAGAATTCGAGTTAGAATCGTTTTTTGGTTTCAGCTTCTTCTCAACCAAGCAGAACTCAAACACATTGATCATCGTGGCAAGCGCTGGATCCTAATGCTGCATACTGGCGACCAAATCATCTTGTGAAATTTTAACTCGCATGACACGAAAAGAACCGTACCTTCTCTTTCCTGCCTCGACATGCAACCGACTTAGCGCGTCTACGTGCGCCATTCGATTTGCACTTCAGTGGACTACTTCGTAATCGAATTCTTACAGCCGCAACCACCACCTGGTCACGCGTGGTATAGGAGATGATGTTACTTTAATCGGACTCACAGGAGAGTGATCAGCAATGACGATGTTCGACATCCGGAAACGTTACAAGCTCTCTACCACTGCAAGCTAGTTGAGTTCGTACCTAGAGTATCTTTATTCGGCCGTCATGCACGTGTTAATATACATGGTGTCCCCTAATTCATCAAGGCTAATTCGGGAAATAATTTTTGGGTATATTCTAAGAAACAAATCTTTCTACTGTAAGGGTTTATTTCCAATATTGACATCATTTATCGAGGACTAGAAAAGGCTTGCTTTGGGGTACCCTGACCCATGTTAAAAAAAATTGTTCTGTTAATGGTAATGGCGGGAACTTTGTTTAGGGCTTTGTTTTTATAAGAAATACAAGCCTTTGTAACTGCATTTAAATAAAGTTGATATCTTGTTTGAGTCTTCAGATATCCAATTTCTAAGCCTGTTCCATTTTTCATTGCCATGCTCATTTTTCAGAAAATGCGTAATAAACATAAGATTTCACTATATTTTTCTTATGAACAATTAACAAAAAGTTTGAAGGAAAACCCACAGATTTTATGATACTTAGGAAAACCTGCGGCAAGTAAAATTAAAAACTTTAAGCTCTAAAGACTATGAATAAAAAATGATTTTGTGTCTTCTTAGGTAGTTTTTATTTTATATGTACGAGTATACTAAAATTGTTACAACAGGTGCTCAAGGTGTCCTCCTTGGTTTTGTATGCATGCTAGAGCCTGTTTTTGGATTTCACTGCGAATGTTTATTGATGGCAACTGCGGCCTCACTTTTGGTGACGCTTCGAGAATGCGATCTTCCAAATCACTTAAAGTTGCTATTTCTGTTGAATAAAGAATTTTTTTCATTCTTCTCCATACAAAAAAATCCAATACTGTACGGTCAGGAGATCATGCAGGCTAGTGAACTGGTCCATTTTTTCCTGTCCAACGATAACCATACTCTTCATCTAGCCAATTCTTAACCTGACGACCATAGTGGGCTGGAGCACAGTCCTGTTGGAAATATGATGAAGCTAGTTGAATAAGTCGAATGTCCTCCAATAGTGCTGGTAAATCATTTCGCAAAAACTTCAGATAGTTTGTAGAATTCAGGTGGTAGTTTGAAGGGGCCGATTAACTTATTTCCAATTACAACTTGTATATGGATTGTCCGCAGACCGCAGACCATATATGAGGATTATGAAAATTTGTGGTCCGCTCTCTTGTAAATTGAGATTCGTCCGTCCCATGAATTCTGTTAACAAACTCGTTGTTATCCAAGCTCTACTCCAGCATTCATCGGGAGGCAGTTCTTGCACACGTGTATGGTGGTATGGATAAAGATTTTCTCCTTCTACTACATCAGAAATTTTATGTTTGGAACAATTGAATTGCAAAGCTGAACGTCTGATGCTGATTAATGTATCAGTATTTTTTCATCAACCAAAATTCTTCTTACTTGACGTGCTTCCGCGTTAGGTCGTGTATTTGAAACTGATCCCGTTTCTCATAGCCTCCTTCACTAGGAAGTCGTCGGTTAGGATAAAGTTCATGCTATTTTGGCGCGTTCTAGCTTCCCCTGCACAACCCATAAGTGACCTCAAAGTCAAAAATCAGCATAGGCAAGCAAAATGGAACATGCTAAGAAATTGGATATCTGAAGACTAAAACAAGATATCAACGTTGTTTGAACGCATTTACAAAAGCAAGTATTTCTTCTAAAAATTAAGTCCTAAAAGGAGTTTCTACCATTAGTATTAACAGAGCCATTTGCATTAACATGGTTCAGGGTACACCAAAGTAAGCCTTTTCTAAAATCCTCGATAAATGATGTCAACAGTAGAGATAGAGACTTGAAGTAGAACGAATTTTTTTTAAACTATACTCAGGAATCATTTGCTACATTATCCTTGACGAATTACTGGACACCCTGTACATAATCGCTGGAGCGTCTGTTAGTGATCGTGTAACTTCTGAACGGCTTGACCGATCAAGGTCATATTCCAACAACATAATTGTTTTGTCAAGACGACGATTCATAGCTACACTAGGATCCGGCAGGTGCCGCTGTAGTCAAGTTATTTCGTATTTACACGAAATATAATTAAAGTATTCATTTGTGAAATCTAAAACATTTTTCAAGTATAAAACGGTTTGCCGAATTTTAAAGAACGTGTAAGTGTGAACAATATATTAATTAAGGACATAAAAAGTAAATACCGCTTTCTTATAATAATTTTATTCGTATTATTTATAGAAACATGCTAAAAGAAAGAACATGATCAAATATTGGTCAACGCACACGGCACAATCGAGATGTACAAGAAATCAAAACGGCAGAACAACCTTAGCAAGATAATCAAAATACTAGAAAGCAGATGGCACAGTTACATAAGAAAGTCGGCCGCACTGTGTTCAAACATTTGAAAGGTATACTTGAGTTTGCGCTAATTATATAAAAGAAAGGAGCACAGTAATCATCATCTAGATACAAGCAGATATATTAAAACATAGACTAGTCATGTCAACGCGTCAGTGATGCAAGCAGACAACTAAAAGATAGTTATATTGCAGTATTTGCAGTTCAAAATCTAAATGAAAACGATGAAATAACACGCTGCCAGATGGGCGGATATATCAGCAATAACGAAGCAATATGGTGAATACTATGTTTTCCCATACATTAACGAGACCCAGCAGTCAAGCATTTGGCTATACATCTTGAAAATCGTCAACGTGTTTACTTCAACAAAAAGAAATTCAATGCAAAGCCCATTAAAAGGACCAAAAACAACATTGACTGAGTCCTTTGAATTATGTAAACAACAAAATATTTACGTCCTAGAATATTACTTTATTCTGAACATATTTCACATGGAATAACCCATCAAAAACATGGGGGCCATTCAAACGAAATGTTTCTGCTTAAAAGGGAATATTTGCAGCAAACACATTAGGCCGATTATACGAGTACACTGTTCATCTAAAACAACGTGAGTGCTTTTATTTACGATTGCTATTAATAAATGTACGTGGACCAATGTCATACGAATATTTGCGAACAGTTGGTCAATTGTACGCTATAAATCATGACGCTTGCCGAGAACTGCAATTGCTTGAAGATGACAATAATTGGTGGGATACAACACTCGTGGATGCAATATTTAGTTCTTCTCTACATCAAATTCGTCAAATATTCGCCGTATTGTTGACAACAAGTTTTCCAACAAACCCAACTGAATTATGAGAAAAATATAAAGATTCAATGAGTGAAGATACATATACTGCACAGAATTCGAGCAACAAATTTAGACGCAAATTATTAACTCACACCAGAAATATGTAACGAAGGATTGATTATGATCGAAGACATGTGTAGGTATACTCATTTCGAATGAACCACTCATAAATTTGGGTATGCCAGTCGATTAGGTAACCAACAAGTGATATGCAGCGTGAACACCAATTTAATACTAACAATTTTTCTTCATTTCTTACGACAAACAAACAATTGTTATCGAACTAACAAAAGGCCATTTATTATAGAGTCATATTTTCGATTGCAGCAAAGAAGGCGGTTCTTCCTTTTTGGATGGTGGAAGAACATCTCATTTGGCCCGAAAGCTACCATTAAAAATACAGATCAATGAAATTGAGGATGCAACATTAAAAAAATCACAGTATTATATGTGATGAATGTAACAACCAATGGTCCATAAACATTCACTGGAAGCATTAAATCGAACCCTAAAAGTTTTCATTGACAATGAACTATTATTTTAACTATCAGGTGTCCATACAGTGCAACTCACAAATAAACATGGGTGTTACACTACAAAATGATTTATGCGCTGAAGTAAAGGTTGACCAGAAAAGAACGATAGGAAAATAAATTAAATAAAACAACAACGGTGTGAGATATAAAACTGATTCTGGCTTTATTTTGTAGCAACTTTCAGGTCATTATATGCGGAATAGCACATCATTCAAATGGCCGCCTCGGCTTCGCAGGCAGTGCTTCAAGCAGTCGGTCCAATATGTTCAGCGTTATTCCGGCAATAGCTTATCGAATGCTGGCCTCGAGCTCGTCCAAAGCGGTTGGCGTGTTAGCGTAGACTAGGGACTTTACGTAGCCCCAGAGAAAATAATCGAGTGGTGTTAAATCACATGATCGCGGCGGCCAATTGATGAATACTCGCCGTGAGATAACCCAATCGCCAAATTTCTCCTTCACAACTTCGAACGTTGCTTCGCTTGTATGGCTAGTAGCGCTGTCTTGTTGGAACCATAGCTCGGATATATCGATGTCGTCGAGCTCTGATCACAGAAAGTCAGTTAACATTGCTCTATACCTGTGACCATTGACGGTAACAACGTCTCCTTGCTCATTTCCAAAGAAATAAGCTCCGATGATCTCGCCATGGGATAAACCGCACCAGAAAGTCAATCTTTGTGGATACATTGATGCTTGCCTAACACTCGTGGATTGAGTTCGCTTCAATAATGGCAATTTTGCTTGTTGACATAGCCGTTGACTCAAAACTGGGCCTCGTTCGAGAAGATGATTGTTTGGACAAAATCCAAATCTCTAGCCAACATTTCCAGCGCCCAATTAGCGAACTTACGGCGTTGTCTATGGTCGTCTGGCTCCAATTCTTGAGTCAGCACAATCTTCTGCGGACGTAGGTCCAGATCCAACTGCAAAATAAACCGGATTGACTCTGGCGATGCTCAATTCAGCTGATCGGCGCCGAATCTACATTTCTGGGTCTTCTTCGATACTGATCGGGGATGTACTCGTATGTAGGTCGAAACCCAACCGCAAAATAAGCAGGATTGACTCTCTGACGATGCCTAATTCAGCTGATCAGCGCCGAATCGACATTTCTGGGTCTTCTTCGATACTGGCCGCTACGGCGGCTACGTTTTCTTCATTTCGCACAAATCTCTATCTGGTTGGTGGCTTGCGATCAAAAAGAGTGTAGTCACGCTTTAACTTTTTCACGATGCGACGATTTTCCTGCACACAGAAGCCATGATAACGACCGACCTCACGACGAAATTCACTTTGCGTATTTACAACTGAGCTAAAATTTCGATAACATTCGGCAAGCGCAAAACGATGAACGATGAAATGGCAAACCTTACTTAATATTTTGACAGCTGGATGTCATTGAAAATTTAACAGCTACTGAAACATAACAAATGGAAAAACTATCATTGCTAGCTTGTCACCCGTTATTCCGAACAATTACTGGATATTGGTAGTGGGACATCGGTTTTCATGAAAATTCACAAATAATTAAATTGCCTGAAAACTTCTGCAACATTGTTGATTCGAAAAATGCGTTAATATGAAGTGCATTGGATTGGGGTCATAATCCCGAAACCCAAAATCCGGAAAATCCAAAATCCCGAAAAGGAAACCCCCCAAAAAAAATATAACAGTGGGATATATATTGGGGGGACATGCAACCCCCCTGCTTGGGGTCACTGTAGGATTTGGAGTGGGTGCGAGGTTTAGGGTTTTCGGGATTTTGGGTTTTTGGTGATTTTGGGCTTTCGGGATTTCAGGTTTTCGGGATTCTGTCCGACCCCCAAGTGCATTTCCAAATATACGCTACAATTATATTAATAATCAGCAAGTCATTTTGGCTGCTAAAAATGGCGATATCGATGAAATCAACTTCAAATTACAGGAAATATTGACATAGTGGTAAATGAAAATGAAAGCGTAAATTATCCCACTGAATTCGAAATTATATAATTAATGGAACGAGATTGGTTATTAAAAAAATTACGGGAACTATCATTGAAGCGACCATATTAAATGGAATGTTCAGAGGATAAAATGTTTAACTGCCACGTATTCCAATGATACCCACCGATGATCAATTCTGTTAAAACGTTTACAATTTCCTATACGTTTGGCATTTACTATGACCATATGCAGATAGGATCTAGAAAATCGATGTTTTTCTCACAGACAATTATATGTTGCATGGAAAGCCATCAAACCCTTTTCTTTATGCACCTGACGGTCTAACAAAATATAATGTTCACCATTAAGCGTTAAGATAAACACAAAATAAATGATTAATCATTAACCAATATTCATTACATTATAATGTTTATAATATGAAATATTGTTAAGATATTGTGCATGAAATCATTCGAACTTTCATTTTTAATACAATACTTAATTATGAAAATATTAATTTAAGATTCTCACTTATAATGATTCTCTGTTTCTAATCTACATATAGGTTTTGAAGTTCCTTTTAAAAATGACAATTTTGATGTCCCATGTTTAAATTTAAGATTTCATTTTCAAATTTCATTGTACGAACTTTAAGCTTGAATTGTCATTACAAATGTTAAATTTTAAACATCAAGTAGTTTATTTTTCTTCATTTCAATAAACTGCTATTTTCCGCGCTTCTAGGCTTGATCATTGCTGGACGACCTCTTCTGTCCAGACTTTCTTATACAGAGACTTTAACCAAATCAAGCTCATCGCGCTACCTACCAGAAAAGGGCAGAACAACGCCTGCCGGTCCAGCTAGCGCAACTATAATAGAAGACAAGTTTTCGTTCGGCGAATCGTATGTCGCTTAAAATAATATTCCAGCTAGCCCACACGAGTTGGCTGACATCGGTTCGAACCTCATGAATTAAGTGGTCGTTTTACGAGTTTAGAAATTACTTCAAAAAATACACTTGGAGCGTTTACCAAATGCAATTAAACTCCTACTAACCTGCGTGCGTAATAAAAGCTGTAAGATGTCGGCAGTCCTTTTCGATCGGGATCTGATAATAACCCGATATCAGATTTAATATCGTGAAACGAGTTTTCTTTTCAATTCTTGAAATGTTTTCATCTACCGGATCGGTCTTCCTCCGATCACTTCTATATCAGTCCGACAGGGGACGAATATCAAGATGCTTGTGGTCGAATGACATGATACTCCAAGAACACTTCGATGACGTTCTCAATGAATTCTCTTTTCCCGAAAGGCACACGATACGCCTTTCTCATTATCGGCGTATTAGACGTAAGCGTGATTTTCATTGTTGATGTCGGCTCTTGAGTTTCTCATCAGAAAACGCAGAGTACATAATCAGTTCTTTCTCGCATTAGACCATAACCCTTCCGCCTTTATTTCATTTTCGCCAAATTCCTCAAGAAGACAAATTTTTTTTTTGGAAGACTAGGGCCGATTGTCTGTACTCAATCACAAGGGAAAGGAGTATGGCATTAACTCGTCCGAAACAATCAATAAACAGGCACCCGATTCATCTATTTCAATCTGTATTGTCGCAATAATACACCTGTTTCCGCCGCCCAGTGGCTCATTTTGACTTTTTTGCTTGCAAAAATCATAACTGCTAAACTAATAAAGGTATCGTAACAGTTTTTTCTTCCCAGGGAAGTCCCAGGGCTATGAAAGTAGTGAATTTTGAGAAAAATTTTTCACAGGGTACATCAGAATCTTTTGCTGAAACAGGACTTTCTCACCACAGAGGATAAACATAATATTTCACTTTAAAAATATTCAAAAGTCCATGGTTGAAGTAATATCACGGTGTCTAAAAGGTAATCCGGGCGAAACAGTGGTAAACTAAAGTAAACGAGTGATTCAGTTCAAGTCAAACAGTGGAGAAAAAAGTAAACGGACTAAAAACTTCAATGAAAAAAAAATTATTGTAGATTTATTGGGAACTGTCGTCAACAACTGGGGTAATCTTTAATACTTATTAAACTAAACTTATAATTTCTGAAGAGCATTATGCTTTGGGATCTTCTTCGGCTCTGACATGCCTTAACGAAGAAATGAGTTGGTCTGATGCGGCTGCAAGCATGTTGAAAAGGTCTTCATTCTGCCGCCTCCCTGAAACCTTTTGATATCTATATTTCTTGTAGTCTTTATTTTTTGATTCCTGACCTTCTATTGACTATTCGGCATGTGTTAACGACTGATATTCGATTATATTTTAACTATGAGCCAAATTTTATGAAGAATAGGTGTGAGCTATTTTTCAGGATATTTCTGCTTTCTGCATACTCCACAAACTGAACAGTGTTAAACTGTTCCCTAACAAGTATACTTCAAGCCTTGCTATTACCTCTCTATTGACCCCAGTATACGTGCTGTTGTCTCTGATTCTTAAAAAAAACTTCTCGAAATATTCCCACCATTGGTATTTTTAAATCTTTGTTTTGGTCTATCCACATCGAGGCCTATCTCATCGCGAAAATGGATATCTTGTTTTCTTCTTTTTTCTACTTCCTCAAATCCAATAGAGCCTCTCCCTCTTGTCCAAGTCTATATGCAAGTTTCAAAATAAATTCATGCACCTGATTCTTGCATGTAATGGAGAGATTCCATATTCGTAGTTATGTTCGTCATCATTTGATTCATCTTCATTTTTGAAGTTTTTTGTGTACTTTTGCATATGGGACATGACCTCGTACCTGTTATTTCATTCAAGACTTTTCTGTCGGTAGTTTTCAACTATCGGTATTTCGTCATTAACTTTAATACAGAGTGAAGATTAGCAATTTGACTTTTGATGTCTTTGACCGTACTTTTTAAGAATTCTTCGCTTACCCTTGCATATTGGAACATTATGGGTCGGCAAAAATGAACTGATGATTGACCAGCGTTCCCCCAATATTTACCATTTGAACTATTAACCCTCACTGCAACAACTTGGGCGAGAAACACGTTTTCATCTGTTTCACGAGCTAGTGTATTTGTTTCTTGCTTGTAGGCACCTTGCTGAGATAATCTGTCACTGCCCCACTTACTTTGTATTGTAAAATTTCTTGGAAGTGCAATTAATTTCCCCTCATCCATTATGCCTTAAAGTTTCACTCTAACTGATATCTCAGCGATTTCGTAATTTCCTGGAACCGCCGCTTTTTAGCAATTTTTACAATTCTGTAGGATGGAAGAACATCGAACATCTCAAAATTTTATGTCCTTTTGACAGACCAAAATGCATCGGCCATTTTCACTATTAAGCATCGGTGATAGGATTTTTTAGTGGCGTAGAAATGGTTTCTTTTATTTTTTTGACTGGCAGTAGACTTGCGACCGGGTCGCAGTAGACAAAGCGACTTGGTTACATCAGCTTTCATTTTTTCAGGATCGTTATTATACATTATTGCTAAGGCAATAGAAAGACCTTTAATGGTTGTGTTTTCGGAAACATTTATTCGGAAACATTTATTGTTTATTGTGAACGTCGGGCACTCAGCTATGGATTTCCTCTTGATGACTTTGATGTACCTAGTAAGTCAGACGTTACTTCTATTCTTTTAGTATCGATAAAGAGACAGTCTTCCAACGATTCTTTTTTCTTTTTGAAAATCTTTCTCGATCTATAGGCTGCGACCCATTTTGTTTGAACGTGCGGATAAATAGATGATATTTTTTTTTCAACTTGGGACACCTTTTCGCTAATAGATTTTCATCGGACAGTTGGTAATCATTTATTAAAGTTGTATGAAATGTCCATTTTTACTTTTTAGTTAATATTTTCTAATACAGCCATTTCCTTTCCGCGAATCGTAATCGTAATCCCTGAATTGGTATCGCGTGACAATATTTTGGAACAAAATCAATAATAAATATTTATTACTCATTACAAGAAAATGAAAATTTGGGGTTGAGTTTTTAAGACTTTTGCCCAGCGCTGTACCTCTCCAATGTGAGCGAGAGAACAAAAATATTCGGTTGACCTCCTCAAATTAACGCGTCTGACTTTTTAAGTGACCAGATAGCAATGATAGAGTTTCCAATTGTTATGTTTCACCAGCTCTCAAAGTTACCAATGACATTCAGCTGTCAAAATCTTCAGTAAGGTTTGCCATTTCATCATGCACCGTGTTACGCTTGCCGAATGTTATCGAAATTTCAGCTCATTTGTAATTTTTTTTTTTTTTTGAAAAAGAACTTAACACTCAAGTGGATATGAATACACTTATAATGCCTCAGCATGTGTTAAGTTTTTTGGAAAATGGGATAGAGAGAAAAAGAACGATGTTTAGGCTCAGTGGTTATCTCGCTCCATGGATGGCATCCAATATTTAATGGGGAGACTAAATTTTTAGTGGAAGTTGGTTTGATGTTGATTTCTAGTCAACTACTCGTCTTACTTGATTTTCGTTATGTAACTGAAAAAATGGATGATATGTCTTTCTGGGATTCGAACACCGAACCTTCCGATTTGGAAGCCAGTCCACTACAACTTGAGCCACGGCAACGCAAATTGAAATTCGTAGTGAGGTCGGTCGTCTTCATAGCTTCAATGTGCAGGCAATTCGTCTCACCGTGGAAAAGTTTGAGCGTGAGCACATTGTTTTGGATCTTCAGTTACCAATCAGATAGAGATTGGTGCGAAAGCCGCCGTAACGGCCAGAATCGAAGAAGACCCAGAAATGTCGATTCGGCGCCGATCAGTTGAATTGGGCATCGCCAGAGAGTCAACCCGGTTTTTTTTTGCTGTTGGATTTGTGCTGACGCAAGAACTGAAGCCGGACGACTATTGACTACGCTGTGAGCTCACTAATAAGGCGCTGGAAATGTTGGTCGGAGAGCCGGATTTTGGCTAAGAAATCACCTTCTCGGACGAGACCAATTTTTGGCTCAGCGACTATATCAATAAGCAAAATTTCCATTAATCTCTTCAACCTTATAATTGGAAAACAATAAGCCCCAGGCAAAAACTTTGTAAGGTGAATTTGTAGGTAACATTATGGTGCACCAAAATAACAAAAAGGACAAAAAATTGCAAGCAAACTTTTTCGAGATAAATACGATTATATATTTTTTTTTTCACAACATGAACCAATTTATCAGATCCCAAAATATCTGTATCGCAAATCAAATAGTAAGAATATGTACATGGATTTATTCCAGGTACAACAAGTTGAACTTGTAATATAGATTTGGACTTGTCTTCTCATTTAAGGCGCCAATAGCAGTCACTTAGCATGGCTCCATTCCTCAAACTTCTTTATAACTCTATACTCGCCACTCACAGCGCCAAGATTGGAAGGGAAACAGTCCCAATGGTAATGCAGAAAATATATTTCCTTATACTGGGTGTCCCAGTTTAAGTTTTCGTCCTGATAGTTGAAGATTCCTGAAGTTATGGAAAATTATGTATTGCGGATGGGGGGTCTATTTTCACTTACCTTCAAGTTATAGGCCGTTCAAGTGAGGAACCTCTGATCTCGAGGTAAAACTCCTTAAAAGGAAAGGAGCTCCATCGTGTTGGAAAACCATTCTTTGCCTCTGAGCAAGAGGAACATTTTCCAGGAGTTCCGGCAACTGGTCTCTCGAAAATTCTAAACAGAATGTTGAATTTAGGACATGTGGAAGTATGAATGGCCCGATTAAAGTACTACCCAATATACTGGCCCAGACATTCACGCTAAACCCTCTGTAAAATGGTATACAGTTAAGAAAAACATCTGCATTTCAACTGAATCTTTACCTTTGCGAAGATGTTGTTCGTGTTAAGTGAGGACTAGACACTGCCCAATAGTATGAATTTCGTTGGTTGGTAATGCCCATTCTCATAAACTGGGATTCGTCAGTCCATAAAATTTTTTGCATAAACTGCTCATTCTCATCTTGTTGATGCATTTAACAGCATTTAAAATTCTTTCTTCCTCTTCTGCTGCTGTTATGTTAGACAATCTTTCTGTTCTAAACCCATATGCTGAGCCGACGGTTGAAAGGCGGTGAAAAGCACTAATAAAAGTTAGCCTAGAAGAGATCCTCCGTCTAGGATATCGCCGTTGGTATTCTAATCTAGCTAATCCTGCATCCCCATTACAGAAACCGTAAACGAAAATTATATCGGCGTATTCGCGAATCTGAAACATTTGCTAAACACTTTATTCGTTCACTCTTAATCAGTAAATAAAGGAACATCGGCACATTTCAAAAGTTGTCACCGAATTTAACAAAAACATTCCACAAAATAGCGGAACATTTATCTTTGTCTTAATTCTCAAAGTTTGTTTTATTTGGCAACTGACAGCTTTTAGTAAATTTTTTTTTTATTTGAAAACACTATTTATTTTGTGACCCATTTGCCTAAATAAAATAGTGGTTTGCAATAACTTCCGTTGTTCGTAGGTGGAAAAGTCTTACATAAAAATCGTAGATAAAGAAGAGGAGACAAAAGTTCTGATAAAAAAAAGTTAACCTAAAAGTTGAAAATTCGAGATAAACGCATTTTTCTGATGAAATTGGTCCAACGATTTTCAAAATGTTAGTTTTAAAATGTCATAATCTTGGCTGGCGTTCACCGAGCTCAACGAAATTCTAGTATTTTATGCACACTGAAACCCTCTTTCAAAAATGTGTACAAAGGTTTCTTAAGCTAAATCCGTTAGAATGCTACAGCCTTTTAAGAAGTTTCACCTTCAGATCAGAGGTTCCCCACTTTAACGGCCTATAACTTGAAGGTGGGTGAAAATAGGCCCTCCCATCCGTAATACAATTTTTTGTTTGCCATAACTTTAGGAATCTTCAGCTATCAAGACGAAAACCTAAACTGGGACACCCTGTATGTTTACAGCAGTTCATTGTCTAAGAGTTCTGCATTTACAGCTGTAAAATTTTCGAAAAACCCTTTTGCGATGGCCTTTAATGACGTCCAACCAGCTAACTCTTTGCAATTAAGCTTTAACCGAAGTTAGGGTCTGTTTTATTGTGGTCCTGTTTTATTTGTGGTCCTGTATACAATATATATACAATTTAGGTACAAAAATCCCCCACCGTTCTGGTCTTCTTGCCTTCAAAAAATTCTTCATCAAACCAAGTTTAATATGTAGAGGTGGAAAAATACCATATTTTTGATTAACCAAAGACAAATGCTTCACGTTCGTCTTCCCGCATAAAAATTCGGTTTTTTTCGGCGAGTCTTTCATCAAGTAGTGACGGTCGTAAATTCACTTTGCAAACCATGTAATATTGCTACTACTTTAACGTCGGCACACTTTCCATTGTTTCAAACATCAATTGCCTATTTTCATATATTTCTTTTAAAATAACTGAATAAGCGATGGGAACATTATTGCCACTATACCATATACATAGTAAAACTTGTTTTGAAATCATCAATAAATAAACCCAAATCCTTAGTTTCATAGGGAATTTCTAACTCGCTCATCAAGCCTATGTATAATATTATTACAATACGAGTAACACAAAGATTCTCCGTTGTAGTAAAATGTCGACTTTGCCTTGTTTCGTTTTCGTTGAGCTGTAACTTTTGTTTTAGGTGCTAGTAACTTGTATTCTTGCAATCTAAAAGAAAGAATATCTCACTGTCTTATCGATCAATTCAAATATCGAATAAAAATATTTAATTCGTGTTGTACAAACTAAATGCTGTTTTTTTTAATGCACAAACTCGGGATCGTTATTCTCCGCTTCGTTTTCGTCTTGATCATTTAAAAAAATTGATCTTTGGAGTTTCTTCACAATTGCTTGGTGGCATCGTAGCGGGTATTTCTTCATTATGAGGTAAAGGTTTTGATACAGAATTCACATTAGGTATTTTATGCTCTGCTTAATCTCCATTAAAAAACCCTCTTATTTCTGTTAAACAAAAGTAACAGTCATCGGAGTGGTTAACAGGTTGACGCCAAGTCGTTGCCACTGCAAAAGGCATAGACGTCTTAACATATTACCACTCAAACAGGATTAAACGACACTCAAAACAGTTGTGGATTACACTGTTTCTCTTTATACACTGTGTTTACTTACGATGGTTCTATACCGACGACGTTCACTTTTCTGCGTATTCGTCTCGAAATAAATTGTTCTCACAAAGCTTTTACAGTAAATAAATAGTGGATATTATTAACTGAACGATACTGAAATAATTTAGTAATACGTACCAGTTGTCAGGGTACTAAAATCATGCAACTCTGTTTTTCACCATTAACTATCATGGTTGTCTTAGAATGATCTGTATCCTTCAATCAAAAATACACCTTTCGCAGGAACTCAGAGCACAAAATGCAAACCGAACATAGATGTGATCCAAAAAAGTCCCTGATCCAATTCTAGTGCATTCATTTATTATTTATGCAAACCATGAATAGTTAACAGGGCCAAGTATGTCCGTTGTGCCGGATATTAAAATTAAAATTACGAGGTTTTTTGCCTTTTCATTCTCCAAAAAAATCAAAGAAAACTCCTGCAACAAGACCGACACTTTAAACATACCACCTTGATCAAAAACGAATAACCACCATGCGGCGCTCCCATTGTTCCGATTTGAGTTAGATTTTTTTTTTTGTTAAGTTGGTAAATCTGTTGTTGACATTCCCTCTAAATCTTAGCATCCTAGCTTGACATTTGCAAAAGTTACGTAGAAAAGAGTACATCTATCTCTGTGTGTGTTGGTGATTTTTTACAATTTTAGAAATCGATTTAAATTTGCAACAACGAACTTGTATTCAATTTCGCGTAAAAAACGGGTTTAATGGTGCGCGAAAAGTGTTTCGGCAACGATTCTTGAAAGAAAACGGTCGTTTACCAGTGGCACGAGCAGTTCAAAAGTGGTCGTGAGTCAATCGAAGATGATGAACGCAGTGGCAGACCATCGACATCGAAAACCGACGGAAACATTGATGAATACGAGTAAAAGAAATGTTGGTCAATAACCGCAAATTAACCATCGTAGAGATAGCGGAGGACTTGAACATTGCCTATGGATCCGTCCAAGACATTTTGGTTAATGATTTGGGTTTCCGTCATGTAGCAGCAAAGTTGGTGCCAAAAGACCTCAATTTCATGCAAAAAATAAACCGTGTTGACGTCGCAAAAGAGATGATTTCCGAGGCTGATTCCGATCCCACATTCATCAAAAAGATCATTACTGGAGACGAGATTTGGGGGTGGGTTTATGAGTACGACACGCAGTTCAGACATTAGGCAAGTGAATGGCGTTCACCAAAGAGACGAGGCCAAAAAACCCACGTCGTTTTCATTCAAAAAAGAAGGCAATGCTCACGGTTTTCATGGATTACAACGGTGTAGTGTATCATGGATTTTTGCCAGAAGGCCAGACAGTAAACAAAGAGTATTATTTGGGTTATGAGATGTTTGCGTGAAGCAATTCGCCGAAAGACAACCACCAAATTCACCTGATTTGGCTCCCTGTCACTTCTTTCTGTTCAGTCGAGTTAAAAAACCACCACGTGGAACCCGTTGCAGCAGCCGAGAGGAAGTAATGTAAAACTCGCAGGAAGCACTGATGGACATACCGAAAACCGAATATAAAAAATGTTTCGAGGATTGGATCAAGCGCTGACATAAGTGTTTTGCAGTCGATGGGAATTACTTTGAGTGGGACAATATAGATTTAGATGAATAAACTTGTATTTTTAATTTTCTGAATAAATTCCGGGAACTTTTTGGTATTGTAAAATATTTGTGTAAGTACATATGATAGAACTTATTCCTTTCAATATAATCGCTTCATTCAATTGAATTACAATTCCCAATTTAATCGTTTATCTAAACTACTTTTACTTAAACCACTGTACCACGTCTCGTAATTCACAATTCAAATTCCACTTTAGAATTGACTTGCATATCTTAGAGGGTGCTAATATTATACTCCCCTGACATCTCTCGAGAACATTATGTACCATCTATCGTTCCATACATTTTTCTATTTTTTTGGAAAATTCGATAAAAGTTTCCATTTTTCTGTCTTCTGTCTTCTGTATTTCCCATCAGAGGAATCGCTGATTCGAAGGTATAGTCAGCAGTACGGATGACCGGGAAAAGAAGCAGTCAGGCTTCCAAGGGAACACATTTCGTCGGGGAAGAAGCATCTATGGAAGCTCCTGTTCCAGTGCCAGTGCACTAAGAGCCGTGTAATGACATACTCCGCGGTAGAGACGAAGGATGCGCTGCTGGAACTACGATAAAGTAAGACATCTTCAAGGCCATTGTAAATAGAGGGAAAAACCGGCAGAAACGGCTACCAAGAAGCTGGTCAAATTTCTCGAAGCCATCAGTCCGGAAATACTTACTTCACGGGGCAGAAGTCGGCAGCCCCAGGGAAATTATCCAAATCTCGCAGGCAAAACAATGCAGAAATAGTCAGAGCTAAGAAGGCGAAAGAACAAGCCGCAATCCAAATGATCAGGACTGAACCAGTAGAGGGTTGGGGTACAGACGAAATCCGTTCCTCCCAACAGGCAGATAATGACATCGAACCAATATTGGCCTGGAAGAAATTAGAAGAGAGACCAAGCTGGCAGCAGATATCGGACAGGAGCCAAACTCTCAAGACATATTAGGCACAGTGGGATTCGCTGTCCAAGATGGTTTGCTGGGGAATAGCAGATGGGAGAACATCTCGTATGCAGCTAATTTTGCCACGGTCCAGAGTCAGCCAAGTGTTTTATGAAATACATGACGAAATGTCAGGAGGTCACTTGGGAATAAACAAGATGTTGGAGAAGGTAAGGGAACGTTTCTATTGCCTAAGTGCATAAAAAGATATCGAGAGCTGGTGCAAAAAGTGCATAAGGGGTACGGCTATCGAGGGCCCAAGAGTAAAGCCGCAGGGACGAATGCAACAATATAATGTTGGAACACCATTCGAACGAACAGCCATCGATATCGCTGGCCCGTTTACGGAAATATTCAATGGCCACCGATACACCCTCGTGGTCATGGTTTACTTCAGTAAGTGCCCGGAAGTGTTTAGAATCCCAAATCAAGAGGCTTAGCCCGTAGCAACAACTGGGTGAGCAGATTTGGGGTCCCAATGGTGGGGCTGCACTCTGATTAAGAGCGAAAATCTGAATGAAAAGTCTTCCAGGGAGTGTTTTAATATCTGGGAATAAGGAAGACAAGGACCACGCCACTAGACCCTCAGTGATGGAATGCTCGAGCGATTCAATAGGACCTTGAATGAGTATCTGTATAAAGTCATTGATAACTGCAAGCGGGACTGGGATCGACACATACCTCTCTTCTTAATGGCCTACCGAAACGCGGTCCATAGTTCAACAGGACATATGCTAACCGATTTCGTATTTGGTCAAACGTTCGATTGCCAAGTGAAATGAAATTCGAATCCCAACCTACTGTGCCCAAGGAGGTACACGACTATGTGGATGACTTGCGAAACAGGATTCATAAATTGCATGAAAACACCCGGGAAAAGATGAAGCTAGCGATCAACCTCATGAAGACTAAGTACGAGATCAACGCGAAATCTTCTGGCTTCATCGAAGGAGATCCGGTATGGCTGTATAATCCTCTGCGTAAGAAAGGCAAATCAGCAAAATTGCAACATGATTTCTACCGAATCCAGCGTGGAGATCTTCGAAAATTGAAGGTGGTCTATTTGAATATTATGTGTCACATGGGTGGGAGCAGTATGATATCCGTTTGAATGAGAACAGCGCCATCTATATCTGACTGGTAGAAGATTTCGATATTTGAATAGCGGACGACTCAGCCATCGGAGAATGGAGAATGGAAGCATTTATCGAGTTTTCTAGCAAAATGGAAAATTGTATGAAACGCTGGATAGTACAGAATGTTCTCGAGGGATGTCAGGGGAGAGTAAATATCAGCATCCCCTAAAATATGCAAGCCAGCTCTGAAGTGGAATTCGAAATGCGGTTTGCGGGGAGTGATAAAGTGGTTTAAGTAAAAGATGAAGAAAAGTAAAAGTGATTGATAAAAACGATTGGATTGTAAATTTTAACTGAATTCAATAAAGTGATTGTATTGAAAGGAATAAGTTCTATCATTTGCACCCAAAAAAACATTTTTCAATATGAAGCCTATATCCACATATCTACGAGTATGTATACAAAAAGTTCTCCTCTGATTTTATAAGAAATTTTGAAGGCATCTGCACTCAGGAAATCTAATTTCAGCACAACACAGCCTTTGTGTTCACCCCTTACAAAACAACCTGCACCTCCATGCTGTATATGTTTCAATTGTGTTTGCATAACAAGTTAAACCCGGAAGATGATAGTCCCTTTTTTCAATATCGTACGAGTATACCCAAATTTCAGCGACCAAAATGAAATCAGGAAAACACAAAAAACAATCTATTGCCGTTGAGATATTAATAATGGAAAATTCTCTCTTGAATACCTGATGTTCTGGTAAGCAACGAATAGTTTGTTTAAACAATACGAATTGTTGGTAAACATATCTTCAGAGTTTTTAATGTGTAGAAAAATCATCAAAAAATTCATTATTAAAATTCATTTAAAAGTCAATGCTTTTTTTTTTTAAAAAAACTTAAAACTCAAGTGGGTATGAATACACTTATAATGCCTCAGCATGTGTTAAGTTTTTTGGAAAATGAGACAGAAAGTGGAAGAAAGAAAGATCTTCAAAAGATCTAATAATGAAGATTTTTCCACCTTCATTCTTTTGCATAAGTATTGTTTTGTTTCTATACCATAAAAATGTATAACCCGATTGCTTCTTTAGGGGATTCTACGATTCCTGTGGCGTCGTAAAGTAAGTGCGATCTTCAATAAAGCAGACCTCGGGTAATCTGAGAAAAGTTATAAACAAATTTTACCATGTAAGACGGGCGCGTATGTCTTACAGGTATCTGCTTGCCCCGCTTCGCCGCAAAAGGGATTTCAACTCCATTTTCGCAGGTTTAGCCTCTAACGCTAACGTAGATATTGTAAGAGTGATAATAACTCATAAAAAAATATTTTGTCTCCCCATATTTTCTTTTAGTATGCGTATCTAATTTTATTATGTACTTATTTTACTGTACTATCGAACCATCGTTATGATTAGGTACATCATGTAATCGGTGTTAAACCTGTTCTCTTAGGCAAAAGGATAATTGTGTAATTACTTGCAATAAAGACATCTTACCAAAAGCATCCTGTTTTTTTCTTCTCCAAATTTGTTCGCGTTTGCATATGTACCTGTAAATCTTACAAAAAAATCGGAAGTGGGATTGTGAGCACACGTGTTTTGCTGAAATTTAATACTTTTTTACGTTTAAGTTAGCCAAAAGTGTATGATGGCTTTACGCGCTAATAGATTTATGCAAATTGCTACTGTGCAACAATTGAAAGATAAGCTTTCTGAAATGGGTTTGCCAACAACATCGGGTGTAAAAAATATATTAATGCTACGATTGGAACAAAGTGTGGAACAACTGAACTAGCAGAAGATTGAGGTTTTTTTCACAGCGGATGTGTTAGATGTCTTTAATCTCGAAGCTTAAACCGATAACAATGCAGAATTCGAAAAAGTGTCTCAGCAACTGGAAGAACTTCGAGAAATCGTGGCGAAAAGGGAAGAAATTGCTTCGCTGAAGAGAAGGTTGGCTGAGCTAGATACGAGTAATACGACGGAGTATAGCACATGCAATGCAGTAAGTTTCAGAGACATAGAGGAGTCTCTTCCGAGATTTTCTGGTAACAATAATCTGCCTATCACGAGGTGGATTAAAATCTTCGAGGAGTCAGAGTTGATCTACAAGATTGGTCAGCAGAAATATTTTATCTTTGCCTAGCGGTTACTTACCGGCACGGCAAAACACTTTCTTCGATCCACTTCATGCTGTTCACGGGAGGAATTAAAAACAGCCCGTCTTAACGAATTTCATCATCACGCAACAGAATCCGATGTGCACAACCCTTTGCGGAGTCAAAGGAAACAGAAAACGTACCAGCAGTATGTTTTAATCATGCAGGAAATCGCCAGTGTTTGCTGAGATCGAAGAATCGGATCTCATAGCCTACATAATTAGAGGTATTCCAGAATCAAATTTTAATAAGCAGCTTTTATTTACAGCTGATAATCTAACGAAGTTGAAAACTGTTTTGCGGAAGCATGAGAAAATGCGTTCTGAGGTTAAACCGACGACTTCACCTGTAAATGCCACTACCAAAGGTGCAATGGACGTCCCAAAGGAATTTTACAAGCTAAGATCAGCTTGTGTTTCAACTTCAGCGATAAGGGGCACATAGCCAAAAAATTGTCCCAAACCCCGCAGAGAAAGAGGAACCTGCTATCGATTTGTGCACATATTGTTCGAGACTGTACATAATCATCATCAGTGTTATTGGTGGTAGAGCACAAGCCACAGGACAACGCATTCGCTACCTTTCTGCAATATTTCCAAGGTCTAATTGACTTTGATTTTATTTGTAACGAATCCGACATCGTTGATACTAAGCTGACTGCCTGGACGATGATTGATACGGGAAGTCTAATAAGTTTCATACTGGAGAAGTACGAACCATCCTACCTGATGACATTTTTAGGATCAAATCTGCACGACTATAGTATATTGGGATACTTATTACTACTAATTAGATATATTCGGTAAGACGTCTTGCAAAATTAAGATAAGAGATTATTATGTCAGTTTATGTTTCCATGTAGTAAAAAATAGTTCAATGGAAAATATAGTCATTTTAGGTAGAGACTTTTTACAGAAAACTAATATTATTACTAACAATAAAATACGAAATTTTAAAATTCTAAAATTAAAAGTATTGACAACATCGTAAACGAAATTTTAAGTATTGACCTAGCGATGATAATTTGAACAGGAAAATGAACGAAAACTTAAGATATAAAGAAAAATGTCAAAAAGTGACTTTCCAAATCAAAATTTCGAAATGAAAATTGTTCTAAATGATCCAAAAAGTGTTTTTAATAGTACGCCCCGGCGTTTACGGTATGCCCATATATTAGAATTGCGAAAGACATTGGTCGATTTAATTAAAAAATATATAATTCGTAAGAGTAATTCTCCGTTTGCATCTCCCATTGTGCTAGTTAATAAGGAAACAGGAGATCTTGGTCTATGCATCGACTTTCGCCAGCTTAATAAAATAACTAATCGAAGACTACCTAGACAGGCTACCTAATAAGCGATATTTCACTCCGCTAGATTTAAAAACTTGTTTCTATCATGTAAAAATGTCTGAGGAGACTATAAAATATACCTCTTTTGTAACACCTGTAGGACAATTGGAGTATCTACGCATGCCATTTGGGCTTGAGAGTGCCCCCGGAGTATTTCAAAGATATGGTATATTAGCGATGGAAAATTATTGATATACATGACTTGCTTATTGCAACGGAATCTAAAGACGAGCACTTTGATGTTCTGGGAATAGTGTTAGATACAATTAAGAAAAACAATCTGCTGTTGCGTTATGACAAATGCTTATTTCTTCACGAAAAAATCACTTATTTAGGCTATGAAGTATCTCAGAATGGAATATATCCCAATGCAGAAGGTTTGCATGCTGTATTTAATTTTCCTATACCTACAAATGCAAAAAGTGTTCATTCTTTCCTCGTATTTTAGAAAATTCATACGAGATTTTACAATAATATCCAAACCTTTGTATGATTTCATAAAAAACGATGTTACATTTGAATTCGGTAAGAAGGAATTGTCAGTTTTTGAGTCCTTGAAACAAAAATTATTAAGTGCTCCCATATAGAATCTTTAACCCCACTGCGGATACAGAGTTGCACTGTGATACAAGTAGCCAAGGGTTCGGTGGTGTTTTATTACAACGACGAGACGATAGATCATTTCATCCAATATTTTTCTTTTCTAAACGTGCTACTCCTCCGGAATGCAAATATCATTTTTACGAATTAGAAACTCTTGCAGATTTAGAATTTATCTTACTGGTATTACATTTAAAGTTGTTACGGACTGCAAAGCATTGACTCTAACTCTGAATAAAAAATTTTGAATCCCAGAATTTCTAGGTGGGCCCTAGAACTCCAGGACTATGACTTTGTGATAGAACACGGAGATGAAAAGAGAATGAGTGACGTTGATGCACTTAGTAGATGCCACAATGTTTTACTTGTTGAACCAGCTTTTTTTAAGAATGTTCTTGCGGCCGGTCAACAGAAAGATGAAATCATAAAAAAATCTAGTAAATGAATTAGAGAAGAAGAAAAGTCTTTCGTGTGAGTTGATAAATGAACTTGTTTACCGTAAACTTGAAGACAATGTATTCTTTTATGTTCCATCGCAGATGGAGATAAATATAATACAGACACATCATGATAATCTTTGCCATGTTGGTGTTGAAAAGTGCTATAATTCTATTAGAAATTTGTTTCTTTTTATGAAACAGAAAACTAAAAATTATATAAGAAATTATCTGAAATGTATTCATTTTTCTCCATCTGTTCGGAAGAAGAAAGGTGTTCTCCATAGTATCCTGAAAGGTGATTCACCTTTCGAGACCACCCATATCGATCATTATAGCCCTCTTCCTAGTGGAATCCAAAATCTTAAAGAGCACATACTTGTTATTTTAGATGGATTTTCAAAGTTTACAAAACTGTACCCTGTCAAGAGCACCACCACAAAAGAATCAGTAGGGTGTCTGAATTCTTAGTTTTTGAGTTACATTAAACCAGTCGGAATCATTTCAGATAAAGGTAGCTGCTTCACATCTGAAGATTTTGCTAACTTTTGTAGGGATAACGATATTCAACACGTCAAAGTTGCTACGGGTTCACCTCAGCCCAATGGACAAGTTGAACAAATAAATAGAAGGCGTGCGCCTTCTGAGTCGCGGTTTTCCTCTACTCTGCAAACCCATAAGGGCGGTATCGAAGATTTTTTGGATCAAATCATTGGTGTCCATCCGTTCTACATAACCCAAACACCTCAGTCGTTGGACCTTCACCCTTCTGGCTAAATCGATGTCGCTGTACAGCCCGTAGAGTTCGTCGTTCTGTCTTCTCCTCCACTCGCCGTCTATGAAGACTGGGCTCAAAATCACCCAACGGATGAATTAATAGCGAAACCTAGGTAGGCAAAGTCCTTAACTACCTCAAAATTATATCTGTCGAGGGTGACGTTCTTTCCGAAACGTCGTAGCTAGTTATGCTTTCTTGTTGACAGTATATTTTTGGTCTTGCCTTCATAGAGCGTTAAACCCACCTCCCCAGTTTCCGTATCAATGGTTACGGAAGAGCCACTGATATTACGCTGCATTCTTCCGATTTTGTCAATACCATCGGCCTATCCGAGTAATTGGACGGTCTTTTGAAAATTGTATCTCGTGTGTTGGCACGTATGTTTTTCACTATTCTTTCAAATATGATGTTAATGAGATCGTATAACAGCGCATCACCTTGTCTAGCTTTAGTGCTATCGTTTACGAGCTATCGTTGGTTTGTTCCAGGGTACAACTCCTCATCAAAGTCAAGATTGGTTACAAGCTAGCATGATGTTACCCTACTGCTGCTAGGCACCAGTTCTTATCATGAATTCTTTACATGATTAGATGCTGATTGTTCTGTAATCATTGTTGAATTAGATGGTGGTTATATTGCAGGGTGTTCATCAAAGTAAATATGAAATGGTTACTGGTTGTCCATTTAGTGACAATGAATAACACGTAACTCGCGCATATAGGGCTGATATTAGTAAATTTAACCTTAATACGAATTATTGCGAGACGCTCGTTGATATACCAGAAACTCAAGACTTCTTGCCTAAGTCTACCTCTAACAACATATCAGGATCCAAATAAGCGCTGCTTTTGCGTCAATAGCAATCGCCGTAGTAGATGTCACAGTTTTTCATCCTCTTTTTGTCCGACTTTTTGTCGGATTGTCATCAGTAGATCTATCCGTATCCGTAACTACCACCATTCCGGAATTTATTCAGAAAATTAAAAATACAAATTTATTCATCTAAATCTATATTGTCCCCTTCAAAGTGATCCCCATCGACTGCAACACACTTATGCCAGCGCTTGATCCAATCCTCGAAACATTTTTTATATTCGGTTTTCGGTATGTCCATCAGTGCTTCCTACGAGTTTTCCATTACCTCTCGGCTGCTGAAATGCGTTCCCCGTAGTGGTTTTTTAACTCGATTGAAAAGAAAGAAGTCACGGGGAGCCAAATCAGGTGAATTCGGTGGCTGTTGGATGGTATTTGTTGCATTTTTCGTCAAAAAATTACGAATAATGATGGCACTGTGCGACGGTGCGTTATCATGGTGCAAAATCTACGAATTTTCTGCCCACAATTCTGGCCTCTTTCGGCGAATTGCTTCACGCAAACATCTCATGACGCCCAAATAATACTCTTTGTTTACTGTCTGGCCTTTTGGCAAAAATTCATGATGCACTACACCGTTGTAATCCATGCAAACCGTGAGCATTGCCTTCTTTTTTGACTGAAAACGACGTGTTTTTTTTGGTCTCTGCTCATTTGGTGAACGTCATTCACTTGCCTGATGTCTGGATTGCGTGTCGTACTCAAAAACCCAAGTCTCCAGTAATGATTATTTTGATGAATGTGGGATCGGATTCAGCCTCGCAAATCATCTCTTTTGCGACGTCAACACGGTCTCTTTTTTGTATGAAATTGTGGTCTTTTGGCACCAACTTTGCTGCTACACAACGGGTGGCCGTGGCTCAAGTGGTAGTGGACTGGCTTCCAAATCGGAAGGTTCGGTGTTCGAATCCCAGCCTCGGCCGAAAGACATATCATCCATTTTTTCAGTTAACGAAAATCAAGTAAGACGAGTAGTTGACTAGAAATCAACATCAAACCAACTTCCACTAAGAATTTAGTCTCCCCATTAAATGTTGTATGCCACCCATGGAGCGAATTAACCACTGAGCCCAAACATCTTTCTTTCTCTCTCTATCGCATTTTCCAAAAAACTTAACACATACTGAGGCATTATAAGTGTATTCATACCCACTTGAGTGTTAAGTTCTTTAAAAAAAAAAACAAAAAAAATTAATTAAGTCCTCCGCTATCTCACTGATGGTTAATTTGCGGTTATTGACCAACATGTGTTTACTTCATCAATGTTTTTGTCGGTTTTCGATGTCGATGTCGATGGTCTGCCACTGCGTTCGTCATCTTCGATTGACTCACGATCACTTTTAAACCGCTCGTGCCATTGGTAAACGACCGTTTTCTTTAGAGAATTTGCCGAAATACTTTACCAATATTTCCAACGTTTGCGCACCATTAAATCCGTTTTTTTACGCAAAATTTAATGCAAGTTCGTTGTTGCAAATTTACATTTCCAAATTGAAATTAGTGTCCATTGCATATCAGTTAAACCCCAACTCTCACAAAGTGATTGACATTGCAAAAAGTCATGGAACTTCTCCGGTTACCTCTTGATCTTTGGGACTTCTCATTCGAATCGCGTGTTCAAGTAATTTGCTCTTGTCGGCATATTTAAGTCAAGCACCACTTTGGCGGTGTGGCTCCACTCACAGTACCTCTAGGGGACCACCATTGTATAATATTTGTTGATCTGCCCTTTAGTACCCTTGTATCAGAAAGTTACTTTTTTGGTACTCGTACAATATTTTTGATATGCCCATATTTAAATAATATGCTCCACATGCAATATGTGGTTCTGAAAGCATAAAAACGCTGTCTTACTAAATCACCCAAAGTTTAAGGGTTAACATGAACATACTTCAAATTTACATACGAAATCACCTATACATCCACGAATATCCCTTATAACTTCCACATTTGCCTCTTGTCAGAGCAAGTTCTGTTTCCATGCTCCTTTGTACACAGAATACAAATTTTGACAGCTATCCGTACATGATACATTACATATGAGTTCTTTTCAAAATTGCTATTCATCTCCCATAATGACAGTTTAATAGATTCACGGTTTCCTATTTCCGATTTCTGGTGTTTTGTTTCTGGCTTCTTCTCTTCCAATAATCAATCAATCACTCGAGTTGTTTTATTTCCTGTTGAGAGAGAGGATGTAGGCTCGCAGCTACTCATAGCGAAAGTCCTTAGAGCTTGAGCCTATAAAAACTCAATTTGTTGCTGTTTACTCCCCATAATTGTTAATGATTTATGATAACTAGAAGGAGAGACTTTGCCATTATCATTTCTCTGTATCGGTAGCTGTGGTTATACCTGTACATACCGGTATACGAGTATCTAGCTAAAGGTAGGGTTCCAGTGCCAAAAGTCAATAATCCAAATGATTTTCCGCTCTACAAGTCAATATCTGGTAATATGTTGGGTGATAATTTTCCAAATTTATCTTATTATATTTCACAGAGGGCCGATTTGGCCATCACCGACTTAACGATGACATCCGACCGGGAGAGCGCTGTTGACTTCACCATTCCATTTATGAATTTAGGTAACAGCTTCAAATAACCAAAGAACTGAAGTCGGACAAATATTGAATGCGGAGATAATTCTTTTTTTCTTTCTGACAGGAATTGCGATTCTGTATAGAAAGCCAGTGAAGGAGCCACCGAAATTGTTTTCATTTATGTCACCGTTTTCGGGAGAAGTATGGTTGTGGCTGGGTTTGGCATATTTTTCGGTGTCAATGAGTCTTTTTATTTTGGGACGATTATCCCCAGCTGAGTGGGATAATCCTTATCCATGTATTGAAGAGCCGGAAGAACTGGAAAATCAGTTTAGTTTTGCGAATTCCCTGTGGTTTACAATTGGAGCTTTGCTGCAGCAGGGTTCGGAAATTGCACCAAAGTAGGCATACCATATACCTTAATTGAATGTGACCTAGTTAGGAATATTTGTGGTATAATTGATTTTTTTCTTGCAGAGCCGCATCGACTAGGGCAGTTGCGTCGTTTTGGTGGTTCTTTACATTGATTCTGGTATCATCATACACTGCTAACCTGGCTGCTTTCTTGACGGTTGAGTCATTGAGTACCCCAATCGAAAATGCTGAGGATCTCGCAGCAGGTAAAGGGGACGTGAAGTATGGTGCCAAGGTGGGTGGCAGTACATTCACCTTTTTTCAGGTAAGCATATGTTGTGCCATTCATGTATTTTGTCTTTTGTGTCTTTATTGATTTCTCAGATTTTTTTTTCTCTTTTTTAAGCATGGAATCGGCATGAGTATCACCTTGTTCTAAAAAGCAAAGTAGAATTTAGAAATTATCTTTTATTGCCTTAAATGACACATATTTGTTTAGAAGCTGTATCGGTTGGTTACTTTATAAAAGGATTACCTCTTGTTACTCCTCTTTAGCAACGTCTGCGCCTCTTGGCTTACAGTATTAGCCCATTCCCTATGCTTTGGATTCATCCTCGGCTGTTTAGACTAGTGGTTCCCCACCGGTGGGGAACGCTCCGTGGATTGTGGAGAGGGGTGGGGGGAGCATCGGGATTGTAAAAGGGAGGCGTGGACACAATTTGAATTGTAAATTTTTATTGCAAAAAATACAATATTGAAGGCTTCAATATTTATTACTGTGTGCAGATATTCCCACTCTCTCTCCATATTTGCTTATTTTCCTGGAAAAGTATCGCAAGCATACATTGAAATGAGAAATGTGTAACGTATATGTTGAGCATAATACGCTACGCATGTCAATAGTAGTATTGACACTGCGTCGTTCAACACGTGCATTGTATTTCTTTGGATCAAGGGTGTTCAGCAGACTATTCACAGTTTATTAGAATCGTAGTTTCAGTTTGTGTTTTTTTTTTTGTGTTCACCATGTCTTCCGCCGCCGGTAAGAAAAGAAAATACTCCGACGATTGCAGCAAATATGGATTTACTTCGATTGAAAAGAACGGAGTGGAAGTTCCACAATGCGTGATATGTTTTGCCGTTTTGAGCAACGACTTTTGAGACCAAGTCGCTTGGAAAAACATTTGACCAGTGTTCATGCCCCCATAAAAGACAAACCCATAGAGTTTTTCATCAATAAACTGGAGCCTCTTAAAAAGATAAAGCTAGGAACAAGTGGACTGAGGTACGCAGATACCGAAAAGCTATTGTTGCTTTCTACGAGCTTTCTCTTTTAATCGCGAAATCAAAGAAATCTCATACAACCGGAGAATCCCACGTCAAACCGTGCTTACTAAAGGCCGCTGAAATTCTATTGGGAGTCGAAGCTAAGAACAAATTCAAGGAAATACTATAATCTGATAACACCGCTAAACGTCGAGGTGATGAAATGGCTTCTGACGTGGAAAGTCAGTTTCTCGTTAAAATAAAAAAAATTTCCATACTTTGCATTGCAATGCGATGAGACAACTGTTATCGCAAAATGTTGTCAACTTCTCGTGTTTGTGCAGTTTTTAGACGTTGACGAAAACGTAATAAAGCTACTCGCAACGAAGGTTGAAACTTCGACGAGCGCATCTAATATAATGAAAATTATTGTTAACTACTTCGATAAGCATGAAATCCTATGCTTGCTGAGTTACGCACAGATGGTGCGCCGGCAATGATTGGACGTATTCTGGATTTGCTACCTTAATTAAAAACAAAAACCCTAATGTAATTAACACTCACTGCATCATTTATCGACAAGCGCTTGCTTCGAAGACGTTGCCTGATAAATTAAAATCAACCTTAAGCGTAACGATCAAAGTCGTCAATTTTGTTAAAGGAAGCGCTTCAAACATACGGCTGTTTAAAAAATTGTGCGATGATATGAGCTCTGAATACGAACAACTGCTATAGTACCCTGAAGTAAGGTAGCTTTCGATGGGTAATATGCTTAAGAGATTGTTTAACCTGAGGAATGCGGTCAGCGCATTTTTGGACGAAAGGAAAAATCCAATCCTTGCGTTATTCCAATGTGATACTTGGGCTTGGCATACCTGTCTGATATAATTGAGCATCTTGACGAGCTAAATTTACATTTGCAAGGGTCGTTAAAAGAAAACGTGTCCGCAAATATTTTTAAGTATGAAGATAAGATTCGAGCTTTCGTTCAAAAAATCGGTCTTTGGAAGAAAAAATCATAGAAAACAGTTTTTCATTGCAAAAATGATAAAACCCGGAGAAGAAGCAACCAACGACCTAAAAAATTACATAATTCAACATTTGCAAAACCTTACTGAAGAATTTTCGAGGTACTTTCCGGAGGACAAAAAAGACCTTGCAGAATTGAAAACGATGGTGCGCAATCCTTTCACCGTTATTATCAAAGAACTACAAGACAAATTACAAGAGTAGGTGATCGATTTGAAAAATGAGCGCACACTGAAGGACAAATACGATACCAGCGAACTAGAAGAATTCTGTATCAAAAGCGGATACAAAAGGCTGCGAAACATTGCTATTGCATTTTTGATACTTTTTGATTGCATTTTTGATACTCTTTTCAACATGTTTATGCGAACAAGGATTTTCGGCTATCCTTCTCATTAAAAACAAGCAGAGAAACAGACTTGGTACTTCAGCTGACATGAGAATTGCACTCAGAATCTCAAAGTAGGTGGGGAAAATGCAAAACCAGAAGTCGCATTGAACATCTTACATTACAAATAAATAATAAATAAAAATAGATTTTCAAAATCAATTTAAAAAATGTATGAACAAACATGTATACTCGTACAACCAAGAATATTTAAGATTCTCGATGCATTAAATATATTTTTCAATGAACATTTGGAATTTTTATTTGACTGGCATGCGATTCTCCAATTCGCCATGAAAAGGTTGGGAACCACTTGTTTAGACCAAGGTCCTGCGGGGTGAGGGTGAGAGAATTTGACTGCATGGTGTGTTTTGTATAATATTTTTCTCTCGGTAGAGTCGGACCTATCCCTTGCCACTTCCGCTTCTCTTGTTTCTTGATTTCTTGTTATGCAAAAATCTATGTATGATATACATATCGTATACCACTATTAGTACAACATCCACATAAAGATGAGAAATAGTCTCTGATCAGTTTATTTCTGCTGAAAACATAGCATTTTGCTGATCTCGGATAGTATCTTGAATGCAGCTTTAGCAATCTGCTGGGATTTGCTACACACATCTACAAATCAAAGAGTGCTAAATCTTTTTGACTGGATTTCTAAAAATTGTGACACGTATATGGTCGTCGAACCTGTGAAGCCTGCTTGTTCTAACTAGAACTACTCGTATTTGTAGATTTGCTAGTGAAAGCAAACCAGAGATGTTCATTTGTTACAAGATTTACGATGATAAGCTTTGGCTTTTGTCGTCAGCCGAGAAAATAGGGTTTTGATATTAGAGAATTAATTTTGCACCCGATATTTTAGAGCGGATTTTATAAATTTAAACAGTATAGCCCAGTTAGTTTATTTTTCAAAAAACGACGTTCTAATTGCGCTCAGTATTAGGCAAGACCCAATGAAGTGAACGCCGTCCTCACTTGTTGTATTGTTGCAGAGTGTATATTCATCACTTCCATCAGATCTATGTGGCGTAATTTAATTGCAGTAGTTCTGAAGAGTGCTAGGAAACGTGAGTGCGATGTGGAGATAGTTATTTAATAAAGAAAACACATTGTTCAAAGAATTCAAATTATAAATTTAATTCTAAATCCAATTACTACAGGATTGCAAAATTTAAGATAACTGATAATTAGAGCCCTATACGCAACCGCACACGACAGCCGTCTAAGACCAACTAACTCTTCTACGTGCATATAGATACATACATAGTTGCTGTGGGATAGAAAACTAACTATTATCTCAAGTCAAGCATTTGACTTTTCTCTTATACATTACTTTATGTTATATGGGTCTGCCAGTGGCGTAGTCCTACAAAAAGGACGTTTATGTTAATACCTTTGATTCTATTACACGACTCTATTATATACGCTGGCTTAATGCGGTCCACCACGAAATATTTTGTTAACCTTTTCAAAACCTTAAAAGGTCCTTGATAAGGTGTTTTAAGGCCTGACTTATTTGGTGGTGAGCGAACAAAAACCTGATCACAGTCTTCCAGAGGCTTTGGAATATATAGTAAACCTGGGGATCATTCTGACGCGTGTCTTTAGGGCATAGAGCGTTCATGTTATGCCTGAGTTTAGCTACAAACGCGGGCAGATATACATCACCAAGGCTTTGAGATGTCTTATCAGAAGAAAAAAAATCTGTTGGCAAGCGTTAAGGCTGTCCATACATCATTTCTCCTGGAGAGCAGCTTATATCCGTTTTAAAAGCCGAGCGTATGCCAAGACGGATTAGAGGTAAATCCTCGCTCCAATGGGCAGTGTTTCCTCTGCACTTAATCGCTGCTTTTAAAACGCGGTGAAACCTTTTCACGAGCCCGTTTGCTTGCGGATGATAGGCGGTGGTTCTTATACTGTGGGGACCCAACAGCTTAGTCAATTCCAAAAATAATTTCACTTCGAATTGCGCCCCCGATCAGTTGTTATTCTCGCAGGGACACCAAAATGGCTTATAAACTTTGAAATTAATTTTCTTGCAATTGTTTCCGCACACATGTCCTTTAGCGGGTATGCCTCCGGCCAGCGCGCAAACCTATCAACAATGGTTAGGATGTAGGTGTATCCATTCGACACATCGAGAGGTCCTACCAAGTCCATGTGCACGTGTTCGAATCGTTCACTGGGAATATTAAAGCTGCCTATGGGCGATTTAGTATGTCGGTGAACTTTTGAGAGTTGGCACTGGATGCAAGAAAGAACAGACTTCTTAATCTCGGAGTTCATTGCAGGCCAAAAATATCGCTCGGTCAAAATCTTTCTCGATGCGCGAACGTCTGGGTGAGAAAGTGAGTGCAAACTGAGAAATACCGCATTTTGGAATATACGGCCTGTTACGACTAGTGGATGTTTCGAACCATATGGGGTGATTTACCATGGGAAGAATTATATTCCCTAGCTTGAATGATGATCTTGTTCTGCGTGATAAAAGAGACTTCAATTCTACATCTAATGTTTGCTTAATAACAATACTTTCAGTAGAAAATATGATTGGATTGAATGAATCACCACTAGTACTAGCGCTCTCTTCGGGTCTGGATAGGAAGTCAGCCAAGCAATTACTTCTCCCTTTTATGTGGCTTATATCGTTGACGTACTACGATCTACAATCGAGGTGCCTTGCCTGCCTTGGGCTTCATTCCGCTTTACTAGCTAAAGCTGTAGTCAAAGGTTTGTGATCGGTATATACAACAAACTCGCGCCCTTCGAGAAAATATTTTAAATGCCATATAGAAATGTATATTGCTAAGAGCTCTCTGCGTCAAAAGCTGAGTATTGGCTTCCGCTGGACTCAACTTTTTGGAATAAAAAGCTATTCGTTTCCATTCATTTTCAATAAAGTGCTCGAGCACGGAGCCGATAGCTATATTGGACGCGTCCGCTGTAAGGCGCGTTGCAGAGTTTTTGCTCGGATGAACAAGCATAGTAGCCTGTGAAAGAGCTGCTTTGGTCTTAGCGAATGCCTCCGAGCAATCTAGGGGCCATGCAAATGCTGTACTTTTATTGTTTTTTCTACCTAACAGTTTTGCCTGTGCGTCTCTTAACACCTAAAGAGATTGGCGAAGTTTGGAACAAATCGATGGTAAAAATTTACCATCCCAACAAAAGATGCATCTGCTTTATTGAAGAAGGCTCCGGAAAGCGCTGAACGGCATTTACTCGTGATTCGGGTAGTACAATGCCTGTTTTCGTAATGCTGTGACCTAAAAATTCGAGTTGCGTTCTTCCAAACTCACACTTCGCTGGTTTAATAGTTAAACCATACTCCGCTAAACGCTCGAACTGCATTCTTAGGTGTTTTAAATGTTCCTGATGATTGGTACTTGCAATAAGTATATCATCAATATACATGAAACAAAAATCGAAGCCTTTCAAAACTTCGTTCATGAACTTTTGGAATGTCTGGGCTGCATTTCGAAGGCCAAATGGCATTCGTGTGAACTCAAACATTCCAAAGGGAGTCGTTATCGCCGTTTCAAAAATGTCCCCTTCCGACGGGTATTTGACTATACGCTAGTGGAAAATCTATTTTAGAAAAAATCTTTCGACCTAGTAAATTTTCAGAGAAACTATGAACGTGTGCCACAGGGTATCTATCCGGAACAGTTACAAAATTAATTGCGCGGTAATCCCCGCAGGGACGCCAGTCGTCCGGTTCCTTTTTTGCTAGCATGTGTAGAGAGGAGCCAGTAGGTGACTATGACGGTCGGCAGATAACTAACTGTTGCATATGGTCAAATTCCATCTTAGCAATTTTTAATCTTGTGTTTTCTAAACGTCTTGGTCGAGAAACTGGTAGGTGCCTTGAGGTCACAATGTGGTGTACGACCTTGTGCTTAACCGGGATGTTAAAGTTTGGAATGCTTGTCAATGAGGGGTACGCCTTCTTAAGTAAGTTTCCAAACTCATCATCGACGATAGCCAACTGTGGAGAAGTCATATCGATTGAAAACAGATTCGTTAGTGAATCGATAAGAGCACGTCGCTTAATGTCAAGCAATAAGCTAAAATGACCAAGAAAATTGGCTCCAATAATGGGTCTTGTGACTGCGGCAAGGATAAACGGAAATGTGAATTTTCGCCGGAGACCCAGATCAAGGTTCAACAGTTAAGATCCATATTTTTTAATGACAGACCCGTTTGCAGCCGGTAGATGTAGCTCTGTAGGTACAATACGGCACAACAGACACTTCAGCCCCTGTGTCTATGAGGAAATCTAATTTGTTAACCTTACAATGTACAAAAAGACGGCGAAATTTTGAATGCCGTGTGTCCGACGTAGCTACACTCGGAGTATCAAGTTTTTCTCATTCACATTCTTGTGGTTGAAGTTACATGGAGGTTTGCAGTTTCTAGCATTAGCTCCATGCACTCGATGAGACCAACATGTTCTTCTTCGATAAGATCTTTTCCCGTTCTGAAACTTGACACCTCGATGTGGTGATCGATCCCTATCGCGAAAAGAGTATTTTTTAAGCGAAGATTTAATTTCGTTTATTTCTCTCATTAGTCTTTTCTCTATGTTAGAAAGATTGTAAGACCGCCAGCAGGTTGTTGAATCGCATTAACGCTTTGCGTTTGCTACGTCTCAAAAATCTTGTCGGCTAAATCTAACCTAGTCTGCCAGGGTTGACCTATAGTTACAGCTAGTGGAATGCTTATCTGCGTGAGGAGTTTTCGCTCCGAAAGGATTTAATTAGGTCCTCACACAATAATGAAATATTTCCGGCTGTGGAAGTCATATGTCGGTAAAAATCGGACGGTTTTCGATCGCCTAAATTTTCTGCAGACAAAAGCTGCTCTGACCGTCGTTGCTCTGAAAGCGAATGTCGCTTAATGAGAACTTCTTTTAAATTTCCGTACTTGTCTGAAACTGGAGGGCTATTCCACACATCGATAATGTTATTAATCGCATAAATTTGGAGTGAAGCAAGTACGTACGGGTATTTTGTTTCATCTTTAGTAATTTTCCTCGTCGTAAACTGTGCCTCTTCTGCAATAGACCACGCCGCTGGAGCTTTTTCCCAAAAATTTGAGAGTTTAACTGTTGACATTTCATAAGGATTTACGTACATTTGTTCAAAATTAATTGCTAATGGATGCATGGGTTGTTTGGGAATCAGAAAACGTAGGAAGCGGACTTTGATCCGAAGTATTCTCCGCCGATATGGACTGTTTCCTAAATGCTTAAAACCTTGGAATCAAACACCAAATTTCGAACTTTCCCAACGTAAATATTATGCTAAGTACATAATATTTCTCACATGCAATGCCAAAAACAAATAATCGCTTGCTGTCGTGTTTGGCTAACGTAGGTTGTAGGATTAAAGATAAATTAAATTAAATTTATGTTGTGTGAATGAATATATGACTAAATAAATTCCTATTTCTCAATATTGTTTAATGAATTTTCAGTGTAAATTATCTGACTTTATTTAATCATTTTAATGATAAAATGTATATGAAAAAAAAAAACCTGTGAAGTCACTTCTACCGTAGGTCCATACCACTGAGGTGAGTTCTAACTAAATTTCGCACATGTATTCCGAATAGCTCCCGATGGGTATACGTGATGATGATGATAATGACATAGGTTTCGCTTACTCCGTTCGTTGAAAAGTAGCGGCTTCTCATGAGGTGATTTAGATATACCATTTGTCGGCTGTTAGTACACTGCTGGCGTTGATGAATATGCCTTTGTACGAGTAATTGTCTGGTCGTTCAATATATTTGTTTCCCGGCTCCCCTACTAAAATGTTCGTTGTACTCGCGGTCTTCAATGAAGAGTAGTAGGGAACGTGTGTGCGATGCGGGGATAGTTATTTAATAAAGAAAACACTTTGTTCAAGAAATTCAAATCATAAATTTAATTCTAAATTCAACTGGATTACAAAATTTAAGGTTACTGATAACTAGAACCCTATACGCAACCGCACCCGACAGTCGTCTAAGACCAACTAACTCTGCTACGTGCATATACATAGTTGCTATGGGATGGAAAGCAGGAAAGCTAATCGCTATCCCATTGCAAGCATTTGACTTTTCTCTTATACGTTACGTTATGTTGTACGGGTCTGCCAGTGGTGTAGGACTATTCATTGCAAAGAGGAAATCTAGGGAATATCGGCGGAGAACACTACAGTTCACCTATGCCTTTGAATATTGTACCGACTACCTCTAAGTTATTCTGATCATGAAAATAATTCGGATGCCTAAAGTTATGGTATAAAATTTAATAAACAGTCTTTCATTAAGCGCTTCCTATCTTTAAATTTAAATAAAACAAAGTGTGTGTGAGATATCATCGAATTTTTTATTCGTTTAAAAGGCCTATTGGTGCCATTATGTATGAAACATAACATCGTTTAAATGTCCGCCGCGGCTTCTCTGGGTGGCGCGCATTAGAAATTTCCAATTTTCCGGGACTCCGGCGTGTAAATCAGGCTGAATTTGACCGATGGAATGGGTTATGTTGGCTTTGAGGGCCGGCCGCTGTGGCTTGTGGCTTATTTGCATAGACCTGCGACTAACGGGGTCACGTGAGATGGCCATGCCGTCGAATCGCTCGTGCAGAATTTTCAATGTGGCATCAGCTGTGTGGCACGTAGCGCCGTCCTGTTGAAACCACATGTCGTTGGAGTCAATATCATACAATTCCGGCCAAAAGAAATTGGTATAGCGGTCGCCGTTGACGGTGATACCCTGGCCAATATCGTTCTCAAAGATAAATGGACCCATGACGCCGCCAGCCCAAAATCCACACTAAACAGTGACTTTTTCGGGATGCATTGGGCGCTCTTGGATCTTATGTGAATTGGTTTCGTCCCAAATTCAACAATTTTGTTTGTTGACGTATCTATTCATCCAGAAATGGCCCTCATCGCTGAAGAAGATTTTTCAATGAAAATTAGAGTCAGTTTCCAACTGCTCCAGATCCCATTCAGCGAACACACGTCGTTGTCTATGGTTGTTTACCTTCAGCTCCTGCGTTGAATTTTGTACGGGTGCAGGCCCAAGTCACGACGCAAAATTCGCCAAGTTGTGGTTTGTGAAAGGCCGAGTTCTTATGAGCGACGCGAAATCGGCTGAATCGGATTCTCCTTCACACTCTCACGGACAGCGGCGATGTTTTCGGCAGATATTGCGTTTCGTCGACGTACGGGTGTTAACTTATGGTTTAAAGAACCAGTGCACTCAAGTTTACATATCAACTACACTGCGAATAGTCCTCTCGGTAGGACGATTATGGCGATCGTAAAATGGGCGAAGGCACGCGGAACGTTGCCCGAACACCAATTTTGATAAAACAATGTTATCATTTGCACGTGTTGTTGAACACTATGTCCGCCCATTTCCTAATTTCGTTTGGTTTATGTGTACTTAGTTTAGGGGTACATTCTGCTCACTACCCAGCCTAGTCCATTCTGCAAAGAAATGGAGGTTCCGATTTCTGATGTACGTACGAGTTTTATAGGGAACACGATGACTTGGTTGTGATAAAAGACATATAAGTGTAGTCAAAGCGTAAAGACATCTGGCGGTGCCAACCCAGTTTCCAGGTACAATATGTAGTTCTGGCAATCGGAATATTTTCTTTTGGAAGTATGTCAAGTATTTTTCAACCTCTTCAAACTCTGTCAAATCCCCTACACTTTACACTTGTCCCACATGACACAGTATTGATCTTATGACCTTTATACTATACTCTCGGCGCAATTTTCCCAAAATCCTTTTCCAGTTCCAATTGATTGCCCTTTTTGATTCTTTTAAATTCTCTTGAAGGTGATTGCTAAACGATAACTGTAGGGTGGTCAGTACTCCGAGATATTTGTATTCCTTGACTTCCTCTAGTTTCTAATTTTTCATCCATTTTCCGAAAAATCATAACTTTTGATTTGAGCAAGAGGTCTATACCTAATCGTTAGAAGGAAATGTTAGAAAGGAAATGTTGTCAACTGTGGAATAATCTTTGCGGAAACCACCATGAAACACACTGCTATAAGTAGATAATTTTCATCTATCCAATTTGTTAGGCGTTCCAAGATAATTCCTGTAAAAAAGTTGGTGGCTGCATTTTGAAAAGATATGAGTCTGTAGTTGCTTGATTCAAGATGATGGCATCTTACCAGTACTAAAAATAAAATCATACGTTTCCGTGAGCTTCTGCAGGAAAGCATCAGTCGCATTTTTAGAAAATTATTAAGGAATACGATCTCCCCTTGTGGTCTTATTTAAGCAGCATCTATGTATAACTCTGATGATATCCTGGAAAGTTATACGTTGATCTAATACCATATGGTTCTGGATTTACCACCTTTGAAGTATTCTTCTAAAATGGATCCTTCAACCTTGATGCCATTCGCAAAGAGCGCACCGTTAAGCATTTTACAAAATGATCTACTGTCTTTTATGTTCGTAAGCGCTGACGAGAGGTTCTGAGTCTTTTTTCTGTTCGCAAATGCTTTTGAACTTTTAATTTGCCAAATGTTACATTCATTTTGCATTTTTGGTGCCCTCGCTTCTCAGGAGCCTTCTTAGGATCAAACGATGCTATCCCACCTGCCTCGCATTCCCAGTTATATCAAAGTTGCTTTCCTTTATTTCTTGTTTTGGGTCGCAAGGTTCTAGCTGCGTTTGAGATACATGTCGTGAGCATTTCTATACCTCTGATTGATTGGAGTCCACTATTATTATTATTTATTCCTTTTATTTCGAGGCTTAGACTCGCTTCGTATTTTCCCGCATTTTTGTTTCCCCAACGCAGTTTTGGTAGCAATCAATTCATTAGCGCAGAGGTTTGTTGCAGGTTCAACTCTACTTTGACGGATATTGGAAGGTGGTTTGAATGGGTTAATTCCCGAATGGCGAAATCTGCTGCATGCTTTAGCCAGTTTCCCTGTAAGGAGCATATTAAATATTTAAATCTATGGCGGACAATGGGGCTTTTTAGTAGACCGTTCGACGTACGACGCGATTAAAAGTCGCAGATAATGGTGGAGAAAGATCGCAATGCGGCGAAAGCTTTAGACAGTGAATTCATCGACCTGAAGAATCTGAAAGGCGCAATGATCTTAAAACTAAGATTGAATCCCCAGCCAGCATTACCGGATCCTTCAAAGTAAAAGTTGGAGATCATAAAGGATATGTTCAAAGTCTGCTTTTTAACAACATACAACATTTTCTACTAAATGCGTACAACGTCAGCTCGTTGTTAACCAATCGTAATAACTTTATTTAAGCCGAAGTCGGATATAATGTCAAGAAACAGAAGCATTAACGTACAAATCAAGAGGCAAACACTTCAAATCGGCACTAAATCATTTTATAATGATCAAAACCATGTCCTATTGTGCGGAAGGGAAAACGGATTGACAGTTCTTGCAGTTGCATTTGCATAAAATTATCGCAATTCACACAAATTTGAACTTTTACGAATTTGACAGTTCTTTTAAAATTTAATTGTTTTTACGTTTTTTACAATTCCTGCCCAGAGAAAAACCTCGTGTAGAAATTTGTAAAAATTGGCAGGGTGGGGTTTGAATTACTCGCTTTTACAAATTTTTCATGCAGGAACAGGTTTTTGTACAAATTTGTACAAATTTGCAGTCGTAGAACAGACCTATTGATTATGGACTAGCTGCGGGGCAATGGAACAGGTTCGTAACAGATCTACATAAATCACCATTTTCGTTATGCCCTGAAGAAAACTGCTATGGAAGATGAAACCTAACCTCTGGTGGCAATACATGTAACAAATGATAGGAAATCACTTCCTCGGCAACCCAAATTAAAACAGTCGCCGTCTTGTCAACTTCTTGAATCCAAATCGCCCAGCTACTGAACATATAGGTGGCCGTGGCTCATGTGGTAGTAGGCTTCAAAATCGGACGGTTCGGCGTTCAATCAAAACCACGCCCGAAAGACGTTCATTACACTAACAATTTAGTCCCCACATTAAATGTTGTATGCCACCCAGGGAGCGAAATAGCCATTAATTTGCATCAATTTTTAAAGATTTGAAAAACGATTGCTTCCTTAAACTGGTGTAGAATTACTCCATACTCCAATACATTATTAAAAGCAAGAAAGTTTTACTAGCAGCTCATCTGAACTATAGTTTGAAAATTTTATTGGAATACGATCCGATCCTGAAGCGTTTCCATCTTGAAGCTTATTTAATGTCTCGACTATTTCTTGAGAGGTTATTTGTGCATCCGAGACATCATTTTATCGGCCTAGAGCAGCATAATGGAGGATGTTTTTGAGTATATTTGGATTTAGTAGCTTTTTTAAAATGCAGTTCGGGTACGTAGGGCTACAATTCGTTTATACATCGTTTATCGTTAAGTTTTTTAGCTACCTTCCAGAACTCCGGTGCGCTATTACACTACATTTGAATTCCTCCGATTCGTAGCAGGTTTTCCGTTTCTATTGCAGAACATTTTGATGTTTTTATTAGCATCGATATACACCTTCGTTGGAATTGCGAAATAGCTTTAGCTTAGCAAACGACTTTTGTCTTGCTTTTTCGCACTCCTTATCGTACCACGGACTTTCGTAATTGTTTCTCCTCGTATGTCTTTAGGTCGGGTTGGACGGCTTTATCACTTCTTCAATTACTTCGATGGCTATAGCTTCTTTCCTAGATAGCAGATAGTTGAGTTTCTACTACATGTAAGCAGTTTATCCCATTGTAATTTAGGCAGTACATCCACGTACCTCAACCCGTGCTCCTCATTGACTTCTGTTCGAAAGGATATGATAAGGGGAAGGTTGTCGGAGTAAGGAACAACTCCCACCTCTATGTATTTCATCCTACGTTGATTTTTAACACCTTACATATATATTATGTGCATATTCGATGTTCGCCATAAAACGCTTTCAAGAATACTGGTCTCTCTCCTTGATATTAATGTCTTGGGCTGCACTCTCAAAGTCATCTTCCGTTTGGAGAGAAGCGGTGCTTGGCACAACAGGCAGTGGAGTTTTGATGATTTTGTGCGCCAACTGTCTGCAACGACACTCGAATGCCTTTTGCAGAGAGCTCATGAAATCGGCTTTGCCTATGACCAGGCATGCTTTCGGCCAGAATCTGAGCCAGTCGTTCACATATCTCCGTGGAGAACAGACGTGTTTCGGCTTGCGAGTGTACAGTGACAGTGATTAGTAAAATCAGTGACAACGAGACATTTAAGAAAATTGCCATAGGCTCCAATTAGCAGAGTGTCAGTGTGCTCGGCCGACAGTCGACGGTCGTGGGTTCGAATCGCCGTGTACTCTAACATCTTTTTTTTTTTTTTTCATTTTTATCTGAAACAATAAAGTTAAAGTGGTACTAAGTGCTGTCCATCACGTGATGGATTGTGGAGAGCGGTCCGCTATGTTAATAGCGGGATCTGCTGAAATACTAAGTGAGACTTCAAGTGGTTCGCTCCAAACGCCGAAACCAAAGAAAAGGAGGAAGCTTTGCCCAACTTCCAACTTTGTAAAACGTCCCACCCTACCAACGGCCAACAACTTCGCTTCATTGGCAGCAAGCGAATCTGACGATGAAGAGGAAGAAATGGATGCCATAAGCAGCAGCATAAAAATGCTACAAGAAAGAGTGCTGGCCATAAAAGAAAAACAAATGGTAAGAAGGGAGAGGGAAGAGCAAGAGCAATCCCAACAACAGCAGCTTGCTCAAAAACAGAAACAACAACAACACCAAGTAAATAAAGTAGCACAAGTGTTACAACAACAAAATGTTAAGAAACACCAGCAACAACAAGTGCAGCCACTACAACGGCATCGGCTAAAACAGCAGCAGCCACAAAAACGGCAACTGCAAAAACAGCAGCAGCCGCAGCAACAACAACAACAGCAGAAGCAGCAGCAACAACAACAAGAGCAGTCACAACATCGGCAACAGCTAAAACAGCAGCAGCCACAAAAACGGCAACTGCAAAAACAGCAGCAGCAGCAGCAACAACATCAGCAGCAGCAGCAGCAGCAGCAGCAGCAGCAGCAGCAGCAACAACAACAACAACAACAACAACAACAACAGCAGCAGCAGCAGCAGCAGCAGAAGAAGAAGGAGAAGGTGCCGCCTATCAACACCTATAAATTGGAGGTAAATGCTACCAAGGACCTGTGTAAGTTGGTCATTGGTAATAATTTTAATATTAAGAGATTGGGGAACGATCGCCATGCCATCCACTGTAATACAGTGGAGGGCTACGCGAAAGTGAAAGAGCTCCTAAAGGAAACGACCGAAGTGTGAAAAGCGGCAATCGATGCTGCTGAAGGGGTAGGAACCGTCTTCTGATCCTGAGGAGATCCTGGCACTGCTCAAAGAGAAGGAGTGCGAAGGACTCAAGTCTGTGGGGGTAAAGCCATTTACCACAGCTAGAGCCAGGCGGGAGAAACGGAGTCTGCCGTTCTTCCTGGTGCAGCTCAGTCCCGAAAGCCGTCTGGATAGTCTGAGGAGTATCAATGTCCTAGACTACCAGGTGATTCACTGGGAAAAATTAAAAAGGAGCGAAGGCGTTATACAATGCGTTCGCTGCCAGAGGTTCGGGCACGCCGGGTCGAACTGCCAAATGCAGCCTCGATGCGTGAAGTGCGCAAAGAACCACAGTTCCGAGGAGTGTGCTCTGGGTAGGGACGGAGTATCCGATAGGGCGCAGCTCTCGTGGGAACGTGGGACACACCGCAAACTATCGGGGTTGTCCTAAGTTCGCTGACATTAAAAAATCAAAACTGGCTCGGCAGCAGAAGGTGGAGGTCAAACGTTCACCTGTGAGGTTTCAAACACCAGCCGTCACGCCCCAAATTTCCTACGCCCAAATGGCGTCAGGCAGGGGGGCTACGGTACAGCAAGCGACTGTTGTTTCTCCGGCGCCAATGCCGAGAACAACGGAAGCTGCACCTAACATGTTGGCCATCTTGCTCGCAATCCAAGGGCAGATGGCTCAGCTGCAAAAGCAGGTGCAAGAACAGGCCAAGCGGGTGGACCAGATCTGCGCGCTGCTGCCGGGCCTAACGCAACACATGTCGTAATGGGTACGCACATGGTGGAGCAATCTTTGAAGGTCCTTGCGGTGAATGTTAATTCACTGATTAAGATCGAACGAAGGGCCGCGATGTTTAAATTGCTACAGGACCAAACCCCCCCGCGTGCTTTTCGCTAGCGAAACCAAGCTAACCGATAAGCACAAACTGGAGTACAATAATTATATTGTTAGAAGAAGAAACCGGCCCGGATCCAAACGTGGAGGCGGTGTTGCGATCTTCATTAAACAAGGTATAAAATTTCACAGAGTGTACAAGGGAGTGTTGCGTAGGTTCCGGGTGTTGGAGGCAGTCGTCATTTACATCCCCCTCCGCAGTGGAAAGCGGCAGTACTTGGCCTCTGTTTATGCACCTGAGGCTCCACAATCCACTTCATTCATTACAGAGCTCGACACGCTTTTTCGACTTCTGAGGCTGGAATCGGGAGAGAATTATTTTATAATCGGCGGGGACTTCAACGCTAAACACAGAGATTGGGGAAATAATTTACCAAATACTAGAGGGAACCTACTACTCGATTGGTGGGGTCAGCACGATGTCATGTACAGACTCGGTCTTAAAGCGACGGATAACCCGTCGTTTCCCAGAGGCGGATCTTATTTGGATCTAATGCTGTACGACGAACGTATACGACTGACAGGTACGAATTTACAAACGCTAAACTGTCTGCGCACATTCGTGTATGACAGTGACCATTGCGGTTTTAGCACCGAAATTACATTTCCCAACGAAATTGCGGAATTGGAGGAGTTTGTCCAAAGATATTCTTACAACTACAGTAAGACTCGATGGACACGCTTCTCCGCGACCATGAAAAGTGCGTTCTCCTCGAATACGCTCCACCCACCGTCCAATAGGAATTTGTCAAACGAGGAGATCGACAATTACCTAAAACAAATGGACGAGACAATACCGCGGTATCGACGTACGACTAACGAAAACCTGTTCCGCAATCCTACTATTAACGCACTGCACCGACAGAAAAGCAGACTTCTGACAAGACTCAAAAACTTGTACAGATAGTTAATTGACAGACAAGACCCGAAGATTGGGACACTGAAGGCGTCGATTAAAATTCTTCAAGCGTTAATTAAAGAGAATTACAGAATTTCTGTAAGTTTGTATTGGAACAACAGGGTTCGGGCTGTAAACACCAGCAACCCGAATATGTTCCCGCAAATAAACAAACTATTTCGGAAGAAAAATCAAAACGACCTTCAGTGTCTTAAAATAACCCGGACAACAGACAACGAACGGTTACTGACAATAGCAGGTATTGATCCAAATGAGGCCGCTGATGATGACGACTTCTTTGTGATCGAGGATCCACAGGAAAAGGTTGAGGCCATAGGGGCGACTTTCCAGGAAATATACAAGGCCACTGATACCATTGGCCCTAATTATGACCTGGACAGTCGCGTCTTGGTGAAAAACTTCTACATTCGAAATGAAATAGAGAACTGGAGATCCGAGGGCTCTGGTTTTACTCGGTTCAGCGAAGAAAATATGGCAAACAATGTCATTACTAGAGAGGGTGACCTACCCCCGTTCATTTCGAAGGAAGAGCTCCATGAGATCTTCGACACAATCAGGGCTAAGAAATCAGTGGGGACCGATGGTATTCCGAACATCGTGCTTCGACATCTTCCTCTAGAAGCGGTGGACATTTACACCACCCTGTTTAATAATGCAATAAATAATGCACATTATCCAGCGCATTGGAAAACGGCGGTGGTTCAACCTATCCCCAAAAAGGGAAAGGATATATCCAATCCGGCGAATCTCCGGTCGATAAGTCTCCTTCCGAATATCAGTAAGGTGTTTGAAAAAGTAATCAATAGAGCTCTGTCTAGTTGGGTTGAGGACAAACATATAGTTCCGGATAATCAATTCGGTTTTAAGACGGGACATGATATCTCACATGCCGCGTCTAAACTGATGTCCGATATCCAATGGAATAAAGGCAAAAACCAATGTACTGGTGCCTGCCTTGTTGACTTGGAGAAGGCCTTCGATACCGTCTGGTTAGAGGGTTTTTCTATAAGCTGACTAGGCTGGGGATCAGTAAACCACTCTTGTACATTCTTTATAATATGCTAACCAACAGGCAGTTCATCGTGAAAAATGGCGATGTGACTTCTGTTGGAATATTTCAAATTAAAAATGGTCTTCAGCAAGGCGCGGTCAATTCGCCGATCTTATTCAACATTTATACAAGCGACTTGATAGGTTCACTTTCCCATACTATTGCGTACGCAGACGATTTGATAGCGTACAGAACAGGTCCAAAAATCGAGGTCATTAATACTCTCTTGCAGCGTGACTTCGATAAGATAAGACGATTTTGCGATGACTGGAAGTTGAAAATCAACTTTCAGAAGTCGGAAACCATTCTCTTTAGGACGCCGTTGTCTGGAGCCTCTAGGGATACTAGAAAAAATTGGCGAAAGTTCTCGATCATTGGACAACGCGGGCATCCTCTTGCCTGTCGAAATGTAGTCAGATACCTTGGGATCTGGCTAGATCAGTTTCTGTATTTTGACAAAAATGTAGATGCTGTTCTGGCCAGAGCTAAAGGCGCTTTTGCTCTTACAAAGAGACTGTTTTATAGCAGCCAACTCGATGCGAGGGTAAAGGTAATCTGCTATATGGCCCTTATCAGGCCCATGCTGGTATTCGGGTGCCCCGTGTGGTTCAATGTACGGGCAAGCTTAATGGAAAAGATTCGGGTGTTTGAGAGGGCTTGCCTTCGCTTGTATAGAACACCAGAGTCGGAGTACAAAAAATTTTATCGTAATGAGGTCCTTTACAACAGGGCGAACCTAATACGAGTGGACAACTTCGTAATTAAGCTGACTCGAAGGCACATTGCAAGAGCAATGACCTCGACGAATAACCTGATATCTGGGGCTTACTACCCCAACTACCTTTACCACGAGAGAGTGCGCTCTGACGGCTTCGTCCCACCGGAAGCATTCCTCTGCCTAGATCAGATAGGGTTGATCCAGGATAGATCAGCGGTCCAACTACAACAGAGACGTCGCACACGGCAGTGTGGATCGTCTCAGGTTCAGTAGGGCGGTGGGGAATCGAGATAAGAGGGATGTCGTTCGGCAGCACCAGAATTTCTGGTGGTTGAATGATGGAGAAGATGTTTCGTCGTCGTCGTTTCCGTCAATTACGGACCAGCCTCACTAATGAGGCAGAGCTGACCAATCTATTTGCCCTGTAAATAGCGATGGCCAGCTTGCATAAGTTTAGGTTAGTATTTAAGAAATATATATATATATATTAGTATATATAAAGGTATATACTGGTATATGTATGTATTGTGTATAATGTCTATATGTATGTATGTGTGTATTGTGTATATAGGTTAGGTAGACTAAGGTTTATTTTAAGTTAGATATTAAGTTTTTATAAAAAATAAAAAATTATGTCCATATGCTAAGTTTTTTGTTAAATTCTTTTCTTAGCCTTAAGCATAGAAAATAAGTATTAATAAATAAAATGTAAACAAAGTCGAAAGACATATATATAAGAGTTTAGAGTAGCTTAGAGTGCCTGTGTGGGGCGAGTAAGTTAGTATAAGTTTGTTAAGTAATTTTAAGCTAGCATTTAAGCATTTTTTGTTAGTATGTAAGAGTTAATGATTTAGGAAATAAAATGCATTTAAAACTAAAAACTAAACCAGAATCTGAGCCAGGAAAGGAATCTAGTCTATTCTTCATAGATGCCTCCTAAACCGGTTTTGGGTGCGGAGCTGGTGTATTGCTGGAAGACGGCAACGTTAGTAAAACTTGCGTCTATTTTTTAGGCGAAGATATAGCCAATCCTGGTAGTAACGGATCATATTGTCGAGACCCGGGCATGTGTATAGACAGCCAAACTGTGCTTAAAGTCTTTATGGACCATCTCACGACTTCCAAGTTAATTCGAGAACGCAAGACTTCACTGAACGCAGTCAGAGGGCTAAATATAATAGAATCAATTTTCTGCTGTAAGAGAGACCGCAAGCTGCTTACTGCATGCATCAGACTGCAGGTACTCGTCTCCGATGTGGTGGGTTTGGTACTATAGGCAATGTTGTGTTTTGAAAAAACAAACAAAAAACAGAGTTGCAAATGAGCAATAACAATTCGCCGGTTCAGCCATATTTTTAACTCATTCTCGAAATGTCTGCCTTTTATCGCATAACCTCCTGATTCCAACGAAGGACCAATTGCATAGTGGATAAACATTAGTCCTGTTAAAGCAAAATTCATCAATCTTTACCAAATGGTGACTGACTCAACTTTGTCCGTTGCTGCAATTTCTAAACTCTGGAGAAGTGCTATAGTATCACGTTGTAACATAAGTATTTGCGGGATTTTTAAATATCTGTTTAATGTTATTAAATATTATTAATTAACTTGCACCAAATGTAAAAATTTAGTCGTCAATGTAATTTCCTTCACTAGACAACATTTTGCCCAAGTCTCAGGCAACTTCTTAATGGCGTCATTAAACAAATTGTTTAGTTTTAACAAAAAAAAAAAATTAAAATGCTTTCCAGCAAGGAAGTTTTACAGACTTCGGAACAAGTGGAAATCTGAATTCTAGAGAATAAAGCGGATGCATCATTTATTCCCAACCGAACTCCTATAACTGTTTACAGGTGCTCCTAGTTGTATGAGGGCGAGCGTTCTTATGGTGGAGCACCGGGGGCAACAGCTCAAAATGGATTATTCCCACAGCATCCCACAATACAGTCGGTAAAAACTTAAGCGTGTGAAGTGCATTTCTGGGATGTTGTGTAGGTCTTCTTCTGGACGGTGCAAGGAAATAACTTCACCTCAAGTGGGAAATAACTTCACATAAAACAAGTGAAATTATTTCTCACTGACGGTGAGCTATAACTTCACCGCTATTTGTGTGAAGTTATTTCCCAGCTATAATTTGAGAATTTCCGATTCTAACGGGAAAACAGAAACGAAGTGGAATTACTTATAATAAATGAAATCCAAAAGATACTTTTAATCAAAAAAGAAACTGCATATACCCAATGTCGCACCTGCCCCAAATCCAACATTGACCCCAAGCAGGGGGATTGCATTGTTTATATGCCACTTTCTAAAACGAACTAACACCATATGACTTTAATTCTATGAAAACAGGATCCTCATCCTGTTCTTGTTCTTGAGTTATCATAAAATGTTAAGAGAAATTATTTCCCGCAAAAAAGTGAGCTTATTGCCCACCTTCAGTGGGAATTAACTTCACATAAAAGAAGTGAACTCATTTCCCACTCGAGGTGAAGTTATTTCCCATGTGAAGTTATTGCCCGTGAAGTTATTTCCCTGCACCTGGCTACATCTTATGATATTGCAAAAAATTCATTTTTCATCTCCGGTAACGATCCGGTTCAAAAACGGTTCTTGATTGTAGCGTAACAGACGTGCAGTGCAAGTTTCGATTCCTTTGCGATAGGTGTTGTGGTACCTATTTTACCAGTTTTGTAACTTTTCCCATATTTGTTAGGTTCCGATGGATGGTCATATGGCTTACGTTGAGTTTCTTTGCGTGTTCCTTTACAGTAAGAGTGAGATTTCTTTTGACGGTAGACTTCAGCAGCTCATCGTCTAGCTCTTCTGGCCTACCCGTACGAAGCTCATCCTTTAGGTCAGAATTCCCATTTCTAAACTTTGCAAACCAGCGCCGACACTTAGACTCGCTGAGAACATAGTGACTTCACTTCTATTCTGATTTTTCCGAAGCAAAACCAATAAAATATGCCGAATATGCTCTCCCGGTACATTCATTCCAAACTTCGGTTAAAAATGCTTACAATGATGTTAGCACAACGAAGTTAGCAGATTAAATGAGCAATCCCAAATACGAATAACAACTAATAACGGTTTCAGCCTTAAATTGGTTTTGTGCACTTTATGGCAATTGGAAAATAACCCACGAAAAAAACGCTCAATAATTTTGTTACAACCTGGTAGTAAGTAACTGCAAGACGAATAATCGAGATGAATTTGTTTCTAACTCCGATTGCTCTTGATTTGCTCAGAAGTCTTGAGTTTGCGATATAAGCGTGGATATCTCACTTCCGAATATTGTAGGACAGCCACATTAGAAAACCAAAGCACATAATTTTACTTCTATTGGCTTTTATTTCGTAGTCATACGGCTAGTCAAATCGAAGTTTTAGTTTAGATTAAGTACAATAAGTAGATTTAACATGTCTGCATATGTTTATACATAGTAATGCAAAGAATTGCCATGAACTGCTTACAATATGTTGGCAGAAATCAAGTTGAGGTGGGTTTCGAAAACAGTTGTGGAAGGTGTCCGGTTGTCTAATCATTTACAAATTGTAATCAAATTTGTTAAAACACAAGCGCACGGATTTTAGATAGTTTTCCATAAACAATTATCAACTGCCTTTATTGTGATTTTTTTCCCCCAAAAAAACAATTAGTTTTAATGAATTTAGAAGTTTTTGTTTAAAATCTTGAACTTCAGGACGAAGATTGCACTGGTCAACAAGAAAACACTTTTTGTATGTAACATGAAAACTTTTGGCTAATTATGTTTAGAACAATAAGAACGATAATGTTAATAAAAATAATATTAGAATATTCTATATATGAATAGTTTTTTTGTAATTTTATTATTGTATATTTTAGAAAATTTAAATTTTTATGGACAAAATGAAGTTATTTCGTTATATTGCAATGTTAATGTCAATGTAACTTTATGATTTTCTTCCGTATTTTGCTTCCTTGTAATGTTCAACAGTAATCCACCAGCATACGTGGACTTCACTTGCCCTGATATCGTTCTTCTATCGTAGAAATGTCCTGGTGGAATTTTTCACCGTGTTCATCGCTGACGGCACCCAAATTTCTAGGAAAGAAATCTAAATGTGTATGTAGAAAATATATTTTCCACTACATACTACAGCTCAAAGCCTTATAGTCAATTTGATCAGTGATTTCCAAGAAAATTGAAAGACACTTTCATGAAAGATTCCCAAGCTGATTTTTCTAAATCACTTTGGCTTTTCTTTAAATATTTCATCTTTCATCAGTTGTTGGATTTGAGGACCAACAAAAAGCCCATTTCAACCTACTGGGTATTTAAATACCCAAGAAAATTGTAACACTTAAAAAATTCTGGCGCGGGCCCGGTGAGGGGTATCGCGGTAAAATTTGTTTTTCGCGGCCTATTTATAGATTTTTACAGGTAAGGTTCGCGGTTTTTTTTCACGGAAAATGCTCATGAAAAGTGCTGCCAAATTTAGGGAATTAGGAAAAACGAAAAACGCCCACGCTTAGCAGATACCTGCAGATGTCCTTTATGCAATGGAGCAAAATCTACACCGATATGTCAACACACCTGGTCTAATGACAATGGGTATTTAAATATCCGACAGCCATGGGTGTGTACGATTAACAAATTCTTTTGCTATATTGAAAAGTTTCATTTGGAGTGAATTAAAGGCCCATTTAAATTGGATTTTTCTTTATATAATTGAGAAATTATAGTGTTTACTGATTATTAAGATTTAGCAATTTTCTTCTGATCTGGGGCAACACCGTTGTGGTAATCCAGAAGGCGAGGAACAGGATGCAAGTTCGCCTGGCACTTCAAACAACCGTATTCAGCCTTGCCACCGCATTGCTTACAACGATGACGAGTATTGAATTTCCCAATGAAATGATCGGTATGATCGTAACGCATTGTCAATTGTGCACCGGAAACCATCGATCTACCCGGATTGGACTTGACTATAATCGATTCGCAAATCTCCACTCGGAATTCGTATTTAGATATCGGTGACTTCTAGTCATAACTGCGACAAAGACAATGTAACTTCCACGCATTGATCACAGCCGCGTCGAACGCATTTGTTATTAATGGCCAATACCACTTCTTTCTCCGAATCCGAAGGCGTTAATTGTTGATGCCGTTGTTAAAAAGGTCCACACCGCCCATGCGGTGATTGTATTGGTTAATCAAATAGGCCTGTTCAATCGTAACCATTTTCCGTTGCTTTCGATCATATCGTTCCGCTCGAGTTGTTGGCGTATGGCTCAAGAAATTTGATAGTAATGTCACGACCTGAAAAAATAAGAATGAATGAAGAACATAATATGAAAGATGAACAAAAAGATAAAAATAAACCACTGGACGAAATATGTATAACTTACCGCATTATCGTTCCAACGGACCGCGAGTATAAAATTGTTCATATCGAAACAAAAGTCAGACGTCCCGCTAGGCTTCTATCGAATTTCCTTGATATTCATCAAGAGGGCATGTTTTTTTCGGTTATCGAGAACAGTTCCCAAGGCGAAGAATCCATCGTTTGAGAAACGAGTCATTAGTTTGTGACTAGTAAAAAAGTTTTCAAATGTCACAGATGCGATAAAAGCGATAGGACAACCTTTTCTCCCAGCCCCAATCCTGGGTCCTCCTGTTCCAATGCACCAGCGTATGGAATGACGATGCCAAACACCAGTACTTGTACCCGAATCGAATGGGTTTTCTTTTTATGAATGCCGGTCGTTATAGGCAATGCTTTGTTCGTCAATCGAAAGGAGGATACACCGAATTGAAGAAATTTCTTATTCAATAAATCGTTCAATGGTGCTTGGCACTTTTGCAAATTTGTTTTTCGGATCTAGTGCTGAGTTGTTGCATATGTGAAAGAATTGTTTGATTCATCTGAATCTATCACTCGAAATGCATTCTTTTATCCGAGTTCATCCTAAAGACTCTTTATTTGACCAATAACTTTGTGTTTGCGGCAACGTGTGGTAACCGGTTATATACAACACGCCCAAAAATATTTTCATTTCGCTAATTGATGTACCGAATGGTGGACAATTGTTGGCCGCAGCATATTGGTTGGTGGAAGTGAGCAAAAGGTTCAACACCTCGTCATCGAAGAACATTTTCCAAAGCTGGATAGGATTCATGGCACCGATCTGTTTATACAACGCTTTGTATGAAGCGGATGTATCATCGTTTGGAATCTTATTGAATTGATAATTTTTGCTCCTAGACCATATTGGTTTCATTCCTTCATCGATTCAGGAACACTTCTGTGCTTTCCTTGATTTCGGTGTTTTTTTACGGCCATGACAACAAGACGTTGATGCCACTGGCGTATAATGTTCTTCTTCGGCATCCGTATCATCATCCTCACAGCCGATAGCATGTGTTCGTTTGTATCAACGTAATATTAGCAGCGTTTGCGTGTTGGCCAAAGTTCTCTTTCCTATCAATATTTCCATCAGACCAATTATCAACAATAGCTTGCAGCTCGGAAGCATTAAGAACTTTCTGTCGACGAATCCTTCGGAATCCAAATAATCTAAAAACACTTTTTTTAATAATAGAACCAGTAGCGCGCGCTTTTTTTTTCAAGTTTTAGCATTTACAATCTGTAACGAGCACCAATAAACTGATTCGTTTTCTGTTGGATTCTTGCATACACATTTTCCAGCCGATTTCTTCGGATTAGCTGAAGTATTCATTCTAACGAAGCGTGCTATGCACGCTAAATAGAATGAAGAAAAATTGGCGAATAAAGGCGCGTGTTCACACTAGCGCGTCAACACAGCAGCCCACGATGTCTTTCGGTTTTTTTAAAGTAAAAGTGAAAACGTCACACCACTGCCTGTCGGGTATTTAAATACCCACGTCATATCTCAGGTGTATGCCATCGTAATTTTTTTTTTATATAAATTTCTATGGTCCCTAGGGCACATAAATATTTCAAAATTTCATCAAAATCGTGCGAGCCGATGTATGTGCAGCCTTTACTGGGTTAATTTTTGCATTACTCATTTTAGTAAATTTTTCTTTCAAATATAAAAAGCCATCTCCACTCCTATCCATAACTTTCAGTTTCAGTTTCTCATGAGCCCAAGTTTTATGCGTAAATGTGGTAAAAATATATTATCAGGCGGCACTAATGGAGGATTTTTAATATTTATTTGTCTTTTTGGCCAGTCTTTCCGAACATAATGATTTTTCCAGTCTCAGCTGTCCCACTCACAAATAAAACAACAGCATTTTGTATACCCTAATTGTAATCCTAAAATTAGGGCAATAACCTTCAAATCTCCAAAAACTTTCCAGTTGTGTTCGTTATATTGAATTTTTTCCAAAATAAATTTAATATTTTCATAAGACTCTTTCATGTTATAAGCCTCACCTAATGGTAGAGAGGTAAGTTCATTGCCGATATGCAAAAGAACAGCTTTTAACCTTACTTTCGAACCATCGATAAATGAACGCCATTCTTCTGCTTTATATTCTATACCCAAGACAGTCATTACACCATAAACATTATTACAAAATACCAGCTGACCATCTTGTAAAAAAACCTTTTAATTTTATCTCGATTGCGAAAGTAACATATTCTAAAACTTTATGTAGAGATTTACTTACTTTACTTAGCGCCCTTAGAAATAAGAACCCAACCGTACAATAATAAAAAATATTTACTCCGTCTCACGCGAGCGCTGAGGACTGAATAAATCAAAACAGTGTAACATTAAGAAAACCTACCACCAACAGCTCTTAAATTTTTTTCTTTTAATATTATGCTAACAATCCGGTCGTCCTGGCACACAATCGTCCCGATTGATCCCAACTTACTCACTAAACTTATATATGGTTTCAAGTTCGCCACTTCCCATATCCCTCTATAAGCTATCTGACTCAATTGGAAACCTTCCACATCCTTTAATAAGTACCTATCGTTTGGTAATACCTGGTTCACTTCATAAGGTCCCTTGAGCTTTGGAATTATCTTCTGGCATACTCCTGGTTAACTAACGAAGTTCTTCACCAGAACATACTCTCCTACCCTATACTCTTTAGAAACACTCCTTTTATCCTCCATTTGTTTATTATAATTTTGATTTTTTACAGTTCTTTCGGCTTCCTTTCATCGGATACCTACTAAATCCTTATCTTCCTCATTCTTATTTATCTCTTCCAATTTTTCCCTCAGCTGATCTATTATCTCTCCCCTTTGTATAATTCCAAAGAACAATTGGCTTATACATGCCCTAGTACTTTTATGAATAGTGTTATTCATTGTAAATTCAATTTTGGGCAAGATCGTGTCCAACGTAAATTCCAATCCGCCATTAGTCGTCTTTGCAAGCATGGGAGCCAAGCTTCTATTTACACGTTCCACCTGTCCATTAGCTTGTGGCGAGGCCGTAGCGATCTTAGCATGTCGTATGTTATCATCTTTTAAAAATTCCTGAAAAGCCATAGAGGTAAACGCACTTCCTCGGTCCGACACCATTATTAGTTTAGTTTTTTAGTTTTAAACGCATTTTTATTTTCTAAATCATTAACTCTTACATACTAACAAAAAATGCTTAAATGCTAGCTTAAAATTACTTAACAAACTTATACTAACTTACTGGCCCCACACAGGCACTCTAAGCTACTCTAAACTCTTATATATATGTCTTTCGACTTTGTTTACATTTTATTTATTAATACTTATTTTCTATGCTTAAGGCTAAGAAAAGAATTTAACAAAAAACTTAGCATATGGACATAATTTTTTATTTTTTATAAAAACTTAATATCTAACTTAAAATAAACCTTAGTCTACCTAACCTATCTACACAATACACACATATAGACATTATACACAATACATACATATACCAGTATATACCTTTATATATACTAATATATATATGTATTCCTTAAATGCTAACCTAAACCTATGCAAGCTGGCCATCGCTATTTACAGAACAAATAGACTGGTCAGCTCTGCCTCATTAGTGAGGCTGGTCTCTAATTGACGGAAACGACGACGTAACATCTTCTCCATCATTCAACCACCAGAAATGCTGGTGCTGCCGAACGACATCCCTCTTATCGCGATTCCCCACCGCCCTACTGAACCTGAGACGATCCACACTGCCGTGTGCGACGTCTCTGTTGTAGTTGAGTCGCCTGTCCCCAGCTTTCCGAGCGACATGGAAGATTAACGGGACCGCTGATCTATCCTGGATCAACCCTATCTGATCTAGGTAGAGGAATGCTTCCGGTGGAACGAAGCCGTCAGAGCGCACTCTCTCGTGGTAAAGGTAGTTGGGGTAGTAAGCCCCATATATCAGGTTATTCGTCGAGGTCATTGCTCTTGCAATGTGCCTTCGAGTCAGCTTAATTACGAAGTTGTCCACTCGTATTAGGTTCGCCCTGTTGTAAAGGACCTCATTACGATAAAATTTTTTGTACTCCGACTCTGGTGTTCTGTACAAGCGAAGGCAAGCCTTAAGGCAAGCCCTCTCAAACACCCGAATCTTTTCCATTAAGCTTGCTCGCACATTGAACCACACGGGACAACCAAATACCAGCATGGGTCTGATAAGGGCCATGTAGCAGATTACCTTTACCCTCGCATCGAGTTGGCTGCTATAAAACAGTCTCTTTGTAAGGGCAAAAGCGCCTTTGGCTCTGGCCAGAGCAGCATCTACATTTTTGTCAAAATACAGAAACTGATCTAGCCAGATCCCAAGGTATCTGACTACATTTCGACAGGCAAGAGGCTGCCCGCGTTGTCCAATGATAGAGAACTTTCGCCAATTTTTTCTGGTATCCCTAGAGGCTCTAGACAACGGCGTCCTAAAGAGAATGGTTTCCGACTTCCGAAAGTTGATTTTCAACTTCCAGTCATCGCAAAATCGTCTTATCTTATCGAAATCACGCTGCAAGAGAGTATTAATGACCTCGATTTTTGTACCTGTTCTGTACGCTATCAAATCGTCTGCGTACGCAATAGTATGGGGAAGTGAATCTATCAAGTCGCTTGTATAAATGTTGAATAGGATCGGCGAATTGACCGCGCCTTGCTGAAGACCATTTTTAATTTGAAATATTCCAACAGAAGTCACATCGCCATTTTTCACGATGAACTGTCTGTTCGTTAGCATATTAAACAGAATGTACAAGAGTGGTTTACTGATCCCCAGCCTAGTCAGCTTATAGAAAAGACCCTCTAACCATACGGTGTCGAAGGCCTTCTCCAAGTCAACAAGGCAGGCACCAGTACATTGGTTTTTGCCTTTATTCCATTGGATATCGGACACCAGTTTAGACGCGGCATGTGAGATATCATGTCCCGCCTTAAAACCGAATTGATTATCCGGAACTATATGTTTGTCCTCAACCCACCTAGAGAGAGCTCTATTGATTACTTTTTCAAACACCTTACTGATATTCGGAAGGAGACTTATCGACCGGAGATTCGCTGGATTGGATACATCCTTTCCCTTTTTGGGGATCCGACACCATTATCTTGGGCCTGCTGTGAGCACAGAAATAATCCTTCACACAAGTTAGAACCTCATTTGTACCAGTGAAGCGTACCGCATATAGCTTCGTGAACTTCGAAAAGGCACTATGACCAAGAAGACATACTTCTTCTTTGACGCTTTAAGAGTTACTGGACCGAAATGATCCACATGGACCGTATCGAAGGGCGCATCACTTTTCGGTATATTACCTAAAAGCCCCTCGTGTTTACCAGCCTTCGCCGAGAACACTATGCATTTCAGACAATTACTAATATAGTCCTGAATTTTTTTTCTCATTTCAATACAGCATTTAACACTTTCTCGCTTCCTACATGCCCCATTTCGTTATGATATTTGTGCAATATACTCCTTTCCATACTATTATTTACAAAAAAGAGAATGTTCTGTCCAGTTTTCCCATATACCAAACCATTTCGCAACTCATACATACTATCTTCCTCTATTTGCAATCGTTCTCTAATCTTTTGTATATCTTCATCTCTGCTTTGGCAAATCGACAAGGTTTGTTCAAAAGTATTATCTTCGAGTTCTAATATATTCGTGATGCGACTAAGTACATCCACCTGTTGCATATTACTACCATTTCTATGTTCCAAAACATAATCGTAGTTCTGTAACTCGAGAGAATCTAGCAATTCTCGGATTTATTTCTTTCTTGTCGAGTGTAAGCGTCAGAGAATTACCATTGGTGATAATTTTAAACTTTAGACCATGCAGATAAATTCTAAACCGTTTAAGTGCATTTCGAAAAATAGAAAATTGTATGCAACTTCCCATCGGTTTTCTTCTATAGGAGCATTGCTCCGTATACTACCGAACTAGCGTCGCAGTGAAGTTCTGTCTCTTCTCGTGGATCATAAATAGCTAATATTGGTGACTCAACCAATTTTTGTTGCAATGCTCTAATCTCATTTGCTTCGAACTTAAATGTAGTGTCCTTCCTAATTAGTTTATAAAATGGCTCAGCTAACAAAGAAAATCCTTTAATAAATCTCCTGAAGTATGCACTTCCTTAGCACCCTGTGGTATAGGAAAATTCTTGACAGATTCAATTCCTTTGTCGTCCGGTCGTATCCCTTCTTTTGATATCGTATATCCTAAATACCGAATTTCTGACTCTAAAAATCGAAATTTATCAAGTCGCAGCTCCAGTTTATTCCCAACCAATTTTTCAAAAACTTCTCCTAATATATTTAAATGTTTCTCAACCGTCTCAGTGGCTATCATGATATCATCTAAATAGATTGCGATTTTTCCTGCTCGAATGAGATCTTCAAACTCCTCGTTCATGAACCATTGGTATGTCGAATGAGCATTCCTAAGCCCGTACGGCATCTTTCAAAATTCATACAGCCCCAGTGGATTTACGAATGAGGGGTATTTCACCGATTCTTCTTCCATTTTTACATGGTAAAACGCACTTTACAAATCTAAAAGCGAAAATATCTTTTTATTGGCCATCCTAGCCAGTATATCGTCAATTAATGGTAACGGGTAGTTATCTTTCAAAGTCATTTTATTCAGGGTTCGATAATCGACACATAATCGAATATCGCCAGTCTTTTTCCTAACTAATACTATAGGATTAATATTCTGACTTAAAATTTCTAATTACTTTTGATTATATCAATTCATCTAAAATACTCTGTACCTTTGGCTTTTCTAAATACGATAACCTTCTACGAGGGCAATGGAAAGGCTTTTCATTCGTCAGTCTAAGTTTCATTTGAAAATCAGTCTCAGGTCGCTTGGGACATTTGCAGTATATAAAATTTTTAAATATTTCATTAAACTTTCTTTTTCCTTCCAAATTCAATTCATTATTATTAGATAAACCTATTTCATTTTTGTTTTCTTCAATTTTAATATTCATTAGATTATGGCACTCATTTTGATAAAACTGTTTGTTTTTATCTATCATTTGTTTCAAAGTTTCTTTATATCTATTCAATTTTAAATTTGCAAGTTTTAGGAAATTTATACCAAGTACAGGTGCAAGCTGCATAGTGCCATTATTTACTACAAATATTTTCAACTTTATTTCATCTTCTTCAAAATAAACAGAACCTTTAACATAACCATTAATTCTTAGAGAACTTTTATTAATTCCGACAATGTTGATATTACATTTTGATTCAAGTGGAATAATAAAATTCTTAGGGAAGAACTGCTCTCTTATTACACTGATTGGGCTGCCGGTGTCCTAAAGTGTATCTAATAATACTCTATACATTACATCATTTGCTTTAAGATTAAAATTTAGATTTCTTACATGGTCATCCTCGACGTCAACATGGTGATCAAAGTGATGAACTACCTCTTTATTTCGTTTAGGACATCCAGCAACAAAGTGGCCCATCTCGGCACATACAAAACATGCTCCTGGTGGTCGTTTTACTTTACGACATTCCATAGCAATATGCCCAAGAGAATTGCAATTGAAACACCTGATCGGTTTGGACTCCTGTCCCACTGCAGCCGATACTCGTCGTGGCGTCGATGGCATCGAAACTGCAACTTTACTGGAAACCGCTTTCATTTTTGGCAGCTCGATTTTACTGAATTCCTCTGCCAGTTGTTGTCTATTGTTAAAGCACTGCATCCACGTAAGTGACTGTCTGGGATTCCATCGATGAGGCTTTCTAACAACTCATCCTCTTCTATGGGCAATCTATTGGCCATTACCGTTTTTTCGTGAAAATACTGTTGAAAGGTCTCCATGCGTGACCACATCCTTCCTTTAAATGTCCTCTTCATTGTCAATCGGCTTTCCTTGCTAACAAACATTTCGCCCATTTAAGTAATTCATCAGTTGTGATTTGTACAAGATCAGATCTCGAATGAAACCATTTAAGTGCATTTCTCTTCAGTCAATATGAAATTAAAATCCGGTCATCCAAGTTATACGCCGCGATTAAATTTTTTAATTGTGTTTTCCAGTGAGGAAAACATTTTCCGTCAAAATTGGACAATAATTTCTTCACCTCACTGTTAAATAGTCGTTAACTTTTGAATTTTGAGTGTCGTTTGATGTTCCTCTTCTTAAAGCTTTATTTTCCCTCATTAATAAATTATTCTCCCTCGTTTGAAGCTCAATCTCTTTCTTTAGTATGTTCAGGTCTCTCTTCATCAATAGCAACTCCTTTTCCATGGCGATCTTTTGTGTTCGTGGTGAGTTTCCATTGACTTCTCCTCATCAGAACTCTCCTCATTTTCTCTTTCATTATTTTCTCTGTCATCATTTCTATCATTATGTTGCTGTTCATTTGTGTTTTGTTTATCAGCGCGTTCATTTGTTGTTCTTTCTTCAGCTCGATCGTTATTCTTTTCGTTTTTCCGCGTGCTATCTTTGTCCTTGCCTCGTTTCATCGTTGCTTGTGTATCATCAACACTATCTGCATGCATGCTCCCTTCATCAGATTCATTATCGTCGTCGTCTGTCAATTGTTTCTGCTTAAAGTATTTGGTGGATCTTTATCCCGCTTCTGATATTTTAAAACTTTATGTAGAGATTTACTTACTTTACTTAGCGCCTTTAGAATTAAAAACTCAACCGTACAATAATAAAAAATATTTACTTCGTCTCGGCCGAGCGCTTAGGACTGAATGAATCAAAACAGTGTTACATGAAAAAAAACCTACCACCGGCAGCTCTTAAATTGTTTCTCTGAATATTATGGTTACAATATTTACTTTTGTTTTTGGTTGTAATAAATCCCATCCCTTTAATCGAGAGCCCAAAAGTTCTGCCAGTTGTTTGGACAAACTTAAGTCACATACCAAGTCATTGAGATCTCATTGAGGTAGTAGATATGGCTCACTAGATGAGGAAGCTTCTTGAAAGTCAGGGTCTAATGTTTCATTATCGATTGTTTCTGGCGTAGCGGACATATCGGAAATTGTAGGTGGTTCTAGTACAGGTAGTTTTTTACCTTGAGGGAACGGTCTTTTAGCAGATGGCTGGTCAGGCTACTTAATTTTACTTTTTGTTTTAATTGTAATACCTTTTGTATCAGTAGGACAAAAATAACAATCAGTTGAGTGGTTCGTTGGTTGCGTTCAAATCACAGGAATTGCAAAAGGCATAGATCGAGATCTTTTCTCCCATCCAGTAAGAAGACCCACATATGTAACACAACAGATGTGTGGAACCCACGTTTGTCTAGTTGTCCGATGGTAAAGCCAAAATACTGTAAAAAAAACTTGTCAAGATCATTTTTACACTTTCTTGACATTAAGTGTATATGAATCTCTTAACTCGGAAAGCAGAATACACAACTATACTCTTCAAATGAAAAAAAATAATGTTTTTTCACAAAAGTTAATAAACAATCCATATATGGTTTTGTACGCATTGCAGCAAATTAGTTCAGAAAACAAATTACACATATTTGGCTTCGTATGAAGTAAAGATCAGAAACGAAATTAAGTCTTGTGAAAATCTTTACAGCAATTTCGTTTCTCATTGAAGCATAAAAATACTTCATATTTTTGGCATAGCGTAAAAGATCGAAATTTGTAACAATTTTGGCACAGTTGGCGTTGTTTTTTCTTCCATTCCGTGAAATAATACAAGCAGTCTGAACGCACCGTATCAAGATGTAAATCTTGATGCATGTATGGAGTTTTTTGAGACATTTTGTTGGATACAGGTGAATTCTACAAGCTGCATGGAATAGCTGCTCGATGGTTTGGAGTTCCGGAGGTCGGGGTTACGGCTGGACGCCCACGTTTTCTAGCAACACTTAAAACCTTTCCTGTTTTACGTAAATGTTCAGAAATTGCAAGTTTGAAAGTAATCAACGGCATGTTTTCATTTTCGTGAATTCGGCGCCATATTACCCAAGCATTTACAAGGCTCATATCTATAAAGTGGAAAAAAATTCGTTTGTACCATTGGCGAGAACGCAGGTGAATTCTATAATATGCTTGTTATAAACATCTACAGCTTTAGGAGATGTCACATCCACGTATTTTTTTTCTCGCCGAGAATATCGGTTTTTTGTTGTCTTAGGGTCACTTCCAATGTAAGCTGAGAGCATATTTACAACCTTATTATCATACCATGACACTAAGCTTAGTTTAACACCATCTATGATCGCTGTTTTTTCTGCCATGCTTCCACGGACTTGTTTTTTCAATACTTTCTCGTTCGTTTGGCACACGGTTAAGTCTTACTGTTCCCAATGGTAACAGACCATTTTTAAACAAATAAACCTGAAGCATCGGACTATTAAACCAATTATCAAAACAAATTTTATAGTTTTGAAATTTGGGTAAAGTAGAAGTGAGTCTGGTTACAACGTTTGAACTGACACCAAGATCAGGTGCATCTGATGGAAAGCAATTGCTTTGTGTCCCGCAAAAATGTCCAAATCATAACTGAAGCCCGAAATGCCACTTAAAACTTGATTTTTATAGTCCCACTTATGAGGTTTTGCAGGGTTATATTGCTTCAGTTCATGACGGCGTTTGGCTGGAATTATTTGCACATCCACCGACAAATATTCTTCTTTGGGCATCAATAACAAACGCTTTCGTATTTTATCGGAGACCTCTTCTAAAGGTCTGACTTTAAAAAGTTTATCATGACCATCTGTTCCATAAGGTTTGAAGTGTTCATTGTTATTAAAGTGTAAGTTTTTCTTTATAACCTCAAATCTGTTACATGTCATGGCTTCATAGACTTGAGACTGGTGAACATGTTTCGCCCAATACATTCTTGTTGATGGTAATTTCACACAAGACATAAAAATGACAATGCCAATGGATTGTTCAATTTCATCTATCGTGATGCTTGCAGGCTTATTGATATTTTCTTGAAGAGACTTTAAGTTTGATTGCTCAACGATCATACTTATTAAATCGTCAGTGAAAGTGAATTTAAAAACTTCCTCCGGCGTATCTAAGAGCTTTATGTCATCTGGAAGATTAGCGTTTCCTTTGAATTCAAAGTTTTTTGTCTCAAATACTTCAATTTTGGTGTTTTTCCAACTAATGTGTTTTTTCTTTAATCCTCCCATTTTTGCTCTTGATGATGTTTGAGGCTGAATATCATTAATTTCATTGTCATCGGAACTTTGAAAATCAGTTTCTGGAATGGTTACATTATGTACTTGATGAGAAAAATGGGGTTAATATTCTTGATCGGATTCTGAAACCAGCTCATCATCACTCAAAGATCCATCACCTGGAATAGGATTAACAAATTTGGAATTTCCATAAAAGCAAGAAATTTTCATTTCTGTAAACAATGAAAGCACCTTTGAATGCATATAAAGCGATATGTGAACGGTAGGGTTTTGTGCGGAATGCATACGAAGCCAAATAAGGCAAGTTTACAAAACTATCAAAAATCAAGTTGAAAAAAGCACACACACAAAACCCATTACAATTGCTTGTTCTTGAAAATTTTTTCAAACTTTACTCACTATATTCAATAGTTTTATTAATTTTTAAAAGTAGCTCCTATTTAACTTTACTTTGACCTCCGAACACGCTTCACAAATTCCCGAACAGTTTGACAAGTTGTGCATTGCATGAACAAAAATAACGGAATTCCGATCGCTGACCAAAACAAAAATTGATAAGTATACCGAAAACAAGCTTAAACATTAAAGGAACCTTGTATGCGGTAAGGGTTTAAAAAAGGTAGTTCTTCAATTTTGTGGGTAGTAGCTGTAACACAAAAACGAAACCTGATCAAAACAAAATAAATATGGTGTTCGAATGAGGGTAGGTTGGTAATTTAAAATCAGTAAGCACCTTTCTTGTTGGACAGTGTTATTTAAGCATAGACATTAGACACGTCTGAATGAATTAAGATTTGTTTATCCGATAATTTCGCTTTGTATTGCCCATCATGCCATATGTATAAGGTGATCAGATAGCAATGATAGTTTTTCCAATTGTTATGTTGCAGCAGCTGTCAAAGTTGCCAATGACATCCAACTGTCAAAATATTCAGTAAGGTTTGCATCGTTTACGGTTGACGATATGCTATTCCACACATAATGGCATGAACGTAGCTTCAAAATAAACCCAGAATCGATTATATGTATATCCCACACCGTTGTTGTTTTATTTTTGCCTGCTTTTGAATAAATTTTGTCTCTCAACACTTTCTCTTTTTCCATTTAAAACCTTAATTGTTAATCAATCTTCTATCCAAATCCCACTTATTTTTGACAAAACAAAGAAAAAATTTGTTTCATTTCGAAATAAAAACAAACCCGATGACAGTTTCAAATAGAAAATAGCAGTTTGACAGTGTTTTAAATATTTTCCCGAACAAACGTCTTGGACTAAAATCGACAAAAGAGAAAAAGTGAATTGTTTTCTCATTTCGCTCTCTTTTGCGAAAAACTGTGAAAAATATGACTACGCGAAGGAATTTTGGACAGTTTTTCATAGATTTCCGTTGTTTTTCGTAGTTTAGGACAGTACGCGAACAGACCTATAGTCTTACTCGTAGGTTTCCAGTTGATCAAAATTGGTGTATTGTATATGCATATGGTTCTTTATCAGAACCCCATTTCTTGTATTCTATCCCTTCTCGAAGTTTTCATTCAGCTTCGTTAAGAAGCCTTTCGAACTCAAGATTATTCAAAATGTCGTGTATGAGTACAAATAGGCATTTTAAATGCCCGCTTTTATTTTTTCAGGATGCAAAATACCCAACTTACCAGAAAATGTATGAATTCATGAAGGACAACCCCCAATATATGACGTCGACAAACGCTGAAGGTGTTAATCGAGTAGAAAATGAAAACTATGCCTTTCTGATGGAGTCCACCACAATTGAGTACATAATCGAGCGTAAGTGCAGTCTCACACAAGTCGGATCACTTCTAGATGAAAAGGGCTATGGAATCGCTATGAGAAAAAGTGTCTTACCCATTTGCTTAATTTTTTTATTTATTTTATTCTAATTTAAAACTTTTCAGATAGTCCTTACAGAGATGTACTAAGTCAGGCCGTATTGGAGCTGCAAGAGCAAGGTGTACTTTCAAAACTCAAGACTAAATGGTGGAAGGAAAAACGAGGAGGTGGTGCTTGTTCGGTAAGATTTCCATTAGAGTAGCATTCTTAAGAAACCATATATTTGTGATATGTACTGTAAAAAAAAAAAACAACAAATAATAACAATTTAAGGACACCCAAAGCGAAGGAGGTGCTCTAGCCTTAGAAATTTCGAATTTAGGTGGCGTATATCTAGTCCTAATTGTTGGGTCATTCTCGGCCGTATTTTTCGCTTTCCTAGAGATGGTCCTCGGCGTCAAGGAGAGATGCGATGAGAATAAGGTATGCCACGGATGACGGTTTCCTTCGCATATCAGTGACATCTACACAATGCACTGCGCATCTACCAAATATTTTGAATATCTTACTTGATTTTTTTGTTCCTTTTCCATGTGTGGCTTTCATTTTTGAATTCTTTCTTATAGTTTAAACTCCTCAGCTTAGATTAATGTACATATATCCTTAAACAAACAAAATTTGCTTTATATCATTTCCATATTTCCATTTCCCGTATGACAAAAAAAAAATAAAAAATAATATACAAACCAAATCGAAATAAAACACTCACTAGCAAGGAGATGGTAGCGATAAAGCTGAAGAATTGGGAATGGCTAATTTAGGAGGTGTGTACCTGGTCCTGCTTATTGGTAGTATCCTTGCAAGTTGTTATGGATTGATCGAAGGGCTTTTGAGTATATATTTCACAGCCCGACGCAATAAGGTATACAAACAATAGAAGGCATCATTCATTAAACATTCTACCATCATTTCCTCTTTTTACATTGAGATTTCTAAAAATAAATTGCGAATTCAATCCTAATCGTCGTTTCGTAAATATAGGTTCCATTCAAGAGTGAACTAATTGATGAGCTGAAATTCATTATGCAATGTTCTGGAAATACCAAAGCTGTCAAGTATCCAAAGGCATCGAAATCCTCAAGTTCCAGCTCGAGCTCAAAGAGATCATCTGTTACGATGGATTCAATTCCGACAGATAATTTAGATGACAGTAAAACGCACAATAATCACAGCGAAAAATCGCACACAAAGACAGGAAATCATAAATAAAATAATATATATACATATTCTATAAATTATGATGTTTTGAGAAATTATTAAAATAAACGATAACATAAGTTCGTTACAAATTTTGCAAATTCTTCTTTACAACTATGCTCTCACATCCATTCGTTTAAATTTTTCGTATATCATCCGACGCAAATGCAACGAGGCCATGCAAACTGTTAAGCTTATGTGCCGGTTTGCTGGTCAAAACAGGAGTTCTGCGATTCAGTTGACACACCATAACTCAATTTAGGAGGCCGGATCAATAATTACCCGTGTTAGGAATGAAAACGTGAAAAAGTTTTTCACGATTCTTCTTTTTTTTATTTTTTAACATAGTTAAGCTCCTTTTAGGACGTACACTTTTCTCAACGTTCCTGCAATTTTTTAAACCATCTGAAATATATGATTTGTCAAACTCTTCAAATTAGGTTTCTATCTCGCCGATGGGCTCCTCGTTCGACCTGACTTTTCATTCAAGTTGTCACGTTTTATGTTTACGAACAAAAAAAAACAACACACAGGGAACCTGGATACATACCACAATTTATGCAAATTGGCTATGGCGATGAATGAGCAGGGTGGTTTGTCGTGGTGGAACAGCTATGTTTTCTTTGCCAAATGGGACCGTATCTCTGTCAACTTCTTATCAAATTGGTTCAAAAATTCCGTCTTACCTTCTTCAGAGCAAATTCGCCTGGAAAAATCTATTGTTTGAATTTTCTCTTGGTCGCTGGCGTGCACTAATGGACCCAGGTTTCATCAACAGTGGCGACTCGAAGAAAAATCTTCTTTTATTAATTTTTTTATTTATTTCGCTTAAAGAGCTCTAAGCATGGCTTCGAAGTTGACAGCCGTATTTGCTTATTGCCCACTGTGAGCAACCGCGGCATTCATCAAGCCAACAACTTTCTCATGCATAACTTATCATGAAAAATGTTGACTGCCATTCCGTACGATAATCCTACGACCTCAGTTACTTCGCGCACTTTCGTACGGCGGGGCGATCAAAACCAATCAGGTCATGGATATTTATCATAGATGGTGAAGGTTTGCAATAGACCGAATACAACTTTTATCGCTTCGCACGTTTTTTCATCCAGAAATAAAAATTGGTATTGCTCCTTTTCCATTATATCAAAAAACACCAAACAAACGGATACTTAATGGCCCACCTTTATAGGATTTCATCATCATAATCGACCGCTAAACAGATGAACAAAAATATTTGATTTGCTTGTCCCTTCAGGAGATAACTAATTTTACGAGAAGTGTCAAAAATTGTTCTATGTTTCGGGAAACGGGAGTACAGATATTCCCTCTTTGCACGATTGGTTTGTAACGACGTGTCCAGCGTAAGTACGATTACTATGCGTGCGATTCGGCGCCCGCACCCATGTGAAATGGTTTCGTTTTCGACGGGTAAAATTCTATTAATGGAAAATAGTTTGTTAAGAATAAAAATATTAAAAAATTGTAAAAAAAAAAACCGCTGTGATATAATTATAAAAGCAGACTAATCTATTATGAACTTCAACATCTACGAGTATATTCGCAGTTGTGAGTGGATAAAAAGTATGCATTTTGTCAGTATATATGGCCTATAACTTAATTCGCGCGGTTTGCTAAGAGATGGCGTAACTTATATTATTCCATTGGAACATGCATTGGAAAGCTACTCTTATTGTACGTATATGTCATTCATTTGAAGCGTAAACAACAATAATTTTTTTTCACTCAAATATGTCGAACTTTGTGCCTGAAAAAGTGTTTTCACTTCGAGTTCTTCTTCATTACTTTAATATGAAGAAAACTGCTGCCGAAAGTCATCGTATTTTGGTGGAAGTTTATGGTGAACATACGCTAGTTAAGCGAACGTGCCAAAAGTGGTTTGCACGATTTAAAAGTGGAGATTTTGGCTTGGAAGACGATGAACGTCCTGGGCAGCCAAAAAAGTTTGAAGATGAAGAATTGGAAGCATTACTCTATGAAGATTGTTGCCAAACACAAGAAGAGCTCGCAGAATCTTTGGGTGTCACTCAAGCAGCCATTTCAAAACGTTTAAAAGCAGCTGGATATATTCAAAATCAAGGAAATTGGGTTCCACATGAACTCAAGACGAGAAACGTCGAAAGGCGGTTTTGCATGTCCGAAATGCTGCTGGAACGCCACAAAAGGAAGTCATTTTTGCATCGGATTGTTACTGGTGATGAGAAATGGATCCATTACGACAACCCCAAGCGCAAAAAATCATATGTGAAACCCGGAAAACCAGCCTAATCAACGGCAAAGTCGAATATCCATGGCGCGAAGGAGATACTCTGTATTTGGTTTGATCAGATGGGTGTGCTGTATTATGAGCTGCTAAAACCGGGTGAAACTATCAATGGACAACGTTACCGAACACAATTAATCCATTTGAAGAGAGCAGTGGCCGAAAAACGCCCGGAATATGCGACCAGACACGGGGCAACAATTTTCCATCATGACAACGCTCGGCCCCACGTTGCTATTCCGGTTAAGAACTATTTAGAAAACAGTGGATGGGAAGTCTTACCCCACCCGCCTTATAGCCCAGACCTTGCCCCTTCTGACTACCATTTGTTCCGGTCGATGCAGAACGCCCTCACTGAAATACGGTTCACATCAAAGCAGAATATCAAAAATTTTGGGATGGGATCCACAAATTGCCAGAAAGATGGGAAAAAGGCATAGCTTCAGATGTGCAATACTTTGAATAATACTATTTTACATATTTTTCTTAAATAAACGTTCAAATTTTCAAAAAGTTATATACCCAAGACGACAAAAAATTTAAAAAAAAATACTTAAGTGAAATTTGTTATCATTGCACCACCAACTTTCAATGACTTATCTCTGTTGAAAGAAACTTTTGCAAACTAAATTTATTTTATAAATTTTATGTGCTTCGTTCACAATTTAATTAAAAAATTGAGATGTAGCAGGAAGATTTACAGATGATAGTGAATGGTATGCGGGTAAACATTGAAGATAGGGGAAGCTGGTGCAGAGTTCTCAGAATAAGCCGAAGTAGCAATTAAAGGCAAATGAATTTATTGGCCTCGGATTTCCTCCATTTCTTGCATTTCTTGCAATTATAATTCTTGGAATTTTGTCCTTACTCAAAGTTGTAGTAAGGAATCCATTTTCTTCAAAAAAGGAAGCAATGACCGCAGAAAAAGGGAATTTTCTTCCTCCGATGCTCTTCAAGTTAAGCAAGCTTTTTGGTTTCAATGTCTAGAAACTTTAACTCAACATCTTTTAGTTCCTCATACAACATTTTTGTCCTTCGACGGGGTGGTGAATGCTTACACAAAAGTTGTGTTTCAAATATATGTATTTCTTTTTCATTTACCTCAGTACTTATCTCCTCATTGTCGGCTTTAGTTGCAATTATAAAGCTATTCGAAGTATTGTATCTGATATCAACAACAAATTTCCATCAGTATCTGTCGAAGACACTGTGTCCTTTACGAAAAGTAAACTATTAAAAAATTGCCACTTTCCCGGATATATAGCACCATAGTCTTGAGATTGATCTGATTTACTCTTAGGAATTTTCTTCAGTTCTTTACAAAATTGATCACGTAAGTTTCGTCACCTTTTTTAGCATCCTCTTCTGGACATAAAAAAAAAACATCATTTGTATCTTTTTATCCTTCAAGTACCTATCAAGGGGAATATAATTTAGACGAATTGCTTTTGCATTTCGAATATCTAAATCGCCTGTTGCCCGTATAGCTATGGAGGTTTGCAAGGGCATTTAAGAATTATTCCAGAAGAGACATGCCTGTACCAACTATTCAACAATTTGAAAAGGTTTCAGAAGAATTTTGTGAAAAATGGAACTTCCCCAACTTTTTGGTCTGGGGAAGCATATTAGACTTAAGTGTCCAGCAAAGCAGGCATATTACAATTATATAGGTTTCTTTTCAATAGTACTCTTGACAGTGGTTGATGCAAAACACCGTTTTTCAATGATCGATATGGGCGCATATGGAAAATATGGCGATGCATTTATAAAAACATTGAGAATAGTGGTTTAGCTTTACCAAGAGCTAAGCCGCTACCTAACTCAGAGCAAACGGTTTCGTATGTGTTTCTAGGAGATGAACCATGTCCCTTGAGAACTTATTTAATGATGCCCTATCCTGCAAGGCGTGATCAGGCCAATACCGCTGCCTCAGATTTTAATTATCGTTTGTCACGAGGCAAAATGACAGTTGAGCGTTCATTCGGTATTTGTTCTGCTAAATTTAGAATCTTGTTAAAAGCTATTGAAACTAATGTTGAAAATGCAGTTCATATTGTAAAAGCTATTTCTAGCTGCTGATTTCCATTTCCTATCTGCAGTGGACCTATCTTTATAGCGGGAATTCTACAACAGGTTTTTCTTTTTTGAACTTCCGATATAAGAACCTCCATATCGATTGCTTTTCAACTTGATTATACGGCAAAATCAAACAAATTGAAAATTAAGAAACAAAGCGCTGCACCGCAAATCATTTGCCGCATATCGTGCTTACTTTGGACGCCTACATTTGCTTAGAGCAGTTTAATAATATACGTTTTCCGCATCGCACGCACCACATTGTAAGGTGACGATTCGTTCGTAATTTATATGAATGGCATACGTTTCAGTCTCCACTCAAACAAGACACAAGACACAAAAGAAAGCTTCTATTGTATATGATCTGCAAACAGCGTGAACGCCACTGATCTGCAGTCAGAGATGCGCATATCAATCGATTAGCCGGTTTCTCGAGAACAGGCCGTGCATGTATGTGCATGAGCCTGATAAAAATAATAATTATAGCGACTGTGGGACGAAGAAAATTCAGGAGACATATTAATGATATGTCAAATATCCCCCTCATCAGAAAATGGGTTCATAAGTTCGAAGACAATGATCCACGATGGATAAACCCAAGTCCTGGCGACCAATGACAATAAGAACTGATGGAAGCACAAAGAGTGTAAATCGATTCATTCGTAATAATCCAGATCTATTAGTTCGTAAGCGTTCAAGTGTTTTAAATGTGCCTAGTTACAATGATTTTATTCCTTATATCAACGATAATTTCTAGTACTAAGAGAACCATATGACAATACGAGGAAACCAATTGCAGCAGACTTAACAGCTCCTTTAGGAATATAAATTGATCTTTATGCTCCCTCGGTGAAGACGTGAATGTCGGTGATATGGGAACTCGGTACACCGAGTGCTGTTGATAAAAACCGCCACATGGGCATAGTACCCCGGCATAAAATCCCGGACCTTACAATTTTATTTGAATCGATCACTTGAAAAATAAAATAATAAATGATCAAAAATACTATTCTCTTTCATCCCTGATCGGCGAAAGAGTATCAAACAAACAAAAGATCATGATGCGGTTCAAGCTTTAAGCAGGCTGTCTGGCTTAAAGAACCGTTTTTTTGGTTTTACCAGAACAACCCGACAGGGGAAAACCGAAAGAAGTTCAAACGAGTCAGGAGTAACTTCACTGCCTCTCTTAGTAAAATCTTCCTCGTGTGAAATTTGAATACGGCTGAAGACTAAGGCAAAAAATACTACAATATGTTTCAAACTTACTACTAACTTCTGGTAGTGCGACAAAAGCCTCAGAAGTGCTGCCACTTCCTCCATCCCAATGTTCATTTATAATGACATTCCAGCTGTCGGCACTTTGGATTAGGCAAATCTGCTTGCTACGAAGTGAGAAGATTGTGACATTTAAACACGTCGAATCTTCAATGGCACTTTCATCAATTCTACTCTTTCCTAGCAGATGGAAAACAGCATTTGTCCAGCTCATCCCGAAAAAGAAGAAATTTTTTATCTCTCCTCCCACAGACCCATTGCACTTACGTATCTTCTTTCCTAGATCATCAAAACCCTGATTAACAGACAGCTCATGAAATATCGCGAAACATGAAAACATCTCAATGACCAGCAGTACGGTTTTCATAACAACAGGTCCAATGGTGATGTCATATTAACATGTCTCGCCGAAAAGTGTAACCAAAGTCTACTCCAATCTTTCGAAGTTGATGATAATTGTAATTGAAAAGCCATTCGACAGAGTTTGGCATCAGTATTTTTGATGAAAATGCGTGCATTTAATACCAAAAGAATTTCTTTTTCAATGGATTATAAATTACGTTTCAGAACGTTCAATTCAAGTTTTGTTCTGATGTATTTCTTTGCTCATAAAAATACTCTCTTCTCCTCAAAATCGTCCTTGACTCACATCCCTGCTGTTGAACGGGAACAGCAGCGTATGTAAAGTTCATAAAATTCCGGTATTAACAGCATTACTGATTGGGTAACCACACACAGAGTGGATGTTAATGAGTTCATGAGAAAACACATAAGCGTTATTGAAATCAATTCTAAGGAGTTTCTTAATGTAACGCAAACTTATATAATCGGCCTGTAGAAGAAATCAGCATATGACCTTACTCGAACCGTTTTTTGATTTATTTTTATCAGCAGCACCAAATACATTCATAGGTTCATTTTGATATTTTTCTATTCATTCGGTTGTTAACTTTCAACGAGATCGAGAGCGAACTTGCTCAAGGAATTATTAAATAAAATATGTACAGCACTTTATATTATAATAAAAATGAAAAATAGAGACTTCTTCTGAACATGAGCTGGGCTTAACGGTAAGTCAACTTATTCTACTCATTCTGTACAAATTTAACAGCTTCCATGCCAAACGGTTGTGAAAAGTTCACTATTCTTCCGACCGCAAAGGTCTTAATCAAAGACAACTTTCATTAATTGATGGTTGAGGACTATACAACTGAGAGGTGGCAACCTGGCGATACCCAGGTTCTTTCACACATCAATTGTGCTTACTTTACATCCAAGTGGTAACCATGGGGAACTGGTCGATGTCTATCCGGAAACGACTTGTCAAACTTATAAGCGCGAATGCTGACCAGCAGACAAAACTAGCAGCACTAAAAATGGAACAGGGGATGAATTTCCCTGATGGGATCAACGGTGAAGTAAAATACCAGAACAAAGCACATGAGACCTTATTCGGGCTACGCCGACATATTTGGAGCCCAAGCCGGTAAAGATTTCCAAGACAAAGTCAGGGTCTTGGAAATCTTGGACACCAGATGGAGGCGGATGAACTCTTAATGGACATTCACATTCCCGAACAGGTTAGTGGTTTCGGTCTAACCGACCCCTCGCTCTAGGGGTATCTATAACGGAAATGGCCCTCGGTTACGGACGGATCTGCTGTTGACAATCCCTGCAAAAAAAACTAGGATAACGAACTTCGGATCTGCATATGGATTGTTAGGTCCCTTAATGGGCCTGCTGCAGCCGAACAACTAGCGTAGGCCTTGAACGCCTTCCAAGGAATGTGATGGCATGGGCTCGACAAAAAGAGGATGAAAAACTGCGATATATCCTGCTGCGTTTGATATCATAGCAAAAACAGCGCTTTCGGTTTTGCATTTAATGCGGTTGTTAGAGGTAGACTTAGGGAAGAAGCCTTAAGTTTCCGGCATGTGAACGATCACCTCGTAACAATCCACATTAAAGCTAAATTTGTCTACATTAGCCTTATATGCGCACACGCCCTCACAGAGGAGAAAGACGACGACCCCAAAGATGGCTCCAACGAGCTCTTGGACAGGACCTACGAGAAGTGCTCCAGCTACATTCGCAAAAGATCGCCAAATCCTTCTCCGATCGAGTCTGCCATAATCTTTGCCAAAAAGCCATCAGAGGTGATGCCTCTGATGTGCTGGGTTTCACTCGGCTACTACAACGAAACCCCTGATTGGACGACGAGTGGCGCCAAGCACATGCAACAAAACAAGGAGCTTATAAAGCGGCGCTGCAACGAAGGACGGAAGCTACTCGTGAGATGTACGAGCAGAAGAGAAGAAACGAACACTGGCTTCTCAGGAGGAAAAAGAAGGAGTACAACAAGCGCGTTGCCTAGGAAATTGAGAGATGCAACTCCACGAATGAGACTCGGAAGTTTTACCGAAAGGTAAAAAAAATATTTCACGAATGCAAACCTCGAACTGAAGCCTGTAGAGACGAACAAGGGAACATAGTAGTGGAGGCGCAGTCGATGCTGAGAGCTTGGAAAGAGAATTTCTGCAGATTGTATAAATAACGGCGATGAAGGGCCAAATACCGCTATCTGGCAGATCGAAGTTTTCAACCTGGATGATGAAAATCAACAATTCCATCCATCCGGCTTGGATTAAGTGAAGCCATATCTAAACTTAAGTCTAACAAAGCTGCTAGAACGGACGGCCTGGCTGCCGAGTTCTTCAAAGCGGCAGGCGATGACTTGGTAAGGAGCATACACCAACTCATCTGTATAACATGTTCGGACGAAAGTATTCCCGATGAGTGGAACCTCAGCATTATTTGTCCGATCCTCAAGAAAGGACATCCTCTGAACTGCGCCAACTACAGAAGCATCAGTTTTCTTAACATCACCTACATTATCCTATCTTCCGTATTGTGTGAACGCCTTAAGGCGTTCATCAACAACCTGATTGGTCCATATCAATATGGCTTTAGTCCAAGAAAGTCGACTATCGGCCAAATATCGTATTCACAATGACGGCAGATCATGGAACAAACCGATAAGCTCCAGATCGATATAACATACACCACCTATTTTTCGATTTTAAGGCCGCCTATGACTGCATCTACAGAGCTGAGCTAAACGGAGCAGTGTCTAGTTTTGGAATCCCTGCCAAACTCACCCGTTTGTGTATGATGTCGATGGATAATGCACGCTGCTCCATCGAGGTTGGTAAAGAGGTTGCCGAGAGGTTTGATGCCAAAAAACGAGACGATACGCTATCATGTGATTTCTTTAAGGTCATTCTTGGAAGAATAGTGCAAAACTCACGGGAGTTACACAAATGCAAGTCAGCAAACTTGCTGACGGCACATTTATGTTGCTTCGCAATGAATAACAAAAGTGTCAATTACATTCCGGTGTCAATGGTGTTGTCTGAAGGCCATCGGAAACGGAATGCATTGACCATATCTATGTTTATGATATGACATGAAGTATTGTAATATTTTCAAATAAAGAAAATGGGCAGTCTTAATCGAGACGACACCAAGAGCAGTAGTTTTATTTCTCCATCTGGTAATAAATATAATTGGCGCAGTCACACCGACTTCTAAATTGGAAGATATTTAAGTCGAACCTGAAAAAGTAATCACGACGGTATTCACACTTAAAATCAGTGCTTAATACGGTGTTACTAATCGGATGTGTAAGAGCGATCGTATATAAAAGTCAACTTTTCATTGCTATCCACTAACCACTCGAAAATATATCCAGTGAACTCAGTTTTTGTCCAAAATTGCGTCGAGTCGAGATAAGCGATTGTCACTGTTCACTGCTAACCGAGGGATATTTATAAATAACAACATGGAGCAGATGATGCAAAGCATAGCCGCTGTTCAAAAGCCACAACAGGACTTCCAGCAACAACTTAATCAGAGGAGACCAGAACCCACAGAGAAAACTATTTCTTACATAAAGGAGTTTTCTGGTGAGAAAGACGAGCTGACCCAATTCCTTACTTGTGTGGACACCCATCTAACAGCCGTTCCTGATAACATCAAGATCGTGGGGACAGCAAAGAGTATTTTGTATACTACGCCGATAACAACGTGGGAAGACACCAAGGGTCATCTAATACAGCATTTTCGCCCCATCGTGGATTTCAACGGCATATTACTAACCTGAAGGTAAATAGTATCTTAGAACTATGTAATAAGTTAGATTTACTGTTAAAAGAAGCCCATGAGTATGCGTTATATGAAACTAATAGTGCCGAGATTGTTAATTCTGTAAAGCACTTAATGGTAGCAAAAATAAAAGAATTAACGATCGGTCAGCTATCGAGAGAAATTAGGAATGAATTTGATTTGAATGCAACATTTTCCATCTTGCGTTCATACATTCCAGATAGTGCCTGGAATTTAAGGAAATTTAACAAAAATAATTCAAATAATTTCCAAGTTGGCAAGCATTCGAGAAATGTCGACTCAGAGAGAGCTAGCAATGATGGTGATAATAGATCATCACAAAATAGAGTTTCAGAACAGAGAGGGTCACAAAATAATGCTAACAGGTACCAGAACAATGATAGGCAATATAGAAATCAGAGTAACAATTCAGGGCAGGGCATAAATAGTAAAAATAATAGATCTAGCCAGTCGAGGCAGCATTCATCCCAAATATTTAATCCTTCAGGACAGGCGAGGAATAATAGTCAGAATCCGCAACCGATGGAGGTAAATTCCGTAGGAGCTAATACTGCTAATGAGAGTGTACCTACATTTAGTGGGGAGATTCACAGTATAGAGCCGACGGATTTTCGGAATTAAGCCTCGGGAATAAAATATTTTGTAATCTTACGATAGGTAATATTAAATATAAGGCTTTAATAGATACCGGTTCCACGGTTAGTATAATAAATTCATCAAGGGTTGACTGTAGCTATTTTCCTGTGTTTGAAGAAAAATGTATGTTCATAAACACGATAAATAATAGAACTAACGAACATGTTAAGACTATTATTACTGATGTTCCCAAAGAATTTCGGATGAGTTCTAATAGTAAGTTAAAATTGTATAAAATGTCACTTAGAAATAAAGACTATGATCTTCTTTTGGGAATGGACATTATTAGAAAAAACGTAGCTGAATTAAATATAAGCAGGAAAATAATGAATTTAGTAAACACTGCTAGTGTAAAGGTATATTCAGAAGACTACGAGAAAATAGACTGTTATGAATTAAATTACCAACAAAAGCAGGAATTAGACACTTCACATCTGAGTCAAATAGGAAGAGAAGAAATAACGAAAATATTAAAACAGTATGAGAGTTTAATCTATAAAGAAGGGGATAAGCTAACAAATACGGATTAAATCATGCATGAGATCAGAACGACCACTGATCAACAAATTAATGCAAGGCTTTATAGACTGCCTCCGAAGCATGAAGAAGAAGTTCGGAGACAGGTTACAGAAATGGAGAAGCAGGGCATTGTTAGGAAATCGAATAGTAGATATTCTTCCCCAATAGTAATTGTTGCAAAAAAGTTAAGTAAAACAGGAGAACAAAAATTCAGACTTTGTGTAGACTATAGAAGATTGAATGATATAACGTTCGAAGACAAGTACCCTCTACCTAATATCGATAGTATATTAGATAAGCTGGGGAGAGCCCAGTATTTTAGTACTTTGGATTTAGCCAAACGATACTATCAGATCAAGATGCATCCAAAGGATATTCATAAAACCGCATTTGTAACTCCAAACGGTTTATATGAATTTACACGGATGCCTTTTGGCCTCAAGAACGCTCCAGCGACGTTCCAGAGGCTGATGAACGAAATACTAAGGGAATATATAAA